>JAKFHU010000485.1:2500000-3750000 GCA_023783475.1 Daubentonia madagascariensis | reverse complement strand
TCTGGCTTGTAAGGTTTCAACTGAGAAATCTGCAGTTAATCTGATCAGTTTCCCTTTATAGGTTACCTGCTTTTTTCATCTTACAGCTCTGAGGAGCACCTCTTTTGTGTTTACTTTGGTCAGTCTAATAATTATGTGGCGTGGTGAATGCCTTTTCACATTGACTCTCCCAGGAGTCCTGTGTGCTTCTTGTACTTGGATATCGAAATTTCTGGCTAAGCCATGGAAATTTTCCTCTATTATTCCTTCAAATAGATTTTCCAGCCCATGCGAATTTTCTTCCTCTTCCTCAGGGATGCCTATGATCCTTATGTTTGGCCTCTTTACATAATCCCACATTTCTTGTACGCTTTTTTCCTGCCTTTTGTTTTTGTGTTCTTTCTCTTCAACTGATTTATTTAGCGCATATGAGTTGTCTTCTAGCTCTGATATTCTTTCCTCTGCATGGTCCAGCCTATTCTTAAGGCTTTCCACTGTGTTTTGTAGATCCTTGAATGCTTCTTTCATTTCTAGGATTTCTATTTGATTTTTCTGTAATATTTCTATTTCTTTGGAGAATTTTTCATTCATTTCTTGCATTTTTCCTGTGGTTTCTTTGTTCTGGGATTCAATTTTCTCTTGAATTTCATTGAGCTTTCTTATAATCCATGAATGAATTTCCTCATCTGTCATTCTACCCATTTCATTTGGGTTGATATCCATTGCTGAGGAACTGATGGTTTCTTTTGGGGGTGACTTTTCACTCTGATTTTTCATGTTCCCTGAGTTGTTTTGTTGTTTTTTTCTCATCTGGTCTCTTGGTCAAGAGCTGGGGGTGTTAGGGCTAGTTTATGGCCCTGTCTCCAGGCCCACAATTTTTGTTGCTTGGCAGGGCCAGGGAGAGAAGTAGTGGCCTGTATTGCCTTCGGTGTATTTTAGCAAGTTTGTTGGATCTTGAGTTATCTCTGGCCTGTTGTCTTTTCTTCCCGGTGGAGTATGGTGAGAATGGCCTCCCAGCTTGCGCTGTAAGCTAGTGAATTGTACTTGAGGATATGAGTTCACAGCTCCCTATTAGCTAGGTATTCTGTTATGTCTGTGGCAGACTCTGATTCCCCAGTTGGAGTATGTGAAAGCCCCATGCTTTGGGAGGGGCCTTGTAGCTCCGAGGGGTTACTTTGACCCTGTTCCTCCTGAGGTGCACGTAGAAACACAATTTCTTTTGGCTGCAGTGTGAGAGCTGAATTGGGAAAATTCTACACAGCTCAGAGATTGCTCATCTAGCCACGTGTGTCTGCCCTTCTCATGTGCATCTCCGCATGATACTGGTTGATAGGGGGATCTCCAATTGTGCACCCCTTTTCCACCACTAGACCCCAAGGCGAGGCGGTTGGCCGTCTCTATCCCCAGCAGTCTCCACCGGGGGGATGTTCCCACGGGGAGGGGGAATAGTGGCCACTGGAAGCGCTCTTGGATGGCGCGAAATTCCCTAATGAATGGGCAGGGTTATGGGGAGCTGCTCTGGTTCAGCCTGTGGCTCTTGAGGTATTTGGTTGTCATGAGAACCAGCAGTTATACCAAATGAGTCACTATAGCCAGCAACCTCCAAAATGACCGATCTCTGGGGTACAGGAGGGCTGGGACCTGAAGGGCGGTCAATAGGACCAGCACGTAGCGGACTTGTCGGAGGCCAAAGCCAGGGTTGCAGGACTAGATGGACGAGCTGTGAACTGTTTCCAAAACACAAAGGTCCTGCCGCTACAGTTCCGGGATCTCGTTCCACCTGGAACCCACGGATGCAGCTATCCCTGGCCAGCAAGAGCAAAGCCTATCTCACCCCAGTGGAAGAGCCCTGGGCTGGGGCGGGGCAGAGCTAGAGACGCGGCTGACAGCTCCGGGCGGGCAGCTTTAAAGATGGCTGCCACCGCCAGGCTGGTGCACAGCCGGTTTCCGATTGTGCCAGGAGCGCAGCTTTTCTCCGCCAGCAGTTGCTAGCAACCTCTAAGGGTGTGTCCCGATGTCCGTTAAACTCCTGGGCCCAGTCCCGCTGACTTCTAGTGGTGCAGTGCCGGCCTGCGGGTTCCCGCGCACTGTCCCGGGAAGCTGTATCTCCGCTCAGTCCCTGCCCGGTTCCTCCCCAGCCCTCAGCAGTCTCTGTATATTGCAGCTGAGAGTTGTGTTTGGCTCTCGCAATTGCTTCCTCTCCACAGGGTCTGCTGTCTCACGCAACCGCTTTGCCCCAACTCTGGGCTTGTCCCTGACTGAGTGGATGGGGAGGTGAGTAGCCGCTTGGGGGTCAGGTGGCACCGTGCCAACCTGGTGAGCACGTCCTTCCCGTGCTCTGGGCTCTATTGTGCTCCATGCGCTGTCTGATCTTTGTGAAAATTTTGTACCTGGTTTCTTGGGTAGGCGTTCCGCGTTGTTTCTCTGTAATTCACAATGCTGTTTTCGGAGTGAGCGGTCTGTGCTTGCAGGTAGCCACTGGCGTTTCTCACCTCCTTCCCTGGGAGTGGTGTGGTGGGAGGACTCTATCAGACCGCCATTTTTTCAGTCCCTGGAAGAATCAGTTTTTTAAAAATGTCCACACTACACAAAACAATCTACAGATTCAATGCGATCCCCCCCAAAATACCAATGACCTTCTTCACAAAATTAGAAATAATATAGTTAATACTAAAATTCATATGGAACTACAAAAGACCTAAAATAGCCAAAGCCATCCTGAGCACAAAGAACAAAACTGGAGTAATCACATTATCTGATTTCAAATCATACTACAGAGCTGTATTAACCAAAACAACATTGTACTGGGATAAAAACAGACACATAGACCAATGGAACATACTAGAGGACCCAGAAATAAATCTACACATCTAATCTACAGTGAACGTATCTTCATCAAAGTTGCAAGAACATACACTGGGGAAAAGACAGCTTCTTCAATAAATGGTGCTGGGAAACCTGGATATCCATGTGAAGAAGAATGAAACTAGACCCTTATCTCTCCCTATATGCAAAAATAAAATCAAATGGTTTAAAGGCTTCAATCTAAGACCCAAAACTATGAAACTACTAAAAGAAAACATTGGGGAAATGCTTCAGCACATTGGTCTGGGCAAGGACTTCTTGAGTAACACCCCCAAAGCACAGGCAATCAAAGCAAAATTGGACAAATGGGATCACATGACACTAAAAAGCTTCTGACAGCAAAGGAAACAACCAAAAAAGTGAGAAGACAACCCACAGAATGGGAGAACATATTTGCAAACTACCCATCTGATAAGGGATTAATAACTAGAGTATATAAGGAGCTCCAACAAGTTGATAGGAAAAAATCAAATAATCCACTTAAAAATGGGTAAATGATCTGAATAGACATTTCTCAAAAGAAGACATACAAATGGCCAACAGGTATATGAAAAATACTCAACATCATTAATCATCAGAGAAATGCAAATTAAAACTATGAGATATCATCTCGCACCAGTTAAAATGGTTTTTATCAAAAAGACAGTCAATAACACACACTGGTGAGGATGTGGAGAAAGGGGAGCTCTTGTACACTGTTGGTGGGAATGTAAATTAATACAACCACTATGGAAAACAGTATGGAAGTTCCTCAGAAAACTAAAAATAGACTTACCAGATGATCCAGCAATCCCACTGCTGAGTGTATATCCAAAGGAGGGGAATTCAGTGTATCAGAAAGATATCTGCACTTCCATGTTTATTGCAGCACTATTCACAATAGCCAAGATTTGGAATCAACCAAGTGTCCATCAACCTATGTTGGTGAATAGATGAATGGATAAAGAAGTCATGGTACATATACACCATGCGATATTATATAGCCACAAAATAATGAAATCCTGCCATTTGCAACAACATGGATGGAACTGGAGAACATTATGTTAAGTGAAATAAGCCAAGCACAGAAAGACAAATCTCACATGTTCTCGCTCATATGTGAGAGCTAAATATTAAAATAATTGATCTCATGGAGACAGAGAGTAGAATGAAGGTTACTACAGGATGGGAAGGGTAGTGAGAAGAGGGGGATAAAGTAGGGATGGTTAATGCATGCAAAATATAGTTAGATAGAATGAACAATGTTTGATAACACAACAAAGTGACTGTAATCAACAATAAGTTAGAGTATACTTTAAAATAACTAAAAGAGTGGAATTGGAATCTTCCTAACAGAAAGAAATGATAAATACCTGAGGTGATGGATACCCCAATTACCCTGATTTGATTAATTCACATTGTATGCCTATATGAAAACATCACATATACCCTATAAAGATATACAACTATTATGTACCCATAATAATTAAAAAGATCATCCTTAACCCTACTGCACAGAGATAATGCTGACTTTATTGTATATTTTTATAATGTAATGTAGTACAATATTAATATAAACTATACAGATTTTTATGAAGATGGGATCACATTATCATGTTTTGGATTCTTCTTATTTAAGAGCTAGTATCTATCTTATTGGTCATTATTTACTTTTAATCTATCATTAAAAATAAGATTAAAGTTTTATTTTTTTAGTAAAAAATAATACATGTTTAATGTAGAAAAGTGAAAAAATACAGGTAATTATAATGGAAAAGCAACTGTTAATATAACCATGCAGAGATATGATTTTGATATCATTTTAGTCTATATACTTCTGAGCTTTTAAAAATGAGTGTGTATATACACATAAATGTATGTGGACATTTTTATAAACAATATAACATTTTAGATTATGTTTTACACATACATTTTGATTAAACTGTGTCTATATCTTGTCTTTATACATCTAAATCATAATTCTTAATGACTGCACAATAACCTTGTTGTATAATGTACCACCATTTATTTACCAAATCTCCTATGTTGAACAGTACATAATTTTTTAATATTTTGCTATTATTTATGTTGCCTCAACTGACCTTAATGAAGACACATATTTTGACACTTGTTCAATATGTGCAGAATATATTCTAAGCCTTTTGATACAGAATGCCAAATTTCTCTTGAAGGGTTGTACCAACTGACAGTCCTGCCAGCAGTACATGAATCCTGTTTCCACACACTCCACATACTCACTGTCATTGGGTTTTTCAGTCAGAGTGTCTGTGACTGCAAGTAATGGGAACCAGGAGGTGGTACAGCTTCAATATAGCCTGGTTCCAAATCTTGATTCTGTCACTAACTAGCTGTTTGACACAGGACACATTTTGAAGTTTTCTGGGCTTCCATTTCCTTGTCCATATCAATATCCATCTAGTAGGACTATTCTAAGGGTTAAATGAGATGATAGCTGTAAATGCATTTAGAATTATCCCTGGCATGTAAACAGTAAACATTAGCTGCTTTATTAGTTATATAATTAAAATGATATGATACATTGGTGTGATGTCATCTTGCTGGTTCCTATATTGCTGCTACTTAATTCAGTAACAGGCAAAGATTTTTATGTTTGATTCTTATCTTTAAAAAAATCATACTATGTCTACTTTATATTCTAAATCTTGCAACAGCCCCCCAAAATAAAATTCTGACCTAAGATATGAAAGGTAACAGCACTGTAGGGACTAATCTTGTATACCTTGTAGAATGAGCTTCTGAGATTGAACATCTTCAGGAAATCTCGTTAATTTGGAAAAGAAGAGCAGCTGAAGAGCATTTCCTTTTTAAAAATTTTAACAGCCATAATAATACTTTGTTTACAGAGTATAACTACAAATTCTAGGACTCCATCACTCTAAATACACTGCAGTATACAAGACATAGCTGAAAATTGCTGAGACATGGCAACTGGCAGACTAATCAAGTACAGAAATTGGTGCAGGTGGGGTGATTGTTTTCATAGCAAATGCAAAACTGCATCTTCAGCCCCGCATGGCCATATGTGTGCCAGGCTGGGGGGGTGAGAAGAAAAAAAAAAGAGAAAAAAACCCCACAATAACAACAACCACCGAAAAAACCTGTGTCTCCAGCTGAAAATTCCAAACAAACAAACAAAACAAATAATAGTGCCATCTTTGAATGCACTGATGAAAATACAAGAGTGCCAGTCCATTTTGCTTGGACACTCTGGTATCACAATGCTGTTTTAGAGGTGGAGAAAATAGAATACTTCAGAGAAAAGCAGCCAAAAGAACTACAGTCCTTTGAGTCAAGGAAGAGTAGAAGGAACCTGGAGTTTTCAGCCTGGAGAAGATTTAGGCAAGTCATGATGGTGGATTTAGAATAGCTAAAGAATGAGACTTGCTGTATCTCCTTGGATGGAAATAGGACAAAGGGACAGAAGTTATGAAGAGGCAGATTCTGGTTATTAAGGTCCAAGGTAAGGGAAAACTAAATTAGCACTATAATGTAAATATTATAGCTTTAAATATTCCTTCAACAGAGTCATATCAACTGTGTTGTGTGTGTGTGCATTTGATACTTATTCTTCTAAAAAGGCAATATATTTAGAGGTTCTGAGGAATTTATAGATCTGGTAAATTGTGGGCCTTTTTATGCATAATTTATGAACTAATGAATTTTCACATTTGAATGTGATCTGTCATTTCCATGGACACATATTTCCTTCCTTCCTTCCTTCCTTCCTTCTCTCTCTCTCTTTCTTTCAGATAACAGCTTTGAGGGTATTGGGAGAACTCAATTTAATAATGATTGCAGTGACCTCTGAGACTAATGTAACTGGAAGAAATGTTTCCTGGCCCAGTAGAACCTACTGGGTCAGACTTGGGATGGGGTGGGGTGAATCTGCTGCCAGTGCTTCCTAAGCACACAAGGCCTAAAAAAAGAAACTATTTACCAACATTCTTGTGATGGTTGATTTTGGGTATCAACTTGACTGGATTAAGGGATACCCAGATAGCTTGTAAAGCATTAATTCTTCAGGAGGCACTGAGCTCATCCCTCTTCTGCTGAAAGGGAAACCCAGGTGGTTTGGCATTTGATTAGAACGATTGATCTGCCCCAGGTGTGTCTCTGAGGGTATTTCTGGAAGAGATTGGCATTTGAATCAATGGACTGAGTGGGGGAAGATCCACCCTCAATGTGGGTGGGCACCATCCAATCAGCTGGGGGCCCAGATGGAACAAAAAGGTGGAGGAAGGGTGAATTCTTGCTCTCTCTTCTGGAGTGTGGACACTCTTATTCTCCTGTCCTTGGACATCAGAACTCCAGGTTCCCCGGCCCTTGGACTCTGGGATTCACACCAGTGACCCCCTGGACTCTGAGGTCTTTGGCCTGGAACTGAGAGTTACACCATGGGCTTCCTTGGTTCTCAGGCCTTTGGACTTGGACTAAGCCATGCTACCAGTTTCCCTGGTTCTCCAGCTTGCAGAGGGCATACCATGGGATTTCTCAGCCTCCATAATCGAGTGAGTCAATTCCCCTAATAAATACCTTGTTGTCTCTCTATATACATAGCCTATGGGTTCTATCTCTCTGGAGGATCCTGCCTAAAACAATTCCTCATTACCATTATGTCCTGGGGAGCTAAAGGAAGAGCTCTATCTCAGACTGCATCTATGTGCTTAGGCAAGCCGACTGCCTAGCACAAGGTCCTACAGACAGTAAGAACTCAAATATTTAATGACGGGGCGAGGGCAGAAAGAGGATGGTGATGACGATGACCCCAGAAACAATGAGTGGAGGTGGTGATTATATGATAGTGACGATACCCATACTTTTTATTTTTGAAAACTTAAGGAATCAATTTTTATACATTATAGCAGAATTAGGAAACTGCTGAAAGGCATACATTCTGGAACAGATTCTCAGTTTCCTTTCATGCAGTAAAGTTATTTCTGGTAAAGCTCAATCCCAGGTTTTATCTGCTAGGAGTCACTTTCAACCTCCTATACACTTATTAGAAAGGCTTGGGCGCCAAAACGTGGACAGGGCTCAGAAGTGCTGCTGCAGGCTTGACCTTAGAAGTTCGAAACTGAAGGACTCAGAAGAAATGAAACTAGAATTCTGATAAACTCTATTTTAGCCAGCAAACCAAACACCACCTAGAGTCCACCCACTTTCAACACTCAAGGCGTTCCTTTGTTTCCAGACTGTAACAGGAACAGTGCAGTTAATTACATTTCTAACAACTTGGTTCTGGTCCAGAACGTAAGCCCATTGTACCGCCTCTGCTTTTCTCTCAGGTTTGCTCCCCCTGCTCCCCTCCTTGCTCATCTCTCCATGGCTGCCCTCTTTCCCAACACTTTTGACTATATTCAGAACATTTAATGCTAGCAGCAGCATTAAATATCCTGACTGTACTAGAATTTGGCACCCAGAAGTGGAGTGCTGCCATAAAAACACCTAAAATACATGGCATTGGCTTGAGATTGGCAGTGAGAAAACTGAAATTGGAGGCTGGAAAATGAAGAGCCATCCAATACCGTGATAAAATATTTGGTAAAATAGGTGCCTGCTGTAATTTAAAAGGCAGGTGTGTCTAATGAGCTTGTTACTCCAGGAGGAGAGGCTGGAAGACATTAATAGTGTGTGTTGATAACTACTGGGTGCATTTGTCAAGGTATAACAAGAAAGAAATTACTCAGGTGTGCAAGCAGAAATGAAAGGGAAGAGGGCACAGATGGGTGTGCCAAACACTGTTGTAAGTTTCTTTAGATAGGTTTCTTTAATTCTAACAAAAGCCTATGAAATTTTATTATCAACATTTTACAGATATGGAAAAAGAGGCTTAGGATGTTAATAATTTGCCCAAGATCAACTAGTAAGTAGAAGGACTTGGATTTGAAGTTCTATTGGAGTTGCTATTTAAATTCCAAAATTCATCTTCTTAACAACATATTCTGGTTAATCCCCAGAATTTGTTAAGAACTCTGGTACCTGGATTATAATATTCCTCTCTACCACTAACTCCTGTCAATCTGGGTATTTTATTTTTTTGAGACAGGGTTGCCCAGACTGGAGTTCAGTGGTGTGATCATAACTCACTCCTGAGCTAAAGCAATCCTCCCGCCTCAGCCTCTTGAGTAGTAGGGCTACAGGTGCGCTTCATCAAGCTCAGCTAACTTTTAAAATTTTTTTGTAGAGACAGGGTCTTACTATATTACCCAGGCTGGTCTCAAACTCCTGGGCTCAAGAAATCTTCCGTCTTGGCCTCCCAGAGAGCTGGGATTGGAGGCGTGAGCCATCATGCCCAGCCTGGGTATTTTAAATATCCAACTGGACAATCCCTCCAACTCTTTAACTTATAATTTTCTTGCCATGCTTTAGACAATGACTTTGCCTCCACACCACTTAATATCTTACAAGGCACACGTTGGACTCTCATCAACCTTTCTCTAACCTCAAAAACTGTTTGACAGCCAGAATTTCATTTTGCAAACACAACCACCAAATTTTCCCCCTTTGTAAATACCTCATTCTCAGCATTGCTTCTCTGATCCTTCCATTTCTTTCTCCCTGTTTTCTCATCCCCTACCTGGCTTCTCTCCATATTTTCTTAAATCTATGACCTATCCTATCAAGTGAATAATCTGAATTATCTAGTTAGCATCACTTTCAGCCTCCTTGCCCTCTGTTTTCTATTGCACCTGCCTGTCGAACCTACCACCCCACACCAATATAACCATCTGCTTCTAAACTCATATGTTGGAGGAAATGAAACAATGTTGCCCACTGGAAGACTCCAAATTATGGCTTCCAGTTATACCGGTTGTTAAGCTATCGTCTCTTGGCTTCAAATCCACCCTTGTATACTCTGCTCTGTGATTCTGGAGCTGAGATACTGCAAACTGCATTTCCCCCATCCTGTGGTTCGTCTGTAATAACACCATGGAGCTTGGATATTTTCAAACCTTTTTGACATTCCAGCTCCTTTTATGGTAGTACGTAATGTCATCATCTCGTTGAATCATTTATGAAAGTTATATGATGAAGTAATGATGTGATGTTAAAAATGTCTTATTTTAGATAAGAATATTAAAGTTTGTAATTAAGGAATTGCAATTAAATGTAACACATCTAGATGTATTTAGATGTATTTAGCAAGAAATATACCCTATTTTATTTTATTTTTTTTTTTAGAGACAGAGTCTCTCTCTGTCACCCAGGCTGGAATGCAGTGGCACGATCATAGCTTACTGCAGCCTTGAACTCCTGGGCTCAAGCAATCTTTCTACCTCAGCCTCCTGAGTAGCTAGGACTACAAGTGTGCACCACCATGCCCATTAATTATTAAAAATTTTTTTTGTAGAGATGGGATCTCACTATATTGCCCAGGCTGACTTTGAACTCCTAGCTTCAAGCTATTTTCCCGCCTCAGCCTCCAAAAGTGCTGGGATTAGAGGCATGAGCCACAGTGCCTGGCCTACTGTTTACTTTAAATTGATAAATTAGAGTATGACTTTTCAACAAATTAAAAATGACATTATTTTGTGTTTGAGGGTTAATAGAAAAACAATGGCTTAAGATAAACACAGAAAATACCAAGGAAAACCTCAAGGCCCTGAGGGCACCCATAAGCACTTAACGTCCTTGTAAACTGGTTGAGACTGCTTGTAACTGCTTTTGCTGTCCTATAGTACCCTTTAGCTCATTTTACTACTAAAATACCCACCTAGAAGAAAATTATAATATCATTAACATAACATGGGTTGCATAAAGACACATGGTGGATATATTGTGCATACTTAATACGTTTAGCCTATGTATATACAATGATGTCAGGAAAGACTCCATGTCATTTGTTAAAAAGAAATTTAAGGTACCACAATGGGCAGGCAGTGTGAATTTTACTCCTGTGAGAAGTGCTGTACCACCGAGGAGTGAATGCCCTGTGTTAAGTAACCCCTAATAAACTTATTTAACTTGCCGAGCTGGACTTGTCCGAGTCATTCTTTGGTCTCTCAGCACCATATCAGTTCAGAGGGCGGTTTTTCTATACCGTCCTGGGATTTTCCTGAAAGAGCAAGTTGCACATGTAATGTCCTGTTATGCTCCCAATAGTCCAGTTTGCCATTCCCACATACCACATACTCTTTGATATAACAGCAGCACAACCATCGAAACCAGGAGATTAATATCCATACATTACTGCCATCCAATCCATAAGCCCCAGCCAAGTTTCCAATCGCTCCAACAATTTCCTTCCCAAAGGATCTAATCCAGAATCACATGTTGTACTTCATTGTCATGTCTCCTTATGTTTTGCAACTCCTCCTTCAGTTTGCAAGTTACATGACCTTTCCTTCCTTGCTTTTCATGGCCTTGACACATTTGAAGATTACAGGCCACTTATGCTGTAGACTTTCCCAATCTGTGTCTTTTTCCCTGTGACTAGATTTAAGCTGTTATCTTTGGCAGGACTATCACACAGGTGATATTTGTCTCATTGCATTCCGTCAGGTGGCATGTGATTTCCAATTGTTCTATTACTGGTTATGCTAACCTTGACCCACGATTCCTGACTGTAAGGTAATTCATCCCCTCTTTGCATTTAGTAAGCACTTTGGGGGAGATACTGTGAGACTATGTAAACGTCCTGGTTGCAGTCAAACTTTCGTTTAGTTTCAGCAGCATCATTTGATGCTTCCCGGTTCAATCAACTACTACTATAATAGTTGCCAAATGGGGACCTTCCAGTTCCACCTTTCCTTCTGCATATAGTAGTAGGCATTCTTTTGTAAGGAATAATAATTCATTTATATAGTTTATATAATTCCCAGTTTATTAAATGGGCTATAATCTGTTATTATCATTGTTTATTTTGATGTTCCAATTGTCATACTTGATCAGTGGCAGCTCCTTCAAGCTCTGATACCACTACTCAGCCGCAGCCCTTTCTCAAGTAGGCTCTAGCCACCACCTCCCCCTGCCCTGAAGCCTTTTTCAGAATCCTTCTCACCTGGCCTTTTAGATAGCAGGAAGGAAGGAAGGAGATTAAATTTTAATTGTTTGGTGACATTGAAAGTAGAAACAAAAATTTTTTCTTACGAAAATTTGGAATTCTTGCATTTTGTTCTTTAAATAAAAAGCAATTGCTTTATTTTGTATCTTTTTGTGTTTTATTTCCTCATGATGAGATACAAAAATTTTCTTCCTGTTATTTTGTAAGCACTGCTCTGTAACATCTTACAGGTATGGATAACCATTACCAGGTTACCATTTAATTCATTGAAATGAATTAAAAAGACAAATTTAATATAATTGCCACTCTATTTCATCTTCTTAACTTTTATTTTTAAAGTATTGGGGACTTCTTGAGGTGTTATACAAGAATTTTTATCAGAATTCTGGAAAAGATCATCTTGAGGTGAACTTTAAGAATTAATGTCACTTTTTGCTCCTCTTTAAATTGGGTATTCCTTAAACTTCCTGATTTTAACCAATAGTCCATTATGGGTGTGAATTAAACAGAAAATGACTAAAAATAAAAGTATTCTGCAACTGCATAGGGACCACATGCACTCTGGCAACTGGCTGTGCTCAGCCCTGTGGGAAACTGGATTATGGGCATGTTCTTTGGATCTGCACTACTGGTACTCATGCTTACTTGAATCATACATAACTGGAGGCTCTCACAATGTCGCTTTAAAGGGCAAAATGTTAATTACCTTATTTATTGAAATTTTTTTTTCCAAAAAACCCTTCCATTGTTGCTTTTAATGACAGAAACTCTTTGGAACAACTATGTAAGCCCTGAAATCCCTTCTGGACTCTGAGCAAAGCATATTTATGCACAAATGCAGAGAGCTTTGCATACAGCTTAAGGAAGTTCACACACCCCAGGTTAAGAGCCCCTTTCTTGTTTTTTATTTCTATTTTTAAAAATTTAATTTAATTTATTTTAAAAATGGTTTTAGGGGGTACAAGTTGGATTCTGTTACATGTATATATTGTATAGTGGTGGAGTCTGGGCTTTTGCTGTACCATCACCTGAGTGGTGTACATTGTACTCCATAGGTAATTTTTCATCCCTTACCCTCTCCCACCCTCCTCTCTTGTGAGTCTCCAATGTCCAATATACCCTCTGTGTGTCCTTGTGTAGCCATAGTTTAGCTCCCATTTATAAGTAAGAACATGCAGTATTTGGTTCCTGAGGTACTTCACTCAGGATAATGGCCCCAGTTCCATTCAAGTTGCTGCAAAACACATTATTTCATACTTTCTTATCACTGAGGAGTACTCCATGATATATATATACACATATATATATGTATATACACACATACACACACACAAACACCCCCCCCATTTTCCTCCACTCATCAGTTGATGAGCACTTAGGTTGATTCCGTATCTTTGTGATTGTGAATAGTACTGCGATAAACGTATGAGTGCAGGTGTCCATTTAATATTATGATTTCTTTTCCTCTGGGTAGATTTCCTTTGGTGGTGTTGCAGGATTGAATGGTAGATCTACTTTTAGTTCTTTGAGAAATGTCCATACTGATCTCCATAGAGGTTGTACTACTTTATATTCCCACCAGAGGTATATGAGTGTTCCCTTTTCATCCCATCTGTGCCAACATCTATTGTTTTTTGACTTTTTAGTAACGGCCATTCTAATTGGAGTAAGATGATATCTCATTGTGGTTTTAATTTGTATTTCCCTGATGATTAGTGATGTTGAACATAAAAGTCCCTTTCTTAAACTGTCCATTTTTGTGGTTTGTAACCAAGGTTAAAATTGGTTGGCTGGGCACGGTGGCTCACGCCTGTAATCCTAGCACTCCGGGAGGCTGAGGCGGTAGGATCACCTGAGCTCAGGAGTTCAAGACCAGCCTGAGCAAGAGCAAGACCCCATCTCTACTAAAAATAGAAAAATTAGCCGGGCGTGGTGGCATACACCTATAGTCTGAGGTACTCGGGAGGCTGAGGCAAGAGTATTGTTTGAGCCCATGAGTTTGAGGTTACAGTGAGCTATGATGATGCCACTGCACTCTACCCAGGGTGACAGAGCAAGACTCTGTCTCAAAAAAAAATGGTACCTAGTGATTTGTTTTAAATCAGAAAGAGATTGGGCATTCACTTTCATTTTTACTTTTTCCTTGGAAAAGAGATTTATGAGAACAGATTGATATTTGAAAATATAGCTTAATTTTGATCACTTCAAGACTTAAAATAATTTGATTAAAATGTTTCAACAAATAAAAAAAGTGATTTCAAACTAGGCTTCAATTTTCTTGTTATACAGCAAGCTAAGTCAGAAAGGGACAAAAGTTTGTGCTTTGGGAGCAGCCAGGTTCTGAACGTATGGAGAACAAGCATATTGGAGCACGTCTTGGGATTTATGGTGTTGAGCATCCTGGCTTTTAATACTAATAGTAAAAGGGTAATTTGATGGTTATCCAATCTCAAATGAAAGAGACTTTTGAATTCTACCTGGTGAGCTGACCAATTTTAGATGTGCCAAGCAATAAGGAGGAAAGGCAGATTTCAGACTTTGTCCAGAATGCCCCTGTTGGGCCTTGCATTGAGAAGCTCAGTCAAAACTCACAGTGCTAGTCCAGGGGTTGGAAAAATAAGGGAAAAGACTGATCATAGCTTAAAAATCTGCTAGCAAAGTCAATTACTGAGTTCAAAGACAGATTAAAAAGTAGCTAGTTATAAAAATGAGTCTTATGGACTTAATTAATTATAAACAATATAATGAACTCTCATTAAAAAGGAATAAAATTCATCATTTTGCAGCTCAATAAGTATCAAAAATGGAAAATTAGCCTATTCTTTTAATGATAATCAGTAATGGTATTAGTGCATTATATATCTGTTACATGCTAAATATTCTAGGTTTTTTGCATATACTTAATTTTTAAGATATCTTTTCAAGAAAGCATTCACTTTATTGTTTTATAGGTGAAGAAATTGAGGCTAGAGAAGTTAAAGCCACAAAGCTAGGAGGCAATGCATCAGAAATTGGAAGCCAGGATGTGCTGGTGTGACTTTAAACCTAAAGTGATTTACACTCCCCATGCTCCCTCCCTTTAAGATTTGAATGATAAATTCTTGATACTTGTATTGGTATTAGTCATATTAGTATTGTTTGCATTGTATTATTTAACTCACAAACCTTAAGTGGCTTAACACAATAGCACTTTACTTCTCATTCGCCCTTGGTTGCTGTCGTCAGACCCATGTTGATGGTGACTCTACCACCTTCAGCATGTGGCTGCTTCCAAGGTGATTGGAGGTGTTCACATTTGGGCTACCAGATTTAGCAAATAAAAATACTATATACCCTGATAAGTATAAGAATGTACCAAATATTGCATGGAATGTACTTACACTAAAATATTAACTTACTATTTTTCTGAAATTCAAATTTAAATGTGTTTTGCATTTTTATTTGGCAATCCTAGTTGACATTAAATAGATGATGGGATGGTTGGTGAGCATGGAAAATCTTCTGGGAGGTTTTTATGGGACAGTCCTAAAAGTGGCAAATGTTAGATTGTTACCAAGGAAATGTGGACAAAACTGTCTATATTATAGCCTCACCTAGACATAAGAGGTATTGGAAAATGGGTGGACATTTATAAACATCAACATTATGCTATGGAAGGGGTGCCACAAGTCATGGACATCTTACTATCTCTGCCATAGCACATGAGCAGGTATTACATGCCAATTTGTGGGTGGGCCTATGTCTGCATATAAAGGCAACATATGATAGGAAGTAAGCACTTTTTCCTGAAAAATTTTGACTTCAACCACAGGTTAGTCTCTAACTATGTGGCTTGGGTAAGTTACTTTACCTCTCTGAGCCTCTGTTTCCTCATTGATCAAATGGAAATACAGAATATCCTTAGAGAATTTTAAAGAGGATTAAATAAGATAATACATGTAATTTGCACTGTATCTGGGAGCATATGACGGTAGTAACTTCTGTGAATCATAGAATAGAAATATTTGCCAATCTATTTACTTTGTGTCTTTTTCTGTTCCTAATGTTTTCTGGTGGCTAAACGAAAATAAAAATTACTTTTTAAACTGATGCCCAGACTGGTAAGGCGTGGTTTTTAAGTACTCATTTTATGAATTGTGGCTGAAAACTAATGATACTTAAAAAATACATAATGGTAGTAAAAATTAATATATTCTGTGTTGGTAATATTTAAAAATTGTAGAGAAACTGAATATCTGATTGGGTAAAGAAAATTTTTTAAGACAGGAAACCTATTAAATATGAATGATAAATAATGAGTATGCTTTACTTATCAGATGTAAATATTTACCTAGGTAGTCTATTCACACACACAAATTATTACTCTGACTTCTCATTGCACTGCCTTATAACTTTTTCTGAGCACGCTTGCTGCTTGGAACTAAAATTATGTCATTCTTCAGAATGATGGGTTTTATGAAGACTTATCTGTCAAGTAGCCAGCTGTGTTATGGCAGGTCATTCAGATTCTTTGTCCTCTCACTTTAATTTACTTTCAGAGGGAGATGGCTGGCAAGGTTTAAGCAAGCATGATAAAGACTAATTAAAGAGTTGTTCCCCAAATCTCCTTGAAATTAGAGGTTGAGTCGCTGAAATAATTCACATTTCATAACTCAAAATAAGCAAAACTTTGAATCTTTGCAAGAAAATTGGAGAGCTATACGGATTACCCAATTCTTTGCTGTGGAATTGTGCAATTGAATTTAGAATATAATAGAATTTGTGTTTCCGACAAAACCAACTCAGAATAGCTTCACATCATGGAACTAAATTAGGCCATAACTCCCTCTAATTAGTTTGAATAGTAATAGTTTTCGTCCTTAATCACACCTTTTAGTGAAGAATTCTGAAGTTCTTAGAATAAAGTCTATTGTTCTACATCCTTGGGAGTAGTTCTTGAGAGGGGGAAGTTAAAACATGCAATAACAAAATAGGTGATCTAAAGAGTATTTTTTAATCATCTAGTTTATGAGTTTTTTAAAAATTGAAAACTTGGAAGTGTGATGTTATATAACTGCTTACATGTATTCTGAAGCATGTTTGATGGTAGAACACACCATTAATATTTCATTTTCTGGCAACTTCAGAGGTTATCAGCTGAGAAGTTGTACAGATATCTTGGTTGGGGGGAGAAAATCCTTCTCCCAGATGGTTTTGTTTTCTGTATCTACTCTTTCCTTCCCAAGAACCAGTTAACATTTGCAGATCAGCTCTCTACCTGGTGCCTTCTTATAGTCTTTAAATCGGCCTGCCCTTGACACCTGCATCTTTTAGACTGAGGAAGAGAGGCATTATGAGAACGTCATTGAGGTTCGGTTGCCCTACTTTAGAAAGCAGTGAGTATGGAGACGGCGAGGTGGCTGAAGCATCCTCAGGGAGATGTTTAGGTGGGATCTCTGAGACTAGGATTCAAACCAAGGAACAGAAAAATGGGACAAAAATAATTCTTTGATTTCTGTTCAGTTTAAATTTGAGGACAAGCTTATGGAATGCAGGTTGTTTACTTTGAAGTTAAAGGCCTGCATAGAAAAATAGGGCTTAAATCTTTTCAGCAGTGACATTTTCATTGATGACATTAATCATTTACTGAAAACCTGAAGGGCACACGAGAACAAACTAGGAACAAGGGGAAGGGGATGTATCTATGGGTGTATCTGTGATGAAGTGTGTTTTGAGGATGAGAGCCAGCTTGGAGGCGTGGATCAGGAGTTTTTGGAAGAATGACAATTATCTACATATTAATAGATCTACGTGGAAAAATATTGTAAAAATTAACGAGGTAAGCTTATTTTTCCTATTACCCTAAATGAGTTTTATCTTTCAAATATATTTAAACAATGCGTAGCCATGTTAAGAAGAGAGGAGCCCTAGCTGAAATATGCATTTAGGTTTTTCTAGTTTGTCATTGAAAAGTTGAATTAAACCACAGATTCTGGGCAAACCACTTAACTATGATTAAAAACATTCATTACATTTTCCTTTTAAAAGCAGCTTCTCTAAAGCATGGAAAAATGTTAAAAATGCATTCACATTAAAGTCTGATTCTTTTTATAAATTGGAAAACATGAAAGTGCATTACAATTTTTTTCCAGTGAACAGTCATTAGAGTAATAAGGAATTTTCTGGTGATGAATTTCTAGAGAAAACATGACCCTATCTCATCTTTTAGTTTTCTTCTGATAAAAACAACATTTGCAGATAACCCAATCATGATTGCAGTAGAACACTAATAGAAAGTAAAATCCATGGACATTGAGGTTGACTTGACCTTGGAGTAATAATTCCACAGCCTCACATTTCATGAAATAGAGAAAAAATGAACTTTAAGTATATGATTACTTAGACCTTATTCCATGAGTTATTGGTCTCACATGTATCTTCTTATGTCCTTGCTGCTTTTTGTACCATTTCATTTCTTGGTAGCAACTTTACCTTAAATCATTCAGGCAAAGAAAGGTAAGATGTAAGTGATGCTGATTTTTCCTTAGGTATTAGTTCTGATTAACGTTTTAATATGGAAAAAGGTTTGAGTTATTTGATAAAATAAAATTTTGAGCCACTCCTATGCTATTTCTAGCTATCATTAATGTGGTGCCTTTATCATCATTAGTAAACATTTTTAGAGTGTCATTACATTTTGTTATGGGAAGGGCAATTTGTTAGTAACAAAATGGAGTAACGTGTGGTTGCTGTCCTAACTACCAGCTAGGGACAGATGTTTACTGTTGTATTTATAGATATTATTACTTAAAGTAATATCAGTTTACTTTAAGTAATACTTACTTTAAGTAAGACAAGCCTCCTGAAATTAGTGGATTAACACAATTAAAAGTTTTTCTCACTTTTATGAAGCTCAAAATACCTTCTGTGATATACAGAATAATGACCCTCCCCCTGAAGCTATCTATATCCTAATTCCTAGAACCTGTGAATGGCAAAAGAGACTTTGAAGATGTTATTAAGTTAAGGATATTGAGATGGGTAGATTTTCCTGGATTATCTGGGTAGGCCTAATCTAATCATAAGGGTTTATAGAAGGGAAGGAGGGAGGCAGGACAGACATAGAGGCATGTTATGACAGAGCAGAGGGATGGAGAGAGAGGACGGAAAACGCTGGCTTTGAAGGAGGATGGGCCCATGAGCCAAGGAATGCAGGTGGCCTCTAGAAGCTAGAAAAGGCAAGGAAATATTAATAGATTCTCCCTTAAGCCTCCAGAAGAAACACAGCCCTGCCAACCTATTTTAGGACTTCTGACTCCCAGAACTGTAAAAGAATAAATGATGTAGTTTTAAACCATTGACTTTGTGGTCATTTGTTACAGCAGCAATAGGAAACTTAAACACCTTGCATGTGGTCATTCAGGAATCCAGTCTCCTTTCATTTTTATGATGCCATCTGATACTAGGGCCTTGGAATCTAATCTGCTGCATTTAGCCAGTGGGTAGAGAAAAGAGGATAAAGGATGGCACATGGGAGATTTTTATGCACCAGGGTAGTAAAGTGGCAACACAATTTCTATTCACATCCCATTGTTTTCACCCACAACAAGATGTTACACTGACCAAAATTTCCTTTTAGTTGTTATTGTTACCAGCTGCACCCTGAATCCCTTGGTGCTTCTTTGAAGCATGAAAGTGAGTGACAAAGAATGCATTGCAAGCAGAGAGAGTTTATTGAAGTGAAAGTGTGCTCTTGAAGGTTAAGAGTGGGCACACGTCTCCGTGGATCATGGCCCTGGGGTTTCTGTGCATCCCTTTTTCTCCTGTCTGGCCTCTCCTCCTTTGTGAGGTTGTCTCTTCCTCTTTGTCATTTTTTGAGGCAGGGTCTCGCTCTGTTGCCCAGGCTAGAGTGCAGTGGCATCGTCATAGCTTACTGCAACCTCAAGGGATGGGGTCTCACGCTTGCTCAGCCTGGTCTCGAACTCCTGGCTTCAGGCCTCAGGGGATCCTACACCTCAGCCTCCCACAACGCCAGGATTACAGATGTGAGCCACCGCGCCGGCCCTGCTGTAGGGGGAGATTTTCACCTTATATGGTTACACCCGGATGTGTCATGCTGCCCAAAGCCCACTGCGGGGCGGGAGTAAACCGTAATGTTGTATAACGTGCCTTGTGTTATGTTTCTTGTGACACTTTCAGTTACCTTTATCTTGTTTTCAATATAGTATGTTTTCTTACTCAGCAACCGTTTTGTTTATGTTGTCTGTTTATATTGTCTGTTTTTGCTGTTTTCGTATTTTCTCTACTCGTATCTCACTTTCCTACCTACGCTGACATTCTGTGACACTTGTGGTGACCCTTATCTTGTTATTGTTACAGTATGGTCTCTTCCTCAGCATCCTGTTTGTTCGCACTGCCTGTTCTGTACTTCCTCTGCTCATGTATGACTCTCCTACCTATGCTAACATTATGACCCCCTCATCAGTCTAATACTTTTCTCTGTCATTATATGATACTCTTGGCCATGCAGCTGCTCATGCTAGATATCTGGTAGTCATTTTTTGAAGCTTCCCTCATGCCTCACCCCTCATACCCAGTCTGTCACTGAGTCCCAGTGATTCTACCTAAGCTCAAGTCCATCACTTTTCTCCATCTCCACTGCCACCACCCTCATCCAAATAGCCATGTAACTACACCCGGTATAGTTCCGCACCCAGGAAGAACATGAGGCCTGTCTGGAGCAGGTAGCCTGTTGTTTGCCGTGGATGCCAAACTGGTCATCAGCTGGTGGTTATTGTCTCTTCCTCATCTCTATTATCTGATATTGAATTTTAATAACATTATGTAGTTTTTCAAATGCTGAATATTGTGAGATCAGTGTAAGGTGTTTTCCTCATTTTAAAAGTGGAGCTAAAAGTCTATCGTCATCCCAAGCTCCATGAGGTGAAGGTAAACAATAACAAAAAAGACCCCATGCATGTCTCTAATGGTAAAATAACTTGACTGATATGAGTCAGAAAGCCTGGGGCAGAAGTCAGGCTCAAATTTGAATAATTAAACTCATGATCTTTATGAGAAGTAACTTTGCCTTTATTTCTTGGCACTATTGATGAGCTATGTTGGGCCATGAGCATCAGTCTTGCTTACTGCTTTCTCCAGTGTGGAGAAATTAACACCATAGGGAACATATGAGTAGATGTTGTGAGCCTTGAAATATTGCTTTGCCGCACTTCACCAAATGAGTTGGATCTGAATACCAGATGGTGCTACCTCATTTGTATTTTTACAAATATGCAATTCTTTTTAAAGAAGAAATAGGGATCATATTGGTCCCAGAAAAATGTAAAAATCATTATATTTTGCTGCAGTCTTGCCTCACCCTTTCATTTATTATAGCATGTGGATATACATGTTCTAAGATTCTTTATAATACTTAGTTTAAAATAGCCCTATGTTTTTCGTGTTATAAAGTAATGTGTTCATAGCAAAACATTTAGAAAATATAGATAAGTAAAAATAGCACCATACTGAATTAGCAACTGTTAATTATTTGGTGCATAGCCTTTCTAGAAATATATTGATCCATCGTTCTCAAGAGTTCAACTTCAAAAATGTCCTTACCTGTACCCAAGAAGCCATATTGAACACAAGTTTTCTTCAGACTTTATGATCTACTTATCAAAGACTTTTCTCTACTTTATTATAAGACATTCCTGTCTATGACACTGCTCCTGCTAGATATCTGGTAGTCATTTTTGTTACCTCCCTTTTCCCTCACCTCCCACATCCAATCTGTTATCAAGTCCTATTGATTTTACCTATCTTCATCCACTTAATCTCCACTGTTACCATGCACCTGCTTACTGGCCCATGCACATATTTCTTCTTGCTCATTATCACCTTCCTAATGACTGCTTGACCTTTAGATTCTATTTTTTGATGTCATTTCTTCCAAGAAACCTTTTCTGTTAAAGCCATCCAGATAGGGTTTGGGTTGCCTCTGTGTGCTTTCTTAGCACCACATACTTATCTCTATTATACCACATTGTGCCACAATATTAAATCCTACTTTCTTGTCTGTATTCCTCACTAGGTTCCTAGGGCTTAGCACAATGCCTGCCCCTAGATGGTGATTGATGCACATTGTTGGTTGGATGAATGAACAGTAGTAGGAAAGTAGGTCGAATGGGTAAATGGGTTCAGTTTTGGCTTCTGAGAGCCATATCGAATTTTGAATAAAGGAGTGATGTAGAAACACATGACTTTTGAACTGGTAGTATTATGGGGGACACATTGAAAAGAAATGAGATAAACTCAAGAGTGCTGCTTGGAAACTTTTGCTGTGATCTAAGTGTGAAGTCATGAGAATATTGACTCTTGTGCTATGGGGAATAGGAAGGTATGAGTATGAGGACCTCAAATGAAGAAGCAAAGGAACCTGCTACTGGTCACTTTGAGGTTAAATAGTACACATACAGCTGTCGGGGGTCCATCCCAAATGGCTCAGAGAGGCCATTCTGAGAGGAGGGTGATGGTTACACCTGGAAAGACACATTAAGAAAGGTGGAAATTCACTAAAGCTAGCCCTTTCCTCTCCCACCATATGCTCTTCAGTGATGGTGTCACTTAGTTGAAATTTCTGGCCTGATGGTTATTATGAACTCCTTTCCCAGGAGAAGGGGCTCTGACTGCCCTTCTGAGGAAACTCGCTTAACCGTGTATCTGTTCTTCAAAGGGCTGCTGTTCAGTTTTCTTAGTTTGCATTCTAACATGGTCTAGTCGCAGGAGTAATAAAAGGAACAGCACATAACACAATCTGTCATCCAAAAGTTGGAAAACAGAGCCAGGAGGTTAATTCCTGGTGTTTGTAAATACTGAGAAAACATTCCAAAAACAGCATATGTACTTGTATGTAGGTTATGCAATGGATCATAATTATATACTTCCATGATAATGCAATTAACAACATTTCTGAATAAAAAAGAAAACAAGATGCCAACATAGAGCCACAATGAACAAGCAAATATTTAAAGTTTGCTTAATGTATTCAAGGTATTGTGTGTTGGGGGTGTGAGTGCAAAGGAGTAAAATGAATAGTCTTTGCTGTCAGGGAGTTTATATTTGGATGAGGAGATAAACTGTACCCATGGAAGTGATTAAACCTACAAGAGTAACTAATGTGTAGGTGTATGATTACTTAAGTCTCTGGGTTTTAGGTAACAAGTCAACTCAAGGACAAGTAAGCAACATGGAGGAATTTATTGTAAGGAGACAGGAACATATCACAAGAGCAGAAATGCAGCATGGTCTCAAAAAAAGGAGCTGGAAAAAGTACAAAGCCATTACCTTCCTTTTTTGCTTTCCTACTCCTCCATCCTCCAACTGACTCATTTTCTGAGATACTCCAAAAGCCCCAGGTTTGCATGTTGCTGACTGTTTACTTAATTTCAATTCAAATTTTCAGTGCAAGAAATCTGATTATGCTAATTGGATTAAGCATCCATCCTTAGTCCAGCTAACCATGATTTCTGTGATTGTGTAAAACAGATAAAGCCGTCAGGGCTTAGAGAGGCCATTTTTAGAGAAGGTGCCCATTACAGTGTAAATGTTTTGTTTGGGGGTATCTGTGCTTTTTTTTTTTTTACCACCAGTAGGCATGGCTGAACCACTGAGATTTCAACTGGATAACGTATTCCCGGGTTGTAAAAATAATGAGGACTTGTCATAGCAACCTTTGATTTAGTCAGAATCTCTATTTGGTACTAGAGATTTTTCTATCGAATGGCTGTTTGCACATACATTAATCACGGCTGTGCTTGGTTAGAATGTCACTCTGCCATTTGTCATATTAACTAAAAGTTATACTTTTCTTTCCTGTATTTCAAAGTTTCCTTTTGGAGAAAAAAGTCTTTGTGGGATAGTGTAGGATTATATCTTTGTTAATAAATTAACTTTTATTGAGTATAATAGGAAGAAACCCAGCATTGAGGACAGATCTGTAAATGTTCAGTAGAGCTCTTAAATTCTATTGCTTATGTGCAATAGAATTTAAGAGCGCTCCCTAAATTTTAAATTATTTGCATTCTCCCTTGTATTCAGTCTCTTTCAATGTGCTGAGATTGGTAGGAAATTTCTGAAAACTGCGGTTCGTCCAAAACATCTTTTGTGAGTTTCATGAGACAAAGTGTACATTATGGCAGTGCAGTACAGAGGATGTGGAATTATACCCTACAGTTCAGATGGCTTGAACTGGACTCTGTGAAAAGATCTTGAATGGTATTTAAAACTATCCTTGGCACAATTTTGATAAGGAGGTAATGTGTGTAGTGAAGTGGCATTTGTTCAAATTTGCTTTTGAGAAGAATTCATTTATTGATATTATGTTACTTCCTTCACCTCTTTGCTAGTTTATTACTTAAATAGAGACAGCCAAACTTTTACCAGGAGAGACTGTGAGAAATACTGAGTATGGTTTCATGTAAGGCACTTAGGCTATACTGATTCTTTAGTATTAGGTTAAAAAATGAAAAGACAAGATAAATTAAAAATAGAAAACAATCACGATCCAAGGTGTCACTGAAAAGAATCTCAAAGAACTTTTTAGAAAATTCCAATAGAGAATTTTTAAAGTAGAAATGAATTTTATGTCTGTGTGTTCAGAAATAAAGTCAAGCTACCCATCTCATCTTTAAATGAAATTTCAAATTAGTGAAAAGCTGTTAACTAAAGGGTATGTATATATTAATGCAATGAGATTTCTAGTGTAAGGGAGTGTTTTCCCTCCACAATAGCTGTCTGGTGAGTGAAGCCGATGGGACTTCACTGTAAAAGTAAAGCCTCAATTTATTGTCTCAATTACAGCAAGTTAGCTCTTTTTAGTGCGCTGATGTAGATGTAAGGTTTGACACGTGACTTGCCTGCTTTTCAGATCAGTGGGGAGATTCAAAAGAGCTGGAGGAGCAATTGATTGTCTGACTTAGTATCAATGCCTGAAGTTTAAGCCATAGCTCAGCATCTTTCTGGAGTCACTGGGATACTTGCTGATGGCATCCTTCATTCATTCATAGATAGCATTTTTATTAAGAATCTAGCAGTGGCTCAATACATATACATCAAGTAAGCTAGATGTACATTGATTTAGGGCTTTGACATGGCAGATTTAATCACACAAAAGCTATCTAAAACAGCCTATGAAAAGGCTTCTAAATCTCAAAAATTCATTATTATGTTGTCTAGATTTTAGAATTTAGCTCTGACTCTGCCACTAACTTATTATATCTCGGGTAATTCACACAAGAGCTTTGCCTCAGTTGACTACTTTGTGAAAACAGTTAAATTCGTTTTATTCTTAAATATTTCTGGTATAGTTATGCTTGAATTCACCCCATGTATTGTATATATATTAATACCATGTGCCAGGCATTTTGTTAAATTCTATGAGTATAAAAATATGTTTAATATAAGGTATTGTCCTTTCTTTCAATGAGTTTGTGGTCTAATAGTGAAATTGAGACATATAAAAATACAATAATACCTGGAAGAATGTGATAAATGTATATATAACAAAATTACATTTAGCTATGTGAGTTTATAGTTTTATATAATAAAGACTCTGTCAATGCCATTTTTTGATATGATTTTAAATTTTCTTGCCTATTTTAGTTATAAGCCGTAAGGAGAGCCCATGTGTGCACGCATGAGCATGTGTGTTTATACTCGTGTGCTATGTCCACTGCCTTGCAGGATGCTATGTGTGATGTAGGGGAAGTCAGAAGACCTGGATGTCATTCTCTCTCTTTGCCTTTCTGTGTGATCTTGGGCTTATCAGTAAATCTCTCTGGACATTGTAAATTGAGGATACAGATACCTTTCCCGGGCAAAGAATTGTTCTGTAGGTCAAATGATTGATCAGAAAAAGTATTTTGTAAATGATAAAGCCACACACGGTAACTCTAAGGAATTATTTGCCTTTGATTTAAGGTATTCTCTCTAATTCTTATGTGAGTATTTAAATATTATGAAGACTAGTTGCCTTATGATGATAAAATATTATAGTTTGCTTTGTACAGATTAAAAAGCCATAAATGTTTTTAATTGCTTTTAATTCTTCATGGCATGTGCATTCTCATTCTTAATGGCTGAAAATTAATTTGCATCCTTACCCACAGTCATATTGTGGCTTTTTGATATACTTGCAGAAATTCTTTGACAAAGCTTAAGATGCATAAAGATTTTTTATGTGCATATTAATAACCAATTATAAGTATGACCCAAATTTCATAATCTTTACACCCTGCCTTATTCCCAAAAGATAATCATATATAGCTTTCACATAATTACTAAAATACTAGACTCAGTTGAAATAAAATTAATTTTTATAAATGAAAAGATTTACAAATTTTAGGTCAAGGACAACTATTCCTTAGCAACTCTTTGTTTTATGCATTGATTTGACTTAGCACAAAGTTCTTCAAAGTGAAAGAAGACATACTTTCCCTTGTGTTTGGCTCCCTTTGCACTACAGTCTGACTTTCCTGACCTGCTGGGAGAAAAGACTGAATAGGATGTCAGTAGACTTCTTTGTGGGGTTTTCTTTTAAAATCGTTACATAAGTATTACGATTTTAGACTCTATAGAGAAAAAATAGCTTCACCTAAGAAGCTACAGAGATTAAGCAGGAGGTTGGGTTATAAAATGGAGAAATCAAAAACCAACTGGAAGAGGTAATGAACAGGTGAATTTGGAGCTGGCTGGGACAGCAGGTGCCTTCTGGCCTTCAGTCTTGAGATAGTAAGAAATGATGCCAAGGGCTGGCTAAGAGTACTGTCAAGTCTGTCATGCTCTGGGGTAAATGAAAAGCATCTTTCCTTAGTAGGAGCCATCAATTTAGGAAAGGAAGTAGTTAAATGGTACCAGTAAGATATTTAAGAAAGCAATTCATACCTTTAATCTGAGAGGCAAACTAGAATGAGTGAGAAAAGATGGTTAACTAAGCAGTCAGGAGTTGTTCAGGAGCAATTGTATAGGGTAAAACAAAGACATTAATCTGCTTTTAAGGGAGAGTTTTCAAACCTTTTCAGTAGCAAACTTCTTTCTTCCAACTGAAATCTTACACAACTCCCCACCTTCCCTCTGCACCCCCTTTATTTATGAAATAAATAAAAGTAGAGCTGCTACAGTTTGAAGCAGGTGTGGGGTCCAAGCCTTATCTGATTGTCATTCCTACTATGGCCCCTCAGGTAACCTCTTGGAGCATGAGACTTCCACAGGCCACAGGTTACAAGCCACTACTTCAAGTTACAAAGGAAAACAAATGCTTAGACTGACAGAGCCACATTATCTTAGTGATAAATATACCTGTATATTGATGTTGGCTTTTCTCTTAAATTTTCCCTAGTATGGGAATTCTGTTTTTGAGCAGAAATTAGGTGTTGATCAAAGTATCTGATTATTAAAATAGGAAATAACGTAGAATATCTAAACAAGTTCATCCTATATTTTCTATATCTAAGAAAATCCTGAGCGTTCTTTTAAAACAGGCACATATGTATCATTGGTGGCAGCCATACAAAACTTAGAGAAAGCATCTTGGAGCACTTGGTATTTTACAGCCTAGTCTTGCAACATTTAATACATCTTTCTGTCCACCCAACCTTTAGCATAATAACTTGCACATGCTATAAATGATTTATTTTTTTTAAAAATTTATTTTATTGTGGTTAGAACACAACATGAAATCTACTTTCAATAAATTTCTGTGTACAATACAATATTGTTGACTACAGGTACAATGTTCTACAATTCAGCAGATCTCTAGAGCTTATTCATCTTGCTTGATGGAAACTTTATGCACCTTGATTAGTAATTTCTCATTGTCCCCTCCCCCCAGCCCCTGGCAACCACCATTCTACTTTTCGATTTTATGAATTTGGCCACTTTACATACCTCATATAAGTATATATTAATCTTTCTGTGACTGGCTTATTCTCCTCAAGGTTCATCCATGTTGTCACGTATTGCAGAGTTTCCTGCCTTTTAAAGGCTGAATGGCATTCTATTTTTTATATATTGCATTTTCTTTATTCATCTATCAGTGAACATTTAGATTGTTTCCATCTCTTGTCTATTATGAATAGTGCTGCAATGAACATGGGAATGCTGATATCTGTTTGGGATTATGATTTCAATTATTTTGGATAAATACTCAGAAGTATGATTGCTGGATAATATGGTAACTCTATTTTTAATTTTTTGTGGAAAAAATATACTGTTTTCTATAGTGGCTGTGCCATTTTGCAACCCTATCAACAATATACAAAGTTTCCAATTTCTCCATGTCTTTGCCATTATTTGTTGTCTTTTGTTTTTTTGATAGTAGTCATCCTAACAGGTGTGAGATGATACATCATTGTGTTTTTTTTATTGATATATAATGTTTTACATATTTATGTGGTAGATGCAAGTATTTATTATATGCATAGAATGTGTAATGATCAAGTCAGGGTATTTGGGGTATCCATCACCTTGAGTATTTCTTATTTCTATGGGTTGGGAACATTTCAAGTCCTCCTTCCAGCTACTTTGAAATATGCAATACATTGTTGCTAACTATAGTCACCCCACTCTGTTTTTGAATATCAGAACTTATTTTTTTCTATTTAACTGTATGTTTGTACCCATTAACCAACCTCTCTTCATTCCCCCCACCCACCCACAAACTCTTTTCAGCCTCTGGAATCTGTCATTCTATTCTCTACCTCCATGAGATCAATATTTTTAGCTCTCACGTATGAGTAAGAACATGTGGTGTTTGTCTTTCTGTGCCTGGCTTATTTCACTCAACATAATGACCTCCAGTTCCATGCATGTTGCTGCAAATGACATGATTTCATTCTTTTTTATGGCTGAATAATATTCCATTGTGTTTATACACCACATTTTCTTTATCCATTCATCCACTGATGTACACTTAGGTTGATTCCATATCTTTGCTATTGTGAATAGTGCTGCAATAAACATGCAAGTGCAGGTATGCCTTTGATACACAGATTTATTTTCCTCTGGATAAATACCCAGTAGTGGGATTGCTGGATGGTATGGTAGTTCTATTTTTAGTTTTTTGAGAAATATCCATACCATACTATTTTCCCATAGTGGATGTACTAACTTACATTCCTACCAACAATGTATGAGAGTTTCCTTTTCTCTGTATCCTTGCCAGCATCTGTTATTTTTTTGTCTTCTTAATATTAGCCATCCTAATTGGGGTGAGATGATATATCTCATTGTGGTTTTGGTTTGCATTTTCCTGATGATTAGTGATGTTGAGCATTTTTTTGTATACCTACTGGCCATTTGTACATCTTCTTTTGAGAAATGTCTATTCATGTCTGTTGCCCACTTCTTAGTGGGATTATTATTTTTTTTTATTGTTGAGTTTTTTGAGTTCTTTGTATATTCTGGATATTAGTCCCTTGTTGAATGAATAGGTTGCAAATATTTCCTCCAGTTCAACAGGTTGTCTCTTCACCCCAGTGATTGTTTCCTTTGCTGTGCAAAAGCTTTTTAGTTTCATATGTGAGGATTGTCTGGAAAGTATCCAGCCATGTAACATGAAAAGTTATATTAACAATGGCTGGATACTTTCCTCATAGTCCCATTTGTCTATTTTTGCTTTTGCTATCTGTGCTTTTGAGGGCTTAGCCATAAAATCTTTGCCTAGACCAATGTCCTGAAGGGTTTTACCTATATTTTCTTCTAATAGTTTTACAGTTTGGGGTCTTACAATTAAGTCTTTAAACCATCTTGAGTTGAGTTATGTATATAGTGAGAGGTAGGGGTCCACTTTCATTCTTCTGCATATGGATATCTACTCTTCCCAGCACCAGTTATTAAAGAGACTTTGCTTTCCCCAGTGTATGTTCTTGGTGCATTTGTTAAAAATCAGTTGGCTGCAAATATGTGGATTTATTTCTGGATTCTTCATATTATTACATTGGTCTATGTGTCTGTTTTTATACCAATACCATGCTGTTTGGGTTACTATAGCCTTGTAATATATTTTGAGGTCAGGTAGTGTGATGTCTCCAGCTTTGTTCTTTGTGCTTAGGACTGCGTTGACTATTTGGGCTCTTTTGTGGTTCCTTATGAATTTTAGGATTGTTTTTTCTTATTCTGAGAAAAATGATGTTGTTATTTGGATAGAGATTCAGTTGAATCTGTAGGTTGCTTTGGGCAGTATGGTCATTTTAACAGTATTACTTCTTCTGATTCATGAGCACAGGATGTCTTTCCATTCGCTTTTTTCCTCTTGAATTTCTTTCTTCAGTGTTTTGTAGTTTTCCTTGTAGAAATCTTTCCCCTTCTTGGTTAAATTTATTCCTAGGTATTTAATTTTTTTGTAGCTATTATAAATGGGGTTGCTTTCTTGATTTCTTTCTCAGCTAGTTTATAATTGGTGTATAGAAATGCTACTGATTTTTGTATGTTGATTTTGTACCTGCAGCTTTACTGAATTTATTTATCAGATCTAAGAGTTTTTTTGGTGGAGTATTTAGGTTTTTCTAGACATAAGATCATATTGGGCTAGGTGCAGTGGCTCATGCCTGTAATCCCAGCACTTTGGGAGGCTGAGTTGGGAGTGGTTGAGGCCAGTAGTTCAAGACCAGCCTGAGCAACATGGAGAGACTCTGTCTCTACAAAAAGCAAGAGAAAATTAGCTGGGCATGGTGGCATGCACCTGTAGGTACTTGGGAGGCTGAGGCAGGAGGATTGCTTGAGCCCAGGAGTTCAAGGCTTCAGTGAGCTATGATTGTGCCACTGCACTCCAGCCTTGGTGACAGAGTGATATCCTGTCTCAAAAAAAAAAAAAAAATCATAGCATCGGCAAAGATGGATCATTTGACTTCCTCTTTTTCAATTTGGATGCCTTTTCTTTCTTTCCCTTGCCTGATTGCTCTGGCTAGGATTTCCAGTATTATGTTGAATAGAAGTGCTGACAGTGGGCACTTTTGTCTTGTTCCAGCTCTTAGGGGGAATGCTTTCAACTTTTCCCCATAAAGATGGCTGTGGGTTTGTCATACATGGCTTTCATTATTTTGAGGTATGTTTCTTGTTTGCTGAGTTTGTTGAGGGTTTTTATCATAAAGGGGTACTGGATTTTATTGAATGCTTTTCCTGCATCTATTGAGATGATCATATGGTCTTTGTTTTTGCTTCTGTTTATGTGATGAATTTCACTTATTGACTTGTGTATGTTGAACCATCCTTGCACCTCTGGGATGAAACCCACTTGATCATGTTGAATTATCCTTTGGATGTGCTATTGGATTTGGGTTACTAGTATTTTTTGTGAGAATTTTTGTGTCTACGTTCATCAGAGATATGAGTCTGTTTATTTATTTATTTATTTATATTTTTTTGTTGCATCCTTTCCTAGCTTTGGTATCAGTGTGATATTGGCTTCATAGAATGAGTTAGGGAGGATTCCCTCCTTCTCGATCTATTGGAACAGTTTCGGTAGGATTGGCACTAGTTCGTCTTTGTTTGTCTAGTAGAATTTGGCTGTGAATCCATCTGGCCCTGAGATTTTTTTTTGTTGGGAGATTTTTTTATTACTGATTCAATCTCCCTATTCATTACTGGTCTATTCAGGAGTTCTATTTCTTCCTGGTTTTTATCTTGGGAGTTTGTATGCTTTCAGGAATTCATTTCCTCTAGGTTTTCTAGTTTGTGAGTGTATAGTTGTTCATCACAGTCTCTGATGATCTTGTATTTCTGTGATATCAATTGTAATGTCTCCTTTTTCTTTTTCTTCTTTCTTTGTTTTTTTTTTTTGAGAAAGAGTCTCACTCTGTCACTCTGGCTAGAGTGTAGTGGCATCACTGCAACTTCAAACTCCTGGGCTCAAGTGATTCTCCTGCTTCAACCTCCCCAGTAGGTGGGACTACAGGCACGTGCCACCACACCCAGCTAATTTTTTCTATTTTTAGTAGAGATGGGGTCTCACTGTTGCTCAGGCTGTTCTCCAACCTCTGACCTCAAGCGATCCTCCCATCTCAGCCTCCTAGGGTGCTAAGATTACAGGAACCAGCCACCATGCCCGGCCATTGTCTTCTTTTTCATTTCTGATTGTGTTTGTTTGGATCTTCTCTTTTCTTTTCTTGGTTTTACTAGCCAGTGATTTGTCAATTTTTCTTTTTATCTTTTCAAAGAACCAACTTTTTGTTTCATTGATTTTTTTTTTTTAGTCCTATTTCATTTAGTTCTGCTGTGATCTTTGTTATTTCTTTTCTTCTGCTAACTTTGGGTTTGGTTTGTTTTTGTTTTCCTAGTTCCTTGAAGTGTGATGTTAGGTTGTTAATTCATGATGTTTCTACTTTTTGATGTGGGTATTTTGTGCTATAAATCTCCCTCTTAGTACTGCTTTTGCTGTATTCCACAGGTTTGGTATGTTGTGTTTTCATTTTCATTCATTTAAAAAATTTAAAAAATTTTCACCTTTATTTTTTCATTGATCCAGTGATCATTCAGGAACATGTTGTTTAATGTTCATGTGTTTATGTAGTTTCTGCAGTTCCTATTCATGTTGATATCTGGCTTTATTCCACTGTGGTTTGGAAGATGCTTGATATAAATTCAATTTTTAAAAATTTAAGATTTTTTTGTGGCCTAAAATGTGGTCTGTCTTGGAGAATGTTCCATGTGCTGATGAAAAGAATGTATATTCCTTAATTGTTGAGTGGAATATTCTGTAAATGCCTGTTAAGTCCATTTGGTTTAAAGTTCAATTTAAGTCCAATGTTTCTTTGTTAATTTTTTGTCTTGATGATCTGTATAGTGCTGTGAGTGGGGTATTGAAATCCCTCCCTATTATTGTGTTGCTGTCTATCTCTATCTTCAGGTCTAGTAATGTTTGTTTTTTGGGTGCTCCAATATTAGATGCATATTTATTTGGGATCATTATATCATCTTGCTGAATTGATCCCTTTATCATTATATAATGACCTCCTTTTTTTTTAACTGTTTTTGATTTAAAGTCTGTTTTATCTTTTTTATTTTTATTTTTTTTGGAGACAAAGTCTTGCTTTGTTGCCCTGGTAGAGTACAGTGGCATCATTGTAGCTCACTGAAACCTTGAACTCCTGGGCTCAAGCTATCCTCCTGCCTCAGCCTCCCAAGTAGCTGGGACTACAGGTGCCCACCATGATGCCTGACTAATTTTTCTATTTTTAGTGGAGACAAGGTCTCACTCTTGCTCAGGCTGGTCTTGAACTTCTGACCTCAAGCAATCCTCCTGCCATGGCCTCCCAGAGTGCTAGGATTACAGATGTGAGCCACCATGTCTGGCCAAAGTCTGTTTTATCTGATATGAGTTTATCTACTCCTGCTTGCTTTTGGTTTTCATTTGTGTGGAGTATCTTTTTCTGTCCCTTTACTTTCAGTCCATATGTGTCTTTATGGGTAAGGTGAATTTCTTGCAAGCAGCATATTATTGTATATGTTTTTTTTTAAATCCATTCTTCCCATCTATATCTTTTAAATGGAGCATTTCATCCATTTATGTTCAAAGTTAATATTAATATGTGAGGCTTTGTTCTTGCCATATTTTTAGTTGATTTCTAGTTGTTTTTATAATTTCTGTGTTTCTTTCTTTTTCTCTGTCTTTTTGTTGTTGTTGTTTGCTGAACTTCTGTCATGTTGCCATTTAATTCCTTTCTCTTCCTCCTTTGTATGACTGTTTTATTAGACCTTTGAATTTTATATTTTATGGTGATGAATATTTACCTTTCATTTCCATGTTTAAGACATTTTTGAGCATTTCCTGTAAGGCTGGTCTAGTGGTGACAAATTGTCTCAGTGTTTGATTGTCTGGGAATGACTTTATTTCTCCTTATTTATGAAGCTTAGTCTGGCAGGGAATAAAATTCTTGGCTGGCAGTTTTTTCTTTCAGCACTTGAAAATGCCATCCCATTCTCTTTCAGCCTGTAAGTTTCTGCTGAGAGGGCTGATGCTAGTCTGGTGGGGTTTTCTTTATAGGTGACTAGATGCTTTTCTTTTGCTAATTTTAAAATTCTTTCTTTCACTTTGACTTTAGTCATTCTGATTATAATATGTCATAGTGGAGTCGTTTTTGCAATATATTTACCTGAGGATCATTGGGCCTTCTTTATCTGAATGTCTAGCTATCTTGCTAATCCTGTGAACTTTTCATTGATTATTCCTTTAAATAGGTTTTTAAAACTTTTTGGTCTTACTTCCCCCATGGGAATACCAATAATTTGTAAATTCTGTCACTTTATGTAGTCCCAGATGTCTTGAAGGCTTTGTTCATTCTTTTTAATTCTTTTTTCCTTATTTTTGTCTGACTGGATTATTTCAAAAGACCTGACTTTAAATTCTGAGATTCTTTCTTCTGCTTGGTGTAGTCTGTTTTTGAAGCTTTTGAATGTGTTTTGTATTTCCTTCTGTGAATTTTTCAGCTCCAGAATTTCTGTTTGGTTTTTTTTTTTTAACGTATTTATCTCCTTGGTAAATTTCTCATTTATACCCTGAATTGATTGCCTAATTTCTTTGTATAGGTTTTCAGATTTCTCTTGCATCTCATTGAGCTTCCTTAGAATCAATATTTGGAATTCTTTATCTGGGATTACAAGGAATTATTTTTGATTGAGGTTTATTGCTAGACAATTGTCATGGTCCTTTGGTGGTGTCATATTTCCTTGCCTTTTCATATTTCCTGTGTCCTTCCACTGATATCTTTACATCTGATGTAGCAGTTGCTTGTTCTGATTTTTTGAAATTGCTTTGGAAGGTGATAATTTTTTCCTGAAGATGTATATATGTTGTTGGTTGAGTAGGACACTTTGGCTTTGATTTTGGGTGCCTGCATCTTTGTATGACTTTTTAGGAAGTACACAGGGTCAGTGGATCTGTGATTTCCTTGGTGGCTTAGGGAACAGTTATTAGTTGAGGCTGTGGTGAAGTTTGCTGGGAGCTTGAATGCCAGCTGATCCAGTGTTTGGGCCCAGTGGTGGAAGCAGTGGGCTGAGTATGCTCATTTAGGCCCCAGAGCAGCTTATGTTGGTAGTAGTATTAGTGTGTCCTGGGGGGCTGATTCTTGGGCCTTCAGGTGGCTTGCTCAGAAGACAGTAGTTGGAGCAGAGAGCCAGGTATATAGGTTCTCAGGCCCCTTAGGAGCTAGTGTGATGTAGGAGGTGGCAGTAGTGGTGGTAGAGCCACCTACTGGGACCCAAGTGGTCCATGTTGGTGTTATTGCAATGGGTTGGGCAGGCTAATCCCTGTAACAGGGTGGTTGGTATTGTCCTAAGTATGCTTACAAGAGCTTGGTTTACACTGTCTCTTTCTGGCTGGGTGGCAGCTGCAGCCACATTACCTTGAACTCAGCCTGAGGGTGGGGCACTGCCTAGCCATTAGACTCCTCAAATGGTGCCATGGGCCTGTGACCAGAGAGATGGGACCCTTCCAAGCAAACAGCTTGGACAAGATGCTGGGGAGCGTGTGGTCCACTTGTGTCTTGGTCTTTCACTGCAGCCTATAGCAGGGTGATGGGAATTGTCCTAGGAGTATGTAGGAGAGCTTGGGCTCTCCTGTCCCTCCTTAGCTGGGCAGGGCTGTAACTGTGTCAACCCAAACTCAGCTTGAGGGCAGGGTGCTGCCCAGCTTTAAACTCCTAAAGTGACACCTTGGACCTGTGACCAGAGATGGTGGGGCCCCTTCCAAGCAAAGAACATAGGCAAGATGCTGGGGGGAGTGCCATCTGCTCATGTCTCAGTGTCACAGCAGCCACAGCAGAGCAGTGGGGCTTGTCCTAGGAGTATGTAGGAGAGTGTGACATCCCCCATCTCTTCTCAGCTGGGTGGGCTGCTGCATCAGCTGCATCAGTCCGAACTCAGCCTGGGGGTGGGATGTTTCCCAGCTTTGAACTCCCCAAATGGCACCTTGAGCCTTTGACCAGAGAGGGTGGTACCCTTCTCAGGCATGTTGCACTGGCAGGAAACTATGGGGAGTGCAGTTCATTTGAGACTCAGACCCACAGCAGCTGGCTGCAGCATGTTGGGCACTGTCCCAGATATGTGCTGGAGAAGTTGGTTTCCCTGCCACTCTGCAGCCAGGTGGAGGCTGCAGCCACATCAGCCCAAAATCAGCCTTAGGGTGGGGTACAGCCCAGTGTCAAACTCTCAAAATGACATCTTGGACCTGCAATTGGAAAGTCTAGAGCCCCACTCAGGCAAGCAGTGTGGCCGAGAAACTGGAAAATGCTGTCCGCTCCTGACTCAGTCTCAATAGCAACCCCACAGCAGGGTGGTAGGGACCTTCCCAGGGATGTGTGGGAGCACCTGGGCTTCTCTATTACTCCTTGGAGCCATGCAGTGGCTGCATGTGCACTCATGGTTCCCAAGTATCTGGGCTCTCAGAATGGCACCCAGCTCATGCTGCTTTAGGCTTGGATGCTTTTGGGATTCCATGTGGGCTCTCTTTCTGGAGCAGCATTTCTGTGCTGTGTTCATGCAACTCCCAATGTTAGACCTGAGACCTGTGTTGGTTGGGGGTTTCTCCCATAGCCAAGATCATAAAAACTTGGCTTGGTGAGTGGAGCCCTGGGGACTTCTCTCTTACTGTTTTTCTATGTCTAGGAGCTTCTCTAGGCTATTAGCCAGTTCCCGGCCAGCAACATTACCCTGATCCCTCTCCTTACCCAATTTTAGTGCTTCCCCTCACTTTCCTGGTGAATCTTAGCATTCTGTCCTAGATGATCCATTTGAAATGTGAGAATCTGCTTACTATTTTGATTCCTCTCCATGGAGGAGGCACATAGCACCTGTGTCTAGTCAGCCATCTTAATTCTATCTCAGAATCTCTTTCTTAATAGAAGAAAAAAATTCTGATAAGTAAAATCAATTATATTCATTGCAGAAAACGAAACCGTTTATGATGTTTAAGAAAACCCAACTCAAAGTGGCTTGAATAAGAGGTAGGCTGGGCTTCAGGGATGGTTTTATCCAGGGTTGGTTTAATCTAGGGTTGGTTTGAATATCCAGTGGTATCACCAGGTATCTGGTTTTGTTCCTGTCTCTTTATTTTGCCTCCTGTGGTATTGTTTCTCTTTTTTCCAACCATCACACCAAAGTCCTGAAAATCACTTTCACTGGATTGACTTAGATAACATGCCAAGAGGATGCCATGTGCTGCACTGACTTGTTTAGGCCTGAGTTACATAACCATCCCTGAGTCAATAACTGTGGCAGGGCCTGTAATTTTGCTGATATGCTTAAACCAATCAGTGTTTAAGCCTCACTCCTGCCTCCTCATTCCTAAAGCAGGGAATGGGATAACTATCTCCCTAACTACATGATTGGGAATTAGGGATTTTGTTAGGAGTAAGAAAATGGGATTGAATATTGCAATAGTAATCACCATTGTCTTTTTGAATGGGTTAGTATTTATGGCAATTATTAATTGAAAAAGATTTTTCATATTTTTACCAATAAGTATAATCCTCTCCAGCCATTTATAAATAATTAGGGCTAAGAATTATAAAAAAGCAGTTTTCTGGTACAGTTAGAGTTGCCTGGTTTATTACAAATATCCTCATATTATAATATACATAAAATATAAATATATAGTGATCTGGTCCATTTAAAGTATGTTTGAAATATCTGTCAAAATAATAGATGAAACTTTATAAAATAAGAAATAATTCTAAATTTATTTAAAGTGAAATTCAAGGAATATGCTGAGAGTACTATATTTCTGGTTGCTGTTTGTGCCCTTTTATTTTTCCTCTCAATTAGTTGAAATTTTTGTACCAGTTGTATTTAATAGATTTGGAACATTCTGTTCTTATTTTCCTGGGTTTTTTGCCTGCTGAAAGTCCACGTTTTATTACTTTCAAGGTTAAAAGAGATTTTCCTAATATTTACCCTCTTGGTTTTGTGCATTTTCTAAAAGAGGCAGATGAAAACATTATACACTATATGTGATGACCTTGATATCCAGCCTATACTTCTTTTCTGAACACAAGTGATCTATACTATATTGATGATTGCATATCTTAACCTGTATTTTCCATCTTAAACTCAACATGTCTAAAACTGAACTTTATATCTCCCTTTTCTCAAATGTCTTATTTCTGACCTTTTCCTTACTTGATTGAAGGCATTATCACCTACCCAGTCTCCCAGTCAGAAATCCAAGGGTTGTCCTGTATTGCTTCCTCTCCCTTGTCCCTCACACCCTGTACAGTGCATCAGTTCATATGTCCTACCTAAGCATCTCTCTTGTTGATCCACTGTTCTCCATCCCTACAATTACTGCTTTTATTCATGCTGTTCTCATATGTTTGTTCTCTGGATTCTGGGAAAAGTCTCCTAACTTGCCTCCCTGTTTTTATCCTGACATCTGTTCAATATATCTTCCACATGTTTTCAAGAACACTTTTTTAAAAATACAAAATTTATCATGCTATTGTGCTTCAGTGGCTCCCCACTGCTCTCAGGATAACATCAATCTGTTAAAACATGGATCCATTAAAACATGCTCTACAAAGTCTTCTTTTCCCTGGCTTCCGATTAACTATCCAAAGAACCACTCACTATATTCCTTTTATGTTGGATTTAAACTGTGGGATTTCTTATGATTTCCTACTCCTGCCAGGCTATTTCATACTTTTATGCATTTGATTGTGCTTCTCTCTCTGCTTGGAATGTCCTTTCCCCAATTTTCTATTTGTTAAACACCTACTGATCTTTCAAGAGAACTACGTTATAATGTTTGAGAGCTTATATTTTGAGGCATATGGACCTGGATCTCCAATTACTAACTGTATAGCTTTAGTCAGTTCACTTAACCTTCTTGAACCTCAATTTTCTTATCTGTAAACTGGGGATAAAAATATTTACTCCAAATGGTTGTTGTAAGGATTAAATTAAATGAGCTAATGAGCTTAAAGTGCTTAATACTGTGCTTCACACATTGTAATTATTCAATAAATAGTAACAGCTATGACCCAATTCAACTTTATCTATCAAAATGTCTTTGAACCCTTTTCCCTCTATTGGAATAAGCCATTCTGTTGCCATTATTCAGCTATTATCTCTTTCAGTTCCAAGCCCATCATCCTTCTATCATCTGCTCTGTGGTGCTGGAGCTGGCACTCTGCAAACCACATTTCTGCCTGATTAGCAGTCTCCATGTTAGGCTCTCCCAGTGGGGCTGCACAGCAGAGGAAGGGAGAAGGGACTTATTCATTTCTGGTGGGTTCATGTAGGCTGCCTAATTTTGTCAGGGCCACCCTTGCTTTACTTTACCCTGGCAGTGGCAGTTGAGTCCCATAGCAGCAATTGAATCTAGTTTGCAGTTTCTCTAACATTGGCAGGATCAGCCTTGTACAACTCCCTCAGAGACACATTAGGTGAGCAGCGCCCCTCCTTAAATGTCTGGGTCCCAAGCACATGAGGCCCCTCTTTCAACCTTCTAAATTTTAATAATCTGAACCTCTTCCCTTTATTTTCCCAACTCTAGGAATTGTAGTGGCTTCCTGCAGTTGACATCTTTGTGATACTTTAGAGTTCTCTTTTTAGCTTTTCAGCTTACAATTATCTATATTAAATGCTTTCTATTAAAAATAACTAGTGTGGTCTCTATGCCCTAACTGGACCTTAACAGATACTGAAACCTACTCTTTCCTTTGTTTTCTTACTGGGATTTATTTTTGTGTCTCAAGTGCCTTCATAATTAACTGATGCATGATGAGACCATATATATATAGCTGTTTATAGAATATCTCTATCTAAGTATCTCTCTCCAGGTCCCACACTCAATATTTCCCAGTCTGTGCTTATCATTTTTGTTCATCACTACACCTGCAGTTTTTCCTTTCTCTATATTGGTCAGCAGCATCAATGTGTGCTTTTTGAATGAACTGAATATACAGTGCTTTAAATTTGATCTTTACAGCAATTGAACCAATGTGAACAAATGAAAATTACTAACATCTTGGTACTTCAAGTTACTGTGATAGCGGAGACAAATTTTGATTCTGAACATGTATTAACATAATGCATTTTAGAATCTGAATCTTTAAGAGTTAATAACCAGAAGAGATACACTTGATTAGGAATTGGGAAAGCCAGATCCTATTCCTTTTATTTCATACTAATTTCTACAACTCATTATTCTTTCACATTTTCCATCAATAAAATGGAGTAATAATCATTTCTCTTATATATGTCAGAGATATTTACTATATACATGAACATACACATTAGATAATATATCTGCAAGTTATTAGGATTTAAAAGCATTTAGAACCAATCATTATCCTGAGGTTAACATATGTTAAAGACTACATCCTCCCTCCCAATCTAATATAACAGACGGGTTTAAAGTACCATCTATAAAAGAAGCTTAAGCTATGTTGAAAATTTTAGATTGCTTAACTTAATATAAAAATTTCATTGGGTTTCACCAAATAAATTACATTGACTAAAAGTTGGGAGACTTTTAATTATACAGTTATTAAATCATTATGTAACATAATGTTTTTTTGGGAAGCTATTCCTGACTTTCATAACTGTTCTAAGAAAAGAGTTTTTGGTGTAAAAGAATGATGAAGCAACTCAATTTTACTGGTGTAGAATTTGGGGAGGGGTATGAAGAATTATTCTATTTCTAATACTGAATGGATGAGGTAGGAGGTCAAGTAATAAATTTTAAATTATCTCAGTTTCCATGCTGGAATCAATGTTTGCTATTGCTGAAAATTTTTTTGAGTAATTTTGGTTTCGAGAAAATCAGAATTGATTTATTTGTAATGTAGAATTCAGAATAGAAACAACTAGAAGCCATGCTGAATAATAAACTAAAATATAGATTTCTTGTCCCAATATTTAAAAGGCATCACTTTTGAAGAAAAAAGTGAACTATGGTTAACCCAACTTCTTATCTGGGTGGATATGAATGATATCATAGTGTAGCAAGAAAAACTTGATACCTGTATGTGCCTAGATAGAATCAAACAATTCAATAAAACTCCAATGAAATGCCTGATCATTCTACCTTTTAGATATGTTTAGGAATTGAAATACCATCAAAAGAACTCAATTCTGCCTGCAGTGAACCAGTTACTCCTAATGGAGAAACAAATAATTTTTTTGAGCAAGTGGGCAATTGAATTTCAATGATTTAAAACAGCTTTCTCATCAATTTAAAAATGTTATGCAGTAAAGTTATAAGGAAACCCTGCAAAAATAAAAACACATTTGCAACAGACTCAAGCAGTTACCTTCAGATAATGAGATGTTTTGTTCTCTCTACTGAGGTTTTTCAGTGTAGACTTCATCTGAATTGTCACTTCTTGGCCTGTTGAAATTTTCAAATATTAATATATGAGAATTTCTAAGAATATGTGTTTTTTCTCCTGTAACATATTTGGCTGTAAAGGAATGCCTGTCATCTGACAAAATTTGAGATTTACTATGTTCTGGAAACTGTCCTAGGTCCTGGGATGGGGTTGGGGTTAGAAGACAGGGGAGGAGATACAAAGATGAATAAGATACCCTGATCCAATTGCATTTGCAGTAAAGTGTGGGAACTCTGGAATTTCATAGCTCACATGGTTCTCAGAGGAAAAGTGAAAAAGTTGAGACAATTAGAATAGAAGTTTATTATTTTCCGTGTTGGTCACATTCTGGCCACAGTACTATTGATTTTGTAGCAGCCCATGAGCGTATGCCCAGAAGCCATTCCTTGCCACTTATTCACAGGCTATAACACACCACTAGCAAAGAGAAGATCCATGATCCCACTCCCCTATCTGACTAAATATTGTGGAAACAATTGAATGTTGTTCATAGGATCTGGAATCTGGTGGATGCTAAGCAGGTCTTACCATGTGAAGAAATGCACAGCAACCCTAAGGTCACTCCCCAGGAAAGCCTTGCTAGTTGGGTCAGAAGGGATTCTATCCTGCTCATTTCTGCTGTAAAGAGTGGAGTTGTTTTTTATTTTACTTGTACTATATAGCTATGCTTAAAAATAAAGTAAGGAAACCAGAAGCTAATATTTGACTCTAGCATAAATCCCTCAGGGAACTTTTTACTCATTCCATCATTCAATACAATTGAGTTCTGAAGCATCTCATGCAGGGCAAAACAAACTGGTACCAGACACTGGGGATATAATGATGAAAAGACTTGGTCCCTGTCTTAGTTAAAGCTGCTAATGACATACCATAGACTAGGTGGCTTATAAACAACAGAAATTTATTTCTCATAGTTCTAAAGGCTGGAAGTCTGAGATCAGGGTGCCAGCATGTTGCAGTTCTGCTGAGACTCCTCTTCCAGGTTGCCAGAGGGGCATCTTCTTGTCATTTCCTCACATGGCAGAAAGAGAGTGAGGGAGCTCTCTAGGGTTCCTTTTATAAGGGCACTAATCCTACTCATGAGTGCTCTACCCTCATGACCTACTTATCTCTCAAATATCCCACCTCCTAATGTTATTACTCTATGAGTTACAATTTTGGGGAGGACATAAAGATTCAGTCCATAACAGCCCCTACCCTCTGAGAGCATAGATTCTAGTAAGGAAGAACATATTTGCAATGTGGCAAGTACTTATTGCAGAATGTCTTCTGGCCAAGTTTTTTCTAAGTGGTTACTTAACTTATTTATGTATTTTGACCAAATTGTTGCTCAGTTTCCACCAGGTGCTTGACAAAGGAACAAAACAACTAGTTGACTCGGTGGTGGGGACAGATCCACCTCCCATTTGCCTGTTGTGATCAGGACCATAAACATTCAGGGTCAGCCAGAGAATTTCCCACACAGGATGAAAGTAGCTGAGAGGAGGCTGACTCAGCTCTGCAGTCCTTGGCCCTCACCGCGCAAACTCCCGCCTACAGGATGTTAGAGGAGAGAGGATTAGAAATAATCTGAACGGGAAAAGATTAACGTCTCTGTGGTTGGGACTCAGACTTCACATTCTGCTCATCAGTGCACACACTCATAAACTCCTCATTGGTCCTTCTAACCTCAAGGCTGTTGTCACACCTGAGCTGTGGGGTAGAATGAGGTGGGCTTGTTTCCTATTGATTCATTTCTCTCTAAGGCATGGAGAAAGGAGGCTTAATGTTCAAGTTTGGACAAAAACATCACTTTTGTCAAGTCTTGCTCATCATTTCAATGTTATCAGATTCAGAGAACATCATTGTGTCTTTTATTTCTCTTTCAAAACAAGTAATATTATTTACTGTATGGTGAGAAAATTTCCAAAACATAGACTAACACCCTGTTCTCCTTTCTTCCCCGCCTTCAAGATGAGATCATTACCAAGAGAGTTTTTAAGAAATGTTGTCTGCCTTGTTAAAAGAGACTACAACACATCTCTCTTATAACAGTAATGAGAGACTACCATGGGATATATACCTCTATTAGAGTCCTTATCTCTCAGTATTTCAGGAATCCACTTACCTTTTTTCTATGGACTCTAAATATCATGAGGTCAGAGATTGCATTCTGCTTATCTATGTCCTCCTAGTACCTGGCACAGCTCTTAGCACAGGTAGTAGGGCTCAATAAATATTTGGTGAGCCAAAATATGTAGGGTGAAAGAACGGCTATTTAAAACAATTACTTAGTTATAATGGAATTTCATTGTATAGTTTTTGTTTGATGTCCAATTTCAAACAAGTCATTTTTCTTGTCTGAAAGAGCTGATAATGTCATTTTATAATCTTTTGATTAAATCAAATGTACCAGCATTTTCTTTCAAATATATCAGCTTATTATTCTGTAGTTCAGTCTCTAGGTATTGAGGAGCTCTGAACTCTAAGGGACAAAAGCTCTACATAATTTGGATGTCTTATACTCAAGGCAATGTTTCTTTTTAGGTAAAAATTATGCTGCATTTTTTAATCAAGTGGAAGTTAATATTAACATTCACAGGAGAGTTTTTGTGCCCATTACAAGTCTTTGACTTTCATTTATTTGTGACTTATTTTTTAAAAAAAACTAAGTAGTAATCCAAAAAGGGAAGTAATGAGGCATACATGCAACCAGTTAATACAGATGGAGAATGTGATATAGTTATGACATTGGTATTATCACCATGATTCCTCTCAACAGAAATGACCTGAGGTGATTTATTAGTATTGATGGTGTTTACTCTACTAAAACCTGGCTATAAACATAGAGTGTTGAGTCATCACTACCTATGATGAGCTTACTTAGGGAATTTTATTTAAATGGCCAGTGACATTTACTACATTTTGAGATGGTTGCTTATAAGAGTTGGAATAATTTGTTCAATGTAAAATGCAAAAGGACAAACTTTTTCAGATGATTACAACAGGAAAATCAAGTTAATTGAATTATATACTTGGTATTTAATGTCATAGTTGAATTTTTATGTTTAAGCAATTATTATATATAAAAGTTATCCCCTAGTAATAAAATTATACTCACTTCAAAGATTTTTCTTGATTTTAAAATATGCTTTTATTTTCAGATCAGATAGTCAAAGGGTATATTTCATAAATATCAATATATTTTCCTAAATTGGCCATTTTTTCCCCTCAAGGCTCAGTAGAAAATTAGGAAATTTGTAACTCATCTAATAATTGAGGATAAAAAGTTCCATCCATTTTAGATTTATTCTTTGGTATTATGTATGCATCGCTTGTCTAATGGCTAGACATCCCAGAAATGAGTTGCCTCCACCCTGGCTTGGAGAATTATCCTTGGATGGAAGAGAGAGGAAGGGAAGAGAGGGGGAACCTGGTCCTATTCTATTTCTCCTTATGAACTATAAGGGATCCTGTTAAAATCTGCAGTTATTGAGCTAACATATAAAGTTTTGCCTACCATTTCTTTTTCAGAGTATGGTAGATACTATCAAGACACAAGTAATTCTCTAGGAAACTAAGCATTTTAATAAAAATGTAAATTATTTTAGCATTAGTACTAAACTTCAGATTAAAAGTATGGCAGTGATTGATGAAAATGTTGAGTACTGGCAAAAATGTTAGAAATGGAAAAAAATTTTTCAGCCTGAGAGACAATGCATTATTACCTAGAAATCATTTCATTAAAGGCAAACATTTGTTTTATTTTCTAGATTCACACTTCATGTAAAGCCAATGTTGAAAATAAGGTAATTAGTCTTAGTGGAATTTGTGTCTCTGCTCCCATAAAGGTCATCTAAATTTTCCCAGATGTTATGATTAATTTTCATTACTGCTTTTAGCTTATCTTTATTTCTAGTTCCCCATTTTCTTTATTCTTATCTTTCTCTAGTCTATCAGAACAAATACCATTTCTCATGTAAGGACCAAGGCAGGATTAGAATTACTTCTGATGGAAAAGTTTTATTTGAGCTTGATTCTCTCTTCCTCTATTTGGCTGGGTGCCTCCATTTTCTGCATGTTCAAAACCTTGCTCAGGTTATTTTTACTATTTTCTTTTATACTGAACTGTTTGGAAAAATGAAATGAAAGTCTCAGTCCCAAGTCTTTCAAACACTATCTTTGTGACCCTCAAACTCTCTGTACATTAGTCTTTAAGTCTCTTGTTTCTAAGGTTAATTTGCAGATGCTTTCCTCTTGTGTATTATACTTTACTTAACACTTTAAAATAAGAATCCTAGAAAACAGAGATAATTTTAGGGGAGCTTAATAAGGGATTGCTTACTAGGGTTTAGGGAAACCTGGATTGTTTCAGTAACTCTAGGGCCAGTAATAGCTGGTTATTGCTCTAGGCCTGCAGGGGTGTGATAAACTGTCTTTAAGGTGGTCTCTACTAATTCCTGCCTCCCAGTGAGTCTGGTGTTCCCACCCTTATGGATTCCCTTCCTCTTGAGTGTGGACTGAACCTAGTCATTTGCTTCTGATGAATAGAACATGTCAAAAATAATGGGATGTCACTTCTGAGATTCAGTTATAAAAAGACTATGGCTTCTGTCTCCTTGTCTCACTCACTGGCTCTGAGGAAAGCCAGCTGCCATGATTTAAGCTGCTTTATAGGGAGGCCCTCATGACAAGAAACAGGAATCTCCAACAATCTGCAAGGAACTGAATCCTGCCAACACCATATGAGTGAGTTGTAAGTGGATCCTCCCTCAGTTGAGCCTTCAGATGAAACCACAGCTACAGCTAACATATTGATTATAGTCTTGTGAGAAACCTTGAGGCACAAGGACCCAGAAACTGTGAGATAATAAATGTCTTTTGCTTTAAGCTGCAAAGTTTTGGGGCCACTTGTTAGATAGCAATAGGTAAATAATTCAAGGGGCTAGGGAAGGCAACAGTTATTGGAGACAGAGAGGGCTATACAGAGGTCTTCTGCTGGGAGTTGCAGCTTTCAGTCAAGGGTCACATTCAGCCTGCAGGAAGCTGGGGGAGTAATTACCCTGACTTTACTACCTGTCTCTGAGTCCTGCTGGAGCTCTCTATTTGCTGGATCCAGTCAGAAGACAGGAGGCAATAGAGTCCTTTGATGAAGTCCATATAGGTCAGCCTCCTATGGCTCAGAGCATGGCAGAGAAAGGGGGTGAATCTGGAAGATATGTAGCACAGGCAAAGAAATGAACCCATTTGTACTTACCATTCAACCTAAGAAGCACACACCCAGTTGAAATCCTCCCTACCCCTCCCTGAGCACATTCTCCCTTTACCCACAGACAGTTGTGGTCCTCGTTTTGGGCTTATCATTCCCACATAGGTTTTAAATTTTATCTGTTTATTTAGTTTGGATGATCAGAATGGCCTGCAGTGTCCCAGATATATGCTAGAATAGTGTTTTATCCTTTGATTCATTTATCTAGTTATTTTTGCAGACAAGATTGCTGGTCCATGTGTGCCAAGGGGGCCTTCCCCAAATTATGCTGGATAAATTGAAGAATAATGTGGTTCTCTTCTTTCATCTACAGCAGCAGTCAACAAACTTATTGCAAAGGACCAAAAAGTAAATATTTTAGGCTTTGTGGGCTCTAAGGTCTCTGTCTATCACACTGTTCACCTCCAGCATTGTAGTAGAAAGCAACTGTAAGCAATATGTAGGTGAATTGATGTGGCTGTATTTCAATAAAATTTTGTTAACAAAATCAGGAGTCAGGCTAGATTTGGCCCATGGGTTGTATTCCTGATCTATAGCTCCCCTGAGAAAATGTCAGTGGGATCAGCTATCCTGGTGGCACATGTACCTCCAGGGGAGGCGATAATTTTGAGCATAAAATCCTAAAAAGATCATATTATCATGAGAAAAGCAGCTCTGCTTAGAGACTGCTCTAAAAGCAGATGATGTTAAGAACAGGGAGGTAGGCTAGAACCTTTAGGAAAAGCTGAGCACTGGGAAAGAGCAGACTCCCAGAGAACCTTGGAGGGGAACAAACCTGGGAGGGTATATGCATGTATGCACACATGTAGGGAGCAGGGGGATTCTGTAGGGAATTTTGCACTATCAAACTGCTGTTCTGACCATTGATAGGATACCTCCTGTACCCACAAATGATGGGTGAAGGCACTGCATGAGGTCTTGGGTCACATGACGGTTACATAAGTAGCTCATTTATTTTTCCTTACATGGACTTCCAAACATTCACCTACCTTGAGATGTCAGTTTCTGTCTTTTCTTTTATTTCTTTCTTTCTCTTTTTCTTTCTTTCTTTCTTTCTTTCACAATTCAAGAAGAGTTCTATGAAATACAAATCCTAGAATTCGTTCTGAAATAAAACAAAGGGGTTCCATAACCAAAGTTTTCTAAACAAAGACACTTCCCTCCAAAAGAACTAAATTGCTGGCTATAAGATGCTGAATTATTTAATCTTGATAGCTAAAAGCCAAAACTTGTGTTGTTCTGTTGGAGGAAGTGCTTTGTTTAGAAAACTAGCTTGGTAAGCAGTTGGAAATAAATTGGCAGGGCTTGGAAAGAAAGAAGGAATCAAATAAATAGCTAATCTGATATGCTTTAAAAATAAAGAATGAATAGTGTGAGAGGGGTGAAAAGCCAAGAAGAGTAGAGAAGGGAGGGAAGGGGGGGCAAGAAGGAGGAGAGAGACTAGGCGATGTGTGAGGACTGTGGAATAAATGGCCAATGGTGGCCAATGAGAGATTCTTGGTGGAGTGGTGACTGGAGGACTTTTAAGAATGGAGATGTGTAATCTTTGATTCTAAAGTGTTTACATTGCTGGGATGTAATGCTCATTCCTTCTCTAAGTCCTCAGGAAAGTCTGATATTTTTATAGAGTCTTGTTTGGTGTGCTTGTGGGAAAGAAAGGGCAGTTAAAGGATGTGTGGCAAACTTCACATTTACTCCTTGGCTGATGTCAAAAAGAAGAGGAATGTTAGGGGAAGAGGAATAGGAGTCCAGGAGTTCCAGATGAAAACCAGATGTGAAGTGAATGGCAGTCCTTGGGGAAATTGAGGGCGACCCAGATAAGAATGAAGTTCACTCTGAGCCCTTTTGACCGAATAAACTAGAAGGAGGTGAATATATAAACCTGGGTTGTGTTCCTCTTACAGATTCATAAGGACTGTTTAAAAATTCTGAGAAGTCCTGGAGTGAAAACAACAGTGACATGACAGAGAAAAACTGCTTAATTTTGTGTAATCTAGCATTTTCCAAATTTATTTGGCACTTTTATGTATCCCTTTTCTAAAACCTACTAACACCCTGTAGAATCAGTGTTCTAAGGAATATTCTTTGCCTTTAAACCATATTTCTAGTTGTGACCAAACCCTTCATTTATAAATAATCTTTAGGATATACTTTATCCGAGGATTTTGAAATCTACTGATTCTTTCGAACACCAGCTGTAAGAAGTCCAGGTTTTAGAATTGAAAGAGAACATGGAGATCAGCTTATAGAGGACTGGCAGAGCTTGATATGGACTAGGTATTGAGAGGCGGGGAAAGAAGAGAATCAGGTAATGCCCAGATTGCTGGCTGGAGCTACTGGGCAGATGGTGGAGCATTGCTAGGGAGAGGGAAGTTTGAAGGGGCAGATCAGAGCAGGCATGGCGGTCAGGGTCAAGCTATAAATTCAGTTTTGAACATGAGGCTTTGGGATGTTTGCAAGATCTCCATGTTGAGACAGCAAGTAGATACGAAGGATATATGAGTCTGAAACTAGGAGGAGAGAACTGAGCTGGTAATTTGGTAGGTAGATGCTCTTTGAGGCCTGGGAGAGGATGAGTTTGCCTAGTGGGAGAATCTAGAGAGAAAAATAGAAGAATGCTTAGTGTTGAGCCCTAAAGAAATATGACATTTAGGGATAGGGTAGATGAGCAAGAGCCAGCAAAGGAGCCTTTAAGATACCAGAAGACAAGGAAAAAAAACCAAAAAAACGAGAGAACCCAAGAGAAGAGGGTGTATAAAGAAGGAAGAAGAGGCCCACTGGGTCAAGAGCTGCTGAGAGGTGAAATTAGGAGGGAAAGAAGAATGATATTATTTAGCTCTGTGCTAAATGAAGCACTGTAGTAGACGCTTTAACACATGTAATTCTCACAAAAATCATGAGAAGTTATTTTATGGACGAGAAAACAGACTTAGACAAATGCAAGAATTCAAACCAAAGCCTCCATTCTCTAGGCTGTGCTGCCTTCCAAAGATTCCTATTACAATGCTGGTGTTTGCATTTCCTGTGGTTGATCAGCAAGTCTTGATAATTCACATTTTAGAGGATGATGATTCTTAACTCTAAATTTTTAGCTTACGACTGCTACATTTTGGCCTTATTCCTTGATGGAGGGGGGAAAGAGACAAAATATTTCCCTCAAAGATTTTTTGGAAGAAGACTGATAAAATTGTAACTGTTGTTAAAAGGAAGCTATAAAATTTGAACACTGGCAACTCCATCCTCTATTAACACAGAAAAATTATGGTATGTCATAGTTCATTCTGAAGTTTATTGCCACAAATATTGAATAAAGTATGTTATGACATTATATTGACATCCTACTTCCACCAATAACTCAGGTACTAGAAAATTTATGTGGTGCTGTCAGTTAAGCCACAATTCTTCATGTAATTCTCAGTAAATATTGTTGAAAACTGATGGATGAAAGCAACATGATGCAGTTAAATATTTGAGCAAAGAGGAACTCTTCCATGTAGCCACACTATTTTGGAAGGTGTTTAAAATTTGGATTAAAAAATGAGTCTGATCTCTAGATATTTTCCTTAGGCTGGTTTATTATAAGATACTGCAGAACAAATAGTTCTAGGATGGCCAGACTGACTAGTGTCAGATGAAACTCCTCAGTTTTGTTGTAAGTAGGCTGTAAAATGTACTATTACCAGCTGGTTATTCCTGTGTATGCAGCACCATTTGATTCTATTGTGAATTGTTCAGTTATTTCTCAGATGAATATATCTGGATGCTAGGCTATGGATTTTTACAGAATCAATTAACTTAAGATTCTACTACCCAGCAGGCTGAATACCAGGGTATCGTTTTAGTTTTATATTTTTAAACAACAAAAACCTTTTGTGCAAATTTCAGGGAAGGAATATGCACAAAGTAAAATTCTGGTTCTACAGCTGCTATACTAGGATCAATTGTTTTCAAGTAGCACAAACTGGGACATATTGGAATTTCAATAAATGTACTACTGATATTGGCAAAATTACGGAGATCACTTAGTTACATTTTAGATGATAATTCATCTTCCACCTTCCTACAAAAAAATATCTACTGATTTAAGCTATGTCACCCATGACTCCCAGATGCTACTGTGTCACTCTGGGGAAAGCAGTGTAGTGTAGTGTTGGAAGCAAGAATTCGGGAGCCAGGCAGCCTGGGCTCAAATCCTTGCTGCTTCTTTTAGTATAGCTGTGTGACTTTAGACAAGTTGCTTAAACTTTCTGTGTCTCAGTTTCCTTATCGGTAAAATGAGGATGGTGATAATAGTTCCTACCTCACAGAGTTGTTATGAGGTTGTTGCGCCTGGCACATAATAAATAAAGCCCTAGGAAACTTATAGTCAGTATCCAGGCTCGGAGTTCCTTTATCTCTTTTTTAAAATTTTTTAAATTATGGGTACATAGTAGCTGTATATCTTTCTAGGGTACATGTGATATTTTGATACAGGCATACAATGCGTATTAATCACATCAGGGTAATTGGGGTATCCCTCACCTCAGGCATTTATCATTTCTTTGTGTTAGGAAGATTCCAATTCCACTCTTAGTTAATTTAAAGTATACCCTAACTTACTGTTGATTACAGTCACTTTGTTGTGCTATCAAATATTGTTCATTCTATCTAACTATATTTTTGCACTCATTAACCATCCCCACTTTATCCTCCTTCCCTGCTACCCTTCCTATAGCCGCTGGTAACCATCATTCTACTCTCTATCTCCATGAGATCAATTGTTTTTAGCATTCAGGTCTCATATGAGTGAGAACATATGACATTTGTGTTTCTGTGCTTGGCTTATTTCAGTTAACATAATGTTCTTCAGTTCTATACATGTTATTGCAAATGGCAGGATTTCATACTTTTTTGTGGCTATAAAATATTCCATTGTGTATATATAGCACAGTTTTTTTATCCATTCATCTGTTAATGGACACTTAGGTTGATTCCAAATCTTGGCTATTGTGAATAGTGCTGCAATAAGCATGGGAGTGCAGATATATTTTTGATATATTGAATTCCCCTCCTTTGGATATATATACCCAGGAGTGGGGTTGCTGGGTCATATGGTAGTTCTATTTTTAGTTTTTTGAGGAACCTACATACTGTTCTCCGTAGCGGTTGTACTAATTTACATTCCCACCAATAGTGTACGAGGGTTCCCCTTTCTCTGCATCCTCGCCAGCATTAGTTACTGCTTGTCTTTTTGATAAAAGCCATTTTAACTGGGGTGAGATGATATCTCATTGTAGTTTTGATTTACATTTCTCTGATGACTAATGATGTTGAGTATTTTTTCATATACCTGTTGGCTATTTCTATGTCTTTTTTTTTTTTAAAGTTTTTTTTTTTTTTCCTTGTTGGTCCTTATATATTCTAGTTATTAATCCCTTTTCATATGGGTAGTTTGCAAGTATTTTCTCCCTTTCTGTAAGTTGTCTCTTCACTTTGTTGATTGCTTCCTTTGCTGTCTAGAAGCTTTTTAGCTTCATGTGATCCCATTTGTCCAATTTTGCTTTTGTTGCCTGTACTTTGGGGGTATTGCTCAAGAAGTCCTTGCCTAGATCAATGTCCTGAAGCATTTCCCCAAAGTTTTCTTTTAGCAGTTTCATAGTTTCAGGTCTTAGATTTAAGTCTTTAATCCACTTTGATTTGATTTTTGTGTATGGTGAGTGTAAGAGTGGAAAACTCACTAGGTGCTCACGGCGTGGGTGGAGAAAGATTTCTCACACAAAGATTAAGATAAAAAGAAGGAAAAGTAGTTTCATTCCTCTGCATATGGATATTTAGTTTTTCCAGCACCATTTATTGAAGAGACTGTCTTTTCCCCACTATATGTTCTTGACATCTTGTTGAAGATAAGTTCTCTATAGATGTGTGGATTTATTTCTGGATTCTCTAGTCTGTTCCATTGGTCTCTGTGTCAGTTTTTATGCCAGTACCAAGCTGTTTTGGTTACTACAGCTCTGTAGTATAACTTGAAGTCAGATAATGTGATTCCTCCATTAGGAAGGAATTGTTGAGGTAAATTCCTTCTATACCCAATTTTTTGAGAGTTTTTATCATGAAAGGATGTTGTATTTTATTGAATGCTTTTCCAGCATCAATTGAAATGAACATATGGTTTTTGTCCTTCATTCTGTTGATATGATATATCACATTGGTTGCTTTGCATATGTTGAATCATCCTTGCACCCCTGGGATGAATCCCACTTGATCATGATGAATAATTTTTTGAATGTGTTGTTGAATTTGGTTTGCTAGCACTTTCTTGAAGATTTTTGCATCTATGTTTATCAGAGATATTGGTCTAGAGTTTTCTTTTCTTGTTGTGTCTTTGTCTGGTTTTGGCATCAGGATGATACAGGCCTCATAGAATGAGTTTGGGAGTCTTCCTTCCTCCTCAATTTTTCGGAATAGTTTAGGTAGGATTAGTACTATTTCTTCTTTGAACTATTTCTTCTTTGAATGTCTGGTAGAATTCAGCAGTGAAGCCATCAGTTCCTGGGCTTTTCTTTGATGGGAGACTTTTTATAATTGCTTCTATCTTGTTACTTGTTATTGGGTGATTCAGATTTTGTATATCTTCCTGGTTCAGTCTTGTGGTTTGTGTGTGTGTAGGAATTTATTCATTTCTTCTAGGTTTTCCAATTTACTGGAATATAGTTGCTCACAATAGTCTTAATGATCCATTGGATTTCTGCAGTATCAGTTGTAATGACTCTTTTTTCATCTCTGATTTTATTTATTTGGGTCTTCTCTCTCTTTTTTTAGTTAGTCTGGCTAAAGGTGTGTCAATTTTGTTTATCTTTTCAAAAAACCCCTTTTCATTTTGTTGATTTCTTTTGGTTTCAATTTCACTTACTTCTGCTCTGATCTTTATGATTTCTTTTCTTCTACTAATTTTGGATTTGGTTTGCTCTTGTTTTCTAGTTTTTTGAGAAGTAATCATTAGGTTGTTTATTTGAAGCTTTTCTACTTTTTTGATGTAGGCACTTATTGCTATAAACTTTCTTCTTATTACTCCTTTTGCTGTATCCCATAGGTCTTGGTATGTTGTGTTTTCATTTTTATTTGTTTTGAGCAATTTTTAAATTTCCTTCTTAATCTTTTCATTGACCTACTGGTGGTTCAGCAGCATACTGTTTAATTTCCATGTGTTTGTATATTTTCCAATGTTCCTCTTATTATTGATTTCTAATTTTATTCCATTGTGGTCAGAGAAGATACTTGGTATGATTTCATTTTTTTTTGAATTGTTTAAGACTTGCTTTGTGGCCTAACATATGGTCTATCCTTGAGAATGATACATAAGCTGAGGAGAAGAACGTGTATTCTGCAGCTGTTGAATGGAACATTCTATAAGTATCATTAGGTCCATTTGGTCTATAGTGCAGATTAAGTCCAATGTTTCTTTATTGATTTTCTGTCTGGATGATCTATTCAATGCTGAAAGTGGACTGTTGAGGTCTCCAATGATTGGGGGTCTATCTCTCTCTTTAGCTCTGGTAATATTTGCTTTATATATCTGGGTGCTCCAGTGTTGGGTGCATATATATTTAGAATTGTTATATCTTATTGCTGAATTGACCCCTTTATCATTATATAATTACCTTCTTTGTCTCTTTTTACAGTTTTTGTCTTGAAATCTATTTTATCTGATAGAAATATAGCTACTCCTGCTCTTTTTTGGTTTCCATTTGCATGAAATATCTCTTTCTATCCCTTTATTTTTAGTTTATGTGTGTCTTTTAGGTGAAGTGGGTTTCTTGTAGACAACATATAGTTGGGTCTTGTTTTTTTTTTTTGTCCATTCAGCCACTCTATGTCTTCTGATTGGAGAGTTTAGTCCATTTATATTCAATGTTATTATTGATAGTAAGGACTTACTACCGCTGTGTTGTTTTTTGATTTCTGGTTATTTTGTTGTCCTCTCTTTCATCCTTCCTTCCTATCTTCCTTTGGTAAAGGTAATTTTCTCTGGTAGTGTGTTTTAATGTCTTGCTTTTAACTTTTTGTGTATCTGTTTTAGGTTTTTTGATTTGAGATTACCATGAGGCTTGCAAAAAACATTTTGTAACCAATTTTAAACATACAACAACTCTGCTTACAAACAAACAAATAAACAGGCAAAGAGAAATTTGACAGAATTCTTCCCTTTATGGAGTTTCTTTATCTCAATGCCATTGTCTGTACCATTACTCTACTTCCAGAACTTACTTTCGTGGTCACACTTTGGATCTGGTCACCACCAGAAACTCATCTATTTCTGAACAACTGCCTTCTGTCCTTTTGGTTATCTTACTTTCTAAGTTCTATCATCTTTGGTCATTGAATTTGTGGGGACTTCAAGTTCCTTGACATTTCTCTTTGCCTTCTGAGTACCATATCTCAGCTGGATTAATTTTCTCCTTCTTCTACTTGCATCTTTTAAACTTCTTTTGCCAGCAACTTCAACTCTCTTGCCCATTTCCATGCAGTGCCAATCCAACAGAGTTGTCTCTGCTCTTATTCTTAGAAACCTAGACCATTGTAGATTAACGTCATTAGAAAAAGTTAGGGTCTCAAATCCTGAGCAGACCCTCAAAACTACCAGGTGATCCTCCCAGGTGCCTTTTAGGCTTCCTTTCCTTCTCCTGTTGTCCCAAGTTTTATGACTTTCCTCATGCCTCCTATCCTAGACCTTTCTCCTCACCAGACCCAGGAGGAATGCACACTCTTTACTACTACCCCTGATTTTTCAGAATAGTCTTCGTCTGTACTCATATTGGTCTTCTCCCCTTTTTCTCAGAGTGCAACATTAGTTCCTCTGCTGACATTGTAGGTCCTGTCTGTTCTCATTGCCTTTGACACTCCAATTCTGCAGTGATCTCCTTTAAGTCTCCCACATTTTGAACTTCTTCCCCTCCTCTGGTGCTATGCTTAAGTTTTGTTCATCTTAAAAAGAAAACTTCATGGCCCTCTGTTCCTCTTTAGCCATATGGTTCTTTGTGAAGAACAGCTGGATTGTCTTCACTTCCTCATCTTCTTATTCCTCAGCCTCCTGAAAGATGACTTCCCTCCTATTCTGCCAGAAATCATCTGCTTGCTGAGTCCATTGAACTCTTACTTTCTTATCTTACTTGACCTGTCTGCTGTACTGTTAGAGACTTCTGTCACAAAACTTTTTGTGGGTTCTCCCTCATTGCTGGTTTTCCTCTTACCTTCTGGCTAGTCATTCTAAAATTCCTCTGGGGGCTCTTATTTCCCTCCCTGCTTTTCAAATGATGGTTCTCTAAAGCTGTGGTCCTGAACTCCCGGGCCGTGGACCAGTACCGTCTGCAGCCTGTTAGCAAACGGGCCACAGGAGGTGAGTGGCAGGTGAGCGAGTGAAGCTTCATCTGTATTTACAGCTGCTCCCCATTGCTCTCCATCTTCCCCCCACTGCCCCAAATCTGTGGAAAAATTATCTTCCAAGGAACCGGTCCCTGGTGCCAAAAATGTTGGGGACTGTGGCTCTAAAGGATTAGTTTCTCAGCCTCTCTTCTGACTTACAAGCTCTATCTGTGTAATGTATTCCACTTTTAAATTCAACCCATAAATCAAAGACTCTCAATTGTATACCTCTGATTTCATACCCAAATTGATCATGTGATTCTCCAACCTAAAACTCAAGCTTATCCTTAGTAGTGAGTTTCAAGCTCTTTGGAATATAAACTCTGCTTTGCTTTCAGTCTGATCCCCTGCCACATCTCTATTCTAGCCACATCGAACTGCTCATAGTTCTCCAAATGCGATATGCTATTTCACTGCTTTGAATACTCTTCCCACTCTTATTTATCTAGAAAGCTCCCGCTTGTCTGATGGGATTTGGCTCACTTGTCACCTACTCTGTGACACTGTCTCTGACTCCTCTCCTGTTTATAGATCAATTTTGTAATGCTTCTGCTTTGCAGTATCCTTTGCATATGTCTCTTTATATATCCATTCCATTGCATGGTAAGTGTTTACATGTCTGCCTGCTCCAAGAGGGCATGAGCAATTTGAGGCAGGAATTTAACTTGTGATTATTTCTATTATATTTTGTGGTCATTTCCACCATAGCCCTAATACATAGCATAGAGTCTGGCACAGGGTAAGGAAACAAGGATTTTTGTTGAATAAATGAATGATGCCTTCCGTCATTCCAAGTGTTATCTGTTGCATCTACTCTTGCCTGCCATGGTTCTTCACTATCCTTGAGGACACTGGTTACAGCACTTCCAATGAACTGTAGGAGAATTTAAGCACAAAGAGTTTCAAACTTACCTAGGCCAAGAGAATAATTTTGTACACACTTTAAGGAGATGTGTGTTTATTTGTGTAATTAGCCATAAAAATATAAGTCCTGATCCACGTAACAACATTTTGAAAGACATCCAAAAAAAAGGTTTGATTACCTGAATGAAGGTTAAATTGCCAGTTTAAGGAGAATCAGACAGCAGGTCTAATAAGAAATTTGACATATATAGCTTCAACTTTGTCTTCTGATTCTAAATGGCTTCTTTGGAATTTTTTGTCTGATATTGATACTTTGAGAAATCAGTGTGCTTTTTCCTGGGGTGGATAGGAGTCTGAGCGTTTGCTCAATAGGCATGTGCTAAATGAATAAGGGAGTATTTTGGTGGCACTTCTTGTAAAGAGTGAAAAGTATGGTGCCAGGATGTGGCCCATGTGCCATAAAAGTCTGGTGTACATGTGGTCTTTGGCTCACTTTCTTGATATCTGTGAGGGTTTTTCTCCTTGACATAGAGATTTTGAGAGAGCACAACTTGCTGATGACCTCTGGGCTTGTCTACAGCTTTTCTCTTCTGTACTCAGGTATGGGTTTATAAAGATGATTGAACACCTGTTGTTTTATCATTTCAAGCTCCATGATTCTAGGGACAGCTCGATTACTTCCCTCTCACCTTCCCTGGCCCATTTCCTTTAGAGAACAGGAATCTCACCTAAATTAAATGGGATCTTATCTAAAACAAATATGTTAAATGCACTGAGCAAAACACAAAGAAAAACATATTAAGCGTCTAAGATGATATTAACAATGAAAGTAAAGAAAATGGACATTTGAAATAATATACTTAGATTCAAGCCTTTATTTTTGTTTAAATAATCCAAGCTTCTGTTAGATTTAAAAATGTAACCTTTACTCCAATATATCAAAGGAACCAGGTATTATATTACTACAAAGTTCTTTTTCCAGAAGAGCTTATAAGACAACGTAGGAAAAAATACTCAGCAATTAAATAAATTCTAGACTGTGTTAAGCGACAAGCAAATTTACTAACACTGGTCATTTAAATGGAAATCAGAGAGACAGTCAATCTAACATTGCATTTCACAATTTTTTTTAGACAGAAATGATTAAACATGTAAATTCAAATTTAAATTATTCATAACTACAGTAGCTGCAGTATTAGCTTCAAGCATTATTAAAAGTAAATGTTTTGCTAATTTGATAAATCATATATCAAATTTATGATAAATCAAAGTATTTTAAATCTTTAATATGAATTTTAGATCTCCTAAATCCCCTGCCCTGCGTCATGACCAAATATTCTAACTTTGTTACATGGCCTCTCTCTATCTGAATTTTTAATAATACAATGGAGACTGGACTCTCCCTTGGTAAATCTTTCATTGTGAAGAAATTTTCCAAGGGCAAAATAAGTCCAGAAACAAGATTAATCCTATGCTGTCCATCATGTTCTATATTTTAGCACATCTGCTTTTTTGGTTTCTAAATTCAGAACATAGTTTATTTTTGTTCTACTTACAGCCCCAAACAACTTAGAAAAAAATCTAATTTTATATAATAATCATAACTTGGAACTGTAGTGTCTAGTTGGTTGCCACAGATACACAGATGGAGTGTATTCACCCTTGTTTGCAGAGTAAAAGCTAGTCTGTTACGCATACAGTTTAGGTAATAAAAGACGTTTCATACTCTACAGTCTTGCCTTTTTCAAAACCATCAAAGGCTTTGTCTTGCATCTATCATAGATAAAGTCATACATCAATTCACACTGATCTCTAATCGGCACACTAGAAGATTGATTTTGGGTGCCACTTCATTAGGAGATCTTAACATTTCAAGATGATAGTAATGGGCCAGGCATGGTGGCTCACACCTGTAATTCCAGCACTTTGGGAGGCTGAAGTGGGATGATTGCTTGAGGCCGGGAGTTTGAGACCAGGCTGAACAACATAGTGAGACCCTGTCTCTACAAAAAATAGAAAAATTAGCTAGGCATGGTGGCACGCACTTGTAGTCCCAGCTACTTGGGAGGCTGAGGCAAGAGGATTACTTGAGCCCAGGAATTTTGAGCTGCAATGAACTATGATGATGCCATTGTACTCTAGCATAGGCAACAGAGTAAGATCCTATCTGAAAAAAAAAAAATTAATGTTAACTCTTAGGCTTGGGAAATAAAGTAGGCGCAGCATAAATGATCATTTTTGTTAAGTTTAACAAAACTGTGGATGTACAAACTGTCTAAGGGTTGAAATTAACCATAGACTTTTAAAGATAAATCAGTTAAATAAGCCTTTAAGTTGGAAAAACAGAAGTGTCAGTATACTGATTTGCCTATCAAAGATGAACATTAGCTGTTGCAAAGATATTAAACCTGCTATTTCTACTTGTAGTGTTCAGGCTGACCTAACACCCATGTTCATCTGAAATATTCAGGTAATAGAGGTTAGACTTTTTTTTTTTAAACCTGAATTATGAGGACAATGACTTTGTGTTTCTGTACACCAAACCTGTGATTTCACAGGTGAACAAATTAAGTAGTGGATGAATGACAGCCTGGGCCTTTGCTGAATTACCAGCCTGGGAGCTTTCTTTGGTTTGTAGGCAGTTTTGTATTCGCTTGTAGAATGCATTTTGTGCTACTGTGGACTTGAAAGAATGAATATATCTTTCCACCTTGATTGTTGGCTAGCAGGAAGTAGACAAAATTGATCATAACCAATGAAGGGATTAATCTCAAAGGTTATAGGAAGAAATTTATGTGTGGAATGTTCAGGAATAATAGCAGGGGAGCATGTAGGGGAAAATACAATTCCTAATATTGGGGGTATAAGCTTCCCAAGGAAGAGAAATATGATTAAAGAAATTAAAAGGCCAAATTAATTGGGAGCATAAAAATTTACAGGGTCTCTCACTGTTAGATCAAGCAATGATATCTGAGATTTCTTTTTTTTCCCCCTCAGCCACCAATGGCACACACGGCTGAAGAAAGCAACGTGGGAAAGCTCACACCAACATAGCAAGGAAAAAAATCACATTCTGTGGGGTGACAAAATGTGAGACAGTTTTTGGCTGGCTGTTTTGGTTTAACAGAATTTGGTGAAAGGAAGTTTGAGCTGCTAGGAAAATCTTTTCTTCTTGAAAATCTGATTTTTCCCATGAGAAACCCTGAAGTGAAAATTGCTGCTTTCACACTACCCTCTACAGAAATATTAATAAATGTTGTTCTGTTAAATATTAATTAAAATAGTACTTGTTCAGTTCTATTTTATCACATATTGTAAAAGAATTGAGAGAAAGCTCTCACACTGTCTTTTTTGATCTGTTAATCTCTTTATTGTGCCTGTAAAAGTATACAGACAAATTGGATTCTGTAGGGTTGTTACATTCATTTATTCATTCAGCATTTATTTATTGAACAGTAGGTACTGGGAATATTATAATGTGAGACAGTCTGTTTCCTTAGGAACTCACAGTCTAAAGGGGGAAGACAGATATGTAAACAGAAAATTGCAGTACAATGTTAGAACTCTGCCCAAAGTAGGTATAAGGAAATTGGAAACAATGCTCAAGGATGACTGAAACTTACATTTTTAGGGGAGGCTGTGTTTCAGGGGAGGCTGAAGTGTTGACAATCAAGCTAGACCCTCAAGGTTAAAGGATTTTTCTGGATGAAAAAATGGGCTGGGCATTCATTTTAGGCAGAGTAAAGCCCTGGAAGCGTAAAACATCGGATGGGTTAAATGTTGTGACAGGCTCCCTTTCCCCATTCTTGTGGCATTATGTCTTGAAGGGTGTATAATTTGAGGAAATCTTTAAATTCTGGAATGTGCTTGGTTATGAAAGAAAGCGGTAAGATATGCCTGATTATAGGTGCCCATCTGGGAGGGTAAATTTCCACTGGGACAGCAAGTAGGCACATAACAAATATTTGTTGCCTTGATGTTGTTGTATTTTATTTGCCCAAATAGAATGAAGCAAAACTGTGCAGGATGATGCCCAGAAAGTAAGGGCCAGGCATTCGCGGAGGGTTTGGGCCCTTAATAGTTTGTGAAAGAGATTATCAGGACCACATCTCTAAAAGAGAAGCAATTCAAATGCCAAACATCCTAGTGTTTACCAGCAGGAGATTTAGTTTGTACTGCATGGGAGTGTGGACTTACCCCCAAAAGCAAATACACAATTGTGTGTGTTTTACTCTGCTGAAGGCTCCTGAAATCAATTTCTAACCCATAAAATAGAAGTTTCCCAAACCAAATCCACTATAAAATTTATCTCTGTGGAAAGGCCACAGCTGTTACAGGAGGGCAGGATGGTAGATCAGGAGGCTTTTCTGTTTAAATATTTAAATAGATTTCTATTTGAACAGCTAAATGAAACCAAACTCACTCTCTTATCTCAATAATTAAAAAGAAAATTGCTGAGCTTTCTTTGCCAAGTGTTCATGCCATTTCCCCTCTTTCTTGAGCATTCTTAGGGTACTCAAGTGCCTATGGTTTGGTTCCTTTTTGGAATAACTCAAGCAGACTTTTAGCAAGCCATCTTTCTGGGGTAACAGCAGCCTGACTTCACTGGCTTCTTAATGAGGAACAGGCTGGCTTAATGAGTAATTGCAGGTAAATGGGGCTGAACCATGCCTCACAGGACCTGCCTCGGAGGGGCAGGCTGAACAGTGGTCCCTGAGAGGACGAGCACATTTCTTCCTGTAACTGACAGGTACAGTTTTATTGTTCTTAGTGACATTAGCATCATAAGATACTTCTTCTCCTTGCACTAGGCAAAATAGTTTTAATTTTGACCTTAGATCTTATCTATTACTGTTTCCCCTGGCAACGTTATCTGTGGATTTTTCTCCATTTTTTATTACCTGAGTAGTTCGTGATTATTTCAGAAAAATCAGAAAATACAGATAAGCAACAAAAAAATTAAATTAAAAGCAGCTGAAAATTTTGCCATCTACTGATGGAAATTATTAGCATCTTGGTATATTATTCCTGACCTTTCCTCCTTCAGATATATGCATAAAAATATGGATTTACAAAATGACAAACATACCATATATATGTGTGTGTGTGTATATTGAGCAATCTATTTACACATGCACGTACACACGCACACAGTGTGTATGCCATGCTGATTTGACATAGTAGATGATTAATTATTTTCAAGTCAACAAATACAAATCTGTATGATAATTTTGTAGAACCAAAGATTGGGACTATCATTTGCTTGAAGCTTTTAATTTTTTCTGGGATCATGGAACTCTGGTGGAGTTCATGTTTTGTTTCTTTGCTACAATTGTGTGATCTTAGCCACTTAAAATTATGAGACTAATGAAAATGATACAAATTTTCTAAGCAACTTAGGGCCCCATATAAAACACCTATAAAGGAATTTACCAGTCTTTATTTCCTATATGGAATCCTGCCTATCCTTCACAGACTGTAAAATGAAAGTTGACATTCTTCACTACTGTCCTCCTGTCAATAGTTATGGCCATGTGGTTATCTGCAGGCCAGCATGGTGGGGGGTTTAGAACCACCATCTACACAAAGGCCAGCCTTGCACTGTAGGCCCCACAGATGTGCTTGTTGAGAAGGATGCCAGCAGAGGGCAGTGTACTTCCAGGACATAACCCAACACAGCCACGGGCTGTGGAACAATCTGTGGAAGAACTTTTTCACACTGTTCTAAATACAAACCAACACACAATTTTACTGGAATATTATTAGTCTCTTCATGAAATATTTTAAGAATCTGAAGTCCTGACATTAGAAGATGGAGGCAATATAGCAAAAGTGAGAAATTTATTCATGTAATAAACTTTTATTTGCCATCTACAAATGCCATGCAGTAGAAATATAAATATCTAAGACAAAAATCCCTGCCACGGATCAGCAGGAGATGAAGACACGTAGTAAATGTTTCCAAAGTGCGATGACAACACTCATGTTAGATGAATGGATTCTGTCTACAGGAACTGAGAAAAGGCCCCACAGAGGAGTTATATTTGAACTGACTCTGGAAGACAGCAGGAATTCACTAAGCAGAGGAGGACAGGGGTGCAGGGAATTCCTCCAGGGAGGAAGGTGGAAAGGTTCAAAGGCATGATTAAAATGTTGAACAAGGGTAAGTGATTTTGCTTTCTATTGCCCCCAAATTTAAGCCTGAATTTCCAGAACAGAGTTCTAGAACCAAACAAAACAATAGCGAGAAAGATGGTATTTGCTAGTGGATTTATGCTATTGTTTGGAACCAGTGGCTGAAATGTAATAAATTCATTAAAATGCAAAAAGCACTATCATCAACATTTGTTACCATCCTCCTTCAGGTCATCACCAAATTCTGACTTGTCTTTTGGTAGCCTCAATTAGTCAGCCAGTATTTACACGTGCATCTACCCTGATTTCTTCTGACATGCACAGGAAAGGGGAGATGAACATGTATTCATTCTGTATCTCTTCATTGTTCTTTACAAGTGGTGGGCACTTGTTACAATTGGTGCTTCTGTTGGTGATATGTCCTTTTGGCCTGCCTATTCTATATTGCTCATGTGTTGGTTCAAATTCCCTGATAGCCCATAAACGCCTTTGGATCTGGATGAGGGTCTGTTTTTCCTTTGTCTTTTCCCCACAGTGGCCAGGCAATGCAATGTGCATACACAGCACAGCCATAAATGTTGACCGACTTTATCTATACGGCCCACACTGTCTTCTCACAAAAAAGAAAACGATGCTAGAGGAAATGAGGATGATGGAGAATATGTAGAGAGGCTATAATTAGCTTTTCATATGACAGGATAATCCTAATGTTAGATCTGAGTTATAGCTGAGAGGAATTATCTCTGGAGAAAGACAGTGTAGCACTTTCTACTGAACTATATCTTTTGTGTTTCCAGCTGCTCAAGCCTCTTGCTTAATTAGCAAATGTTTGTATAGAGTGGTTAAGACATTCAATCTGTAGAAGAACTAATTATTGTGATTATTTTATATTAAATCCCTCTCTCTCTGCAGCTGCCTTAACTCTGTATTTTGGAACGAATTCACAGAAACTACCTATACTTACAGAAGCTGGAGTGGTTTGTGTTCATGGCTCTTTTTTTAATATAATTTTCCTTTGTTTTTCTTTTCCTTTTTTGCTTGACTATATCAGGAAGTGGCTGTCAACTAGCCATAACCAAAGTGGCGATATTTGTTCTCTTTTAACCGTCTTTTGCCAATCAGATAATCACCTGCTGTATATGTTTAACCAACTCTAGAGGATCATCCTAAACAAAGAAGAAACTCAGAAGCTATAAAAGGAAATACTGATATATTTGACTGCTGAATTAGGATAAAATCAAACTGCTATTGCAAAGAACCACTTTTCTCCAAGTGGCTCAAAGGATATAAAAGCTTATTTCTCTTTCACGTAACATTTCTGAGGCAAGCTTTCCAGGTGGTGGTGGACTACTGGTGGACCTCGTGGTCATTCAGAAACTCAGGCTTTTTCCAATTTAGCGAGTCACAGTGTGCCAGCTATCAATTTATTCCCTTTAAGCTCCACATTCTTTCTTCAATATGTGCTCTGTGATACTGGACAGAATTCCTTTAGGCATCTTCCCTTTATAGTGGGCAAGATGTTAAGCTTTCTCAGTAGAGGGTGCTGGAGGGACATTGCTGGAGAAAGGGGCATTTGCTATTTTTGGCAGCTATACAGTGGGCCAGCAGTGTGGGTGTGAAGACGTCCAGGAGAGTTCTACCCCAACCATGCACCCAGAATGAGTAGTCTCTTGGCAACCTTACAGTCTAAACCTGGCCTCGTGTTGAATTTTCTGCAGCCCAGCTCAGGTGGAAACCAGCTCCTGAAGGCCTCCTGTCCCCACGGGTGCTGCAATTCCCTTTGCAGACCTGTGCTCAATGCCCTCACCCCCTCTGTATGCCTAGGCCACTGGGCCACCAGTTGCTGATTGCCTGTGCCCAGTCTCTACTCTGGAGGACTGTTTCCTGCTTGTCTATTGATTGCAGTTCAGCTCTGACCTGGGCGAACAAGTGCATTCTTTGCTATCTAGTGGGCTGAACTACACCTTTCAATGAGGTCTGAACCCCATCCTTCGGAAGGAGGACCTTCTAAGTGTGGCCTTCCTCGGGTGCTCTCCCTCAGCCCTGAGGTACCATATAGTGTTTCCTTTTACCTTATAGCCACTTATTTATCAGAGTTTAATAATTCTTTAATTAATCCTTTATCCCCACCTGGTTTCTGATTGGACCCTGATTGATACATGTGGTTTGATCATCTCTTAGGGCATTGTCCTTTCTGTGGTCAAAACTGACTGTCATGTCCAGGTTCCAGCTGGTGGAAGGTGAGAGAACATGGAGGGGGCATGGTCGCTTTTTAAGACCTAAATCTGGGAAGGGGCACATACTGCTCTTGTTATATCACATTGTGAAAGTAAGTCTCAAGGCCATATCTAACTGCAAGGAAGCAGGGAAGTTCAGTGTAGCCATATGCCAAAGGAGAAAGCAGAATGGGTTTTAGAAGGCAACCAGTAATCTCCACCACAATTGTATAAAAATTTTAAACTGTATGGCAAAAGACATCAAAAGTAAAAGAGAACCATAGACTGAGAATAAAATTTACATCACATATGGAAATTTGTGGGAGAGTTTTGAGGGATATTAATCATATGCCAAATAAGGTGTTATAGCCCACAAAGATCTCCCATGAATTGATAGCAAAAATGAAACTCAAGTTAGGAAACTAAAAGGCTAAACAAACCAATAATAAAACCAAATACAGAATAAACACCATGGAGAAGACATTTAACCTCATGAGTAGTTAGGGAAATCCTAACTAAAGCAACCATGAGATATCACATCCATCTATCAGTTTGGCAAGTATTGGAGTAACAATAGCCAATGAGAGAAATATGCGCTCTCTTCTTTCTAAGTAGGGTTACAAATTACTATAACATTTAAGAAAAGTAGGCTATAAGGTACTCTTTGCCTCAAGACTCCCGCTTTGGAAATCTATCCTTTAAAATAAAAACTCTAGTACATAAGAAGTTTATTGATGTATTTGTGGAAGCAAAAACCTGAAAGCAACTTGAATGCACTTCAATATGAAAATGATTAAATACATTGTATTATATTTATACTATCGTATATTATTCAGCTATTAGAAAAAATGAATGTGTTCTATGTTTACTGATCTAGAGTTATATTCATAATATATGTAAATCCAGTAAAAGTAATTTGTAAAGTATGAATAAGAAGATTCCATTTGTGCATAAACTAATAACCAAGAAAGTCTATACATGTGTTTCTATGTTTCAATATGTTTGTATGAAAAAAATGTGGGAGGGATATATACAGGACTGTTGCGGGGTGAGAATGCAGAGGGGTTGGTGAGAATAATTAATTTAAAAAATAATTAAAAAAATTTGTTTCACTGCTGATGTGATTATTTTTTCTCATTATTTTTGAAAAAAGAAAAAAAAAACCTCTTGCTTCTTGACGGGTGAAAATTTTCACACATTCCACCTGCAAATCACCAAGGCCTAGAAAGAAAGATTCATTCTGAGTTTCACGGTTTACTTGTAAAACTATGAAGTGTTTAAAGAACAGTTTTTCAGAAATCTGATTCACTGAAGCTGCTGGTTCTTGGGAAAGCAAATCAATATCTGTCTGTCTGCCTTGGTAGTTGGGTTTCTTAATGGTGTTGTAGATATATTATTTTGCTGATAAAAGGAAAAAGTAAGCACTTCCTAAGAGCAGTAGTGAGCTAATTGCAGATCCAGGAATGAAGCTTTCAATCTTCAGCATGCTTTTTGGACTGAGTTGCCCTTTGCTTCCAAATTCTTCTCTTTATCACAGTGTTATGTTCCTGAGGATGAAACTGAGATCGTCAAAGGAACCCTGAGTTGTGAAAGGCAAATTTGACATTCTTTTTCTTGCTATTATGGTAGTTGAAGATTTTACTGTTTCCTGCACTAAGGAGATAAATGATTTTGTTGAGATTTTGGCCACAAGTTGTGCACATAAGCATAATAAAGCTTCAGGTCTTATTTGGGTATTAGGTAGGAGGCATAGAGAACCTGCACATCTAGGTGTCAGGAAGGGTAGCTCCAATTTCAGTTGTTATTTGATAACATGCTGGTACATACTGACAGCCAGAAGTAGGATAATGCTTAACTCTAGTGGGGCTGGGAGTAGAACTTTCATCAGAATGGGGCGTGTTGCGGCTTCCGAGGTGCTGACGATATTCTATTTCTTGATTTGGGTGGTTTGTTATAGCTAAAATACACATTCATGTTTCATTCACTTTTATGTATGTATATTACATTTCAAATTAAAAAGGATTTTTAAAAAAGAAAGAGGAAGAAAGGAAAGGAGGAAGGAGTGAGAGAAGGAAAGAAGGAAGAAAATGGTCGGGTTTTGACAGGGAATTGTGAGCAAAGAGGGATACAGTGGAGTTAAATGTGTTTGAGAGATGGTGATTATAATGACGAACAGATGAGGTAAGGTAGCAGCACATGGCAAAAATGAGAAAAGATATTTTTAACCTAAAATATGTAATAATACTTGATTATCTGCCTTAGCCTGGGTTCCTTAGAAAACAGTGCCTGAGGCACAATCTTACGTGTTGATAGTTAATTGTCGAGTGCAACCCTAGGCTAAGGAGTGAGGGGACAGAGGTAGCGGCAGGCAAGGAGAGATGGCAGATACCACAGGCATGTTACTGAGCTGGCCAGAGCTTTGTGACATGTACAGGTGATCACCTGGTTTTACAAAACATTCATACAGAGGCTGTAGAATTACTGTACCTCAAAGCAGTCTTAGACCAGGGAGGGTAAGAGAGAAAAAAATGTGCCAACTTTCATATTTTATTCGTCAGGGTCTTTCCTCCTGGGTGTCATCTGTCCTACACTCCCCACTCCTGCTATGTGGCCCCTCCAGCACTAGCTTAGGAATCTGGATTCAAAACAGCAGTGTAATATTTTGATACCTTTCTACAACGTGTAGTGACCAAATCAGGGTAATTGGCTTATCTATCACCTCGAACATTTATCATTTCTTTGTATAATCATTATGTGTCAATTAAAAATAATAATAATTAAAACCCCCCCAGCAGGGCAGCATCCTCTGTATGAGCAATAGACCAAGGGAATGAACCAGTGAAGTAAACACCAGCCAGGGCATTCCCTCAGAGCCTTCAGACTTCTGCCCTAGCCTGGTGTGCATGTGCTGAGGGGCTCCTCCAGTGTCTCATGCTTCAGGGAAACTGATGATGGTAGGCAAAAGGGGATGCACTCTCAGATCATGTCTGCAGGCAATAGGTAGCACCTGGGGCAGTCAGCTCTGCAGCCCAGGCAGCCAAAGAGTGCAGTCCCAGAAGGGCATGGCCCAATAACAAATGCACCAATGAACCTTTTTTTTTTAAACTTTGAATTACAACTTTTATTAAAATGTACTGAATTTTCATATACTTTAAAAAAAATTTCAGAATATTATGGGGGTACAAATGTTTTGGTTATATGGATTGCTTTTGTACTGCTTGAGTCAAAGTTATATGTGTGCCCATCACCCAGATAGTGTACATTGTATCTGTTAGGTATGATTTCACCCATCCCCTTGCCCTCCTCCCACCTGCATGATTTCCATGAGTTTTACTTCCATCTGTGCACATGAGAGCTGATCGGTTAGTTCCAATTTAATAGTGAGTAAATGTGGTGTTTATTCTTCCATTCTTGTGATACCTCACTTAGAAGGATGGTCTTCGGTTGCATCCAGATTGTTGCAAAAGGTATTAATTCATCTTTTTTAATGCTGAGTAGTACTCCATGGTGTACATATGCCACACTTTATTAATCCACTCATGAATTGATGGGCACTGGGGTTGACTCCACATCTTTGCAATTGTGAATTGTGCTGCAATAAACATTCTAGTGCAAGTGTCTTCTTGATAAAATGAATTTTTTTCCTTTGGATATATATCCAGTATTGGGATTGCTGGATCAAATGGTAGGTCTACCTTTAGTTCTTTGAGGAATCTCCATGCTATTTTCCATAGCGGTTGCACTAGTTTGCAGTCCCACCAACAGTGTAAAAGTGTTCCTTTCTCTCTGCATCCATGCCAGCATCTATTGTTTTGGGACTTTTTGATAAGAGCCATTCTCACTGGGGTTGTGATATCTCATTGTGATTTTGATTTACATTTCTCTGATGATTAGTGATGTTGAGCATTTTTTCATATGTTTATTGGCCATTAGTCTATCTTCTTTTGAAAAGCTTCTGTTCATGTCTTTTGCCCACTTTTTAATGGGATTGTTTGATTTTTTCCTTGCTGATTTGCTTGAGTTCTTTGTAGATTCTAGTTATTAGCCCTTTATTGGATGTATTGCATGCGAATATTTTCTCCCATTCTGTAGGTTGTCTCTTTGCTCTGTTGATTGTTTCTTTGGCTGTCCCTTTTAATTTAATCAAGTCCCATTTATTTATTTTTGTTGTTGCTGTGATTACCCTTGGGGTCTTCTTCATAAATTCTTTCCCTAGGCTAATATCTAGAAGAGGTTTTCCAACATTTTCTTCTAGAATTCTTATGGTTTCATGTGTTAGATTTAAGTCTGTGTTCCATCTTGAATTAATTTTTGTGAGTGGTAAGAGACATGAAATTTCTTGTAGGAATTTCCATCTTCTACATGTGGCAATCCAATTTTCCCAGCACTGTTTATTAAATAGGGATTCTATTCCCCACTGTATATTGCTGTCTACTTTGTCAAAGATCAGATGGCAATATGTGGATGGTTTTATATCTGGGTTCTCTGATCTGTTCCATTGGTCTATGTCTCTATTTTTGTGTGAGTACCATACTGTTTTGGTTACTATAGGCTTGTAGTATAGCTTAAAGTCTGGTAAAGTGATGCCTCCAGTTTTTTTCCTTTTGTTTAAGGTTGCTTTGCCTATTTGGGCTCCTTTCTCATTCCAAACGAAGCACAGAATTATTTTTTCTAGATCTGTGAAAAATGACGTTGGTATTTTGATAGGGATTGCATTGAATCTGTAAATCACTTTGGGTAGTATGGACATTTTAACAATGTTGATTCTGCTGATCCATGAGCATAATATGTTTTTCCATTTGTTTATATCATCTGTAATTTCCTTCCTCAGTGATTCATAGTTCTCTTTGTAGAGATCTTTTACCTCCTTGGTTAAATATATTCATAGGTATTTTATTTTCTTTGTAGCTATTGTGAAAGGTATTGAGTCTGTGATTTGATTCTCATCTTGATTGTTGTTGGTGTATAAGAATCCTACTGATTTGTGTACATTGATTTTGTAGCCTGAGACTTTGCTGAATTTATTTATACCAATTCAAGGAGTCTCTTGGAGGAATCTTTGGGGTTTTCTAGATATAAGATCATATCATCTGCAAGAGTGATATTTTGACCTTTTCTGGTCCCATTTGGATGCCCTTGATTTCCTTTTCTTGTCTGATTGCTCTGGCTAGGACTTCCAGCACTATGTTGAAAAGAAGTGGTGATAAAGGGCATCCTTGTCTGGTGCCAGTTCTGAGTGGGAATGCTTTCAGTTTTTCCCCATTCAGTATGACGTTGGCTGCGGGTTTGTCATATATGGCTCATATCATTTTGAGGTAAGTCCTGTCTATGCCTATTTTGTTAAGCATTCTTATCATAAAAGGGAGCTGAATTTTTTCAAATGATTTTTCTGCATCTATTGAGATGATCATATAATCTTTGTTTTTGCTTCTGTTTATTTGGTGAATCACATTTATGGATTTACATATGTTGAACCATCCTTGCATCTCTGAGATGAAGCCCACTTGTTCATGGTGGATTATTTTTTTATTTTTTTGTTGTGCTGCTGAATTCGGTTTGCTAGAATTTTATGGAGGATTTTTGCATCTATATTCATAAGGGATATTGGTCTATAGTTTTCTTTTTTGTTGTGTCCTTTCCTGCCTTTGGTATCAAGGTGATACTGGCTTCATAGAATGAGTTGGGGAGGATTCCTTCCTTCTTGATGTTATGAAATAATTTCTGTTGTATGGGTATTAATTCTTCTTTTTAGGTCTGATAAAATTTGGCTGTGAAACCATCTGGTCTGGGACTTTTTTTGTTGGAAGTTTTTTTTATTGCTGCTACAATTTTGTTGCTCGTAATTGGTCTGTTCAGTTCTATTTTTTCCTGATTGAGCCTTGGGAGGTTGTGTGTTTCCAGGAATTTGTCCATTTCCTCAATGTCTTTGAGTTTATGTGCATAGAGATTTTTATAGTGTTCACAATGATATTTTGTATTTCTGTGGTACCAATTGTACTATCTCCTTTTTCATTTCTGATTGAGCTTATTTGGGTCCTTTCTTTTCTATTTCTGGTTTATCTAGTGAGAGGTCTATAAATTTTGTTTATCTTTTCAAAGAACCAAGTCTTTGTTTCATTAATCTTCTGAATTTTTGCTTTTTTTTTTTTTCTATTTCATTTAGTTCTGCTCTGACCTTAGTTATTTCTTTTCTTCTGCTGGGTTTGGGATTGGTTTGTTCTTCCTTTTCTAGTTCCTTGAGATGATCCATTAGATTGTTGATTTGTGATCTTTCTGTCTTTTTGATGGAAACATTTAAGGCTATGAATTTTCCCCTTAGGACTGCTTTTGCTGAGTCCCACAGATTTTGATAACTTGTGTCCCCTCTGTCATTTAGTTTTAGGAATCTTTTGATTTCCACCTTAATTTACTCCCTGACCCAATAATCATTCAGCAGTAGGTTGTTTAATTTCCATGACTTTGTGTAGAACTCAATGTTTCTGTTAGAGTTGATTTCTAATTTTCTTCCACTATGATATGAAAAGATACATGGTATAATTTTTATTTTTTTGAATTTGTTGAGACATGTTTTGTGGCCTAAGATGTGATCAATCATAGAGAATGTTCCCTATGCTGATGAGAAGAATTCATATTCAGTAGTCTTTGGGTAGAATGTTCTGTAAATATCTGTTATACCCATTTGGTCTAGAGTCCCATTTAAGTCCAGTGTTTCTTTATTTCTTTTCTGCTTGGAGGATCTGTCCAGTTCTGTCAGTAGGGTGTTGAAGTCCCCAGCAATTACAATGCTGTGGTTTGTCACGTATTTTTAAGATCTAGTAGTGTTTGCTTTGTGAATCTGGGCACACCTGTGTTGGGCACATAAATATTTAGGATTGTTGTGTCTTCTTGATGAATTGCTCCCTTTACCATTATGTAATGACCATCTTTGCCTGTCTTTATTATTGTTGATTTAAAGTCTATGTTATCTGGGATAAGAATGGCTACACCTGCTTTCTTTTGATTTCCATTAGCATAGTATATTTTTTTCCATCCCTTCACCTTTAGTCTGAGTGAGTCCTTGTGGGTAAGATGTGTCTCCTGGCGATAGCAGATACTTGACTTATATTTTTTAATCCATTCAGCCAGCCTATGTCTCTTGAATGGGGAATTCAAGTCATTCACATTTATTGAAAGAATTGGTAAGTGGGATGCATTTCTGTTCATCCTGTTTGGTAGAATCTTATTGCTTTGTTTTACCTCTTGAGCCATTATTTTATATGGGGTCTGAACTTTAGCTTTGGGTGATTTTACACTGGTGGGTTTCTATTGTGTTAATTGATGTATAATGCAGATCTGAGTAGTTCCTGTAGGGCAGGTCTGGTCTTGACAAATTCCTTCATTGTTTGCTTCTCTGAAAAAGTCTTTATTTCTCTCTCATATAAGAAACTTAGTTTTGCAGGATACAAAATTCTGGGTTGGCCATTATTCTGTTTAAGAAGACTGAGATGGCACCCAATCCTTTCTGGCTTCTAAGGTCTCAGTTGAGAAGTCTGCAGTTAGCCTGATGGGTTTTCCTTTGTAAGTTACCTGATGTTTTCACCTTATAGCTCACAGAAGTTTCACCTTCATGTTAACTTTGGCTAGTCTGATGACTGTGTATTGTGGTGATTGCCTCTTTGTAATGAATCTCCCAGGTGTCCTTTGAGCTTCTTGTACCTGGATATCTAAATTTCTAGCAACACTGGGGAAGTATTCCTCAATTATCCCCTCAAATAGGGTTTCCAACCCTTGTGTATTTTCTTCTTCACCCTCAGGGATGCCTATAATTCTTCTGTTTGGCATCTTTACATAATCCCATCTTTCTTGTAGGCTTTGTTCCTCCCTCTTAGTTCTCTTTTCTTTATCTTTGACTAACTTGTTTAATTCTAAGGTGTTGTCTCCAAGCTCTGAGATTCTTTCTTCTGCATGGTCTAGTCTATTCTTAAGATTTTCCACTGTGTTTTGTATTTCCTTGAGTGAAGTTTTCATTTCCAGAAGTTCTATTTGATTTTTTAAAAATAATTCGATTCCTTTAGTGAATTTTTCATTCATTTTCCTGAATTTTTTTGTGGTTTCTTTTTGTTGGTTTTCTATTTTATCTTGTATTTCACTGATCTTACTTATAATCTGTATTTGGAATTCTTTATCTGTCAATTTCAATATTCTGATTTTGTTTTTTTTCCATTGCTAGAAAGCTGGTGTTCCCTTTTGGGGGTGACTTTTCACTCTGATTCTTCATACTTCTGGAGGTCTTTTGCTGATTCCTTCTCATCTGGAGCAGATGTTGCATCTTATTTTTGGATTCTATTTTGTTTAGATAGGGCTTTTCCCCCTTGCCTCACTCTTATGGGTGTCTTTATAGCAGGTGTGGGGTAAGAACCTTTGCCTTTGCTCATGGGTTCTTTGATGGAGATCTAAGTTCTGGATGGGTACCTTGGTTATAAATATCCTTGGTTTGGTGGTTTTCTCAGTTGGTAGTTGTTTGTAGGCTGTAGGAGTGGTGAACTATGTGAGTGGGCAGGTTTCCTGTCTCTTTTTAATGAGGGAGGATGGAGGTCTTTGATATCCTTTGTCTTTCCCCAGCCCTGTGGTCTTCTTAACAGTGTGAGTTGTAATGGCATGTCCAACTTAATCTCTGAGGCAGTAGGTGGTGTTTGTGGGTGAGAATCAACCACACCCTGTATGATTGAGTCAGTAAATGCTGTAAATGGCATGCAAATTGACCTCCCTGTCAGTAGGTGGCATTGCCAGAAAGAACAAGCTGCAATGTTGTTTTTGGGTCCTATGACCCACTCTAGTCCCTCAGAAGGAGCACTTGAATGCCCCCAATGGTGGGTGGGGCCCTGGAACTTCAGGTGAGTCCTTATTCTCTGCCACAGCAGAGGTGGGTGGGGGAGTATGGCTGGGTGGGGTTAGGTTGAGTGAGCTTCCCCTCAGGCTCCACAAAAGCTGGCAAAGTATGTGTTTCAGCAGGGATTGAGGATCTGCTCACAGCTTCTGGGGAAAGCTTCTAGGGAGAGGCTGAAGTGGCCCCACCCCACCAGCATGTCTGCTTGTGGAGACGGAGCCACCTGAGATTCACAATATGGCAGTCTGGAGTGGGCCTCACTCTTCTCCGCTGGGTTTCCCCCCAGTGTCTGCTAGCCAAGCTCCCCCACGACTGTGATGCAGGCCGGAAGGGTCCCTAATGAGGATCCTGGCCTGAGCTGAGAGCACAGCCCTCCTGTGAGGGAATGGGTTCCCCACGAGCACACGCAGCTAAGACCTACACTGCACTCTCCCCCCTGATCTGCTCATGCAGGCTCCCTCACCTCCTGAGACTAATTCACAAATCTCCCCTCCTTGCCCCCAAGCAATGAGATCGAGACCTAGGGGTATGGGATCTGGCCTGCAGGCCTGTCCCCAGGTCCCTGAAGATCAATCTTTGACCATGCTAGGGAGAAGCATGCTGGTTCTGAGTTGCCCTTGGGGTGCTCAAGCAGGTTTGATGTCTCTCTGCCTTTAGGCATGCCCTGCTCTGATGGAGTTGCCAGGCAAGCAGCACCAGGGAGGGCCAGTGAATAGGGAGCTCACAGTCCAAGCACCCCTCAGTCCACTACAGGACCCCAAGAGGAAAGATCTGAGCTCCACTCCCTGTGGAAGTCTCAGTGTGATGGCTCAATTGTCTCTCTTCTTTCTTGGCACTGTGGGTTGGGGAGTGGAAGGGGAGAAAAACAGTCTGAATGGAGGAAAGCTAGCACTCTGGTCTTGTCCATCCCTCACTCTGGGAGGCTGGCCACACAGAATGTCCAGGCACTAGAGTCACACAGATCACCTGGAAACCACTGGACCCCTGTGACTCCTGCAGTCTGGGCTAGAGTTGGGTATTGTCTGTGTGGGAGTGAGCAAGATGAAACCTGAGGAGTTGAAGCCCCCTGGGGAGGACAAAGGCACATGGTGGGTAGAGAAGCAATATGGCGCCTTCCATCCCAGCTAGGGTCTGTGGGGATGGGAGGTGCCCCAGGGGTGCTGGGAGCCTGGTATCCTGTCTATAAGAAGCTCCCAGCTCAGTGGTGGCAGCAGCCCCTGGGCTTGTGTGGACAGAAAGTCTCTCCAGCAGCTTGGGAACCCACCAACTGTCAGAGATGCGAGGGAGGGAGAAACAAATCACTCCATCTACCCTTCTTACTGGACTCCAAGCCTCTCAGGGGTCAATCTCTGCTGATACCTTGCTCTTTCCCATTGTGCTCCACAACTTCTTCCTATGGAGTCTCCTGAAGGTTCTGGCACCCTTCTCTAACATCCATACCCGATCTCTGTCTGTCCATTTGTTCATTTTTAATCTTTCATCTAAAATTTTTCTTACTGAGACGCTCTAGCAGCTGGTGTCTCTGGTTAGCCATCTTCCTCCCATAGATTTCAATGAACCTTCTTCTACTGAAAAGCAAAACTTTAGAGGCTTTCAACAATGCAATCAGTGCAAGATGATCTTAATGGTCACCAGTAACACTGGACAGAAATCCTTGGCTGAGCAAATCCAGGGAGACTGTGGCTTGTTCAGTCTGTGGCTGCTTTCCAACCATCTCAGGGTTGCATACATGTGCCCTATTGAGATGTTATCAAGCACATTTCTGGTCAATTTTCCTTTTCCCATTTTCTCCTTTGCCTTCTTCCAACCCTCCCAGCTCAGTGCTATACAGCTCAGGCTGAGATGTGAACTGGCTCTGAGCCTTCTCAAGCAAGAATGCAGCATCTTTGTGTGTCAGGAAATAATTCAATTTAACCTGGCATAAACCAGCTTCTCAGGCTCACATCTTCAATCACCTCTCTTCCTACTTAACTATTTCTAGTAATGTTGCCTCTCTTATCTTAGCCACCCATGTTGTTATTTTCACTTAGTCTTTACTTGCCTACATGAAATTAGATGGCAGGAGCTATCAATTCTATCTCTACCAAGCTTGTACTTCTGTTTCTTTTGCTCCTTTCTTGCTCTCTCTAGTCTGTTTTATATTGCATTTAATTATTATTATTGCTTGGACTCCTGCGGTAGTTTCCCAACTAGTATTCACTCTTTTTTTTTTTCAGTTTCTCTCCTTTCTCAAGCCACTCTACAAATGCTGCCAAATTAATCTTCCTAAGCTTTGCTCTGATGAAATCACATTTCTTAAAAAAAAAAAGTTCAGTAGCTCTTCATTAGCTATGGGTTAAATCTGAGCCCCTCATGCTGGCTCTGCTCAACATGGCCTCAACTAACTTTCCAGTCTTACTCCCTTCTACTCCTTACACACTTTGTGGCATAGTAAAATCAGACTTCCTGGTGTTTCTCAAACATGCCCTGTCTTTTCCCACTGCTCCTCCTTCCTCATTTAGTATTTGTCTACTGGGTTTTTCTTCCCCTCTTCTTCCATTGTCTCAACTTATTGAAACCTTATTTAGCTGTTAGGGTACAGATTGAATGTGGTTTGCTTCATGACACTTTCTCTAATTCTCTCAATGCAGTGTCACCTCCTTCCCTGTTCCCATTTTCATGGCAGGTGTATTAGTTTACTAGGGCTGCTATTACAAATTACCACAAACTTTGTGGCTTAAAACAACAGAAATTTTCTCAGTTTTGGAGGTCAGGAAACCAAAATCATGGTGTTGGCAAGGCCATGTTCTCTCTCTCTGAAGACCCTAAGGGAGAATCTTTCCTTGCCTTTTGCTAGCTTCTGGTGATTGCTGACAATTTTGGTGTTTTTGGCTTGTAGACACATCATTCCAATCACCTTCATACTGTTTTCTCTCTGTGCATGTGCCTGTGTTTCTGCTCCTCTTTTTATAAGGACATTAGTCATTGGATTAGGGTTTACCCTGTTCTAGTATAACCTTACCTTAACTTGATTATATCACAAAAGCCCTATTTCAAAATAAAGTCACATTCACAGGTACCAGATTAAGACTTCAACATATCTTTTTAGGGGGCACAATTCAACCCACGACAGTAGGAGTATGTTAATTCTCATTCCTGGTTTAGTGTTGACTTTGGAGATGCAGTATAGCTGAAGGCTTTTGACAGGAAGCCAGAGTCAGTCGGTGTAGCCCCAAGTACAACTCTTTGGGCCCAAAGTGTTACCTGGCTCCTATAATACAGGGTTACAGAGTTTGACCCACTCCAAGTCTTTGCATAGCTGAGCCAGCTGGCACCCTGCCTAGGCTGCAGCACCTTTCACCTACTTTCCTTACCAAGTAATCTCCAAGTCCATTGGAATTTTTAGTAGAACTCTGTCTTGGCTGAATTACAAAAGCCTCATTTCTGCCCTGCCTACCAATTTATCTGTATTTTTTTCTTAGCAACCAGTTTTTTTCCCTCCATATTTTTTATACTAAAATATTGCATTTCTGTGTTCTGTGTTCACTGCCCATATTATTCCAGAAACATTTCTCTGGACATGATGGAAGTATGCAGACGTCAAGGCAGCACTTGAAGGATATTCAAAGTAGGGGACTCAGGGTGCGTGTGGCATATCTCAAGTGACTCCTTGGATCCACAGTCCGTGAAACTGGCTCCTTCAGTATCCTTGCTTTTGGCACGACTCAGGTTAATGTCTTGAAAGCAAAACAATCTAGCTGCACAGATATGTGGGACTTAGAAATAATTTATTGTTGTTCTTTGTTGGTTTATCAGTCTTTGAGGACTATTTGAATGGATTTTCTTAGTTCTGGAAACTTGATGGGATGTAGTACTGAGTAGTAAGGCTATTGTTGGATAACATAGCATTTTCTTCCTACTACAAAAATGCACAGTCTTATCATTACATATTCTAGAAGTGTTATGTAGAAATTGAGGTATAATTATATCAAGTACATGGAAACATTCCACTAGAAAATGAAAACATATGCCTGATGGAAATAGCAGGAAACATATCAGTGTGTTATAATAGAAAATTGTTGCAAATAACTAAAAATGGGCTTTCGCAAATGTAAACAATGCACAGGTTCTGTTAGAATCAATGGCTTACAGTTTTTCTTTTCACGTTCAGTGACAGTTTAACATCAGTTTAAGCTAGCTTCCTCCTTATAACAAAAAGAGGAGTTGTTTTATTCCTAAGTATGTATTTTCAGCCTCTTCTTTTTGGCATGAATCATTAATATTAAAGTTACTGTTGACAAAATAAAAGGCAGAGCTAGGAATGGAACACATTAAAGAATGCTATGTCACACGCATGATGTGGAATACTTAAGTAGATAAAATAAAGCTCCTCTTTTCAAAAGCTATTCTTCATGAATCTTAGTGCCAGGAAAAGATCAATGTCCTCTATTTTTAGCTCTCTCCATTTTGTCCCTATAAGGAACAAAGATACTACACAAGTCCTAATAGAGTGAGACAGTAAATCCAATGTAGTCATTTTAGTAGTCTTTTGCACCTCTCCCAGGCAATTATATTAAAGTGCCCAAATAAAGATGACTGACTTTCATATATTTGGAAGGGCAGATGACCTTTTTATGTCTATCAGTTGGCTATTCTGAGTAATGGAGACCCCAGATGTGCCATTGACCTTTTCAAAGTAGGACAGAGGAAGGCAATAAAGGAGGCAGTGTGGCTATTCTGCTTCTTCTCAGTAGAAGAGACATGGCAAACTAGGTTTTGCAGGGATAATGAAATTCATTATGGATTCACTAGCAATTCTATTCCTTTGGAAAAACTGATGATGATGGAGTTAGTTAGGATTAAAGAAGTTCTTTTGAATTCCTAGCTTGAATTCAGCAGACTGGGACTCTAGTCTAAGCACTAGAAGTCTATGATCAATCGTCTTTATTCTTCCTCTTCTGGGACTTAAATATTACCTTAGATTTTGTTAAAAGGGACTTGAAAATAACTGTGGAGTTTTGGGATTTAACTTAACTGGGAAATAAGAGGATCTAAGACTTTAAAATCTAAGTGAAACTAAATTTTTTATGAGGCATGACTACATTTGAGATCTTTTCATCTTGATTTTGCTGAAAATTAAGTCACCAAAATTTGGGCCATCAGAGTAGAAGAGACCGTAGGTGATTCTCTTATCAAAACTCTGATATCACAGATGAAGAGAGAGAGGAAAAGTGGCTTTCTAAAAGCCACAACATTTTTTAGTGGATGAGACAAGACAGCATAGAGTTCCTTTGATTCTCAGCCCAGTAAGGTCTGTGACATGCCTCTTGGATAGAAATCTTAAATTTTTGAAAATCTTTGTTTCCTAATACCCTTGTGTAGTGGATTAGTGGTTGCTGTAGTAGGCCGACCAGATCCCCTCTCTTCGGGGCTAAAGCACTTATTTCCCCAATTGTTGGAATATTGGCAGCTGACAGCACTCTACTGAATCTCTGGGACTTGCTCTTAGCTTAAGAGAGTTGCCTTGGCCAACATCATCCTCACCCCCTGGCAGAGTGGGGTAGCCCACATCCAAAGGCTGGTCCATGTAGAAGTATAAAGGCCTTGTGTCTCCCCAACATAGGACAACACTGAAGAACCATCCTAGCTCCAGAGCTTCTTGTGGGATTAGCTGAAGCCTTTCTCAAGATTGCTATGATGCCCAATCCTCCTTTCTTCTTTCCCCTACAAGTATTGATGCTAAGAGCATCAATAAACCTCCCCCACACAAATCTCCACCTCAGAGTGTTCTTCCTGGGGACCTGACCTTTGCCATCTTAAGTTTGAATAGTTTCATGCTACATATGGGAGGAATCAATGTATACTTTTCCTAAATGGAACTCGAATTAAGCCTAAATTAGGATCATCGTCTAAAATAGTGTGAAGTTCCTACTTGTCAATTTAATACATTATAGAAGATACCACCATTAGAGATTATTTTTTGTAGCTTGATGTCTTGACGTGTGACCCTCTCATCACTTTCACAACATAGTGCTGAAAGGAAAAAAATCATAAAAAGGCCACAAATTAAAAGAGTAAACAGAAGAACAAAGGAGAGAAAAAGAGCTAAAATGCCTGTTTTGAATATAAGACTTCATATTACCTTTCTACTAACAACAAAAAGAAATATTCTAACCTCTATTGCCTTATATCTATACAAATCCTACTGCTAATAGCCTAGTGGCTGGGAACCTCTACACTCAATAAACACTGATAATTTTTTTTAATCTCCACAAAATCTTGATTCTACACATGTTTACAGGGCCAAGACAGAAGTGATTTGATGTGATTCATATTCGTGTTTGCACAGCCAGTATTGTCCGGTGGGGCTGGCTGGATGAATCACACTCCACTATGGCTATCTTTGATATTCAAGATAAAACATCACGTGGAAACAATGCCAGAGAAGGGGAAAAGAGAGAAGTATCAAAACAAAAATTCCCACCCCTTCTCCCTGCGTAATTATGCAAATAAAATGATTATTATGGACTATAGATTTTATTTTCACCAAATTTACACTAGCAGCAAAGAATTTAGGCAATTATTTGCATAATCAGTGCAATAAATTACTTTTTTGTTTAAAAAATTATTATATCATGATTATCTGGATACTTGTTCTAATTGTCCTGATTATTGATGGAGATCGGGTCAAATAAATTTCTTTCTTTTGTTCTAATTTGTCCACAATTAGATAAACCGAGTAATGATATTTCCATGACTGTAATTCCTCACAGCACAAGATCATGTCAGGGAGGAGAAGAAATAATCGTTAATAAAATATCTAATGTGAATAGGGAACTGGGTCAGTGCATTCATAAGTTCAACTTGTTTAATCAGATGAACTTGCCTTTCTGTCCCAAGAACATTTAACATTTTGTTTTCAAAGAGGTCCTCCCCATTGGCCTATACACCTGGTCATGACTTTTGTTAACAAAACATCCTTAAAAACAAACCCCTCCAAATTCTGTTTCTCTGGTCATTCCTTCTTGGCCTCTTTTTAAGTTCAATAAATGTTATCTGTGATGGTTATTATTATTGTCATTTCCAGGTCTTTAAAAATATATATTTTTTGCTATTATGAGGGAAAACTTTTTTTCATTATCAATTGTAGCTACTTATATAGGAATGCTGTTAATATTTGTATATGTATTTTATCTGGCCACTTATTGAACTCTTCTATTAATTTTATGATATTTACATCTGATCTTTTTTCTTAGCTTTATGATAATATCACTTGTAAATAATGATAATTTAGTTTCTCACTTGTCAATAATTTTACCTCATTTCTATATCATGCTTTATTTTGTTGGCTAGTATTTTCAGAGCAGTGTTAAATGGTAAAGGAGAAAGCATACTTTCTTACCTCATTCGTTATTATAATGGGAATGCATCTAGTGTATCACCAGTAAGCATGATGTTGACTTTTTGGTTTGGTAGATATTATTAGTATTATGTTGAGAAGTTCTTCTCTTTTATTAATTCATCACGTATTCCAAACATCTTATGGTGTTATATGCTATTCTCTTAGGGTTTTCATTCTTTTCTGTATTGGTTGGCTCTCCATTCTCATACCATGTTTAATTTGTTTTCTTTCTTGAATGGATTTGCCAGGGACATGTATAGTTTATTAGTTTATTGAAAGATCTTAAATTTGTGTATCAATGCTGTTTTCTGTTTTCTAATTTATTTCTTTCTCTCTTTATTAATTTCTGGGTTTATTTTATGTTATTTTCTATGTTTTTCTTATTTGGATGTTTTACTTGTATGCTTAATTTACTTATTTTTATTCTTTTTTATAATCAAAGCAAAACATTTATGGTTACATTTGCTTCTAAGTTTTGTCACATATCTTAGGTTTTGATAAAGTAGTGTACTCATTTCTGAATAATCTGATATTGGGGTTTGTATTTCTTCTTTACTTCAGTATTTATATGGAGAAGTTAAATTTTTTCCAAATGATTTTTATTTAAACATTTATTATTAATTACGAGCTTTATTATTTTATATTCAGAGAGTGTGTCCAGTTCAGTTTCTGCTTTTTGGAATTTATTGAATATATCTTTTTGGCTTAAAATATGATCATTTTTGTATTTTTTTCACTTTCTAAAGCAAATATATATTCTCTGAGAAGGAATGAAGTTTTGACATTTGTCTACAAATTCAGTCTTATTCACTGTAGTTGAACATATTCTTTTCTCTACTTGATCTGCTAGAGGCCGAGAGAGTTGTGAGATTATCTCAGACAATTGTGTTTATTTTGAGTTCTAGTACTTGTAACAGCTCATATCTTTTATATCTTTATTGTAGTTGTACTTTTATCAATAAAACCTTCCTTATTACATTTTATACTTTTTGCCTTGAATTTATATAATTTGAAATTAATAATTATTTCTATTGTATTTCTTGCTAGTTTTTCCCTGAAGTTTTTATCCAAATTTTATTTTTAATCATCTTAAATTTGTTGTAGGTGATTTTCTTTTAAAGCAGCTCATGTTATATTATTTCAATTTTAACATTTTTTAATAACGATATTTTGAGATATAATTGACATGCCATACAATTCTTGAAGACATTATGCTTAGTGAAAGAATCCAGTCACAGAAGATTGCATAGTGTGTGATTCCATTTGTATGAACTGTCCAGAGTAGGTAAATCTACAAAGACAGAAAGTCTTAGATAAGGTTACTTTTTATAACATAAAAGAAGCCTTTTTAATAGAGGATTTTATATCTGCCTCTTCATTTGCATATAATTAATTTATAGTTTGGGAATAAAACATGATGGAATAAATAACTTTTCAATACATATACATACAGTTTCAGAATAACATGTTTTTAAGTTTTCTGACAATACATATTCGCTCTTCTGTGGGCTGGATAATCAGAAAACCTGCCAAATCACATGAATTGGGTGAAGCAATTTCCCAGACCCCACACTCATCCTTTCCAGTTGCCACAAAACATTGTATGGTTTGAGGATTCTGAGATTACGTTCTGTGAATTTTCCTGAGTATGTTTCTTATTTATTTAAAAATGTCTTTAATCTTTTATGAGGTATCATGACTGGGATACTCAGCTGACATTGCAGAAAGCCCCACTGTGGAAAATACAGAGGATGTTGGCTGTACTGGAAAAAGCAAACACATCAGTAACACTGGCCAGTGCTGCCAAGTTGAGTGGAAGTCTGCGGCATCACTGATATGATCAGAATTCTTATAATGGAGAAGACAGAGAATAAAACAGCTAGTGATTATGGCCAGTACCATTTGTGCTTTCTTGGACATCATCAATAGATCTTTTACCCGCAAACTCCTTATTTATGGGTCATAGTAAAATGTCAAAAAGGATGTACCTGCCTTTTTCAACCTACTGAAACATGTCTCTTGTCTTTTATTCATTTATTTATTAAGAGAAAATTGTGATTTAAGTCATTTTGATGTTCTCACTACTTTGTACGAATCGAGATGAGGGATGAACTGGGAGATGGGTGTTTTATTATTGCTGATTAATGCCTGATCTTCTAATGCTGGGCATCATAGTAGGTGGCTATGGCAAAAACTGCTGGTAGATTGCTAGTTGCCAAGACTTAATTTCTTTTTTTTCCAACAAACAAAACTCTGTTTGCGCATGTGCACGTGTGTGTGTATTTGGCAGCTGGCCAAATTAAAGCTAGCCTTCCTTATGACTCAGTGAATATAAGTAGTTGAGTTGGGGCAATGATAGAGTAAGCGTTAAGCTTTGAGTGGGACTTTCAGAACATCTTTAGGAGTTGCCTCAGCTGAGTGACGTGTCTTCTTTGCCTTTCTTCTCCTCTTCCTTCCTGCTGCCTGGAAGGTATAAGTGAAATCCATTGTTCTAGCAGCCACCTTTGTCTATGAGATGACCGTGGGGATGGAAGCCATATGTTCAGATAGTAGAACATAAAGATTGAAGAGGCCTGGTTTCCTCTTGACCATGGGAAAGCCATTAATAGTCTTGAACGGGATATCCTCAGAATTTTCTTAGCTGAAAGAGATAAACTTTTACTTTATTTAATCTTAATTTTATGTCTTTCTTATTACACGTCTTAATCCCAATAGATACAGTAGGACTCCCTATGGTTGTGAAGCGCTAAGCACAGGCAAACCAAGTTTTGTATTATGGGTGAGGAGAAGTTGTAAAACTTTCAGAGCATATAGAAAAAATGGATTGGGTAAATAATAAAAGGGGAATCTGAAGTGAACAGTCATGATAAGTATAAGCAAGTCAGAATTGACAGATCTATAGGTAGAGACTAGAAAGAGCTCCAAGAATGCAAAAAGAGAGGGAATTTTTAATGACATCTGTAAATGAGCTGGAGAAGCAAGGGGAAGCATAATCTGACCTTCCCTATCATTGAGGCAAAGCTTAGGAAGACTTTTATATACCATAGTGTGTTCAAAATTTACATGTCATTCTCCACGGAATTATTCTGATTGTCCAATACTTGGGGTGTACTACAGCTGTGTCAGGAATATACAGCCTCTTGTATTAGACCTGACATTTCCCTAGGGTCAGATGGCCAGGTCCCAAGGTGAAGGACAGGCTCCCAGTGGGTTGGACAGAATAGTAATTAGTTAAAGATAGGATACATGTGCATGAAGGATGATAGTTGGAAATGACCCACAGGAGTGGGGTATTTCATCATCTTGAAGGAGCCCAACTAGTGTTCCTCCAGCTTTCAGCATGGGCAGGTAGTATTCAGGAAATAGAGTCCTCCTCCTTCCTGAATATCTTCTAGAATTGAGAGCCATTGGACACCATAGAAAGAAATCAGTTGTCTCAAGATTCTGGAGTGTTGTGAGAGGTGGAGTACAATATTGATGAATAAACTGGCTGGGGATGCTATAAGAAAGCGAGCCATTTGGGTGAGTTGATCTACTTGAGTTCCATGATTTCTTATTTGAAACTCTTGAATGTGTTCTAGAATTACATTTTTTTTAATTTTAGAAAGGAAAATATTGCATATAGCAGAGTATGTGGCAATAAGCTGTAATCTAATTTACTAATATTTATGTAGCAAAATGATGAATGTTAAAACTTACAGGATTAAAAAAACTATAAATTGCCTCATATCCGTTCACTTCACTACCAAGTGATTTACAAAATCTTTCTGTTTTCAGAGTTTCTTGGATTTTGACATTGTGGATAAGGGGCTGGGGACCATTACTACCAGGAGAGTATTATGTCCATATAATGCTCTCATACATCTCAGAAGGTCTGAGATGAAGTTTATGTTCAGGAGTAGAGTCTGCCTACTAGAGAGCTTGTCTTTACCAGTAGTTGCGTTGGAAGGACTAACATCTCCTTATAGATGTGAAGTTTATTAGTAGACTATGCACCAATTCTTTTTACTCCCTGCCTACATTTTTGTGCTTTAAATTTTTATTCACCCTTCTTTGGGCTGGACTGTGTCTTCAAGTAATTTTAGATCCCTGAGTGTTATATTTTATGGGACCTGGCATTTCTGAGACTGTCTTTCTGTTTTCTTTCACGCATGAATGACATCTTGACTGAGTAGTATAAAATAGTTTTTCTCTTTTCAAATACTGTAGGAATTTCTCCATTGCTTAACAGTGTATATTTATTTATTTGTATATATTTTGTATAGTTATTTGCAGTTAATTTGTTTATTTTCCTAAATGCTTGTTGGATCCTTTCTTTATTATAGTAATAATTTAAAAAATTTCCCAGGATGTGTCTATTTGTTATCTTTACTTGGAGCATGATGAGTCTTTAGATATGTATACATTTCCACTAAATAGTTTTTTCCTTGATTTATTGAATCTGTGTCAATTTTTTTTATTTCTTCTTAGATTCTATAGTTCTTAGATTGTAGTTTTGTTCTCCATCCTCTATATCTAGTATTCTATGTTGTTTCCAACTATTTATTTCTGTCCTTTGTCTTGTGGAAGAACTTTCCAACTTCGTACTTCAAATTACTAACACATTTTTCTCCAGTGTAAATTCTACTTTAACGTACATTGAACCCTCATTGCCTTGTTAGTTTTCTTACCTCGTATGTCTATTTTCATTTTAGTTTTTTGGTTTGTCATTTTTTCCTTTAATCTCATTTGTTTTTTACTTCATCTCAGCGTAGTCTTACCTTGTGACTTTCAGGTCTTATAGCCTATCGTCAAAAGTTTTCTAGAATGTTATTTTGGTTTCCGTAGTAAACTTTTTTCAGAAGACTATCCTTCCCTTCCATCTTTGAGATATTATTTTTTTTGACGTTTAAAAAAAATAGATACCATGTTGTTGTTTTTCTTTTAGTTTCTACCACTGGATTTGTTCCTTGGATCTAGGTGTTGGTCAAAGCTTTTTCTCATATTTATAGCATGAAGGTAAGTTGATGTACATAGCTCAGTTCTCACTGTCTATTACGGGTTTATCTGGGGCAGCTCTGCTGTACATAACTGTAATTATCTCCTATCTTGATGTGTATTTCTATGATACTTTGAGGCAACAGGGTATGCAAAAACTGCAGCCTTTCCCTTGCACTTTCTGCCTTGTTTTGCTTGCAAAAGTTTATTGGTGAGAAACATAATTATTTTAGAGCAATGAGTCATTTTTAGGTCTGGATGTTTTCTGGGAGTTTAAACCCCCTGTATGTAGGAATATGGTGTATGAGGATGGAGGTAGAGTGGGAGTTAAGAGTGGTTCAGTAGCACTTTGATGCCTTAAATTGGGCACTTTTGTCTAGGGGCCAGCTGGCTGTTTTGCTGTTTGGTTTATACGTGATGGTCTCTGAGTAAGGGGTGGGGAGGGAGAGTGTTTCAATTTTCTTTTGAGTAGAAAGAGAACAATGTTTCATGAAGTGAAAAATGAGTTATTTACTGATTGTTTTATTTTTGTCTATCTCAGTGTTTCTCAAACTTCAGTAATGTATGAGCCCCTTTTAATGGACTGATTTCTCTCACAGGTCTGTAGCATTGACTGAGGGGCTTTTATGGCAATGTTTCTCAAAATGTATAAGCCTAAAACTAGATATAAACTTGTATCTCCAATACTACTATAAAACCAAAACAAAATTGCAGATTAAATGTACATTCTCCCCAGAAAAAACAATAAATTAAAGTTAATATAATGTAACTTATTGTATTCTTTTGTTGGAGCTAAATTTTTGCTCAAAAATGAGTATCGTTGACTTCTAAGGTACAGATTCCATTGACAGCAGTACATGCGCATTGCCACTTACCATATGATGACAATAGACAATATTTTTGAAAAGTTTTATTATGGTGATCTATTCTTGGGTGTTGGGTCTATAAAAAAGATGTAATGGATTTCATCCTATGAATGAACATTTTTCTTTACAGGTAGACTGTTCCTCCCTGTTTAAGAAAAAAGTATAAGGAAATGAAGTTAATAACAATATTGCAAATTTAGATAGCGAGTATACTTTGGCTCAAAATAATGAATCAAATGATAATCCAACAGGACCTACACACACAAATAATCTGATTTATTGAACTTATTTCCTTCAGCTAGATAGAGTAGTTGAGTCAGTAGAAGATAGTAGACATCCTACCCTCTGCATGGGTCTTAAGACTAAGTAAGCTTTGAGGTATGGGGATCAGTGAGAAGCTAGTTTTGTTCTAATGGAGCAGGATGTATGCATGCACATGCATGAGTTGTGTGCCCTGTTGACAGCATGGGGCTGCAGTTGTTGGCACTATATCTATTCATTAGATGATATCCTATGTCTCTACCTGTTAATAGAAAAGATTGGGACCCAAGTAACCAAACCATGATCCAGGATGGGAGATGTGTCTAGAGCCATAAAGGTCTCCTATTCTGAGACCCAGAGTGGAGTTTTTAGGATGGGTCTATTTGTGATGTTTCTATTTCTTCCTTTTGTCCACATACCCAATGTATGGAACCCCTCCCACTTTTATTTGAAGTACCCAGTGTGAGAATCCTTATTTACATTAAACCATGTGAATGGGCTGTAGAGAATGGAAATAGTTTCAGAAATACTGAATTTAGCCCACAGAAGTCACTCAGCAGTATACGGTACCAGGAGTGGAGTGGACTACTATAGAATTGTCACAGTCTAGGATGAAATGTCATTAGGGTCTTTCCTGTTGGTGTGATTATAATTGTAGCTGACTTCCAGATAATTCAAGATTACTGTTTGAGAAATACTGGAGTAGTTCAATCTGCTTTAGTAGATATTCATTCTGGATTCCAGCATTAGATTTATTTCATTCAATTAATATTTGTTTAGTCTCTACTATAGTTAGGCTAGGTGTGGCTTCCAAATGTTGAGGATATAGCAGGGAACCAAACAAAGTACTCTCCCCAGTGGAGATTATAGTCTACATAATAAATAGTCTACATAAGGAGAAAATACATATAATATAATTTCAGACAGTATAAGTGCCATGAGGAAAAATAATACAGAATGAGTGATAGAGAATGGTAAGGGTAGTCATAGTTGTGGGTAAGGGAGGCCTTTTTGAAGAAATTGACTGCCAGCATTAGTTTTTGGGAAAAGTATGAAAGTCTAGCTTTTTCAAGGTTTTTGGTAGTCATATGGAAAGATGGAAAGGTTGTATCAGGACCTGGTAGGCATTTAAGGTGGGTAATACCTGCGTTAATTTCATGGCCTACATTTCATTCTTTCTCTGTGTGTGCCCTTAAGTTAATAGGTGAAAAATATAAACACTTATGATGACTTGATCATATACTGTGGCAGTAACACAGTTATAACACTTACAATGTTGGAACTCTTGAGATTCTGAATTTACTTGTGTCTTCTGTTGAACCACTTTCTGTTTTTCTTCTTCATTTTTCTCATTTTCATTAAAAACATTAAGGAAGTTTGAGTGACTTGTTTTTCAAGTTAGACTATTTTTTCTTTTCTCTTCTTTGGTCTTCTCTCTGGACCATTGCAGAATGGATGTGGGGTAATTAAATGTGCCTATAAGTAAGGAAGGAAGCTGAGGTGGGAGGATTGCTTGAGCCCAGGAGTTTGAGGTTACACCTTTCAATGAGCTCCCATGAAAAGTGCTTGGCTAAAAAGAAAGCTTTTCACAGGGATAAAGGTAGAACAGATGCTTTAGTCCTACAGGTAGGAGATGTTTTACTCCTGCTCCTTCCAAAAGGGAAGTCAGAGTTACAAAGTTAGTTTCAATTTTCAGAAAAATGTCTGTGTGGGGCTCAAATATTTTATGAGCTTTTAGAATACTGCCACATAAAATAGATGCCTTGGCAAAATGACATTTTATAATGATATAACTTAGGATATGGGATTTTTGAGATTCATGGTTTTGAATTTTTGTACTGTGCAGCACAAGTACATAGATCCAATAGTAGCAGGCTGTTCTCATTTCTCTTCAGAACTCTCCCTTTAAATCTCAGCACTGTCTTTTCCATTCTTCTGATTACCAGATATTAATCTCTTCTATTACCTTGTAGTTTGGTCAGGACCAATCTCTCATGGTTATGAATTTTCTATTTTCTGGGATTTCTGGAAAATATTTCCCATAGATAGGCAGGGTCTTCTATATCTTCCGTATGCTCTCAGAATTGCTCCTTTTGCCCCTTAGAAGAGGTAGAAATTGGGAAGTATAGTGGAATGAGAAAATTTTCCTCTAGTCTTATATTCATTTATTTTCAAAACAGCTTTAAAGATGTATTGATTAAGGGGCAATATGATACTTGTTCACTGAGATAAAATGAAAAGGAAGTAGTTCTAAAGTCTGTTAATGGAAATGATGTATCTTGGTATCAGATCCTTTCATGATGTCCTGGGGGCGCCAGGGGTAGAGCAGGTGAGGAGGATAAAACAGTAAAAGTTGGAAATCTGAGTCCAACTTTAGAGTATAAATACTTTGCTCAAAATTGAGTCTTAGGTTTCTGCTTCTGGTAATGATGGAGCAGCTTGTATCAGATTAATTCTGCAGTTAGCAATTATAAACTGTGAGCAAAATATGAAAAACAACTATTTGAAGACATGGAGGAGCAACTAAATACAGACAGAATCATAGGCAGAATCATAGGCAAAATCATAGCTGAGGATTTTAACAACCTTCTTTTGGTAACTGATAGAACAACTAGACAAAAAATAAGTAAGAATAGAGAAGATCTGAAAACCACTATTAGCCAACATGACCTAATTGACACAGGACACTGTACCCAGCAAGGGTGGAATATACATTCTTTTCAAATGCACTTGGAACATTCACTAAAATAAACCATATGCCAGGCCATAAAATAAGTGTTAATACATTTCAAAAGGCTGAAATTTTACGGAGTGTATTCTCTGACCACATTGGATTAAACTTGAAATCAATAATAAGATATCTGAGAAATCCTCCATTATTTTGAAATCAAATAGCACTCCTCTAAGTAACCCATAGATCGAAGAAGAAATCATAGGGAGAATTAGAAAATATTTTAAAATTAATTATTATGAAAATACATCAAAATTTGTGGGATGAAGCTAAAAAATTGTTGAGAGGGAACTTTATAGCTTTAAATGCTTATATTAGAAAAAGAAGAAAGGTTTAAAATCAATGATGCAAATTTCTACCATATGAAACTGGAAAAAGAAGAGAAAATGAAACCCAAAGTCAGCTGAAAGAAAAAATAATAAAGATAAGAACAAAAAAATTATAAAATTAATGAAGTCAAAAGTTGATTATTTGAGAAGATTAATAAAATAGACAAAACTTTAGCGAGAGCCATCAAAAAGAAAGAGAGAGAAAATAGAAATTAATATCAAGAATAAAAGGGGCTATCACTGCAGGTATTTCATGCATCAAAAGGATACTAAGAGAATATAATAATTTGTTTTAGTGGAGTACAATCTCCTGTAGCTTTCTGAGAATGATGCATGGAAGGTAATTTATTTTTTGAAAACTTACATTTTTGAAAATGTCTACTTTGATAGTTTGGGTATAGATTCTAAATCGGACACAATTTCCCATCATATTTAAAGGAATCACCGGACACAGTGGCTCGTGCTGGTAATCCCAGTACTTTGGGAGGCCGAGTTGGGAGGACTGCTTGAGGCCAGGACTTTGAGACTGGCCTGGACAACATAGCAAGACCCTGTCTCTAAAAAAAATAAAAAACTTAGCTGGGTGTCGTGGCACGTACCTGTAGTCCCAGCTACTTGGGAGGCTGAGGTGGGAGGATTGCTTGAGCCCAGGAGTTTGGGGTTTCAGTGAGCTATGATTGTGCCACTGTGCTCCAGTCTGATAACAGAGTGAGACCCCATCACTTAAAAAAAAAAAAAAGGCATCATTCCATTGTCTTCTAGCTTCTATTATGTTGTTGAAAAGTCTGATACCATTATGATCCTGAACTTTTGTATATGTTTTCTTAATCTGGAAACTATTGGGATCCAAAAACTACTGGAGAACTAAAATTACAAAATGATGCTCCTTGTCACCAAGTGTAATCTTTCAGTTAAAAACCCATATTCTTCAGTTCTGGGAGTTATCTCATTTCTCTGATAGTTATTTTTCTATTCTCTCTGTCTGTAATTCCTAATGGTCTTCTTCCTATTGTTCTTGTCTTTCTTTTTCAAACCTTCTGGAAGAAATACCCAAACAAAACATTTTATCTTCCAGTTCTTTTGTTAAAATTTTGGATTTTATTCTTTTAAAAAAATTTCCAGCATTCTTTATTGTCCTCTGAATTTTCTTTTTGAAATATAGCATCCTAACGTTGTTTTATGACTGCAATGCTTTTTTATTCCTCTGAGATTATTCATTTTAATTGTCTTTGTATTCTTTGTCTTTACAGAGTTTCCTTTTAAAAGATTTGTTTGTTTAGGTCTCTATCTTTCATGTTGAGGCTTTCCTCAAAAGGCTAGCATGCTTGGCTTACTGTTTGTATTTAAGAGTGAGGTACTAAGAATCTGACCGAGACACTAAAATGCTGGCTGGGAATATTGATTGGGTAAGGATCTGCTAGTTTACTTGGGAGAAGACACCCAGACAGATCTCATAAATATTAGTTCTTTTCTTCTGAGTTGATCAAGTTCTCCAGAAAAAAATTCTCCAATTTCCTGACTCTCAATATTTTAGGAATTGATAGGGAGGAGGGAATCATTGGTTTACTTTATATGGAGTAAACCTCTACTTTCCTGATGAAATGGTATAGGGGAAGTTGTCTGGCTGGATGAGGTGGGAGAAGGGATCTGGGAAAATGGCTGCTCCTTATATAGGTTTTCAGCCATGCTCCGGTTTCCACCTCCACTCCTCTGCCTCCACCCTCTGCAGTAAGCAATGTCTCATGTTCCTCATGCTTCCTGGCATTCTGGAGCACCAGCTGGCTCACTTGTTACTGGTTTCCCAGTCCACGCACTTAGGTTTCATTTCGTCTGCTTTGTGAAGTCATTAACCACTGGCCCTTCCACTTTCCATCTTCCAAAATGATAATATCTCTAATCCATTATTACCCCCTCTCCTATTCTTTTTGTTCTATTATTATTGTGGTCATATTTTAGGATGGAACAGAAGAAAACATGTGTATTCAACCTATCATGTTTGATGAGTAGTCCCACAAGTAAGTTACAAAGAAACTGTTACTTCAAAAGCCTCAAGAACCCATCCCTTGAGAGTAGATGGTTCAACGTTTTGTGATGCCAGTGGAGTAAGGATCTTATTACCCTATGCTCATTTTGTCATACCTTAAGTACAGATGTGCTGATAATTCTCCCCACCCGCCAGAGGTCCAGGGTCCCACCTCCCTTTCTGGGGAACTTACACTGATGGGGTTTGGGGAAAACTGTCCACATAGGCCAATCAGTGGTTGAGGTGTTGGGTGCTAGTGAAATGAAGTTCTGGCCATAGGTCAGTAAGAACAATTGGTGTCATTGCTGAGCACAAGCAATGGGACAGCCTTGCTGAGTAAGGGTGGAGCATTCTGCCTGAGCAACTCACCTCTTACTACTTTCTATTGCCTGCTGCCCCCATTTCTTCCTTTTAATTTAGGGGAACGCCTTGTTTCTCCGAGAGGTGCATCCTTATTTCTACTGTTCACTCAAATTTAATTCCCTTGTTTTTTGGCATTTGAACTAGTGGCCCATTAAAACTGGAACCCAAATTACTAGCAACCTCAAAACAAGTTTTATTTCTAGGTAACTGGCCTAATGTTTAATTTTCCTAGAAAGTGATTGGAAATATATGAATTCTATTGCACCAAAGAAAGGGAAGAACAACCATCAGTCACCCTTCATCTTGAAATAGTCTGAATGTTTACATGCTGTCATGGATCTTTGATGACTTAAAATCTTGTTGACCATTCAAGTCATTTGGTGCTCTTGCAACACTCAGTCAGCCAGTCAAAAATTAATTTTTTTCCTTTTATTTCAGAATATTATGGGGGTACAACACTTTGGTTATATATATTGCTCATGCACTGCCGATGTCAGAGGTACAATCATGGACATCCCTCAAACTGTGCACCCCACAACCATTCAGTGAGAGTTTCCCATCCCCTCCACCCACCTCCCACCTGCCTGCCCCCTGATGAATGTTATTGCCATGTGTGACATAAGTATTGATCAGTTAGTACCAATTTGATGGTGAATACCAGTGGTGCTTATTTTTCTATTTTTGTGATACTTTGCTTCAAAGAATGGGCTCTAGCTCCATCCAGGATAATACCAGATGTGTTAATTCACCATTGTTTTTTATTGCTGAGTAATACTCCATGGTATACACATACCACATTTTATTAATCCACTCGTGTACTGATGGGCACCTGGGTTGTTTCCACATCTTTGCAATTGTGAATTGTGCTGCTATAAACATTCGAGTGTAGATGTCTTTATTATAGAATGTCTTTTTTTCCTTTGGGTAAATACCCAGTAGTGGGATTGCTGGATTAAATGGTAGTTCTACTTTTAGTTCCTTGAGGTATCTCCATATTACTTTCCACAGAGGTTGTACTAATTTGCAGTCCCACCAGCAGTGTATAAGTGTTCCTATCTGTCTGCATCCCCGCTAACATTTGTTGTTTTGGGACTTTTTGATATAAGCCAATCTCACTGGAGTTAAATGATATCTCATTGTGGATTTGATTTGCATTTCCCTGATGGTTAGAGAAGTTGAGCAATTTTTTATATGTTTGCTGGCCATTATATTGTCTTCTTTTGAAAAGTTTTTGTTCATGTCCTTTGCCCATTTTTTAATGGGGTTGTTGGATTTTTCCTTGTTGATTTTTGTAAGTTCTGTATGGATTCTGGTTATCAGTCCTTTATCAGATGTGTAGCATGCAAATATTTTCTCTCATTCTGTAGGTTGTCTGTTCACTCTAGTGATAGTTTCCTTGGCTGTGCAGAAGCTTTTCAATTTGATCAGGTCCCATGTATTTATTTTGTTTGCTGCTGTGATTGCTTTAGGGGTCTTCTTCATAAATTCTTTGCCTAGGCCAATGTCCATAAGAGTTTTTCCAACGTTTTCTTCGAGAATTCTTATGGTTTCATGTCTTAGGTTTAAATCTGTTATCCATCATGAGTTGATTTTTGTGAGAAGCGAGATGTGTGGTTCTAGTTTCAGTCTTCTACATGTGGCCAACCAGTTTTCCCAGCACCATTTATTGAATAGGGAATCTTTCCCCCAGTATATGCTTTTGTGTAATTTGTCAAAGATCACATGACAATGTGAGGATGGTTTTATATTTGGGTTCTCAGTCCTGTTCCATTGGTCTATGTCTCTGTTCCTGTGCCAGTACCATGCTGCTTTGGTTACTATAGCCTTAGAGTATAGTTTGAAATCTGGTAGATTGATGCCTCCCAATTTGTTCTTTTTGCTTAAGATTGCTTTGGCTAGATGAGGTCTTCTCTGGTTCCACATGAAGCGTAGAATTATTTTTTGTAGATCAGCAAAAAATGATGGTGGTATTTTGATAGGAACTGCATTGATTCTGTAAATCACTTTAGGTAGCAAAGACATTTTTACAATGTTGATTCTACCTATCCAAGAGCATAGTAGGGTTTTCCATCTGTTTACATCCTCTGCAATTTCTTTTCTCAGTGTTTCATAATTCTCTCTATATAGGTCTTTGACCTCCTTAGTTAGATATGTTCCTAAATATTTAATTTTCTTTGGTGCTATTGTGAAAGGTATTGCATCTTTAATTTGTTTCTTGGCTCGACTGTTATTGGCATATATGAAGGCTATTGATTTGTGTGCATTGATTTTGTATCCTGAGACTTTGCTGAATTCATTTATCATTTCCAGTAATCTCTTGGTTGAATCATTGGGGTTTTCTAGACATAATATCATATCATCTGCAAATAGTGAAAGTTTGACCTCTTCTGTCCCCATTTGGACACCCCTGATTCCACCTCTTGTCTGATTTCTCTGGCCAAGAATTCCAGCACTATGTTGAATAGAAGTGGAGATAGTGGGCAACCTTGTCTGGTTCCAGTTTTGAGGGGGAATGCTTTCAATTTTTCCCCATTCAGTATGATATTGGCTGTGGGTTTATCATATACGGCTTTAATAATTTTGAGGTATGAGCCATCTATGCTTATATTGTTAAGAATTCTTATAAAAGGGTGCTGGATTTTGTCAAAAGCCTTTTCTGCATCTATTGAAAGGATCATATAATCTTTGTTCTTGCTTTTATTTATGTGGTGAATTCCATTTATAGATTTGCATATGTTGAACCATCCCTGCATCTTGGGAATGAAGCCCACCTGATCGTGATGAATTATTGTTTTTATGTACATTTGAATTTGGTTTGCTAGGATTTTATTGAGAATTTTTGCATCTATATTCATAAGGGATATTGGTCTGTAGTTTTCTTTTCTTGTTGTGTCCTTTCCTGGCTTTGGTATCAAGGTGATATTGGCTTTGTAGAATGAGTTGGGGAGGATTCCATCCTTCTGGATGTTTTCAAATAAATTCTGCAGTATAGACACCTGTTCTTCTTTGTAGGTTTGGTAGAATTCAGGTGTGAACCCATCCGGTCCAGGACTTTTCTTGTGGGAAGATTTTTTATTATAGCTTCAATTTTAGTGCTTGATTTTGGTCTGTTTAGGAAGTCTATTTTTTCCTAGTTGAGCCTAGGGAGGTAGTGTGTTTCTAAGAATTTGTCCATTTCCTCCACATTTTTGTGTTTTTGGGCATAGAGATTTTTGTAGTATTCGAAGACAATGTTTTATATTTCCATGATATCAGTTGTGACCTCTCCTTTTTCATTTCTAATTGAGCTTATTAGAGTCCTTTCCTTTCTGCTTCTGATCAACCTGGGAAGTGGACTATTTTGTTTATCTTTTGAAAGGACCAACTTTTTGTTTCATTAATCTCTGTATTGTTCTTTTTTTCTCAATTTCATTTAATTCTGCTCTGATCTTGGTTATTTCTTTTCTTCTGCTGGCTTTAGGATTGGTTTGCTCCTCCTTTTCCATTTCCTTAAGGTGATTCGTTAGTTTACTGATTTGTGACCTTTCTGTCTTTTTGATGTGAGCATTTAAGGCAATAAGTTTTCCTTTCAGGACTGCTTTTGCTGTATCCCACAGATTTTGATAACTTGTGTCCCCATTATCGTTTAGTTCGAAGAATCTTTTGATTTCCATTTGAATCTCCTCCTTGACCCAATAGTCATTCAGCAACAGATTGTTTAATTTCCATGTTTTTTGATGAAGATGTGAATGTCTGTTGCAATTGATTTCTGATTTTATTCTGCTGTGGTCTGAAAAGATACATGATATGATTCCTATTTTTTTTAATTTGTTGAGATCTGTTTTGTGTCTTAGGATGTGATCAATTTTAGAGAAAGTTCCATGAGCTTATGAGAAGAATGTATATTCAGTGTTATATGGGTGGAGTGTTCTCTAGATGTCTTTTAGGCCCAAATGTTCTAGAGTCCTGTTTAAGTCCTTTGTTTCTTTTCTTATTTTCTGTTTGGAGGATCTGTCCAGTTCTGTCAGTGGGGTGTTGAAGTCCCCAGCTAGTATGGCATTACTATTTATTATGTTGTCTAGATCAAGCAGTATTTGCTTTACATATCTTGGAGTTCCTGTGTTTGGTGCATAAATTTAGGATTGTTAAATCTTCTTGTGAGATTTTTCCCTTCACCACTATATAATGTCCATCTTTGTCCTTTACTTTTGTAGCTTTAAAGTAAGTTTATATCATATGAAATAAGGATGGCTACTCCAGATTTCTTTTAGTTTCCATTAGCCTGGAAAATTGTATTCCATCCTTTCACCTTGAGTCTGAATGAATCCTTGTGTGTGAGATGTGTTTCCTGGAGACAGCAGATACTTGGCTTATATTTTTTAATCCATTTAGCCAGCCTATGTCCCTTTAATGGCCAATTGAAGCCATTCACGTTTACTGAGAGAATTGATATTTTGGATAGATTTCTGTTTATTCTGTTGGGTAGTCTCTTGTTCTATTTTACCTCATGAGTCATTGTGAAATCCGGGTTCTGGAGTTTTATCTTTTGGGTTGTTTTACACTGGTGGGTGTCTGTTGTGCTGGTTAGTGTACAGTGCAGGTCTAAGCACTTCTTGTAGGGCTGGTCTGGACTTCACAAATTCTATCAGTGATTGCTTGTCTGGAAAAGTCTTTATTTCTCCCTCATTTAAGAGGCTTAGTTTGGCGGGATACAGGATTCTGGATTGGCCATTATTTTGTTTTAGAAGGCTGAGGATGGGTCCCAGTTCCTTCTGGCTTGTAAGGTTTCAGCTGAGAAATCTGCAGTTAGTCTGATAGGTTTCCCTTTGTAAGTTACCTGCTCTTTTTGCCTCACAGCTCTGAGGAGTGCCTCTTTTGTATTTACTTTGGTCAGTATAATAATTATGTGGTGTGGTGAATGCCTTTTCACATTGAATCTCCCAGGAGTCCTGTGTGCTTCTTGTACTTGGATATCGAGATTTCTGGCTAGGCCATGGAAATTTTCCTCTATTATTCCTTCAGATAGATTTTCCAGCCCGTGTGAATTTTCTTCCTCTCCCTCAGGGATGCCTATGATATTTATGTTTGGCCTCTTTATATAATCCCACATTTCTTGTATGCTTTGTTCATGCCTTTTGTTTTTGTGTTCTTTCTCTTCGACTGATTTATTTAGCTTATAGGAGTTATCTCCCAACTCTGAGATTCTATCCTCTGGATGATCCAGCCTATTCTTAAGGCTTTTCACTGTGTTTTGTAGATCCTTGAATGCCTCTTTCATTTCTAGAATTTCTACTTGATTTTTCCATAATACTTCTATTTCTTTAGAAAAAATTTTCATTCATTTCTTGCATTTTTCTTGTGGTTTCTTTGTGCTGGGATTCAATTTTCTCTTGAATTTTATTGAGATTTCTTATAACGCATAAATGAAATTCCTCTTCTGTCATTCTACCCATTTCATTTGAGTTGGTATCTATTGCTGAGGAACTGATGATATCTTTCGGGGGTGACTTTTCACTCTGATTTTTCATGTTTCCTGAGTTCTTTCACTGATTTTTTCTCATCTGGCTTCTTGGTCGAGAGCTGGGGGTGTTAGGGCTAGTTTCTGGCCCTGCCTCCAAGCCCCCAGGGTTCGTTCTTTGGCAGAGCCAGGGAGAGGATTAGTGGTCTGTATTGCCTTAGGTGTATTTTAGCAAGTTTGGTGGCTCTCTTGGGTTACCTCTGACCTGTTGTCTTATCCTCTTCCTGGTGGAGTGTAGTGAGATTTTCCTCCCAGCTTGAGCTCCAAGCCGTTGGATTGTACTTCCGGGTATGAATCAACAGCTCCCTAATAGCTAGGTATTCTGTTGTGTCCATTACAGATTCTGATCCTCCAGGTGGGCTACGCAAAAGCCCCAAGCTTTGGGAGGGGCATTGTTGCTCCTAGGGGTTACTTTGACCATGCTTCTCCTGAGGTGCAGGTAGAAACACAATTGCTTTTGTCTGCAGCATGAGAGCTGAATTTGGAAAATTCTACACAGCTCAGAGGTTGATTATCCAGCCACGTGTGTCTGGACCTCTGATGTGCATCTCACCCTCTGACGTGCGTCTCCACGTGACAGTGGCTGACAGGGGGATCTCCAGTTGTGAACCTCTTTTCCACCACTAGGCTCCAAGGCAAGGTGAGTGGGCATCTCTATCCTCAGAAGACTCCTCCAGGGGGATGTTTCCATGGGGGGGGAATATTGGCCACTGGAGGCACTCTTCTATCGAGCAACATTCCCTAATGAAGTGGGCAGGGTTAGGGGGAGCTGCTCTCGTTCAGCCTGTGACTCTTGAGGCATTCGGTTGCCATGAGACTCAGTACTTATACAAAATGGGTCACTTTGATAAGCAACCTTCAAAATGACTGATCTCTGGGGTACAGGAGGGCTGGGACCTGAACAGCAGGCACTAGGACCAGCACATAGCAAACTCATAGGAGGCCAGAGCCAGGGTAGCAGGACTGGATGGATGGGCTGCAAACTGTTTCCAATATGCAAAGGTTCTGCTACTACAGTACCGGGATCTCGTCCCACCCGGAACCCATAGATGAAACTGTCCTTGGCCACCAAGGGCAGAGCCTGTGGCACCCAGGCCAAAGAGCCCTCAGGCCAGGGGTGGGGTGATGCTAGGGACCTAGCTAAGGGTTCCAGGTGGGAGACTTTAAAAATGGCTGCCGGCCACCAGCCTGGCATACAGCAGGGCTCAGATTGCATCGTGAGCTCAGCTTTTCTCAACCAGCTTGGGTTCCGTGGAGGCAATTGCTGGCAGCCCCTAAGGGCGTGTCCTGCTCTCCGTTCAACTCCTGTGCCCAGGTCCCACTGACTTCCAGTGGCAAGGTGCTGGTCTGCAGATTCCCACGTACTGTCCCCAGAAGCTATATCTCAACCCAGTCCTTACCTGGCCCTGAACAGTCCTTGTATAGTGTAGCTGAGGGTTCCGTATGGCTCTCACAATTGCTTCCTTGCCACAGAGCCTACTGTCTCAAGCAACAGCTTTGCACCAACTCTGGGCTTGTCCCTGACAGAGTGGATGGGAAGTCTGTGGGGAAGGTGCATAATGGCTTGTAGGTCAGGTAACACTGTGCTAACCTGGCGAGCGCATCCTTCCTGCGCTCTGGGCTCTATTGTACTCCCTGCTCACTCTGATCTTTGTGAATGAGTCTCCCAGTCACCTGTTTTCTTGGGCTGAGTGTCCCACAATGTTTCTCTGTAAAATCACAATGTTGTTTTCAGAGTGAGCAATCCACATGCGGGCAGCTGATCAAAAATTAATTTTTATTTGTGAATTTTGTGCTAGGCTCTGGAAAAAAAAAAGGGAATAAGAAAGAAAGCGTTCCTGCACTAAAGGAACTGGTGTTCTAGTTTGAGAGTTAGACCTAAACCAAAAATGTGTATAAGGGTAGAATAGAGAGTGACGTTCAAAAGATAGTAGTATCTAGAGAAGAATTATTGGCCAGAAATCTTAGGGGATAGCAGAAACAAGCCAAAAAGTAGAATAGCAGCATACTCAAAGGTGAATACTGTAACCCGGGAGATCCAGCTGAAACCACAGATGTTAATTTCCTATTTGATCACACCAAATAAGGTCTATCTTTTCTTTAAAAAAATCATATTGCCAACACTTCTTGCTGAGAATAAGAGGAAAGACTGAATCTTTTTCCTGTGGTAAATCAATTGCTGGTAAAGTATAAAATGAAGAACTGAAAGTTCTTACAGATAGCATATGAATGTCTTTGCAGGAAAATACCTTTCTATTAAATAAATCTATGCATTTAGGCCAGGTAATTCTCCTTTCTAAGATGATTTTGTGGCAGAACTTTCATTATATGTTGAAGGTGGTAGGTAAGTAAGATAAATGAATAAGGATAAGGATAGTATTATCCTTTGGATAAGGATAGTATTTGGCATGATGTTCAGTTTATGCAATTAGATTTTTTTCTATTTTGAAGTCTCATTCTTATTTATTCTAACATTCTTCGTTTCTTGCCTTAAAATTTTTTATTAGAGGAGCATTTTTAAAAAATATATTTTTCACATACAAGGCACTTGTGTTATGGCAGTTTTTCTAACTGTGGTCAGATGTAGATGGTAAATAATTCTTCATAATAATAATGATGTTTGGTGTTCCAGTTTATCTTTTTATATAATTATAATGAATATAGTTCATGTTCATTTTCCCCTAGTTTCCCTCATTCTATGGTAATTTAAGCTAGTCACTTCCCAGTGGAGCATGAAAGGAATTATCTTCTGAATCATCTGTGTCTCTCAACAGGTCAGTTATGATTTGGTCTCGTAGGGACTGTTCATAGAGCTAACCTGAATATTTTGGGCCAGTAACTCCACTTTGTTCTAAACAGCAACAAGGATTTATTCTTGACTGAAATGTGAAGGGAAAGCTCTGAGCTAAGGGGAACACAACTGCTGATAGAATGGCATGGTAAAGGCCTGGATGTACACATTTTGTACATTTTGTAGAGCAGAAAGGCTGTGTCCTTTTCGAGTACAGAGTTGGAGTCTGACTCCGTTCACATCCAGTCTCTCTCACTTGCCAGTTATATGACTTTGAGCAAGTCTTTGCTAAATGTCAATTTCTTCATCTTTAAAACAGACCTTCATGTACCTGCTTTACAATAACACGGTGTTCTTTAAATAAGGGTATATGTAAAATACTGAAGTACAAAATAGGTGCTTAATAAGTCAAAGACAAAAATAGATATATAGCCTAATATATTCTCATTTCCATACTTTCACTTGATAATGATGAAAATATTAATATTTCAAGGACATTGGGTAAATAATTGAAACTGAGGCTGGTTGGGCAATACAGACTAATCCAAAAAAAAAAAAAAAGACTGGAAGGTAATGGACAGAGTAGTATTGTACAAGCAGTCATGGAGCAACTAACTCTTTCTTATAGTGGATTTACTAACTTAAATATGTGAATATTTTTGATATTCTTTTATAAGTCAGTCATCCATAACTAAATATTATTAGTACTAATTATATATAAGGTATTTATGTATCATTAGTACTTAAAAGTTGTATTATTAAAGAGAAAATTCAAACTGGAATATTTCAGAGGAAAAAGTTATTCATGGGTTGGTATAAAAAACATAAAGTCTTGTAATGCATCAGGTTCAATAGTTCTCTTTTTCATAAATCATGGAAAGGGCTTTTCTTCTGATTTGATGGACCGTTTCCTTTTCTCCTTCTCCATCTCAGTCTGATGTAGCACTTGGTGGTGTTCAATGAATATTTATGAGGACTGATTTCTTCCCAGCAGCAGTACTACATGCAGACCGAGAGGTTCTCACAGATCTTATGATCTATAAATCGAAATTAAAAACCACCCTGGTTAATACACAAACTGAAAAATAATCCGTTTACACAAAACATTGTAAGTGGAGTGCCGAGATCTACAAATCATTATTTTTCTTCTTTTAAATATAGCAATCACATTTTAGAAAAGGAATTTTCTGAGTAATTAAAGTAGCTTACCTACTTTCCCCAAATGTTGGTTTGGAAGTCAACCTCATAAATAAAAGGGCTATGCATTTATTCTTTTCTGATTTATGAGTCAGTAAGAATTTTTACATGAATTTTTACATATATTTTCTTTTAGAACTGTTCTCAAATTCAGAAATGTACTTTACATTAAAATTTGGTGGAACCATTGCAGAAGGATCTGGAAGAACTTTATGATGCCAACACAACTGACACAATAGTTAAATCAGCAGGAGATCATATAATCCATCTCCTTATTTGACATGAGATAGATTTTAAAGTGCAGATAATGAAACATTTTCACAATTCAACCAATTATATCTGAATTTATAAACATTACCTTGGATTCAGAATGTTCCAGTTGGGGAGAGATGCTTTTCTACTGTATGACTCAGGCCCAGGCACACTGAACTTGAAGTAGGTAAAAGGAGAGGAAAGTGAAAGGAAGGAAGTGCAGAGACTATTTGAGCAGCAAATAGTGAAAAATAGTGAAAGCTACCCAAACCTGTTTGCATTGGTGAGGTGAAGGGCAAATGTCTAAAAAATTTCAGATTCCTCAGTGAACGATGCTATTGCAACACAAAGCAAAGATGTGTGAAATCTGTTAGTACTAACATGCGTGAACATTTATAGTTATTTTAAAAGCTTTCAAAATACCTCCCATGGCTTTAAAAATTTTATTATTTATTTATTTTTATTGTACGTGTGTGTATGTGTGAGTGTGGGGGTGGTTGGGGAGCAGGGAGCCTTTGTCAATAAATTCCTAGTTCTCTAATTACAAACAGAACCACACCAGAGGAACATGTTTTAATTAGAACCTGGGACCAGGGAGGATTACCTCAGGAATACATTTATTTTCAGCTTTGTGGAGCTTATAGGAAGATCTTATTATTGCAGAAAACAGTGAAAGAAAGAAAGGTTGTGACAGACGCAGATATTTGAAGTAAGAAGAACGTTTGGAGAAAGTTCTCCAAATTGAAAGTTGATTGTCGTTTGCAAAATATATCTTGAAGACAAATCTCGTTAATATTGGGTTTGGATATTTCATAACATTTCTCAGATAATAGGCTGAAAGAAAATGTATTACCAGACTCTGATTGAAATAGTGTAGCTTTTAATTATTTTTATTTCTTACCAGTAACTTGCTCTTATAAGTTACAAGAGGAAAGAGAACCTACTGATTTAAGTCTGATTTTATATCAATAGAATTATAAAATATTTCAAAAAATACAGAGAATAATATAGCACCCATATTTTGTCATATAAATTTAACACTGTGACTGATTTGCTTCAGATGGTTTTAATTATATTTAAAGAAATAAATACTCTCAGTCCTCCTTTGTGTCCTTCACTACTATGGTCTGAATGTGTCCCCCAAAATTCATATATTAGAAACTTAATCCCTAATGCAATGGTCCAGGGTCATTTTGGAAGGTGTGTAGGTCATGAGGACTCCATGCTCATGAATGTATTAACTCTATTATAAAAGGGCTTATGGGAGAAATTTGTCTCTTTTTTGCCTTTCTGCCTTCCGCCATGTGAGGACAGAGTTTCTATTTTCAGAGAATGCAGTGTTCCAGGTGGCATCTTGGAAGCAGAGACCTGCCCTTATCACATGCTACACCTTAATCTTTGTATATCCCATCCTCCAGAGTTATGAGAAATAAATTTATGCTTTTTATAAATTACTCAATTTGTGGTATTCTGTTATAGCAACACAAATGGACTAAAACATTCACCAACCTGAAGTTGCTGTGTATCATTCATCCATGCTTTTTTATATATCTATTATGAATAGATACTATTTAGGTTATTAAGTATGGAGTGTCTGATTTTCTTAAGTACTAAGTTTGACAGTTGATATCTCTAACATTTCACTCTGACACTTCTTGTTTTATTTTTATTGTGAAGGTACATCCTAAGTCTTTCAAATGCATGGTTTGGCTTGTGATTATCTGTCAAAAATTTTTTAGAGCAATTTTTTTTAAACCATGGATAAGTAAAAAATTCATGTTATTTTCAAATGAGTTCCATCGTGGAACCAATGCTGCACAGACAGCTCAAAATATCAACGAAGTTTTGGGAAGGATGTGGCTAATGAACACACAGTATGTCGATGGTTTGAGAAATTCTGTCCTCATGATTTTAATCTTGAAAATGAGCCATGTGGGTGACCTGAGACCAAGGTGGATAGTGATGAACTGAAAGCTGTAGTGGAAGTGAATCCATCTTAACCTATGCATGAATTAGCAGCAAGGTTTGACATTACTATTCCAACAATATTGGACCATTTGAAACAAATTGGCAAGGCAAAGAAGCTGGATAGATGGGTACCACATGAATTACAGGAGCATCAGCACAGAAATCATCTCAAAGTTTGCCTTTCTTTGCTGTCACAACATAAAGGTGAACCATTTCTATACCGTATTGTTATGTGTGATGAAAATGGATTCTTTTTGACAATTGCAAGCATTCAGCACGATGGTTGGATAAAGATGAAGTGCTAAAACACAGTCCAAAACTGAATATTCATTAAAAAAAAGCTAATGATGTCTGTTTGGTGGTCCAGCACTGGTATTATCCACTACAGCTTTATGAAACCTGGTCAATCTATTACAACGATGTCTACTGCAGCCAATTGGATGAAATAATGAAGATGCTTGTGATTAAGCAGCCAACATTGGTCAATAGAGACAGGCTAATCCTCTTGCAAGACAACGCTTGACCACACGTCACACAAACAACGCTGCTCAAACTACAGAAGCTGGACTTGGAAACTCTCTGTCATCCACTGTATTCACCAGACTTTGCATCAACTGACTACCACTTCTTTCAGGCTTTGGACCACTTTTTGCAAGGAAAAATATTCAATTCTCAACAAGCTGTGGAGAGTGCCTTTCATGACTTCATCACCACTCACTCTCCAGGCTTCTTTGCTGCTGGCATAAACAAGCTACCATTAAGATGGCAAAACTGTGTCAATAGTTTAGGCACATCTTTTGATTAGTTGTACTGCTTCTTGTTTGAGATATAATAAACTAAACTTTCGATTTGAAATCGGACATTCCATATTTAATCACCTAATATTTTTGTGTGTGTATGTGTTATAAAGCTTTACATTAATAATATCATATTATATGGAGCATTCTATGACTTGCTATTTTCACTCCTCTTTATGTTTTCAAGCTTTACATATGTCAATGCATGTGGCTTTAATTTGTTTTAAGTGCTGTATAATATCCCATTGTATTGATATACCACAATTTATTTGTGAATTCCTTTGTTGATGCATAATTGTTTTCTATGTTTTTGCTATTACAGACAATGCTATACTATAGCATACATCTCCTCTTCTATTACTTCTGCTAGAGTTCTTTAGAGTATTTTCCCAGAAGTGTAATAGTTGTGTTCTAGGGCATGTACATTTCCATCTTTAGTAGAGAGTGTCCACTTGCATTTGAAAGAAGTAATGCCAATTTATACTCCCACCAGTAGAATTTGGTAGGTTCTCAAATAGATATATGTATAGTCATGTTCATAGCAGCATTTTTCACAGTAGCCAAAAGGTGGAAGCAACTTAAGCATCCTTTGATGGGTGAATGAATAAACAAAATGCAGTATACAAATACAATGAAATATTATTCAGCCTTGAAAATGAAGGAAAATCTGACACATGCTATAATGTGAATAAACCTTGAGGACATTGATGTTAATCAAAAAAGTTAGACACAAAAGAACAAATACTGTATGATTCCACTCATATGAGGTGATTAGAGCAGTCAAATTCATAGAGACAAAAAGTAGAATGGCAGTTTCTAGGGGCTGGGGGGGAGGGAAGAATGGGGGGCATTGTTTAATGGGTACAGAGTTTTGGCTTTGCAAGATGAAAATTGTTCTGTGGATGGATAGTGATAATGGTTGTACGACAATTTGAATGTACTAAATGCCACTGAAATGTATACTTAAAAATGGTTAAAATGATAAATTTTATGTTATTTATATTTTATCATAATTAAAAATAAGGATTTTTATAAAGTATAAGGTTGCTTTGAAAATAGTCTACATTATTTTCTTTTATCTCTCTTTGATTTTCTTTTTCCTTTGTACTAACTCATCATCCACATTTTCTTAAGCCATTGGTCATTCAGTACCATTGCATATGAGGAAGGGGTTACTCCTAGAAAATTCGAGGTTTCTCTCCAAAATTTTATTTTATGTAAAATCAAAATAAAATAGAAAGGCCTTTTGAAAACCTGAATAGAAATCTTCATATTTTTTTAGCATCTGTACTAAAATTACTCTCTTCTTGACACCAGCAACTCATGAAACTTCAAAAGAAATAAATTTTGCAGGTTTTAAAAAATTAAAAGTATCAAATGCTCTAACAACCAATTATTTTCCATTTTAAGTATTTTTAGGCCATAATTTGAAAGCTTGAAGTAATTTCCTGATTTTTTTTCATAAGAAGTGTGGCTTTGTTTTCTAGTTAGTATGTTCTTTGGTAACATAAATTCCATATTTTCTGTTTCCACAAAATTGACTTTAGGTCCTAAGTTTGCCTGGAAGTTTCCTTTATCTCATGTGGCCTTTGATTTCATTTTTGCTTCTTAATCTAGTTAGTCAATTATACACTCAGGCAACTTTGTGATTTGGATCCCTCTTATAAAATGTCCTGAAAAGGCTAGAGTTTTGGTATGCAGCTCAGAGAAGTTCCGAAAATTTTAAAGTAAACATGAAAAGGTTGTACAGTTACAAGTGTTCTCTGTTTTAAGCAAATTTCAGTCTAATCTATAACTTGAGTAAGCACAAGTTAATTTTTCATCTCTCATGCTCCTTTAAAATATCCTCACTGGAGGTAAGTATAATTCACCTGGATGAAACCTGGGCAGATCTTGGGACTTTTCTGGTGATTTTTAGGTAGTAGAAAGTCCTAGAGTCACTTTAAGCTACAGGTAGTCTCAACTCAGAAAATGGAATGTCTGATGTTCAGCAATGATCAAAACTCTTAATGTTATTTAATATCAAATCTTTTCCCTTTCCCTGGAAGGACCTAAGGCTGCTGGGTACTGGGGGCTTTTGTTTCTCCTCTACATCCTTTCCCATTTGCTAGTGTGGAGTTGGGGGGAAGGAGGAGGAAGGAGGATCCCAATATTCTCCTTTGATCAGGCAGTGGCACAGGACGGTGTTGCGCTCTTTGGGCCTGGCAGGCATTTACAGCTGCCCTCACCCTGTGGATACTTGTGTGGACTCTTTGAGCCTCCTCTGGGATACTGGAAGGGACCACACCGTTAGCCCACGTTCTCACGCTGCCCCTCCCTTCAAGGGCTCTGCTAGAGTCTTCTTGCTCCTCTGTTAAGGGTAGGATTTTCTTGGGTAAAATTTCAAACAGCTTCAGACTGTTTTCCAGAATGGCCCACATTTGGTCCACAGGAAATCCTCCCACATTCTTGGACCCACTGTAGGAAGAAAGAGCTGTTTCTTTCTAGATGAAGCAGCAGCTTTTTACTTTAAAGTAGCCAAAGTGGCTGACCAGCTTGTCACTCCTGCTCTCCAGATTTTTCTGGCAGGAGTGCCGTTGTGTTTCCCAACAAAACAACAAAGTGGCAGCATTGTGCTATAGACAACGAAGACTGATGAGACCACGAACCACTTGTATATAATTCATTGTAATTAACTCAGTGAAGACGTGGAAATAACTTTAAGATAATTTTTATAATGAGATTTTACCTTAATTATAAATATCTAGGGCTTACTCTTTGCTTGGTGTGGGTTGGTGAATTATAGATCAACTATAGAACAGATGATCTCTGCAAAACTGACAATGTTAAGCTGGTACCCAACTTCGTTTTAGTTGTGTCCAGGATGTCAATTCTTTCATTCTTTAGGGTAGCCATGAGGGAACTAGTACAAATATTATCATCTTCTATGTGTAATAAAACATGTTGTGAGCCCTGTACTAAGTTTCATGTTAAATAAGAGAGACGTTAACATAAGGGTTGAAAATAAATTTAAAAACATTGAACTTAGCAAAATTTCATTATGGGCTTTGGATATGCAAATTGCTATTAGTAATTTCTATTTGATAATGATATCTGGTGTCAACTCTATATAAATGTCAGCAATTAACAGCACATATTATGTGTTTCTGTCATCTCCAAAGCTGACTGGTTCCTACTTGTTTTGAAAATATGTCACTCTTTGAACAATATTCAGGAAGGACATATAATTTGTCAGCATCAATCATTTTCAGACTGGGTATGCAGGATTTTATGTGATGGATTTTGCAGTGCTAGCCAAAGTTTAAAGTCTTATTTGGCACCACATAAATTAGTCACATAGCTGATTAGTAATGATCATGTATCTTTGCTAATTCTTTGGGTTTACCAAGCATTTTCATCCAAATTATCTCATCTGATCATATTTCTGTATTAAATGTTGGGCTAAATTTCAGCAACACTGTCCAGTTAAATTAAAATTTATTCATATGTTATGGAAATAAAATCTTCATTTCATTCATGATGGTATATATAAAAGATATTTCTTCCCTTGACGTTTTATTTGTGCAGAGAAATGAAAAAGTGTAATCAAAGTGTATCTTCTAGTAGATCAAGCATAGGAACAGTTTTTATTTTTTAATATACTGTGCTATTAGAAAAGAACTCTACATTTCTTTTACCATGGAGGCCACTGAATTACCCTGCTGGAACCCAGGCTCGATTCTGCTAAAAATATCCAATCAGGGCCATGAAATTAAAAATATATTTTCCTATCTGCTTTTTATCTTGAAAGATAAATAGATTATCTTGAAAGATAAATAAATCTTTAGATTGAAAGAGTGTTGAAGTGACAACCCCTAAAATTTTAGAGACAGAATAAAATTCCAGAGTCAGTGATTTGTTTCTCATTACTAATTTTAAAAAGTCATTAAAGATGGAGAGTCCACTAAGCTTGGTTTGTTCATCTTCCCTTCTAGTTCAGAATTACTTCCTGATGAAACTTGGTTGAACAGATTGATGGGTGTAGCAAACTCTGTCAGGCAGATGATTTGAAAGTAAAAGTAAGCATGCTTTCCATTTTCTTCATATTCTTAAGACACAGAGTTTTGATATGCAAAGTAGGCTCCAATAATGTTTGTTGAATGAATGAACTAAAGTTAGTGAATCCTAAGTATGCTGCCTTTAAATGACACACAAATAATGAAGTACCCTGTTCAGTAGTCCCAAGATATAAATATTTCCCAAGTTGTGCAACTGAACTTAAAGAAATGCTTGATGTTTCTTTAATGTACTTAAAGAAGTGTAATTTATGTATATGCCTGATATAGATTAAGATCAATGAAATAAATGGCATTCAGTACTTCCCTTTAAATTAATTGTTTTCCTCAAAATGCATTAACAATTATCTGCTCTCATCAATTTTAACACTTATTAAATGTGTAAAGTTACATAGTCCAAATAACTTAGCTTAGAAAATATACCGGCAGCTTCACAGTTATACTCCAGGGGCCCAAAGAGATAGTGTGAAAAAGATACCATAAACCTCATTTCTACTGACCATCAATTATATTTTCACACTGCCCTGATAAAACACAGAAGAAAATTCAGGACTTGGGTGTCTTCTTAACATGTACATATGAATCATTAGAGGAAAAAATTGAGAGATTTAAAGAAAGCTAAGCTTTCTCATAAAAGCATAAGAATAATTACCATTTTCCTCATATAGTTATTAGGTTATTAATGACACAAAATACAGGTCTGGTTTTCCAGTATGGTTTCATACTGGAGAGCCCATATTAAAATGGATATGTGTCCTGTATTAAAATGGATATATGTCCTTTGGACCATCTCCAACCCTTCAAAAACTGAAGTGTGAGAGCCAACTGTATTTGCAGGAGGAGTAGGTGACACACGTGAGTTTTTCCAGGAATCTGACCCTGAGATGGCCATTTTACATGCAGGAAGTTTACTGGAGAGTGATCTAGAGATTAACACCTATCAGGGAGTGAAGGAGGCAGGATTAGGTAGAGGGAGAAGTTGAACTCCAATGTAGTTGCAATAGAAACTTCAGCCAATCCACCGGAGAGCTCTGGAGCAGGGACTGCCCTTTAGGATTGGCCCAAATTAAGGCATAAAAGCTGGGCCTTTATACCCTTTGGGAGGGGGTATGATTTTGGATGAGGTGGTTCTCTTTAGTTGAGGACAAGTCCAGGAAGGGGGCTTAGCTGAAAACAATGGACCACCAACACTCAACACTCCTGTGGCTGTGGGAATGTGTGCTTCAGTCCTGAAGTGGGGATCTGGGCATTGCACTGTAGCATCCACTGCAGTAGATGACCATTTAAAGAATCAATGATTCACAAAACCTCAACACACCTTGCAATCCTGTTGGAATTTAAACGTGGGAAACCCTTTCCTAATGGTTATCTAGTACTTTTTGATCACCTACTCTGTGTTAGGCATTATGCAATATGGGTATGCAGTGATAAATAAGACCTAAGACCTGCCCTGGGGTGGTTAACAATATATTAATGGAAATTAAATTTTTAATGATGGAATATCAAGTGTTTTGGTAGATTAAGGGTATGGGATAGACTTATTTCCTTTTTGGAAGTATTGGTTTTCAGTCCTGTCATGTCATATCCCACATCTTTTACATGGTTAACCCATTCTTCCTGTTCTTAAAGTTATATCCATGACATGTTCATAGAAATCAAATATGTCTCCTTTGAACACTCTGAACTAGCAGATAGTAATAATAACTAGTATTTCTTTAGCATCTTGCAGTTTATAAAGAGCAGCATCCCTTTATCATTGTTTTCAAATGAGAAAACAGAGACTCAAAGAGGGTGCATGATTTGCTCAAGTTCCATCACAAAAAAATGATAGAACCAGCATTAAAATACCATTTTGTTTCCCTGTATGACTCTGGTCACCTTGTGGAACTGCAGAGGACCCAAAAGAGGTTACCTGCTGAACTTACCTCTGCCAACCAGGTGAATTCTCCTTGTCTAAGACAGATGGGTAGTTTTGTAGTTTTCGTAGCACTGTTGAAATATTTAGTCCCATCATGAGAAAGATTATTAGAAAGTTTTCCTCATCTTTCTTTCTTAAATTCAAGTTTATTTCCTCTGGATTTATTTTTTAGGTGCAGTTTTTATTCATACCTACTCTACTTTCTGCTTTTTCTCTTATTTTCTTCTCACAAAGTCCTATTTTCTAACATTGTTGCTCTTACCATATCTTGTCTTTCTCTGAAAGCATGAAGATCAAATTGGAGACCAGAAGTTTTCCACCCCCGCCCTGTAACCTCACAAAGGAAAAACCTTCTCAAATATACCAGAAAGATTACTGTCTTAAAAACTTTTTATTTTGAGGTAATTACAGGTCCACATGCATTTACAAGAAACAGTACAGAAAGGTCCTCTGTACCCTTCACCCAGTCTTCCCCAGTGGTAAGATCTTATACATCTATATAGTTATCCCTTGGTATCCGTGGGGGATTGCTTCTAGTATTCTCCATGGATAAAAAAAATTTGAGGATGCCCAAACCCTTATATAAAATGGCATAGTATTTGCATATAATCTATACACATCCTCCATTACACTTTATTTTTACCTATTTTTATTATCTTTTTTCTATTATTTTTAGTTAACATGCAATAATCATACCTATTTATGGAATACAGAGTTATATTTTGATATATGTATACAATGTCTAATGGTCAAATCAGGGTACTTAGCATATCTATCACCTCAAATATATACCATTTCTTTGTGTTGTGAACATTCAAAATCCTCTCTTCTAGCTTTTTGAAAATATACAATAAATTATTGTTAACTATATTTGCCCTATAGTGCTGTAGAACACTAGAACTTTTTCCTCCTTCCTACCTGTAATTTTGTATCAGTTAGCCAACCTCTTCATATCCTTTCTTCCCCCTACCCTTCCCAGCTCTAATAACCACAATTCTACTCTTTACTTCTATAGGCTCAACTATTTTAGCTCCCACATATGATTGAGAACATATGGTATTTCTATGCCTGGCTTATTTCACTTAACATAATGTCCTGCAGGCTCATCCATGTTGCTGTGAATGACAGGATTTCCTTCTTTCATGGCTGAATAATATTCCATTGTGTGTGTATGTATGTGTGCATGTATATATCTATATATCTATATCTCTATATATCACATTTTCTTCATCCATTCATCCACTGATGGATGATTAGATTGATTCCATATATTGACTATTGTGAATAATGCTGCAATAAACATGGTGGTGCTGGATAACGATATACTGATTTCCTTTCCTTTGGATAAATACCTAGTAGTGGGATTGCTGGATCATATGATAGTTCTACTTTTAGCTTTTTGAGAAACCTCCATACTGTTTCCCATATTGGTTGCAGTACTTTACATTCCCACCAACAGTGTACAAGCATTCCCTTTTCTCTGCATGCTTGCCAGCTTTTGTTATTTTTAGTCTTTTTGATAATAGCCCTTCTGACTGGGGAAAGATGATATCTCATTGTGATTTTGATTTGTGTTTCCCTGATGATTAGTGATGTGGAGCATTTTTTCATATACTTGTTGGTCATGTGTATGTCTTCTTTTGAGAAATGTCTATTCAGACCCTTTGTCCAATTTTAAATTGAATTATTTGTTTTATTGCTGTTGAATTGTTGGGTTCTTTGTATATTCTGGATATTAGTCCCTCATCAGATAAATAGTTTGCAAATATTTTCTCCCATTCTACAGGTTGTCTCTTTACTCTGTTGATAATTTCCTTTGCTATGCAGAAGCTTTTTAGTTTGATATAGACCCATTTGCCTATTTTTGCTTTTGTTGCCTATGCTTTTAAAGTTCATGCTTTTGAAGCTTTTCCTTACTCAAACTGCTGTCATTTGTAGGTTTTTCATATATGGTTTTTATTGTATTGAGATATATTCCTTCTATACTTAATTTGTTGAAAGTTTTTTTATGAAGGGATGTTGAATTTTTTCCCCAAATGATTTTCTGCATCTATTTAGGTGATTATATGGTTTTTCTCCTCCATCCAGTTGATGTAATGTATCATATTTATTGCTTTATGTATGTTGACTCATCCTTGCATCCCTGGGATAAATCCTACTTGACCATGGTGTATTATTTTTTTGATGTGCTGTTGGATTTGGTTTGCTAGTCTTCTGTTGAGGATTTTTGTATCTATGTTCTTCAGGGATATTGGCCTCTAGTTTTCTTTTTGTTGTTGTATCTTTGTCTGGTTTTTGATATTAGGGTAATGCTGGATTCATAGAATGAGTTAGGAAGAATTCCCTTTCTTCAATTTTTTGGAATAGTTTAAGGAGAACTGGTGCTACTTCTTCTTTAAAAGTTTGGTAGAATTCAGCAGTGAAGCCATCTGGTCCTGGGCTTTTCTTTGTTGGGAGAATTTTTATTGCTGATTCATCTTATTACTCATTATTGGTCTGTGAGATTTTTCTATGTGTTCCTGGTTTGATCTTAGTAGGTTAAATGTGTCCAGGAATTTATACATTCTTCTAGGTTTTCCAATTCGTCAGTGTATAGTTGTTCGCAGCAGTCTTTTATGATCCTTTGTATTTCTGTGGTATCAGTTGTAATGTCTTCTTTTTAGTTTCTAATTTTACTTATTTGGGTCTTGTCCACTTTTTTCTTAGTCTAGCTAAGAGCATGTTGATTGTCTTTTCAAAATGTAACCTTTTTATTTTGTTGATCTTTTATACATTTTTTGTCTCAATTTCATTGAGTTCTTCTCTAATCTTTATTACTTCTTTCCTTCTACTCATTTTGGGTTTGGTTTGTTCTTGCCTTTCTAGTTACTTGAGGTGCATTGTTAGGTTATTTATTTGAAATATTTCTACTTTTTTGATCTAGGCACTTATCGCTATGAACTTCCTTCTTAGTACTGCTTTTGCTGTATCCCATAGATTTTGGTATATTGTGTTTCCATTTTCATTTGTTTCAAGACATTTTTAAATTTCCTTCTTCATTTCTTCATTGACCATGGTCATTCAGGATCATGTTGCTTAATTAATTGTCGTATTTGTACAGTTTCCAAAGTTCCTCTTTTGATTGATTTCTAGTTTTGTTCCATCATGTCTGAGAAGATAATTGATATGATTTTAATTTTTAAAAATTTGTTAAGACTTGTTTTGTGGCCTAACATGTGGTTTATCCTGGAGAAGGTTCCATGTGCCGATAAGAAGAATGTAGTCTGCAGCTGTTGGATGGAATGTTCTGTAAACATCTGTTAGGTCCATTTGGTCTATAGTAGAGTTTAAATTTGATGCTTCTGTGTTGATTTTCGTGATCTGTCAAATGCTGACAGTGTGGTGTTGAAGTCCCCAACTGTGATTGTGTTGGGGCCTACCTCTCTCTTAGGTCTATTAGTGTTTTCTTTGTATACTTGGCAGTCTGGTGTTGGGTGCATAGATATTTATAATTGTTATAGTCTCTTGCTGAATTGACCCTTTATCATTGTATAATGACATTTTTGTCTCTTTTTACAGTCTTTGATTTGTAGTCTGTTTTATCTAAATATAGCTACTCTTGCTTGCTTTTGGTTTCTGTTTTCCTATCCCTTCACTTTCCATCTATTTGTATCTTCACAAGTGAAGTAAGATTTTTGTAGGAAGCATGTAGTTGGTTCTTGTTTTTTAATTCATTCAGCCAGTCTATAGCTTTTAATTGGGAAATTTAAATCCTTTAGACACAAAGCTGTTATTGATAGGTGAGGACTTGCTCCTGTTCTTTTGTGAGTTGTTTTCTAGTTGTTTATGTCACTTTTGTTCCTTTCTTCCTCTGTTATTGTTTATCTTTGAAGGTTGGTAGTTTTCTGTAGTGACAAGGTTTGATTCCCTTCTTTTTTTCATTTGTGTATCTGTTCTACCACTGAGTTTTACACTTCTTTGTGTTTGTGATGGTAGGTATTGTCCTTTTGCTTCCAGATGTAGGACTCCTTTAAGCATTTCTTGCAGGGCCACTTTAGTGGTGATGAATTCCCTCAGGTTTTACTTGTCTGGAAAAACATCATTGACAGAGAGAATTTCTGAAGGATAGCTTTGCTGGATATAATATTCATGGCTAGGAGTTTTATTCCCCCCAGCAGTTTGAATATATCATTTCATTCTGTCCTCACCTGTAAGGTTTCTGCTGAGTAATCTGCTGTTAGTCTGATAAGGATTCTCTTATATGTGACTAGATGCTTTTCTCTTGCTGTTTTTAGATTTCTCTCTTTGTCTTTGACTTTTGACAGTTTTACTATAATGTTTCAGATAGAAGACCTTTTTGGATTGAATCTATTTGGGGATTTTTAAACTTCTTTTATTTGGATGTCTTTATCTCTCCCAAGCCTTGGGAAGTTTTCAGTCATTATTTCATTAAATATATTTTCTATTCCTTTCCCCTGAAATTCCCATAATGCAAATATTTGTTTGTTTAATGGTGTTCCATATGTCATGTAGGCTTTCTTTTTATTTAAATTTTTTTCTTTTTTTCTTTTTGTCTGACTGAGTTATGTCAAAAAACCTATTGCAATTTCAAACATTTTTTCTTCTGCTTCATCTAGTTTATTGTTGAAGCTCTCAATTGTATTTTTACTCAATTCATTTAATCCTTAAATTCAAAGATTTTGCTTTGGTTCTTTTTTGTGATAGCTATCTGTTAAATTTCTCATTCAGATCATGAATTGTTCTTTTGATTTCATTGAATTTTCTGTGTTCTCTTGTATCTCACTGAGTTTCCTTAAAAGCATTATTTTGAAGTCCTTTTCAGCCATTTCATATATTACCTTTTGAGGTAATGAGATGAATTTAGGCTTTGGATTCAGACCTAAGTTTGAATCTGAGATCAGCTTGCAAGTTGGAAAAGTCACTTCAATTTAGTTTCCTGTTTTGTATAAGTAGTGTTATAAAAGGACCAGATGAAGCATTAAATGTTTAAATGTAAAAGCCATTTGTAAATTATAAAAGTCTATGCAAATTATTGCTTTTGTGGTATAGTTTATCGTACATCATGCTCAACAGAGTGTTTGGGGGTCACATTGATATCATTTTTTACCCATGGTTTTAACAGAGAAATATAAAATTCTTCACATAGTTTCTTTCAAAGCCAAGTAGGTTATTACCTATTACCTTTTGCTTTTTTAAAAAATAAATAAATTAGATGAAAAATGTTTGGAGAAAGTAACAGTTACTTTGTTACTTAGATTTTAATTATTAATAATTAATATAATTATTTTGCCATTTCCTGGGCTGCCCATTTCTCCTCTTTTTAGATGAAAAAGACATTTTTCCTTTTAAATAATTAGGTAATCCTCCTCACCTATACAGTAGTATTAACTGATATAGTTGGCCTTTGATCTAGATGTTTATCACCTTAAATGGTGTCCTTTATATGAAGACCATGTGATAAATATCTTTCATTTCTCTCTCAATATGTGTATACTGTTCTTATGTAACTGGTTTGTTTTTACTAAATGGATACTAAATTTTATAATAGAGTATGATTTTACCCTTTGAATTTCTGTTAGATGGTTCAGAAACACATATGTAACTCTTATGTAGAATTTTGCAAGGAAATGCAACTTCTTGGCATGCAATTTTTTTTTGTACTAACATTAGTCCTAGCATCAGTTTACTTTCCCACCCACATTTTCCTTTTATCTTCATTTCTTCCTTTCTTGCTTTATCTTATATTTTTAAAGCCTCCTTAAATCCTTTATGGGCAAGGTAGGGTCTACATAAATAAATTATATCAAAGTATTGACTTCAGCCCACAAAAATGTGCAGACTATTCCCCTGTAACTGTGGATATACATTAAGTACTTCCTATGCAACAGGAATTTAGTAATTGCTCAAACATGTTGTCCTCAGAGAGTATACAATTCATATACTTAGAATTAAATTGTTGTCCTAAAAATTCTCTCAAAGGAAAAATATGTTTTAAACAGCAGTTGTAAATAAGATAATTAATTAGTTTTCAAATATGTTGGCAATAATATTCTGAAAGGTAAATAATTATGTTAAGGTGTTATAATGCAATTTCACATTACAAGGGGCTCAGCCCTGAGGTAGCAAATATTAAAATATTTTTATAAATATATATAAAGCATGCACTAAAACATTTGTCGATTTTACATGTTTGTACAATCAAGTTTGTCACTCACTGTTGCCATAGCAACCAAGCTGTCTATATGAAGTAAGCACTAAATTTCATTGCTTCCTGGTGTAAAAATAGCACCTATTAATAATTCTTCTCTGTGTTGAAGTACATGATTAAAAAAAGCCATATAACCCCACACACCTCTATGCCAGTCTCAAGCCAAAGTCAATTGTCAGCAAGGGTGACAACCTTTCCAGTTTGGTTGGGGCTGAGGTGTTTCCAAGCACATGGGACTTTTGATGTTAAAACCAGGATAGTCTTGGGAAAACTGGGATGGTCGATCACCCTACCAATGCTCCTCAGTAATTATTAAGACAATCACATTTTATGTTGCCCACAGGCACACCTCATCTTGAGGACTAGAATAAATTTTGAGCAGGGAAATGATATGAAAAAATGCTGTTTGGGAATATCACATAGGACAGTCTGGAGGCAGAGAGGCTACTGCAGCAGTCCGAGTATGAAGTGATGTGGAGCCGAGATGAACCCTCACTTAAATAAATAAACCAGGTCACAAACTAGTGTGTGATTATAAAAGAAGGCCACCCTTCCTTTCTCCACCTAAAATTAGGATGGGATAAGGCCCTATTAGCTCAATTTGGTGTCCCAGTGGTGTGCCTCATGGAGGCCTACCAATCACTACATCAGCTGCCATGTGACATCTGTCTGTGTTGCTCTGGTGATTCTTTGTCCACCCTTACTACCTATAAAACTGCTTTTGTTATTGTCAATCATAAGATGCTGGTGTTCATGCCAAGGGTGATATGTTTGGGTGCTCCTTGATTATTGGCGTGGTGAGCACTGCTGCATAGAATGGCCTCCTCTCCAAATCTGGGCCATACTTAGTCACTTTGACCCCAGTGCAGCCTTCCTTGTGCCAGAGACCAAAAAGTCTCTATCCTTCTTCTCCAAAGGGGCTCAAAGCCAACTCAAGAGATTGGGTGAAGGCCAGATGGCATTCTATCCCCTCTGGGCCCTCACCTTTCTTCCAGCCTGCCCTTCTCCAACAAAATTCTTCTCCCTTCTCCCTTTATAAAGCCAAAGCTCCCAAGGACACCAGTGAAGACAAACAGGTTGGAGTGGGTGGATTGAAAAGGGAGAAATGAGATGTTGTTTACAGCTTCTGAGCAATAGCTCAGGCTGCCAGGAGAGCCGGGTTATGCTGACAGCGTTAAGATAGAGTGGCCTTCCGGAGTGCTCCTCAGGGCCACAGCATAGATATTGCGGGATGGCCTGGGAACATACTGCTGTAGCATCTTATTTTTAAGAAATACACTTTAACCCCTAATCCAACCCCAGTAAGCACAAGCTCTGGTGTCGGTCAAGAATCCATAGACACTGAGAAAGAAAGGCTTGCCTTTTGCAGGAGAAGGAAAGAGATTAGAGCTAGAGGTAGTCTGGGGTGGACTAACTTTTCCCTCTTGGCCCACTTTGGATCTTTGCTTTTCTTTTTGCATCATGCTCTCCTCTTGAAATTTGTCTATTATGTCTCTGGTATATTTAAGCAGCCTGGTGGCTCCTCCTTCCCCTCTCCACCTGTGCTTCTTTCTCCCCTCCCACTGAACCTGGAGCAGGAGGTGGCATAGGGCCAGCTGCCTAAGTCTTCAGGTCCGGCTAACACCCTTGATCCAGACTGTCTATTTATACATCATAGTTTTTCACTCTCTGTGCTCTGATTTCTTTCTCTTTGAAGCAGGGATTAAAAATAGCAACTACTTAGTAAGGCCAAGTAAGAACTAAATGAATTACTATGTGTAGAGCAATTAGAAGGGTGTCTGGACATGGTGAGGACTATGCATTTGCTATGACTATTGAGTTAGAAGTTTGAAAGGAGCCATGAAGCTCCCGTGTGGCCGAGGCCAGTTCACCAGCATAAGGCACTACACACATTTTGTGATAACACTCAAGCTAGCAAACAAATGTCTTCTTTTGAATTGAATTGTTGGGGTCTTGACAGGGATCTCTACGGCTGAGAGTATGCAGGAGTGATTCTTGTTACACCTTTTCTCACCTTCTTTAGATTAGAGACACAAACGATGAACAAGAACCCCTCCCTTCTTCATTTAAGACTACCATGATTTAATATTGAATAAATTGGATTAAAATGCTCAGATTACATAAATAAAATAAAGTAAAAATTTTCAGTCCTCCAAGTTAAAATTTTGGTATGAAACCCAAACTTCTCAAGGCTTCACCTATCCATAGGTACAAATAAAATTCATATCAATGGTAATAACTTACATGGTTGTGTAGCCCCCCTGTTGTACAGGACATCTAGGTCTATGCAAAATATCTTTTTCCAGAGTATTTCTAGGAGTGTGCACACAGAGTACCTCTCATGGGTTTGTGAACAAGTCCCCTCATGTTTTGCCATTCATTAATATTTGCTGCTCTGAAGGCATTTAAAGCAATCTCTCTGCCCCACTGTTCTTCCTAAGTAATATCCATGCCAACAGTGTCGTTTTTTAGTATTCCCCAGAACTAAAATCCTTGAGGTTTGAGAACAATGATATATTCCATTCAGCTTTCATTGGGTGGGAGCCATGCCATGGTCAAAGCAGGATGGGTGAGAAGCACATCTATCCACAGAGGTGAGTCTGCTTTCTGGGGTGGGGTAGGGAGCGAGTACTCCATGTTCACTGGAGGCTGTCATAAGGAGTTGCATGCTGTATTCTGCCAACTATATTATCTTTTCCCCCTTTTCTACGCATATTAAGCTTACTGAAAGAGAGGGTGAAGAAAAAACTGTAAAGACCCAAGAATAGGCACCCAGGCTACTCCTGTCCTTAAGTCTACTTTAAAGCTGTTACATATTCCCAGTTGTTAGAGTCACTACTAGTTCTTGAGTAAGTCCATTTAAAGTCTTAATTAAGCCCAGGGGGAAGATGATGAGGATATGGAGACAGTTTTTCTTTTTCCTCATAGCCAATCTGCATTGAATTTTTCTTAATTTCTTCTCATTCTCTCTATTTAAAGTCTTTCTGGTGTTTACAGTTCACGCTGACTACGTGTAAACTGTTCTTTCCTTAGGCCAGCTAAACGTGTTAAATGATGTTATTTTTCACACAAACATCAATTCTCTTTTCCAAATTTCTTTTCATGTTCTTGGAGCTTTAGGCAGTTAGTGTATATTGAAGTATACCTCAATTTACAAAATAGACATGTGTTTTGCTGAAGATTCTGTTCAAAATTTTCAAATTGAATCCTATTGTCCCATTGACTGAGTTACAAAATTGGAATTGTGTTTCCCTGGGGGCAGAGAGAAATCCCACAATGGTCTTAATTAAAACTTTTGTCAGAGAAAGAGCAAACATCAAATGAGCTTCATGGTGTTGTATTGCAATGTTTCCTGGGATTATTAGTCTCAGTGGTAGTTTATTTTGGGGTTTCACAATAAAATTAGGTTGACTCTAAAAATTCCCAATGGCCCTTTGGCATAGCAGAAAGGTTCTGACTGCCTTTCTAAGCTATTTTTAGCTATTTTTAGTACGCTGAGCCAGGGATGAGTTGCAATGGCACCATCAGTCCAAGTGAAATGGTACCATGAATGCAGGCATTTTAAATTCTTGCAATTAGGGACTACATTTTTTAAACTTTTGAGGACAACTGGATCTTTACTATCTTGTTCTCTTGCCTCCATAAGACTTCTCATGCTTTCCAGATCACATGTTCTGTTCTTGGGTTTTGAGAAATGCTAACACTATAAATGGAATAACATAACACTGAGAAACGAATAATATTTATTCAACAGTTGAGAGAATATAGATATGATTTTCCCTAACTTTATTAATGTAGTTTTAGTAAATTTTACATCTAGTTTATTGATTTTTGTTACTAAGGGAATGTTTATCTCTCTTGTGTATATGTGAAAAGAAAGGAAATAACTATACACTCACACATAGAAGGAAGGCTGGCAGGAGCTGAACATAACAACTGATAGGAATGAGAGGAAATATTGAATTTAGAGAACATTTTTGCCAGAAATGCTAGATGAAAAATGAGCAAAAAAAGAGTGGCTATTACTTTTATATAAATAACTTTTCTAATTACATTTATTTTCTCCTTGTCTAACTTTTACTGTTCCACATTATATTATTTTCTTGCTATTCACCATATTTTTCAGTTTTTCTACATATCTAACTTTCCTCAACTAATAGACTTTCTGAGGGCCTGTTTGGGTTCAGTTGGATTAAGTTGGTTATCTTGCACGTTATTTTATGTTGCAGGAAGATTTAGGGGTCTTAGCTGCATATTCCTGAGTATAGTTAGTGAAGTGTCTTAGAAACCTGTTCTAGGAAGAAAATAGTGATCACTGAAGGAAAATAAAAGAGAGAAGGATGAGAAGATGAAGGGATGATTTGGAGTGGAGAGCAGAAACTGGAGGATAAAAACAAAAGGGAATAAACAAGAAATGTTAGATGTTTGAGTTAGTCAAAAGTGACAGTGAATCTGACTCTGAATGGAAATAAAGAAGGCTGAAAATAATCCCCCTCACTCAGTTGCCATGGACTTGAAATCTACCTAGACAGGCCGATCCTTTGGGTTCACTCCATGAGCATCCTAAATTTAAAGCACAGACATCCTTACAGGGTGCTAGCCCTTGCCAGGAAGGCATCCATCATAAAACACGTTTTAGCATGAAGTAACGTATTACAGTCACCCTTCTTAGGTGGTCAGCTAGGATCTGGGCACTGAAGGAAACAAAGGTTTGAATAAAGTGAGCTAATCTAGCCCCATGGCTTTAAGTACTATCTGTGTGCTGATAGCTCCCACTTTATCTCTCCATTCCCAACCCCGAGCTCTACACTGCTTACTAGACATCTATGTTTCAGTGTTTATTAGTACCTCAAAACTCAACATAGGTGTAAGTTTGGGTCCACTGAGAAGCAGATACCAAGATGAGACTAGAGATTCAATCACATTTATTGGGGGAAATGCCTGTTTGAAAAAATGGGGAGGGAGCTGGAGAAGAGTGGGGAGGCTGGAGCAGCTGTCATATTGGGATGCATATTGGGGACAGCAGGAAGAAAGTTTGGATAGGAAGTCTTAGGCTTTGGTGCAGTTCTAAGAAAGTTTCAGCAAGGTTGGTGTGGAATCCTTGAACCAAAGTTGTCATCAGAGGAGTCCCGCATCTCTTGTGATGGGCATGACTTACTATCCCTAGGGGGTCTTCTCTTCGCTGGGAGCAGCCTGGAGAAAGCCAGGGCTGGGTGTGAACTGGTGTAGCAGCTGGGCCATGGGTCAACACACTCGCTGCAGTTGAAGATCTAAGAGCTGTGTTTTCATGGCCAGCACACATCCCTACACACACTTCTGATTCTTCCTTCCATCTAGTACTCTAAGATTTCTCCTCACCTAGTTTCCCCATTTCAGTCAGTGTCAGGTCAACTCCAGTGCCCTATCCTCAGCTCCTCTGCTACCACCCAGTTTCACATCTTGCTTTTGCCATCCCTAAAGTCCATACTCCAGTCCTTCCCAACTCTCCCATCTAATTCAAAATTAAGTCCAAATTCTCTACCACGACCTTCAAGGCTCTGCATGTTCTTCCCCCTTGCTAGCTCTCTCCCAGAATCCTCTACCACCCTCTCCTTCACTCTCCTCTTCCTCGGATACAGCCCATTCTTGCCCCAGGGCTTTTGCACTTCCTGTTCTTTGTGCTTGTAACCCTCTCCTCTCAGATTTCTCCAGGGCTCACTTTTCCACCTTTTTCAGGTCTTTACTCAAATGTTACCTGATCAGATCAGAGCATCCTTCTCTGGCCAACTTATATTACTCCATCTTCCCCATAATACTCAATGTTGTATATATTTATTACCTTTGTTTTTGTCTTTTTCTTCTAATTAGAATGTAAACTCTATGAGGGCACAGCCTTTATCTGTTTATTTATAATTGTTTCCCTAGGGCCTGCCATGAAATAAGTTTTCAATAAACATTTGTTGAATAAGTGAATAAATACAATTTAAAAACGTACAAAATTTGGACTATACTGAACATGCATTCTCTTTCACAGCATTATATTTTATAATCTACTTTTGCATAAAATATTATGAACATTTACCAACACTTTAAACATTCTTTTACAGCATAGTATCAATTTATGGCTGCAACTGATTCTATTTTAAGGATGTGCCATAGTTTTTTTACTCAACCTCATTAGTTCCCATTTTTTGGCTATTATGTGAATGATATTATAATGAACATCATTACCGTTAAACTCAGTAGGGACAGAAACCAAGTGTATCTTGCTCATCATTCTACCCCAAGTGCTCAGAGGATATATACATACAAAATATTAGGACTTATTTTTATTTCCTAAGGTCAAAACTTAGAAGTTGAATTGTCAGTTTTATATATTCACTTTGTTAAACCAATTCACATTGTAAAATCATGTTCTAGAAAGTGGTCACTTGAGCTCTTACTGTCAGGATTTGAGTGTCTACTGCTTTTTCAAAAAATATTCAAGAAAATAAAATGTCCTCGATTTGATCAATGACAAATATTATCTCATTTTAATTTGCATTATGTCTTTACCAGAGAAATTACATTTTTATCACAGATTCGTTGGCCATTTGTATTACTTCTTTAATGAATCGCCTGTTCTTATCTCCTGATAATATTTCAGACGTGGTTGAAAGTGTAGTTATGAGGCCTGGTCTGCCGTTCACTAACTGTCTTGCTTTTATCAGCTACTTGGTTTCTTGGAACTTCAATTTCCTCAGTGTAGTGGGAATAATAATGGTGCTTGCCTCCTTGGTTGCCCTAGGGAAGCTGGCAGGGGATAGAGGCTGGTGTCAGCCTCTTGCTGAGGGTGCTGTCCTTGACATTAGCATGGCCCAAGACAGTTGGGCTGTGGTGAGGAGTAAATGAGAAAAGGCAAATAAAGTACTCAGCATGGTGCCCGCTACAGAGGCGTGCTAATACATGAGAGCTGCTATCATTGTTGTAACTATATCTCTATGTATCTGCTTTTTGTACTACACCGTACTGTTTTGGGGGTGGTATTTCACAAATCCTTGGAATCCTGGGACCTCATGGAGTGCTTGGGATAAAGAGTAGTAGTGCTTAGCTACTCAATCAATGTTGTAAGATAAAAGATCGTATAAACCGTTGGTAGCAGTTGGGACTCTCTTGTCTTAGTTAATGTCTCTGTCTCCTCGTTCAGTTCCTTGTTTGTCTGGCCATAGAGTATCTGCCTCAATCTTTCAAGCTTATTTGCTCCTCCAAACCTTGACCCTAGGTCAGCCAAGCTCCACCTAACAGTTTCATACCACCCAACAAAATTTTCAGACCTGACACTTTTTTTTAAATTTCAGAATATTATGGGGGTACAACACTTTGGTTATATATATTGCCTATGCACTGCCCAAGTCAGAGCTAAAATCGTGGATATCCCCCAAACTGTGCGCCCTGCACCCATTAGGTGAAAGTTTTCCCATCCTCTCACCTGGAAGACCTGACACTTTCTAAGGAGTTAGGTGTTGCTTGTTAGTCTGCTGGGGAGTGGGGTAGATGAAGAACTCAGATAAGGACCACAGGGACGGTGAAACAATAGCCACAGAAGTCTGGCGAGTCCAGAGGTTATAAAGATGACTACGATTCCAGCGGGAACCGAGGCTATTCCGGAAAGAACTCCCCCTCCCCAGACCTTCATCCAAACCTTCTATACAACCTGCCACTCTCCCCTTTTTTGGTGTGGACTCTCTTTTCGGCCTCCACCCACCTGCACCCAGGTGCCCAAAATAAACAGCGTTTTGCTATGTCTCAGGCTTGAGTGTCTTCCTCTCGGCTCCCGCCTAACACTGCTGTTGCCTATGAGCTGTCAAAATGGAAAGTTATTGCATTTATTTTTTTTTCTGTCCCATAGGTTTTTCCTTACACACAGTTTCTCTATATCTAAAAATATCCTCACTATATTTTATTTAATCACGTGGGGGATACCCAGGAGAAGTTAGAATTGCATTTATCCATAAATATCCAGGAGAAGGCCTTATTTAGAAGTGCTGTAAGGTGACTGATATCTCATGGCATTTTCTTTGCCCCTCCAGATGTCCTTTAGAGAGATGCCCTAGAGTGATGTATAATGAAGTGTAAATTAAATGGAAAAAACCCCCCAAAAACAGATACAAAATGTCTCTTGGAAAATGTGTCAGAGAACCTATATTCATGAAATCTGAGGTTCAATTAAAATATTTCCCTCCCGCTATTGTTGTTACCCATTTAATTTTACTGTGGGCTGGTCTGTTGGGGTTTCTAGAGGTCTCATTTTAATTTGAGACTTTGATATGGAACCAACTAACCAAGAAAAAAAAAAAAAGAGAGAAAGAGAGAAAAGAAAAAAGCCCAGTACAACGATTGCTTTGACTGCACTAATTATATTTATTGAGGATGTGTTGAGCTGGTGGTCAAGCTTACTTTTGGGAAATGCTTACTTGATGGGAGATTTAACATTTCACAGTTGACATTCCTGAATTAACATAACTATGGCTGGAATCATTTTTCTTTTTTATCATTCTTTGCCATGGCTTACTTAGTCACTAAGTGCTGTCTGCTCTGAGCAACCTTGATAGACGAGGCAACACGCTTGTAAATAACAGATATATTTGTAGTGCTTGCCAAATAAGAAAAAAAGTGCATCTTTGCCACTGCAATGTAACTGGAACAGATGTCTGAATATTTTAAAACATGGTAGATGCTGTAAATTAAGATTTTGGTCCTTACAATACATCAAAATTTCTTCCTAATCATTTTAGGATGTGGTAGAAAACAGTGTCATTTACATGGTGGCCCTCTTGACAAGTCACCAAACATCTGGAGAAAAAACAAACAACCCTCTCAGGTAATTATTTAAATTTTTACAAAAATGTAATGTAGAAACATTTTATCACCACAAAGAAAAATTAAATAAATTCAGCAATCAAGCAACGTTGACTCTGACATAGAAAATATAAAGTTATGGTACAATAATACAGAAAATAATAACACAAAAATGATTTCAAGTTGTTTGTTTCACTAATTAGCTGATTTACATATAATGTGACTGGCTTCCAAAGAGGCTTACCATGACACACTCAAACACCAAGATAACGCAGCTTTGTAAGAGTGAGGAAAGAGAGGTAACGGGACAAACAGAATGCCTGAAGGTAAAATAAAATTCCAGGCAAGACTCACACATTAAACCCATGTTGTGTGTTTTGTTTGTTTGTTTTGTTTTGCCAGAGGTGTCGCAGATTGAGTGCTAAACTTTCTAGCAGCCAACAAGTTGAGGGAAACATGATTAATTATACAATACACAATGTTCACAAGGTTCAAATCAAACATGTTGCTTAGGAGCAGTGTGACTATTCCTGAAATTGAGACCAGAGAGAATTTCCCCCAGTTGACCCTCATGAGAGGACACTGCATAATTAGGGAATGGTATTTTGCCTTCGAAAATATCCTTAAATTAAATACAGGGAATTGATTCGTAGGATAGTTTCTTTAGTTATCCTTAAATATAGGCCAAAGGCATTATGCTAATATACAAGCACCAGGCTTGCACAGACCGTGTGCAGTTGTGATGAGGGATGTACCAGTGTGGCCCAGGGTGCAGGGGGCACCAGATGTTGGGGTGTGCAGTGGGGAAGAGATTCAAATCTGCTTGTGAGGTGTGGTCACGTAGCGTTTCCAAAAAGAGGGCTTACACTGAGTACCAAGAGGAGTGCAGGAGCACCCCAGGTAGCTGGCCCGGTATGCTATCTCATAACAAATTTAAATGATGAAATACTAATTTTGCTTTAGTTTTCTTTCATTTCACATAAAGATTTCTTTCAAAAATAACACTTATTCTGTTCTTTTTAGATTTAAAAAATAACACATGGTTATTTTAGAGCATTTGAAAAGATAAAAATATAATGAAAATAAAAACCACCCAGAAATAAAAATGGTTAATGTATTCATACATTTTCTTCCATTTTTTTGTTTGTACATTATATATGTATATATGTGTTTCAAAATTGAGATCATAATGTATATAAAATTTTGCATCCTTTTTAATGTAATATTGTGTCATTTTTTCCAAGTCATTAACATTCTTTGAACACTTTAACTGCATATTATGAACTCTTATAATCATTTAGGTTGTTTTCATTTTTTTCTAAATAAAAGTGTGTTACAGTAAACATTCTTATGTATAGTTCTTTGGATAACTTCTAATTATTGGGTTTTCTAGATGTGTAATTACTGAGTTAAAAAATATAAATATTTTCAAATCATTTGGTAACTATTGTCAAATTTAAAATGTTTCTACTTTAATTTACATAAAACTTGTGCTTATATATGTATATATGTTTATTTATTTATATTTATGCATTTGTGAGTTTATTTTATTCTCATAATAATCAAATGTATTAGTTAACAAATCCAGATATTCTCTGTAGAAGAAAAAAACCTACATACAGAGCAGTCAGAAGATTTTCTCAAAGTTACAGAAAGTGTGCTGTGTTTTTGCCTAAATTGAGTCATGCTTTGTTTTTCTCCTTCATTCTGCATGAATAGATACTACACTGGTATTTCAAAAAGCATGTTCTTATGTGAAAATCATGAAAAGGCTTGGTGATTTGTTTTGGTGTACTTTTTATTGTTAGTATTTTGTCTTCTAAATATTAAAGTTATAGATGAATTATAATGCACTCCTTGCAGGAATAGAATTGCTTAACAGAAATATGAGTTTGTCTGCACAATTATATTATCAATGTGATCTAACAAAACAGCAACAACAACATCTCTGCCAAGACTCTTGCCTGTCCTGAAAGGATCCTAGTACATTTCAAGCAAATTATTGAGTGGCAGTAATGATCCTCACAAAGAGAAATGGTGAAATAAGGCAAATACTTGAATGATTCAGAAAAATAAACATTTTCACCTCAAACATTACGTTATCACAGCAAAGGTTATTCTCTTGCATTAATGTATGTCATAATAATTCCACAAATTTCATTTGAGTTTTTATGTAAAGGCACATATTGAAAAAAACACTTTGCTCCTAGGATATAATCAAAACTTGTGAAATAACAATGTTCTGAAGTTGGTCTATTATGCTTTCTTTGGTTCTTTGCCTGAGGTGGTTTCATAAGGGAGACCACTTCAACTGAGGTCCTCTTGGTTCCCCTGGACTTGAATGATGTCACACCTGAGAATTCTGCCCAGGAGTAAAGAGTGGTAAATAGTAAATTTTACTTCTGCTGCTGTTGATCACAAAAAGCTTTGAAAATGGGGATATTAAATGTTTTTTGGAGAAAATGAGGCTGTGGATGAAGACTCAGATCTTCAATATGAAAATATGAATCAAAAAGGGTCTTGATCCATTAGAAATTTATCACCATGGAATAAACATATTGCCACCCATAGAATTTGAAATACAATTACTTTCAATTTTAGAAGTCCTTCAGGGTATGATTTTTCTCTTAGTCTTATTTAGTCTTACTTATTTATGACTACTAAATAAGTCTATACAAATTTGTTCCAATCAGATAAGGGGGAAGGTCTATTGTCTGCACAAATTTAATTATAATAATACATTTTAGATAGTTTCTTAATACTTAATAAAACTATAGGTATATAAGAAGATAAAATCCATCTGTAATCTCTTTGATCATGTATAAATGATATTAAAATCAATATTTCTCTAAATGCAAACTTGTTGGAGAGTTTCCCAAAGGGAATATACAGCCCAGTGGTTTTAATGCATGAACTCATTAAAGCATGGCTCATTACTATGTGGCTGAAAAGCCAGCTACAGGATATTCCTGCCCTAAGTCTATTATGAACAGTTTGGTCTGATTGTCTTTGTGACAAGGGTTGTTTCTGAACCTGGTGATTCAACGAGTGAATTGCTGGTCTGTTCCTATGCCTCCAGACAGTTGTGGGTTAGAATTGTGTGAAGCCACCTCATCACCCTCCACATCTGCTTGGCAGTTAATATTGATGTGTGCCAGTTGATGTTTTACCTTGTTCTCAAGAAGTGTACATTGTCCTCTCTCAGTGAGTTTCTCTTTTTCCAGTAAAAGCCTGGAATTTAATATCTGGGAAAATCCATACGCACACTTTAATTTTGTTCTGGATACACATTGATCCTCTCTTGTGGGAGTCAAGCCACTGTTTTATTTGGAAGAGGAAGCATTTATTTGAAAAAATAAATCCTCTGTTTTTAAGAAGGCATAAACAAGATTTTGTTGTTTTTAAATAATTTAAAATCTTTTAACATTGTTTTCTACTTTCTGCTTTGGTGCATCTTTGTTATTTTGTATTCATTGCTGCTATTGTCAAAAGTCATATCAAATTAACATAAGACTTCTAATTATGTACAGTGTATCCAGTACTTTGCTAGGCATTGGAAGACAGGTTGCTTCCCTTGGGGAGCTAGTAATCTAATGGCTATAGGAAAGGATAACATATGTATGTCTATAATAATGAATGGAAAAATCATCTATAATCAAATGCCAGATTATGTGTACACTGTAAGAATTGCAAGAATTTAGAGACTGTACAATGGGTAGAACAGATTGGAAAGAATACAGTGTGTGTAGTGAAGAAACCAGTTGATTAGGGTGGGGTAAGAATGGCAGGGTATACATTGGATTGTGGTGGGAAATACATGTAAAGTTGGTGAGGCCTTTAGGCCAGGGTCAAAGAGTTTAATTTTGATTAAAAAAATAGCAGTAATATTTTGTGGTTTCTGAATTAGGAAGATGGAATAATGGCTTTAGAAATATGTATATGGTAGTGATGTGTAGAGATATTTTATAGAGGGAGAATGTAGAGGCAGAGGAAAATTTTAAAAATTACTATTCATCTATTTAATGGGTTTCCTAAGGTGTCTTAATATGCCATTTGGTTTATTATATATTTAACTTTATTTAAGGTGCATATGTTAAGCAGACTTGGATATTTCAGAGTGTGATGATCTGGGCCAGGGGTGGAGAACCTGCAGCCTTAAGGCCACATGTGGCCTTCTAGGTCCCTAAGTGTGGCTTTTTGACTGAATCCAAATTTTACAGAACAAATTCTTTTATTTTTGTTAATATATGTTTGTTCATCTTTTATATTTTTATTTAATTTTTAAAATGAATGTATTTAAAATACCAAAGAATAAAATAAGTTTCAATGAAATAATCCTCCCAGATTGACCGGCACAATTAGAACATTAGTAAGCCATAAAGGCTAAATTAATGGTTGCTACACTCACGATCTAGTTCTAACTTCCCCTGCCTGACTGGTGCCACTACGCCATGAGGCTGGTTGTCAAGAGTTTGTGGGGGTCGAGTATGTCAGTCTGTTATTAGCTTTTGACAATGGTGCACTGTGTTTCTGTTTGAAGTGGAGTTTGTGAATAGTTGTACAGCTTGACAGTAGTTTTTAACTCCGTCTGCTTAACAGTCCATCATATCAAAGAAGACCAAGAGGATGCTGAAGGAAGAAAGCAGATTTGTAAATGAGGATTGGGAATTGCAATATTACCTTGTTTCTGCTAAAGATAAGATGATTTACTTGCTGTGTGATACTGCAATATCAATATTAAAGAAATTCAATGCTCATCATTATTATAGCACTCATAAGGACCACAGATATTTCAAATTAGAGGGAGAGGCTTGAAAGGTTGTATTGCCGAAATTAAAAGATGAAAAGCAAAAGCAAAGACAATTCTCTCAAGCAGCAATAAGTCCCGGAAATAATGCCACTGAAGAAATTTATAAAGTAGCTTATACACTTGGAAAAAAAGGGAAGCCATTCAGTGTTGTAGAAATTGTGAAAGAATGCATTATTGAAGTTGTAGGATGCTTAGACACTGGTAATGTTTCAAAGTACAAGCAACTGCCTCTTTCAAGGAGAACCATAACTGATTGGCAGCATAAATTAGCCTTCAACTTAACAGAACAACTTCATGCAATAATTCAAAAGGAAAATATATATTATTCAATTGCTTTGGATGAATCAACTGATACTACTGATTCTGTGCAGGTTTTATACTTCATTTGGGTCATAATTGGAGACTTTCTTTGCCATGAAGAGTTACTTGCTTTGGGCACTCTTGCGAACAGAACACAGGGAATAGATATCTTCAACTTTCAAGATAAATGTCATGAAGTTGGACTCATTTTGGTAAATTTAGTGAGTGTATATACAGATGGTGCACCTTCCATGACAGGAAAACATGAAGGGTTTATTGCACAGATTAAAAAAAAAGTATTAACAGATCCAGATGCTCTTATTTCTTTTCATTGTATCTTGCATCAACAAAATCTCCATGCTAAAGCTACTATTTTAAGTGACACTTTGCAAAAAGTTAAAAGTATTGTTAACTATATTTGTGCAAATGTAACAGGGCATCATCAGTTTCATAACATGCTAAAGTTGAACAATGAAGTAGTCAGTGCAGATTTGCCGCATCATTCTAATGTGTGTTGGCTATCACAGGGACATGTGTTAGCCAAAATTTTATCTCTGTGAGAACATATAGTTAAACTTTATTTAACAGAATCAGCAATGTGAATTAAAAGATTTTTATAGGAATGAAGCATTTCTGTGTGATAGCATGTCAAATTGAACTGACTTGAACATTTCTTTGCAAGGTAAAACTAAGTCTATATATGAGATATGTGGCAAAAAATCTAAGCATTTCCAAAAAAATGATCATTTTTCAAAGCACTTCTTCAAAAGGAAATTTTGGGTGAACGTTTTTCCCAGCAAAGGTCATAGATGAGCAGGATCATATATGCAAATCATTTGAAGAATACGCAGCTATTGTAGACCTATTATTAACTATTGGAGGATATAATGAAAGGTTCACTGACTTTGAGAATCATGACATCATACTCAAATTAGCATTTCAGTCTCACCTAGTTGATATCACCAAGGTACTCAAAGAACTACAGATGGAATTGATTGAGCTTTCAGTAGATGACATTTTAGAGTCATTTTTTGATGCTAAGAAAGATCCAATTGAAATATGGAAAATTGCAGAATATCCATGCCTTTGACAACATGCCTGAAAAATGCTTTCTTTCTTTTCAACCATTTACTGCTGTGAATCTGTATTCTCCTACCTAACCCAAATCAAGATGCCCTTAAGGTCACAAATGACTGATACCCATCTAAGAGGATCAACAGAAACTGTGGACCTCCATGCTGCAACCAAATATTCAAATGCTATCCAACAAAAAGCAAAAACAACAAAGTCATTAAAGGGTTAGTTAACTTTAAAATTAACAAATAGTTTTCATTTTTTGAAATTATTAAGTACATAGTAGTTCGATTTTTACAAAATAATGTACATTTGTAAGTATATCTAATTGAAGTTTCTTGAATGTGGCCTTATTTGATTGCAGCTAAATTAATGTGGCCTTCCAACATGAAAAGCTTCCCCACCCCTGATCTGGACTCATTGCTTGAATTATAGCTTGAGATTCTCTATAACAATTGCCAAAGTTAATCTGCAACACTCTGCTCTTAGCTTTTTAACACCATATTTATGGTTTTACTGTTATTAATTATTTTGAAGAATCTTAAATAGGTGGATTACGCTTTATGAATGAACTTCTAAAAATCTCTGGTACCATTAAGAAACTATTCAAGTCAGGATAGGCTAAGTTTGCTGAAGTAACAAACAACTGCTAACTCTCAATGCTTTACCACTGTAAAAGTTTATTTCTGGTAAATGTTTGCAGTAAATATCTATTGTGAGTCATTGCAGTGACCCATTGCAGCCACCTGGAACCCTTATCTTACTACGTCCTTCCATACTTAAGGCAGGAGAAAAGGAACTTGGTGAATTACATATTGTCTTTTAAAGCTTCTACCCAGAGAATCTTCTATATATAATTTTTAGTAACATTTTGTTGGCCAAAAGACATCACCTGGCTGTGCCTAACTTCAAAGTGGCAAGGAAATGCTATGCCATCATATGCCCAAAATAAGGGAAAACAGGATGTGTCTTTACAGCTCTAATGACTACTGCAGGGATATAGCCCCCTTTCAAAGTACTGATAAGCATAGAACTAGGAAGAATAATGTCTTTCAAATAATTTTTTTTTTTTTTACCAAAAAGTATTTCATCCACTACTTAGGTCTATAGGCTCATAGGCCTGGAGCAAATTAGAATTTTAATCTAAATGAACAAGGTGACCCCTAACATGACTAGAATGTGATTTTGTATTATGCATTGGTAAGTGTGAGGAGAGTTTATAAAAACTTCTTGTCATAGAAGTTTAGTATTAAATTCACACTTGTGTTCTGCACATTTGAGTACAGAGAGGCCAATTTTTTTATGTGAACTTTAGATGACAAAACAATTTAGTATAATGTATAAATAATCATAAATATAGATTACATAAACACACGCTGTTTATGCTTACATACATAGATCTTATTACTTAACTAACAACTGAGAGATGAGTGATAAATAGTGGTGACTCCTGGTGACTAAGGATCTCTCTGTTTAGCATATATCCTTGATGACCTTTGAGGGCACAGTATGTGAGTTTTTAAAGTTTTAAATTAGAGAATTAGAGTATTAAAATGGAGACCACATTTGAATGTATCCCATAATTTTTCAGTAGTAGGCAACATAAGATTTACCATTTCTGTATAAAGCTTGGATTTTATCTACGCTATCTTGAAATATCAAATTCCACAAAAAATCATTTGATTTAATGAAATTAAAGTGTGGTCCATAGGGGCTGGCTCAGAAGACAATCTGAGTGGTAGATTGTGGGCTCCAGCATGTCCCTTTCTGGTAGTGTCCATCCCTGGATCTCTAGCAGTGTCATATACTTCAATTCTCCATGTCCTTAAAAGGAGCAACTTCCAAGCAGGGTCCTTGAGAACTACTGTGAACACACATAGTACTCAGGTTCAAGCCTTTGCTAGTGGGTTTGAAGAAGTATATATAAACTTGTAATTTCAGCAATTTTTTACATATGCCTGTATATTTATGTTTGAAATATGACCTTTTTTTTAAAAGTATGACTTGGAATGGCTTAAGATATAGGCTTAGATTTTAGATTTCAGGTGTTGAGAGTGAGACGAAAGATGCTAAGAACTATCCTTTGGAGTGGAGAGGAAAACATAGCCCTGCAAGATGGCATGGAGAGGTAGCAATTGTGTTATTCTTGTTCTAATGTCTGTACATTACTATTAATACTAATTTCTGTATGAATCATTCTATTTTGTTAACAGCAATTATATTGGTGATACTTGTAATAGTCATAAGTTATAGATGGTAATTGCATGGACTATTGTATGATAATAATAAATATTAAAAGATAGTTTTATGTCAAGTTTCAGAAAGAAACTGAAGTATAAAATTATGAGTGAGTAGCTATTAAGGATATAAAATAAAGGGTGTTTTAATGGGTAATGTACCTGACTTCAGCTTCCCTATTTAACCTGACTAAAAAATAATTTTCAGAGTATTGAGTAATCAGTTGACACAAAGCTATCCTAAAGTTCTTGAAAATTGCAAAACATCTGTGGTACCAAAAAGCATGCAATGCTGCATACCTTCAGTGTTTGCATTTGAGCTGATCAACTCAGACTTCAGACATTTAAGTATGCACTGTTACTTATAAGACTTTTTGGGTTCTTTATAAAGGACTCATGAAAATGATATTTTTCAAAATAATTTCATTAACTTGTGATCAAGTATGTTCTGTATACTTTCACAAGAACTGATCACTCAATAATGACTACCAAATAATATATATTTCTGTATACGTGTGTGTGTGTGTATACATAAGTATGCACACATAAGGATGAAACTTTCTGATCAATTTATGTTAGAATATGAAAATCAGTTTTCTACTTGAGATCCTCACACTGCAAAATATATTAGTTTTTTGTTTGATTTTGTTTTCAATTGACAAATAATAATTGTATATATTTGTAGGGTACACTGTGATGTTTCAATACATGTATACACTGTGGAATGTTAAAATCAGGCTAATTAGCATATCAGTCACCTAAAATATTTATTATTTCTTTGTGGTGAGAACATTAAAGATCTTCTCTTCTAGTTATTTTGAAAAACACAATATATTATCGTTAACTATAGTCATCTTCCTGTACAATAGAACATCAGAACTTATTCCTCCTATCTAACTGTAACTTTGTATCTATTGACCAATGTCTCCCTATTCTCCATCCATCCCCCCACCCCCACCAGCCTCCAGTAACCACAATTCTTCTCTCTGCTTCTATGAGTTTGAATTTTTTAGATTCCACATATAAGTGAGATCATATAGTAATTATCTCTCTGTGCCTGGATATTTCACTTAACCTAGTGTCTTCTAGATTCATCTATGTTCTTGCAAATGACAGAAGTTCCTGGGTTTTTTTTTTAAGCTGAATAGTATTCCATTGTGTATATATACCACATTTTAAAAATTCATTTATCCGTGGATGGATACTTTGTTTTTTTTTAAAATCTTGGTTATTGTGACTAATGCTGAAATGAACATGGGATACAGACATCTCTTTGGCATGCTGATTTCAATTCCTTTGGGTATATACTCACCAATGGGATTGCTAGATCATATGATAATTCTATTTTTAGTTTTTTGAGGAACCTCCATACTGTTTTCCAAAAGGGCTCTACTAATTTACAATACCACTAACAGTGTATAGGAGTTTCCTTTTCTTTACATCCTCATCAACACTTTTTATCTTTCATCTTTTTGATAATAGCCAACCTAACAGGTGTGAGGTGATACCTCATTGTTGTTTTAATTTGCATTTCTCTGATAATTAGAGATGTTGAGCATTTTTTAATTTATCAATTGGCCTTTTGTATATTTCTTTTAAGAAATGTCTATTCAAGTCCTTTGCCCATTTTTCAATAGGGTTATTTGTTTTCTTGTTATCTAGTAGTTTGAGTTCCTTACATATTTTGGATATTAGCCCATTATCCAGTGTATGATTTGCAACTATTTTCTCCCAATCCGTGGGTTGTCTCTTCACTCTATTGTGTCCTTTGCTGTGCAGAAGCTTTTTAGTTTCATGAAATCTCATTTGTCTATTTTGGCTTTTGCTGCCTGTGCTTTTGGGGTCATATCCAAGAAATTTCTGCCCAGACCAATGTCATAGAGACTATCTCCTGTGTTTTCTTCTAGTAGTTTTATAGTTTCAGGTCTTATGTTTAACTTTTTTATCTATTTTGTGTTGATTCTTGTATAAGGGGTGGATAAGGGTCCATTTTCATTCTTCTGTATGTGGATATCCAGTATTCCCAACACCATTTATTGAAGAGACTGTCCTTTCCTCATTGGATATTCTTGGTACCTTTGTTGAAAGTCAGGTGACCATAGACGTGTGAGTTTGTTTCTGGGCTATCTATCCTATTCCATATCCTATTCCATTGGTTGATGCATCTGTTTTTATGCCATTACCATGCTATTTTGATTACTATAGCTTTGTCATATTAATATGTTTTGAAGTCAGGTAGTGTGATGCCTTCAGCTTTGTTCTTTTTTGGTCAAGATTGCTTTAGGTATTAGAAGTCTTTTGTGGTTCCATACAAATTTTAGGATTTTTTTTCTATTTCTGTGAAGAATAAAATTGGAATTGTGATAGGATTGTATTGAATCTGTAGATTGCTTTGAGTAGTATGGATATCTTAACAATATTAATTCTTCTAATCCATAAACATAGTATATATTTTTATTTATTTGTGCCATTTTCAATTTTTTTTTTAATAGAGACAGGGTCTTGCTCTTGCTCAGGCTGGGCTCAAACTCTTGAGCTCAAGCAGTCCTCCCGCCTCGGCCTCCCAGAGTGCTAGGATTACAGGCATGAGCCACTGAGCCCAGCCATTTTTTTATTTTATTTTTTCATTTTTAATTTCTTTAATCCATATTTTATAGTTTTTGGTATATAGATCTTTCACCATCTTGGTCAAATTTACTCCTAAGCATTTTATTTTTTTTGATGCTATTGTAAGTAGGATTGTTTTCTTAATTCCTTTTTTCAGGTAGTTTGTTTTTAGTTTACAGAAATGCTACTGATTTTTGTTGATTTTGTATCCTGCAACTTTATTGAATTTGTTTATCAGTTCTAACAGTTTTTTGGTGGAGTCTTCAGGATTTTCTGTGTATAAGTTCATGTTGTCAGCAGAAAGAGACAACTTTATTTCATCGTTTCCAATTCAGACGCCTTTTATTTCTTTGTCTAATTGCTCTGGCTAGGACTTCCAGTGCTTTGCTGAGCAGAAGTGGTGAGAGGGAATTTGGAGGAAAAGCCTTCAACTTTTCACTGTTGAGAATGATGTTAGCTGAGGACTTGTCATACACAGCCTTTATTGAATTGGGGAACATTCCTTCCATTCAAGTTAATTTGTTGCATGCTTTTACTATGAAAGGATTTTTGAATTTTGTCAAATGCTTTTTCTACATCTATTGAGATGATCTTAGGGTTTCTGTCCTTCATTCTGTTAATATGATGAATCACATTTATTGATTTATGTACCTTGAACCAACCTTGCATCCCAGGGACAAATTTCACTTTATCATGGTGAATGACCCTTTTAATGTACTGTTGAATACAGTTTGCTAGTATTTTGTTGAGAATTTTTACATCTATGTTCATCAGGGATATTAGATGGTAGTTTTCTTTTCTTATAGTGTTTTTGTCTGGCTTTGGTATCAGGGTGAAGCTGGCCTTGTAAAATGAGTTTGGAAGTGTTCTGTCCTCTTCAATATTTTAAGAGAGTTTGAGAAGTATTGGTATTAGTTCTTTAAATATTTGGTAGAATTCAACCATGAAGCCATCTGGTCCTGGGCTTTTCTTTGATGGGAGACTTTTTATTACTGATTTAATCTCCTTATTTGTTATTGTCCTGTTGAGATTTTCAATTTTTTCATAGTTCAGTCTTGGTAGGTTGTATGTTTCTAGAAATTTATCCATTTCCTCTAGGTTGTCCAATTTGTTGGTGTATAATTGTTCATAGTAGTCTCATGATTTTTTGTGTTACTGTGCAATCAGTTGTAATATCTCCTTTTACATTTCTGATTTTATTTATTTGAGTCTTCCCTCTTTTTTCCTTAGTTAGTCTAGCTAAAGGTTTATTGATTTTGTTTAGTTTTTCAAAAAACCAACTCTTAGTTTTTATTAATCTTTTATATTGTTTTTCTAGGCTCTATTTCATCTATTTCTGTTTTATATCAGTTTGTTTTGGTAACTTTCAGGCAGGCTGCACAGAATGGTCTTCTGTCACACCTGTCATTTCTAGGTTACCATATAGGGTACACATCTCAAGGGTCTCCTAGCTATAATTTCAGCCCTTTCTCTCTACTTATGCTCCTCTCTAGTCTTCTTCCTCCCTCCTACAATATAAGGTTTTGCTGGAAAGTTGCTTTATTTTCAATTCACTGTTGCTACTTACATTAAAGTAATTAATTGGGAGGCCATAGATTAAGAAAGTTCCAGTACCCTGGGTTCCTAGGTAAGTAAACCAAAACCTAATTCAGTGTAAGAAATCATATTCTAGGTCAATCAGAAAAAGCCAATTATCTTCTCACTAGGAACTTTCTACTGGGATGAATTCTTTGCCTTGCTTCTGTGTTCACCCTATGAAAGCCTTCCCAGAATTGCTTGCAGTCTGGCACTGCCCAATTCATGAATTACTGTTGTGTAAATAAACTCTTTATTTAATATTTTAATGTGCCTAAGTTTATCTTTTAACACTTATATAATTGCAATTCAATGTACTTTGATGTTGCAGACAAGCTGAGGGGGTACACAAAGCATAGCAGGCTATTTTAGGTATATCTTAGTGCTCAGGGTAGGGTTCCTATTCTAGCCCTTACCATACACACAAATTCAGATGGGATAAGTGGAGAAGAGAGGCAAAGAATTGGAAGCATTGTAGGTGGAGTTAGAGTAACCAAGGACTTGGGAGTGAAATCAAGATGGTCCAGAGTGGGTATACACTAGATTATACTCATTTTTCTCTTATTGCCAACTAAGGAAATGTGTCATCTTACTGTATCATACATATGAAGGCTGAGTGTACCTATTCACATTGTATTGAAGCACTTAGGCAGATAATTTAAACCACAAAGAAAAATCCTCCCTGTTTGCTTGAGTTGCCTAAATATTGCAGCCAAATATGTATTTTAGGTCATGAATTACACAGATAATTTCTTCAATTCATCATTTTACTTTTTTCCCAAGCTTTTCACAAATACAACTTTGGTGAAATATGAAGGAAGAGATATGTGTTTTAGAGATTCAAATTTCTCTTAGATTTATGTGTTATCATTCAGACTGCCTGAATACATAGCAATTTTCTTATTTTCATTGGCACTGTCTGATATTTGCTGAACACTTTGAGAAACCCCTTTCATATCTAGGAAGATTACCAGTCATCTACAAAGATAATATTTATATTCGTTGACATTTTTAATTCCACCTTTGAACCTTTTCTTTTAAAATAGTATCCCCCAGTGATAGAGGCACAATGTCTTGAAAGCCTAGACCAGTCTCCATTAGCCATGGAAATTAAGGGAAGTATATTTTGGGTAACATAAACAAAACATGCTCAACTGAATCTGCATTTTGTGCTTTTGCGTTATTAGCTATTTGGGGATTTATAGTGTTTCTAATACAATCATAAAGTCACATTATGGAAACTCAGAAGAACATGGAAAATCATCTCATTTTCTAATTTTTCCCTTTAACTTTGCAACTCCTCCTCCACAATGTGGAGAACATTGGCATTATTCTGCTCAAACTGAGCTCTACCTTTGCCCTCGATTCACTGATTGTTTAGTATATGTGTGGCTTGGGATGAGGAAGATGGGAGTTAATATTTTGATTTTAAAGGTTTTTCTTGGTGGCTGGATCTGGCAGATTTCTCAAGCTGGTTTGCCCTTCCAGCTACAAGTAAGTGATACACATTCAACAAAGAAAAAGCCACTGAATAGTCCTGGTACTGTCACATAAACAGAATACTCCTCCAAGAGATAATTAATGTTTGAGTCTAATAAAGATTAAGTCATTCCTGCTGAAGACTTATCAAAACACAAGAGAGAGGTACAATAAATGTGAACACTACTTGTTCAGTAACACATCTTTATTGTATATTTTGATAAAGGTTTAGTTATCTCCTGATATCTGGTGCCAGTTTTGCTAGTTGCCACTTGATGAGACAGATAAGCTGGAAGAGGAGGGTGCCAGGAAAGACCTAGTCAGTAGTACTTGGCTAGAAGTGAGTAGAGACAATATCATTGAACAGAAACCTCAAAAAAAGAGAGACTAATGGCCAAAGAACACATGAAAAAATGCTCAGAATCTCTAATCATCAGGGAAATGCAAGTCAAAACACAATGAGATGTCACTTAACTCCAGTGAGATTGGCTTATATCAAAAAGTCCCAAAACAGCAAATGTTGGCTGTGGAGAGATAGGAGCACTCATACACTGCTGGTGGGACTGCAAACTAGTACAACCTCTATGGAAGTAGTATGGAGATGACTCTAAGAATTAAAAGTAGAACTACCATTTGATCCAGCAATCCCACTACTGGGTATTTATCCAAAGGAAAAAAAGACATTCTATAATAAAGACACTGCATGTGAATGTTTATAGCAGCACAATTCTCAATTGCAAAGATGTGGAAACAACCCAAGTGCCCATCAATACATGAGCAGATTAATAAAATGTGCTATATGTATACCATGAAGTACTATTCAGCCATAAAAAAGTGGTGAACTAATACCTCTTGTATTATCCTGGATGGAGCTGGAGCCCATTCTTCCAAGTGAAGTATCACAAGAATGGAAAAACAAACACCACATGTACTCACCATTAAATTGATATTAATCAATCAAAAATTATGTGCACATATGGAAGTAACATTCATTGGGTGTTGGGCAGGTGGGAGGGGGGAGGAGGGCTTAGGTAAATTCACACCTAAAGGGTGTGGTGCATACTGTCGGGGGGATGGGCACACTTGTAGTTTTGATTTGGGCAGTGCAAAGGCAATTTATGTAACCAAAGCGTTTGTACCCCCATAATACTCTGAAATAAAAAAAAAAATATAAGTAGCCCCATTGAGCAGCTACTTTAAACAAAAAATAAATAAAATAAAATTATTTTACAAAACAAATCATTTAAAAAAAAAGAAAAAAGAAAAAAAGAAAATAGCACCAGGCCTTTGAAAAAGAAGTCAAGGTCAGACACCAGGGAATGACACGATTGAAATCAGAAGGGTATAGTGAGCGTAGAGTAAGGTTTAGGCTGAGACTGTCAATGCTCCCACTTACCTTTGGATCAAGTAGGTACTGATTAATATCTCTTACAAGCTCCTCCTTGTTCTGGCATCTGGCTACATCTCCAGCTTTTTTCTCTCTGGTTCCCAATTCCAATTCTGCCCGAGGCCAGTGAACCTCATTCATGTCCTCACAGAGGCTTGTTCTCTTTCACCACTAAACCTTCGTCTATACCATCTCTGTGCTTGGCAACCTGTCCCTTCTGTCCCGTCTTTGTCCAGCTACCTGCTCTAGCTCAGAAAAGAAGCACTTTCTTTACGGGGAGAGTCCAATGTGCTGAGGAGAAATGTAGAAGATACTTTAGCATTCAACTGAGTTTTCTAGTTGATACCATTAGGAAAATTTAAAGGACATCAAAACACAGAGAGCCTTCAAGGAGCAATGGGTAACTACCTACAATGTTGTTGTGTAGGAACACGTGCATATAATTTTTCTTATTTTTAATCAACCACATAGTCTTTTTAGGTTCCTAACAGAAACATTAACCTTGAGTTCCCTGCTGCTCAACTCTTTCCTAAAGCTCATTTAGGGGAATAATTTTGATGGGGGGACAGGCAATCTGTCTATTTCTCTTGATAAGTGTTGCCCCTGGATCAAGTTGCATTATCAGAGAGCAATGCATGGCTTTCAGTGAATTATACTTTGATGTCCTGCTTTTTATTCACCATGTGAAATTCCACCCTTTATGAAGTACTTATCTGTAAGTGGCCATATTTATTAAGGGGATGTTGTTAAATATGATCCATACTTGATGACCCACAATTTCACTCTTAGATATATAACCAAGTGAAACTCTTGTACATTTTCAATAGAAGGCATGTACACAATACTCACAGTACCACTACTCACAATAGCAAAAACCCTCAAATAACCCAAATATCCACCAATGAAAGAGTAAATGAATGAGCCATGGTATAGTCACACAATGGAAGGTTATAAAGCAATCCAAACAAATGAATTATAGCAACATACAATAATATGGATGAATCTTAGCAATACAATATTGAGTGAGAAAGTAAGTCCTAAAATTACATACAAAATGATATCCAATTTTATAAAGTTGAAAACAACTAAAATAAAAGAAAGTGAAATTTTAGAAGCATATATAAATGCTTTACACTTATATACAAAGGGAACCAAGGAAATGAGGAGCATGTGATTTAGGATGATGGTTAGTTTTGGCGGAAGGGGTTTGTGGATTTGGCTGGGTTGGGACTATAGAGGTGGTATAGGTGCTAGCTCTAGTCATTGGTGGTAGATTCACAGATGTTTATTACATTATTAAAACTCACTCATTTCACTCACTAGAAATGGAAAGAAAAGAACAAAGTCCAGCATAATTCACAGAATCTCCTTAATGAGGGCCCTTGGGAAAGTTTTTAAAAAAAATCAGATCTGAGAAATCAAAGCCTCTCCTGCAAAATTGCAGTTTTCTATTACATTACTTCTAAGAATTTTCTTTTTGCTTTGGCTACTAGGAGGCTAGGTCAAATTTACAGGCCACCTTCAGTAATTACATAGTAACTATGGTATACATTTCTGTGTCTAACTTGAATCCTGATTTCATCTTATCCTACCCTACTTTCTCTTAGTTTTGATTTCTTAAATCTACTTTTAAAAAATCTCATTTTATTGTGTATATTTCTATGAATATCTATAAGTTCCCTTTATCTAGGTAGAGGATATAAATGAATGAAAACAGATTTACCTGATATTAGATAATATTCAGCATCTATTGCTTGAGAATGAGGGTGACATTTGGCAATGGGTTGGGATGTTATTCCACACGTATTGTGCTTGTTGTGTTTTGCAGTTTGTAGGAAGGGAAGTGAGCATATCCTATTTGTTAGGATTAGTCTGGGAGAAATGTGCTGGGTGGGTTCTACTCAAATACATATTTTTATAATAATTTTAAGTATTTCTCTAGAATGTCCATTATACTAAGGAAGTCATTTCTTAGTAGTACCTAGTTCTATAGGTTGTAAGTCAAACAGAATATATTAAACTCTAATCTCAGAAAATGATGTGAAACATTCGAGACAACAAACTGGCAGAGGTTGAGAAGTGGAATCATCTCTTCCCTGGGCAAGAAAATGCTTATTGACAAAACCCAGATCTAAGTTGTTGGAATTAATGTTTCCTTGGGTCTGGATTGCTGGTTCACTGACAATAGATTTAAATATCTGCAATAGATAATTTCCCACATTGGAGGCAAAATCTGATCTGAAAATATATTGTTGGGGACTGGTTTGGTTTTCATGGTTTCTCCAAAAAGGTATTTAACTGGCTAGATTCAGAGCCATTTGGTACAAAATTAAGAAAAGTAACACTTCTCATTTTACTATATTTAAAAAAGTATTTTGGATTAAAGATTCTGATAGACAATATTGTATTTGAATTCTTTGAGAAATCTATAGATTTTGAAAAGAACAATTTGTAAAAATTTTTTAATGATCAGCCACAATCTAGTCACTAAATGTGGCATCTTCAAAATAATTAGTTAATAAAACTTCTCTTTGGCATACCCTTATATTTTTGTTCACATCTGGAATCAAAGAATTTAGCTGTTTTTTGAGTTTCTCAGTAGTCTGGCACATAAACAAATTAATTTAATGGAACAATATTTCTCAAAGACAAGTGGAAGCAAAATTGTATTTTTAAATAAGCCAAAGAGTTTCAGAAGATAATTTCCTCAAAGGTTATTTTATTTAGGAAAAAATTAAAAGTTTAGATGTCTGTTCTTCATTACTAAGACATATCAGAAACTCAATGCAGAAGGAAGCAAGTTTTTCTCTAAACTCTAACTTGTGAAGCAAATTTCTAGTATTTCAAGACACAGTTGAAACAGATTGTCTAGTTTAGCTGTGAACATGATGCTAATTAGAGTGAAATCTACAAGTTCTATCCTTTAAAAGATAGTTTCGTTTCTTCACACTACCATAGAGAGCAACACACTTATCAATTGTTTTAAGTGAACAAACATTTATTAAATACTTTTAATATGTGAAGATATGTGGCAGGTATAGTAAAGAATATAAAGATGAATAAAATATAATTCCTTCCCTTAAGGAGAATACAACTTATTAATAGGGATATGACAAATAGATGAGTATATTACAAGGATGCAATGGAATAAAAAAAGTTAATGTGGAAGGACTTACATTCAGTTTTGCTCATTAAACAAGGCCTTTATGGATTGGATAAGCATATATCCTGGTTTGTGTAGGATAGTTCCAGTTTCCATCTATTGTCCTGGAATAACTATTAGTAGGCCTTCTTCCATTCTCAAAAACATTCCAGTTTTTTAGAAGATACCAAGAAACTACAAAGAAAAAAAAAGCATTCCAGTTTAGAAGACAAATCGTATAGTTATCCTATTTAGGGAGAAAATAGCACGCAATATTGACTTTCAAGATTGAACAGAATTTCAACAAATGGAGTTCCACGCTATGGGGAAACCAAAGATAGATTGATCAATTCATATTTAGAGATGGGTAGACACCAGAGAAAACACCAAAGAAAGTCTTACTTGGGTTGTATTACAGATGGTTAGTTATTCATGTGTGGACAATGTGAAGGAAGCAACATCAGCAAAAGCACAGGGATGTGAGATGTATGTCACACTTGGAGAAGTACAAGTAATGGGTACCAATTTAGTAAGTGGTGAGAAATGAACCCAAGGAAGTAGTCAAAGACCCTGCAAGCCTTGAAGGGTTTGTATACATGCAATGGAACTGTGACTTTATCTTGTAATCAAAGAGGATAGTAGTGGTGGGGGTGTCACTGAAACACTTCAGAAAGTGTTTTATTGGGTTCATATTTAAAAGTATGGTGGCAGCATGAAAGATAGATTGGAAAGGTATGATCTTCAAGACATTAGCACCAGTTAAAAGATCAATTATGATAGCCATAAGAAGAAAGATCTGAACTAAATAATGACAATAGGAATAAAACTACACATCAAAGGATAAGACAAAAAAATGTCTTCCAAAAAGAATTTCCACTCAGCAGAAGGCAACCAGGATGCAGGGGGGAGGAAAGGAGGGGCATAAACCAACCTAATGGGTACTATGAATACTGGATGATGGGCACACCTATAGCCAGGACTCAGGCATTACAAAAATAATCCATGTAACCTAAAACATTTGTACTCCCTTAATATTTTGAAATTAAAAAAAGAATTTTCCTTAGCTTTTGACCTGCATATAATTCTGCTTTTAAACATAATTTTGATTTAAATAAAACTTCAAAAATTGTACAAACTTAGCTTGATTTTCAGGAGCTTAGAAAAATAAACCTCATTTTTATTGACTAGAATAGATTTCATCTTGTCAGGTCAATGACTTTAGGAAACTTTGTCATTCAGTGCCTTGTTCTTCATCACCAAGTTTAGGAAACAGAATAAATTATAATCTAAATGAAGCCCTTGGTTAACATAAGTCTGTCTGTCTATACACGGAAAGTGAAATATAGTATAGAATTGTGATAGTATAATTCAGCTTGAAAAGCACTTAGACATTTTGAATGAAAACAGAAGTTTTAGATATGAAATGGTTGGAGAGTACCCTCAATTTCCCAGTTTATTTTGTGTACAGTCATTGCCTAAGGGTACAGTCTAATAAAGGGAAATGGACCTTTGAGCAAAACAGACTTTGATGGGAAAGACCTTGGGAGTTTATCTATTTCTTCTGCCTCCTACTGGAGAAATAGCCCTGGGCAGAAGGAAAGAGTGAAACTGTATCTCCTTAACTATGTGGAGGACATAAAGTTTGGGATATGTTCTTTAGGTTGATCCTAGAGCTATAATACCCTTTGACCTTGGATGACTCATAAAAGTGTGCTATAGTCTTAGATTTGTGCTGTCCTTATCTGCCTTTAACCAAATGGCTTGACTGCTTTTTAAATTGCTTTTTCATGATGACAGTACAACTAAGCTGCCATTTTCTTCTTTGTAGAATCTCAGAGAAATAGACTGTATCTATATGTGCAACATATGAACTTATAGAATTGCAATTACTGAATAATTGAAGATAATAAACAATCTTCCTGAAATGTCTGGATATTTGAGGAAAGCGAGGTCCTTTTCTGTTGACCAGAGTTATCTTAACGATTCCTGTTGATCTTTCACTTTGCTTGGTGTTCACAGACACAGCTAAAATGTTCACTCAATGGCCTGCTTTAGTCTTGCTTTCAAATCTCATTCGGTGTTTTGCACCCATCTTTACTTCCTTATGGGATATAGATCCTCGTAAAGGGAAGATACAATGATTTTTCCCACCAATCTTAGACTTTATCTAACAATGTTTATTGGATTCTTCCTCAACCTAAACCTCACTTTAGTTATTCAAATATCCCAGGAATTAACTCAATATTTTATACTCATCTAATTTAAACAATAAATAAAATTAATTGAGAAAAGGCCTTACTTAAGGGCAAAAACACAGAAAATAGGATAATTTATATGCTTTATTGAGCACCTATCACGTACAGGTTTTTACATGGATTATCCCGAGTAATCTTCAGCATGACTCTATAAAATAGGTAGCATGATCACTCTTTTATATTGAGAGAGCAGAGATCCTCAGAACAGGGACTGGACCTATGACTAATTTGTTTTGACACGCTGCCCTCCGCAATACTAGGCTTATGCTGCAAGCAGACTTTTGAACCAGTGAGAAGTAGTGGAGCTTTTTTGAACATGTAGATTATGGAGTTGGTCTCATATAATCATTTTCTTGAGAGGTTTCTGTTTTGTTATCATTCACTTTATTCCAACATATCCCCAACAGAGGCAGAATAACCCTTCAGTTTTATAGTGGCAAATGTGGAAAGATTGGCATTTTGATACTCTCAAACACAACATACAGAATTTATTTGGTTTTGTGGAATGGCACTTGAGAAATATTTGTCTAGCAAGATGGCTATGCAAAGGAACATTAGCTTTTGTTATTCCAAAGAAGAAGATAAATAGAAATCACCTCAGGTCTCTCTGATACTCCTTTTTCTCTTCATAAAATAGGGTATCTTATGTGTTGGATTGTTACTAGAAGTTTAATAGCTGTTCACATAGAAATTGTCTTATCAATAACCAACATGCTATTGTGCTCTTTGAGATAATTTAAAAAATCAAATCAAATCAGAAGCCCACTAATATATTAACATTTTTTCTCTCTTATGTCTCAGAATCAGATTAATTATCAATTTGCCACTGAAAGAGACATCAGCATGTTGCCTAAATAAATATTCTGGTCTTGTTTACTTGATAGTAGATGCATGAATGTTTTGGAAGAAGCTTAATTGATGCACAGGACCATGAGTATTAGTTTTTGAATGGGAGAGTTAGCACCAGTTCTGAAAAACATGGCCAGAGTCTTGGCTTTTAAACATATTGATTTTGGTCAGATTGAAAAGAGTTGATTAGACCATAACTGGTTGTCAGATTCATATATCAGGTTTGCACTAAGCCTTATTTTTAATATTTACTGAGTGGGTTAACATTAGAGAGGAGGAAAAAATTGGAGTATAAATAACACAGTGAAGTATGGAAGGTGCTTGTCTTGGTGCATACATACATTATGCAGCCTTAGTATTTAAATCTTGTCCTAAACCTAGATATTTCTTGGTCTGTCTCAAATATTAGTTACTTTGACCTGGCTGTTTTCTCTACAAAATAAATGTAAGTCAAATTAGCTCATTCCTGCTGGGAGTCTCTCCAGATGTAGTAGTTCTTGATTTACCATAATTTTGAAAGTTAAATATTATTTTTATTCCCCATGTTAGCAAAACCAAGTCATTTTCTAGCATGATTCCATAGGATAGAGTTCTCATACAACTGGACAAATTTAGACCTGAAAGTCTTTTTGACCTGTATATCAATCATAGCAGAGGCAAAGATCTGATGATGTTTGAAGATTGTTATAGAAAATACGGAGGCCAGAGGTATGAGTTATTCAAGAGTAAGCTGTCGTGACCATGGTCAGGAGCACAAGCTTAATGCCATGGAGAGCCAAAAGAGTCACTTTCAACCCCTACCCCACATGTTTTACATTGAGCCTCTTCTAAGTTTAAGAGGAGGCATCAGAGAATAATAGTAATACCAAATATTCACTGCATGCTATGTGCCAAACACCTTTCTAAGACCTTTACCAATAGTACTTACGAAATAGGAACCATTGTTATCCCCACTTCACAGACAAAGGTATTGAGGCATAGAAAGGTTAAATAAGTTACCAAAGATCACACGAATTAGTAGATGCCCAATCAGAATTTAGGCTATTGATTCGACATCTTGTATTAGTAACCTCTAAATTTTATGAAGAACAAGAATTTTCGTGCTAGCTTCTCTTCTCAGTGCTCCTTATGTGAAAGTGACCCTGTTAACAGATTCTTACGGTTTCTATTTCAAATCTTGACTCTTATTTTTACTGTCATGTCATATTCTGCTTGCTTACCAGTTCACTTCCTTTTTTGTATTTGCCAACTATCAGGGAGAAGGTGTGAGCTTTCTTGGTCCTGGGAGGGAGTGTGATCTGACACCATCAGACTTCATGTAACATTGCCGCTAACACCTTCAACATTTTCACTGGCAAGTTCACAGACTTTCCCCCTCATGAATGGTAATGTTGTCATCTCATCTGAATCAAAGATGGACATATGATCCTAGATAATCTTGTTTCTTTAGCTTTGTTCCCTATTTGAATTATCAAGCTTTAAATTTTATTATGGGAGTGCAGTAAATAAAACTTGCAAAGTCTTTGGAATTGTATTATATAATTTCTGGGAATAAAAGTGACATATGCCTTAAGAGTGACTTCTTTAGCACAAATGATAATCAAGATGGATGCTGATTCTTTCCAAGGGCAGAGGCTTCCCCTCTGAATACAGTTCTGATCAAAACCTACAACATTTCACACAGCCCACCCATGCTCTGAGGGATGCAGACCAACTATTCAACATTTAGATGTTGGGTAAAAGGAGATAACACTCTGAAGCCTCTAATGAGAGTGTGTACAGTGATCCATCTGTAAATATGGCTTGTGTACAGTATAATCGTTTGGATTTGGAAGGAAAAGAAGGATTATTTAAAGGCCTTTCTTGCAGATGGTGCATGGCTGGCATGGGGATATATTTGCATGCTACTCAGGCTACAACTTCATTGGGTCCACATTTTCATGACAGTAAGTGTTGAGCTATCTGAAGGGTCTGATTAAAACAATAGCAAACTCATTTAGGAAAAAACAAGTGTACTGTCACATCTACTTGATGATTTCCTGTATTTTGAGAATTATCAGTGGTAAAGATCAATCAATGAGCCAGGAGACATGCTCATTTTATTACCTACTTCCCTTCCTTTTCAGAACTTTTTAAGTGAAGATTGTGTTCTGTATTCACAGCATTTCAGCAATTTGAAATGAACAATGCCTCCTGTCTCTGTAGGGTGGACAGAGCTGTAACTCTCTGAAGCTGGTAAGGATGCTGAAGCCAAGGGATGCCATTTGAAAGGTGGGGAGATGGGACAGGAGAGGGTCCTTTAATCTTAAGTGGAAAGGATCTCTGTATGGAAACTACATCCCAGATGAAAGTTGAAGAAAAGGAGAAACGCTTAGTAGTGGAAAGATCTCTGGGTTGGCAGTCCAAGTTCTCAGGTTCTGTTGTAATTAGTTGTGAGAAAGTAAGTCAGTTACTCTCTGTAAGCCCTATTAAAAAAAAAGTGATAATTTTCTGCCTATTTCAGAGGTTTGATGTGAGAACCAAATAGAATGTTACTCTGTGAAGCAGGTATTGAAATATGTTCTCATTAAAGTCAGTGTGCTAAGTAAGCTCCTCAGGGGATGAAATATAAATAATATGCAGACTTTCACCTCAAGCTCATCAGGCAGATAAAACAAGTACCTAAATAAATAGAACTAGTAAATCACAAAACCACTAAGTCATTTTGTGTCAGAGAGCGATTTTCACCATTTAAGACAGGATGTCTCTAGAGCAGTGGCTCTCAAATCTGTCTGCGCACTAGAATTACCTGGGAAATTTAGAAACATATCAGTGCTCAGGCCCCAGCCCCAGAGATTTTGATTTAATTATTCTGATATGCCCTGCCTTCCCCTTCCCCCTACATTATCATTTTTTAAAAAGTGCCCCGGGTGTTTTAACTTTGCATCAGAATCACCTGGAGGGCTTATTAAACCTCAGATTTCTGCACCTTGCTCCCATGTAATATTCTGATTCACTAGGTCTGGGGGTGAGGGCAAGAATGAACAGTTCTCACAAATTCTCAGGTGATACTGATTGTCCGTAGATCATACTTCAGAGCCAGTACATTCATTTTATTTTACTGTTAATGCTGTGTATGAAATCCACATTTTTTTTTTCAGGCTGAAGGAAGCAGGTGAACATAAAAGTGCATCCTTTGGTCAAAAGGTAGGTACAGTTTTACAGTTGGGAGAGTCAACACTGTGTGGCCAAATGAAGACAATTACACTTGATCAAAGACAGAAGTTGCTGTTAGAAAAAAATGTCTTCATACAAAGGATGGTTGCCTGCAAATGTGCTAGTTTAAAATTATCTTCTGGGAAGATATTATTTAGGGGACACCTGGGAAGCAATAATATGTTTAACAAAGCAGATTTTGAAAGAAAGTTTTAGATTTGGAAGGGAAGATGAGATTCTTTTTCTTTGGAAATATCTCTCTAAGTACCAGAAAGAATGATTCACCTTTCCAAATCCTTGGGTATCAGAATAACTAAGGCAACATAGCATAATTTTCAGAAATAGAACCCTATTAAACTTTCACAGTCCATGTAAGATGCCAGTGAGAAAACGTGCAAAATTGATCATCACATCTTTATTACTTATAGAGGTATAGAAGGGCACTCAAGGTTGATTTGAGTGTTAAAATGTATGAATTGTCTATTTCCTGAAGAGTGTAAATCCTAAATGTCCATGAACATCAGTTATAGGAGACTCTAGGGCTTCAGTCACCTTGAAATTAGGAAAATGAGAAATTTGCCTTGTTGATTTCTTCCTGGGGGTAGATAGTTGCTGAGCCTTTGCAGATGTGTGGATGGAATAACATCAGTGACTGGGAAGGGCTCAAATATTCTATTTTATCACCTTTTTGCATCATAAATATATTTGATGATGAAAGACAGGAGAATCTTTGCCAGGGCATCCTTTTACTTTTCATGCCCTGACAATCACAGATTGACTAGGAAAATGGAGGTTTTAAATATCTATTAAAGTCAAAGGAAAATTTCAACAGAAAAAAGTTTATATCTGATAAACTTAGTCTTATACATGAAAAATAAAAGCAGCAATGTATGAACCTACCCTTGCATTGCAGTGGAATAGATAAAAACTAAGTAAGCTTTTACAGACTTTTGTTTCTCCATTTAGAGTTGGACAGGGGGAATATCCATAGTCTTTCTTCACCTGAATCAAGTTCAGGGTGACACTGTTTAAGTCAAGAGTATTACTAAGAAAGACTAGAGACAGCTTAATAGGATAGAAATGGATATCTTATATTATAAAACAGGCATTGTATAATAATATAGATTATATAGCCTGTAATGTTCAAAAAGACTTTTTTAAGGGTACACTTAAAATAAAACAACAGAGAACTATACAAATTATAAAAAAAATACTAATGTGGCACCACAGGTACAGTGGAATTTTATCTCTTTATCAAGTTTATAATGAAAAAGAGCTTGCTGCAATGAAGTTCTATTTTTAAATAGGGTCTTAAAGCACTTGTGCACATTTTTCTCAGAGCTAGGTGGACCTTTATGCTGAGTCAGACAAGTTGGCCTAATGGTAGCACGTCTGAAGTTTGGTGCTACCTAGTGGGTCTTTATTCCAGAGTCTTTGAGGATATCATTCTCTTCTGCATCTCCTCCCAGGTCCTCTCGCTCTTGGCCAGTGTACAGGCTCCTCTTCTTCCATGGTATAATTCCTTTTTCTCTGTGTTCACACTCTCCTTCAGTTATTCCCACATAACTTCAATGGTAACTTTAGTGCTAATAATTCCTGAACTTTATATTACACACCCGGATCAGTTTCTTAAACCCACATATACAACTGCTGCCTAGTTAGTACCTGGTTAGCTCTGTTTTGTGGGCACTTGAATTCAGTGTCTCAACACCCAAAGCTTGTCACATCATCTGCATTCCATGTTTTGATTAATGGTGGCATGATTCTTGCTGTTCAAGCCAAAACTTTATAATTTTCTTAAAGAACTGCCCCTCCTTCACCTATTTCAAATGGCCATTATCTTCTGTTAGTTTCTACTCAACTACCTCTTGGAGTTGTTACTATTATTCCTTCTTTAAAAATGTTAATTTTGCTAAATTTGAAAAATACAAGAAAGTATAAAGAAGAAAAATAACAATCAATCATCCTATCTTATTGCTATTCTTACCACCTCCACCACTACCACCCAGGTCACATCATCCTTCACCTGGATTATTCCAATAGCCCCTTCCTTCTCTCTGTTTCTACCCTTGCTTCCCTGTGGTCTGGTCTCCATACAGCAGCCAGATTGATTGTTTAGAAATACAAGCCAGGTCAAATCATTTCTTGCTCAAAATCCTCCCATAGTTTCTTGCCTTGTTCAGAGTGAAAACCAAACTGTTTGCAATGGCCTATAGGGCTCTTTTCAACTGTCCCACTCCCTCTACACCTACCCCTAACTCCTCTGACCTTACCTCCTACCTCCATCCCTATGGGACTTCTTTATGGTCTTGAAAGATGCCAAACATGTCCTGCCTTAAAGTCCTTGCCCTTGCTGCTCTGTCTGCCTGGAATGGTCCTTCCCCTAGATATCTCCATGGCTTGCTCTCTTCCTTCCTTCAAGTCTCTGCTCAAATGTTACCTTATCGTGACATCTTCTCTGGTCACTCTTTCTGACTCCCACCCCAGAGCAGTTCATATTACCATTACCTGGGGTGAACGTATATTTGCCATCAAAACAGGACACTTTTTTGTGTCCCAATCAGATAGGAAGTTGGGAGAAGAGTCATAAAGTGGGACTAGCACTGGCAAACGTGGATATATGGTCATCTTGCTTTTAGTCAGACTTTTATTCTTCATAGCTTATCTTATCACTGTCTGACGTAGCACATGTTTACTTTCCATATGTGTTTTGTCTGTTCTCCTCTTCTCACAAGCTCCTTGAAGGGACTTTGTTTTCTTTGCAGTTGTATATTCAGCACCTTGGACAGTACTTACCACGTCACAGATCCTCAATAAATATTTTTAAATAAATGAAAGAATAAATCCATATTCTCAACATCCAGAATTAGCCATTGCTAACATCATGGCATATTAGCTTTCATTTTTGTAAAAATTATAAACATGGATTGTCAAAATCAATACTGGAAAGTAGAAAAAACCCATTAAATCACATCTTCCAGAAATTCTCATTTAGTAAACACCATTCTAGATATGTTCCATGTGGATTGATGGAAGGATAGATGATAGAAAAATAGAAGTACTTTTATATAAATGAGGCCATATCATTGATGATATTTTCAAATGAAAGGTATTTTGTTAATTTTGCTTGAATTTAAAGGTAGAAAAATAAATGAGTAAAATATCTCTTTAACACAAGAGATTTTATTTCTTAGATTCCCTGTAAAGATGGAAAAAGAGAAGTTGAAAATCACTAAGAGATTATTGTCATTTTTTAAAACTCTGTTTTGATTTCCTACTTTGAAAGATGAAAAAATTAGCTCTCAAATAATTTCTACTACTCCGTTCCTCTCCCTCCTGAATTTTGTTAGTTATATTGTTGTTTTGGCATTGAACAGATATAATTACAATTCTCACAGTTGTTTAGCATTGATTTTATATTTAAATTGATTCATGCTCACTACCAGCTTCTTTATTAGAATTTCTTTATTCTGAAGATCTTTATATCTGTGCATTTTCTAATTAGTTGGATTTCATTGTCAGGCAAATTTTTAAAGAAATGCTCATGGCTACTGTATTATTTGAGTTATATTTTTGGGTTATTCTTTCTTACTGAACTTATACACAGTGCTTCCTTATCTTCTGATATTTAATGTCCCAGCAGCAACTTGATTATTTTTTTCTGTGAACATGATCCCCCCTGCCACCACACACTTAATTTGTCTGAGGGTTTTTTCTTTTGAGGTTCAAAATTTAACTGAATTTGTCTTAGAGTTGAGTGTTTTGTTTCTGAATTTCCTGAAACATAATGTGCTCTTTTTAATCTGAAGACTCCGTTGTTTCTTCATTTTTGAGAAATTTTCTTATATCATATCTTTGGGTGTGTCTTCTGTTTCATTTGCTAAGTTTTGTTATAACACATTATCCTTGGGTTGGATCATTTATGCATTTCATTTCTATTGGCTTTTGCTTAGTATCTTTAATCTTTTTTCATTAGAAGTCACTGTGATATCTTATGCCTTTTTCTATGTTAACTACTATGATTTTCAGCAGTGTCTATTCTCTTCCTTGTTTAAAATTTAATCTCAATTCATTTGTTAGCTGGTCTTTTATCTCTTTTTTTGTAGTTGATGTTCTTAAGTTGTTCTATGGTATGAAGCAATTAATTTTACTGTTTTCTTTCTATTCTTTGAGTTATATTTTTCTTATAGCTTAGTTTCTTTTTCTGGCTTTTACATGCATGTTTTTTTCTGTCATATGTTTGCATAATGTCCATGTCATTTCTTTTTACCTTGCTCAAGCTTGGGTGGTTCTGACTATAGCCTATTTACTCTAGATGACTTGATTCTCATCACAGAATACCCTGAAAGGAATTACTTTTTTTCCTCTCCAGCATATAGTGAAAGGGATAAAATTTCATTCTCTCCACTTTCCTGTCATCTGAGGGAATAACAAGGAACGAGTGAACTCAGCATTCTTAGAATACTTGATCTCTGTTCTTTCTCTTAAATGAGTGTTAAATACCACAAACCTGAGTTTCTCTCCCTTTTCTGGTAGAGAGTGTCCCATACTAGAGGTTTTGGGTCACTTTTGCAATATAGTGAATAGCCCTGGAGACTTCACTTCTGAAAGAATGTTCTTTTTCCAGTTGTACTTGTTTCTCCTCAGCAGTGGTTTCCGTTATATTTCAGTAGAAAAATGGACTACGTAGGGATATCCATTCTGCTGTCTTCAAATTTACTGTTGCAGTGAGGGCATGTCACTCCCTAACATGTCCTTTTTGCTCCAGTCAACCCAGACACCAATGTTCTTGCTGAAAGCTGCTGCCATGTTCTCTCTTGTCTCTATGCCTCCACAAATTTTGTTCACTCTGCCTAAAATGTTCTTTCTCTTCCTCTGTCTGTCCTCTTTTTTGTCATTCCCTTCCTGTCCAGGGAACTTTTACTTATGTTTAAAGACACAGCTCAAATATAACTATTTCCTTGAAATTTATGGACTTCTTCTGGGTTCCCATAAAGTTAACATGGATTTTATCTCATTACTATGATTATGATTATTTATTTGCATATTCTTTTCTGTACTAAACTCTGTTCTCTCTCACTAGTGAAAATGCACTTCATAATTACTTGTGGAATAGGCAAATTAATATCTAGTGGGACATTTAGCAGAATGGAATATGTTCTGGGCTCTTAGGTGTTGGAATACACATTTTAAAAACCAACAGCAAAACCAAAGTATCTTAGTTTATTGGGTGTGATACTCAGTCTCCATCTTCACGTCACAACTACCTTGAATACATATTTATTGTGTATGCCTGGGTGTGGTAGAACAAAATTTCTAAAAATAAAGAGGTTAATAGATAGAAAATATGTTTTTAATTATCTCTTCCTTGTCTCTTAGAATGACTGTCACTTTCTCAAGAGGTACTTTCAGGGTGCCTAAAATATTACCTTATGCCAGGATCTTCAGGGCAACTATCTGTGATTAGCTTGGCTTGGACACAGTGCTTGCTCTCTAATAACTGTGAGAAAATGCCACCAGAGAATGGATGAGCCCTGTGTTTCATCCATAAAAGCTACTTCACCATGTGAGAAAATTTAAGCTTCCATTTTTTTCTTTTCCTATAAACAACATAACTAAATATTTATCTTCTTTATTTTCTGAAATTACTCATTGGTATTTTTCTCAAACAACAATAGCCAAAAAGAAGATATAAGAAACAATGACTGAAATTATTTCTTACAGTGCCTTTTGGTTGTCAGAGAAGAATGTAAATTTTAAAAATATAGTTAAATAGATCTCCAGTAAGTGGAATGAAGTAATGGAATGAATTAGAGTAGGAGATATCTTTAAAGCAAAACAGCCGTTTCCATCATCCTGTAATGTACAATAATGTGAGACCATGAAAGACAACAATCACCTGAAGTTTATCACAAATGGATAATTAGGGTAAAGGTTTATTTCTTTCAATTTAAAAGTTCTTGTAGCTCTGATGACACTATTTAATGTTTGTCTGTCAAATGGTACAAGCGAGGTTCATTTAAAACATCTCACCTGGATCAATGCCATCAGACATTATTGTACCATGCAATTAGATCTAAAATTAGATATATACTAAATTTTTAGAAAGGGTTCACAGAACAGCAATAAAAATATGATTCAGTTGTATTATTTACACTAAAAGGCTAGGTCAAGAACACCTATCATAATAAAATTGTATTTACCGAAGTAAAATGAATTAGAACTGTATTTGTTATCTTTATATGATTTATATAATAAAAACTAGCCTAGGAGTTTGAGTTATAAATTTTGATTGCTGTGTGAATTAATCTACTAATTATCAAGCTTGATTCAAATTCTCATATCTTAAAAAACAAAAACAAAAACACCCAAATTCTCATATCTTTTGGGTTATGGAGACATAACCTCAGATCAAAGGGGATCAATATTTTGATTAAGCAGCTACTTTACTGGTATCTGGAGAAATTTTCCCCAAGTAGTATAAAAGAACACTTGAGACTCTACTATTTTCTGATAATGTAATGTCTTAAGTGATCCTCCCAACATTGTAACTCAGAAGCACTTCTTTTAAACATTACTTTGAGCTAACTTTAGGATAAAACTAGGTAAGACTGATGCAAATTCACTTCTTTGTCATGTTTTGACTGTGAAATAATGTGGTGCTTGATACTCAACCCATTATTTATATTTCAGTCTTTAGGATTCAGTAAGACTCAACACTGGCTGTCATTTCTCTAGGACTTTCTTGTGCTAGTCCTAGAAAATTATTTGCAACAGTAGTTTCTGCTGGCTGATAACTCTGCTGTTGGCAACAGGTATCATGAAGACGAGCTTGCAAGTATTTAGGTAGCCTATGTTGATTGTGTAGGAAAATGCCACTTGGTGTCATTCAAGTGAATTTCCGTTTGGAGATTTGATTTTTAAACATTTTATTTATTCACCTTATTAGTACAGTGCTTTTTCCGCCTATTGTCAAAAGGGTCCCTTGCTCTTTTATGTTGTGGTGCTCAATTTACTAAATAGTTTTTGGCTTATAATTTAACCATTTTTGGAAATAAAAAATAAGAATCATGTCTGACTGTAGAAACAATATGGAACTAAAGAAACCCAGTGGGCCTTAAGCACATGTAGTTTCCCCAGTCCCCAGCACTGTGCTTCCATATGGATGTCATATTACTCATCCTGAATGTGTCATTTGCTGCTCGAATCTGATTTATATTTTTGTGGAAGTTGAGCATGTTCCTTCCCATTACTGCCCTGAAAAATAAAAGTTTTGAAAATTTAGCCAATAGCATCAAGCTGTTTGGTTATATAAGCAAGGATAAAAAGAGACTTTGGAACAAATAAGCTTTTTTATTATCACATTAAATATGTATGTTGTAACATAAAATATCTCAAGGTTTTACAGTGTATGTATACAAGGCCCTGAAGATGTTTCCTTGTAGTACAAAACCTCGTAAACTGTTTATCTAACCAAAGAATATCCATCTTCCCTTTGTTGTCTGGGGAGAGAACTGAGTGTAAGGCGGTGTATAACGCAAACAGTTCTTTCCTTAAGGCATTGTTCACCCTAATGGTTACCCTCATTTATGTAGTCACTGGATGTCTTTGATGGATCATGACACTGAGGGACACTCTAAGACAGATGAGGACATTGTGGCAGAGTAGTTTAACAAATGTAGAAACTTCCTCTCCATCACAGAATTGGTGCTGGATTCAGGCTATGTCTCCATGTTCAGACCTATCTGTATGTTTTGATTGACTTGTTCAGTGAAACTAGAAATTCACCCTCAACCCAACACATTAAAAACAAAAAAAATCCCCCTTTAAAAGGGTTAAGTCCAGAAAAATTGCTTTCCTTTTGTGTTTACATAGAGCCTTGGCCTAACAAAGTTATCAAACACTGTTCTCACTTCCTTACAGCAATCTATGCATAAGAATGTCATATAGATATTTTACTTTCTAGATCAGGTAAAATTTGATTCAACAACTGTTTGATAATGCTACTTTTAATTAAGCTTAAATTAAGAATTTTAGTCATAGTTAATAGGGATAGGTAAAAATTGTCATTAATTGATTTGTGTCACAATGTTACCTGCTACCACTCATTGCAAATTGAAATCAGGATGATGATTTTGATGAAACAGGACAATGTCTATCTGTCTGATTTTGCTAAACTGTAAGAAGAGGGTTAAGAAGAACAAAATCCATCAGTTTCTTCTGAAAGCTGGGCTGATTTTTCTCTGATCCTGCCATGAGTCAATTCTGTGATCATTTGTAGATGGGGGTAAAGAAAGAATATAAAGCTGGAAAGAGAAAAAGATAATACTGGATCACATCTATAAGAAAACATTTAAAAGAAAAATGTTTATCTATTGATGCTTTTTCTGAGTAATATCTGACAACTAATGTGACTGATTAATTACCCCCTTCCCTGGCCCCTGGCCCCAGCAACTTTGTTGACTAAATTTGAGCAATTGTTTTGCTACACAAATATTGTCTGTAAGAAAGTTAATGTTGGAGAAAAAAAGAAGTTACTCCAGTCCGTTTTAATACTTTTATATACATGTACACATTTAAAAACAACAGATAGTATTGTTTTACCTGTGCTTTGAATATATGGAAAGGGTGTGCATATTTACTTTTTTCATCAATATTATGTTAAGATTTATCTTTGTTGATATATATTACTTTTACTGTTTCTTAAAGAAAGAGTTAAAAAGAAGAGTTAGTGCTGTTTTTCTGGAAATTGAGGTGCCAAAATTCCTATCTCACTCTAATAGTAACTTTCTCATTGTTTATGTAATAAAACAACTGCTCAGTTTAGTCAATTCACTGGGGAAAAACAGTCACATTAGTTGGAAGAAGCAGATAAGGACCCGCAGCAGGCCGTGGCATTCTGTATGCAGGGCAAATCTGAGCCCCTCCTGCTGCTCCCACTTCTCCAGGATCCTGAGTTTCCTTGTTCTTCTCACCTCCCCTTTGCACTCCATCACTCACCATCTGTTATCGTCTAGTCTGTTCCTTCGTCTAGAAGTTCCCTTCTTCGACCAACAGTTTGGTTTAGACTTGCTTAACAACCTCATTACCATGTCAAGAGCTCTTTGTCCCATTTTGTGCCCTCATCTGGGACTCCCGGGCTTCCCCCACTCCCTTTTATTTATTTATTTATTTGTATCAAATTGTTGGTTGGCTTTTATTTATTTCTATTTATTTATTTATTTTTAATTAATTATTTATTTATTTATTTTAATTTCAGCATTTATGGGGGTACAACACTTTGACAATCGTGGTCATCCCCCAAACTATGCTCCCCGCATCCATTCAGTGAGAGTTTTTCCCATCCCCTCCACCTCCCTCCCGCCTGCCCGCCCCCTGATGGATATTATTGCCCTGTGTGATGTAAGTGTTGATCAGTTAGTACCAATTTGATGGTGAGTACCAGTGGTGCTTGTTTTTCCATTCCTGTGACACTTCACTTCGAAGAATGGGTTCTAGCTCCAACCAGGATAATACCAGATGTGTTAATTCACTATTGTTTTTCATTGCTGAGTAATACTCCATGGTATACATATACCACATTTTAATAATCCACTCGTGTATTGATGGGCAACTGGGTTGTTTCCACATCTTTGCAATTGTGAATTGTGCTGCTATGAACATTCGTGAGCAGATGTCTTTATTATAAAATATCTTTTTTTCCTTTGGGTAAATACCCAGTAGTGGGATTGCTGGGTCAAATGGTAATTCTACTTTTAATTCTTTGAGGTATCTCCATATTACTTTCCATAGAGGTTGTACTAGTTTGCAGTCCCACCAGCAGTGTATGAGTGTTCCTATCTGTCCACATCCCCACCAACATTTGTTGTTTGGGGATTTTTAAAATTCTTACCCCAATGCGTGAGGATCAGTGACAGTTTGCAATAACTGCTGGCAGGGTTGTTCGGGTATGGGTACCCTAATATTTTTCTCTTTCTTATCAATTCCTCAATGGAAGACAACTTCGAGTGAGCATTTTTGCATGTGAAAATCAAACCAAGAGAAAGAAAGATGCAGATGATTTAAATTAGATGTGTATAAAGTACCTAACACAGTGCTTGTGTGGCATGTAGAAAGCGCTAAATAAATGGTAGTTATTATTACGGGAATGTAAATATAATTAAATGGTAGAGTTTATTTTCAAGTTTTGTTTCTTTTTATACTTATAGCTCAGATTTAGTCTAATAAAGATCAGGAAATTTCTTTTGTTAGGCTAATAAAGAACATGGAACTGCTTTCCAATTCATTGCTCTTCATTTCCTTATTATTGTGAAGTGACCAAGAGGCCTGAGAGCACTTCCATGCCAAGTTCAAGAGGCAGAGGGCAGAGAGGAGTGAGAGGCAGGACAAGAAGTAGGGAAGTGATTGACTCCATCTCTGCAAATGCATGGCAGATCCCATGGAGATGAGAGTCACTGATGGCAGCTGCTGTATGGAGAAGAGAAAATGTTGTTGCAAAAGGGAATTATATAGGAAAAACTTTTTTCTTGATTTTCTTTCAAAAAATATATGAGGGATAGAAAATATACTGTAAATATAATATATTTAGCTCATATTCTATGCCATATTCTTTAAAGAACAAATATCATCTGGGACTAAGTACAAAAATGAATTCATTTCCATAACTATCACAAAATTTTGTTATAATTGCATACTTTCTGAGTGACCTTTAAGCTATGATGATGTTTGAAGTTGGCTTTCCCGATGGATGAGTTGCAGTTATAAGGCAATAGTTATAACAGCTCAGGTCACAGGTGGAATAATTGAATATCATTAACAATGACATTTGATTATGTTTCTTTATTTTTTCAGATTATATGTCAAGTTGCTCATGAAATCAGGGACCATGGGGATTCATTATTGCTGGGGTTGATGATATTGCAGTTTTACAACCATCTAATAAATTAGCATTTAATACTGAGAGATTTCATTTTAAACTTAGAGGGCTGCTTTGTTTTAAAGAAGATTTTTTGCAAGGAGAAGCAAGGGAAACCATTCAGAAAATGCAGGAGATAGAAATCCTATCCAAGCAAATGTACCTGGGATCTTGGCAATCATTTGATTTGTTAGAATATTATTCTGTGCTTAAAAAATTAAAAGGGATTAAATGTCAAAAATCACTGAGCCAAAATTCTCTTGAGTTCATCAGTTTTGTACTCCTCTGTTTCCAGTTTTTGCACATACTCCTTTCTCCATTCTGGTTATTTATCCTTGTTCTTTTCAAACTCATTTCCCATGCCAAAAGAAGTCATAAACATAAAGTTTATGATAGATTAAGAATTCTCTCAGAAGTGCAGATTTGCATGAATGTCAAGGAAAAAATATATTTGTCATATTTTTTCTCTTTTGGTGTAATGGTTATTTTATTAGGTCAGGCATGGTTTAGGTTAGAACCTTCATGGCCTGGTGTTTAAAAGAAAAATATTCTATTGAGTTAACATGTTGACATAATGTAGGAATTACATGTTTCAACTTTCTCATCAACCTGAGTATTTCTATTTAAAATGTGAATCAGTTTCAAATGGCTAGTGTGTGTGTGTATGTGCATTACATATACCAACATCTTGCTATAATGAAGATTTTGGAGTTCATTCTTGATGAAACACATAAAATTTCTGACTTTATAGAGGCAATTATGGAATGCTTTGCATTACTGTTAAGTCTAATCCTTTAATATGGAACAAAGTCTTTCCCAATCCCTTACTACATACTTGTAATTACTTTTCCTTTGGGAAAAAATAAAATGAAAAGTCAGTAGTGTCATCAAATATGTGGATGAATATATAATGTGACATTTCACATTTTATTTATTGACATTTAGTCCTCTGAAAAGTGTCTAAGCCTACTTAATTTGCTATTAAATGAAAAATGGGCTGTTTGCAAAATAGCTACAATATTGTATTGCACTAATGTGGCTTTATGCTTGTCTTATCAAGAGCAAGATATCAGGGGGATTTATAATACACATGGAAATGTCAACTGTGGTATTCTGATGTTTCAGTGAATGTTTACCAGTAAAATCATTATTCAATGGTTGCTTTTAGTTCATGTTTAACATCACCAGAAAGCTTTGGATAAAATTCTTTTGTGCTTGGGGGGCTTGATTTATTTACATATTTGTCTAATCATCTGCATCTTTTATTTTTATGGCAGATAGATTCACTGCCACTACTAGTTTGACCACTAGATTAAAACCAGTTAGTTATGTTGATTTAAAAATAATTTTAAAGACAGTATATAGTTAATTATGTTTATAGCTATATGAAGCCACATTTTCAAGGATATCACTGTTTGACCTTGACACCAAATTCAGTGACTGGCACCAGATAAAGGTGAATCTGATGTAAAAGCATAAGAGGTGCTTTGAGTGGCTGAGTTGGCTTCTTGGTAGATGCCTCCAAACCATTCATATCTATGTCATTGGACATTTTTGAGGCAGCTGAAGGCTGGGACTGTGTAGGCACTACCTAGCTGAAGGCTGGGACTATAATAGGCACTACCATTGTACACTTTGGTGGTAGGAACACCGTCCTTTCCTTCTGGTCCTCATAGTCACTTTTTAGATATCTCTATAGTCCAACAGATATTTGTACCAAGATGCAGAAGTCATTAAAATATGTTTAGAATTTTTTGAACTTTTACATTTTAAATACTAATTCTTAACAGTTCAGGGAGAAGGAGAGAAAAATATTGGCAAATTAAGAGAGCAACACTTGATTCAAATTTTGGTTATAAATAGGGTGCTTTAGGTGTATAGATAGCCATCTGAAAATGAATGTTTGTAGTAGAAATCTTCCCTCATGATAGTAAAGGGATAGATCTATTTGAAACAAAAATATTTTTAACATTTTGCCACAATTGATATCCATCTATTATCTAATTTTTTGCTAAACCATCTGTATGTAGGTAGCAGACATCATGCTACTTCACTCCTAAATACTTCAACATCCATCTTACATACCATAATGCCATTGTCATGCCTAAGATAATCAATAATAACTCAATATTATCTAATATACTTTTATATTCAAATTTCTGTAGTTATCCCAAGAATGTCTTTTAGAGCTGAAACAAATGTTTTGATGTAATATTTGGTCAAGTGAATCCAGTTCTTATATCAATACGTCATAATTCTATTTTCTCAAAGTAGTCATTGGCCATTGAATAGGCTTGGGTTTCCATTGCCCCAAGCCACCAACTGAATCCACTAGAGTAATTTGCTGGAGTGAGAAATGCTAACTGCCAAAACCAAAGAATGTTAATCAGCAACTAGCCTGACCGTGATTTCCAAGGTGCTAATCACTTGGAAAAATTGCCTCTCATTGGCTCAGTCTATAGATAATTACTAATTGAAAAGCAGCTAAAATAGTGAGAAGGTATATTAGCATGTTAATAGGTCTTTGTGCCCAAAGGCTTTGGACTATAAATTATGAAGACTGCATTAGCCAGATGGGCAGGATTAATTAGCATGCTAGTATTAGCTGGCATCCTATGGTGGTTGAGAGTAAACAAAGTGACCATAACCATTTCAACATAGTTTATTTATCATTAAATTGCTTGCTCTTGGTAGCTAGAAATAGAGTTTTATTCTGTAGTTAGAGCACTAACCAAGAATCAGTAATTCTGGATGCTAATAACTAGCAAAGTATTTAGTCCTTTTGTACTTTGGCTAAAATCAGTCTTCACGTGCTTCAATTTCCATCTCTAATAAATAAAATCTTTATGACAGAGAAAAAAGAACCAACACTGGAATTCTAGAAACCTATATTTTCATCCTGATATTGGGCAACTTATTTAATCGCTTCATGACTCAGTTTCCTTGTCTATAACATAAAGAGGCTGAACTAGAAATTCTCTAAGATCTTTTCCAGCTTTAAGATTTTATGGGACTATATAGACTTATGCCCAGTAACAGATCTGGAGTGAGAAGAGAAATAGGCTAAAAGCAAATATGTTTTACTAGAGCAACTGAAACCAATATTTCAGGTGAAAATAATTCCTATAAACAAACATACCAGGAATGATTTTATATTTCTCAAATCACACAAATTGCCTTACTGGCTTCCTATGTGGATACCTTCCTAGGTAAGTAGGTGATTGTTTTGTTTGTTCTTTGCTGGAACTGTCACTTCTACACAGGTACTGTGAGAATCCTGGGAAGGAGAGAGGGAAGAGATTTGCTTCTCAGCTCATCAGGGAGCCTTGAACGCTCTCTTGAGCTCCATAGAAAGAAGTGATTTTACTTTCAGATTTCTTTATCTCAGTGGTTTCTTTTGTTTGTTTGTTTTTAGAGAAATAATTATTTTTAATTGCTGTGCCAAATTCTTTCTGTAGTTTTGTCTACATAATGACTAGAGTGTGCATTATAGATATGTAATTCAGATTGAAAAATAAATATATTTAAAGAATGAATATCATTTTGAAAAACTTGCTTTGGACTCTACTGTGTATTATTCTTTTAATCTTTTTACTTTCTTTGAGATTTTTATATACTAAAAGGAATATCAAGTTGGGTGTATTCATTTATTTTTTATTTTTAAATTTCAGAATACATATAAAAAATTGCTCAACTTCTCTAATCATCAGGGAAAATGCAAATCAAAACCATAATGAGATATCACTTAACTCCAGTGAGACTGGCTTATATCAAAAAGTCCCAAAACAAGAAATGTTGGCATGGATGCGGAGAGATAGGACCACTCATTCACTGCTGGTGAGACTGCAAATTAGTACAACCTTTATGGAAAGTAATATGGAGATACCTCAAGGAACTAAAAGTAGAACTACCATTTAATTCAGCAATCCCACTACTGGGTATTTACCCAAAGGAAAACAGGACATTCTATAATAAAGACATCTGCACTCAAATGTTTATAGCAGCACAATTCAAAATTGCAAAGATGTGGAAACAACCCAAGTGCCCATCAATACATGAGCGAATTAATAAAATGTGGTATATGTATACCATGGAGTATTACTCAGCCATAAAAAACAATGGTGAGTTAATTCCTCTGGTATTATCCTGGATGGAACTAAAGCCCATTCTTCGAAGTGAAATATCACAAAAATGGAAAAACAAGCACCACTGGTACTCACCATCAAATTGGTACTAAGTGTCAATACTTATGTGCACGCATGGAAATAATCTTCATCTGGGGTCAGGCTGATGGGGGGGATGGGTAAACTCACACCTAATGGGTGCGGGGTGCACTGTCTGGGGGATGGGCATGATTGTAGCTCTGACTTGGGCAGTGCATAGGCAATATACGTAACCAAAGTGTTTGTACCTCAGTGGTTTCTTAGCGGTTTTTAGTAAGGTAAAAATTATTTGACAGAGTAAAAATTTTCTGCAATTGTCACATGAAGAATCCAGTTTGTATCAAAAGAATACTTTCTTCAATGAGTGTGTGCTTTGACCAGAGATATTTCTACTATTGAATGTAATGATAATAATATTTAGTGAGCACTTACTATTTGATAGGCATAGTGCAAAGTGCTTTATATAGATTATTATTATAGTTAATCCTCACAAAAAGAATATGACATTGGATTCTTAATAGCCTCCTCTAATATGTGAAGAAACAAGAGTGTGGAGAGTTTAGGTCATCGACTAAGTCAAGGAGCAGAGCTGGAGTCTAAATGTGGGGCATGCTCTGATGATCCTGTTGTTTCTGATGCAGTGTCTCAGGTTACAGAGGGTTGAAGTCTTTGCTCAGCAACACCTACAGCTCCTTGTCTCCTAGAAGAGACTTACCATTCAGGGAATCCTAGCTTCTTGACTTTCTAGGCAGGGTACTGGGCAATTATGTTGTAGAAGGGATTTAAGGATTGGGGGATTGGTTGCCAAGGTCCATTCTAGTTTGGAGTGTCTTCAAACCACCTGCAAAACACAGCATACATTTGGGTTGTGATAAGTAGTAAGTTAGTGCTGTCAATTAGCCTCATTTCAGGGTGTTGCCCCTCACCTGTCACTTTGTTTAACAGTTAATTGGTGGCATTGAAAAAGCATGTTCAAAAATCAGGTGCACTGATGTGTGAACTTCTGTAGAATGTCACAGTGAGATAAGAGACACCACCGCTTATGACCTTCAATTGGTTGGTAGCTCAATGTCATACTCCTGCTATGCTTTGTTGGTTCCCCAAAGTGTCTTTGTCTAACAATGACTCAATAGACAGCATAATACATAAATAGCAGAATTCAGTTACAGCTTTCAGTTTTATTTGAAAGGTTTTTTTCTTCTCAATCAAGATTTACCTAATCATCTAAAAGCCTGAAGGAAAATTGAGAATTATTATATTTATGTAATATTTTGATATCATATTAGTGGTATATCCATAAAATACACAGTACTGCACTGTTCATTCTCAATCAAAATACCCTGGGATTTGTCCCCAAATGGCTCTGATTCCATTGGGGTATGAGATTGATAACTTGGTTCATAATTATTAGTAGTAATAATGATAATTAGCATTTATCAAATATCTCCTGTGAGTCAGGCACTGGGCCAAATATTTTACAGGTATTATATCACTTAATGTTCAAATAGCTTGATGAAGTAAATACTAATATTATCTCCACTTGTTTTTTATAAAATTTCTTTTGCAAAGGAAAAATTATCAAAGCACTATATACTTATGCTGACAGTAAAGAACTTATGATGAAAAGCAGTCTTGCCTGCTGTTTCTTTCTACACCAAGTTTCACTCCCTTTCCCTAGAATCAACCTCTTTTAACTACTTCTAATCCTTTGGGTATTTGTCTTCAAAATTCTAGATATAGGCCAATACTTCTGCTTAACAAATACAATTGGTCCTGTATTATATTATTCCATTTATATGAAATGTCCAGAATAGACAAACCCATAGAGATGGAATGTGGATTAATGATTGGGTGGAGCAGAACAGAGAGTGACTGCTTGATTGTTTAGTGGGCATAGGGTTTCTTTTCAGGGTGATGGAAAAATGTTCTAAAATTAGATAATGTTGATGGTTATACAACATTGTGAATGTACTAAAAGCCACTGAATTGTACTATTTAAAAAGGTTAAAAGAGTGAATTTTATGTGAATTTTACCCCCATTAAAAAATTAGATGGCTCTCTGGTTAAAAAGTTACCTACATTACCCTTTTGCTTGTCAATGTTTTCTATTTATGTTATTATTTTAAATTATTTTCATTATCCTCTTTATTTTTATTTATTTTTGTCTGATTTTATCAGATTTTTATCCACAGAGCAACAACAAATATATGTCAGTTGTTATTGTTTTAAAATTTAGTTTATGTATTTATAACTGACACATAATGTACATATTTATGGGGTACGATGGGATGTTTCAATGCATTTATACATAGTATAATGATCAAATTTGAGTAATTACCACATCCATCACTATAAACATTTATCATTTCTTTGTGGTGACAATATTAAAAATCTTCTAGCTATCTTAAAATATACACTACATTGTTATTTACTGTAGTCTTCCTACTATGTAATAGAACACCAAAACTTATTCTTCCTGTCTAGCTGCAACTTTTGTACCCATTGACTAACCTCTCCTAGTCCTCCTTCTCCCCTTCTCTCCTCAATCTCTGGTAAATTACTATTTTACTCTCTACTTCTATGAAATCAGCTTTTTTGGATTCCACATATGAGTGAGATCATGCAGTGTTTGTCTTTCTGTGCCTGGCTTATTTCACTTAACATAATGTCCCTCAGGTTCATCCATGTTGCTGCAAATGATAGGATGAATAGTATTCCCTTCATTCTCTTTGTAGACTTGAGGAAATTGAGGCAAGAGAGGTTAACTTTCCCAAGATCATGCAAGTAATAAACCTTGGATTTGATCCCAAGTAGTCTAATTCCAGACTGTACATGTAACCACTTTACACTTCCTTCCAAGATGGAAATTTTTGTGGCTCAAATTATGTACATGGAAAGGAAATCAGACCTTTGATTAATCTTTCAGTTGTCCAGAGATGGAAAATTTATCTCACACATGTGAGCTTTTACTTAAAAAATGCTGTTGCTATTATAGTATAACCCCATGATCACCCAGATTTTCACTAGACATTATATGCCTTATTACACATGAAAATAGGAGTCTACTAATGGATTGAAGAAATGCCACTAAATTGGATTAGGGATTTATGAAAGTAGAACCAATTCTGTTTAGTGCCTGAAGGGTTACAGTACCTTCCTTTTAATGTGTCTTTAAAGACATGATTTTGGAATTAAGCAGTTACCAGTTACTGTTACATTAATGCATGACCCTGGACTGCTAATAGTGTGAGTCAACTGCATTCCATTAGCGATCTTAGCAGCAAAGCAAAGATGTATAATTGATTGTTGGTGTTGATTGAGTATGTCCAATAAGCAGCTGGAAGTAAAATGTCTCTGTTCAGTTTCCCAAAGTGACAGAAATAGCCTCCCTTTATCATTGCCAAGGAAGGGTGGGGGAGAAAAGAATCACTCTTCTCTCCCAGGGTCAGTGAGGAAGTGCTAAAAAATGGTGTCACATATCACCAAAGCCCAGAGTATTTAAGCAAAAAGTGGAAAATGGTGTTTTCTTCAAAAAGCTCTCTGTACCTTATATCTCTGTTTTGTTCTGTTTCAATATTTTGTTCAACATTCAGTAGTTCAACAAGTGAACATTTATTGAGCATTTGACTCTGACAGTGAAACGCCTGAGCTAGGTTTTGTGGGAGCAATAAAGGGTATAGAAGACATATCTGCTCTTGGGAAATTTATGTCAATTTATGGCAAGCAAGATGTGCGTAAGACGTGAAACTCCTAGGGTTCTTTGATTCAAGACAGAATTTAAGCAAGCTCTGTTCTCTGATGCAGGTGACAAGTGCTAAGAGACTTTATATTATAAACTAAATTTTTTCTTTTGCTATTATCATATAAAATAGTTTCTGTCTTATTTCTTCCCCAAGTTAAACAAAATACTTCCCCTCTCCACATTCCTTCTCAAACACAAATACACCTTTTGAAAAGAGTTCGTGGCATAGTTTTTAACAGCATGAGCATGAATGGGGTTTGGGTACAATTTCTGTCTTTTACTATCAGACCTTGGCTGAATTATTTATCTTCATTAAGCCTCAACTTTCTTATTTGTAAAATGAAGAAAATAATGGCAGTTACCTCATATGGATTTTATGAGGATTAGAGGAGATAATGTAAACCAGTTAGCCCATTGCCTAACACATGATAAACACTCAGTGGCAGCTTTTATAATTAATATTATAATATTAAATAAATGGCTAAAAATGAAAAAATACATTGCTCCTAAATCTAACTCCCAAACTCAGCAACTAATACCATTTTGGTGTGTTCCAGTTTTGACCATATATGGAAATATGTTATTAAAAACCATAATTGTAATTTCTCCATTAGCTCAAAATGTTGATCTTGCCACTGGCGAGGTTTTGAATAATGTACTTCCTCAGCCTCTTGTACACAGTGGGAATTTAATAATTATTGTTGACAAAATAAGTCCTCCTGTGGCTCTGTCTTCCTTCAGTTACCCTTAGCTCTCTCCTGCCTTTCCCAGATAAATTCTGAGGGGTTGCCTACCCCTTTGAACTCCCAGATGGTCTATAAGCTACTGTGATTGGCCTTTGGTGCCCACCACTCTTCAAAGCAGCACTTACCAAAGTCACCACGCTTTCCTTGCCCCTAATTTTGCAGGGTACTTTCAGTCCTTACCTTCTTATTGACCTTGGGGCGCTTGGAGTGCCGTTAACTCCCTGCTTCTCCTGGAAATGCACACCCTCGGTTTTCCTGTCATCTCTCCATCCCCTGGTCTTACCTTCTCCACTTCTATAGCCAAAGCAACGTTATGAGCTGAATTTGTTCTTCAAAAATTCATATGTTGAAGTCCTAGTTCTCAGTACCTCAGAATGTGACTGTGCTTGGAGATAGGGTCTTTAAAGAGGTAACTTAAGTTAAAACGAGGTCATTAGGGTGGCCCTTAATCCCATCTGACTGGTGTCCTATAAGAAGAGGAGGTGAAGACACAGACAAGCACAGAGGGAAGACCATGTGAAGACACAGGGAGGAGATGGCCACCCACGAGCCAAGGAGAGAGGCTCTGCTTTCCTTGGTACTCACGGCTCCTTCTGTCTGGAACACTCCTGCTCTCTTCTCCCCTCCCCCACATCTTCTCTTGGCAAACTTTGCTGACCCTTCAGGTCTCAGCTTGGGAAGACTCTCCTGAGCTCTGCTGTGCTCTCCCAGCCCCCTGTATTTACTTTCATCCAGTCCTTACCACACTGCTATAATTGCCGTTTATATTTGTTTATATTTCCTTCGTGGGCCATAAGCTCCTCGAAGGCGGGGAAAACATTCCCTTCACTTGTATCCCTAGAGACTGGCAGAGTACCTGGCATGTAGTAGGGTTTCAAAATTTGTTAAATGAATCGATGAGAGTCTCTTGCTTAGCAGAAGAGAAAAACATTTTCCTGTTTGTGGTGGTGGTTTAATAACAAAAAGACTTATTTAAGAATGCAAATATTAAAGTTACCTTAATTCTGTAGATCTGCCTGATTTTGAAAATTGTCTATTACATAAGATACTTATTCCTGATGCACAAATATGCCTCTACTTCTGTTGAGGTTAAATTTCTTAGCCTCAGACCCCTTTGTTCTGTGAAGTACCCACTGCTGAAAGAAAAATTTAAAACAGCATATAAATGTAAAAGATAATTTTATTGTATTTTATACCTCTTTCTTTCTTTCTTTCTTTCTTTTTTTTCTTTTGGTCTATGTAAAACCCAATCAGAAAAGAATCAGATATAGATGTCTTATTTTGGAAATAATCAACTCACCTCCTGAAGTTATATAAATGAGGGAGCATAAGATAAATGGGTCCAAAAGCATTTGATTTTCATATCATAAACTTAATTGATATTTTTAGCTTCTTAAGGAAACAGCAACCAGCATTGCTGACTTAGAGCTTGTTTATTGCTGGTGAAGAGAGCAGATGAACTTGTGCTTAAGACGACTCTGGCAGAGTTCTTATGTGGATGCCAATTCTGCAAAAGTACCTGCAACCCAGGATATATAACTTTTCAAAACCTGAGTGTTAGAAGTTTGGCACTGCATGCCTTTGGAGGGGAAGAAGGCTGTGCACTGGGGACAATGGCATGGCTCTAAAGAAAGGGCAAAGAGCCAGAATGAGAAATAATTTCATCTGCTGTTGATTAACCTGTTTGTTGTTAAAAGCTAATTTTCTGTAACAGCAGAGATGCAGCCCAAGGTTTCTGGAGGTTTTTTTAAAAACCTCCAGGCACAGTCAACATTTAAATTTTCTAAAGCATCCCACACACTGAGGATATTTGTAAGCATCCAACTAAAGAGAATCAAAATTAGAACTTCGCAAAAAATATACAGGCCCCTGGTATATTTTAAATTTTTAATTAGAAAAATGGAGACTCCCACAAGTAAATTTCATGGTATTACAAGTTATCTCACATTTTTTTGAGGTAACAATAAAGAAAATCAGGGAAAGGAACATTTTCTCTTCAGTTTGAAATTAAAAACAAAAGCTGAAGCACAAATCTCTAAAAGCTCCTAAAAAAACCCTTCTATTTATTTTTAAAAATCTGCCTAGATAAATTTTCTTTGATTCATCTTGTTGACCATGCTTGACTTATGGTACCTATAAAAACTGATGCACGCTTTGGTGTCTGTATCTTTCCAGAACAGAATTATATGAGGGCCTAATGCTAAAGCACTCTGTAGTTACTCTTATCAAATGCTGAATCTCATTTTAGCTATGATAAAAGGCCCCTAGTATTAAAACATTGGGTTTATAGACGATAGATGAAAAATGTATTTTTCAAATGATGGCCTTTGTGATAGGACATGACGCTTACTATGGAAACATCTACAGCTGCCTAGAAACGTTGCCTAGCAACCCCTGGAAACACAGAAAACCTAATATCATCTCTGAGTTGCTTGTGGGTAAAGGGGTTATTAAAAATATCAGTTAGAAAAAAAGGACTACAAAGTTTGTTCTTGGGCCTGATGACAACTAATACTTCCTAGTTTGATCATGTCTCTGCGTTCCCTGTCCCACAGAGTTTCAAGTGCTTTGATTACGATTCCCCCATGAATTCTCTAGTTTCTAAGTCTTAACAGTGCAGCAAAGAGGGTGACTTGAAAAGGTCACGCCCTTGCTGTCAGAGGACTCAGCCCCTTTCCTCCAGCTCTCTGCTCAAAGCTGTTCTTTGGTTTGGTGAGCAGCAGCCAGCCGGCAGCAGGCGCTTTGATAGTTGTCGGCTTCCTTAAGACCCTGGGTGGACTGGGTGTGATTTGTGGTGGGCTGCTGCTCTGACTCTGTTCTGCTGGTCAGCCAAAATTGGGGGCAACTTGCTCCTGGAAGAGCACTCTGAACTCCTGCCCTCTAGTCTGATGCCCTGACTTCTGCCCACAGGCTCCACTGAAATGATGGCCCAACACTCAGAAAGCCTCTTGCCTCTAAGCCAGGCAGATATGTGTTCTGCATTGTAACTGAGGTAAAATGGCTGACTGGGCTCACGCTTGACTCCATTCAAAGTCCCTGTTATCCTTCTGTTCATAGGATTAGAAAATTGTTTAATTGGGCAAATGTATCATCTGTCTTAGTTTGGGCTGCTATAAAAAATACCAAAAATTGGCTCATAAACAACAGAAATTTATTTCTCACAGTTCTGGAGGCTGGAAAGTCCAAAATCAAGGTGCCAGCAGATTTGGTATCTGGAAAGGGCCTGCTTTGTGGTTCATAGATGGCCATATTTTGCTATAACCTCACATGGTGCAAGGAACGAATAAGCTTCCTTGGGTCTCTTTTATGAGGGCATCAGACCCATTTATGAGGGCAGAGCCTCCTAATACCTTCTAATACCTCCTGACACCACCACCTTGTGGGTTAGGATTTCAACATGTGAATTTTAGGGGGACATAAATATTCAAACCATAGTAATGGGTCTTTAATTCATGTGACAGAAAATGAATCTTCCTAAGTTAATTTGAACAAATGAGTTGTGTGCATCCAAGCTAAAACTGAGTATAGCTTTGACTGTGAATATATTTCCTGGTCAATTCTCAAAAACTCTTCTTCACCAGAATTTGACTACTCTTAATAATTGTGATAGCAAAAGCAGTAATCTAGCACCTTAAATTTCTACAGTGTTACAGTCTACAGAAGACTTGGACATTTGTGCTCTCATTTGATCTATATACCTGCTTGCAAGAAAGGTAGTATTATAGCAGTAGAAGCTGATGTTCAAAGAGATAAGGTGACTTGTTCAAGGTTGTTAGCTAGTAAGTAGAATGGCAGTTCTTAAAACTGGGTTTTCTGGTTTTTAGCCAAGTGTGAATGTTAATAAGCATTTGGGATAAGGCTTGTCTATAGGATAAAGGACAGAAGTAAACAGTGTAAAAATCCTCAAATTGGGAGGCCTAGGCTGGGCCCCTGCATGATATTGGGAAAGTCATAAGCTTTGTGGACATGGATTTCCTCAACCATTATGTTAGGAATCAATCTATAAATCTTAAAATTCTTAATAAAGAATGAAAGTGGCCTGGTTAAAGCTCATCACCATTGCTGTGAAAAATTTCAGAAGAAGTTGCAATGGCACACTGCTTTTCAGTAAGGAAGTAATTCCTGGTTTCAGGATCAGTCCTCACTTGATTTATTCTCGCTTGCACTAATATTATTTTTTCACAAAAAGCCTGGAAGAAAAAATATTAGTCCCAATTTCTTTCTCCTTTAATGTTAATGGAGTTTTCAATTGTTGTCCTACCCCTGTCTGTGCTAAGCACCTCACACGTGTTACCCAAGTTCATAATTTCAACAACTCTGAGAAGGGGGTGGTGTTTATTATATCTGCATTTTACCCTTGTACACTGTTGGTGGGAATGTAAATTCGTATAGCCATTATGGAAAGCAGTATGGAGGTTCCTCAAAAAATTAAAAACAGAATTACCATACCACCCACTAATCTCTTTTCTGGGTATATGCCCAAAGGAAATAGAATCAACACCTCATAGAGATGTCTGCACTCTCATGTTCATTGCAGCACTATTCACAATCATCAAGACATGGGAACAACTTAAGAGTCCATCAACAGATAAATGAATAAAGACCATTTATCTATATGGGATATTACTCAGGCTTTAAAAAGAAGAATAACCTGCCATTTGTGACAACATGGATGAAACTGAAGGACATTATGCTAAGTGAAATAAGCCAGACATAGGAAAAAATACTGCATGATCTCATTTATATGTGGAATCTTACAAAAAAGTCAAATACACAAACACAGAGAATAATCTGGTTGTTGGAAAAGGGGGAAGGAAATGGGGAGACGTAGGTCAAAGGGTACAAACCTGCAGTTATGTAGGATGAGTAAGTCTAGAGATCTAATGTACAGCATGAAGACTATAGTTAATAATATTATATTGTTGTAGTGAATTCTTATAGTTTTATGTTGTCTCAGCATCCATTTTGAATATAAATTGGATTTGCTCATACCAAAAGCAGGGCTCAGCCACCCTTGAAAGTTCCGAGTTCTCCACCTCTTCCCAGTTCCTCAAGGAGGTCGATTCAGATATTTGCCTTTTACAACCACCTCCTGGTGACACCTCCCTATGGGACAGCCAGATACAAGCTACTTGACTCACCCCACCAACTCTTACACCCCACACGGACTGCACAGATATGCCACGGTGACTGCCCCTCAGTCAAAGCGTGACTCCATGGAACTTGAGCCTGCTTGCTCTAAACCCACCAATTAGAGCTCCCTGAGAGAAACCTGCTTGGGCAATGCCCTGAACCATGTTAAGGCTTAGGCCCCATAGGTCCCTCATACTCTCTCTTGCTCCCCACCTACTGATTGAGTGTGCATGTCCCGACGGCTCTCCCTTCCCATTGGCCCTGCAAGGTATGCTGCTGTCGTCTCTCTGGGATCTGTAAGTAATAAACTGCTGCTGTTAGTTTATGTGTTTTGCTGTGCTGCCTCCTCTGTCTCCCCTGACTGACACACCTGAATCTAACTTCTTTCTTGGGTGTGGCTGACCTAGAGACTGGCTATCTTGGTAGGAATAAACTGGGCACAGGTCAGACAGAGCCACAGGGGTGTCTGACAGTATAAACAAGTTTCCTGTGAGAGGGACACCTAGTCACAGGTTGGACACTTAGGCATTAGGCCATCTACCAGAATAAGGAAGTATCCCATGAAAGGCACACTATAAACATCCACTACTATTTTCCCTAGAATCCTGTGAGGGCAGGGCTAGAATCTATAGCCACCTTCTGGAGAGAGACCTCAAGACCAAATTAGAGGAAAATATAACAATTATATACTGAAAATTTGCTAAGAGAGTATATTTTAAATGCTCCTATACACACACACACACACACACAAAGGGGCAACTATGTGAGACGATATGTTCATTCGCTTTACTATAGCAACCATTTCATATATATAAGTATACCAAAACATCATGTTGTACACCTTAAATATACACAGAAAAATAATTTAAAGAAATGTTTAGAAAAATGAATTCATCTTGAGAACGAAAATTACAGGCCAATCTCTCTCATGACTATATGTGCTAGTTATTTACTCATCTTTCTCAGCTTCACATCTGCCCTTTGTGTGTGTTCTGTACTGCTGAGGCTTGAAATCTACAAACTACATTTCCCAGCTTCCATTGCCAGCTGGCTTTCTTTTTGATTACATCAATGAGACTCTAAAGTTACCGTTAGAAGATCAGAAGTGGACTGAGAGAGAAGTTCCCTGCTTTTGGCTCTAGCAGTGTGGCAGTTGCTGGTTGTTGCTGCAACAGAAAAGATAGAAAGATAGAACTCCTGAAGTCTGGCCAAGGCAACATCTTTTCTGTGGTTCCAACCCTGGTCAAGACAGCACCTTTTTGATGGATCCCAAACCAATTGAGATAGTTTCTCCTGTAGCACCGGAGCAGGTGCTGCTGCTGGGTTCCAATCTGGGGGCTTTAGTAGCTTCTAATGTTTAGGTATCACCCCATTAGTACTCTCTACTCGTACAGCACCTCTCCTTCTCCTTTCTGCTCTTTCAGTACTTCCAAAATATGTGTACTCAATTCCCTACATTAAAATCATTTATTAAAAAAAGGGTGTCATTCAGATATGCCCAGAGTCACGCAGCAAAGAAGTTTCAGAACCAGATTTGAAACTGGGCAGACTGACCACCATGAAGGCCTTTTTTAAAAATAAATTTTATTGTGTATATTTAAGGTTTACAACAGGATGTTATAGCATACATATAGATAACATATCCATCATCTCACATAGTTACATCTATTTTTTTACACCTGTTAGCATGGCTACTACTAAAAAGTCAAAAGATAACAAATGTTGGCAAGAGTTTGCACAAAAAGGAACCCTTGTACGCTGTTCATTGAAATATAGATTGGTGCAATCATTATGGAAAACAGTATGAAGGTTTCTAAAGAAATTAAAAATAGAACTACCATATGATCCAGCAGTCTCTCTTCTGAGCATATATCCAAAGGAAATAAAATCATCACCACCTTGTAAAGATATCTGCACTCTCATGTTCTTGCAGGGCTTTAAATTCACTACCTCCAGGACGTGGCTTGAGGGGACACATGTGGCTGACCCTTAAAAATAGAGAGCCTTATCTTAAGAATTTATTTGAGCTCAGTTTCTTTATAATTAGGGTGGATTATTTATTAATTTACTTGGATTTAATGATATAGCATCAAGACTTAGACCATATTATGTTTCTTTTTAGTAATATATAGGAATATATAATAAATATAGGAATATAATACATAGATGACAAAGAGATTATATTTTATGTCTTTCCCAGTCACTTGAACTGGGAGCCTTCTGTCAGACTGCTCATCAATTTCAGCTCACTCAGTGATGGACTCATTATAGTCTCAGGAGATTCTCAGGCCAAGTGACTTTTACTAGATCATTATAGCCCAGAGTTTATAACAATGTGCTCCATGGACACCTGCATCATTATCACCTGAGAATCTTTTTATCCTTCAGATTTCCGAGTGTTACACCTCAACCGAATGAGCCCTAACCTTAGGGAAGGTGGAACCCTGGAATCTGCATTCTTAACAAACTGCCCAAGGGACTCCTGAGCAAACTGAAGTCTGAGAATCACGGAGGGGCATCTTAGACATTTCCAGGAAATTAATTCCATACCTGGTGCTTCCTCTCGTTCCCATTTCCCATTTTCCCTCTTTACTGCTCCACAGTACCTGGAGGGGAAAACACAACAGCCTCCCTCCCCTTTTCTCCATTTCTCTCTTGCTTTCTGCTGCTACCAGTTCTTGCTACCTGCTCTCTTTCTTTCATATTGGGAAGCACCACGGTTGTGCAGGAAAGAGCTATTTGCTCCTTGAATATTTGCAAAGTTTACACAGCACTTATGTATCTTTCAACTTGGTAATTGTCCAATATGGTCATTGAAGAGGCGTTGTGCATACTTCACGCGCAGCTGAATTTCAATTCCACAGAAATCATCAGTCATTCGCCCTTCTGGGCTGAATGTTTGCATCTCTGTCAGAGTGAGTCACCAGACCTTGAATGTGAACATTCAATGCGGACGGTGTTCTTGTCAGTGTTGCTAGATGGAGTACGGTTCTGCTGCACTTTGAGCCGCCATCAAACTGGTCTCTCAATCTTTCTCTACTCATTTCACTGCACTTTTTTCCCTTCTTTTACTCCCCACACCCATAGGCACTACCCCTTCCCATTCATGAATAACTCCTTTCTCGCAAGCTTCCTCTACCTCTTCTGATATCCGTGGTAACAGGCCACAGCCAGCACAGAGCCACAGAGAGGTCAGCTGGTGAGAGCCCTTAGGAGGGCTTGACTTTCTGTATCCATAGTCTCTCCGTGTGGCTCTTTACATAGAAACCAACAGATCCTGAAAGAGAGAAGTATGTGAGTTACGGTGTGCAGGGCCCTGCTCCTCTGCCACCATATGGGTTCAATCACTTCATCTCTGATTTCACTTAAAATCCTCTTTCCTTGTAGGGTTGAGCTGGCTGTTTACAAACACCCAGCATAAGCCTCTTTCTGTCTGCTCAACGCCACAAACAGGAGGTTCGGGAGAGTGCTCTGGCAGTTCCTCTAGAGTCTCCTGGTGGGTGGGGGTGGCACGGGGAAGGGTACGGGGGACACCTTGGGTCAAATTGCATATTCTCTTCCTTTTGGAATATCCCAGTGAGGAGTGATTTAGGAGAGCAATATGGTTGATTTAACTTAATTCAAAGTTATTCCATTATGAAACACTTATTAACCATAGAGTTTTATGGAACATAATCCTATAGAATTCCCTGGGAAATGTAGCTGAAGAACCAAGGATTTTGTAATTTAACTGGCAGATTAACCATAATCTTTGCACATATTCTTCCCCTTTGGATCCATTATTGGGCACTAGTACCTCTGTTAGAGGAAGAATAGAAAAAGAAAAGGCTAAACTGACTCTCCTTAGCAGGGCTAACAAGCTTTTTCAATTGCTTTCTACATTCAGTGTTCATTCCTCGCTCACCCTGATGTTGTAGGTCATCACCCCTCCTGGGTTCCAGAACATTTTCTCTGCTCCAGCCACCTGCTTCTTCCTATGCTAACTGCTTTACCACCTCTGTGACCTTCCTCATTCTGTTCCCCATGCTTAAATTCTCCCTCTTCTCACCTGTCTCTTTTATGAAGACTTTCTGTCTGATGCCTCCCCTTCTCCCTGTTTGATTAACCAACGAATTCCTTCGACGCATGCCCATTATGTGAAGGACCAGGCTGGGCTCTCAAGATGGGGTAAAACTGAAGAGAGACCTGGGCTCTGTTACCATGGAGACGTGCGTGATTCTCTCTCTTCAGAAGCCCACCTCACTTTACTTCCACTGCCCTTACAGCAGGTACTCTTACTTGTTTTTATAATTTTAATTTTGAAACAATTTCAGATTTATAGAAAAGTTAAATAGTATAAATGTCACACATCTCCTTCACTCAAGTCTCCATTTTAGTTTGCTTTATAGCAATAGGATACAATCTAGGGCCAGACACTTTACATCCAGTTGTCATGTTACTCAAACCTCCGACCTGGAACAATTCTGGATTCTGGAGATGCTACCTTTAATCTTTCAGTTAAGGTGATGTCTGCCGGGTTTCTCCACTGTAAACCTACCTTTCCTCGCCTTTGTAATAATAGGTATTTTGTGGAAAGACACTTGAGACTATGTAAAATCTACTCATCCTACTTTTATCTGCCAGTTTTAGCATCCATTGACATTTATTGCCTGAGTTAATTATTACTACAGTGGTTGCCAAATGATGATTTTTTTATTCTATTATTTATTAGTTGGCATTATATAATATGTAAAAATGTATAGATGTGTGCATGTATTGATATCAGCTAGTACTCAGAGACATATCTTATTCTATGAGTTATAATCCATTACAATCATTATTTATTTTCATGCTCAAATCGCCCCAGATTTGGCCACTAAGAGCTTTTTAAACCTAATGCACCAAGAGGCTATAAGCATATCTTATTTCCTTGCCCCTAGCCACCCTGGAATCAGCCATTTGTCCAAGATGTCCTGTTTTTTTTTTCCTTCAATGGAGGAGTAACATTTTGTTACTACTGAGATGTTACTTCCCCAGGCCTTCTCAGTGCTCAGAGCAAGGAAAACACATATGTACACACCTACATTATACATATATACCTGCACACATGTATGTATCATACACATGTATATATACACATTTACATCTCTCTCTATTTCTACATCTCTCTTTCTAGGTATGTATCTAAAACCATGAGTTTGTCTCAATACCTTTAATTCCTGTCCAATGCTGCAAGGGTTGTTCCTGTTTCCCCCTTTTCATATTTGTACCTTTCTTCTCTGCCAATGAAAACCTGTTTCTCTTTATTCTCAATATAGTTACTCTTGTACTCAATTCTCCAATTAGCAGTCACTTTCCTGACTTTACCAGGCTGCCACTCTGCTCTGACCCTCTCCTTGTGTGGGCCTTGGCTGTTGTCACTGGGCTACCTTCTTGCCAAGGGTGTGGGAGGGAAGGCAGGTCATCGCTTTTTGTGTATGGGGTGTGTGTGTGTCTGTGTGAAAAAAAGGTGTTTTTTAAAAAATCATATCTTGACAAGTTATAAAATGCCTCTCCCACCTCTTTTTCTTGTGCTTCTATATATATACTGGAAAGTAAACTTGTTACTTTCCTTTAAAATAAACCAAATGAAACAGTAAAGATGATGACTTTATTTGAGCAAACATGTCTCATCAACTTTCTGACAAAAAGTGTCTGGTTTACCTTCTTGGCTTAGTACCAAAGGGTGCCACTGACAGTCATTTGTACTCATTTTGTTCCTACCCCAGGACTGCAAGCTCCTTGAGGTCAGAGGCTGCCTTCTGTTTGTTCTTGAGTCAACGGAACACCTTGCGCCAGTGTCTGGAGTGGAATGCCTGTTCAATTTGTTAAATCGTTTTCCTTCTATCAGAACCAACCAGCTATTTTGCAGAACTGATTGAACGTATTATTCCAACATCGCATACAAGTAGCATCAGCCTACACAAATACCTCACCTGCAATGTCTTAGGAAACTGTGGGAAAAGCAGAGGTCAGAAGTTTACACACTAGAAAAGATCTTTTACAGGCTGAATAACGCCCTGATGAAGGAAACTAGGAAGAAAAAATGGTGCAAATGAAACAAAAGAGGCATTATACAGACGCTTATTTTATAAAATTGTTGGGGATGTTTACTTTTTCTAGCACATGAAATACTACACAGTGAATAGATTCTGTTCACAATGGAAATAGTGGATTGATAAGGGAGAGAAATACAAAACTTTTATACTGAAGGTTATAAAAAGGAATAACAGAAGGAACAACTGTACAAAGTAAGTTTTAAGCTGAATGATGGACTTGTTTTAGGTATAATTTGGTTTGAGAATATGCATTCCACATTGTTGGCATTGTGCCTGGTGTGTGGCAGTCTTCACCAGGCTTTGAGTACATGTTTATAGTATGTGCAACTTACGACGACTTCGAGGCCTCACTGTAGAAATTCCCCTCCCCCATAGTTCTTATGACTATGTCTGTAAATCAGTTGTCATTCTAATTGTCATTGCCATCTTCTTAATATGACTTCAGAATGAGTCTCCCTTGAAGTCTTTCTCCATAACCACTGGCTGTTTTTGTCCCTCTGCTGGCTTAACAAATTAGTTTTTGGATCAAATTAATTTATAGTTTATTTCAGATATATTAAAGGAATGATGACTGACATCTGATAGGACATCATCCAAAGTTAAAAATGTGATTTCTGGTTCCTTAAACTCCACAGAAAGGTCAGCCTTTAATAATTGTGTAGTCTACTAAGCTAGGTTCTCAAAGGGTTTCTGGTAGACTTGCTTGTGACAGAGATATGCACATTTGAGAAGAAATGACCTCATTATGCTTTTAAAATACACAAACAAATAATCAATTTGAAATTTTCTTGAAGATATTCACTTAGAAATAATTTTGGTCTAAATAAGATATGAATTAATTTTCTTTTTTTTACTGACATTAGTGGGAGTCCCTAGAATTGAAGATGGGACTGATCTGGCCTGTAGGATTATAAAAGATGTATTTATCTCATGGTTTTGATGACGATGGGAGTAGGCAACACATTTGAATTCCCACTTACAGGAATAGGTTTTCACAGAAAGGCATATAGAAAAAATGTCTCTCCAAAATATAGCACTGCTTCCCATTCTTTCCCAATTGAGCCTTCTCTGATTACTATGGCAACTCACATCTTATAATAAACAGTGGTGGCCACTATCCACAGAAGGGAGAAGTAAGATGTAGGTTTGTCCTCAGTTGTGTCTTTTAATGGTCCTGACGTCTCTCCTGGGTTCTTGACGTGGTGGGATACAAAGCCTGGGCTGATTAGCATTTAATATTCTCCAACTGGATTAGAGTGCTAACGTTCAGTGTTCATACATCCGAGGTATGATGAAAAGCAAGATTAATTTAATTGTGAAAAGCATGCTCTTTTAGAGTAAAAAAATGTGGATTGGTAATCTTGGCTCTGTTACTTACTAGGCAAGTCTCTTCACCACTCCAAGTCACAGTTTTCTTGTCAATCAATTGAGGGTAATCCTACTACATAGAGAGGTTGTGAGGCTCTCATGAGGTAATGTCTACAAAGTGCTTCCCACAGTGTCTGGTATGGAGTAAGCATTCAGAAGTGATAGCAGTTTTTACAATCACATAACACATTTGTGGAAGAGGAAAAATTCCAACTTTTATTGTCTACTCATGTCCCGTTCTCCAGATGAGACTGTAAAATGTTTATGTCGAAGGATAATATAGATTATTACAGGGGAAACAATAAGCGCATGTACAAAAATACAGGGAGCTAGCTGGGCATGGTGATGCAAACCTGTAGTCCCAGCTGTTGGGGAGGCTGAGGCCAGGAGTACTTGGGAGGATCACTTGAGGCTGGGGGTTCGAGGCTGTAGTGCACTGTGATTGTGCCTGTGAATAGCCACTGCACTTTAGCCCGGGCGAGACCCTGTTTCTAAAAATAAAGAAAGAAAGAAAGAAAAAAGAAAAAAATACAGGAAGTTAGTGGTATGAACTAACCATCTTAAGAGAGGGCCAGAAAGGTAGAAGGATGCAGCCAAACAGTGAGGTGGGATTAGGATAGTCACTGCCTTCCTTTTTCCCTTACTCTCGGTGGCCAGTAGAACTCGCCCCTTTCAACTTGAGTACCGCCTTTTCTGGGTCTCCCTTGATCTTCCAAGGGGGATTCTTTATGATTATTATTTTAAGGCTTAATCGACCTCCATTATTAAAAAAAACAAAAGAAAACAATCCTAACCAGAGGCCTTCAGTGTGCTGTGCAGAGTATCACGTGTTCACAACCAGCTTATTCATTTAATTTAAAGTTCCTCTGAGTTTGAGTTCTGAGCTGTCTGGCTAACAGGATGAAGCAAAACCAAAATGATGATTTCAATAAGCTTCTTCTAAATGCCTTTAGAGAAAGAATCTTCCTCTGCTTACTTGAATACCTATTATAAATAAAGGACAAACCATTTGTAATTTTAATATTAAGAATATACTTGGTTATGCAATTTTGGTCAAACTGATACTAGATAATTCAGAAGTGATCAAAGTATTTCCTTATGGTTTCACAGTTTAAAAATTAAAAAAGCCTGTTGACTAGAAATCTTAGACACAGCAGATGATAATGTTAAAAACAGATAATTTAAGTTATTGAAAGAGGCTTTAAATCAATATAGTATACCCAAGGTTGTACTTGTTAATAGATCTGCTGGGGGCTCAGGAGGGATTTAAAATGTATCCAGAAGGCCAGACGTCTCCCATGTGCCTTGTGTCTCCATATTCCCATTTAAACCACAGATCCAGCTACTCAGAATGGAGTATGCTTTATAGAGATCACACAAAGGTGTAATTAACCAAAAAGTACACTGTTGTTCCTCTCCCTTGGCATCCCACAGCCCTTGTAATATCTTATTTTCTTTAAAGAAAAAAAAATACATCATTGTTGTCAATACTCACTCACAGAATAGAAGTATATAGTACTCAGAAAATATATATCCCTAGAGTCATAAAGGGAGGAAGAAAATAAGAAAAATGCAGTGTCCTGGAATCTAAGAGGAGAAAATTTTGAGAAGGTGGTAGTCAATATCGAATAGACCAGATGGGCCTTGGAAAGTAAAGGTTAAGAAAAAGCTTCTGAATTTGGTGAGGTCATTGGCGAGACTTGAGAGGTTTCAGAAGAAAAGTATGGGAAGCCTGATTTTATTTTGACTTTTTATGAATGTGGGGTGGGGGTGGCAGGTTATGATAAGAATTCTAAGGTGTGTGAATGAGTGCATAGAAGCATTGTGTGTAGAATATCCTTTGAGGACTTTGTGAAAGGAAGGCTACATTGGTGGCTGGAAAGATCAGCGGTAGTATCAGTGAAATACAACCAGTAACACCTGAGTATATTTGAAGACCTGGAGGCTCATACCTGTGGAAGAAGAGGTTGAAGATTCTAAAAGATGGATAGATACAAGAACTAGATACTCTAGGAGTGAGGAATGAATCTTACTTTATACTTTTACTTTCTAAACATTCAAAATAGTATCAGCATTTATTAGAATGGTGATGTAGTCTTTGTAAAATGGTATCAGGTGTACAGAGGACTCTTACTCACACTTTATGACTAAAAATGAATGCTGACATTCCTAGGCAGGACCGATCCTAAAAAGCTCTCCTGCCAGAAACACTTTTTAAGCAGAAGCTAAGCTAATAGAACTTGACAAAGTTCCAGGTTAGATTAGTTCTCTGAGGGTGGAGCTGGATCGTCTACATCAACCTGTCATGTTCTGCTGCCCAAATATAGTAAATGCTCCCACTGGAATGCAGAACTTAAAAACAGTGCCATAAATAAAAATTCCAGGCTGTCAGTGTGGAGTGATCACTGCTCCCACCATCCTGGTTCTACTGTTTTATGCTAAAGGCCAAATGAATTCTGAGAGTATTTATGTTCTATTTGGATTAACTAATTGAGATTTTGGCCTTTTTCTCTAGTTGCCTGTTCCTTTACTCAAAATTAATTTGTTAGAGTGAGTTAATTAGTATGATTAGCTCCCTTGTCTTCACATTTGCATTTTGAAGAGCTTTAAAGTCAAGGTACTGCTTACATAGATGATTATTTGCAGACAGTTAATTCTTGAGTTATTGTCTTGGGATGGCCATTATCATATTATTAGCATGTCTTTTATATTTCTTGGTTTTTTAGGAAGGAACATCTCACTTTTATATTCCTTTTTAGCACTTTCATTGTCAGTAAACATTAACAAGTTTCTATTCTGCCAATAACATTTTTGTGTTGTATACTTTCAAAATATGAGATTTCAAATTCCAAAAGAGTTGACTTTCTATACATAAGTTTATGGAGGTGGTGGTAGTAAGCTTTGCATTATAAGGTTGTTGTTATAATGAACAATCAATGAGTATTCAACTTGTACCTGTTGAAAATTTGAAGCTGAGCAGAAGAATGTACCACTAGGGGCCACTCTGATCTTAAAGCTTAAACCAACTAGTGCAATTGTAACAATGACAATGGTGGGGTTATCAATAGATATTTATTTATGGTGAAATGGAGTTGGTTTGTGTGAATTTAATATCTTAAATTTTGGACATCAAGTTTCAGGCTTGGTGAGGATTTTTGTCAGAAAGTGATTTTCAGATGCTATGCAAATACGTTGCTTTAGTTGATATTACTAAATCATTTATGAAATGGCAAATTTGGAAATACTACTAACTTTTGTAAAGGAGAAAGCTGTGGTTTGATGATCCTAGGATAGGGAGTCATCAATTTAGCATCGATACCAACTTTCACTACCACATGAGAAAGCTATTTAACTATTCTGCTCTGGCTTTATTACCCATAAAGAGGTAATAAGCTTATCTCCCTCTCAGGAGGGTTATAAGGGAAACAGTTAAAGTGTGAAAAGTGTCCTGACAACAGTAACTGTTAAATATTATTATGCCAAGTTCTCTCTCAATAGAGTAAAAAGAGTTAAAAGTTATCTCTCTATAGAGTATTTCCAAATAAAAAAGGCAAAGATAGTTTTTCCGAATTGTTGATATTTGGCTTTAAATACAGTTATTGGTTCATAAAAATCCGCTTGATGATCCGACTAATCTAATTGACCTAGGGATTGCAGTAGAAGAGTTGTGAGGGGCTCTCTTCCCCACCTAGAGGAATTTGCTTGGCAAAATCTAGGAGACCCTTGAGATTAATTTTTAGTAAAGGATAAGGATATTACATATGTGCAGCTTCAGCAAATATATGTATGTTTGTAGCCTTCATAAAAATCTCAAAGAAACCCATGATCAAACGAAGGTTATATCCACTGTTCTAGGGTTTTTTTATGGTTGCAATAGCTAACATCACATCAAAGGGTCTGGTTGAAGGTAAAAATCAGTGAGAATGAACATCAAAAGCAACTTTCAGTGGGGAAAAAGTGACAAGAGGTCAACGTGAGGTCTGAACAGGAACTTTGGTTGTCTTAGGGATTGCAACATATGTAGCTTTACAGGTACAAGAGGGCCAGTGATTTTTATTTGTTTGGTTTTTCATTTTTTAGGTCTATTTTTAAAATCACATCTTCCTTCAAGTTCTGTAAATGAAAAATCATTTTCTGCCCTTTCAATCTCAGAATTGTGGTCGTTTTTTCTCTAGCTCTCCCGAAACCGAGGGTCTGTGTGTAAACTTTGAGCCAATTCACCCTACCTATTAAAGTCATGATGTATTGTTCTATGATGGACGGGCCAGTGGGAGGGATACAGTTACACAATAATTTTTCTTGGACTAAAAAGTTTTCAAGGAGAATGAGTACAGAAGATAAGAATATTGAAGAATTGGCAGAATTCATGAACTCAGTGAAAATGAAGAGACACTGCCTCCTGGAGGCCGGTGCTGGGATGGCCACAGTACAGTGTGAGGAAACAGTAGGAGGCCACCCTCCCAGCCTAGATGGAATCAGAGCTTTCTCCAGTCATGGCTGGGACTGTGTCTGGAGACATATCTGTAAGAAAGAATTTATATTTTCTGACTGACTGACATTGAAAAATGAGTGTTTTCACGCTATAGTAACTAAAATTTTGGGCTGTCATCTTTGTCCATATTTGAATAAAATGCTGATCCATAACAGGCTTCAGGTTGTTCAGTGAATCATTTATGGGGCCAAAACTGCTGCATCTGACTCTCTTCCACTCAGGTGGGCGAGTTCCTTTTGGTTGTTTTTATTAGGTGACTCAGTGTTACCTCTCCTGGGTTTTTTTTTCTATTATGTGCTCTGACATAGGACAGAATTATTGGATCTATATGGTCTTTGGCACCTAATTATTTTCCTGTCTCACATGCTACATTGATATATCCAGGTTTTCTAACATATGTATAATCATGACTTCTCTGTGAATTTAATTTACTTAAATCTTATTTTTTTAATCAACCAAAGATTTAAAATGTTAATAACAACAATACATGAAGATTGTACTTCAGATTATAATTTAAGGGAGTGTATCCACTTAGACTATTAAATAATAACTACTTTTAAGAAAAAGAAAATAATAGCAACACACAGTTAAATTGAGTTGTACTGTTCTAAGCAATTTACATATATATGTTATACATATATGTTTAGAGACAGGGTCTTGCTCTGTTCCTCAGGCTAGAGTCCAGTGGCATGATCTTATCTCACTGTGGCCTTAATTTCTGGGCTCAAGCAATCCTCCTGCTTTAGCTTCTCAAGTCCCTGGGATTACAGGTGTGGGCTACCAGACCCGGCAACACTTTACATATATCTATTGATTTAATCACCACAACAGACCTACAAAAGAGATACTGTGGAATAATGGAATTTAGTTATAATCTGATCATATTTTTAAAAAAGAGAAGAAAATACTATATATATATATATTTGGGAATAGCATCTTTCATTTGGGCTATTGTGTTTCCTTATTTGGAGTCTTGATTTAAGGTCCCCTGGGTTTCCAACTGTCAGCTAACAGCTGACATCTGTCGCACCTAGTGTGTCAGTGAGATCCAGAACATAACATAATTTGCAAATAGTTCATTAAAATCTCAGGCTTTTAGGAAGCAAACTTCCACACCTGGAATGGCATTTGTCTAATGAATAAGGAGGCGATGACTCGAGAGGCTTGATGAGAAAAAATGAGTTAAGTCCCAAAGTAAATACAATTAGCTCCAAAATAGGAAAAATATGCCCTGTAGTAAGTAGCCTTGGAAATGTCTAATGGGGATCACAGGGTGACCTGCTTAAAGAGTATGATGTATTCCATGGCTCTCTGAAAGGTTTGTGTGCACATGTAGAGAGAGAATGCACATGTGGAATGAAGAGAGAGGGATGCAGGTGGTGAAGGCTCAAATTCAGTTGTGAGGCTAACAGAGTATCAGTGAACTACTAGGATAGCATTTGTCTCTAAAGGAAGATAATGGTGGGTTAAGGGAGGCAGAGAATGCAGGAATCTCAACACATCTGGGGCTATGTTCGAGATGTTCGAGATGTTTGAGAGCTAAGTTGTTGACCACTATATTCAATTAGTTAGAATCTTTTTTCTGAGTGAGGTATCTGTTTCATTTCACCACTTTTAAAAGATGTAAAGAAATCAGGGAGTGAACTGAGACAAAACGCAATATTTATTCATTAATTCATTTGTTCGGTCTACTTTTTGCCACACGTTTTGTTTGGCATTGGGGTACAGCAGTAAACCCTTACGGAGCTTATATATGGAGTTCATAGAGTTGCCATGAACTGAGAAGGAAGAACTGGGAGGGGAAGGTTTGGTTTGGAATGGGGAGAAGATTAGGAGCTCGGTTTTGAAGATGCTTAGTGTGAGGTTTCAATTAGATATCTAAGTGGAGATGTTGAGCACAGGGTTAGATATGTGAATCTAGAGTTTAGGGGAAAGCCTAGGAAGAAGGTATAACTTTGGGAGTTTTGGTAACCATTAGTGCTATTCATCAGATATTTCCATTTCCCCTTCTAATATGGTTTTATGTTGGAATTGTACTTTTCTACTCATCATGGCCATATGACTTGCTCTGTCCAATTAAAATCAAGTGAAAATGATAGGTGTTACTTCTGGGTGGAAGCTTTGGTAATCAATGTACAATTTGTCACATTCTTTGTCTCTGCTGCAGCAACTGGCAATGCTTTAAATGGTAGCTGCTCTATCAACTTGTGTGCCAGAGAGAGGACAATGTGGGCAGAACCCCCAAGCAAACCACAATTGACAGGTAACATGAGTGAGAAACTTTTTTGAAGCTGCTGAGATTTGAGGGGTGTTGTTACTACATCATGACTTAGCCTGTTCTGACTTGAATGGGAATTATGTTAGAAAGATGAAGAGAGGGATAGAGAAAGAAAATAGGAAAGAGGAGTTCCAGGGCAAGTTAGCCTGGGAATACTCCCACATTGAAAGGCTGGGGAATAAAGGAACCAGCCAACAAGACTGAGAGGGAGCATGGGGAAGGTGTGGTGTCCTGGAAGTCAAGTGAAGAAGTGTTTTGAGGAGGAAATAATGTTTAACCATGTTAAATGTCGCTAAGTAAGTTGAGGAACACAGATTCACGTGATGGAGATCACTGGAGAGCCTGGCAAGACCAGTTTTGGTGGAGCAGTCAGGCAAAAGCATAATCTGGAGTGTGTTGAAGTAAGGACAAGAAGAGGGAAATTGAATAGAGCAAGTATATTCACCTGTTTCAAGGTATGGACATGGGACAGGGAAGTGGGATCATGAGTGAAAGGTGATAAAAGTACTGCACGTCAAGTACAGATGGGAAAATTAATAATGTAGGACAGAGGGGGATTGTGGGAGTGATATCCTTGAGCAGGAGAGATGGAATTGCATCTAGTGCCCATATGGAGGGGTTAGCCTTGTTAGGAAATTGAGGTCATGAATTTAAAGTGAGAGCAATCAACACAAGTATGTGTTTTTATCCATATACATTCAGCTATGGGGGTGCAGGTGCAAAGTAGGTGAAAAGTTGGATTCAACCAGGCTTGGAAGTGATGACCTGATTATCATTTTCAAACACAGTTGTCCCTCAGTATCTGCAGGGAATTGGTTCCAGGAACCCCTACAGATACCAAAATCCACCCATGCTCTATGCCTTTGTATAAAATGGCATAGTCTTTGCATATAACCTACGCAATCCTCTCCTACATTCTAAATCATTTCTAGATTAATTATAATACCTGATACCATGTAAATGCTACATAAATAGTTATACTGTATTGTTTAGGGAATAATGACAAGAAAAAAATTTGTACATGTTCAGTACAGATGCAATTTTTTTTTCCTATTTTCCATCTACAGTTTGTTGAAGCCACTGATGCAGAGCCCATGGACACAGGGGACCGACTGTGTATTAGCTGTTGTTCTCAATGCCTTTTGGAAATCAAATAAGAGGAATAGGTTTTAATAAAAACAAATGAACAAACGACTTTGAGATATTTGAGAGATGACATTCCTGGTCAATTAGGACCAAAAGAAACAACAACAAAACAGGCATGTAATTTTATTCCTGAAGGAGGTTGAGGAGTTTCTCTTTCTGCTGATCTTCAATAAGAAAGTAGATTCTGTCTGGTTAGGAAGGTTTATAGTCCCTTAAATAAAGAAAAGTAGGTAATTAGATTTGCCAATCTAGAACCTGTAGATTCTGATTGTTTTAAAAGTAACTAACAGCTTTTACTTTGTGTCTGTCTTACTTCTATCTTCCCCCTCCCTCCAGCATATTTAATCACTTTTTGTCAGTAGCCTTTTAAGAGAGCACTAAGTAAACGAGATAACAATATAAGCAAGGGGTTTTTGAGCCCAACTTGTGCTAGTTATTGGCACATGTTTAATATAGCTCCCGGGCGGGAAATCCATCCTGAGTGAGATTAAGGCCATGAAGTGAGAAAATGAAAAATTCATCCAGCAAATGTCTATGGCCAAATTATCAATGTTTTATTACATATATATATGTATATATATAACAATTTAACATCAATTTGTTGCAGTAGTTATCATAGGACTTGGCAAAGAGTTTTAGGATAGAAGAGGATTTGAGTTTATTATAAACTAGAGTGTTGTGATGTTTTGTTCTGTTTGTTGGGGTTTCATCTGGAACACTGGCTCAGCACTCTGATGGGGGGAAAGAGATGTGGCTAAAATGAGGAAACTTGGGCCCAGTTGGCTGTACCAGAGCAGAAGTCAGCTGCACCACAGCGTGACTGGCTGTTTACATAAGATAACATCAGGCGGGGATGCTGGGAGAACATTACTGAAACCATTCAAGGCCTGATGTTTCCAATGTGCCTTTGAAAATGGCTGATTTATAATGACAAAGAATATGCTCATGGTAGAATATTAGGTAAAATAACCCAGATAGAAATTTTATGTATAATATACTCTCAACTGTTTTTTAAAAGGCATAGGAAAAGAGCCTAGAATGAAAAATGTATGTTAACTGTTTTTTTGTGATTGGTGCCTGGAGCATTAAAACTCAAGACAAAATATTGAGGCAAATCTTGGCTAGACACTTAGGGGGTATTGAAAGCAAAAATTATTTCTGAGTTTATTTCCTTTTTGATTACCTATTTTATTTGTGTTATAATTTGTACATATGTAGCCTGATACTATTATCGGAGATTGAATATATGGTTATTGCTTCTTATACCATATTAATACTGGCAGAATACTTTTAGACATAAATACTATGAATTCTGTTTCAGGAAACTTGGAGATATATTTTTATACATATAACATGTATTTATTGAACAAATGCTTGTGTCACTCTATTAGGCACCAGACATATCAGACACAGTCCCTAACCTCACGGAGCTTGCGGTCTAATGTAGGGTATACTAGTTTTCTATTGCTGCATAAGAAATTACAATAAACCTAGCAGCTTAACAGAGCACACATTTATTATCTCACAATTTCTCTGGTTAGGATACAGAGCATGGCTTAGCTGCATCCTCAAGTTGTCACCAGGCTGCATTCTTATCCAGAGGCTCAACTGGGGAAGAATCTGCTTTCACGCTCACTTGCTCTGTTGGTAGAATTCACTTCCCTGTGGCTATGTGGTTGAGGGCCCCAGCTTCTTGCTGGCTGTTGGCTGGAGGCCACGCTCAATTGCTAGAGGCTACCCTCAGCTCCTTGCCATGTGGATTTCCCAACATGGCCACTTAATTCTTCAGAGCCAGCTAAGGAGAGAAAATCTCTAGAATGTGTCTTTTAGCAAGAGAGTTATATGTAATGTAGTGTTATTAAAAGAGTGATATTCTATTACCTTTGCATATTCTACTAGTTAGAAAAAAGCCACAGTTCCTAGTCACTGCTATTGGCAAATGGAGCTTACCCCGCTGGGAACACTCTGAGAGGTCTTACAGAATGCACCTCAGAATTGACTGCAGCTATCATTTTTGGTCGGTCAAGGATTGCCCCATGGTGAAAAAACTTTCAAGGGCAGTAGGTGGGTCAGAATGACTGAACAGGTTCCCAAAGGCATCAGAGAAACTCAAGGTGGAAAGTGACCACTACCTAGAGCCACTGAGATGAGGTATTGTCAGGTTACAGATGTACAGTATTGGTTACCACAGCAATGGCTGGAGCAAAAAGGCAGGCCAAGACAGTGTGAAGTGAGGACAAACAATGTTTGATGCACACAGCTAATGAGGCAGAGCTGGAGGTTAAGTCTGCCTGACTCCACTTCCATTGGCTGCTGTATGACCATCTCCTGCACTTTGATTAACAAATGTGCCTTTTTCATAAGCACTGTATTTCTTCTTTGCACTGAAATTCTCCATTTAATTCTCATGGCTTTGAGTAAAACTATTTACAGCAGTGCTTCTTAAAATTTAGTGTGCATATAAATCACCTGGGGATCTTGTTAAACTGCTGATTCTTATTCAGTACATCAGGTGTGGTCTTATAGTCTGCATTTCTAACAAGCTCCCAGGTGATGCCTATGCTGTTGGCCTGCAGACCACACTTTGAGTAGCAGGGTAGTAAGGTTAAAATAAAAATGAAAATGCATAACTAGGTTGTATATTTGAGTGAATTGAATAAAAGACAGGTTAAGTGATGTATCCTGAAGTTACTCACTCAACAGAGCCTTTGCCAAACTTGTATGCGTTCCCTGTGGCCTGAAAGTTTGTAAGACCTTCTAAGTTTATTTTGAATGATGATTTGAATAATACTGTTGTATATAGCCTCCTCCCAGAGTGGTTCAAAGTGCTTTTTATAATATTAGCCATCTGGTAATTGCCCTCTGAGGGTACTAATTTTCTTATAGGAAAATAGTAATAAGATACTAGTAACACGAAAAGTCAAATGCATACTCACTACCAAACATCATTTTCTTGCTCTGCAAGTACATCCTCATTATAAACTGCATTCCCTAAGCCAAAATAACAGCATCATTAGGGTACACTGAACTTATTAGAGTTTTGTCTCTGCTTCCTAAGGGGAAAAACATTAAGATTCAAAGTCCTGCATCCTCTTCTATGAAGTTTCATTCTGAGAACACTGTGTTTACTACTGACTGATTCAATTTGATTAGATTTCATGGCATCTATAATGTCAAAGAAGAAAGAAATGAGGTAATCTCAGAGATCCTATCATTTATTTATGTAGTTCTCTAGAAGACATGAGTAACTTCTGCAATATGGTTTCTGAAGAAGCACTTTAAAAAGAAGTATGTAAAAGCATACCTCTAAGGTTTTAAGCTAAACTGAGATTTGATGTTGTAATATGATGCAACAGATAAGGAACTGACTTGAAACATGGAGACTCAATAAACCCTAGTTCCTATAATGGCTTTAAAAATTGGATACTTTTTCTTCTGTTAGACTTATTATTTACTCATTCAGTGTTCAACAAACATCTATTGAGCATCAGCTGTGAGCATTGACATAGGCCCAGTTATGCAGTGAGAAACAAAAAGTTCCTGACCTCATGGAAGTTATACCGGGGAGGAAGGCAGACCTTAAGCAAACTGTCACACAAATGCGTATGTAATTCCCTATGTGGTAAGTGTTATGAAGGAAATTCCCTGTTTTCCCTGTGCAGAGTCCAAGAGGAAGGAGTGAGCTCATCACATTTGAGGAATTAAAGAAGGCCAGAGCAGTGCAGCCTGGGGCCAATGAGGGAGATACGGGTAAATTCTTATATACCACACCCAATGTGCCAGGCCCGGTGCCATTGACTCATTCACTCCTTACTACCACCTTGTGTGGTCAATACCAATATTATTCTTATTTTATAGGGTAGAGGCATAAAGGATAAGCCGATTGCCCAGAGTTTCCTGGGTAGTGGGCTTCAACTGAGGACATCTGGCTTGGAGTCTTCCTTTTTCAGCCCGGCATATTGCTTCTCTGCAGGAGAAAGTCACCTGGGCCCAGCAGATCACACATGTTGGCAGCTTGCTCTTTTCTTCTTTCTCTTAGCCTAAAAACAGCAACTTCAAAGTTGTAGATGCTGTGTGAGAGAACAGGAGGTTAACTGACTTAATTAGATAAAAATAACAGAGAAAAAAATAACAGTAGTTCATTATATGATAAGACAATATACAGTCCTGGTAAGTAAGCTCTCAAAATGCATAGCCATGATGTCATTTCAAAAGATCTTTCTATGAGGGATTCCATGTGGAAGAGAATAACTATAAACTATTTTCACATCTTAGCATGGGGGATTCAGGTCTTCATTTTCTGACTGTGATAATAACATGCCCCTTATATAATTCTCTGAGGATGTGTAAGTGATGCAACCCAATAAAGAAACCTATTTTCTTTGTATTTTTTAAGGCAGGAAAACACTGTAGCAAATGTTCAGATGTTAGATGTTAGGGCAGGATTCTACGATATGGAATTTGGAATGATTTTTCTTTTGTCATTCACAGTGGTTTAATTTTGTTATAGATTTATCTTAAGCTTTAAATAATGAATGACTATAAACTTAAGCATATTTATTAAAATTTTCATTTAATTTCCTACTATGGCACATATATTTTCCAGTGTAGAAACCAAGATACGTTATTGCTGTCATAGTTCTATAAGTGACAATGCCGTGGAAGAGAACACAGCAGGCGCAGGGCTCCTACTTATCACACCAAGGAATCCAGAAGCCTCCAAGCGGTTAGTGTGTCTGATGGGAAACTCAGAAAAGAACAGATATGAAGTTTTTAAGTTTTGTGGTCTAGGCTTTTCAGGGCTTTACCTTTTGTGATTGGGTTTTAACAAATGGCATGGTTAATAGTAGGCTGAGAAAGATAAGTAAAAGCATGCGGTAACCACAAGCTAGATAATATGTCTTTGAGAAACTAAAAGTTGGCTGTTTGGAGTTTTGATTGTCATAGAATCATAGGAATGTTAGAAATAATTTCACCAGACATTTTCCCCTTTAAGGCTGAAAAGCTAGGGTGAGACATAGGGTGGTTTTTCATATATCAAGCTGGTAGCAGAGGAAGAGCTGGAGTCCCATGCTCCTAACTCTTAGGCAGTGACCTTGGCATTGGGGTGAGGCATGTGTGTGGGAAGAACACTGTGCTTTAGGGTTTCTTCAAACAAAGGTCATGAAATTAGAAATACAATATCCAGTTCTTAAGGAAACATACATATCCATAGCACACAGAAAATCACAAACTTAGGGCGTACATGGTTTCTGAAGCAAAGATAAGTCAGTGAAGATATAATATTGGGACAATGTATGCACAATATCCTACCATTTGTCTTAAAAATAATAAAACTTCTTGACACTTGGTAAAGTGAAAAACCATGGTCCTTCTTTTTGACTTGACTTTTTTTTTTTTTAAGACTAAAACACCTTACAAACAGAGTCTACATTTGAAAAATACGAGGGTCATTTCATGAATTCATTATGCCCTCATCTACTCTTGGCCATGTAGAACCAGTACTTATCTATTTGTGAATTCCTGTGTGAAACCCTCGCAGGGCCCTGTTTAGAGCTGTGGCTACCTGGAGGCTGTGGTGGGAGAGGTCTGCCCGGGGTGCAGGAAGTAAGCATATCTGCTGCTTATAATTGCTCTGAGCCTACAATTTTAAACAATGTCAATGATAAAATACTTCTCCCTGCTGGGGCTGACTGTACCAACCCCTATCTCCCATGGTATGCCCCACTGCTCCAGGAGACTATGCAGCCAAATCCAAGGGCAAGCAAAGGGGAGGTAGAAAGCTTCCATTAGATAATTTTTGCTTCTCAAATTTTTGATCTTCAAATTGGCATCTAGAATATCCAAGAAAAGAAGCTAAATAGAGAATAGTATTACTGTGAAAAATAAGGTTTTCTGTTACAAGTTAAATGTTAATAAAAAGAACAAAACCATAACTAAATAGCTTTTCTTTATACAACAGAAAATCAGGTATAAAACAAAATAAAAAACAACGGATTTCACAGTAACAACAAAGCTAAAAAATATCTAGAAATAAATTTTACCCCAAATGTGTCACATCTATGTAAATAAAAACTATAAAACCTTACTGAATTACAAAAGAAGACTTGAATAAATGGTGTGGCATGCCATGTTCTTGTTTGTAAAGATGTTACTCTCCCCTAAGTGATTCTATGTTTATAATACAATTTCAATAAAAATCCAATAGAATTAAACATATATATTTTTAATTCGACCTTGGACATGATACAGAACTTCTTTGGACTTTAATGCAAGAATAAACTGATCAATGCTTCTTGAATACATTTTGGAAATATGAATAATGACCATAAGATGCTCAGATCTCTTTATTCAGTAATTTCACTTCTAGGATTTTATGCTAAATAAATAATTGGAGATGACCACAAAGTTCCATGTGTAAGAATGTTTGTCAAAATTTTATTTACCCTCTCCCCAAATTGGCAAAAACAATGGGGTAATTGGCTCAAATACATTTTGACATGAACATAAGTGAAGTATTATGCAGCTATTAAAACCTCTATTTTTGAATACTAGTTAATGACATGAAAACTGAAATAAATGTAAAATGACATAAAGTATCTCAATTAAAAATATACATAAATATATATATTTATCTGTATGGGCAAAGAATACATGTAGGTGAAGAAAAATTAATGAAATGTTTTCAGTAGTTATCTCAGGATTGTGGAATTATAATAAAGTACTGTGGATCCAACTCCTACTTTCTAACTGGCAGATCCTGGGTTAAGTTCCACTGTTACTCCAGGTCTTACCTCCTTCGTATGAGAAATGAAGAAAATAACAATAAGTTTGCTATGAGGGTTAAATTAGCTAATACAGGCAAAACATTTAGCATAGTGCTTAGCATATATCAAGTATTCAATAAATAGCAGATATTATCAATAATTTATGTTACACATTTATATATTTTATACATTTTAGACGTTGTAGATTTATTAATTTCTTAATCAGAAGAGGATGATGAATATTATACATTTTAAAAAGAGGAGGTTCAGAAAGTTGGGGCACAGTGAAAACCATGTGCAAGAAGATATGGAGAGTGTGCAAAGAATGCAAAATATAGCCCATGCCTTAAGTAGTCCAATTTAAAAAGGAAATCATAATATAACATTTATTGAGAAATTTCTTTGTGTCAGAACTGTTTTAAGTATTATGTACATATTATGCATATAATTTAGTTCTTGATATCACCCTGTGAGGAAGATAGTATATTATTATCACCATTTACAGATGGGAAAACTAAGGTACAGAAGGTTTAAATGATTTATTTGAGGTTGTAGAGAGAGGAAACAGCACAGCTAGGCTAGGAAGCAATCTAGATAAGTCTAACCACTATGTTAGACTACCTTCTCACATGATGAGCAATGCGTGATGCATGTAAGATAAAAGCAAATGAATTGTTTAGGATAAGCACAATGATTTTTGACGCTGAGACAAGAAAAGTTGTTCCTGAATGGCCTCATAAAAATGACACCACTCAATTTAATGATGGACATCTGCAATGTATCCTTACAGAAGAAACATTGACAGGTTTCATAGGACTGTTTATTATAGTGTCCCTCAATGTGAATATGTGATCTTGCATTAAACCACAATTGTTAAAAACCTGTATCTCAGAGAGAAGCTCATACATTGAAAGTAGACTAGATTGGTTGGTGGTGAGAGATGGGCATACTTAAAAATCTTTAAAATAATTTTGAGGAATTAAAGAATAATTGGGGGCTTTGACACAAACTTGAAACTCAAACAAGGACTTCTAAAGGGGTAAGAAACTCATAAAATACGGGGATAAGATCACAGTTAATTTCTATTGTTCTTTAAAAACTTTGATCAGAAAATAATTCAAAATATAAGATGTTGACTGGAGTAACATAAAAAATTGCACAGTTATAACATTGGAAATGACCTTTCTGGTTTGCAATTAAAAAAAGGATATTCATTAATTTGATGTAGCATATTGAATAATTCAGTTGTTATAAATAGAGTTTAAACCTCTTACAGGTTGGACTCTCCAGAAGCAGATGTTGAGATGAGTTTGGGTGCAAGATGATTACTAAGGATCAACACTTGTGAAAGGAATGAGGTAGAAGCAGAATTGTCTGCACTGGGACAAAATGGCCTAGCAGTTACATGCATGCCTTTCTCAGTTACTGAGCTGCTCTGGGAAGAATGTGATCTGGAGTGAAGCATCCTTTTCCAGCTGAACGTGACTCTGAAGGAATTGACACTGGGTGCGCTGTCTGCTGACCCTATTCCCCACAACAGGGCCACAAGTCCTTCCTTTAAGGGGTCCCTTTAATCTCTTGACAGATATATTGGGAACAGGTATCTGTTCAAGCTGAATAAAGAATCCTGCTTCCACAATTCACAATTGCAAAGATGTGGAAACAACCCAAGTGCTCATCCATGCATGGGTAGATTAATAAAATGTGGAATATATATACCACGGAGTACTACTCAGCCATAAAAAATGGTGAACTACCTATTGTGTTATCTTGGATAGAGCTGGAGCCCATTCTTCTAAGTGAAGCATCACAAGAATGGAAAAACAAACACCACATGTACTCACCATAAATTGGTACTAATCAATCAACACTTACGTGCACATATGGGAAGTAACATTCATAGCGTGTTAGGCAGATGGGGGGGAGGAGGGAATGGGTAAATTCACACCTAACGGATGCAGTGTATGCTCTGTGGGGGATGGGCATGCTTGTAGCTCTGACTCGCATGGTGCAAAGGCAATTTATGTAACCAAAGCATTTGTACCCCCGTAATACTCTGAAAAAATAATTTTAAAAAATCAGCTTATAATTATGTGATTTTAGAAAAAAAATATTCAGTAAAATACATGGGAAGCTGGAAAAAAATAAAAGAAAAAAAGAAAAAAGGATCCTGCTAGTGTTACCAAACCAAACTGGGGTCTGCTTGCCTGGTGCAGCAAAGCCAGACACTGGTGCCAGGAGTTGCAGTGGGAGAATAAGGCATTTTATTGCATGGCACCATGCCAGGAGAACAGGCAGCTAATGCTTAAGACCCAAACTCCCTGATGACTTACAAGTAAGGGATTTTTTAAAGGCAGGGGTACATTTCCGGAAAGCAGTTGCAGGCCAAATCATAAACCAACACATGGAGGTTACACATCAGTTGGGCCCCAAAAGGTGAAATATCTTGATGCAGGGGCTTTTGAGTCATAGGTGGATTCAGAGATTCTTGGGTTAGTAGAAAGGAGTGTTAAGTTGGGTGTGACTCTCTCAAGGCCCCTCAGGAAGAAATTTAGAACAAAGAACAGTGGTCAGCATTCAGTCCTCAGTTCTCCCTTGTCTGCATTTTCCATCTGCTGGGGGTTTCTGAAAAACAACCCAAGAACATATATTAAAATGTTATCTTTTATGTTCCATAGGGAAATAAAACACCTCATGATTTTGGTTTGCTTGTGATCTCTATCTTCTTGCTTATCAGGCTGCTCATTTACTTTTCAAGGCTAGCTAGGTGCCCAGAATTTCCCTTGACGTGACTCAAGATTTTTCCTTTATTTCTATGCTTGGTCTCCTCCACCCCCACCCAAGAAGGGTCCCTTCTCTGTTGCACTAGTTATAGGTACCTAATAGTAGTGTGTGGTCATCTTTTAGTGGGATTAGCAGGTAAGCACTGGAAGAGCAATGCTTAAAACAGATCGGCAAACTATATCCCATGGGCCAAATCCAGCCAGTGGCCCATTTTTGTATGTCCCATGAGCTAAGAATTGTTGTTACATTTTTAAAGTATTGTAAAAAACACACAAAATAAAAAGCCACAAAGAAAAATATATGACAGAGACTGTATATGGCCCACAAACCTAAAATATTTACTATCTGGCCCTGTACAGGAAAATCTTGCCAGCCCCTGGCCTGGAGTCAAGACCAACCTAGTTTCAGATAAGTATCCTAGACTCAGTTTCTGCAGCTTGAAAAATAAAAACTAGAAGTTATTTTTATTGCATTCCTTAGAGGGGAGGAATTAGTCTCATCATCAGTTGTGGCAGGAGATATTTTCTAAATGGATAATCAGAACATGAGGACCTACACAGCTGAGGCCTCTTGAATTGGATCGCTAGTCACTTTGAGCTTTCTGTTCTCCTGCCCTGGGAAATGATGGCACATACACCAAGGCAACAATGGTGCTATGGTCTGAATGTGTCCCCCAAATTCATATGTTGAAACTTAATTGCCAATATGACAGTATTAAGAGGTGGGGCTTTTAAGAAGTGATTAAATCATGAGGGCAGGGCCCCCATGAATGGGATTAATGACCTTATAAAAGGGCCAGGGGGAACAAGCTCGTCCCTTTTTGTCCTTCTGTCCCTTCTGCCACATGAGGGCAGAGTGTCCCCTCTGGAAGATGCAACAACAAGGTGCCATCTTGGAAGCAGAGAGCAGCCCACACCAGACACTGCACCTGTCAGTTCCTTGATCATGGACTTCCCAGCCTCCAGAACAGTGAGAAATAAATTTGTGCTCTTTGTAAATTACCCAGTCTGGGAGGAGGGAGACAAGATGGCTGACCAGAGACATCAGCTGCCAGATCATCTCAGAAAGAAGGAAAAGTTTTAGATGAAAAAGAAAACAAACAAACAAATAAACATAGATTGGGTGCAATTCCAAGGGAAATGTGCCAGAACTTACCAGAGATTCCATGGGAAGAAGTTGCACACCAGAACCAGAAGGAGCAAGATATTGGCAGAGATCAACCCCCAAGAGGCTTGGAATCCAGCGAAAAGGGTAGATGGATGGTTTGTTTCTCCCTCCCTCACATCTCTGGCAGTCAACAGGCCCCCAAGCTTCTAGAGAGCCTTTATATCCTCACAAGCCCCAAAACTGCTGCCATCAGTGAACTGGGAGCTTCTTGAGGACAAAGCACCAGGTTGCCAGCCCCCTTGCGGTAGCTTCCCATCACCACAGACCCAAGCCAAGACAGCAGGTGCCATATTGCTTCTCCACCCACCATACATCTTTGTACTCCCCAGGGAAATTCAGCTCCTCAGTTTTCACCTCACTCATTCCCACACAAACATTTTCCAACTCTGGCCCAGACTGTAAGGGCCACAGAAACCAGTGGGTCCCAGGGGAACTGTGTGACTTCAGAGCCTGGACATTCTGGGTGGGCTGCCTTCCAGGGAGAGGGACAGAGATGACCAGTGTGCTAGCTTTCCTCCATTCAGACTTTTTTCCTCTCCTTCTCCCCAACCCATGGCTGCCAAGAAAGATGATTGAGCTGGGGTTCTCAGGAGTGCCTGCTTCTCCTCTATTGGTGCATCCTCCATACCGAGGCTTCCACAGAGAGTGGGGCTCAAACCTTTCCTCTAAAGACCTGCAGTGGACTAAGGGATCCTTGGACTGTGAGCTCCCTGCTCACTGGCCCTCCCCAGTGCTGCTTGTCTGGTTGCTCCATCAGATCAGGGCACATCCCGAAGCAGAGGGACATCAACGTGCTTGAGCACCCAATAGGCAAATTGGGACCAGCACGCTTCTCCCAGGAGTAATCACAGATTGATCTTTGGGGACCCAGGTGTGCGCACAGGACAGATCCTGTGCCCCTAGGACTCAATCGTGTTGCTCAGGGGCATGGAGGACAGATTTGTGAACTAATCTTGGAAGGCAAGGGAACACTTATAGGCAGAACTGAAAAGAGAGTGCATTGTGAGTCCCAGCCACAGCACACTCATGGAGCACTCCTCCACCAACAGGAAAGCTGTGCTCTCAGCCTAGGGTGGAATCCTGGAAAGGGAAGCTTCCAGGCTGCAGCACCATCATGGGGGAACCTAGCTAGTTTGAGTTCCTACCTGCTGGCAGATGCCAGAAGCAGACTTCAGAGCAGGGGTGGGGGATGAAGAACAAAACCTGCTCCTGACAGCCAGAATGTGAGTCTCAGATGGTCCCTTCCCTACAAACAGATTTTATGGCTGGGTGGGGCCACATCAGCCCCTCCCTGGCAGCTTTCCCTAGAAGCCTGGGAGTGGACATTTGACCCCTACCAAGAAAGCTACCTTATCAACATTTGTGGAGTCTGATGGCAGGCCCACACAACCCAGCCCTGCCCATACTCACTGTCCCACCTGCCTCTGCTTTAGTGGAGAATAAGGATTTACATGGAAGTTCCAGGGCCCCACCTACCACCTGGGACATTTCAGTGCTTGCCCTGAGGGGTTAGAACTGGTCACAGAACCCAAAAACACTACTGCAGCTTGTTCCTTCTGGCAAGCCCCACCTACTGACAGGGAGGTCAATTTGCACAACCCTTTACAACATTCACTGACTCAATAATACAGGGTGTGGTTGATTCTTACCTACTGTCTCAGAGATTAAACTTGGTGTGCCTATACAATTCACACTTTTAAGAAGACCACAGGGCTGGAGAAAGAGAAAGGATTTCAAAGACCACCATCTTCCCTTGTCAACAAGAGACAGGGAATCTGCACATAGTACACCACTGCTATAGCCTACAAATAACTAACAACTGAGAAAAACACCACACTAAGGATATCTATAACCAAGGTATCCATCAAGAACCTAGATCCCCATCAAAGTACCCACAAACAAAGCCAAAGGTTCTTACCCAACATACGCTACAGACACACCCTTAAGAGTGAAGGGGGAAAAAAAGACCCATGTAAACAAAAGAAAATCCAAAAATAAGAAGTGATAGCTGCTCCAGATGAGAAGGAATCAGTGCAAGAACTCTGGAAGAATGAAAAATTGGAGTGAAAGGACACTCCCAAAGGACCACACCAGCTCTCTAGCAATGGATCCCAACCAAAATAACAATATTGAGATGACAGATAAAGAATTCCAAATATGAACTGGAAGGAAGCCCAGTGAAATCCAAGAGAAAAGAGAAAACCAATTCAAAAAAACCAGAAAACCAATTCAGGAAATGAATGAAAAATTCACTGAAGAGATCAACATATTAAAAAAAAAAACAAACAAATAGAACTTCTGGAAATGAAAAATTCATTTAAAGAAATACAAAACACAGTGGAAATTTTAAGAATAGACTAGACCAGGCAGAAGAAAGAATCTCAGAGCTTGAAGACAACTCTTTCAAATTAACTCAGTCAGTCAAAAATAAAGAACAAAGAATTAAAAGGAATGAACTAAGCCTACAAGAAATATAGGGTTACGTAAAATGACTAAATGTAAGAATCATAGGCATCACTGAGGGTGAAGAAGAAAACACAGAGGGGCTGGAAATCCTATTTGAGGGAATAATTGAGGAAAACCTCCCTTCTCTTGCTAGAGATTTAGACATCCAGGTACAAGAATCTCAACAAACACTTGGGAGATTCATTGCAAAAAGGCAATCACCAATACTCATAGTCATTAGACTGGCCAAAGTCAACACGAAGGAGGAACTCCTGTGAGCAGTTAGGTGAAAACATCAAGTAAGTTACAAAAGAAAACCCATCAGGCTAACTGCAGATTTCTCAACGGAGACCTTACAGGCCAGAAGGGATTGGGGCCCTGTCTTCAGTCTTCTTAAACAGAACGACTGCCAGTCTAGAATTTTGTATCCTGCAAAACTAAGTTTCATATCTAAAGGAGAAACAAAGACTCTACCAGACAAGCAAACACTGAGGGAATTTGTCAAGACCAGACCTGCCTTGCAGGAAATACTCAGATCTGCATTATACATGGATCAGCACAATAGACACCCACCATTGTAAAACCTCCCAAAAGCTAAAGCTCAGAGCTCATATAAAACAATAGCACAAGAAGTAATACAAAGCAATAAAGCATATCCAACAGGTTGAACAGAACAGCATCCCACATATCAATTCCATTAATCAATGCGAATGGTCTGAATGCCCCACTCAAGAGGCATTGGCTGGCAGAATGAATAAAAAATACAACCAAGTATCTGCTGTATCCAGGAAATATATAACCCACGAGGACTCATACAGACTCAAGGTGAAGGGATGGAAAAATATTCCATGCAAACAGAAACCAAAAGAAAGTGGGTATGACCATTCTCATATCAGATAAAATTGACTTTAAATCAACAGTGGTAAAGAAAGACAAAGATGGTCATTATATAATGGTAAAGGGAGCAATTCAACAAGAAGACAAAACAATCCTAAATATTTATGCATCTAACACAGGAGCACCCAGATTCATAAAGCAAATTCTATTAGATCTAAGCAAAGAGATAAACAGCAGCATTGTAATTGCTGGGGAATTCAACACCCCACTGACAGAACTAGACAGATCATCCAAGAAGAAAATAAATAAAGAAACATTGGACTTATATAAGACTCTAGAACAAATGGTCCTAACAGATATTGACAGGACATTTTACCCAGAAACTACTGAATATACATTCTTCTTAATTAGCACATGGGACATTCAACAAGACTGATCATATCTTAGGCCACAAACCATGTCTTAACAAATTAAAAAAAATAGTAATCATACCATGTATCTTTTCAGACCACAGTGGAATAAAACTAGAAATTAACTCCAAGAGAAACACTCAATTCTACACAAAGTCATGGAGATTAAAAAACCTGCTGCTGAACATTTATTGGGTCAATAATGAAATTAAGGCAAGAATCAAAAGATTCTTCAAACTGAAAGACAAAGGGGACACAAGCTATCAAAATCTATGGGATTCAGCAAAAGCAGTCTTAAGGGGAAAATTCATAGCCTTAAATGCCTACATTAAAAAGACAGAAAGATCACAAATTAATAATCTAATGGCACATCTCAAGGAACTAGAAAAGGAAGAGGAAACTAAACCTAAGGCCAGAAGAAGAAATGACTAAGATCAGAGCAGAACTAAAGAAAATGGAAACAACAGCAACAACAACAAAATACAAAGGATCAATGGACCAAAAATTTGAAAAAGGAGATATTACAACTGATACCACAGATATACAAAATATCATCTGTAAATGGTATGAAAATCTCTATATACATAATCTTGAAAATGTAGAGGAAATGGACAAATTCCTGGAAACACACAACCTCCTAAGATTAAATTCCTGAACTGACCAATAATGAGCAGTGATATTGAAGCAGTAGTAAAAAAATCTACCAACAACAAAAAAAGCCCCAGTCCAGATTGATTCACAGCCAAATTTTACCTGACTTAGAAAGACCTGGTAACCTGGTAACCATACTGCAGAAATTATTCCATAACATTGAGAAGGAGGGAATCCTTCCCAACTCTTTTTGCTAAGCCAGTATCCCTTTGATACCAAAGCCAGGAAAGGACACAACAACAACAACAACAACAACAACAAAAAACTACATACCAATATCCCTTATGAATATAGACACAAAAATCCTCAAGAAAATACTAGCAAACTGAATTCAGCAGCACATCAAAACAATAATCCAGTATGATCAAGTGGGCTTCATCCCAGGGATGCAAGGATACAGAATGGGAGAAAATATTTGCAAGCTATACATCCGATAAAGGGCAAATAACCAGAATCTACAAAGAGCTCAAGCAAATCAGCAAGAAAATAATAACCCCATTAAAAAGTGGGCAAAAGACATGAACAGAAGTTTCTCAAAAGAAGATAGACAAATGGTTAATAAACATATGAAAAAATGCTTAATGTCACCAACCATCAGGGAAATGCAAATTAAAACCACAGTGAGATATCTCCTTATCTCAGTTAGAATGGGTTTTACTAAAAAGTCCCCAAACAATATATAGTGGCATAGATGCAGAGAGAAAGGAATGCGTATACACTGTTGGTGGGACTGCAAATTAGTACAACCTCTATGGAAAGCAGTATGGAGAGTCCTCAAAGAACTAAAAGTAAACCTAACATTCAATCCAGCAATCCCACTACTGAGTATTTACCTAAAGGAAAAGAAGTCATTTTATAAAAAAGACATCTGTACTTGAATGTTTATTGCAGCACATTTCACAATTGCGAAGATGTGGAATCAACCCAAGTGCCCATCAATTCATGAGTGGATTAACAAAATGTGGTATATGTATGCCATGGTATACTACTCAGCCATAAAAAAAGATGAATTAAGGTCTTTTGCAGCAATTTGGATGGAACTGGAGACCATTATCCTAAGTGAAGTATCTAAAGAATGGAAAAACAAACATGACACGTATTTGCTATTAAATTGGAACGAACTGATGTGCACACATGTGCATTGAGGGAAGTAAAACTCAGTGGAAATCAAGCAGGGAGGAGTGGGGAGTGGGGATGGGCAAAAGCCTACCTAACAGGTACAATGTACACTAACTGGGTGATGGGCTATTTATAGCCCTGACTCAAGCATTACAAAAGTGATCCATGTGACCAAAATCATTTGTACCCCTGTAATATTTTGAAATAAAAAAAATAAACTACCCAGTCTGTGGTACTCTGTTATAGCAGCACAAGCAGACTAAGGTAGGTGGGTAAGCACCATACAACCTGGAAGGGATGATTAGGGAGAGTGCCCGTACTAAGTTAGCTACCTAGGAGATTGTTGATATGAGTGACAGGGATGTCAAAGAATTGAGAAAGTAACTCAGAACAGTCTGAAGAATGTGTGGTATGCAAAATATATCAGGATCAGAGGGAAATGATAATGAGACTTCTTATTTCTTCGTCACAATCCTGTCATCCCTGCCTTTTTGGTCCCCACCCATGTCAGTGTTAATTGTTTAAAGGCATTTTCTTTTTTCCCTTCCCTGTAGTTTTCAGACTAGTTGATCAGTCACCTAAAATGTTACCACAAGTTGTGCAAAGTGACCCACACTCATTATCTTCATGTTCCTGAAATTTGTGATACAAAGAAAAATGTATAGCCCATATTATTGTAATGAACCAATGTAAATTCTTGGTAAGAAAATTAAGATTGCCCCTTCTTTTTTCCTTTAAAAATACACTTGTTACTGCTACTAGTCAGAGCATATAATCAGTAGAACTTGAATCTATGTTTCCTAGGTTGCAGTCCTCAAACTTGGACCAAATACACTCTTTACTTAGATTAATTTTGCCTCAATTTCTTCCTTTGGATTGAAGGAATGATAGTAGTTTAGGTGGTTCTAGGGTAGGTATTCTTGATAGTAGTCTAGTAGGGAGACCACAGTGAGAGAGGCCATATGAGGAGAAAGTTCTGATTGTGCAGTGGCTGATGACTTTAGAAACCCTTATAGAAATTTTAATATATCTGAGTGCTTTGGAATTGCCTATTTTGGTGAAATTTTTACTTTGTTCCTTTGAGGCAGTCAGAAGGTTTTAGAAAATTTTGGGCCATTCATGTTCAGAGAGCTTTACTCTGTGCTGTACCAAATGCTCACTGCTACCCAGGTAGGATATCTAGTTTCTAACATCTTGATATCCTAGAAACAATAAGTAAATACTTTAAGGTTAATTTGGAATCTCCAATGAAGAAAAAGAATAACAACCTAAACAGTGAGATGAGATCATCTATGACTGATGGTATAATTTTAGACTAGGTCATGAAATCAAGGGTGAGTTAATCTACTAAATCAAGGCATTCTCAAGAGGGTTTAATGAAGGGATGATCTCAGATCCAGTATGTTTAAAACACATATTTAATAATATATGTGTTTTATTTATCTTTATTTTATCTTTATCTTTAGTTTATTTTATTTATCTTTAGTTTATTTTATCTTTAGTTTATTTTATTAAAGCAACCATGCGTTTGATGCCTTGACTACAACTTCATTGAACAAGAACCTCAGTCTTGTAAAAACATTATTTGCTCCATGGTAGAATGTCATTGGTATGGCTTTGAGTTCCATATCAGTTTCATTGAACTTCAACTTGCTTAGGCAGAAAGGATCCTGCTGAAATCCTTGTTGCTTGACAATCCTGTAAGTGCATGCTTGGTGTTGACTGGTACTTTAGAGAGAACTCCTTAGTTGATCATTTGGTTCAGTGACCTGTGTTATAATTTTTTTCTCTTCTCATGCATTATTACCCATTTAAAATACTTTCATTAGACCAAAGAACTTTGTGCATTTTGTTCTTGGATTTTTACTCAGCGAGACTCACTATTTTCTCTTAGAGTAGATTTCACATAAAGGAAAATGAAATGAGCACAGTAAATTTTGTTTATAAACTGATATTTTCTGTCAGCTGGATTTCAAGGACACTCACAAACTTACACATTTATATTTTGCCTATGTGAAAGTGTAGGTTCCAGAAAAGAAGCCAGTGTCAGCTTTCAAAATAGGAGAATGTTTACTGTGTATTAAAGGTCATCTGGCCACCTGAACAGTTGTATAGAGAAGGTCAGCTCCTCAAAGAAGCACAGAGTGTAGAGGTGCATGAAGTTGTCTAGATGTTTCAACTTTAAATCCTCTACAAGGATGGTAGACAAAATGAAGGCAAGAGACAAAATAATAAATGATTTCTTGAATGTTTCACATAAGAACAAACTTCTTCCTGCTTTTTGAACATCAAAGGACTGGGAAGAAAGGTTTTATTACTGAGCTATGGTCAGCTATGGAGGGAGAAGATGGTTCCAGTGCTCACAATCATTGCAAAGTGTTGTCATGCATCCTCTATTGTTTTCTTAGAACTAAAAACAAGGGAATGGCATGTTATGAGTTTTAAAACAAAATAAATCCTGGGAGATGAAGGGTTTATCATTAGCAAAGATGTCTGGATAGGGATTTTGTTTCTTAAAAAAATTTGAGGATAATTAAAAGATTTTGTGTCTTACATTGGCTTAGAGAAAATATTTGGTTAATTTTCCTCACTTATATAAGCAACTCTCAATTGTCTGTGATAATTGGGTCAAGAAAACATGGGTACAAATTCAAAGACAGAAAATTATTAGCATTTAATAGATCCTATTAATACTGTATCCTCTGGCACCAACCTGTGGCCCCCAGCTGCTGACAATAGTTAAATATACTGTTTCATTTCTTTTTACTTATTTGTTAATTCCCTGTTAAAAGATATTGGTGAATAATAAAATGGCTAGAAAAAAATAGTGACAGAGGGGCTGGATGGTTAATCAACTAACTGGGTAAACAGTTCTCAAAATTTGAGATTTCATTATGCAGTGACTTGTTAGTTTTTAAAACATGAATTGTCTATTTTGTAAAAGATAACCTAATTTTAGATCTTAATCCTGTCTTTGCTTCCAGAGCAAGTTTGCACTTGGGCAATTCAGTCTTACTCAAGGAGAGGCTACTGTCTCAAACCATATAGTACATTTCATTAAAGTACAGATTAATTTTACATTGCCCAGAGAAACAACTAGTGCCATTCTTCTTCTCCTGTAGTGTAGAACTCAATAAATGTTGAGGCATTTTCTATATATAATGCACTGTATACAAAAGAGTTAATGAAGTTTGAATGCAGAAGAGTACCTTCCAGTCCCTGCATGGGTTTTCTATGTGTTTTCATGCATTTAACAATAATAAGAGAAGCTATGATTATTATGCCTAAATCTTTGTGGCATTTAAATATGTTGCTTAATTATAAAATGATCAAATGAAGCATCCTGGGAGCATACCAGTTAAGAAATATTAATTGATGATAAAGATTATTTTCAATTATGAGTATTACTTCAAAATTATTTCCAGACCCTTTAGCATGACATTTAAGATCTTCCAACATCTCATCTGTGTCTTTCAGATCATGAGTAAATATCTGCTTTTACCTCCAGATAAATTTTATCAACTTTAGTTGAGATTTTGCTAAAAGGAAGTGACTTCTGGACCTCCTGGTACTTAGTACACAGAATACAGCACCAACTTAATGATTGTGTGTTCTTGAGATAGGTGATTTGAAATTCAAAATGTTGGGTGAAAAGAGCCTCACTGGATGAGCTCCTATGTTTGTAGCTGCTGCTGCCTGTTTTGATAAGATTGTAGTCATGAGTGCTGGGACCTTTTGAACTAGTGTCTCCAAGGTTTGAATCTTGACCATACTAAACTGCACTCCTACTCTCTGATGAAATAGTTAATGCCAATCAGAACCAGTTTACACAGAACCCCTCCTCCACAGAAAATAGGTCGTTATCCTTCAAAAGAATCACACTGACCTTAATAGCAAAAGCATTTTCTCTACTAACTGTAACTTTCATTATTTTTGGAGTAAAGACAAAAAGTGGATGTGAATGGATATAATTTCTCAAACTTTCAAGCCTCAGCTAATTTTAGAGGACCTACTCCCCCATCTCAAAAGGTTGAGGAGGGGAATTCAACTGGGACAAATTGGTAGTAATACTTCAACATTTGTAGTCCTTGGCACTTGCTGCTCAAAGATTAGGAACACCTCAGTTGGCATTATTTTGTTTTCCAGATTTAAAAAGGAGGTAATTTAGGAATTTTCCCCCTGTACTCTGTTTTTTTTTTTTTGCTTTTAAAAAACACAGACAAAAGTAGAGAGAATAGGATTATAAACTCCCATGTACATCTCACCCAATTAAAACAATATTAAATCCATTGGTAATTTGTCTTATCAATTTCCCCATCCTGGGTTATTTTGAAGCAACCCCAGACATTCATTTTCAATTATTTTAGTATTTATATCTAAAGGCTACTTCCTATTTTATTTTGAAAATGAGTGTCACATTATGGGATCTTAAAAAATAAGCAAGTGTTTATTATTAACAATGTTTTTTCTCTTAGGTCAATACGTATAAGTGGGATTGCTGAGTTTTATGGTTATTGTATGTGTAACTTTATAAGAAATTGCCCAACTCTTTTCCAAGTGGATGTGCCATTTTGCACTCTCATTAGCAATGTTGAAGAGTTCCATTTGCTTAACATCCATGCCGACACTTTGTATGGTCAGTCTTTTTAATTTTCGCTATTCTAGTGGGTATGTAATTATAGCTCATCATAGATATAATTTGCATTTCTCTAATGAATAATAATGTTTACTCTCTTATTTTCCATTTATATATCTATTTGTTGTAGTGTCTACTCAAATCTTTTGTCAATTTTTATTTGATTGATTATTGCTGTTGAGTTGCAATTTTTTTAACATATTCTGAATACAAACCCTTTATCAGAGTAAGCTTTGAAAATGATTTCTTCCAATCTATGTCTTGCCTTTTAATTTTCTTTTTTTAAAAACTCTATGCATTTAGTCAGTAGTTTTGATAATAAAGAATACAAGTCATTGAATTCAGTACAGTCCTTTTAATATTGTATACTTGTGGGATTAGTGATTACCTTTGTTACTGAAAGTTTGGCACTTGCCCCCAAGGCTGCATCGGAAGAATGAGGACAAGTGGTTTGAGGAGAAGGAAAGAGGAGTTTACTAATTTGCCAGCAAACGAGAAGGCTGGCAGACTCCTGTCTCAAAGAACCAACATCCTGCTTCTGAGCAGAAGTACAGAGCTTTTAAAGGTTCTGATTCATCCCATCTTTGGCTAAGACAATCTTGTGACTTTCACCTGGACAATTCCCTTGAGCCATCTCCTGTGGCACAAAGAACAAAGGACACTCCCCTGCCCTTCCTGACCACTGGCCTGAGGTAGGGATATAGGTTTTAGTTCTCAAAAAGGGTAAGGGGGTTTTGAAGAGACACAAAACATTTTTATCCTTTTTCAGGCCATTTTCTCTGTTACATATTGCCAACTGTAAATTTTACCCTTCCATATCTATGGGAGGAGGGGCAATGTAGTCATCAAGCTACTTCCTGCTGAATTGGCATGATGTTTTAGATGGAAGGTGCAGATTATCAGGTGAAAAAGGGCATAAGCAATAACTATAACTGTGCGGATTGACAAGGTGAAATGAACTGTTACCTTGAACACAATGTCTGGTACAGGGCTGGGTTAAAAAAGAAACATGGGACCTCTGAGCACAGAGGTGTTAGTTGTACCCTGTAGGTGATCTGAGAGACTGGCTTCTGCAAATTCAGAAATCATGTACAGAAATACTTGTACCAAATGAGGTTTAGGATAATACACCCAGCAATAAGACAGATTAATAGAAGCGGCAATAGCCTGGGGAAATCCTCACTAAGGAGTTGTCCCTCTATCCTATAGACAGAACAAATCACCAAAGAAAGATTAGCAAAAATATCAACATTTTCATTTTTTCTTTTTCTCAAATGGATAGTTTAGATCACCTAAAGGCTGGCCCATCCACTGGGGGCTACACCTCTTTACTTTGGTATGATGGACCCAAGTTTTCACTTCTGACAATTTCAATGAGGTGTGAGTTGTTAGAGGCACTTCATAGGGTCCCTTCCACTTCTCTGGTCCCAACCGGGGCAGGGACCTGAAAGAGGTAGACTCATGTATAGTGGTTAGCACCTGACCCACTCATTTGACATACTGTTTTACTCTATTTTTTTTTTACTCATGGTTATATTACCATACTTATCTCAGGGTGCTAGAAAGGGTCTCTCATAAACTATTTCTTAGGGACTTGACTTAAGACTGCTTCTAAAGGGCTACCCTTATCCAGAGGAGGGCAAGTGGCAATATTTCATCCCACTTTAGATGGGTTTCCTGTATCAATTCCAGGATGCATGCAATTTTTATTCTAGGTATAAGGCTTTGTTTACTTGCTGGGTTGTCTCTTGCAAAATGTCCAGGGCTCATGGAGTGTGCTTCTGGGTCCTATTGGTGATGGGTGTCTGTTGATGTCCTTGCTGTAGGAGGAGGAGCTGCTGAGCCATCTCTGTAGCTGTCTGTCCATGGCCTCTATCACCAGTATGTTATTCTCCATTTGCTTGGCCTCATTCCCTGGACTGTTAATGCCCATCATTCTGTTGTCCTCCAAGGCCTGTTCCTGTATGTGTGCAGGAACTTGGTGAAGCCCCTGTCAGCTCCTGCTAGGAGCCCATCTCAGAGTGAATTCCTCCAGAAGGATTCTGGTAACCTTAGATGCTCCTTTCTTTCCTCTGGGTAGAACAAGCCTCTACCCAGACTGAAAATACATATAAGCCTGGGCATCTGAGTGAAACTGTCAATCATTGGAAGGGTGGACCCCCATATGCTGGGCTTCCTGTGTAGTGGGTCGCCTTTCTGTCCTTGGATAACCCAAAGCACATAACCAGTTAGTTGTAAATGGGGTCCTCTCAAATGATGTCCCACAAAATCCATCAAGGCATCATGCTTCCAATGTATGTATTCATGTAGATGCCTCATAAGAGGCAGAACCAAAGCTTTGGGTAGGATGCAAGTCTATGAGAATTCTGTTTCCATTTAGCTGTGCCATACCAAATGTCAGAGGCCCAGCCTTTAGATTTTAAGGGGATCTAAATCTAGCTGGGGTATTAAGGCCCCAAGGAACAGATCACCTCCGGGGGCCTCCTTAGCAGATTTGCCAGTGGCCTGACTTCTTTTTGCCATGCTGGCCACCTGCTTGGGCTCAGCGTTGGCCTGTATCGAGGCCACTATTTCAGTGGCATACTTAATATTCTTATTTCCTGCCATCAGGAGACCCCTTTTCTTTCAAATGGCACTATGAGCATGCATAACCATAAAAGCATATTTAGAGTCTGTATAAATGTTTGCCTTTTTCCTCTCAATAACTGCAACTCAGCTTCCTGGGCTGAAGTCCCAGATGGCAGTGCCACTGCCATGATGACTGCATAGCCAGCCCCTCACTGTCCATAAAGCTGCTCCCAGCAGTGAAAAGATCCCAGTCTTGCTGTGGCATCAGCTGATTTGACAGATCCATCCTGCTAGAGTACACAGCCTCCAGAACCTCTAAACATTCTCTTTGGCTGGCAAGGCTGGCAAAAGAGTGTCAGAATTGAGAATACACACAACTCACAAGTAGCTATTACTGCCCAGAGGCAAAGAGGCCATCCTCTCACAATATTGTTCAGTGGCTTTGACATACCACTGGCTGTGGGTGTCCTCTCAGCATCTATAATAAGACTGTAAGGCTTATTCCTTGTTTTTCTCTGTATAAAGGCTTTACCATCAGTCTGAAGACTAGGATCCAGATGCCATTCCTAGGAACCCCAGATTAACTAATACAAATTTACAAATCTGCCTGATTGTAGGCTCCACAAGTCCCCTGCTAAACCTCTATCAAACAGAGCAGGAGAGCCCTTTCAAACCCATGAGGCAACATAGTCCCAGGATCCTGCCATTTAAATGTAACTGAGTACCATTCAAGTTCCTTAGCCGCTTGCCTACACTGCCGCACTGCTGCCTGGCCTCTCTCCCACCACTCCCTGGCTGGCCGGGTGTGGCTGGTGCGGGGGTCGGGCCTGCAGCTGGGGGAAGGGGCCCTCCACCAGACCACTTCTGTCCACACAGGTTGGCACCAATTGAATCCCCACCATCAATTTTTCCCAGGGCTTCTGTGGGAATATTTGGAGGCAGGGGGCTCAGGCCCCCTCCTTCGCCATCTGAGTCCTGGACTTAAAAAAACCACTTTCTTTCCTGGGGGCTTCTTGCTACCTGAAGGCTTTTGCAACTTTTGGGTGATGTTCCTTTCAAGGTCCTTCTTCTTTACAAAAAGTCAGTCTAGGGCAACTTTTTTGCCCATTCCTTTTGACTGTCTCAAAGGACCCTGCCAGTTGTTCTTGCACATTCAAGCCCCCTATCTGATATTGCTGCAAACTGCCCACTCCGGTTATGGGTTCCCTCTGTCTCAAATTGAGTTTGCTGCTGAGAGAGACCATTCTGAACCCTAAGTTGTGATTTACTGGGTGTGGGATTGAAGAGTTAGTTCAGGAAGTGACCTCTCAGGCCCCTCCCATGGTGTCAAGGTAGTGGTAGTGGCAGGCGTTCCTTCTCCCTTGCTGTGTGCCACTCAGTTGCAGGCCATGTGTGCCACCTCTTAGCTGTGGCCCTGCCTAGTGCCTTGCCCTGACTGGCTGCAGGGGTTCTGGTGGGGACGGGAGGACCTCATCTATCAAAAATCATACAAACACAAATCATTTTGTATACCATAAACAATGAGTTTATCTCAAGCAGAGAGCTTGAGACTCAACATTTTAACTCTATAGCAGCAGGTTGACCACTTGAGCTCTGAATTTTAAAAGAACCAACAGCTCAAAATAAGCCACAGACCATCAACCACCACTTTTCCTCACACTCCAGACAAGTGATGTCACAATAATCTTTAGACATAGGTACAAAAACTCACCAGACAAAAACTCAGAAATAATCAAACACAAACAATATAGGGAATTCCCAACACCAACAATCTAAAATGCCAAGGCCTATCAATCAAACGGGAATTTTCATTTAATGGCTGCTTCTCCTCACACTCCAACACACATTGGATTATAATAACACCATTCTCTTTACACATAGGTTTGTAGCTGTAAGTTAACCACTCAGCGAAAGTTTTTCCCAAGGAACTTTGAGATGGAGCTTTCCTATGTTGCAACAAAACTTTACAAACAGACAAACAGACAATACAGGGAATCCCCAACACAAAATGCCATGACCGACCAAATGGGAACCACAAAACAAGAACCAAATTCTCAATTGAGAATCAGCATCTCCTAATCCAAAAGGGGACAAACCGAAAATCAAATTCTCTCAGACGAAAGAACCAATATCTCCTAATCTCCTCTGGTTCCCTGGGAACTGCAAATGAGCTCATTCCAAATCAGGTCCCCTAGTTCCACTCAACCTCTTGACTTCCAACCCCAAATTGGCACCTCAAAACAAATCCAACAGGAGGTCTGAAAAGCCCCTCCCATATGGGTGGAAACAGGGTCTTGGTGTCCCATAGAACTTTACTTACAAATGGCTGTGGCTGTCACAACACTTCCAAATCTGTTTCCTTCTCCTTGCCTCATTTCAGGTTGTAGGGAGCCATGTCTACTTTGGGGAGACAGAGACAGGAGTTCCCTGGAGCTAAAACAGGCTCTGGCACCTGCTGGGGCCATTGCTTGCCCTCTCACCTTGAAAAGAAGCTGCTTCTACCCACAAAGACCCACGGCGTTGACCTGGGGCTACTTATATTTCCATGGGTTTTATCCAATCTAGGACTGCCCATGTGAGTACAATTTCAAGGTGTACCCAACCGCCATCACTATGGATAATTATTCTGCAAGTTCATAAAGTAGCAGCAGATACTATCTATCCAGTTCTGGAAAATGGCTGGAACATTACACAAATCAGAGGGCATCACTAGTTATTAAAATTGTACAGGTGTTACTGGATAATTCAGATATCCATAATTTTTTGGACAAAAGAAATCAGAAAGATAGCACCCAGAATAAAATTGAAATGAAGAGACAACTAGAGTAAAAATTTGTAGGGTCTGGGTGGAGTGGAGGAAACCTAGTTTGAACGAACGAGACTGAAAGTAGTGACATCTAACAGAGAGGATGCGTTTAGAACGGTAGATCAAAGGCACAGCCTGAGAGTCCCCGGGGCCCTGCAGCTCTTACCAGGAGCCAGGGAGACATTAACCACACTTGGGAAGCCTCATTATATTCCTCATGGCACTATAAGAAATGGGTTTAGGTGAATGAGGCTGATGACTAGTGACATGAACCTATACTAGTCTAACTCATGTTTCCTGTTATAGATCTGTAGCTGACACAGAGGTGAAACACTCTACTATGATGATAATCAGGGTGTCCCCTTCTTTGAATAGTGCTGGAATTTTGTCCCCTCAATTTATAATTTCATACTTTGCAGTCCAGTCCTCTTAGGATTGTCCATTCTTTCTTTAGAGAGGACACTACATAATTATTAAGCTTAAACTTATCTGGAATTATAATTTTGTTATGTGTCTTCAAATTTACACCCACATCACTGTGATTCAGTTTTTGGGTGCTTTCAAAACTCTTACTCTGAGATTGAGAGCATCTTGGCTGGCGTCATTGGCGTAGATGGCATCTCATCATTCTAGTCTGATTCCTTCTAATTTCACTCCCTGATAGTAACTTAAAATTCGGATTAGAGATGAACACTTTTTGTCCTATATTCCTCCAATATTGATATTTACAGGGGTTCCTTAGAGTCAAATAAATATCTATAGAGTGAATAACTGTGTTGAAGCTACTTACTCTTGATATATTCCTAAACAAAGTCCATTATTATTGAATGTCAACTACATTTTACTGATTTTATTTGATTAGAACACTTAACTCTGTTCATAATTTCCTGATTGTGTTTTGATGTTTATATACCATCTTTGCCACATAGGTATACTTCATGGTACAATTCCATTCTCTGTATTTTTTTCTCCATATTGGAAAAGCAATTGGAAAAAGAAAGTTAATATGGCTAAGAAAACATTTTACATAGTCATTTTGTGTTAATTTTCTTTTGGACTCTTATACTGCTTAAGACTTAAAGGGCTCTCCTATAAACAGAGATTGGTTATAAAGTAAGCCCGTTAATTAACATGAATTTCAAATTTAGAAACCAAAGTTTGGCTACCCTCATTCTTAGCTACCTTTTGTCATTTTACATGACTGTATTTGCATTATTTGAATAGATGGCCTTTTCTCCCATTTGATTGTACTTTCCTTTGAGGATGGGAATCTTATTTTAATTTTAATAATCTATATGCATTGAATACGCAGTGCCAGGCACTATGGTAAGCATTTCTAAAGATTATTTTATTTAGTTCTGGCAGAAACCCTATGAGGATAGGTATTTTTATGACACTTATTTGACACATATGTACATTTAGGACTAAAGCACTAATGTAATTTGCCCAAGGACACACATCTAGTATTCAAACCTGGGCTGTCTGATATCAAAGTCCATAATGTTATCAACTGTGCTAAATCACTGGGGATATTAATAGGAATAATCGCAGTTGTATTTAATTACCGATGGGTTAAATGTAGATAGATGGAAAGAAAGAAAGAAATACAAAGCGAGAGAATGAGAATGAGAGCAAAAGAGAGCGAGCGAGAGAGATTCAGATTACTATTATGTTTTTGAATTAGTCCTGAAAATTAATTATGTTTGGAATACTTATTTGGAGAAATACACACATCTCCATTTTATGAATTAACCTTTTTTGTTTTTAAAAGTTTCATTACAACATTTTAATCAGCTCCATGAACAAACACAAAACAACACTCCCCCACATCTGCTTTCCCTGTGGTTTTCTTGTGCTTTGGATTCCCAGGCTCAGTGACCAGAACATTACAATCTTCTATTTCAACTAACTTTTTAACCTTTTGAGTTGTCTCCCAGAAACAGCAGACTGCTCACAGGATAACAATGCCAAGACTTACCATCCGTCACCAACCTGTGACTTCCGAATTAGACCTCCTGCTCACAGCTTTTGACACAACCTGCCCCAATAAACGTAGCTACTTTCCTGAACCCCTTATAAAAACCCCTACCCTCAGTTTGTTGGGGAGACAGATTTGAAGCAATTCTCCCGTCTCTAAGTGACGTCATCTGTAATAAGTTACCTTTCTTTCTTGGCGATCCTTGTCGTCTCAGTAATTGGCTTTCTGTGCAGTGAGTAATTGGACCTAGGCCAGAACCCCCTTGTGGGTTTGGTAACAACATTCTTATAATGGTTAGAAAAGCTCTGATGCACATAGATAATGAAATTATGCACACTCACAGAGAAAGTATATTTAGAAAAATAAATATTCTAGTAAATTTATAAAAAATGAAATGATGCTACTTCTTTTAAAACATGAGTAGTCTTGAAAATTGCTATATAGCCATACCTTTTAAATATTTAATTACTTATCTATTATCTCTCTATCTTGTTGACACAAACATATTTCTCACAAACAAAAAAATGGAAAGATATACAGCAAGTTATTAACAGTGGTTATTGTTAAATGGGATTAGGAGTGTTTTAAATTTTTTCTTCTTTTGGATTGTTTATTTTTTCTAAGTAAATACAATGTATATGTATTGATAGTCATAGAAAGAAAAAAATAATAGAAGTCATTTTTTCAACTTAAAGAGCCATCAAAATTAAACATGATCCTTCTCTCTGGAAGAGAAACTTAGGCTAGCCCTGGGGAAGTCATGGTTAGGATTGGCATCGAGAAGTGAGGGAGGTATTCACTTAGGAAATAAAACTTAAGGTCATGCCAAAAATCTCAGTGATGAAGATAATATTTTAATGCAATATTTAAAAAAAATCCAAATTAATGCAAAAAATCCATGATTAACAAAATATCAAAATTTTAAATAAAGACAGGATCAGACAGGGCTGGGTTTAAGGTGAGGTGAGTTGTGCAGCTGTAGAGTTGGATCTTGTGCTTATGATTAATATTGACAGTATTGATTTTCATAAATTTTATTTCTCTAGACCAAGAACATTGTTTGCACAATTGACCCTCTAGGAAAAATCCTTTGGCTCTGCTTGGCTCTAGGATGTTTACAAATGCATCAAAAATAATATTCATCTAGTTTTCCTATAGCTCTGCCCTTGGATGACTGAAGGTGTTTCGGAAACTGATGATGGAAAAGAAGAATTGGCTAGTCCTTTCTTAGAATGTATGAAATACTTCTCAAACATTTTTTCAATGAGCAACTCATTGTATAGTAGCTTTGTGCAAAAATAATTTCTTGTGAAAGGAAAGAACAAGAGGAATTTAAAAAAATCGAAAAGCATTTTGAAAGAGATACCTGTGCCTCAGCAGCACATGTTGAAGTGGTCTTCAGGGAGTTAGTGTTTAGTCTGTCTCTGGTGCTTTTAAATGGAGAGGACAAAATAGACCCCAATCCCTGTGTTTCTCAGGTAAACATATTTAATAGCTTTTGAGTAGCAGAGATTTCTAATCTTTACAAAGAAATCAATATGGTGCTCCTTTAGAGGCTTTTTTCTAATGCAAAGAAAAGAACCTTAAATCACCAGCATTTTCATTTAGAAGGAAGATGGAGGAAAAAAATCATGACAGAAGGTAAGAATTCATGTTTCAAGGATAGTTTTCAGATTTTTTTTCAGCTAGAGCTATGAAATTTCTCTCCAGTCATATCAGCGTGGAGGTTTCTATATTCCTGAACGGGTATAGGTTATTTAGGAGTAGGAGTTTTCTTTTCCTTTCTTTGCATTTTTTCATTTTCTTCTCTTCTCTTCTCTCTTTCTCTATTTTTGTTTTAAAAAGAGCTTTCCAAAATTTCTTCCCCCTCACAACCTAGTAGAAAATTTTCAAGGTAATTTGTTTAGAGTTATGTCTCTTTTCTGAGCAGAACACACACCAAATATAATGTCTTGGGCTATGTTTACATGATACCAGAATAACAAAAGAGTGAAAAATACTGCAACTATTCTAATTCCAAACAACAACAAAGAATTCTTGATTAGAAAGCTAGTTAAATCCCTTCCTATAACAAAATAAAAATCTGGATTTATTTTAATAATATTTTCCACAACTCATATTCCCATGATAATCTAATCAGCAATGCCAGACTGCAAGTTTAGTAATTCAAAGGTTGTTTCCATTAATTAGTTTTACAACCAGAAGGCTTGACTTTCTCACTGCATATGAAAACTAACAGAGATGAATATGTTGTGCTTAATGAAATAAATAACTCTGCTGAGTTTGAAAAACGTTGTCAATTTGTTTTCTCTCTTTCAGTGGCAGATGCAAGATGACAGCTAAATGAGCGATCAGTCCATTAAAGAGGAAAATGTATATCAATATTGCCAACCACTGCCATTGAACACACATACATAATTTGATGGGCTGACATACTTCTGTAGGAAAGTAATATAAAAGTGACTAAAATCATGGTCATTTTGATCTATGGTGAGAAACTTTGAGGCCTTGATCATTCATTTATCTAAGTACTGGAGGTGTTTACAAATTACTTCTTGGGGAAAGTTTTGGCCTTGCCTTGGGCACTTTCTTACCTACCTTCTCTTCAGTATCATTTCCTTGGCAGGGTCCTCAACTTTGTTTAGGTCAGGTGACTGTTAGAGACACAGAAAACAGCATCACTTCCAGGTCCTCTCAGCTATTGTAAATACGTGCTCTCTTCTGCTTAACTTTAATTGATCCAGCATACATTTAGTGAAAGTTTACTGTCTTGGTCAGTTCAGGCTATTCTAACAGAATACATAGATAGGGTAGTTTAAACAACAGACATTTATTTCTTGCAGTTCTAGAGGCTGGTAAGTCCAAGATGAAGGTGTTCATTGATCAGGTGTCCAGTGAGGGCCTGCTTCTTGGTTTGTAGATGTCTGTCTTCTCATTGTATCCTCACATGGCTGAGGAAGAAATTATCTCTCTTGTGTTTTTCTTATAAGCCCAGTTATGAGGGCTCTACCATAATGACCTAATTACCTCTTAAAGGTCCCACCTCCTAACACTATCACATTGAGGGGGTTTGGATTTAAACATATAAATTTTGGGGGACACAAACATTCAGTCCATGACACCTACATTTTACCAGGACCTGTGCTGGGGACTAGAGCTACATAGGTGAATAAATGACTGTCAAAATCTTATTTGAGAGAAATACAATTTATGCAGAATTTATGGGAAGACATATAGGCTGTGTGCTCTTCCACATTAGTGGTTCCAAATCATTTTTTTTTTTGAGTCACAGACCTCTCTGAGAATCAGATATGTCTACATAAACATTGTTCCATGAAAAATTCATGTATGCAGAAACATAACTGAATTTTGTGTTTAATTTTTTGCATAATTTAATATGATTTAATAAAAATTTAATATAATTTTTCTGCAGGGGAATGGGTGGCTATGGATTCCAGGTCAAGAAACCCTGTTCCAGTTGTTGTCGTATCCATTTACTTAGGAGCAAACCACTTGGCCCTTAGGCCACTTCTTTTTGTCTTCTAGTGGAATTTTTTGTAACTGAACTGCTTAATGGTGCTTTGCTAGTCATGTAATATTATGACTTTGATGGACATTGACAATCTACCCTGGGATACTAATGTTATATCTACTGTAGGGGTGTTTAGGAACACTTTGCTCATTGTAGTTAAACTGTTGTTTTATGAGGAGCACAGGAATTCTTCAGAATTAGTCCTAAGAAAATTTGCTTTTTTGGACAACTGGATTGATTTTATTTTTAGTTATGAACATAGTGAAATTCATTGTATTTTCCTTTTTGAATTGTTTGCTGGAAAGCACAGAGACAAATTTGTGACATATCTCTAACAACTGTTCAGTTTGTACTTTTGTCTCCTAAATTCATATCTCACAGTATTAAAGAAACAATTTAAATTAAAGTGTGTTGTGTTGACTTGGGAAGATGTTCATGATATAATGTTAAGTGAAAAATAAATGAGTTACAGAGTAATACATAGAGTAGAATACCATTTTTTGTGAAAGAAATGCCCTCCTATATATTTTAGTATGAGGATAGAGAGAAACTGTAAACATTGATTATCAAGGGGGAGAGATTAGGGTTGGAGAAGGATGTGGGGAGACTATTAAGTCTTTATCACCTTGATATTTGTGACAACAAACATATATTATTTTAGTAATTTAAAGAATGAGTACCCTTTCCAAACAATCCCCAAACAATGAATTAGAGTTCCATCCTTCTAGTAAGGAAGGCAAATGTCAAACTAGCAATTACAATGTAATGGGATAGGTGCAGTGGCAGAAATAGATAGGTGTCCAGAAAAAATGCCCGGGACAGAGTAATTATTGAATAACTTAGGGAAATGTCACAGAGGAGAACAAACTTTTGAAGAATGAATAGCAGCTTGCTAAGTGGACCAGTGGTGTGAGGGCATTCCTGGAACAGGAAGCAAAGAACAGCATTGTGTGTCTGGAGAACAACACTGGGGTATGTGGTATGAGGAGTGGAGGGAGACCAGGGGGTTAGACAGGTTCCAAATCCAAAGGGCTACACCTAGATTTCTCTGTAATGTTCTTGGGGAGCTTCATGTGGTTAGAGATATCATGCTATATGTAGTGTGAAGGCTGGATTTGAGGACATGAGATTGGGGGCAGGAAGACTGGTTAAGGGAGGATGCAATCATCAGGATGAGAGATGATGAGGCAGAGATTACAGGTTAGACAGTCCCGGACAGAGTCTCTTCTCTCCTCATATCCCTTCGCCTGACTTTCCCTACCCTCCAATGTGACTTTCTGAAATTTTATATTCTCTCACTGACTGAAACTTCAGCTGGGCCCTCAACGCATCTAGTTACCCTCAACTGATCCTTGAAAATTAAGCTTACATTTTATTTCTCTGACAAGACAACCTGGACTTCCCCACCCTCCCAGATTTGGTTCAGGTAACACTTCTATGGGAACTTACACTACATAAGACCTACCTGGTCGATAGATCCATGAGTTAATTAGGGCTTGTCCTAGATAATCTCCCATTCCTTCCACCACACCATTCCCTACCCTGAGGCTGAATTTTTTTCCTAGCCCCAAAGTGTTCCATGTACCACTTTTTCCAAACCCAGTATTGGAAGACAAACTTAGATGGTGAAGAGTGCACAATGGGACAACGGCCCGAATTATTTGTGTTTAAAACTGTCCTGCAAAACACTGATTAGGTAGTCACGACCATAGTACTGCAAAATTACTTGCCTCCTTTTTCTGCAATAAAACTCTATTGTTTAAAAAGGCAGTTGATCTAAAAATGGCATTGTCAACTTGCCATGTGTGTACACCCACACCGTCATGTGCACGTATGTTTGGCGTTTCCTCTCTGAATGCTCACTCCTCCCACTCTGCTCTTTGTCCTATCAAAAGAATGTCTAACTGCAAAATGGCCGAGATTATCAGCACCAAGGGAGAAGTGAGCTGCGTCACAACAGAGGATAAAGACAAGGATGGACAGTTTCTCTGGACTTCTGTTTGTGGATGCTCTGTGTGACTTCTGCTCTACCTGGTATCTTTCAAGTTTCCATATGTAGGACATCCATGAGGACTAACTCAGCAGCAGCCAGTCCCAGACTTCCTCTGCCATATGAAGCCAATAATCAACTCCACAAAGCTCTTTTACTTTGCTGTGGATTAAGGAGTAGTTATATCAAAAAGTACAGACTGGCTGATACATAAGTGGCTGGTGGTGTTTTGAGTAAAAGCTCCTTGTCCTACAGAAACTAGAAAAATGATTGAGTCAGAGAAAGTAACTAAATAGCTGGAATCAGGGAAGACACATCTGTGTGTCATTTCTCTAACACAGCACTGGACTTTTTATCTCTGTCACAGAAGTGAATCCTAGAGCCTACATGTCCATAGCAGTTAAGATGTCCTGAGGGGCGTCCAGGCTTTCTGCTGACCAACAGTAGACATAATATTCAGTATTGTATTAGTGCCCCTACTGTCATAATAGGCTAAAATATTATATTATCTTATTTGCTTGTATAAGAGACATGGTTGGGATTGTTACTTTTGCTTTCAGAAAATGAAAATAACAAAAAGCCATCGTGTGTGTATGTGTGAAATATTAGATAATTAAATGTGAAATGTCCTATTTCAAATCAAAAATTTAATTTATTATATCTCAAACAAGAAGCAGTACAATTAATCAAAGTATGCACCTAAACTATTGATACACTTTTGCCATCTTAACAGTAGCTTGTTTATGCCAGCAGTAAAGAAGCCTGGAGAGCAAGTGGTGATGACATTACAAAAGGCATTTTCCACAACTTGTTGAGAATTGAAAATTTTTCCTTGCAAGAAGTGGTCTGAAGCCTGGAAGAAGTGGTAGTCAGTTGGTGCAAGGTCTGGTGAATACGGTGGATGACAGAGAGTTTCCAAGTCCAACTTCTGTAGTTCGAGCAGCATTGTTTGTGAGACATGTGGTCGAGTGTTGTCTTGCAAGAGGATTGGCCTGTCTCTATTGACCAATCTTGGCTGCTTAATCACAAGCATCCTCACTGTTTCGTCCAATTGGTTGCAGTAGACATCTGCTGTATTCAATTGACAAGGTTTCATAAAGCTGTAGTGGATAATACCAGCACTGGACCACCAAACAGACATCATTAGGTTTTTTTAAATGAATATTCGGTTTTGGACTGTGTTTTGGCACTTCATCTTTATCCAACTATTGTGCTGACTGCTTGCGATTGTCAAAAAGAATCCATTTTTCATCACATGTAACAATACAGTGTAGAAATGGTTTGCCTTTATGTCATTGACAGCAAAGAAAGGCAAGCTTCAAGACGGTTTCTCTTCTGATACTTGTTTAGTTCATGCGAAACCCATCTATCCAGCTTCTTTACCTTGCCGATTTGTTTCACATGGTACCATATTGTTGGACTAGTAACGTCAATTCTGTTATTCAATGCTGTTAATTCTTGCATAGGTTGAGATGGATTTGCTTCCCCTACAGCTTTCAGTTCACCATTATCCACCTTGGTCTCAGTTCGCCCACGTGGCTCATTTTCAAGATTAAAATCACCAGAGCAGAACCTTTCAAACCATTGATGTACTGTGTGTTCATTAGCCACATCTTTCCCAAACACTTTGTTGATATTTCGAGCTGTCTGGACTGCATCGGTTCCACTATGGGACTCATATTTGAAAATAGCACGAATTTTTGACTTATCTATGGTTTCACAAAAATTGCTCTAAAAAAATTTGAAAGATAATCACAAGCCAAAATGTGTTTGAAAGACTGAGGATGTACCTTCACAATAAAAATAAAACAAGAAGTGTAAAAGTGAAATGTCAGAGATATCAGCTGTCAAACTTAGTACTTAAGGAAATCGGACATTTCATATTTAATAACCCAATAGACTGGGGTCTAAAATCTCTCATCTCAGGATTCTCAATTCTGGATGCACCCGGATAGAATCATCTAGGTAGATTGTTAAACATATATGGGCCTGGGTCCCATGTCTGAGAGATTCTCATGTGCAGCTGGGTCTAAGAACCACTGTAGGGGTTAGTTGAGAAAGCTTGTTCAAAAGCTACCCCAGGAATATACTGATTTTTTAAAAAAGAAGATCACTGATATTCCATACATCTCTAATTGGTGATAAATCATTTACAATGGAAAAATGCTTTGAAAACATTTCATGCTGTATGTATGAGGGAGGGGAAGAGAGTAGCTTGGTGTGTTAGGAGTATCATAGGATTTGAACTTAGAAGACCTGAATATCCTTCTAACTAGCTGTGCAACCTTGGATCACTCTGAGCTCAGTTATTCCTTCTATAAAATGAAAATATTAGCTCTTAAATTGCATAGTGTGACCATCAAATGGAATGATGCACGTGGAACTTTGTCAACTGCCAAGCACTCTGCTAATGCACAAAGCAGAAGGCCATGTGAAGATGGAGACAGAGACTGGAGTTAATGCTGCCATAACGCAAGGAGCGCCAGGAACAGAGGCAAACAGGGATTCTCCTCGGAGCCTTCGGAGGGAGTGTAGGACTTCTGGCTTCTAGAACTATGAGAGGATAAATTCCTGTTGTTTTAAGTTCATGGCACCCAGTGTGTGGTATTTTGTTATGACAGCCCTAGGGAATGAATACAGATTTTGGTAAGAGAGGCCTTAGCAGTCAGTGCAGGCTGGCCATCCACAAAGGGTAGGCCACCTTGGGGTCTGACTCCTTCCTTCTCTCAGTGCTATTTTTGAATGCAGAGTTTTCTGTCTGATTGCTACGGGAGCAAGAACTGGAGCTCTCATGTTACTGTGGGGGTTGGGGTCAAGCACACGGTGAAGGGAGGAGGGGCTGTCACAGATGTGCGTGGGGGGTTCATTTGTGAGTCAGAAATTACTTGAAATGTGGAGGAATTTAAAAAAAACACAGGCATAAGAACTACCCAGTTATGGTGAAGGCTGATGTTTGCTTACAAACTAAATAAGGCACATTTGCCATTGGGAGTATCATGTGCACACAAAGAATTAGTATGACAAAGTCCTTTAAAAATATCCTATAATCATGTTTGCACTATTGATTTGGTTAATTATTTTGTAGAGATAATACAAACTTCCGTCCCAACCTAGTTAATTTATGGGAATTTAATTTAGCTGATTCTAAATTATTGACACTTTATTGTACACAAATGCAAACCATGTATTTGCTTTTATACTTGCACTCAACTTTACTGTAGGCCACATACATAGTAAATTAAGAGAAAATATCTTGGGATGAATAATTATAGAGTCAATTTTGTTGATCTGAAATTTTTAAATTATTTTCTATCTTTTGTGGAAATGTATACCTCTAGTTACCAATTAGAATACTTCTTTTTTTTAAATGTTGAATTATTCTATTTTTAGGTATGTTCCACTTTGTCAGTGATTACATTCTTTTAAAAAGCAGACATAATCCTAAACAAATAAAAGTAATCAGGATATCCTTGGAAAACCAAAGCCTTCCTTCTTTCCGTTTCACTGTGGCAACCTACGAACAGCTGCAAACATTTAGGGGCTATCTTTAAAATTCACAAAGTCCTTTGATTTCTTTTGAGACATCAGGTCCTTTCAACTGCAGGAAGAGAGAATTCTGAGGTTCTTTCCCATGTTTGTATAGAACTTTTAATATCTCTTTGCAAGGGGAAAGGTCTAAATGAATTTATAATGGCTTTTTTATTATTATGATCTTTAAAATATATTTTGACATCACTTCTTTGTTCCCTATCATAAAGTAATCTTTGTCATCTTGTTTCCTCTTGCTTTTCTTCTTCCTTTATTTTATTGCCCTGGGTATTCCATTTGGCTTTTTTGCACATGACAACTTTTTTAGTCTGGTCCTACTGATACCATTGCTGAATTTAAAACTGAGCCCTGTGAATTAAAATTATTGTTGGTAGAATGGGTAATAGGTAGATAATAGAGAGAAAGAGAGAGGAAGGGAGAGAAGGAGTAAGGGAGGGAGGAAGAGAGATATGCATAGGGGTAGAGTCTCTTTTTTGATGGTTTGAGGTCTTTGGATTTTTTTAAACAGAATCAGGTAATAGAGTCTCTATATTATGGGGGCTGCTCATTAGCCCCTCTGTTCACTTTATTGATTCTTTTTATTTACTTGGTAAGACAGAAGATAAAATGCAGTACTACCTCATTGGATGTGCTTTATAAACCTTGAGCTCAGCTGTAGCATGTGGGTCATGGTCCATTAATCAATCTGGTAAATATTGATTAAGCCTCAGACTTCTTACTTCTTTTAATCAACAACCCAAGATGAGGCCTGGATGTGCTGAGAAGGATGATTGTTGGTGAGAGTTGTGAGACAAATGCCTTGTATCATTTGAAGTCAAGATCGCCAGGAAACCAGGAGTGTCATAGGAGATTAAAGACGGGCATTAGCTGGGGGCGAATTAGAAAATTTGATTTCTACAGATGTTTGGAAACAAGATTTTAAATAGTTGTAGGAAAAAGTTGTGCTCACTTTTATAGCTACAATACAAATGTAAGAGTACTTGAAAGGTCTTATAAAGCAGTGAGACACTTGAGCATCTCAAAGAAAATTTCTTTTTGCAGAACGGCCTATAGAATCAGTTGGCCTTAATAAGCAACTCTACAGAGACAGACTGTAGGAAAATTGGAGGTGAGGGAGTGACTCCTGTTGGATACTTGCTTAAGGCTTCTAACTTGGATGGTTGGCAGCTGTCTGTGGTTCTGCCAGATGCTGAAGTTGTGCTAGGTGGCAGTTGCATCAGAGCTACAAGAACACTCCAGGTTGTACTGAGGTAGATCGCCTTCAAAAGAGCAAGTCGGGGTAGCTTAGTAGCTACATTTATATACAGGAAGGCCAGACTCCTTAGGTTGAGTCCATCCTCTGTGGTATTGCTCACTCTGCTTCTCCAATCTTCAATGGTTCATACAAGTGGTTCTCAACGTATGGTTGCTAGACCAGCAGCATGAGCAAAATTTGGGAATTTGATAAAAATGCAAATTCTTGGGCCCAACTTACATCTACTGAATCAGAAACCCTTGGGTAGGCCCAGCAATTTGTGTTTTAACAAGCTGTCTGGGTGATTTTGATCCATGCTAGTGTTTGAAAACCATAGATCTATACTAGTCCATATGCCTAATTTACTTTCAAGGCCTGAATAAGTCTTTTCTTTTTCCTAGAAGCCTCTCAGATATATTATACAGCATCTAAAAAACACCTAATGTATAAGAAGTACTTGATAAATAGTTGTCCTATGAATACACAAAACCTGTAGAGTTTCTGAGAAAAAGATGTCTTGGTCCAACTATTTAGTCCCCCATCCCACTCCATGCCGCCATGATGCTTCTGATTACCTCTGCTCACCACTAGAGTGCTGTAGCATTTTGTGTCATACAAAATTACAGGTGTTCTACAAATAGCAACAAAACTTAGAACCTGCCTTCAGGGAGCTGCAAGTAGAGTGTGGTAGCCACATAAAGACAATTGCACTATAGTGCGCAAGTGATACATTTACGATCATTTTTCCAAAATGTCCTAGAATGGTATCAATTGGTATTATTTTATTAAAATATATCCTTGTCCTTATAAATGCCCATGTTTCTCTCTGATCATATGTTCCCACTTTTTGTTCAGAAAATGCAGTGACAAGGAAGCTACAATGAAGCAGAAAGAAGCACAGTGAGTCTGTAGAGAAAGAAGGCTTTTAATAGAATCAAATCCTTAACCTGAAGATAGGGCACCAAAACCATTCAGGTCTTTTGGCTTGGATGGGGGTGAGGGTAGTAGATTTATTGCTTGAGGGGCTGTGAGATCCTTACAATTTAATTACAATTACATAAAATAAAGTGGGATACAAAAAGTATGGGTTGAAATTCCAACTCTACCAGGTATTTGGACCCATTATTTAATTTCTCTGAGCCCCCTATAAGATGAAAACATTAACATTCAAGTAAGACTCTATGAATTTGCCAATATTTTATTCTTTTGATCCACAAAAATGGAAATTTCATGTGATTAAAACTAATATCTGCCTTATGAGGATTTAGTGAAGTCATAAGTAGAATGCCTGGGTACCTAGTGGGTGCTCAATAAATATCAGATGTAGTCTCCTCATATGAAAATACTGGACACACAGTGCTCAATAGATGTTTTTGAATAAAATAAAGTAAAGCAATCATATTCTCTGTATAAATATGAGACCAGTCCTTGGTAGTCTCACCCTAACAGCTACTTCCATGCCAAGTAACTTTCTCCATCCTGATTACTGAATTATTTTCCAGGGTATTCATAGTTTAGGAGGTGTCTGAGTTTATTTTTTTATTTTGGCCCTATATTTACTATTTTATGGGTATAAAAATAACATTTCATATGCATATTTTCATTATTTAAAGTATTCATAATTTATTGTTGGTGCTTGGATTGAAATGGATTTTGAATTGCATATAACACTTACTCTTATTGTGCTTTGATTTAAGCAGGGAGAAAAACAACTTAAGGCAGTCAGCCTTTGGTATATTAAAAAACATTATTCATATTTTAGTTTAGGGTTTCCTGCATATCACAAAGCCTGAGAAATGGCTATAGAATTGCTTTAACCCCTCAGTAACAGTTATGTTTCCACTGTGGGGCATATCTGATAGGCAGGGGACTGGAAAATCTACTTAAGTGGCATACATTCCACACTGATGGAAATTTGGTCCCAAATACCAGCTAATACCAGTTTTCAAGGAAGAAGCAAGAAGCAGTGATAATGTTATGTTGAAAACAATGTTAAAATTTATGACTAGTCACATGTTTAGGAAAAAAGCCAAAAAGAACTGGACATACTGCATATTTTTGTTCTCTAAGAAAATAGTCATTGTTGCGTTATTACCCTTGCATGTCAGCATTGACCAGGGGTGTTGCAAAAGCTTGCTTCCATCTTGAATCTTTGTCATGGAGTCACAGCTGTCTTAGATTTTTCATAGCTCAGACACAATGTTCTGTTTTGGGTCAAAAAATTACGTAACTTCTTAAAATTGCCAGCAAAATCCATCTGGAGAGTGTCATGCCCACTATTTGCTCAGCTAGTGGTTCATTAATACTGGTTCTGCCTTTTTCTTTCTTTTCTTTCTCAGCCAGCATAAAAAAAGTTGTCACCAAAGGAGGAAGATAAATACTATCTCCTGCCTATCTCTCTTTGGATTCATCTTTCTTCCCCCAGATGGAATTTGTAAAAATGTCTCAGTGATTGGGAAGTATAACATTTTGGAATATGATACTCTTTCTTTTTGAAAATTTTGTTTTACTTCCAACCAGAAGAAGGTAGAACATGCAGGTGGTGGAAAGAGCATAAAATCAGGTAGCCTCCATGATTCCTATTTATTTCACTGGTAAAATAAGAAGGTGTGGATTATATTATGAATATATGAGTAAATATTTCATGAAGTCCTTGTTGGCTCCGACAGTTCATGTTACAGTCTAACTCCACTTTATCTTAAAGGAAATAGAAACATTGCTCTTCTCAGCGAGCTTTCTTGCTGTGAGTGTGAAGACACCCCTATTGCTTTTAGCTGCTGAGGATACCCTCACCATCAAAATGTTTACAACTTGACTCTAATTAAGAAATGTGGAGTAGAAAAGGCACTAGATTTTGCATTCCCTTTGTATCCTCAGTATATGACACATAAAAAAATGCCTGTTAAATTTGTGCTAAATAAATTGGATGGGAAGTCAGAAAATCTGGGTTCTATTCCTGGAACAAACCAGTTGTGTAACCTCAGCTGGGTCACCAGAACTCCCTGGGCCTCAGCTGTATCACCTCTATGTTTAGGATGCTGTCTGAGGTGACCACTGTGATATTTCCTAACTTTAAAATTCTGTGAAACTAGACTCCAAAATAAATTGCTTTCTGAAAGCACTGTTTGCACATTTCATAGACTATCACATTTTGAACATCATTTATGAAATAATAGAAAACAGTTATGTTTTAGTATGACAGTTTAAAGTGGTTGGTTGCAATAAAAGTACCAATAAGAATTAATCAGAATAACCAGCTCTCACCTGGAATCTCACAAGAAAGGAACATCAGTACCTTAGTTTGTTTCTGCTTGTCGAAGGGCAGAGATGGTGCAGGGGAGAAAGAAAGGAAGGTAGGAGGAAGAGGGAATAAAATGTGTTGGTGTCGAGTGTTGAGCAGCTGGAAAAACAGACCCTGGGCTCAAAGTGGAAGGAGAGTTGAAGGGAAGAGAAGGACACCTCTGATGGCTTTGGCCAGGTCACCATTAGGAAAAGACCTAGCACTGTGTGCTCTATGTGCACATGGGCTAGTTACTCTTCCCTGTGGGTCCATGGCCACTAATTCTTAGCAGTCATGATCTAATTGTTTACACTTCCTGGATTTGAGTTAGCTCTTTGGGTGCATTCTTAACCTCTTTGTGCCTCAACATCTTCATCTTTAAAATGGGAATAATAATAGGAATTAATTGACAATACATAAAAAATGCTTAGACCGGTGTGCAATAAATATTAGCTAATAATAGCAATAAATGTCCAAACATTAACTGTGATTACCTTTATTATTACTACTATCACCCAGTCGTCAGAAGAGAAATGCCAACTAAGTACTAAATAAAATGAGTGCAGTGTTGAGAAGATATTTCCTACTTTATGATCACAAAAAACTCCTCGAACAATTCTCCCATTTAAAAAAATATATCTTTCCTCTCACATGACTTTAATTCAATTTGTGGAAACTCATTCTCTTGGGCAAAGCATTGTCCTCTTGCTGTGGTTCTTTTTAAAAATGGAAAGATTCACTGGGGGAAGCATGTTAAGTCCCTAAGATCTTATTATGAAATAATATTTAGAATCTCTTTTCTCTATCACAAGTAAGAGGGAGGGAGGGTGGGGAGAGAGAGGGAGAGAACCCACATGAGAGGGAATGAACGTGAGATCCGTAAAGAGAAAGCTGTTCAGTCCTTAAAGGGCAAAGGGAAAGTGATGGTGAGTAGGGAGATTAAGGGGAACGCAGACAGGAGTCATGAAGGACATGTGCCCTGTATTTCAGAGTTCTGTCCAGCAAAAGGGTTGCAAAGGGTGGACTGTACTTTCCAATTGTGAAAATTTGGGTAGAGGATCGGATCTGGAACCCATAGTGAGAGGCTGAGAGTTTAAGATTTTTATATCTAAAATGCAATCTTCATTTATAACATCATTGTATTTTCAAAAAAAATAACGTCTGCAAACCATCTTCCTTTGCATATTTTGGTATTGTCTCTAGACTTCTGTCATTTCCTGTGTATATTTAATAGAGATGCAATGGGGCTCGCTCAGTATGGATCTGATAGTGAAATAAGCTATAAAAGATCAAAAAGATGGGGACCAAAATATCATCTAGAGGACTCTGCATGAAGAGCACACAATTACAGGATCCTGCAGAGTTAGGGTACTCTCGAGAATGATTAGTTCTAGCCATAGGAGTTACAGAACTGTGGATGTCAGCAAAGAAAGAGGCTGTATAGACTATCTAAGAAGGTGAGATCAGAATGGAAAGTCTTTATGTGAGGAATTGAATTAAAATCTGATTACTCAAAGTCAGTGCATTCTGGAGTCACATAGATATGATACATACACATGAGCAATTTAAAAGCTAGCTGTTGGGGGAGAGGATGGTTACCAGTCTCTCTTCTTTCTAGCATCACCTTTATATCCCAGAAAGCACACGCTGTTCCTTGCATTGAACCCTTTGTGGTTTCCCCTTGTACAACTCTAAGTCCATTTCCTGCATGAGGCTTTTCTTCTGACTTCTAAAAATGAGTATTCTTTTTGCTTTTGTTTCTCTAAAGTCCCTTCTTATGTGGGCCACTCCATGGAGTGTCACTCTATATATCTGTACCTGTCAGTCTTGTGTATGATTAATCTCCGCATCAAGATTATAACATCTTAGAGAGGAAGACTTGCATTTTTGTATTACATACAGTGTCCATTTCTGTATGTGGGTATCATACTTAGGAAATATTGGTGGTTAATAATTTAGTTATTACAGGAAAGAAAATTTAAGATTAAGAATCTAATTTAAAATAAATTTACCTATTGGAATTGGTGATTTGAAAATAAGGAATGTCACCATATTTACCAAGCAATTGCTAGTAATTAACCAAAGTTTAAGTATGTCATTCTAAAAATTTTATTTTAAAGCAAAGCCAATAAGACAATATTTGAGTCCATTAGCTCAGGCATCATAATTATACTTGTACTGTTTATTCCATTTTCATTCCACGAAAAAATTCTGCTGGTGTCAGAGTACTGGGATTTGCAATGTACAAGAATTAGTTCATTCACCAATATACATGGCTATTTATTTTTTAAAGAATCATTTTTAGAAGATTTATTTGTAAAAATTCTCAAAACACTAAGCAGATGTTTTTAGATTTAAAACATAGTTTATGCCTCTTTCTTTTAAAACCATATTTCTTTCACAAAATCTGGTTATCTGGTTATTGTAGTTTAGCGTGTAATTTTTCCCTAAATGTTCTTGAATTTAAGGCTTGATTTTTTTTTTTTTTACAGAGTCTTGCTCTGTTGCCCTGGCTAGAGTGCAGTGGTGTCATCATCATACCTCACTGCAACCTCAAACTGCTGGGCTCAAGTGATCCTCCTGTTTCAGCCTCCTGGGTAGCTGGGACTACAGGCGCGTACCACCACACCTGGCTAAGTTTTCTGTTTTTTGTAGAGACAGGGTTTTGCTCTTGCTCAGGCTGGTCTAGAACTCCTGAGCTCAAGCAATCCTCCCACCTCGGCCTCCCAGATTGCTCGGATTACAGGTGTGAGCTACTGTGCCCGGCCTTAAGGCTTGATTTTAAACAATTATAGTAAGTGCCAGGCAAGCCATTGCAGCTGGGAGAAAGCCCATTACAAGACCAGAATTGAGATGTGTTCAGGGTCTAGGCCCCTGTCTGTACAAGTGTGCTGGCTGTGCATGGAGTCTACTCACCAGTGGAGCTTCCTGGCTGGCCAGGGTGAAGCTGGGCCACTGAGCTGCCTATTCAACTGGTGGCAGAAAGCTCTGATATAGCTCCTATTTGTCCCATTTCATGAAATTTAATGAAGTCCAAGAGTATCTGAGGTCTTCTGTGAGGAAATTTTGCCCCACGTGGGTGGGCTAAACATTCTGACCTGGAACAGAGGGGAGAACATGAGGCTCCACCTCTCCCCAGGAGCACAGGGGGCAGAGCAGGTTTGGCCTCATACATGCAATTGCTCCCATGGCTGGGGCAACATAGACACTTTCTCCCCTTGCTATACCATTTTGCCTTTTCCCAAAGGACCTACATAATACAAGATTGTTGGGTAGCAAAACCGCAAGCGTAAAAATTTACTGGGGGAGGGACAAAGAATATATGAATCTGCAGTGGTGGTGTTTTTTTGTTTTTTTCCTTTTTCTACTTTGATGGAGATTTTGCATTAGACTATCTAGAAGAGATTATATGGTGATTTATATTTTACAATTTATAAAACTTCATATACGTTTGAAAGTCCTATCATGTTTTCAGCAGCATTATTCTCCTGTGATGACATCTCAATTGATTCCAACTCTAAACTGATTGCGACCTTGGATCAATTACCTACCTCCTCTGCCCACATATATTTATGTCATAGATGCTCCTTCCACTGTGACAGCATCTATCACAACCTTTCAAAACACCCAAATCATGGTAGGGGAAGGAATTCTGTCTTCTACAGTTGCTCAGTCATCCTCTAGCACTTTTTAGCCCCCTAGAAATGCAGAACATTTCACTTCCCTCTGCCCTCCCTGTTTCAGTCTCTTGGGATAGAGATCCACACATCCACACAGCATGCTTTGTTTCCACCTCCTAAACACAGCAGATCAATGCCCCTTGTACATTTTTAAAAACTATTGATTTATAACTGATATTTAGTATTTTTATATTGGTTGGCATTAAAATTTTCTTTAAATAATTTTGAAAGAATGTAACTGAAACAGAAATATGCTAAGTTTGGAACTCTGTGTATAATGCTTAATTTCTAAAAAAAATCTTATTTATTTATATGTCACTTAAAAAATCATGAAGAATAAGGTAATATATAGAAAAGCACTTAAAATACTTTAGAAAAGTGGAACATAACATAAATCCAAGGTGTATTCATAGGAATCTGGCAGCTGCCCCATGAACCTTCCACATGTAAATGTTGCTTTCTGTAGAAATTGCCTATTCGATGCATTTAAAAGACCAGATTGATTAAAATAACCATATAAAATATGACACAAATTAGTCTTAAACATCATATACTATTTTAATAAACATTTATTGGATGTTCACTATGTGCTGGGTACTGTGTCAGGAACTAGGGATATATAAAGAATAATCATACATGGCCTGTGCTTTCAAAAGCCCACAGTCTAGCCAGGGACATCAATAGGACAGAATTAACAATTTTGGGGGTAATGGAATTGGAATTCTAAAGAGACTCTTTTTTATAAAACTCTGAGAATGCTTTATATTGAGGCCCCTCTTCACAAAGTCAAGATGTTTAACAGAGGTGGTTTAATACTAGGTCACACAATGGATTTAGAGCTGTATTAAATAAAAAATCATAGCATTTGGATTTTTCTCTCTTGTTCTTTATGCTGGGGCTACAGAGAATTGAATTCCCAAACAATCCATTAGAATTAAATTTGTTCATTTTTATTTCAAACTGGAAGGCAAAGGCCATCTTGCATTGCAGGTGAGGTCCTGCATCCTGTAAATGAGTTGAAGTTCAAATATAACTGGGTGTCCTGTATTTTATCTGGCAACCCTATTCCTAGGAAACGTCATCTGTGTGACAGATGATGATATGTGCTGTGGAGAAAAATGAAGCAGGGAAGGAGGATAACGAGTACCGGGAAGGTGGGGAGAAGGGGTTGTCATTTAAAACCGGGCGGACAAGGAAGACCTCACTGAGGAAATATTTGAACCAAGACCTGCAGAAGGTGAGGAAGTCAGCCATGTGGCTATGTGGAGAAAGAGCATTCCAGACAGAGGGAACAGCAAGTGCAAGGGGTGCTGAGGCAGGCCTGGGTCTGCTACTTTCAAAGGACACCAAGGAGGCCAGTAAGGCTGGAATGGAAGGAGCAAAGGGTGAATAGTAACATGTGAGGTCAGAGAAGTAATAGGAGCCGATGGTATAGAGCCTTACAGGCCATTATAACTCTGCAATGGGAAGCCATGGGAGGGTTTTGTGAAGAGTAGTGACATGATTTGAATTTATATTTTAAAAATATCGCTTTGGCTGTTGTGTTAAGAATAGATGAAGGCAGAAAAATGGAAACTGTGAGACTAGTTAAAGCTATTGCAGTAATCCAGGTAAATGGTAGTGGTGGCTTGACAAGATGGTGGCAGTGAAAACAGTGGTGATAAATGGTTGTGTGTCACATATTTATAGTTATGTATCTATCTATTGAGAAAGAAAGAAAGAGAGAGATTTTAATGTTAGAATCAACAGGGTTTACTTGGATGTGGAGTGTGAGGAGTCAAGGATGACTCTGAGACTTTTATCTGGGGAAATGGAAGGGTACAGTTGCATATATGAGATGGAATACTTTTGGAAACAGATTTTTGGGGAAGCCTGGAGTTTTCCTTTGAACAGCCTAGGTCCTATTAGACACCCAGTGGAGCTGTTGAGCTGGGGGCAGGGCATGTGACTGTGGACTTCAGGTGAGAGGTCTGGCTGGAGATATAAATTTGGGGTCATTGCTTCTGAGGATGGCATTTGAAGCCATGAGCCTGGAGGAGGTCACTAACAGGGCACATGTAGATAGAAGAAAGAAGAAGTCCAAGGCATCTGATTGTTTAATAGTTAGGAAGATTGGGAAGAAACAGCAAAGGAGATTGAGAAGAAGTGTTCTTGTAGGGGGAAGGCCAGGTGAGTGGGTCCTGGAGCCCAGTGAAGGAATGTTACTCAGAGGAGGGAATAATCAACTGTGTCAAACTCTTCTGATAGTTCAGATAAGATGAAAACTGAAAACAGCCAATTGAATTTAGCAACATGGAAGTCATAGGTGAAAAGGTGGTGAAAACAAAAGTGTAAAAAGTATGATTGGGAGTGAGTTAAATAGAGAACGGGAGGAGACAAATTGGAAACAGCAATAATAGGCAACTCTTTTGAGGGATTTTTCTGCAAAGCGTAGAAGAGCAATGGAGTGGCAGCTAGAGGAGGAAGTGGTATAAGCAGCGGAGGGAGGGAGAGAAGGTCTATTTAAGATAAAAAAGTGATACCATGTTTGGCTACAGATGGAAATGACATAGTGGAAAGAATTGATGGAGCAGGACAGAGAGGAGAGAATTCTTGGAGAAATGTCCTTGAGTAGATAAGAGAGACAGGATCACATGCATGAGGGGAGGGTTAGCTTTGATAGGATTGGGGACAATCCATCCATAAAGGTAACAGAAGGAAAGGCAGGGCTAAAAGCAACAGTTGGGTAGATGTGGTTGAATTCTGTAGAAGTTCTTTTTTGATTGCTTCTATTTTTTCAGTAGGAGCCAAGGTTATCTGATAAGAGTTAGGAAGGGAGCAGAGCTGGTGGAGATTTAAGAAGGGAAAAGGTATATAATCATCTGTAAGGGCTAAAGAGTGAACATTCTGAGGAAATGAAGTAAGTTTCTTGGGTGAAACTATGAACTCATTTGAGGTTATCAATTATGAGTTTAACATGAGATCAACATTTTGAACATTTTATGCAGTTTATCTTCATATACATTTGGTTACTTAGGCACAGGTGAGTAATAGATGGAAAATTAGATCTAAGCAGGGTTAGAGTTTCCCAAACAGGTAAAATAAAATGACAGAAGACCAGGAAAGCTGAAAGTGTATACATTAGAGTTATTATAATACTGGACCTTGGAATTTAAGCTGGATAAATTAGAAAGTAAGGATATGAATGGACTAAGGGACAGAGAAAGCTGGAAGATCAATGGATTGTAGGTCCTGGTGGGGTTGTCATCAAGAAACTCCTATTGAATGGCCACTTTGGCTAGCTAGACACTTTGCTGGTACTGACACAAAAGTAAACGCCATGACACAAAAATAAACACCATGGCACATAGAATTTTAAGATGGCATGACCAATGAGATGATACAATATATACAAGGTAAAAGGGTAGTACAGAGAAAGGAGTGACCAGAGTCAGGGCCTGAGGACATAGGATGAAGAATAAAGTTCTGAAAGCATAAGATTGTGGTTGATCTCGACAACTTCAATGATATTAGGACTCTGCTTGCAGAACCATAGTAAACAGGATAAAAAATTATCCTTTGTCTAAACAGAGCTAACATAACCCAAACTTACAAGTACCTGTCTAGTGTTTCTGAACACAAGACATTGTGCTAGGCCTGGTGATGAGTATTCAGCTATAAGGAAATCCGAGTCCCCGCTCAGGGAATTCTCAATCTAAGCTATCCCTGGGTGGGTCTTTTCCCCTTTCCTCCCTCCTTTCTTGTCTTTTGTTTCTGAAACCATCTGGTGGAAATGTTGAGGAGAAAAAAATCTAGAAATATCAACCCTTCAAGAGATTCATTCATTGATTCTAAAAATTGGTTACTAGGTACTTATATACCAGAAATTTTGCCACACTCTGATATTTTGGGAGGGAGAGCTCTCTTGAAGTCCTCATTATTAAATGAGATTATATGATGAAGAATGGGTGAATCCGACTGGGGACATTAGGGAAGGTTTCAATGTGGAGGTGATTCGAGTTGAACTGTGGAATCTGACTAACGGTTGTACTGTAGATAAGAGGGAGGCGTTACAGTGGACAGGGGCCTATCTGATCTTCTGCTTCTTTCTCTTGGTATGATTGACTTCTCCTTTTAGCTAAAGCCATGCTCACTCCCTGTAGTTCATTCTTCTCATCTTCCCAAGGACCCATTGATGATTTGTGTTCTTCTGAATGCAAGTTTCTGCCTCTAAGAAAAAGAATAGTATTTTATAATATCGTCAATAATGTTTAAGTAATGATTTTTTTTGGTTTATTTACAAAGCTCTTATCTGTGCTTCTCAGTTTTTCATTTTTATTAGCAGCATGTGAACTTTACACCTGCCAATTACATGTTTTTTGGTGTTATCCCATGTGAGAACAAGCTGCTTTAGCCAAATAGTGTCCTAGAACTACTACAGGACACCAATTTACATATGAAGAAAAACTGGACGCCTTTTTACATACGAGGGAGGAAATCGTTCTAGAGGAGTAAAGCCATTTACAACCCTACTTCCTGCCTTTTGTTAGTAAATAAAAGTTTATGTCACACACTTTAGTTTTGAATTGTTCTGAAATCAGTCACTCTCTGAACAGTCTTGGTTATTATTATTATTTTTTGGATGTAATATTCCTCTGTATACCTTTAGGGCATGGAAAATCTAAACAAGAAGTTATTTCACAATAGGAGATTATCTGTGACTAATATTGTGTCTTCAAAATCTACTTTTGATCCCGTAAAAACAAATTCTTCTTTTCTGGTAGGTAAAGCGTTTCTGTCAATCCTAACCCATTTTTCTGCTGCTGTTGAACTTTCATTTTATTCTCCTCTGGGCATGGGCGGGAGTGACGCTAAAGTTTACTTTCATTTTTTAAATAAATATGAAACAGGTGTGGATAAGTTCTCAACTCAAGTATTCTTTGAAGGAGAAAATATATTTTCCCTACCACAAGATGTTATTAAGAGATTAAATATATTCAAAAAGTGTATTTGTTTTAATAAAAATAATTCTATTTAGTTTCTAAAAATGTGTGCATTTATATTATGTAGTGTAGAAAAATAGATGGCACAACTGGTTAAGATGGATATTTGATCACTCTTCTTTGGCTACATAAAACTCCGCAAATGAGTGACAAGCAGATGGTGTCTCATTATCTCCAACTGGGAGACAAAGGCAGCCTGTGAGCATTTGAATAGTCTGTTTTTGTATCTAAGTGAATAACTTTTGAGCTTAGGCTTTTTTTTCCTTCTTCTTTTTTGCATTGATATGTTACTAGGCTGTATTAACTCTGAAAATCAAATTGATACCTATCTCTATACTTGGAAAAATGCTCACTTTGAGGAAGAACCTATATTTCACAGTATGGATTGAAGTCACAATAAACAGCATATGAAGGAGCATTTGAAAAATTGAGTGAATAATTAATATAATTGATACAGGCATATTAATTATTACAGAAGCTTATTCAGGTGTTACAGGTTTTTGGATGTCAGGGATCAAGCCCATTAAGGGTGGAGTCCATGTCTTACTCATTACTTGATTTCTTACTCCCCTCCCACCTAGGTGCTAGATAGCACCTAACAGCATGACCATCTAGAAAAAATTTCATTAATTTTGTTGAATGACTGAAAATAACTTGTTTTGATTCAATTGATTTTACCTTTGAACTTTTGGTGCATTGGATGGTTAGTCTCCTAGTGCATCTTGAAACATGCTTATACTTAAATTTATGATGACTGTACAGCTTAACATTTCTAAGAAAATTCTGTTTTGATGTAATACAGTCTTTCAATAAAAGTGTTAATTACAGGCATTTCTTTTTTTTTTTTTCTTTTTTTTTTAGATTTCTTTTGTGGTATTTTTTTTTTTTTTAATTTATTTTTTTAATTTCAGAATATCATGGGGGTACAACACTTTGGCCATTCACATTGCCCCTGTTCTGCCCGTGTCAGAGCCACAATTGTGGTCATCTCCCAAACTGTGCTCCCCACATCCATTCAGTGAGAGTTTTTCCCATCCCTTCCACCCCCCTCCCGCCCGCCCGCCCTCTGATGAATGTTATTGCCCTGTGTGATGTAAGTGTTCATCAGTTAGTACCAGTTTGATGGTGAGTACCAGTGATGCTTGTTTTTCCAATCCTGTGACACTTCGCTTCGAAGAATGGGTTCTAGCTCCAACCAGGAAAATACCAGATGTGTTAATTCACTATTGTTCCTTATTGCTGAGTAATACTCCATGGTATACATATACCACATTTTATTGATCCACTCGTGTATTGATGGGCACCTGGGTTGTTTCCACAACTTTGCAATTGTGAATTGTGCTGCTATGAACATTCCTGAGCAGATGTCTTTATTATAAAATGTCTTTTTTTCTTTTGGATAAATACCCAGTAGTGGGATTGCTGGGTCAAATGGTAATTCTACTTTTAATTCTTTGAGGTATCTCCATATTCTTTTCCATAGAGGTTGTACTAATTTGCAGTCCCACCAGCAGTGTATGAGTGTTCCTACCTGTCCACATCCCCGCCAACATTTGTTTTTTGGGGATTTTTTGATATGAGCCAATCTCACTGGAGTTAAGTGATATCTCATGGTGGTTTTGATTTGCATTTCCCTGATGATTAGAGAAGTTGAGCACTTTTTTATATGTTTGCTGGCCATCATTCTGTCTTCTTTGGAAAAGTTTTTGTTCATGTCCTTTGCCCATTTTTTAATAGGGTTGTTTGATTTTTTCTTGTTGATTTTCCTAAGTTCTGTATAGATTCTGGTTATCAGCCCTTTATCAGAGGTGTAGCATGCAAATATTTTCTCCCATTCTGTAGGTTGTCTGTTCACTCTAGTGATAGTTTCCTTGGCTGTGCAGAAGCTTTTCAATTTGATCAGGTCCCATGTATTTATTTTTGTTGCTGCTGTGATTGCTTTGGGGGTCTTCTTCATAAATTCTTTGCCTAGGCCAATGTCCATAAGAGTTTTTCCAACGTTTTCTTCGAGAATTCTTATGGTTTCATGTCTTAGGTTTAGATCTGTTATCCATTGTGAATTGATTTTTGTGAGAGGTGAGAGGTGTGGGTCCACTTTCAGTCTTCTCCATATGGCCATCCAATTTTCCCAGCACCATTTGTTGAATAGGGATTCTTTTCCCCAGTGTACGTTTTTCTGGAATTTGTCAAAGATCAGGTGACTGTATGAGGTTGGTTTTATATTTGGGTTCTCAGTCCTGTTCCATTGGTCTACGTGTCTGTTCTTGTGCCAATACCATGCAGTTTTGGTTACTATAGCCTTGTAGTATAGTTTGAAGTCTGGTAGACAGATGCCTCCCAATTTGTTCTTTTTGCTTAAGATTGCTTTGGCTAGACGGGGTCTTCTCTGGTTCCACACGAAGCATAGAATTATTTTTTCTAGATCGGCAAAAAATGATGTTGGTATTTTGATAGGGATTGCATTGATTCTGTAAATTAATTTAGGTAGCAAAGCCATTTTTACTATGTTGACTCTGCCTGTCCAAGAGCATGGTAAGGCTTTCCATCTATTTACATCCTCTAATTACAGGCATTTCTAAGGATAGTGTAGATTTCATAATTTTGTAAGGCTTTTAATATAAATAAATGAGCAAATAAAATAATTCCTGACATGCTCCAGTGCTAATAGAGGAGCCAGAATATTTAAGATTTACAATGATGTTCAGATCAATGGCATCAAATCTATTCCACACTGTATTAGTCAGTTTAGGCTGCCATAACAATATACCATACTGGATGGCTTAAACAATAGAAATTTACTTCTCACATTTCTAGAGGCTGGGAAGTCCAAGATCAAGGTGCTGACAGATTTGGTTCTTGATTAGAGCTTTCTTCCTAGCTTTCAGATGCCCACTTGCTCGCTGTGTGCTCACATGGCATTTCCTTGGTACATATGTGGGGAGGGTGTGGGGAGGAGAGAGAGAGAGAGAGAGAATACAAGAGCGAGCAAGGGATCTCTATGGTGACTTTTCTTATAAGAATACTAATCCTGTTATGAGGGCCCCACCTTCATAACCTTATCTAATCCTAATTGTCTCCTAAAGGCCCCAGTCTCCAAATACCATCATATTGGAGGTTAAGACTTCAACATATGAATTTTGGTGGGGAGACACAAACATTCAGTCTATAATACACACAGAATTCATTTCTTGTTCATCACTGCTTATCTATAGCCACTATCCCAACTCCTCCAGGTCAGCTTTTGCCTCTGACTTTTCTGCTGCTCCAAAAGATGAGCTAAGAGAAATCAAGAAAATAATTGGTGAGTGAGGAGAATGAAATAAAAGCATAGTGGTAGAACAAATTAAGTTAGATCACTGTTGGGAGTATAACCAACGAAGCAGTCAGAATGTTATTATTTTAACTGCTGAAAAAAATTAAAGTAAAATCCAAAATCTTATGAAACTTAGTCAGACAAAGAATGTCAGTCAGTGTCCTGAAGTGGATTTGGGTGCTTACCACAGAATTTCTGGAGCAGCCTGACTGAAGCCACTGAGGCAAACACCAGCTGTGGCTGTGAATGGTCATGGATACATAGGATGCTTTGCTGGAACTATATCAGAGTCGTGTGGGGTCTGAGTGCTAGGAGCTGTCTGCCCCTGAAGGATGCCAAGTCTGTGTCTCTGTGTGCTTACTCACTAGTTACAGTAACTGCAATACCCCAGTAGCTGCTTCCTTTAAATAGTCCAAGCATACGAAGGCTGAGAAGCTTCTTCTTAAACTCTTTGGGCCACTCTGTCGGGGGTGGGAAGATAGCTCATTAGCTAAGGTTTTTATCCTGGCAAGGTAATAATGACATAGACATTGTGATCTTGGAGTTCAGCTGCAGGGATATGCAGTCTCATTCCGTGGGAAAATAGTACATGTTGCTTTAAAATGATAATAGAGTTAGTGCAGTAACTTTCCCACTAGATAAAAATTCTCAGTATCTTTGTCAGTCCCAATAGTCTCTCCAGACCTAATATGAAACCAGAATACCATTTTCTAATATAATTGGAGTTTTCTTTCCAAAAATATCATTTCAGCAAGTTGTGGCACCAGAGAAAGGCCAATGATAGGACAAAGATTAAAGAATTAAGTTAGCTGGTCCTACCCTTGGGATTCTTCCTTGAGCTACCTATAGTTCTTAGAGTCTTATTCTATTTGATCACTTTGTTTCTGAAATTTAAAGCCTGTGGTGGTAGTTAGAAAAACCAACTGATGATTTAGCTACTGTGCTATTATCCATACTAATAAGTACCTCTGTTAATGGGAGATTTTTTAAGGGTTAGGAATCACATGTTATGCACCAGTGCATCTTAAGCACTTAACATTTTAATGAATAAAATAATTATGCATGAACTAGATTTTTCCAAAAACAGAGGCAAGATTGGTACTAAGAAGAAAAGTTACAGTGTACGTAATGCATTCCTGACTCGGAGACGTATGAAAAAACCCACATGCCACGTTCATGTGAAAAGTCCAGTGAGAGGGTTGTTTTTCCCCCCTCATTTCCCTTCAGTTTCCTGCCATGGAGAGATTCTAATAATAGTAAAAGATATCATGTGTTTCTTGGTTAATAGAGTTTAAGAACTATAATATGCACTTTAAATACACTAAAGATAATAACAGCAATAGCTAATATTTATAGCTACTTGTCAGGCACTGTTCTAGGTACTTTTTATGCTATAATTACTTAAACCATGTCAACCTCATATTGTACATGAGGAAACTAAAGCACACAGGGGAGGGCACAAGCCCAAGACCACTCAGCTGATGGGCACAGAAGCAGATATTAAATTTAGGCTTAAACACTTGTTCTTAACCCCTTTATAGTGCTGTCTTCGGTGTGCTATACTACTTCCAAAGCTGTCACTGGCCCTTTTGGTGCCTTTGTGCAAATAAGAAAAGGAGGTGCATCTTTCTCAATTAAAAAAATACTCAAGAATAACAAATATTACAAATATAAAGCTATTCTGTAGGAGCTATGTAAATAGAACCATTAAACATAAATTAACAGACATGTATTAGTTGATGTTCTCCAGAGAAACAGAAGTTATTGCATATATGTATGTGTGTGTATATATGTGTGTGCATATATCTGTATATCTGTCTCTATATATCTCTCCAATAAGGTGTGTGTGTGTAATAAGGAATTAGCTCAAGTGATTATGGGGGCTAAGTCCCAAGATCTTCGGGGGGAGTCAGCAAGCTGGAGACCCAGGAGAGCTGATGAGTTCCAGTCTGCAGGCCTGTGGGCTCAAGATCCAGGAACGACCTATGTTTCAGTTCAAGTCTGTGGTGAGAATACTTAAGATTTACTCTCTTAGCAAATTTCAAGTATATGATACATTATTATTAACCATATGCACCATGCTATATACATTAGATTTCCAGAACTTATTCATCCTATAACTAAAAGTTTGTGCCCTTTGACCAACATTTTCCCAATTCATTTCCCCAGCCCCAATCCCTGGTAACCAACATTCTACTCTCTGTTTTTATGAGTTTAACTTTTTTAGATTTCACACACAAGTGAGACCATTTAGAATTTGTTTTTCTATGTCTGGCTTATTTCACTTAGAATAATGTCCACCAAGTTCATTCATGTTGTTGCAAATGACAGGATTTCCTTCTCTTTTTCAGGCTGAATAATATTCCATTGTGTGTAAATATACTACATTTTCTTTATCCATTCATCTACTCATAGACACTTAGGTTGTTTGTATACCTTGGTGATTGTGAATAATGCTGCAATGAACATGAGAGTGCAGATGTCTCTTTGAGATAGTGATTTTATTTCCTTTGTATATATTCCCAGAAATAGGATTGCTGGATCACATGTTGGTTCCATTTTTAATTTAATTTTTTGAGGAACCTCCATACTGTTTTCCATAATGGCTGTACCAATTTCCATTCCCACCAACAGTGAACAAGGGTTCCCTTTTCTCCACATCCTCTCCAATACTTATTATCTTTTGACTTTTTGATAATAGCCATCCTAACAGGTGTGAGGTGATATCTCGTTGTGGTTTTATTTGCATTTCCCTGATGATTAGCACCTTTTCATATACCTGTTGGCTATTCGTATGTCGTCTTTGGAAAAATGTCTATTCAAGTCCTTGGCCCATTTTTAAACTTGGCTATTTGTTTTTTTGCTGTTGAGTTGTATGAGTTTTTAAATATAATTTGTGTATTAACCCCTTATTAGATATATGGTTTTCAAATACTTTCTCCTAATCGGTAGGTTACTTTTTCATTTTGTTGATTATTTTCTTTTCTATGCAGAAACTTTTTAGTTTGATGTAGTCTCACTTGTTTACTTTGCTTTTGTTGCCTGTCATGGACTATACTTTGAGTAGCAAATATCTAATCTGAAAAGGCCATGATATTCTTTCATTATCATAAGGCTTTCTTTTAAAGAGAATGCTATATCCAATATAAGAAAAAATTGATTTTGGAATTTTGTTTTGTATCATAGCTTGACTGATAGTGAGATTTATAGGTGATTTAAATCTTCTTCCCCCTTTTTATGGTAATTTAATGTTGGAGAAGTTGATGTCAGAGTCAAGAAACAGCAATTGGTTTAACATTAATAATATAATTTTAGTAAGCAGTATTGCTTCATGTTTCTTCAAAGAATTTCATATTCTGTTTGATTCTTTTAAGGGCACTATTGATTGAATTTTGGTTCCTGCACATTTTATACAAAGTATTAAATAATATCTATGTAGCAGGAGGCTGCAATATTTTAATGGCATTTAATGTTTGTACTGCCAGAATTTCTGTAACAAAAACAATTGATTGCCATATTAAGTGGATGATTAAATAGTAATCTTTAATTTATGTCTAAGTAATACTTACTTTGTTGTTATTAATGGGAAACGAATATTTGTAGTTACCTAGCGATTTACATCATCACGAAAGTGTTCATAGATTCAAATTAAAAATTCAGCAATACTATTCTGATACAGTAAGCAAACAGCAGATGATATGAACTGCTGTATATAGCATCACATTTAACCTGTGCATTAATACCAATAGAAGATTTTTTTGCTTACATTTTCACATACTTATCTATCAGTGTACTAGTCAGAAATGCCAATTCCTCATGTAAAAACAGGTTATTTTAGATGTTTGGCCACCAAAACCTTTGATTATCAAACTTATTTGTCCTTTGTCAGAAAAACGTTTCAATATACCGATTTTGTTAGAACAAGATATAGTGTTGCTGTCTGCCAGAAAATTGTCATAATAAATAGAAATGTTGCCCATTTTTAGGGTCAATAAAATTATAATAAAAATCTGACAATAGTTCAAAATAGTAAAGCTGTCTGCGATGTGTATGTTCCTCCTTGTATGTGGAGTCCTTGTGTAGGAGATAAATGAATAATCTTATGTGGGTGCCCTGGCTGCTTCCTTTAGCATGTTTCATCCCAGAACTGTTTTCTCATGGTGTCCTCTATTGAGATTCATTGTACCTGTTCCATCTCTCCTGGCATCTCCACCCTCCAAATTGTAGAGAACAATGACACTTGAAGTTTAATGCAGTGCTACCACAAGCAGCAGTAATAAGATCCATTCAGGTTTCTATATGGATGACTCTTGGAAGGGAAGCTGGTCTTTGTAGGTCCTCCGCCCATGGAGTTTGTAGGTCAGCTCTTGAGCAGAAAGAAGGAGAATGCCTGAAGGTCTTTGCATATAACAGCCAACTTGTAGTTAGAAGACCAGGGCCTGTGTCTCAGCTTGCATAGATTTAGCCAGTCACAAGAGCAGATTCTACCACCACGTGCTCAAAACAAAGGAAGTCAGACAGAGTGTTCTTCCTTGCCCACACGCTATCTCCTCACAATATTTGGGCCACATTCAGCCTTGACTTCCATGTTACCTTGACTAGAAATTCAAGTGCATGATACATATGCCATGTTTGGAAGGGACCTGTGGAATCACATAGCCCAAACTCCTATCCAATACAGGAATCCCTTTCTAGCTCCCTAATCCCCTACCATCTATCTGAGGGTTTCCAGTGATAAGCTGCTCAGTAGTCGACTTTGTTTTGGCCCATTTCAGGAGCCCAGGTCTAATTACCAGAAACATTCTTCATATATTAGGTTTTCTTAATTATCAGTTAATTAATTATTAGTTTCCTTGTAACTTCATTATTCAATTATTCAAATTATTTTTTCTGGAACAGCACAAGCTTTGATCTTCTTTAAGCATATTTATCAAATCTGAATTTAAAGTTCACATATAGCCATAAATATATTTATAGAGACAGACGATAGGATTATAGAATTCAGAACTGGAGGAAATTATATAGTAATTTATATTTGATTTTCTTCATTTATCTTTTCCTTCACAGATGTTAAGTATTGTATTCCCCTCGCTTATTTTTAAATATCTAAAGAATCTCTTCTAGCAGGTAAGGTAAGTGCTGAATTGCTATCCAAATACCACTGAAAATAAGTTCTCTATAGAATGTAACTGACTATATAGAAATGCTCAAGATCATTTTGTCTAATTAGCAGTAAAGTCAATCAATATGCACTGAATGCGGTGGATGCCTGTGGAAATAATTAAGCTAATCGTCTTTAGGGAATCCATGCTGCAGATTTCTTTTCCAATTTGCCATGCTCTGTCCAAGGCTGCCTTTCCCCTTCCCCTTTCTAGTTCTTTTTATGTTTTTTCATGAGATCAATAAAGATCCAGGTCAGAATTTAAATTAGATTCTTATGGGAACACTAACTCTATCCTTTCTTCTTCTCTTTAACCAGGTCACCCCTCCCCCTTTTTTTCTTTAGGAAATATTTGGGCTTGGCTTGAATAAGTCATCATCATTGTGGTTCTACTAGCATGCTAAGGAGAGCAAAATGCACGTGCACGCTGGCTGGAGAGTTCTGATGCCAATCTGCATGTGGGTTAGGCCATGTGTGCTGAGGACTACTGTATACTGGGGTGACTGTCTGATAAATTTGGGCCCAATATTCCCCTCAATTATCTTTGGTGGGGAGGATCACTGGCAGAGTACAAAAAAAGGGATAATCTCAATGAGGCTGCATAGGGCCTGGGGATGTGTTTAGAGCACTCTTTATGGAGGGCACACAGAGATGTCAAGACCTGAGTTATTTTTCATAGCTTTCACAAAAAGCTTTACCTACCTCTCAAATGCATAATTTAGAATCAGTCTCATGAGACATTTAGTAGGAAAGTTGGAATCATATTGAAAATAAATCTTCATGATTCTATTTTTCTGTGATACTTCCTGATCCCTTCAGCTATCTTTTGCCTATATATAACAGCAAGTACTTTGGGAAGAAAAATCAACAAATATTTAGCGAATGTTTGTGGAGTATCTTGCAGGAAATTGATTGCATCTAAAAGAAAGTCGTTACCTTCTAGTAATTTATAATCTAAGTCAAGATGGAAAGATAAGAGAGTGATATGTAAAAAAACTATTCAGGCCCAATATGTTTTCTTAAAAAGGCAAAAAAAAAAAAAGTGGGTGGGAAGGTTATACCAAAGAAAGTTTTATGTGCATTACAACAATACCTTAGAACAATGTCATTTTTTAAAAAATTTCAGGATATTATGCGTACACACACATTGGTTACATAATTTGCTTTTGTACAATTTGAGTCAAAGTTATAAGTGTGCCCTTCACCCAGATAGTGTGCATTGTATCTGTTAGGTGTGAATTTACCCATCCCCTCCTCCACCCTCCCACCTACTTGCTTTCGGTTGAGTTTTACTTCCATATGTGCACGTAAGTGTTGACTGATTAGTTCCAATTTAATATTGAGCGCATGTGGTGTTTGTTTTTCCATTCTTGTGATACTTCACTTAGAAGAATGGTCTCCAGCTCCATCCAAGTTGTTACAAAAGATACTAGAGAATTTATGAAGAAGGCCCAAAAGCAATCACAGCAACAACAAAAATAAATAAATGGGACCTGATCAATATCAATTTTAAATATTGTGCCCCTTTACTTCACCGATTATCTACATATTCTGATAATGCCAGTTTTTTGGATTTTTTTCCCCCAAACCTCCAAACTACATTTCTCGGTTGATATTTTTCTCCTATACACAATGTGTTTTTTTTCCCTCTGGCTGTTTTTAAGATTTTATTAATGGTGTTTGGCAATTTGATTATGATATGCCTTAGCATTTTTTAATGTTTATTTTGATTCATGTTCAGTAAGCTTGGATCTGTGTATTATATGTTTTTCCATCAAATTTCAAAGATATGAGGGCTATTGTTTATTTACATTTTTCTTTCTGTTTACCAACCTTCTTCTTGTACACATTTATGTTTGTTAGAATGCCTGATATTGTTCCTCAGATCACTGATGTTCTATTTCTTTTCTCAATTTGTTTGTTTTTTAGTCTTTTTTTCTTTGTGTTCTTTATTTTGGATTGTTTCTATGGCTATGTCTTTAAATCACTTATCTTTTCTTTTACAGTATCTATTATGAAATTAATTCCATCTAGTGTATTTTACATTTTAGATATTATATGTTTTTATCTCAAAAGTTTGATTTGGATCTTTTTTAATATCTTCCATTTCCTTCCTTAGCATGCTCATGTTTTTCTTTTTCTTCTTGAAATATGAGGCATTTTTAACATCCTTGTCCATTGGTTTCATCATCTCTGTTTCTGAGTTTGTTTCTCTCGATATTTTCTCTTGTAGTAAGTGATAGTTTTATGCTTTTTGTCTACCTGGCAATTTTTGATTGGTTGCTAGACATTGTGAGTTGTACATTGCTGCTGTTGGATTTTGTTTTTCTTTTAATAGTAGTTAGATTTTGTTTTGGTGTGTAGTAAAGTTACTTTGTAGCAATTAGAATGTTTCAAGGTTTGCTTTACATTTTATTAGGCCTTTAATCTATGGCTAATGTAGCCCTGCTACTTGGGAATACACTCCTGAAGATTTTACTCAATGCTTCATGTATTATAACATCTTTTCACTCTGGCTGTGTGGGAACACAAACTATTCCCAGTTCTGTGTGCTTAGGAAATTGCTCTGACTACTTTATAGGGGCTTTTCTGTACTGTGTAGTTTCGTTGGCCACAGACTCAAAAGGAAACTTCTGTAGGTTTCTGGAGCTCTCTTTTTGTGTAACTCCCTCCTCTCTTGTGTTCTGTCTTACAAATTCTGTCTTGTTTTGCCTGAGCTGAGCTCTCATCTCTATCTCCTCAACTCAGCAACATCACCCAACTCTATTTGGATTCTCCCTTCCCCCTACCACCCTCCTTCCCTCACTGCAGCCTGGAAACTGCCTCCTAGCGTTAGGCAATAATAGTGTTCATCTTGTTTTTCTTCTTCTATGGATCACAGTTTGTCTTGCTTTTTGTCCAATGTCTGAAAATTATCATTTCATATATTTTGTTTGATTTTCTAGTTGCTATGGTAAGAACATAATTCTGGTCCATATTATTCCATCTTGACTAGCAAAATCTCTATTATTGTTTTTAGAAATATATAGTTTCTGGTAAGTTGTGCTGATTAGAAAATACTCTATATTACTTCAGTCTTTTGAAATTGTTGAGGCTTGCTTCAGGGCCTTTATTGTTTTTGTCTCTGCTCTATCAATTATTGAAAAGGTATGTTAGGATTCACAGTATTATTATGAATTTGTCTATTTCTCCTTATCATCTTTTAACATTTTGCTTTTTATAGTTAGAGTTTATGTTATTAGAATTATTGGTGTTATGTCATTAGTTGATATTAAATTTAATATTACTCTGTAGTCCTGGTGGATTAAACCTTGTGAAATGTGAGTGACAATCTTTATTACTAGTAACACTTTTGCCTGAAAGCCTATTTTGACTGGTATAAACATAACTTTCTATTTTCGTAGCATATCTTCTTTTATTCTGTTACTTTCAACCTTGCTTTGTATATTTTAAATAATTCTATTTTATATCTTTTATATATAATATATATCTAATCTGGTACTTTTTACCTTTTAATTGGAACATTTAATCCATTTATATTAAATATAATTACTAAAGCATTGATTTTAAATTTAGTGTCTTATTTAGCTTTCTATTTGTTTGACTTGTTTTGTATTCCTTTTTTTCTCTTTTTTGACTTTTATTTTTAAGTGGCAATTATTTTATTATAAAATTTTATATAAAATAAAAATTAACATAAATGAAAACTACATAAATTAAAATAAGTTTAAATGGCACCAGGTAAGATATTAACATTTTCAAAAGAAAACATAAAAAAGAAAACCTTTTTCACTTTATATGAAATTATTTGTCTTTTAGATATATGTGGCTTGAATTGTAACTAACTTTTTTCTTTGACTTAAAACAATAATTTCCATTAAACTTAAGTAGACTATTAAACATTATTTTTAAAAATCACAAAAGCAAATTAATTTTAAAACTGAAAAGTTTATAAATAATTACAAGTGATTACTAAAAGTCTTTCTGTATTTAAAAAATCTAAAAATCTAGGATATAAAATGTTTGAAAATACTAACCAAACACAGTTGCTTAAATAACACTTGGCTTCAAAGGTGGGATAAAAAGAATAAATAGAATTTTAAATATATAGAAGCTTTCATTTGCAGATGAGTTTTGTCAATTTACTTTTAAAAACAAAGTTGCATTTATTGAGACATGTTTGTGGCAGAAGATATGATCAATCTTGGAGAATGTTCCATGTGCTAATAAGAAGAATATATATTCAGTAGTTTTTGGGTAAAATGTTCTGTAAATGTCTGTTAGGACCATTTGTTCTAGAGTCCCATTTAAGTCCAGTGTTTCTTTATTTTCTGCTTGAATGATCTGTCCAGTTTTGTCACTGGGGTGTTGAAATCCCTGGCAGTTTTGATGCTGCAGTTTATCTCTTTGCTTAGATCTAGTATTAATAGAATTTGCTTTATGGATCTGGGCATGCCTGTGTTAGGTGCATAAATATTTAAGATTTTTATGTCTTCTTGATGAATTGCTCTCTTTACCATTATATAATGGCCATCTTTGTCTTTCTTTACCACTGTTGACTTAAAGTCAATTTTATCTGATGTGAGAATGGCTATACCTGCTTTCTTTTGGTTTCCATTTGCATGGAATATTATTTTCCATCCCTTCACCTTGAGTCTGTATGAGACCTTGTGGGTTAGATGTGTTTCCTGGAGACAGAAGATAGTTAGGTTGTATTTTTTCATCCATTCAGCCAACCTATGTCTCTTGAGTGGGGCATTCAGATCATTCACATTGCTTGATAGAATTGCTATGTGGGATGCTGTTCTGTTCATCCTGTTGGTTAGTACCTTATTGCTTTGTTTTACCTCTTGTGCTATTATTTTATATGAGCTCTGAGCTTTAGCTTTTGGGTGGTTTTACACTGGTGGGTAGCTATTGTGCTGATCCATGTATAATGAAGTTCTGAGTATTTCCTGCAGGGAAGGTCTGGTCTTGACAAATTCCCTCAGTAGATCCTGGTGTGTACACAGAGAGAAAGGAATGCTTATACACTGTTGGTGGGACTGCAAATTAGTACAACCTCTATGGAAAACAGTGTGGAGATTCTTCAAAGAACTAAAAGTAGACCTACCATTCGATCCAGCAATCTGACTACTGGGTATTTACCCAAAGGAAAATAAGTAATTTTATCGAAAAGACACCTGCACTTGAATGTTTATTGCAGCACAATTCACAATTGCAAAGATATAGAATCAACCCAGCTGCCCATCAATTAATAAGTGGATTAACAAAATGTGGTATATGTATCCATGGAATACTATTCATCCATAAAAAATGATGAATTAATGCCTTTGCAGCAATTGGGATGAAACTGGAGACCATTATCTTAAGTGAAGTATCTAAAGAATGGAAAATACCACATATACTCACTATTAATTTGGAACTAACTGATGAGCACACATGTGCACAGGGGGAAGTAAAACTCAGTGTAAAACAAGTAGGGAGCAGGGGGCTAGAGGGGATGGGCAAAAACGTACCCACGGGGTACAATGAACACTATCTGGGCTATGGGCACACTTATAGCCCTGAATCAAGCATTACAAAAGTGCTCCATGTAACCAAAATCATTTGTACCCCCATAATATTTTGAAATAAAACAAATAATAAAGGTAGATAAACACTGAAAAAAAACCCCCAAAGTTGCAATTCCTCAGATTCTTCTTTTTTTTAGCTTTATTTTTAATTGACGAATAACAATTGTATATATTGTATTTATGGGGCACAATGTGATGTTTTTATATTTGTATGCACTGTGAAATGATTAAATCAAGCTAATTAACATATCTATCACCACATATACTTATTTTTTTTGTGATGAACACATTTAAAATCAACTCTTTTAGCAATTTTGAAATATACAATACATTATTAAGTATAATCATCATGTTATACAATAGATCTCAAAAACTTATTCCTCCTGTCTAACTGAAACTTTGTACCTTTTGACTAACATCTTCTCATCCTCGCCTCCCTGACAGACTTTGGTAACCACCATTCTACTCTTTGATTCTGCTTTTTCAGATTCCACACATAAATGGGATCATGCACTTTTTATCTATCTGTGTCTGGTTTATTTCATTCGGCATAATGTCCTCCAGGTTTATCCATTTTGTTGGAAATGACAGAATTTTCTTCTTTTAAAAGACCAACTAGTATTCCATTGTATATATATATACCACATTTTCTTTATCCATTCATCCATTGTTGGACATTTATGTTGATTCCATATCTTGGGTAAAGTGAATAATGCTTCAATGAATATGGGAGTGCAGATATCTCTATGAAGTGCTGATTTTATTTCCTTTGCATATATACCCACAAGAGGGATTGCTGGGCCATATGGTAGTTCTATTTTTAACTTTTTGAGCAACCTCTATATTGTTTTCCATAATGGCTGTACTAATTTACATTTCCACCAACAGTGTACAAGTGTTCCCTTTTCTCTGCATCCTCACCAAAACTTACCTCTCATCTTTTTGATAATAGACATTCTAATAGGTATAAGGTGATATCTCATTGTGGTTTTAACTTGCATTTCCCTGATGATTAGTGATGTTGAGAATCTTTTCATATACCTGTTGGTCATTTGTATGTCTTCTTTGCAAAAATGTCTATTCAGATTCTCTGTCCATTTTCAAATTGGGTTATTTGTTTTCTTGCTATTGAATTATTTGAGTTTCTTACATGTTTTGTATATTAAACCCTTATCATGCATATGGTTTATAAATATTTTTTCCCAATCCAAGGGTTGTCACTTTATTCTGTTAATTGTTTACTGTGCAGAAGCTTTTCAGCTTGATGTAACCCCTTTTATCTATTTTTACTTTTGTTGCCTGTGCTTTTGGGTCATATTCATAAAATCATTGCCATACCAATATCATGGAGCTCTTCCCTTATGTTTTATTCTAGCAGTTTCACAGTTTCAGGTTTTATGTTTGAATCTTTAATCCATTTTGAGTTGATTCTTATATATGGTGTGAGATAAGGGTCTAGTTTTGTTATTCTCCATGTGACTAGCCAGCTTTCCCGTCACCATTTATTGAAGAGACTATCCTTACCTCATTGCGCAGTTTTGGCACCTTTGTTAAAAATCAATTCACTGTAAATGTATGGGTTTATTTCTGGGCTCTCTATCCTATTCCATTGGTATATGGGTCTGCTTTTATGCCAGTACCATGCTGTTTTGATTACTATAGATTTATAATATATTTTGAAATCAGGGTCTGTGATGCTTCTAGCTTTGTTCTTTTTGCTCAAGATTTCCTTGGCTCTTCAGGGTCTTTTGTGACTTCATATGAATTTTAGGATTGTTTTTTCTATTTCTGTAGAAAATGCCATTGGAATTTTGATGGGGTTTGCATTGGATCAGTACATGGCTTTGGAAATGCTATGGTTTGAATGCTTATTCCCTCTAAAACTCATGTTGAAATTTAATTGCCATTGTAATAGTTTTAAGAGGTGAGACCTTTAAGAGATGATTAGGCCATAAGGGTGCTAACTTCATGAGTGGATAAATGCTGTTACTTTGAGGGTGGGTTTATTATAAAAGGGTGATTTCAGTCCCGTTCTCTCCCACATCATCCTCTCTTTGCCCTTCTGCCATGTGATGCCTTCTGCCATGTTGTGATACATCAGGAAAGCCATTGCCAGATATTGGCACCTTGGTCTTGCACTTCCCAGCCTCTAGAACTGTGACAAATGAATTTCCATTCATCATAAATGATCAAGTCTTCAGTATTCTATTATAGTAGCACAAAACAAACTAAGACAGAAAATTGGTACCAAGAACTGAGGATGTTACTATAACAAATACCTAAAAATGTAGAAGCAGCTTTGAAATTGGGTAATGAGTAGAAGCTCAAAGAATTTGGAGGAACAGCCTAGAAAAAGCCTATATTTCTATAAATGGGGTATTAAGGGTGATTGTTATGAGGGCTCAGAAGAAAAGAGATATACAGAAAGCCTGAAACTTCTTGGAGATTACTTAAGTAGCTGCAATTAGAATGTTGGTAGAAATGTGAATAGTAAAGACAATTCTGATGAGGTCTCAGATGGAAATGAAGAACAAGGTATTGGAAACATGGAGGAAAGGTCATCCCTGTTATAAAGTGGCAAAGAACTTCACTGAATTGTGTCCATGCCTGAGGGCTTTTTGAAAGGCAGAAGAATGAATTTAAGAGCAATGAACTAGGATATCTGGCTGAAGAAATTTCTAAGCAGCAAAGCATTGAAGGACCTGTGTGACTTCTCTTAACTTCATATAGTAAAATTCAAGGAAAGATAAATGATTTAAAGATGGACTTCATAATTAAAAGGGGAGCAGAATGGGAAAATGTGGACAATTCTCAGCCTGGCAAGGTAAAGAATAAAAAAGCCTGCTTGGGAGAGAATGCTAAGGATGCAGCCAAGCAACTGTTTTTTTAAGAGATTGATATGGATAGAAAAACATAAGGTGAAATATTCAGGACAAGGCAGGGCCTTGAGGGCAATGTTTCCAGAGAGGGGCTCAGGGAACACATGGGACCTCATATTTTGCCGCCATGTACCACCTCAAGTGTCTACTCCCTGCATTCCAGCACACACTTTTCCACTGCCCCAGCTGTGGCTAAAGAAGGCCCAGGTGCTGCTCAGGCTACCATTCTGGAAGGGACAAGCTCTAAATCTTGGCTGCATCCACATGGTGCTAACTCTGCAGAGGTGCAAAGTACATGAGTTGTGGGGCTATGGAAGCCTCCACCTAGATTTCAAAGGATGTACTGGACAGCCTTTGGACCCAGGCAGAAACCTGCCACAGGGGTAGAGCTCTCAGAGTCCCCCACCAAGTCTGTGCCTAGTGGAGCTGTGGGAATGGGGCTGCCTCTAAGACCCCAGAACTGTAGAGCTACCAGTATGCAGTGTCAGCCTGGAAGGCCTGCAGGCACGAGACTACAACCACTGAAAGCAGCTGCATGGGCCAACCATAAGGGCAGGGCTGCCCGAGGCCCTGGGGGCCCAACCCCTACCCCAGTATGCCCAGGGGGTGGGACATGGAGACAAGGAAGATTATTCTGGAGCTTTAAGATTGATTTGATATTGTTCACCCTGTTGGGTTTTGGACATACTTGGGACCAGCTATACCTTTTTTCTTGCCTATTTCTCCCTTTTGGAATGGGAATATCTATCCTATATCTGTATCACCATTGTATTTTAGAAGTAGATAACTTGTTTGATTTCATAGGCTTATGGCTGGAAAGCAATTTGCCTCAGGATGAATGGTGCCTTGAGTCTCACTCATATGTTATTTGGATGAGACTTTGGACTTTTGAGTTGGTGCTGGAACAAATTAAGACTTTTGGAGATGGAATCAATGTATATGTGAGAAAAACATAAGTTTTGGGGGCCAGGGGGGAATGCTATGGTTAGAATGTTTGTCCCCTCCAACACTTGAAATTTAATTGTCATTGTAACAATATTAAGATGTGGGACTTTTAAGAGGTGACTAGACCATGAGGGCTCCACCCTCTTGAGAATAAGTTAATGCTGTTTTTGTGGGAGTGGGTTTGTTTTAAAAGGCTGAGTTTAGCTTTCCCCTTTCCCTTTGCCCTTCTGCCATGTGATGCCTTACTCCATGTTATGACACATCAAGAGGGTGCTTTCCAGATACTGGCACCTTGATCTTGGACTTCCCAGACTCCAGAACTGTGAGAAGTAAATTTCTGTTTAATATAAATTACTCAGTCTGTGGTATTCTCTTACAGTAGCACAAAACAAACTAAGACAGGTAGTATGGACATTTTAGCAATATTAATTCTTCCAATCCATAAACACAGGATTTCTTTTCATTTATTTGTATGTTCTTCAATTTCTTTCATCAATGTTTTATCGTTTTTGTTATACAGATTTTCACCTCCTTGGTTAAATTTACTCCTATGTATTTTATTTTATTTTTTTGATGAATCATAAATGTGATTGTTTTCTTAATGTCTTTTTCAGATAGTTTATTATTAGTGTATAGAAATGCTACTGAATTTTATATGTTGATTTTGTATTCTGCAAGTTTGCTGAATTCATTTATCAGTTCCAACAGTTTTTTTGGTGGAAATTTTAGGATTGTTGAATAGAAGCAGCCAGAGTGGTCATCCTTATCTTGTTCTTGATCTTAGAGGAAAGCTTTGAACTTTTTTTGCCATTGAATATGGTGTCAGCTGTGGGTTTGTCATATATGGACTTTTTTATGTTGAGATACTTTCCCTCTATACCTAATTTGTCAAGAGTTTTTGTCATGGAAAGATACTGAATTTTGTAAAACACTTTTTCTGCATCTACCTCAGATTTTTCTTAATGCTAGTACTTACAAGGACTTTTAACAACTTCAAGGGCAAAAAGATAAACACTTCCTTTAATGTTAAAATTACAAAGACTTTTCTTTTTTGAATTTACAGAAAATTTACATTACAAACTTTCTACAGAAAAATCTCTAATGATAATACCTTTTTTTCATTGAAATGTAAATAGTTATACCTGGGGATTACTATTAACTGTTAAAAGAGAACTAATATTTTCTGAGAAACTCCCAACAGAACTCAGGCTTTAGCTTTTACGAATAAGCTCTTAAGACCATGGTTCTGAAGAAAAACACTGCAAGACTAGTGTACTCACTTTCCTTGCTCATTTAAAGTGAGATTTTGTGGTCACTCAGTGAAGAACCATTTTATCTGTATTACATTTTCTAAACATACATGGATGCCAGGCAAAGGAGTACATTCCTCTTTCTATGCAAATAAGTTTTAAACTAGTGCATTTGTGCTTTAATTATATAACTTGTCAAAGTTAATAGCTAGCAATGTATGTATTATTTTTCCAAAACTGTGCCTAAATTTCACACATCTGTCATTCCATAAAAGGGACTTAGGTTTGACTAACATGACCTAAAACTACAACCAAACCTAACAGTAAGAATGTAGTTTTGGAAATATTTCTTCTAAGAAATTACCTACATTAAAAATAATTTTTGTATATTTTTATATTGCTTCATGTGAAAGACTTTCCTATAGAATTTCTCCACTGCAATTTCAGCTGATAATTTGGAAGATCATTTCTCTTTTAGTTCCTTCTACTTTGCTTGCAGAACAAGAGGCAGTGAAATTTTAAAGGCCGTCTCATATATAGTGCAAATAGAGCTGAAATTGCAAAACATTGAGACACACAAAAGACAGACAACAAATTTCAAAGAGATTTTGATGACAGAAGCAAGTAGTTCTGTAGTCAACATAAATTCATAGTAAAAGATTAATTGAGATCTTTGATCCTGATCTATGAAGAAAAACCCAGAATAAATATGGCAGAATAGAAAGCATCTGAGGCATCTTTTTGGAGTCCATTCTTTTGTAATATCACAAGCCTGTTGGAGGATGCCCAAATCAGAGTCTGAAATATAGGCATCAATAAAGCATTCTCTTTCTCAAAGAACACATTCATAAAGTTTATGGACTACAATGCACAATCTTCCACAACCTTAATAACCAATATCCTTGATTTCATTTGCTGGCTGTCTTTAACTTGCTTGATTTTTCCATAAATGTAAAAAAGCATTTTGGAAAAGAATCCTGCTGCCAAACTTTTTGTTGCCTCTTCATGTCACTCTTTGTCATTAAATCTTCAATTTCTCAGGGATAACCTAATTTGCTGCTGATACTAGCTCATATTTTCAATCTTCACTTCATGAGACATTAAAATCAGAAGAAGTATTTCTGGGGTCTCCTAAGAAGTCTCTATATCTGTCATTCTTTTTCAGGATATAAGAAATGACTATCCTGAGTGTGATATGCTTATCATAGCAAATTTGTTGTAATGATTCATGAAAAAGTAGGACCTTTTCAATATCTTCATAGCATCAACGCATTTTAAAGAACCAAATATGGATTCTTTGAATGCTTGCTTTTCCCAGCAAATTGATTTGATATTAACTACGACAGCTGGAGACCATGCTGGCCCCCAATCCTCAACAGATAACCTGTGACAGGCAAGCATTCCCAAGATCTTTGAGTGCGCAACTTCTGGCCTTCTTGACTTCTGATTGATTTTTTAAAATCATTAATTTCTCTCCCTTATCTTTTAGTTGGAAATGTTAGGCTCTTTCCTTATTCTTTTAGTGTTCATCCTAGAAAAGCATCACTGACTCATCAAAATCTAATATTAATGGATAATTATACTCTCCTGGGTAATGCAAGGAGCTTAAAACACTTGACTTCGTTTACATCCTTCCCAACCTACATATTATTATTTTTGTACAGTCAATGTTTATTGATATTTACTCACATGTTTCCAACTTTCTTTGCTGTTTATTCTTTTTGTAGTTTTTGACCTCTTGATCTTTCCAGTGATCATTTTCCTTTTCTCTAAAAAACATCCTTTACAAAGTTTTATGGGTGTGGCTTTCCTGGTGGTGAACACTTTCAATTATTTATGTACTTAACAATATTTTCATTTTGCCTTTGTTTTTGCTGGTTCTAAATTATTATTACTACTAAATCTGAAGATTGATGTTTTCTTCGGTTTTGGGAAATTTGAAGCCAAAATTTCTGCAAACATTGCATGTGTCCATTCTCTTTCTCCTCTCCTTCTAGATGCCAGAACTTAGAATTTCTCATGGAATTTTTTGTCTTTTACACTCTCTTTCATGTTTTTTACCTTTTGGCTGCTTTGTGCTGCACTCTGGAGAGTTTCTTCTGACCTGTTTTCAGTTCACTGTCTCTTCACCTGCGCCATATCTTGTTAATTCTGCCCATAGAATTCTTAATTTTGTTTAATTTGTTTGATATTTCAGTTCTAGGATTTTGATTTGTTTCTTTTTCACACTTATCATCATTTACTTATAGTTCTCAGTTCCCTACTGAATTTTTATTTTTTAATTTATTTTTATTTATTTATTTAATTATTTTAAAATTTTAGAGTATTACGAGGGCACAAACACTTTGAGTACATAAATTGCCTTTGCACCGTCTGACAAGCATGCCCATACTCCAGACAGCATGCACTGCATCTGCTAGGTGTCGATTTACCCATCCCCTCCACACCCCTCCCACCTGCCTGACACCCTATGGATGTTACTTCCCATATGTGTACATTAGTCTTGATCAATCAGTACCAATTTCATGGTGAGTACATGTGGTTTTTGTTCTTCCATTCTTGTGATACTTCATTTAGAAGAATGGGCTCCAGCTCCATCCAGGATAATTCAATAGTAGTTCATCATTTATAGCTTACTTTTCTTCTCCTTAGGTATGGTAAGCATAGTTTTACTGTGTTTGACAATGCCTGTGGCTATTTTGGTTATTTTTATTACTCCTGGTTCTTGCTCATGGTATCTTTTCTTTTCATGTTTCGGTGTGTGCTGGACATTGTTTTTGAAAAAGGATTTGTTGAAATAATTTGAGCCTTAGGATAATATTCTTTTCCTTTGAAGAGGGGTACTAACAATCTGGAGTGTCCTTACTCTAAGTTTGCAGCTTGAGATTTTATGGGCTACTAAGATTAAAAAAATGTGACGCTGCAAACTAGACAAGGGTTGACTTATTTTTGGTTTACCACTATCTCAGAGTGTAGCCCTTTGATGTCTCAATTCCCTGTGTTGGGTGGGGCCTGAACTCTGACTTTTCCCCCTTAGCTCTAAGAGGCTTTCGAAAACACCCATGGGCTACCTCTTCTAGATCAGTAAATGCTCCCAGGGTATACCTTTTCCCAAGTCTTGGATTTCTGCCCTGTAGTGTCTCATTATCCTGATACATATTTGATACTTAAAAAAAACTTAGTAATATATTTTATAAAGCTTTTGTATATTTTTTTCCCAGAAAGTGGTTTGATTTAGGTTAAATTACTTTGCCTTACTGTATCCAAAGTAGAAATCAGTTCATGTCTTACATTCTGTTTTCTTTGTTTCTCTTTCTCTCTCTCTCTCTCTCTCTCTATATATATATATAGAAAACTGGAGTGCCTTTTTTCAGAAGAGTACATGGAAGGTAAACTTTCTGAGTCTTGCATGTCATTGCTTTCACACTTCATTGGTAGTTTGATTATGTATGGAATTCTTGACTTAAAGTTATTTTATCTCAAAATTTTGCAGGAATTTTTTTCACTACTTTTACCATTAATTGTTGCTAATGACAAGACTAACATTGTTATGTTTTCAATTCCTTTGTATATACAGGAAGCCTCTGATTCCTAGGAAAATTAGTACCAAGTCAGTCCACTTAATAAAAATCCATTTAAAATTGATTTCTTGGGGTACTGTTTTCTGACAAAAATACATTATAACATGATATGACATCTTCTAAGTTCCTATTTCACTTTCTAGCACAACCATAAAGACAGCAATTTTTGCAAAAATAGTTCAATAATTTCTCCAAGAGCCTATCTTAAGTTCTTTGATTTAAAATTTTTTTTTTATTTTTAAATTTCAGAATATTATGGGGGTACAAACATTTTGGTTACATATATTGCCAATGCAATGCCCAAGTCAGAGGTACAAGCATGCCCATCCCCCAGACAATGTGCCGTGCACCAATTAGGTGAGAGTTTTCCCATCCCCCCCACCACCCTCCCACCTGCCCGACCCCTGATGAATATTACTTCCATGTGTGCACATAAGTTTTGATCAGTTAGTACCAATTTGATGGTGAGTACCAGTGGTGTTTGTTTTTCCATTCTTGTGATACTTTGCTTCAAAGAATGAGCTCTAGCTCCATCCAGGATAATACCAGATGTGTTAATTCACCATTTTTTTTTTAATGGCTGAGTGGTACTCCATAGTATGCATATAACACATTTTATTAATCCATTCATGTATTGATGGCACTTGGGTTGTTTCCACATCTTTGCAGTTGTGAATTGTGCTGCTATAAGGATTTGAGTGCAGATGTCTTTATTATAGAATGTCTTTTTTCCCTTCAGTAAATACCCAGTAGTGGGATTGCTGGATCAAATGATAATTCTACTTTTAGTTCTTTGAGGTATCTCCATATTACTTTCCATAGAGGTTGTACTAATTTGCAGTCCCACCAGCAGTGACTGAGTGTTCCTATCTCTCTGCATCTCTGCCAGCATTTGTTGTTTTGGGACTTTTTGATATAAGCCAATGTCACTGGAGCTAAGTGATATCTCATTGTGGTTTTGATTTGCATTTCCCTGATGACTAGAGAAGTTGAGCACTTTTTTTTATATGTTTCTTGGCCATTATTCTGTCTTCTTTTGAAAAGTTTCTGTTCATGTCCTCTCCCCACTTTTTAATGGGGTTGTTTGATTATTTCTTGTTGATTTTCCTAAGTTCTGTATAGATTCTGGTTATTAGCCTTTTATCAGATGTGTAGCATGCAAATATTTTCTCCCATTCAATAGGTTGTCTGCTCACTCTAATGTTAGTTTTCTTGGCTGTGCAGAAGCTTTTTAATTTGATCAGGTCTCATTTATTTATTTTTGTTGCTGCTGTGATTGCTTTGGGGGTCCTCTTCATAAATTCTTTGCCTATGCCAATGTTTATAAGAGTTTTTCCAATGTTTCCTTCTAGACTTATTATGGTTTCATGTGTTAGGTTTGAGTCTGTTATCCATCGTGAGTTGATTTTTGTGAAAGGTGAGAGGCATGGATCTAGTTTCAGTCTTCTACATGTGGCTGTCCAGTTTTCCCAGCACCATTTATTGAATAGGAATTCTTTTCCCCAGTGTATGTTTTTGTTTAGTTTGTCAAAGATCAGATGACAATAAGAGGATGATTTTATATCTGGGTTCTCAGTCCTGTTCCATTGATCTATGTCTCTGTTCTTGTGCCAGTACTATGCTGTTTTGGTTACTATATCCTTGTAGTATAGTTTGAAGTCTGGTAGATTGATGCCTCTCATTTTGTTATTTTTGCTTGAGGTGTGAGCCATCTATGCCTATATTGTTAAGAGTTCTTATCATGAAAGGGTGCTGAATTTTGTCAAAAGCGTTTTCTGCATCTACTGAGATGACCATGTAGTTTTTGTTCTTGCTTTTATTTATATGGTGAATTCCATTTATAGATTTGAAAATGTTGAACCATCCCTACATCTCTATGAAATCTAACATTTTTTCAAGATTTGCAATTTTACTTTGAAATAAATTTGTGCTATGTATTTATCATACATTTATTAAAATAGGGAATGGGTATTTGAATCATGACTAATTTTACAAGTAATCACTCCATAAATGAATATTTTTGAGGCATGACTCTGCTTCCCTAAGTAATCTTATAGCTATAATTCAGATAATAAATCAGTCATCAAGGGTCTTATGTAACTTGTTTCCACAGCCCCTTCCTGGAAGCTTCTGGGATATTCTTTTTTATCTTTGGTGTGTTACAAAATTTTATGGAGGTATTTCTAGGTATAGGTCTTTGCTATTCATTCTGTTCAGCATTCACTTATTTCACTTTGAAGCCATGTGTCCTCAGTGCTGGGATGTTTGCCTCTTTATTCTTATTTTATCCAATCCCATCTACTTGCCATCTTCTAGAGATTTTAACAAAAGTCTGGTCTGCTGATGACTTTATCTCCCCTTTTTAGTGCTGCTATGAGATCACTGTCCTCTGTATTTATTTACTGTCATTTTTATAGGAATTTTGGAGGAAGGGGGTGTAAACATCTTTGTGTATAGTCTTCTATGTAGAAGCTGAAGCTTCTGTATCATAAGTTCATTTATACTAGATGCAGAGTACTTTACTGAATGGAAATATTATTATAAATCTCAACATATCTATCATATTATTAATATATCCTATCTATCAATCTATTTATCCCAACCCCTATTGATTAATGTTTAGGTTATTTATAATTCCACAAAATTATTTTTAAATGGTTAATTAATTTTTGAAGTTTCTGATTTAAAAATCTCTCTTTTCTCTAGATGCACACAGAAAAAAACTACAAACAAAATACCACTGTAACTCAAATCTATGTTCTATATTAGACAAAGATTCCATTCTTTTTGAATGTGATAACCATTTGAGGATCAATCAGGAGAGACTGAGTCTTTTAAGGACCAAATAAGGAGAAGATTCAACATAAAGGGCTTTTGACAGCCAATCTGGAGAGGAACAAATACTCAGAAATAGGCCTTCATTTTCCAGTCCAGTGGAAACCAAGCTCAAAGGAGAGAATGGTGTAAATACTAATATTGACAGACTTGTATGCAAAAGGCAACCAAAATTTTTCCCAGCATTAGGGGTAGACAGTTATCCTCAAGATCAGGGAGCAAAGAGAGACATTCTCTATTAGGAGAAATTAAAACCAAAGGCCAGTGAAAGGCATTTTTTGCTGCATGTTAGGAAATAGACATATTTAAGACACTATGAATGGATAAAAATATTTTGAATATGAGTGCCAAATCAATTATACTGAACAATCGACAATTGGTTCAATGTCTAAAGTTTTTCATCATTGATTTTTTAATTTTTAATTTTTAAAATTTTTAATTATTATGGGTACATAATAGTTGTACATCTTTATAGGGTACATGTGATGTTTTGATACAGGCGTACAATGTGAATTAGTCAAATCAGGGTAAGTGGGGTATCCATCACTGCAGGAATTTTACATTTCTTCATCTTAGGAACATTCCAATTCCACTTTTTTTACTATTTTAAATTATACCTTAACTTATCGTTTATTATAGTCACTTTGTTGTGCTATCAAATATTGTTCATTCTATCTAACTATATAACTATATTTTTGCACCCATTGACTGTCCCCACTTTACCGCCCCCTGCCCACTACCCTTCCCGGCCTCTGATAACCATCATTCTACTCTCTGTCTTTGTAAGATCAATTGTTTTAATATTTAGCTCCCACATATGAGTGAGAACATGAATGATTTGTCTTTCTGTGCTTGGCTTATTTCACTTAACATAATGTTCTCCAGTTCCATCCATGTTGTTGCAAATGACAGGATTCCATTCTTTTCTGTGGCTATATAATACTCCATTGTGTATATGTACCACAATTTCTTTATCCTTTCATCCACTGATGGACACTTAGGTTGATTCCAAATCTTGGCTACTATGAATAGTGCTGCAATAAACATGGGAGTACAGATATCTTTTTGATATACTGAATTCCCCTCTTTTGGATATATACCCAGCAGTGGGATTGCTGGGTCATATGGTAATTCTATTTTTAGTTTTTTGAGGAACCTCCATACTGTTCTCCATAGTGGTTAGACTAATTTACATTCCCACCAACAGTGTACCACAGTGTCCCTTTCTCCATATGCTCACCAACATTGATTTTTGCCTGTCTTTTTGATAAAAACCATTTTAACTGGGATGAGATGATATGTTACTATAGTTTTGGTTTGTGTCTCTTGGATGACTAATGATGTTGGGCATTTATTCATATACCTGCTGGCCATTTGTATGTCTTCTTTTGAGAAATGTCTCTTCAGATCCTTTGTCCATTTTTGTAGTCAGATTATTTGATTTTTTCCTATCAACTTGTTGGAGCTCCTTATATATTCTAGTTATTAATCCCTTATCTGATGGGTCATTTACAAATATTTTCTCCCTTTCTGTGGGTTGTCTCTTTACTTTGTTGATTGTTTCCTTTGCTGTGCAGAAGATTTTTAGCTTGATGTGATCCCATTTGTCCAATTTTGCTTTGGTTGCCTGTGCTTTGGGGGTATTTCTCAAGAAGTCCTTGCCAAGACCAGTGTCATGAAGGATTTCTCCAAAGTGTTCTTTTAGTAGTTTCATAGTTTCAGGTCATAGCTTTAAGTCTTTAATCCATCTTGATTTGATTTTTGTATATGGGGAGAGATAAGGGTCTAGTTTCATTCTTCTGCATTTGGATATACAGTTTTCCCAGCACCATTTATTGAAGAGACAACATTGGTTTTCACAAAAGAAAGATGAGCCTAAAAAGATATGTTGTTCTAATGCTAAAGTCATATTGGTGTTAATTACTAAGCTGGTGAAACTTTATTAATGGTGCATATTTAAAAAATAACATTAAGGCCTATAGAAAGGCTTCTCAATGGGATGTAGAATATTAGTCTTCCGGACAGTACCTATACATGCTTCACTGTTCCAAATTGATCAGAAGGGTGGATGTACTGAACTTCAGATTGTGTCCGAGCTCTTTCTCCCAGGAGGAGCGCTACATAGTGTGTTCAAGGACAAGGAATGGCCAAGATTTATTCCTTCGTGTCACAGATATTCAAAGCTCAAATGTGGTATATAAAGAAGCTTTTGTTGAAGGGTAAAAATTACTATAACTCTAAATTAATAATCAAAATTATCAAAAATGAGCACAACTCCAGCTTTAATTTTAATTTTTTCTCTTCAACATTATTTATTAACAGCTACTGGTTCTCCCAAGCAATAGCAGGTAATTATGCTTATCTGTTAAGAAGTAGCTTTTTGGGTAAATACCCAGTAGTAGGATTTCTGGATCAAATGGTAGATCTACTTTTAGTTCTTTGAGGAATCTCCATACTATCTTCCATAGTGGTTGCACTAATTTGTAGTCCCATGAACAGTGTATAAGCATTCCTTTCTCTCTGCATCCACACCAGCATCTATTGATTTTGGACTTTTTAATAAAAGCCATTCTCACATGTGCATAGAGGGAAGTAAAACTCAACCGAAATCAAGCAAGGGGGATGGGGAAGGAGAGGACGTGTGAAAACCTACCTAATGGGTACAATGAACACTGTCTGGGTGATGAGCACACTTATAACCATGATTCAAGCATTATAAAAGTGATCCATGTAACCAAAAATATTTGTACCCCCATAATACTTTGAAACTTAAAAAAAAAGTAACTTTTTGACTCTAGTGTTTTATCCCTGAACCAGTGCAGGGCTTCCCAAAGATGCTTTAATTGTGAGCTAACTCAGGAGTAGAAAGGTCTGTAGAGCTACTCTGAGTCAGCTGGCATCAGGCCAGGACTCAGAAGTTCTTGGTCGAATTTTGGCTTACCTACATGCAATCTCATTTGTAAAAGGAGATTAATAATGTTAGCTCTGACTAACTAAAAGATTGTGAAGAACAAATAGGATTATGTATGTAAACATAGTATGTAAAAGCAGGATATTAATATTTTTATATGTACTTGTGAATTTCTAGGATCCTACATTGATAAAGAGAAAGACAGTGTACTTTTGTCCTCTCTTCCATTGATAGGTTATTGGGTGTATTAGTCAGCTTGAGCTGCCATAACAAAATACCACAGACTGGGTGATTTAAACAACAGAAATTTATTTTCTCATAGTTCTGGATGCTGGAAGTCCAAGATAAAGTGTCCAGCCAATTCAGTTTCTGGCGAGGCCTCTCATCCTGTCTTGCAGATGGCTGACTTTTAACTATGTCCTCACGTGGGCTTTCCTCAGTGTGTGTACATAGAGAAAGAGCAAGAGAGTGAGCTTTCTGGTGTCTCTTCCAGTAAGGACACTGATCCTACCAGTTCAGGGATCCATCCTCACTTAACCTTAATTATTTTCTCATTCCAATTACAGCCATACCAAGGGTCAGAGCTTCAACATATGAATTTTGGTGGGGAGGGGGATACAAGAATTCAGTCTATAACATCAGGGAAGGTTATGTTGATGCAGCACCTGCAGAGTCCTCAGCTGTGGACTCATAAATAGCAGTGCCCCAAATGAAGCATCAACAGAGAAAAAAGGACTCGTGCCAAAGATTTGCTTTCTAGAACCTCTCACGTAGCTTTTCCATGAATATTCTTCCATTCTTGGTCAGTACTTGAAAAGAGAACAAAATATTTAAATTTTGAGATGCCACTACCAATTATTTTTATACAACTTTGGATGTTGTCAAAACTTTTTAAGCACTGTTGGACTCAGGGTGTCTTCACTACAGTCATAGCACTTAATTGTTTTTATTGATCATCCCATTGTAAATTTCTTATAATAACATCAATTCCTACTTTATGTTTGTGGAAACTATATTCTAAGGACAGAGAGAAAAATGATGCAATTTTAATTTTAGTCATGTCAGCCATGTAAAACATTGGAGAAAAGTTTATTTTTTAAAACTAAGAGGGTAAATGAGGAAACACTGTAAACAATACATTTTGGGAAGATGTGTCCTTTTAGCTCATTTAACACCATTTGGTATTTATGTCTATACTTATGCAATATACTTTGTGTACTCTAGGATCCTGGGGTAGGGTAGGCTGTGGTGGAGTGGCAGTGGGCTTGTGCCCTGTGTTGGGGTAAGGGAACAGCTAGCCTTGTTTACTCTGAGGTGGTGGAGTGTCCCTGCAGATAGGAAAAGACAGCAATTCCAGGAGCACAGAGATTCATACACAAGAGGTGGTCACTTTGGAGAAGCCTGCCAACAGGCACCAGAATTAAATTTAGAGCAGAACCTTGTATTTGGGAAGTGACTAGTCCTGGATTTCCTTGTCTATTAGCCAGGTGACAAGGTAAGGAATCAGGCAGAGAGAACAAAATATAAAGCTCAGTGACCCAGAACCGAGGTACAAGGTCAGGTTAGCAGTTGGAGTGACTTGCTTCTGATACTGGGAAAGTAAGCTTTAAATTCCTCCCGGAAAGGTAGAGGATGATGTCAGAAATTTAGGCTTATTTAAAGATGATTCTCTTGCTGCTCTCTGGCTCGTTTTTAGTCTTCTGCTCATTTTATGGGCTAGAATGATTGATATATGGATAGCCACGCTGTCATGTGAGCCTCAAATGACAGAGCCATATTTTCCTGGAGAGATTATAAAACAACATTTAAATAGTTTTATAATTTTTTATAATTTTAGGTGAAGACTCTGAGGGCTAACAATTTAATCAGGTTCACAAAACATTTCTAGGGGCAGAGTCAAAATTAGAAGACAAATACATTTTCCTTGATGGAAAATATTAGAAAATGATTTATATAGAGACAGACAATTTTTGCTGTGATGTGTTATTCATTCTCCTGAGTATCCTTCTTTATGTTTCTGAAGCATAGTAGTAGTTCTACCTTGCTGAGCTTTTGGAGAAGTACATGAGATAACATAACAGGATATAAGCACATGGCCTGGCTCATTTAGTGTTCAATTTGTAGTAGTCATAACTTACCATATTTGTAAACTGTTATTACATTTTATCCCTCTTTTGTAAAGAGCTTACACTTCATACAAATATTGTTAGCCTGAGTTGAATTTTAGTACAAAAAATATGATACTTTTAAGAACCAGTTAAGGTAGTTCCTGCCTCCTTCCTTCCCTCCCTTCTTTCCATGTTTTAAACCATATTACCTTGGGTAAGGCATGGTGAGTCCAAAGCAGATGAAGAGAGAGAAACTGGGAAGCATGTTACAGTTTTGTTCCTCAGCTTCCTGGGGAGGACACAGCAGGCCACACAGGGCCACTTACGGAAGCATGGCGACCAGTTCCCAGGCAGAGGGAAAGAGGGCAACTGTGGGCAAGCACCTTCATTATGGTTTCTGCAGGAACGAGATGGGGAGGCAGGGCAAGCAGGTTTAGGATCGGCTACTGTGAATAATTTCAGTGGGCTCTGGAGTACAGGGCTGGCTTGGCTTGTCTGGTACCTGGCCCTGGGGCGATTAGAGTTGGTATATAGTGGCCCCGAGTGTGGGGAAGTGGTTGGGGGTGTGGACTTAGCCGTTTAGGAAAGGGAGCTGACTGTCCTCTAGCCAGGGCCTCACAACTGCATTTTAGAAACAGTAGTACGCGATATAGAGTCAAACATTAGCAGGAACTGAGGCTGAAATATTTACTAGGTAAAAGAATCTGTCATGTGCACATTGTAAATACTAACTGCTGCAAATGCATCTGCTAGGCCAAGGCTTGAGCAGCCTTAATGCCATTATCCTCAATTCTCTTTTAATGTGTGAACATTTCCGCCTAAGGGGAGAGCAAAAGGCTTATTGCTAAAGTTTGCTTAGCAAAGCACATTTAGGAAATGTTTCAGAATACCTTATGAGTGAATCCTGAAGTGCCTAGAAGTTGTAAATGTGTCTATTTAGAGATGTTTACTGAGCATTTTCCCTTTTCAAACCATTGTTTTTTGGTTAAGCCATAGATTGGCCCATAAATATTGTGCCTCTCAGTTTTTCAAGTCAGAATCTTTCTACTGCCCTCCTAGAAGAATATTTGTCACCAGAACATTGAGGAAACGTGGAGAGGTTATTAGATTCTGTTATTTTGCTTGTGTTTTTTCCTTATTTTGGTTTTTGGGAAAAGGGGAGACAAAAGAAGGTAGAGATGAGGAGTAAAAAGTTCAATGCAGGGTATAGATTTGTGGTATTTACTGAATACAGAGGGAAGTATAAGTCCTCTTGCTTATTATTTAAAAATAGAGCTCCGACTGTGTCTCCCACATTCCTACAATGAACAACAGCCACGTTAGCATTCCACAGAAAATCCTGGCTATTGGATTTCTATAGTGAAAAATTATTTCAATAGACCTTACTTTGCCTTTTAAGACTATTTGCAATTTTGATAAATGTTTATATCACTGGCACAAAATTATTTTTAGTTCAACTGGCTACTGCTGGGAATAAACCTAGATTTTGAATATACATACTATATAAACATCTAATTATATAGCCAATGCAAAGATATGGTCTATGGTTTTCACACAAACTGTGGTAGGAGGAAATTCAATTTTTTGAGACTTATTTTGTATGCTTCCTGTTACCAGACAGATATGTTAAGCTTACTTGTATAATAAATGTATTTCATTTCAAAACTTAAGGTCACTAAGTAAATACTGTTATAGTATGCAAGTAATTCAGATACCATATATATATATATATACACACACACAAAATATATATATACACTATATATGTAAATATATATATATATATATACACATACACACATACTTATATACTGAATGAAAACTTAGAGAGAACTGCAGGAGTAGCTGTAATGACATATATAGTCTGTGTTTTCACAGAGAGCATTTTATTCATAAGGTTTAAAACATTCAAAGAATCATGGAGTATAAGAAGAGTACTGCTGATGGGAGTCCTCTCCTAGTTGTTACCAATGATGTGACCTTGAGCAAATCAACCTCTCTGGGGTTCAAATTCCCCATCTGAAAAGAAAGGAAGGGAATATTAAATAATTACTAAGGCGTCTTTTACTACAAATTACCATAATTTCTTTTTAAAAATATTTCTCATTTAGGAAAAAAAAACTAGGTAAAATGTGTGCTATAAAATATGAATTTGATTAAATAACAGAAAATTATGAACTTTGTCTTGGAGTAATGTGCCTTTTTTTTCCAAACAGCTTAATTGAAATATAATTGATATATAATGAACTGTACATATTTAAAGTATACAATTGGAAAAGTTTTGACTTTTCTATGTATGTATGAAATCATCACCAAAGTTAAGATGATGAACATAGCCATTCCTTTACTGTTTCTTCATACCCTTTGTATAATCCCTCTCTTCCTCCTCTCCTGTCCTCCTCCTGCCCCATCCCCCTGGCAACCATTGATCTACATTCTGTACATTCTAAAATGCTATAGTTAAATTAGCATTTTATAGAATTTTATGTAAATATGATCATACAGCATGTGCACTTTTGGGGAGGTTGTCTGCCTGCTGTCACTCAGCATTATTATTTTGAGATTCATATGTGTTGTTGCATGTGTTAATAATTTACTCATTTATATTGCTATTATTCCATTGAAAGAATATACCACAGTTTATCCATTCACTTAAACAAACATTTGCATGTTTCCAGTTTTTATCTATAACAAATAAAACATCTATGAATATTCTTGTAAAAGTCTTTGTGTGGACATATCTTTTCTCTAGGGTAAATACTTTGAGGGAAATTGGTAGATGTCTGGATCATATGGTAGGTATCTATTTAACTTTTTAGAAACCATAAAATTGTTTTCCAAAGTGACTATACCATTTTACATTTCCACCAGTAGTGTGTGAATTCTAGTTCTTCCACATACTCACCAACAATTGGTATGCCTAGTTTTTAAAATTTTAACCATCCTAGTGGGTGTGAAGTAGTATCTCATTGTGGTTTTAATTATTTGCGTTTTCTTAATGAAATATGATGTTGAGCATGTTTTCATATTCTTATTTGGCCTTTGTGTATCTTCTTTGTTGAAATATCTGTTCAAATACTTTTCCATATTTTTAATTGAGTTTATTTTCTTATTGAGTTTTGAGTTCTTTACATATTGTGGATATTCTTATTTTTAAGGTTTGTTAGGTGGTACCAGGGAAGTGCTCAATCTAGGTCTAATTATCTCTCAATACTGAGGCAAGATGCTTCTGTGTTCTCTTCCCAAAACCCTGTGAATCAGGAGTTTTCCCAGTCTGGCTGGTAGGAACAGGCACTATTCCTGGACTCCTCCAAAAACCTGGCACTGTTACCTCTAATTCTTTGGAATGTGTCTTTCCTTGGCTTTGGGTAATTTTTTCAAGAACATGAGCTGATCAGAAATCAGCCAAAAACTTGAGGAGGACTCTGCAGTCCTCTGGGGTTCCCTTTCTACACAGTTTTCTCTTCTCTGGTATGCTGTCCTGAGAATAGTAGCTGCTGTATCTCCTCAATTCAGGCGTCTGCTGGGTGCTTCCTGGTTTTCCCTCCCTGCAGCATGTCTTGGAAATTCAAGATAGTAAGCTGAGGCAATTTTTGACTCATTTTGTTTGTTTTCTATGTCTCAAGGGTCATTGTCCCTTGTTGTCTGATGTCCAGTGTCTTGAAAATATTTTTATCATGTTTTTGTACTGTCTTTTTTACTTCAGGCAGGAGGGCAAATTTGGTCCCTTTTACTGCATCTTTTGTGACTTGCTTCTTTCATTTAGCACAATGTTTTCAAGATTCATCCATATTGAAGCATGTATCAGTTCTTCATTTCCTTTTCATGGACAAATAATATTCCACCTAATGGATATCAAATTTTGTCTAGCTATTTGTTCGTTGATGGAAATTTGGGTTTCTACCTTTTTGCTATTTTGAATAATGCTGCTATGAACATGCATGTCCTTGTACTTGTTTGAGTACTTGTTTTCAATTCTTTTGAGTATACGAGTGGAATTGCTGGGTTGTATGGTAATTCTATGTTTAAGCATTTGAGGAATCACCAAGCTGTTTTCCACAGTCATTGCATCGTTCATAACAGCAATGTATGAGGATTCTAATTTCTCCATGTCCTTGTAAGTACTTTGTTATTTTACTTTTTTTTTTTTAAATTATAGCCACGCTAGTGGGTATGAAGTGGTAACTCATTGTGGTTTTGGTTTGTTTTAATGTAATAATTAACATTATTGACTAATGATGTTGAACTTTTTTTCATGTGCTTGTTGGTCATTTGTATAGCTTCTTTGGAAAAATGTCTATTTAAGTCCTTTGCTCATTTTTTTAATCAGGTATTTTTATTCTTGAGTTATAAGAATTCCTTATATGTTTTGGATACTAAACCCTTATTAGATATATGATTTGAAAACATTTTCTTCCATTGTGTGGGTTGTCTTTTCACTTCTAGATAGAGATAGATGTATAAAAGTTTTTTTATTTTGATGAAGTCGAATTTATCTATTTTTCTTTTGTTTCTTATGCTTTTGGTGTCACATCTAAGAAACCAATATCAAATCCAAGGCCATGAAGATTTACCTCTATGTTTTCTTGTAATGGTTTTATAGTTTTAGCTCTTACATTTTGTTTCTTTGATCTGTTTTGAGTTTGTATAAGAGGTGTGAGGTAAGCGTTCAATTTCACTCTTTTGCCTGTGGCTATCCAGTTGTCCCAGCACCGTTAGTTCAAAAGATTATTCTTTCCCCATCTAATGATCTTGGCACCCTTGTTGAAAATCAGTTGACTGTAGACACATGGGTTTGTTTTTGGACTCTGACTTTGATTCCGTTGATCTATGTGTCTATCCTTATGCCAGTACCACACTCTTACAATTACTGTAGATTTGTACTAAGTTTTGAAATTGTGAAACATGAATCTTCCTACTTTGCTGCTTTATTCTTCTTTTTCAAGATTATTTTGGCTATTTTGGGTCCTTTACAATTCCATATGAGTATTAGAATCAACTTGTCAATTTCTACAAAGAAGTTAGCTGAAATTCTAATAGGGATTACATTGAATCTGTAGGTCAATTTGGGGAGCATTGCCATCTTAACAACATTGAATCTTATTCATGAACATGGGTTGATTTTCCACTCATTTAGATCTTCTTTAATTTCTTTCAACAGTATTTTGTAGTTTTCAGAATATAAGTTTTGGATGTATTTTGTTAAATTTATTTCCAAACATTTTATTATTTTTGGTTTTATTATAAATGAAGACAGCTGTTTTCTTAATTTCATTTTTAGATTGTTCATTGCGAGTATATAGAAATAGAATTGATTTTTGTATATTGATCTTGTATCTTGCCACCTTGCTGAACTCATTAATTAGTTCTAATGAATATTTTATTTGGTGGATTCTTTTGGATTTTCTATATATCAGATCATGTCAGCTGTGAATAGAGATAGTTTTACTTTTTCCTTTCCAATCTGGATACCTTTTATTTCTTTTTATTCCTATCTAGAACCTCTAATATGGTGTTGAATACAAGCAGTGAGAGCAAACATCCATATCTTGTTCCTAATGTCAGAGGGAAAGCAACCAGTCTTTTGCCATTAAGTATGATGTTAACTGTGGGTTGTTTTGAATGCTCTTTATCAGGTTGTAGAAGTTTCCTTCTGTTCATAGTTTGTTGAGTGTTTCTATCATGGAAAAGTGTTGGATTTTATAAAATGCCTTTTCCACTTCTATTGAGATGACTGCGTGGTTTTTAATTTTTATTCTGTTGATAGGGTATATTACATTAATTGATTTTTGGGTGTTAAACTAACCTTGTGTACCTAGGATAAATTCTACTTGGTCATGTTGTATAATTCTTTTTATATATTCCTGGACTCAGTTTTCTAGTGTTTTGCTGAGGATTTTTGCATCTGTATTCATAAAAGGTATTGGTCTATAGTTTTCTTGTCTTGCAAAGTGTTTTTCTGGTTTTGGCATCAGGATACATGTTGCAAAGTATTCCCTCCTTTGCTATTTTTAGGAGAATTTGTGAAGAATTTGTATTTATTCTTCTTTAAATGTTTGGTAGAATTCAGCAGTAAAACCATCTGAGTCTGGGTTTTTCTTTGTGGGTAACTTTTGATACTAATACAATCTCTTTATTTTTATGTCTATTCATATTGTCTATTTTTTCTTGAATCAGTTTTGATAGTTCATGTTTTTCTAGGGACCTTTCCATTTTATATAAGTTATGTAATTTACTGGCATACAATTGTTCACAGTATTCCTTTATATTCCCTTTTATTTCTGTAAGGTTGGTCATAGTGTCCCTTCTTTCATTTCTAATTCTAGTAATTTGTGTCTTCTTTCTTTTTTGGCCAATCTAGCTAAAAGCTTGTCAATTTTGTTCTCTCTCTTTTTAAAACAAAAATAATTTCACCTATATTTTCTTGTGTTCCTCTTTGTGTGTGTATATGTGTTTTACATTTAACTTTTAAATTTAATGAATTAATTTTAGTGTATGATATTGAGGGAGAAATATCACTTTTTATTTTAAAATAGTCAACCAATTATTCCAGCACCACTTACTGAATAATTTATTTCTCTCCATTGACTTGAAATGCCATTTAACTATACACTACATTTTTATATATATTATGAGTTATTTCTAGACTTTCTATTTTTTTGTGTAATTATACCTATCAATTCTTATAACAGATATCACACTGACTTTTTTACTTATTATTTTAGCATTATAAAAACCTCTAGTAGTTGGAAAAGAGGCTTTCTTCTCATTATTCCTCAAAAATTTTTTGTTGACTATTACTACCAATTTACTATTCCAGCTGACCATTAGAACCATTTTGTCACATCACCCCTGCTCCTTCCTCCAAAGTCCCCTCTCTGAGTTTTTTGGGGATTTTATTTGATCTAAAATAAATTTATATAATATTCTGAGAAGGACTGACATTTTTCAATATTGAATCTACACTACATCTTGAGTAACTTTTGGCCTATTTTTATTGTTGCTGGTCACTAGATTTCTGAGCCTCCTGAATGTGTAACCATGTAATTATCCTTAAATTTTTCCTTATGGCAATATTTCTCAGATCTTCTCTTTCTTCTTCTCCTCCTCCCCCATTGGAACTTTATCTCCAATCTCTTGCCAGCCTGTCTCCTTCATGCTTCTCATAGTTCGAACATTTATCTTTGTTTTGATCATATCAATTTCATTCTTAGAAGCCACAGTGACTCCCAGTTCACTTGTCATCTAAGATCTCTGCCTCATCCACACCTCCCACCCCAAACCCACATACTATTCCCCACAACCCTAAATTTGTATTCCTCTCCTACAACCTCTTGGTTTATAATTCCTACTTTATTGTAGAAATTATACAGTAGAAATAAGCAAAACTATTTATATTTCTTTTTTTAGTGAAGGAGAATTCACTGCCATATAAAATTCACCAATGTTTACTTCTAGTTGCTCATACCAATATACTGTTTTGTGGTATTTATTACTCATGTTCATGAAAAAGCATATTCCCTCCATCTTCTAAACTCCTGCTCAAAATACATCTCAGACAGGAATTTTGTCCATTTTAATGCAACCACAATCATTCCAGCTGTTTTTTGTGACTGTATCTATCCAGTTGTAATTGATTGTACAACAGATGCCTTATTTAAGAGAGTACAGTGCACAAGCATGTATAATGTATATAATATTATGATGTGTTTATAAATCTGATTCACCACTGGATTCATTTAAATGTTAGCTTATATTTTCTGTAAGCTATAAAAGTTTAAACTAGGAAATATTGTTTCCAAGAGTGTGAAGTCTCTATGTACTTATAAATCCATGATAAGACATAAATAAAATGAATTGCCTCAAAGACATATGGAGGAATATAAACCTTAGTATAATTTTCAATATACAAAATTAATTTTTTAATGCTTTGGTAATATATCTTCTTTATAAAGTTATTCTTAGATATTCATATTTGTTAAACAACTACTGTGGGTATAGTTTTAAAAAATCCTTCTATAAATTCAGTCCATTCAGTCCATTCAGGGATAATGGATTAAAATCACTATGCCAGTAGGAGACTTTCTGGCCTAAATTCACTGAGTATGTGCATTTATATAGATAGTACATAAAACATTAAGAACAGAGAGGGACCTGCTTCATCCTATGAGGATCAGAGAAGACTTCCAATAGATGACACTACACTGAGTTTTGGAAATGAAAGTTAGCTAGACAGTGGTGTGGGAGAGGTGAGCATTTCAAAAACAGCAAAAAATGTATGTGTAGAGACCTGAAAGAATGTGGCAAATGTGAGAAATTGCTAATATTCATTACTGCTGGAGCAAAGGATGTATACGGGGTTATGGGGGAGAAATGGTCAGAAAGCCGGGCTACGGCCAGGTCATGAAGAGCTTTGTAAACTATGCCTAAGCATCTGGCCTTTATTTTATAGGCAATGGGAACTTGCTTGCAATTTATTTCCTATAAGCACATTTTGAAAGAAAGATCCCAAATCCTACTGCTTATATAATGGGCAAGACAACTACAAAAAGAGCTTTAGCTTCTTCTTATGAGAAGAGTGTCAACAAATCAGGTTCATAACTGACTTCAATTTTTCTGAATTCCTTAGATTTTGTTCCTTTGAAAAGTACCTTTATCTCATTTTCAAAGATCCAAAGTATAGAATTGTAGTATAGAGTTGTTTGTTTCTAGCAGTTATTTTTCCCTTCACAGATTGTCCCTGTCTTAGAATGTGCCTTTTGAAATGGTGCTTTCCAATTTGATTCTCAGGAGTAAGTCCCCAAGCAAGAAAAACATTCTTTTTTTTCTTAGAAGCAAGTGAGTTTTCCTTCTTTCCTGATGCACACAGTTTTGGGATGTATCAACACAGAGAGCCATTTACAGTCAAAAGTCTTTTTGATCTTTGGCAAGCCCCAGAGGGAAGAGGAGATTAATGTCGCATGTCATTCCCAGCATCAGATTGGAGGAAGGATTTGTAACTGTGATGAATGTTTTAGTCTCAAATTTAAGTGAAACTTGCGCCTTTGGTTACATCTGTGCAGTGTAACAGGGAGGACTGCGAAAGCGGGAAGGTGCTGAAGCTGGGGCTGGAGGCACACTGCTTGCCTTCTGCTGCAGTGGGGAAGGGAGCTGTGAGTGTGCCTGAATTTTTAAAATCCATGAAATTTTTATAAGTTATCTTGCATAAATGTAGAATTTTTTTCTGAGGGTTTTTAGGGAGGAGGGGTAGTGCAAAGTCAGGGAAACTAATAATGAAGTTATGTGGAAATAACACCAACTGCTGGGGAATGAGGGGTAGAAACTTAAGCGCCTGTGTCTTCCCTGTTGGTGATGAGCGCTTCGTAGAATAGGAAGGTTGCACTGCACATCAAATCTGCCAATTATTCATTTCCTCGGAAGCGCTGGGTGGCTGACGCTCTTACCCCACACTGTGACTTTGGAGGAAAGGTGACAAAGAAGGGAATAAAGAGAAGAGGTGAGCCCAGGAGTTAAAGAGTGATTTTGTGCTTCAAACAGGTATGGAATGGAGTAGGCACTGGTGACGACTGAATGAATGAATGAGCTTTTTCGGGAGAGGAAATGTGTACTTTGTAAAGTGGGCAGTGCCTTTGGGTGGTTTTTTTTTATTGTTTCTTTTAATTTTTACATAAAGCTCTTTTCAAAGTAGCAGCTTAATGTATCCTAAAGAAGCTGAAGAAAAGAGAGTTTGTTTGAATTGAAATTTGGACCGGAATTTAAGAAGGGAAGTGATGTATCCTTGGGGTCTCGGCACGGCAATGGGAATAGAAACCACAGTGAGAAAGTTCTGAGGAGGTTGTGAAGTTTCAGAAGTGAGTAAGGATCACTTATACAGTCATCATTTCCACCCAGAGATTCTTCCCTTGAGCTCTTCTTGGCTCAAAACTTGAAGGGATTTGTATTAATATGGGAGGCTATTTCCTTGGAAAAGCCTCTTAGACCTTAAATAATTTGCAAGAGACTGTTTTGACAAGGTTCATGAAAATGGTATCAGAAAAAGGAAATTACTTGCTTTAATAACTCTGCCATTATTGGTGTTAAGTGTTTTGCATTCTGTTTGGTGATTTGCATACAGATGGGGCCAGATGGACTCAGAACTACGTTCCTTTATGTTTCTTCCCATTTCTACCACTACAAGAAAATGAGTCAGATATGCAGATCAAGTTGTCCTAAAACAGCCAGTGATTTTAATTAGTTTTGAGAAAGAACTTAACCTAAATACAACATTGGGATTAGATTTGGAAGATATTATTCTGCTTATGGTTTTTTATCTTGAACTGAAAGGGGCGGCCTTGCAAAAATAGCAGCAAGATACCTAATCCTACAATTTCCTGGTAACAGTTAAAGATCGATCCTATGAGTTCTCCAGCCAACAGGCACCCCGTGGGAGTTCTATTTTGCACAACTTCTGAAAAAAGCCGAATGGACTGAAATAGATGTAAATCTTTCTCTTTAAAATTGTCTTTTGAGAAGCCAGTTACCTAGGTGTTGTCGGGCAGGTGGGAGGGGGGTGGAGGGGATGGGAAAACTCTCACCTAATGGGTGTGGGGAGCAGTTTGGGGGATGTCCACGATTGTAGCTCTGACTTGGGCAGTGCATAGGCAATATATATAACCAAAGTGTTGTACCCCCATAATATTCTGAAGTTTAAAAAAATTGTCTTTTGAGGATCTGCTTTTACAAATTTCCTGAGAAAACAGCAGGAGAATGAGCTACAGCCTCAACTATATCTCCATGGCAGAGGGCAGAGTCGCATCTCCAGTGATAATCCCTTCTCCAAGGAAAGGTGGGGGAGCCAACTCTTGGACTTTGACATCCTCGAAATTTTCGTTATCTACCTGCCACCAAGAAGAAAGACAGGAGTGGATACAGCAGTTTCTCTCAACTGTACCCTGCCATTTTACAACCCCCTTAAAAGCCTCAATAGCTGGGTTTCTACCTCTGTGCTTGTCCTTGCAGCCCCTCCCTCTCCCCAGGGAAAAGTAAATAAACCTCTTCTTTCTATCCCAATCTTTGTCTGGAAAAATCTTTCTCAAAACCCTCGTGTGCTAGCTCTCCCCCCTAACATGAACTAGCGAAGTTTTCAATTGCCACAGGATTTTAGAGCTGAAGGAACTTAGAAATCTCATAGTCCAGGTGGATCTGTTTTTCCAGTACTGACTTTGAGTCAACGTCCCCGCTATATTCTTTCTCTCTTTACAATATGTAAAACACAGTGGCTGTTTGGCTTAGGGGACTAAAGAAGTAGATGCCCATGGCAAAAGAAGCAATTTAGATTTCAGTTTTTCTATGGATATTGCCATCAATTCACGTGTTATTACATGAATGTAGAAATTGTTGCCCTGGACATCTCAAAATCTCTCACTGTGGACTTGAGGACCCTTGAATCCTTGGAAGCTTTTAGGAACAGATCTTGGCATTTTAAACATATAGATCTAGAACCATACCAATGTTAACCTCTTTGAGCCTCAAACTCCTTTCTGTAAAATGGAGGATTAAAAATTGTCTTTTTTTTCTTTTAAGAGTCTGAGTGTTTTCTTTGCCACTCCACCTGTCCAGAATGCTCTCTGGTTCTTTTTCTCATCTTTCCTTCCTTGAAGACCCAGCTAAAATCCCAGTTCCTCTATATAGTTAACCAATCCCCTCAGCTTCCCTTATATTACTATTCAATTCCTTTGGCAAGTAATGCCACTGCATGATAACTTTTTTTACACTGGTTATTTATTGTTATGTAACTTTTAGCTTTTTGATGCCTTATTTTAGGATCCAGATTGCAAACATTTAGAGCATGGAAACCATGACTTCTCCAACTTTGCATTTCATAGAATGCATTTCAGAATGCATGGTACAAATTACATGTTTAATAAATAATTATAATTTTGATTTTATATTGCCATAGCATTTTAGAGCTGAAGGAGCAAGTCCAGTTGAAACTGGACTTCCAGTCTCCTGACTTTGAGTCACTGCTTTTCCCACTCAGCTGTGCTTTCTTTCTTTACAAAAACACTTATACAAAAGCTTAGCAAGTGAATGCTTACATTAAGACATTTATATTTGAAACATGGTTAATTATTTATTTTTAACTGGATCTCTTTTATTTCTTAGTTTGAGCAAATATTTACAATATTATTCATACAAAATTAATATCTACAATATTAATTTACTTCGGTTTTATGTTTTGTTTTTGTTTTAGAGATGGAGTCTCATTCTGCTGCTGAGACTGGAGTGCAGTGGCCTGATCATAGCTCACTGTAACCTCAAACTCCTAGGCTCAAGCAATCCTCCAACCTCAGCCTCCAGAACAGCTGGGACTACAGGCACACATTACTGTGCCTGGCTAATGTTTTTATTTTTTTGCAGGGACAGAGTCTTGCTATGTTGCCCAGGCTGGTCTCAAACTCCTGGCCTCAAGTAATCCTCCTGCCTTGGCCTCCTAAAGTGGTGGGATTCCAGATGTGAGCCACCATACCTGTCCTACTTTGTGCTTTAAATAAACTCCACCATTATAAAAACCCAATTAATTACTGTTTTGGGTGACAATTTCCAAGCTCAAAATTTAAAGACCTTTTGAATCTGTGTTCAAATATGAAACTCTTGATGATAAAATTAAAATTCTGCTGACAATAAAATGTCTACTCTCATTTGAATCAAAAAGAAGGTAAATGTATTTTTATTGAGGAGACTAGAAAGCAAGTCACTTCAAAACAGGTCAAAATAATAGAAATACACTGTTCTATACTCACTAGATAAAGTAATAAGCACTACAATTACTACAGAGGTAGCTAGTATTCATCACGATTTAGGATCATGTGAAACTTTACTGAGGTGAAGGGCCCTAAACTTTTATGGGATTTATCTCCCAACCTCTGATTCACATATGTTTCATTAAGGCAGGTAATGTACTTGCTACTTGTTGCTCATCAGATCCGATCAGCATCGTATCATCAATGTAATGAAATAGTGTATTCTTTTTCTATTGCTGCTATAACAAATTACCACAAACACTGTTTTAAAACAATGCAAATCTATTCTCTTAGTTTTAGAGGTCAGAAGACCTAAAATCAAGTTGTTGGTAGGGCTACATTTTTTTTTTCTGGAGGTTTTAGGGGGAAACTCACTTTCTTACTTTTTTCCAGCTTTTCTAGGCTACCTGGATTCCTTAGCTGGTGACCCCTTCCTCCATCTTCAAAGCCAAAAGGATCGTATCTTCAAATCTTTCCCTATCTTTCAGCCTCTCACAATGACTTCTCATTCTATCATCACGTCTCCTTCTCTGGCTCTCTGACTCTGACCCTTCTGCCTCTCTCTTACAAGGACCCTTGCAATTACATCGAGCTCAACTGGATGCTCTAGGATATCTCCCCGTCTCAATATCCTTCACTTAATCACATCTGCAAAGTTTCTTTTGACAGGTAAGTTAATGTAGTCACAGGTTTTGGGGATTAGAACGTAGTGTCTTTGTGGGACCATTATTTTGCCTACTACAACCAGTATGATGTTACCTGGAATGTCAAGATGACCAGATCCCTGTAGACCATATTATGGCAGTGATCAGAGAGAATTGATGTAGTTCTGAGGTATGCTGATGGTCCTTACAAGTAAAAACAAATTTTTTTTTTCATGATCCTTACAAATTTGTATGGAGAAAAAAGCATTTACTAGGTCAACAACTGTATTCCAGATATCAGAGTCTGTGTAATTTGCTCCAATATAAATACTATTTTTGGAACAACAACTATAATGGAGTTATACCTGGTTAAGTTTATGATAATCCATGCTAGCTAATTCTCCAAGATTCATTCAGCTTCTGCCCCAGCCAAACAGACTAATTAAATAAGGATGCCCCCTTCCCATAGTACACAGAGATCTAGCTCTAGTTATGGATTTAGTGACAATGAGGGATGGTGGGGACAATAGGCATCCTCCTCAAGGGGATAAGCAGTGAGGGTAATGGGCACCCTGCCTGGGCAACTGTTCCAGGTGAGGTTATTACACTGTTTTCAAGCAAGGGAAGGCTACTTTCCTTAGACTTCGGAGAGAAAACTTCTTCCACTGGCAAAAGAGACTCAGAGTGACTTGAGTATTCAAAATTCTCAGTTTCATCCCAGTCCAAACAGATGTCCCTGTTCCTTTCCTAAGCTCCAGCAGGATAACTTTCAAGAGACACTTTGAGTGACTGTGAATCCTACAAATCACAAAATTATACTTAGTATTTGCTTTACAGTAGTAGTGGTCTTGTGGCTAAAAGAAATTAGATTCTTTTAGGGTGCCATGGAAGCTTTTTAGCTCTCTAACATGACTAGAAATGAGTATAAAAAGCCAAGATTTTCCTTAAACAAGCCAGTGCACTCATAAGGACTTCTTCCACACCACTGTTCTTGCAGTTGTCTGTATTGCCATATGGTAAAGTGCAGCAGTCACTTGGGTCACCAAGGAGCTCCATCACAATCATCCAGAGGTGGTCACTTTGTTAACTGCAATGCCACTGCATGTCGTGGACTACTTACATCCTATTTCCCTTTGGCTAGGAACTCATTAGTTTTATGTTCAAGTCTAAAGACACGATCCAAACTGAATCCCAGAAGTAGCTCCCACATTGCTTGAGAACTTGTTAGAGAGGAAAAATCAAGCCCTGTCCCAGACACACCGAATCAGAATCTCTGGGAGTGGGGCCCAGGGATCTGTGATTCACAAACCCTCTGGGTGATTCTGAGGCATGATAAAGTTTGAGGAGCAGGATCACCCTTCAGGCTAAGTGAGCAAAGGGAAAAGGTTGGAATAATTAAAACTTAGAAACGTAGGGGAGGGTATCTTGCAGAGCTGCAATTCAGACCTCTGGGAAGGAGGTGTTACTTGGTGGTGCTGAGGTCTCTGAGTTCATAGAAGGTTCTCTATGGGTTTGGGATCCAGACCTCTCAAAGAAGGGGCATTCTCTGGATGGTGCTGATATCTCTGGGGAAGGAGGAGATAATGAGGCTGGTTCTACAAATGCTGGAAAAACTGCAAAGTTTTTCAGCTACTGGTACAGGAAGGAACTCCCACTGCTGAGGTGGGGAAGCATGGCTGGGTTGATGCTCAAAGGAACTTCAAGCCAACAAGTCTCTTCCTCCTCCTCTAGATCTGCATTCTTTCTCTGGTGCATGTATTAGAAGAACCTAATACATATCCAACCTACAATGCAGAAATGTGGTTTGCAGAGTCTCAGCACAGCATCACAAAACAGATTATAGAAGGGTGGGTTTGAAGCTAAGAGACAATAACTTGATAACTGACACAGTTAATTGTTTGTGTTTCCTGTCTAATTTACTTACAAGAAGAAACATGAGACGTTCTTAGATATTAATAAAAATCAATTTTGAAAGGATAATTTCCTACTAATATTCTTTCAGCCAATGGATTAGTTTAATAAGTGAAAAAATTATTGCTTTTTGAGACTTATGTGTTAGGCCCTATGCTGTGTGTTTAGCACCCCACAAGACAGAAAAGGCCCCTGCCCTGTAGAGAATATACTTTACTGGGAAGGCATTTTAGTTAATGTGTATCATGATATTGCAACTCACGCTCATATCATCTATATTATTCTTATGTCTAAACTGTGATTTAAAAAATATTATATAGTTAAATAAAATGAAAAAATAGACTGGAAGAAGCTGATAAAATACTGTAACTGCTGTCTTGATTTCTATTATTTGTGACTATCAAAAGGGTTTAATTATTCTTATTGATTTTAGTAAGTAAATGGCATAAATGTATACATACGAATAAATTTAGTAGTAAAATATTAAGAGTACAGCAGATGACTGCTCTACAGAGCATATCCAGCTATATGACTTCTCTGTTGATTGCCTGATACATGTACCACTGAAATTCTTGTATAATACAAATTCTTTGGTGAAGAACCAAAAATAGACTTGAAAAAAAACAGCTCAGTGCTCACAATCCCTTCATTAAAAAGCTGGTGAAATAATAAAATCATTTTATTCCTATGGCAGATTCCCCAGTGAGGAAGGACAGGTTTGCTGAGGCTTCACTGGGTCCAGGAGGTGATTTCTTAGACTTTGTTTATAAGTGGCTTCCCAGAGTTTGGCTTGAATTTACAATATATGTTTATTTGAAGCCTCCAAAGACAGATGTATATGAACATTTATCTGTCATCTTGTAATCAAGGGGGAAATGAGCTACAGATTTTCTGATTTTTTTTTTTTTGCCAGAGGCAGTAACTTTACTCTAGTAACATAAACACAGATGCAATGAACCGTTCCATCTAAACCTCTTCTAAAGTTCATGGATATTTTCCCTTGAGATAACTGTTCTAGAGTTCAGTTTGGGTTTAAAATATGTTTTTTTTAATATCTATCTCAATACAGTGAACTTGGTTCAAGAGTAAAGTCACCATGGGTAACAAAAAATGGACTTTAATCTTCAGCTACAATAAACTATAATACTATTACCTTAAAATGATAAAGCACTGTGGTATTTAGAGCACATTTTCTTGCATGGTCTTTTTTTTATTATTAGGACAATTCTATACGATAGAAAGGGCAGCCCTCATCACCATCGTTTTACACATGAACAAAATGAGTCTCTAACAGGTTAAGTGGTTGACTAAGGACATAAAATGATATATGGTAGATTTAAAACTGAGGTACAGAACTAACTTTTTGAATATAATTTATGATTCATAAGCATTTTGCAAAGTATTTCTAATAAAAATAAAAAAACTGAATAAGTTCTTTCCTTAAAATAGGATGGAATCAAGGAAAGAACACTGATCCAGAGACCTGGCTCCAATCCTACTTTTGCCACTGACTGATTTTGGACAAGCTGCTATTCTTTCAGAGCCTTGGTTTGATCACCTATACAAAGAGATTGTTGAACTAAATTAGTGTGTCTTATCTCTTTCGGACCTAACATTGTATGAAAAAATTGTTGTTCAACTACCTAAGCTCTAAATTTTTCTAAGTGACTAATTCTCCTCCACCATCCCCTCTCTACTTATGCCCCCCCATACGCAACTCACTAACTGAGGAGGTAATTTCATACATTTGAATTGTGCAGGCCTCAGAACCCCAACTACAAAACATATTTCCCCCATGAGCTTGCTACTGTGCTCCTTTCTTGTCTAACTCCACCTCAATTTTCCCAAAATAGAGGCTCTTTTCAGGGTTCAAGAGAAAGCTGGAAGATACTGTGTGTGAGTTTGCTAGGTCTGCCATAACAAAATACAACAGACTGGTTGGCTTAAACAACAGAGATTTATTTTTTCACAGCTCTGAAGGTTAGAAGTCAAAGATCAAGGTGTTGACAGGTTTAGTGTCTTCTGAGGCCTCTCTCTTTGGCTTCCAAATGGCCACCATATCACTGTGTCCTCACATGGTCAACCTTCATTCTATGCGTTATTTGTGTCCTAATCTCTTCTTCTTATAAAGACACCATTCATACTGGATTAGGGCACACCAATATGACCTCATTTTAACCCTAATTACCTCTTTTAAACACCCTGTCACATTCTGAGGCTTAGGACTTCAACATATGAATTTTGGGGAGACACAATGCAACTTATAGTGTACCTATTCTAGAACATCTCCCTTAAAACATTCTCTAGGAATGAAGGAATAAAGCCATAAAATAGACCACCAAGATAGGGGATAGGTGTAATTGAGGAAAATGTATGGAATATGGAATGGCAAGTTGCTGACGAAGTGGATTAGGACACTCCGAAGACGTACTTTGCTGAAAGTAGGCTTTGCCCATGGATGTCCTTATAGAGGTTATGACTTAAATGGAAAGAAATGAACTTACCTTACTGATGTATCTCAAGAATAATTACTGTCTTGTATCAATGCTTCAGAGGGGTCCTTTTGGTAAAATGAGGCAATATTCTGTTTTCATCCCTAGAATTCACTGTTTTCCCGCATCCAAAAGACATATACTTTAACCATGTTTTGTTTCAGAACCACTAGAAAACTTTCAACTGAACATTTTCTCTGTCATAGAGACAGCCTAGAAACTACCAAAATATTTTGCTCTTTTTTGCAATTACTGGGAATATTGGATTTTTGCTATATATTTTTTCTATGTTCATGCTAAATAAAAGATAATTCAGTTGTCTCAAGTAGGTTTGTGCAAGTTTTCAGTTTCTCATTCCAAACAGACATGACATATGTGTCACAACTCAAAAAATGCCTAGATTGTGCTGTCCAACATAGTAGCCATTAGCTACAAGTGGCTATTTAAATTTAAAGTTGAATTAACTAAAATTAAAGAAAATGTAAGTCTAGTTCCTCAGTTATATTAACCACAGTTCAAGTGCTTAATAGTCATGTGTGGCTACCATATTGCACAGTATAAGATAGAGCATTTCTATTATCACAGAAACCCTATTGACAGCACAGATCTAGATTGTTTTCCAGGTAGAATCCTATTGCTAAAACACCATCTCACTTAAAGGACCCAAAACTTGTACTGTAAAATATTTTGTTCTTGTATCAGTTAGCAATGCATTCAGCTGGATATAACAAAAAGCCAATTATGATGCTTAAAGAAAGAAGAGTTTATTATTCCTATCATAGGTTCAGCTGCTCAACAGTGTCAGGCCCATGTCTTTGTGATTTTTTTGGCCTTTCTGTAGGTGTTGAAAGATGGCTGCTTTGGCTCCAGTCATTATATTTATATTTAAGGTAAGAAAAAAGAAGAAGGAAATGTGTGACATTGTATTAAGAAAACAAAAAACTTTCCCAGAAATCTGTTAGCCAACTTTGGCACGTATCTTGGCCACAAGGGTTTCCCATGTCCACTCACAGATGATGATTAGGGATAATGGATTAGAAATCACAGTTGGGGCTGCCAACCAACAAACAGTGTCTGCCGCAACTTCCTAGCAGGATTTGTGAAAAATATTTCCCAGCATCACAAGGATATGAGCAAGAAGCAAGAGAATATATCCTATCATTCCTCTAAAGAGGACAAGTATTTAAGGTCTGTTCTTTTTGCCCATTCAACAATTCACATTCTAATATTGACAAACTAGGAAGAAGTGGCTACTTCTATCTGAATTACATATGCTGACTATGATAATGATTGTGACCACACAGAGCAGTTGTGAAACTTTGCTACTGGGAAGTAGTTTGATAAAGTGGAAAGTGGATAGACTTTATTTCACCTGTAGTTGTAATTAATAAGTTGAGCAAGTCACTTATACTTAGTTTGATCATCTATAGGATGGAGATTATTGTGAGAATCAAATAAGCCAACATGTGTAGAGTGTGTCTGGTGTGGAGTAGCCACTTCACAAATGTTACTTCTGTTTCTTGCCTCTTTGCATATGCTATGCAGAGTGGTCCCAAATGAGCTCTCAGAAATTATCACAGTGAATGTCATAATATTTCAAATTATAGATTGAAGTGTTCAACGTGAGGCATTAGACAGATCATACATAGTCAAAAAAATGGACCTTAAGACCTTTTTTCATCTAATGATATTGAACTTATCACAATGTGTTCTTTTATTTCCTTGAAGTCAAAAATTACTAGGAAGGACTAAAGATTTATTTTTTCCCCTTATATTTCTTTTATCTAGTTGACTTGTAGATCTGGACATAATTTACAATAGATTTGAAACTCAGTTGCCTCAGAGAGGAAGCACGTGTGGAAGAGAAGGTGATAGCAGAGGCAAATGTAGGGAACGATGTCAGGCAGCCTTTCCTCATCCTGGGCAACTTCAGGAAAGAAAGATGATTGTCAAAAGAAACCAAATGGGCCCCAGGAAAAGCCATTCTGGAGAGAGAGAGGAAGGGACTGATGAGGACTTACAAAAGAATAAAACCTTCCCTAATATTAACGGTGAGAGCCTTGGGGCCACACAACCACCTTCAGGGTCAGCAAGGAAGAGAGAAAAGTGCATGGTTACAGCAATTATTTTAAATTACTACTGGTTTTTTTTCTTTGAACATAGTGGCCAACTGGGGCTGCAATCAGCTTGATTATACCTACATCAAAAGAAGTAGCGCAAAGGAAACAGGTACATCTGAGGAAAATCTACCGTAAATAGTTGCCCTGATGGAGAGGACTCTGAGAATCCCAGGTTTTCCCTGTGAGATCAAATGCTTCACAAATTACAGGCTCTTGTAATGTATCAAGGATTTTGAAGGTGGACAAAGGACCTATTTCTTCTTTGTTCCTATTATTCAAATATAAGTCTTCTCTGACGAGACTCTTTACTTCAAACCCTTGGCACATGTACACAGCAAGAAGGAATTCACAGAAGGGTAATTAGAATGACTGAATAAGATGAGATTAAGAGGAATGGTGAGTAAGTTTGACGAGACAGTGAGGAAGGAAATGGTAAGCATTTTGTTCCATATTTGGAAGGCAATAAACAGCAAGGGCCAAAGGGAATTATTTGCTGAGTTACTTGGGGCATAATGAAGCATAACAAGGTAAAATGAAACTAAGGAGAATTTAGTGAGTATTTGAAATGTCTCCTGCCAGGAGCAACCACAGGTTAGCCTTCTTAGAACAAGCCTCATTTAGCACAATGGGCTTTCTCTGTGATTGAAGGCCGTCCATTACACCGTGGAATCCTTTCTTCCACAAATGCACCGTAAGCAGTTTAACTGGAGATTTAGGATTAATTTAGGATGCTCCTAGAAATAATGTTGCAAAAAGCAATTCTCCATTGTTTTGCATATTCAACAGTTTATTACTGCATGCCTTTTCTTTATTTTCTTCTTTAACAAAGACTGTCTTGGTTTGGGTACCCACAAAACCGGAGTTTGAAACAAGGATTTGGGTGGCTATAAATTATTCAGGAAGTAAGAAGGGAGAGAGGAGAGGGAGATAAGGAGAATAAAAAGCCAATAAAGTCTGCATTATAAAAGTTCTTTACTGCTGTGGGCAATGGGGGCTCAACTCACAGAATGCCTTCCAGAATTCTCTCTTAAGGATGAGAGGAGGCTAGAGTAATTATTCACTGGTTCTCATTGCCACTGGTTGAGGGTTGCCCTCAGAGATGTTAACTGCCAAACACTTCCCACAGATTTGGCAAAAACCCCTAAGCAGAAAAGCAAAGGGTTCATGGAATAGGATGTTATCAAAGTCCATGGAAAGGTCCAACACAGCTGTGGCTAAAATCAGAGGTGGACCAAGGAGTTGGGACTCATGGCACTAGCAACGTCTGATACAAGCCCAGTCTGCCTCCCTAAACACTTAACTCATCCTCTCCAGACTTGGCTAGGAGGAGGACAGAGCACTTTATATGGTGATTTTGACTCTGCAATGTCAGAGATGGTGTTCTTCAAAGCCTACCTTTTTCCATACTTGCAGCAGTATGGGAAATCTGCATACTCTTTCTTACAAAGCCCTCTTGTGACTTCATTAACTGCCAGACAAGTTTTCAAGTTTTATGCAGAAGTTATAATTCTTTGTGTTGTCATTACATTTTCAAACTTGTCTCGTCCAATGCATCACCAAAAACGCAATTACTCCATGATTTTCTGAGCAACTGTGTACCCAGTACAGTGATTTGCATTCAGTGTATATTCAATAAATGTAGGTTAATTAGTTTGTTTTTCATTTCTATCCATTTTAATTAAAAAAGCAATATGTGCACATGATAAAAATTCAAGCAGTGCAAAAGTTTACACAATAAAAAGTCATTTTTCTTTTTACTCTTGACTTTCAGTCAGTTTTCCCTAATATAGCCATTGTTTATTGTTCCAGGAGTTTTCTGTGGATATGAAAGCATACATATATAACCATTAAAAATGCAAATGTGATCCTGCATATATGATCTGCACTTTATTTTTTACTGAAAAAATATGTTGAAGATTGTTTCATACGGGACATACATACCTACCTCATTTATTTTACTTTATTTTTTCCCCAGCTTTGTTGAGGTAATAGACAAATCAAAGTTGTATATATTTCAGGTGTACAACAGGATGTTTTGATGTACATATGCATTGTGATGTGATTACCACAATCAAGCTAATTAACACATCCATCACCTCAGATAGTTACCATTTTTTGTGCATGTGATGAGAACATTTAAGATCTACTTTCTTAGAAAATTTCAAGCATACAATACATTATTATTAACTATAGTTACCATGCTGTACATTATATTTCCAGAACTTATCATCTTATAACTCATGAAACTTATGGAATTTTGTACCCTTTGGCCCAAATCCCTCCTTCCCCCCCCATCCCCCAGCCCCTGGCAACCACTTTTCTACTCTCTTTCTGTAAGTTCAACTTCTTTATATTCTATGTATAAGTGGAATTATGCAGTTTTGTCTTTCTGTGTCTGGCTTATTTCACTTAGTACAATGTTCTTCAGGTTCATCCATGTTGTTGTAAATTTTTAGGATTTCCTTCTTTTTTTTGGTTTGTTCATTCTCAATACTCGCCTATAGAATTGTCTCTTTCTAAAATTTATTTATTTTTATTGATACATAATAAATGTAGATACTTTAGGAGTACATGTGATATTTTGATACATTCATATAATGTGTAAAGATCAAATCAAGGTAATTGGGATGTCCATCACCTTAAATATTTATCTTTTCTTTATGCTATGAACATTTGAATTATTCTCTTCTAGCTCTTTTGAAATGTGCAGTGGAATATTGTTAACTACAGTTACCTTACTGATTTATTGAACACTAGGTCTTATTTTTTCTATCTAACTGTATATTTGTACATTAATCATTAATCAACCTCTCTTTATCCTTCCTTTCCCTCTTATCCTTCCTGGTTTTTCGTAACCACCAATCTACTCTCTATTTTCATGGGATTCACATTTTTAGCTTCCACATATGAGTGAGAACATATTTGTCTTTCTGTACTTGGCTTATTTCACTTAACATAATGACCTCCAATTCTATCCATGTTGCTGCAAATGACAGGATTTCCTTCTTTTTAAAGGATGAATAGTGTTCCATTGTAATATATACCACAATTTCTTTATCCATTCCTTTGTTGACAGACCCTTAGGTTGATTCCATATCTTGGCTATTGCGAATAGTGCTGCAATAAACATGCAGGGGCAGACATCTCTTTGAGATACCAATTTCACTTCTTTGTATATATACTCAGAGGTGGGACTGATGAACTGTGTTCTATTTTTAGTTCTATTTTTAGTTTTTTGAATACCTCATTCATTTAATAGCTACCCGGTATTACATTGTGCAGATGTGTTATTCATTAATATGATTTTTCTGCTTCCCAAAGTACTTCTAGAACTGTAATAATCACAACATAATTCTTAATTTTCCCATTTTGTTAGACAGGATAGACTCGGTTGTATTGTGGTATAATAGTTTTTTTACTGTGATGATAAATTACCACAAACTTAGCTGCTTAAAACAACACAAATTTATTATCTTTCAGTTTCTGTGGGTCAGAATTTTGGGTGTGGGTTACTGGGTTCTCTGCTCAGGTTCTCATTAAATTGAAAATCAAGGTATCAGCATGGGCTGCAATATCATCTGAGGCTCCAGGTTTTCTTCCAGGCTCACCGGTTGTTGACAGAGATCATTGCCTTGTAGCTATATGACTGAGGTCCCCATTTTCTTGCTAGTTGTCAGCTGGGGACTACTCTGAGCTCCTAAAAGCTGCCCTTCTCTATAGGCAATTAATAACATGGCTATTTGCAGGGCTCACCTGATTAGGTCAAGCCCACCCAGGATAATCTTCCTTTTGATTAACTCACTGTCAACTGATTAGATTAGATCTTAATTATGTCTGCAAAATTTCTTTTGCCATTTCATGGGAGTTTTGTCACACCATGTTCACACATCTTGCCTACTCTCAAGGGGAGGGGATCATGGGGATCTTTGAAAATTCTGCCTACCACATGTAGTGGCAAGTGCCTCCTCCAAAGTATCCATATTTTAAACCAGTAAGGGTGTATTTTTCATGCTACATGTCCATCATGGGTTCTTACAGGGGCTTTGCCCATTGGTGTCTCACAGGGACCTATACATATGGAACACCTGCCCTTTGAACATGGCTGATGGCCAGGCCAATGGGAAAGACAGATCTGGAGGGTTTTGCCTTGACAATTAAATGCTTTACTCACAATTAATTGGCCAGAATTACATGACCCTACCCAATAAAACATGGACCAAGAAGTGTAATATTTTTATGTACCAAAGAAGCTGAAATATCATCTATTTACATGTTTAGGTTGTCACTCACAGGTGGGCTAACATGGTACTCAATCAGCTTCCTCAGAAGATCCTCTCAAGCATTCAAATTTGATAGCATTTCTGCTCCATTTTGAGACCTCTCATGATTAACTGGTGGTAGATTTCATATATTATAAGGACAATGAAATATTTTGATTATGTTCAAAGAATGATCTATTTTTATATGTGTAAGTTTCATGTTTGAGAAAGTTGTCAGTTGAAGGCTGTTTGATAGTGATTGCTTTCTTAGCTACAGGGCTTACTATGTAAGTTTCTGTTGTGCAATAATTGAAATCGACAGCATCCAAATCCCCAGGGAGGGGGATAGGTGACCCAGACAGAGCAGGTAGCAAGTAGGAGACATGGTGAGTAGGCAGCAAAAATCTCTCAGGAATGAAAGAGGCTGGGGAGAGTTTATCTTCTCTGAATATGGTTATCTTCTCTGAAAATATCTTTCTCTGAAAAACTTTACATAGTTTTTCCAATTTTCTTTCCAGAGTCAGAATCTTAGAAGGATCCATAAAGACGAAAATTCTGTACAATATGTAATAATATTCTTTTCAAGTAGACATCGAGTCTCTATGTGAACATACTAATAATACATCGCTTCAGGGGGTAATGAGGTCTCTGCTTTTAGATATTGATACTCTTAAATAAAAATTTCAATTACATACAAATGTAGAAAGAATTGTAAAAGGAATCCTGAATACTTATCATACAGCTTAAGTAAGTATCAATGTTTTGCTATTCCTGTTTTAGCTTAGCTTGCATGCAAATTGTCTTTGCTGTGTTATTTTAAAGCAAATTCTACATACCAACTTATTTAACTCCTATGTACTAACTCATATGTATTTAACTCATATGTGTGTATCTAATACATAATGACTTCTTTTACCCATTACTTAACCATCCATTTAATTTTAATTTTTTAATTTCAATATATTTATGGGGTACAACGGTTTTTTTGTTGTATGGATGAATTGTATAGTGGTGAAGTCTGGGCTTTTACCGTACCCATCACCCAAAGAGTGTACATTGTACCTGGTAGGTAATTTTTGATCCCTCACCCTACTTCCAACCTCCCCCTTTCTGAGTCTCCAAAGTTCATTATACTACTCTGTATGACCATGTATACTCATTGTTTAGATCCCACTTAAAAGTGAGAACATGTGGTATTTGTTTATTCATTCCTGAGATACTTCACTTAGGATAATGGCCTCCAGTTCCATCAAGTTGTTGTAAAGACATTATTTCATTCTTTTTTTATGGCTGAGTAGTGCTCCATGGTGTGTGTGTTTCCTTATCTGCTCATCAGTTGATGGGCAGTCAGGTTGGTTCCATATCTTTGCAATTGTGAATTGTGCTGTGATAAACATATGAGTACAGGTGTCTTTCTGATAGAATTACTTTTTTTCCTTTGGGTAGACACCCAGTAGTGGGATTGCTGGATCCAATGATAGATCTACTTTTAGTTCTTTGAGGAATTGCCATCTTGTTTTTCAGAGAGGTGGTACTAGTTTACACTCCCACCAACAGTATATAAGCAATCTTTTTTTACCACATCCACACCAACATCTATTTTTTTTTCTTTTTAATAATGGCCATTCTGACAGGGTTAAGGTAGTATTTTGCATTTCCCTGATGATTAGTGATGTTGAGCCTTTTATCATATGCTTTTTGGCCATTTGTCTATCTTCTCTTGAACAATGTCTGTTCCTGAGTTTTGCCCACTTTTTAATGGTATTTTTTTTTTCTTGCTGATTTGAGTTCCTTAGAGATTCTGGATATTAGTACTTCATCATATGTACAGTTTGTGAATACAAACCTTCAGAATTCCATTCTGTAGGTTGTCTATTTACTCTGTTGTTTAGCTTAATTAAGTCCCATTTCTTTCTTTTTGTTGTTGTTGTATTTGCTTTTGAGGTCTTAATAATAAATTCTTTGCCTAGGCCAATGTCCACAAGAGTTTTTCATAAGTTTTCTTCTAGAAATTGTATGGTTTCCAGTCTTACATTGAAGTCTTTAATCCATCTTGAGTTGGTTTTTGTATATGGTGAGAGATAGGGATACAATTTCTCTCTTCTGCATGTGGCTCTCCAATTTGCCCAGCATTATTTATTGAATAGGGCGTCCTTTCCTCAGAGTATGTTTTTGTCTTCTCTGTTGAAAATCAGTTGGTTGTAGGTGTATGGTTTTATTTCTGGGTTCTATATTCTGTTCCATTGATCTATGTGTCTACTTTTATACCAGTACCCATGCTGTTTTGGTTACTATAGCCTTGTAGTATAATTTGAAGTTGGGTAATGTGATGTCTCCAGATTTGATCTTTTTGTTTAGGTACAAAACTAGTATATTCTAGTATATTCCTAGGTGTTTTATTTTTTTGCATCTATTGCAAATAGTATTGAGTTTTTGCAGCTTGACTGTTATTAATGTATAGAAATGGTACTGATTTGTGTACATTAGTTTTATAACTTAAGACTTTACTGAGTTTACTTACCAATTCTAACAGTCATTTGGAGAAGTCTTTAAGATTGTCTAGATATAAGATCTTATCATCAGCAAATAGGGATAGTCTGACCTCCTCTTTTCTAATTTGGACTCTGGATTCAGGCAGCCTGGGGAAAATCTTGGCGCTGTATTCACTAATTGTGTATCTTGGGTGGGTGCCTTTACCTTTCTCACCCTCAATTTCTCATCTTTACAATAGAGAATATAATAGTAGGGTTTTTGTGAGAAATAAATCAGTTAGTGTGTGAAGGGCTTAAAATTCCTAGCCCTAGTACAAAGTAAGTATTCCATACATGTTAGCTGTTATGAATTAATTAAACATGTTGGAAAGAGCAGGTCAAGAGAAGATCCCAGAGGTCGTGAATCTACCTTATTTGGGAAGTCATTCAAACAGCCACTATTCCACCTAAATGTTTTATTATCTATACCAAATATTTCTGTCTTTTATATAAGGCTACCATATGAGATTCTGTAAAAATGCCTTGCGGATATCAAGATATATTATTTTGTCAGCTTTTTAATTAATAAAATTAATTGATTAGAACCTGAAATGTAATTGCTTAAATAAACTTAATTAATTAATTTTTGCTTAATCAATATAGTAGCCATAGCAAAAAATTAAAAGTGAGTTGAGTACATCTTGTTCTTACGGTACCCATACTGACTCCAAGGTTCTTGATTCTTTTCTTAGAGCTCATAAACCTATTTAACGTGTTCTAGAATTTTACTTGAAATCTAAGTTAAACTCGATGCTTCTTGTCAATACTCCCTTCCTTCTGAAAATCAGATTGTGACCATCATATTGGGCCTGAAATAAACACAAATATCTTTTCAACCACTCCTTAGGCCTGAGCAACAGCATTTGGGGCATGTGGTAGGGGAGAGAGGATGATTGTTTTGAGAGTTTATATGGAAATATTCTGAAATCATTTGACAGAAATTAGTTGGTAAAACAGTAGCTTAGACAAGTTCATAAGCCCAAATTGGTGAGTTTCTCCAAAAAGCAATAGTTACCCCAAGCTAAAAAAATGATATCCCAGGACACATGGCTTTTAAAAATGCAGCATAGGACCCAGGGAAGAAAATCTGTCGAATATGTTCAATAAAAAGAAAAGTCAGACTAGCCCAGAATAGTCAGACTGCTAAAGGTATTACTACACCTTTCTGAAGGAATAATTATACTTTTATACCAGAACTCCAAATGCTTTGCAGTTTGAAATAAAATTAGATGTTTGTTGTCTGTTTTCACATACTATCAGAAGAGCTGTATGGTTTCCTGTCAAATATGTAGGGTAACCATACAATAACCATTGTAAACATTGCAATTGTTTGACTTAAAAGAGAGGCCAAACAGTGTGCCAGAATTCACTTTTGGGAGAAAAAGGGGGTAGAAGATGGGGGTGGGTATAGGAGGCCTGTAACTGACAAGTAGGAGAGGCATTTTTTTTTCTTGTTCTCAGGTAGGTATAATATAATCCAATTAGAGGGATTTTTGGTTTCCGATTGAGAAAGACACACTATATCTACTAAAAGCTTTTTTTTTTTTTTTTTCAGGTTCCTGGTACTTATGTCACTCCCTTCCCTCTTAGGCTCATGGCAGATATTGACGAAGAAAACAAACGGTGTGCCCTATGTTGATTGTATGATTCTGCTTTTGGAGTTTTTTCCCCATTGATGAAGTTTGAAATGTAAAGCTGGATTTAAATGTACATACTGTTCCAATGGTCAAATCAAGCTAGAAACAACAACAGATCAAAGAAATCATTATTAATGGTGTAACGAATAAGTATATCTAGATAATTAAAAAACCCTGATAACATTACAGTCCTCTGCATTTCGACAAGTTTTGGTGATAACTTGGCTTTGGAGAACATCAACTCCACTGAACCTCTTTTCTTTCAAATATCTCCAGGTTGTAAAGAGAATTTACTTTACCATGACTCAGGAAGTCCAGAAGGCAGAGGGTAACACTGAATGATCATACTGCAGAGTCAGCTCTATGTAGTATGTCCAGGATGAAGTAGCAATGTGGGTTTATTCATTTGTACTCTGAACATAGAATGACAAATGTAGTAACCAAGTAATTTATTACACAATTGAAAAATATTTCAACCCTATATTAATTATTCTAATTACAGAAAATTACTGAAATGCCAACATTAATTTTTAATTATTTCTATTAAACTTTATTTTAAAAGTGGTTAATGACTCTTTTAATCATAGCAGGTAACACAGCTAGTGTATATATAATGAGATACGTACAATTCTTATTTTTTAGTAAAAGTGTACCCATTTTCAATTAACTTTTATAGCATCTTAAATTTAGGGAACTCTCCAGTTACTGATTTACAGCTAAATGAATTATGAACTCTGGTGCTTAAGACAGCATTCTGGTGCAGAATGAGCAAACCAGGTAAGCAGTACCTCTCATCGAATTAACAACGCTTATTCTATGTGCTACGCTATTTAAGGATAACTCCTATCTTCCGATTCATTTCTCATTTTCCATGATTTCAAAAATTATCATCAGACATTTTGTAATCCCATGTAATTTGATTCGTTGGAACCCAAGGACTTGAGCTTCCTTGTTATCCCTCACATGTAATAGGTAGAAGGAGCATTAAACCAAGAGCCAGGAGACCAGAGTTCTATCCAAACATTCCCATTGATTTACTCATGACTTTGAACAAGACGCTTAATCCCATTGACTCCTTATCTGTAAACCGAAAACACTGGACTGTATGATTTTTTGAGGCTCCTTGCAATATCAAAACCCTATTTTAGTAGTTTTTGATTTTTCCTTAACTGCATTTATTCTATTCTTTCCAGGTTGACAATTATTCTTTATGATGGTGTAAAAAGAAGCAAAATAGTTGAATATTTCTATTTCATTTCTGTCATCAGTTAAATGTTATACCATCTGCTCTAAGATTTAGGCCAAGCTCTACTTATTTTTTTCTCTTTGGTCTAAGCCTAACTTTAACAAACAAAAAAGGCCTTTTTGGTGGCTTTATAATTTTTTGCTAAGCCTTGCTCAAAGTGTTTATGGAATCAGACAGAACCAGGGCTTGAATCTCAGTTCTACCTTATGCTTACTGTGTGAAGTAGGCAAGTCCATCAAATTCTCTACAATTCAGTTTCCTCATTTATTAAACTGCAACAATACTAGTGTCTACTTTATGTGATTGAGATACATGAAATATAGCATGAAATGTGCTTATGCAATACCTGGCACAAAGAAATCCCTAGAGAAATGTTATTTGTTTTTCTTATTATTGTATTTTGCCACCATCATCATCATCATCATAACCATCGTCATCATCTTTGTTGTCGTAATTACTTTGGATTTTATTTTTGAAATACTACTACTGGTTTTTCCTCACTTTCTATTAAAAAGCAATAACTATTGTAACTGGATGCAAGTCTGGTAGCCCATCACTCAAAAAGCCAGACTTGACAGACAAGTGTTGGTGATAGGAAAAGCAGGTTTATTCAAGAGTTGGCACCCTGTGGATATGGTGGACTATTGTCACAAAGACCATCTCAATTTCCTCAGGCTGACTGAAGGATTTTAAAGGGAAAAGAATTTTGGGAAACTGTGGGCGGGAGCTGGCTACGCGCCAGGTCAGCATATCTTGTTCCTATGGTTATCTTGAGTAGTGGCCATCTGGTGGCCTGGCCTGTGTCAGCTAGAACACAACAGGATTGAAGGTTGACTGTTCAGCATTTTTTTCCGGGGGGTAGGGGGAAGTCCTGCAATCTTGGTTTCAGGCTTAGTTGTTCAAGGTCAGTTCCCGGGGATTCTTAAGCAAGCACACAATTCAACATTGTATAAGAAAGAATATTAGTTAGCTTTAAGTTGGAGTGACTTACTGTTACACTGTGACACCTCGTATGTGTAGATAATTTCACAGTTTACAAGGTCTTACATGCCTTATCTGATCTTTGCCATAATGCTCTGAGTTGAGACGGATCCATATCTTCACATTACAGATAAGACAGTGTCAGAGAGGTTTAGTAGCTCCTCAATGGACTGACACACAGGGCTTGTGTCTCTTTGTCTACTTTTCTAACCCCACAGTGCTTAGCACAGGAAGGGAAGTAGGGCGATGATAGATAGCATCAGGTGGTTTTGTGACAGAATTGTTGGCGATGAACATTAGTACTGGAAAGATAAAAGCTATTTTAGAGAAAACTGCATGTTGTGAAAGAACACTGGTATTTTATTACAGAGTGTACATTTCTTGAAAGAGAAACAGTATCAGGTTTTTTTTCTCCTTCTATTATATTGGCTCATAAGTAAGGGTTTTCTTTCAAAATTTATTTATTGAGTAGCATAAATATGATACTTATTAAAAAGACAGTGTCCAGTGTAGGGTTCTAGGGGTGTTCAGAAGGGTTCTGGAGGTGGTGGTTGGGAGGCAGTGAGTGGTCATAGGGCATAGAAAAGGCCTCACATTGTGTCTGGGTACATTTTCTGGGGAGGGACACAGGCAGACTGGCATCAAAAGTCATGCTCTGATTCATTCATTGTGCTTTCCCCGTATTCATCTTCCTTGAGTCAAGAGGAAAACAGTTCACCTTTTTCTCTAGGGCACTTTTCTGTAAGAAAGTTTCCACCAATTTGAAGAAAAATGGAAAAAGAATCATAACACAGTGAGTTTTTCATAATATTAACTCTGTGCTTTGACTTAAAAAAAATTATTAGTTAAGAACTTCTTGTGGTTTTGTTGTTTAACAATGTCCTTTTCTGAAATGATTGCAATTTGCTAACTAGACCAAATAAAAAGTTGGTAAATATTGGGTTGGCTACCAACATCCTTTTAAAATTTTATTAGTTCTTGGAATCCAAAACCCTGGGGTTCAAGACATCCAGGTAGAGCTGTAGCTAAGGCCAGGATTATCCATGCGGTGTGGGAGGCCTTTGGCATGCATTTAGCCAGAGCCCCTCCGCTAACCAAGCGCTCTTGGCTGCTATGCCCTTTGAATAAACATCCATGGGAGTGAGCAAATGGAATGCAATTTAGTTGAGTTCCTCCTGAAAAGCTGTCTGAGAGACTGTGAAATGTGACTGCTTTGATTGACACTCCTATTTTCTCTACCCCCAAAATAAGTTAGATTGGCAGTATTCAAAGGAGACATAAAATTAGTTATAATTGGCTGATTCAGCAATAAAGCCAGGAAGCAAAATTTGCCAAGTGGAAAATATTCTAAGACTAGGAATGAGAGATTATAAGTACAAGGCAAGTCTTAACTAGCTGAGGAAATTTCTTTGTGCCTGCAACTGACAAACTGCTTTTGTAGCTGGATGAAATGTCGGTCACACTCAGGACTCGATTGCTGCAGACACTTTTAGACAGATAGCATTCAGCCAGGACTCGTGCACGCACCCTTAGCACAAGGATTTTCCAAATAGTTACTGAGGCATCAGCCATTAGGGAATAATTTGACAACAATTTATCTTTGACAACACAATTACTGCTTCCATTATATTTATTTCAGATTTAAAAACAAAAACCAAGTGAGCTAAAATTGTCTGAAAAAAATTTTCTGGGTTCATCTCTTCCATTTTTTATGGGATTGCAGCTATCTAATCATATCAGGTCTACTCCCAAGTTCTACAGAATGAAAAATAGGATTTTTTTGTATTAACACCTTGACTCTTAAATAACTTTTATATTCTGGAACTGATTTTGGGGGTATCTGTCCTAGTTTTTTCTGCATACATATTTTTTCCTTATTGGAGGTGGTACCTTATAACTGCTTCTCCCCCTAATAACTGGAACTGAGAAATATGAGATGGAGGGAAGGTTTCAGACATTCCCAAAGGGAAGTGACCTGGCATCTAGTCTACCCCACTCAGTTTCAAATGGTAGGCATGTACCCTCCCTCCCCATCACCTAATAATAAAGCCAGACAGTACATCAAGGCCTCAGACAAAAGGCCCATTAGGCATGTCTGTGATTAAAGTTGATTAACTAGAAGTCATTGGAAATTTTGAGTCTAAGATCAGTGGTGAAGCAGACCCAATTTGCATAAACTACAAGGCGCTTCATTAAGGCTAATCATATCCCTCTGTCCTTTGGTAATAAATCATCCTTCTATGGGGCTCATTTAGATTGAGCTTGAGAATTTTGCCTTCATAATTCTTCACCACTGTTAAGATCACTTTAGCTGTGCTCTTTGGCCTCATTTGCTAGGGTAGTACCTGTTGGGAGCCACACGCCTGTGCTGCATCCTTGAAAAAGCTTCCTAGAAATCTAGACTATGATTCAGTAGGGTCCACATGCCAACGGCCAAAACCCCTAAGATAATGAAGCACTGGAAGAGCAAGTCATCCTTGTTTAAACTGATAAAGTACTCAGGCCACACAGTGCTTCATGCTGAGCCAACTGATCATTAAATAATTTTACGTACCTTTCTAGAGAATGATTCTATCTAAATCAGGAAAAGTGACCCACTTTAAGCTTCCAGAGCTCCCATGTGGATCATTTCTTCTTTGAAGTCACTTGTGACAATGATGAGATACTGCCTGTTTGAACCAAAGGATTATTCTTTCTTATTTCCTGTCATTTGCACATTCTTCTCCCCATGCCTGGAACACCCTGACCACTCTCCCTGTAGTCCCTTGTGTTTGTGGCTGCTGAAGCACTTATCACACTGCTATGTAACTTCTTTTTTACTTAGTTGTCTCTTCCACTCCTTGAAAACAAAGAATCCATGCCTAGCACATAAAAGATAATAAATATACATTGAATAAAATGTGAATTATGAGATGGTGGCTATAATGGAATATTATACAGAATAAAAAAGGAAAATGTTGATCTCTATATATTGGCATGTAAAGATGTTCATATATTTCTTAATATAGTCACTGAAAAAAAGCAAAATGAAAAACATTATGCACAGGACAATCCCAATTTTGCTTAAAAAAAGTGCTTATATGTATATTCATAGAAAAAGTCAGACAGTGTAAATATTCAGAGTAAGGTCTGTGGTATAAAAGTAAGGTTTTTATTTTTAGTTTTATAAATTTCTATATTTTGATTTTTTTAGATTGCATCTGTATTACTATTGTAAATTAAAAACCCAATAAACAATTTTAGAAAACCACGAGACTATAGATTCTAGTAGCAAATTATTACTAAATTAAAAACACAGTATTAGTTTCCTAGCATTGCTATAACAAACTACCACAAACTGGGTGGTTTAAAACTACAGAAATTCATCCTGTCATAGTTTTGGAGGCTGGAAGTCTGAAAAGAAGGTTTTGGTACAGCAGTGCTCCTTCCAAAGGCTCTGGGAAAGAATCCTTCTTTGCTTCTTCCAGCCTCTGGTGGTTGCCAGAAAGCCTTGGCATTCCTTGGCTTGTGGATGCATCGCTTCAATCTCTTTCTTGGTCTCCATGTGGTGCTCTTCTCTGTGTCTTCACAGAGCCTTCTTTTAAGGTCACCAGTCATTGGATTTAGGGTCCACCCCAATCCAGTATGACTTTACCATAACATAACTCATTACATCTACAAAGACACTATTTCCAAAGGTCACTTTCTGAGGTTCTAGATGGGCATGAATTCTGGAGGGACATTTTTTTACCCCAGTACAGACACTTACTATAGAGCACTTACTAACAAGGTCAGAATCAACGAACTTTATGTGTCAAAAAGTTTTTTGTCTGAAGTCTGTCACCTGGTGGGTATCTTACTATTACAGTTCGTAGTACCCACTGGACTGGCATAGGATTGAAGCATGCAGTGGGGTAATATTGCTGTCACAGATTTGGAGGACCTACCAAGCTTAAGGTCATCTCTCCTCCAGGTTTAGTGAATTCACTTTACTTCTACCACTCCCGCTTTGAGATGAAGCAGTTTTAGTTCCTCATCTGGTCTCTAGCTTTACTTTTGGTACGAGGTTTTGTTTTGTTACTAACAAGAGAGCTTTGGGACACATTTAATTCTCTTATATTCATTTCACAAATATGATCAGCACATATTACCTGCAAGGATAGAGCATATCTAAATACTCTTTTAAAAACAATATGAAATCTTTTGTTTCCCAAGCAGGAGATCTGGATATCATTAAAAATCCTATATAGCAGTGGTCCCTAACCTTTTTGCCACCAGGGACCGGTTTCATAGAAGACAATTTTTCCATGGATGGGGGGCAGGAAGGCAGAGCTCAGGTGGTGATGCGAGTAATGGGGAGGGGAGTGGCTGTAAATAAAGATAAAACTTCCCTTGCTCACTGCTCACCTCCTGCTGTGTGCCCCCACCTTCCTAAGTTTCATGGAAGACAATTTTTCCACGGTAGGGTGGAGAGGTGGGGATGGTAGAGAGGCGGAGGTGGTGGAGCTCTGCAGCCTGGTCCCTAATAGGCTGTGGACCCCAACAGTGGCCCAGGGGTTGGGGACTGCCGCTATATAGGCAAAGCATATGAGAATCAGGGCAGAAGGAAAGATTGTGGACCTTAGTGTACAATGTTACCAACACTACCTTTCCCATTGGCAAGTTCTTCCCAAGAAACCGGATGCTTGAATTTATTATCAGTTAAACCACAGTCTTTAAAGGTGGAAAATTCATTTGTACCAATTTACTGTTTAACTTTTCCCCAAGCCTCACATTAGTTATTAATACTTACTATTCATGTATTTGCACAGAGTACTCTTAGTGTAATGCAGATTTCTGTCCCTTCTCTCAAAAGGCTGAAATATCACATGAAGAAAGGAAGAAAATGCAAGAGGAATTCTGAATTTAATTGATGAATTTTGGGGTTTTTTTTTTTGGTTACATACATAGTATTTGTGTCAGAGTGAGAAATAAGAGCTAAATTTGAAAATTCAAAAGCTAAAAGAAAATGGTTGTGTGGCAAACCTACTGGCCCAGAAAACAAGTAATTAAAGGACCTCTTAAAATAGCAGCCATAATATTGACATTCCATAGAAGGCCATAAGTTCATTACAGTTCTTTTTAGTGAAGATCCTCCCTGAGCACTCCTCTGAGAACTAGAATCTGTTGGCAGAATGAGCACATCACCCAAGGACTTTGCATCCTATTCTGCAGAAAGGTTCAGTACATTTCTGGAGTACGCAGAATAGATGTATCATGTTAAGTGGGAGTAATCCCTTACTATTATCTTTATTTGAAGATTAAGTATGGTTTAAAGAGATGTGTACAGGTGCCAAGTTGAAAAGGGGTGGACCTGTGATGGTTAATTTTGTGTGTCAACTTGGCTAGGCCCTGGCAACCACATAGGTGGTCAAACATTATTCTAGATGTCTCTGTGTAGGTTTTTTTTTTTTTTTTTAGATGAGATTAACATTTAAATTAGTAGACTTTGAGTAAAGCAGATTACCCTCCATAATATGGGTGGGTCTTATCCAAACAGTTGAAGGCCTTAATTGAAAAAGACTACCACCTCTGAAGAAGAGGGATTTCTGTCAGCAGATTGAATTCAAGACTTGAATTGCAACATTGACTCTCCCCTGGGTGTCCAGCCTGTTGGCCTACATGCAGATTTCGGACTTGCAAGCCTATAAAATTACGAGTCAATTCTTTAAAATCTCTCTCTCTCTCACTTGCTTTCTCCACATCCTATTGGTTCTCTTTCTCTAGAGATCCCTGACTAATACAGATTTTATGAGACTATAGAGGCATAAGAAACCTTCCCCTGAGTTCAATATCTCAGGACATGGCAGACACTGATCCCTTATTACTGCTATTTTTGTGTTTGAGCAAGGAATTACATTGGAGGTCCGGGCCTGGGCTGTTTGTTTGGCTAAGGAAAGTTGGCTGGAAGCTTCTACTGAAGGGTAAATGGACCATCCTCTAGATTCTTAAGCTACCATTCTCAGAATCCCACATTTCCCCTAATTTCTCCAAATAGGAATTAGGACTAGGTATTGAAGCCATTTATTAGTGTGAATAATGAGGCTTTCTTAATCAAATAGAACTTCTGTTGTCAGCGTCACAGGTGCAAAGGTTCTTGCTAACGTTGTAGGAAGGAATTTCAGGACGTGTACATAACTGGGCAATAGTGGCAGGTGTATTGAGTGAAAGCAGACAGGCTTAGGAAAGACTTGTGCAGAAGTGAAAGTACACTCCCAAGAAAGAGAGCAGGCGTGCTCAAAAGGAGCAACTATGCTGAACTCCGAGTGATTGCTGTCTTTATATGTTGAAGTCAAAGAAGGCTGGGTGGTCAGTGTTCGTTCTGCTCTTACTCATATATAATGGGGGAACGGTCACTTTGTACCTGCGCAACACTGGGAAATTAATGGCTCTTTTCTTCTCCTCAGGTCTGTTTGTTCAAGGGCTATTTGTTGGAGCCATTTGACTAACTTTTCCATTCCCTCCTCTCTTGCTCATACCTGACTGAGTACCTACTCTAACGTTAATACAAATTTTACATTATGTTTGTTTAGATGTCCTAGTGTTTAGGAGAGGAGCACCATTATCTCCATAATGTAGATAAAGAAGCAAGTATGATGGCCCCCATCTTCCTCTCCCATAAATAGAACCACACTAATACCTCAGAAAAAGGAAGCACCTGCCCGGGGCTAATGGGAGGAGGAGCAGGAGAGAGGCCGGGTGTACTTAAGTGGGTCTTCTGTCTTTTCTTTAAGCAGTTCTTCCCACCTGGTTGGCTCAGGCACTGCAGTCTCCAGTAGGCTTCCTAAACATAAATGGATTTTTGTTTCTACTCCAGATGCCCCTCAGTGACTGCCCATAGCTCAACTCCTTTTCACAGCAAGACTTCTTGAGTCACTGTGTCTTCTTCCTCACCTCACTTGCTCCCATAACTGACCCCATTCAGGGTCTTGTCCTCATCATGCCACAGAGACTGCCCTAATCAAGGTCCCTTGTGACCTTCACATTGCCAGATTCAAAAGTCACTTCTGTGTTCTTATTGTCTTCATCTCTCAGCAACACTAACCATTTTGTTATTTTGGAAACATGTTTTCTTTAAAGTCTGCTATTGAATAGAATTGAAATTGGCTTTTCTTCCTACCTCACTAGCTATTCCTTCTCATTTACCTTTGTTGGTACCTCTGCTGCTTAACCTTGAAGGTTCAGAGTGTCCAAGGGCTCAGTCCGGTGCCCTATCTGCGTGCTCTGCATAAGTAATCTTGCCTGGCCTATGGCTTTAATGCCATCTGTATGCCTCACAAATCCACACCTCCAGCCCTGGCCTTTGCCCAGAAATTCAGGCTTACATACCCAACTGCCTATTTCACACCTTTGCTAATTGTTCCCTTTGTTTGGAATGTTATCTCTGATCTTTTCGCAGCTGGTTCCTTCTTGTTATTTAGATCTCAACTTACATACTGTCTATTAGGACAGACCTTCCCTGGAAACGTTATCATCTATTTATCTATCTGTCATCTATCATCAATCACGTCACTCAATTTTAATTCTACGCATAACTTGTACCAGTGTATAACTTTCTTATTTACTTATTTATTGTTTTTTTGTTTCCATCCCTTAAATGCACATTTCCTGAGATTATATGAGTGCCTAACACAGAGTAGGAGCTCTATTTTAGTCTGCTCCAGCTGCCAGAACAAAATTCCACAGATTGGGTGGCTTAAACAACAGAAATCTATTTTCTCACAGTTCTTGAGGCTGAGAAGTTCAAGACCAAGGTGCCAGCCCATTTGGTTCCTGGGGAGGCCTCTCTCCTTGGCTCATTGATGGCTGCCTTTTCATTATGTTCACATAAGGCCTTTTCTGACAGTGGGTGCTCAGTGGGGAGAGAGAAAGATTTCTTTTTCTTTCTCTTATTATGAAGCCATTAATCCCATCATGAGGGACCCATCCCCATAATTTTATCTAACCCTAATTGCTTCCCAAAGCCCCACCTCCAAATACCATCACACTGGGGGTTAAGTCTTCAACATATGAATTTTAGGGGGACACAAACATTCAGTCTGTAACAAGCCCAGTAAATATTTCTTGAATGACTTGACTGAAAGATTATTATCTATATCTCATAATTTAGCATTTAAGTTTCTACTGCTAAATTATGTTTTACTATTATTCATGTATTGGTCTGGATATCCATATATTTTATATTCCTTAAGGAGAGGGGTTAGGTATAAATGGTGCTTAGCATGTGATCCCACTTTTTGGCAGAAACACCATGAGGCCACAAAAGAGATGAGGTTTAGTACTAAAAGCAACTAGCTGCTTGTTGAATACTCACTATGCAGCACACTTTGTCTCTGTCTTTGCATTAATCCTCCACCCCACCAACAATCCTGTTATTTTGACATTTCTACTTTAGGGACTGTCTTTCCTAATGCAGCCCAGATCTCTGTCACTTCCTCTGCCTGATGTTTCCAGTGAGAATAACCAACTTACTGCAACCAGCTTATAGTCCCTTAGTGGTTTTCTGTTGAGGGTGAGTGGAGCTAAAAGGCACTACCATAAGAGGAGCAATAGCTTATGCTTATTCTTCTTGGTCTTTATTTCTCCTTTACTATGAAGGATAATTTTGCTGGATAAAGAGTTCTAGATTGGCGTTTTTTTCTTTCAACACTAAATATTTCATGCCATTCTCTCCTTGCTTGAATTGTGTCCACTGAGAAGTCTGCTGTAATTCTTATCCTTGTTTCTCCATAGGTAAGAAATTTTTCATTTATCCCCATGGCTTCCTTCAAGATTTTCTCTGTGTCTTTGGTTTTCTGCAGTTTGGATATAATATGCCAAGGTATAGATTTTTTTGGTGTTTATGCTGCTTGGTGTTCTCTGAGCTCCTGCAACTGTGGTTTGGTGTCATTAATTTTGGACAATTCTCAGCCATTATTACTTCAAATATTTCTCCTGCTCTGTTTTTTTTTTTTTCCTTTTCCTTCTGGTGTTTCAATTATGTGTATTTTATACCTTTTGAAATTATCACATAGTTCTTGGGTGTTGTGTTCTATTTTCTGTTTTCATTCTCTTTTCTCCTTGCATTTCAATTTTTGAAGTTTCTATTGACCTATCTTTAAGCTCACTGATGGTTCCAGCCACATCCTTCTGACTGATGAGTCCGTCCAAAGTATTCTTCAGTTTCTGTTACAGTGTTTTTGATTTCCAGTGTTTCCTTTTCATTCTTTCTTAGATTTTCCATCTCTCTACTTATACAACCCTCTGTTCTTGCAGGTTGTCTACTTTTTCCATTAAAGTGCTAAACATATTAATCATAATTGTTTAAAGTTCCAGGCCTGATAGTACCAACATCTGTGTAACTTCTAGGTCTGATTCTGCTATTTGCTTTGTCTCCTCAGAATGTTTTTTCTTGCCTTTTAGCATACCTTTTAATTTTGTTGTTGTTGAAAGCTGGACACGATGTATTGGGTAATAGGAACTGAGGTAAATAGACCTTTAGTGTGAAGTTTTGTGTTAATTTGGATAGTAATTGAACTGTGTTTAATGTTTGTAGCTGTAGGTACCAGAGGCTTCAATTTCTCTAGCGTCTGTTTTTGTTTCACTTGTTGTCTTGTGTTTCTTTACAAATTCCTCCTTAAATAGAGTCTGATTCTTGCAGCTCTTTCAGCTGAATCCACTTTTATTTTACTGGAGCCATGCTGATGTGGTGGTAAATTATGTGGGAGAGGAAACATTCTATAATCTTATGATTAAATCTCAGCCTTTTAGTGGGCATGTGACTCCAGGCTGTGAATTTTGCCAGTGTTTCTTAGAACCTCCCTCCTTAACTGAGATGAAGGCTAAAGCTGTTGTAGTGGGAGGAAATACACTTCCTCCAGGTGGGACAGGGCTCTGGTAAAGTTTTTGCCCCTGGAGAGTAGGTCTTTGTTATGTAGAATACTCTGGGCATATTTTGCAGTGGTTACTCTTCCCTCTTCCCCTCTCCTTGTCATAGCTGGGAGGTTGATCTTTCTTAACTCTTGACCCTGAGAACCTGGTGGGGCTCCTAAAGGCAAAGCCCATAAAAGGGCCCCCTAAAGACTGCAGTCCCCAGGATTTTCTCTTTCAAGCTAATCCATACTTATCCTCCAGAAATTCATCAAAATTACCATTTAGGTGTTCCTACCAGCTTATAGACCCAGTGGTGTCTTCTCTAGGTGAGCAGATATCTGTTGCCTCTCTGAATCTGCTTGGATCTCCTATGACCTCAGTCCTCTGATGGGCCCAAGAAAAGTCACTGAAAATCAGGTTTTTCATCTCTTTTTTTGTCATAAGGATGGAAGTAATGATTTACAAGCTTTTTACACATTGGATCCCAAACTGGACATCTGGGTATCTCTTATGGCATCTAGAACTGCACTAAACAGGCATAGGTACACTAAGTTTCCTAGGATTGTGCTTCCAGCAATGCTGTCTGGCCCATTTCCCTACTACTTCCCACAGCTGCACTGGACACTCTTCCTGCCAAGGGAAAAGAGTCAGAGTTCTGGCAAGTTGTGTTTTAATGGTTGCCAGTCCCTGAAACACAAGGCATAAACTAAGTACTTGGAGTGAGTGATGGATGACGGTCAAGTTTAAGACAGAGATTGTCTGACTCAGCCTCTTGTGTCCTTGTTGCAGACATGTATATTTGCATTATGATTGGAAAACACTTCTCTGTTAGGCTGGTGCTTCAGCCTCCTCAGGAGGGGCCATTTCTGGCATCTCAGGTGTATAAGAGCCTTGTTTGAGGCCTTGGTTTCTGGGGTATAGAGACTGACTCTGAAGCCTTTGATTTTCTTAACTGTGATTTTGCTTTTTGCTCAATGGTAGTACCTCCTTCCCTCCCTCTCTCCCTCCCTCCCTCCTCCCTTCCTTTGCTCCCTCCCTCCTTCCTTCCTCTCTCCTCCCCCTCTTCCTTCCTTCCTCCCTTTCTTCCCTTCTTCCTTCCTTTGCTTTCTTTGGTTTTCTAATACTAGCATTTGGAATGTTTGTGATAAATTAAACATTTACTCATTAATGTTAGCTTTTAACAGCGTAAGACAATTTAGCTAAAGGCCACTGCCTGGTGAGATTTTTCAATACTGATTGAAATGCAAATTAATACAAGCAATTTCCAGGTACTATACATAGTCTTAAAATGGAAGGGTTTAATTGACATTTCCTTGGCCATATGAATCCCCAAAATTAGGCATTCTCCTTATTCAGTAAAAATCTGCATCTAAAGCCCAATTTGAAGTTGCCATCACATAATCATTCTTAATTGTAGCCACCTTTGAAATAAAGATGACCTTATCAAATAACAGTTACCTAAAGAATTACCTCCTACTGGGGAATATATGTTTGGAAAGAGAGACAGTGTATATGTTGGGGATATGTTCAGAGGATGAAGTCCAATATGACATTTTAGGGAGACAGACTTTTTTCTCTCAGTCAGAAGGAAGGGAACTAATATTCATTGAGTCTTTTTTTGTGTGTCAAACACCTTATATTCATTCATATTCAATGAATATTTATTGAGTACTGCCATATTTTAGCTAGTGTTTTAGTTGTAGGGGATCAGTAGGAATAGGATAGATGAGGTCCCTGCTCTTGTGAATCTTGGGAAAATTGGCCATGGACAATAACAATAAACAATAAACAAGGAAATGAAATGAATCCACAGTGATAAGTGCCCTGATGTGGGATAGAGAATGGCTGGGTAGGTAGGGTAAAAAGAGAGCGCACATTAGATTGGGTGCAACAAGCAAGTCTTTTTTGAGAAGGTGACATTTCCATTGAGAAATTAAAGAGCTAACCAACCACTCATTACTTTATAATTTTTACAACAACCTGAGACAAAGGTAACATTAGTTCAGCAGGTACAAGCAAAGAAATGAATTACTCAACTAGGTTAAGTAACTTCTCTCAGAGTGCACAGATTTCCAATCCTATTCCATCTGCCTCCAAAGCTGCTCACTGCCCACCACATTCCACAGGTCCTTGTTGCTCACCAGCTGCTTCAAGCTTAGGCAGAAAATAAGCTTTCTTTGTTTACCTGATTTCAGACTTTAGATCTTCAGGAGCAGCCAATTTTCAAAGAAAACCAATGTCAAGTCATCAATTTTCTCAGTAAGAACCTTAAAAAGAAAAAAAGACAGCCACTTAATTTTTTATTATCCTTTCATAAAAGAAGATATTTTAATATCAAAAAAGTTAGAAGGATATTTTCTTGAAGGATATGACTTCAAATTGAATAATATTAACTTTATGAAACACTTACATTATTTTTTCTCTATTTTACTTATTTCACAGAGAACCACTAAAGCTACAACATAAATGGACCCATTTGGGAACCAAAGGATTCAATGACTTTAAAGGCTATCTCCAACCTTGAGCATCTCAGGTTGATGCTAGCCCTCTATGCTGCTGTGTGGATGCAGGCAGATGCTGTGGGGTGAGCATATAGACTTCCTGTTAGTTGAATCATCCCAGAAAGGACAGGTCATCTTGACCTAAATATTTTCAGTGTGAGTCTTCTCTCTTAAAATGTTTACCTGTTTAGGGAATAGGAGATGATGCATTCTCTGTTTATTAGAAGGTTCAAATACAACTTAAAGCTCTTTATAAAATAATTTACAAACTTTTTCTGTAGGCAGTTGCTCATGTTGGTTGGAATAAATTAAGGAATTAGATTCATTATTTTTTCTATTAGTTAAATATGGAGTTAGAAATGACCACTTTGGATTTTTATTAATAGCAGTGTGTGTGTCTTTGTCATGAATATTCAAGTACTGATCAATTTGTGATAGTGTATTTGTCTTCCTAAGCTTAGAATGTAAGCAAAACTAGGAAATGTACAAGAATAAATACTATTTAAAATTCTATGAAACTATAATGACAATTACTAGGAAATAATTTTATAAAACAGCAGCAATAGCATCCTTGAGGCCATTGTTGCAGTATTTCAGGCACTTCATTGTATCATTTGTGCCAGAGTTCATCTCACTGAGTGATAGGATAAGAAGTGTTGGGCTAAAGTCTCAAGCATCAGTTGAAACTTTAGTATTGTACATAAGTAAAAAATAAAATGCTTAGAATCCGTTTGAAGCCTTTCCTCTGATTAATGTTTCATGTATACAAATTTTTAATTTTCAAAAGAAATTAAGGATGGTAGAAGAAAACATAAAGAAGCTAAAATCACCTGTAATCCCACTACCAGGATCAATACTATTAATGTTTTGATGAATTCCTTCCAATCTTTTAAAATGTATGTGTGTGTATACATACATACATGTATGACCGTGATTTTCTATCCTTTCATCAAATAATATAAGTCATTTTCCATGACACCGAATGTATTTCATACACATGCTTTTGTATGACAGCCTAGAAATATTAAACATTTTCTAATTAGTTGCCCACTCTTAGGCATTAAATTGTTCCAATTCTTCCTTCTCAAAAATAATGCTGCAGGGGGAATAAGCAGGATGGCTGATTAGAGACATCACTTACTGGACCATCCCAGAAGAAAGGAAGGGTTTCAGATAAAGGAGAGGGGAGAAAGGACACAACTCAGGTGTGGGTCATAGGAATAAGTACTGGAGCCTGCCAAAGACCTTGTGGAGGAAAATTGTGAAGCAGAGAAGGAAGAGGAAAAAGGAAAAAAAGATATTGGCAAGGCTCAAACCCAGAGGGGCTCAGAGCCCAGCGAAGGGGTAAGTGGGGATCCCTTTCTCTTTCCACACTCCTTTGGTGATCAGCGGGCTACCCAGTTACTTGGAAGCTTTTCCACCCGCTTGAGCCCAAGCACTGTGGCAATCATGGAGCTGTGGGGAGAATTAGCGTGATCCCAGAGCTTGGACATGCCCTGCAGGGTTCCCCCCAAGGAGAGAGCTGGCTTCCTTCCATTCATATTCTTATCCGCCCCTGCCCCTCCCCCACCCACTGAAACCAGGAGAGCAGTTTCAGCTGAGAACTTGGCAAGCAGTTAGCTGCCTCTCCCCAGCTGGAGCATCCTTCAGTCTGATGTTTCCACAGAGAGTGGAGCCCACACCTTTCCACTTGAGGACCTGCGGTGGACCCAGGGTGCCTGATCTGGGAGCTCCCTGCCCACCGGCATTTCCTGGAGGTGCATGCCAGCAGGTCAGACTTGCAGGCCGGATCCAGTGCCCCCAGGACCTGAGTGGTTTGCTAGGGGACACAGGAGGGAGATTTGGGAGCTGGACTTGGGAGGTGAGGGAGCCCACATAGGCAGAACTGATGGGAGAATACTGTGGGGGTCCAAGAGGCAGCAATCTGGGGGAGTGCCCATCCCCCCCACAGGAAAGCCATACTGTGGGACTACGGCAGGTCCTCCATTGGGGAAGATCCCTGCCCGTAGTGCCATAGCAACCAAATGCAGAACATTCAGGCACCCATTGACAACTGGACGCTAAAGGGCAGGGGTAATGCAAGAGGGGCAGAGCTCACTCCCAAGATCCAGTCAGGGAATTGTGGCCCTTCCGTACAAGCAGCCTTCCCGGTTAGGAAAGCCTGCCTTGACCTTCCTCCCAGCAGCTTTCCATAGTGGCAAAATGATCTTGGAGCCCTGCCAAGGCTTTTCAAAGCCTTCCAGGCTCGCCCAACCTAAACACACCTAACCTCGCTCCTCCACCTGCCTTTGCTATGGTGGAGAACAGGCAACACCCTGGGAGCTACAGGGCCCTTCCCAAAGCCTAGGGCATTCAAGTGTTCCTCCTAAAGGACTAGAGCTTATTACAGACACAAAAGTACATCTCTGAAGTTGGCGCTTTCCTGCAAACATCAACCACTGACAGGGAGAACAATTCTATAGCTCTTTACAGCTTCTACCAACTCAATTGAACAGGACGTGGCTGATTCTCACAAGCATCACCCACCATCTCGGAGATTAAGCTGTGGGTGCCAATACAATTCACACTGCTGTGAAAGGACAAAGACAGCAGGATACAAGCAACCTGAGGGGACCCTGCTTTTTAGGAGAGAAACAAAAGTTATAGGCAGCTGGATCTGCGAAGGGTCACCCTCTTCCACTGCAGATCTCTGGGCTGATCAGGGAGCTGCTCAGAGTCTGTGCAGAGACATTCCACCAGAGAGCAGGTGCAGCAGAGATCTGCTGCCTGCCAATCCCAGGTTTCTGCAACTGACACCATCCTGATCGCTTTGGTGCATGGAGCCAAATCTGCTCAAGACCCAGCCTTCTAGCACTAGCTTTTGCATCACTCCCACCAGGTCAGGGAGGGAACAGATGTTCTCCCGTATTGTGCTGTCTGACTGGGGCCCAAGCACACCTCCTCCCTAGCATGGGAGCTGAACAGAGGAGGAACCCAAGATGCCACAGTCATCAGTTGGGAAGGCTGGGGTGACTGCCTTGGTGGGTCCTAGGTGTAGGGGAAGAACCTTGACCAACCAGCAGCTCTGGCCCACCTATGCAGACCCTGGGCTGCTGAGACAAATCCCTGCTTGCATGACTTGGCATCGGCAGTCCCTATGCTGGTGGAACAGTCCCCCATATGGGTGTCTCCACCCCCAAAATCCCCAGAGCCAGCTCTGAAGCTCTCACTGTGCCTGAGTCTGAGGCTCTACCCCTGTAGCTCCAGGGCCCCTCCTGGGCCTACAACTCCACCCCTGAGACTCCAGAGTTATGCCTGGACCCCAAGACCCCACCATTGAGTTCCCACCACTACAGCTGGGCTGGCAGAACCTCCTGAAGGTCCAGCACTGCACTCAGGACCCCCCAGCCCTCAGTAGCTGTCACTCCTGGACTTGGATCAAGAGAGTCCCCACCAAAGAAGAATAGGTGACCTGCAATCCTATTAATGCAGAGCTGAGAGAAGAGGAGCCAGATGAGAAGAAACCAGCAAAAGAATTCTGGCAACAGGAAAAATCTAAATAGTTTGATACCCCCAAGGGAACACAATGGAGCTACAATAGTCGACTCCACCCACAAGGAAATTGTTGAAATGACAGAAATGGAATTCAGAATATGGATGGCAAATAAGATGAATGGAATTGAAGAGAAAGTTGAAAACCAACAAAAAGAAGCCAAAAAAATATTTCAGAAAATCCATGAAAAAAATGAAAAAGTCACTAGAGAGCTAGACAACATAAGAAAGGACATAATAGAATTCAAAGAAATAAAAGAGTCATTTAGAGAATTTCAAAACACAGCAGAAAGCTTTAACAACAGGCCTAACCAAGGAGAAAGAAGACTCTCAGAGCTTGAAGATAAGGCTCTCGAGATAACCCCATCATTCAAAGAGGCAGAGAAGATTATAAAAAAGCCTGAGCCATAACTGAGAGAGTTATGGGACTATGTGAAGCAAACTAACATTTGAATTATAGGTATCCCTGAGGGAGAAGAAGAAAGAGCTAAAAGCATGGAAAATCTATTTGAGGAAATTATTGAGGAAAACTTCCCTGGTATCACCAGAAATTCAGACATACAGATACAAGATGGACATTGAACACTGGGAAGATTCATAGCAAACAGGTCATCTCCAAGACACATATTAATCAACCTGGCCAAAGTCAAAAAGAAGGAGAAAATTCTATAAGCTGCAAGATGAAAGCATCAAATAACTTACAAAGGAAAACCCATCAGGCTAACTGCAGACTTCTCAGTGGAAACCCTACAAGCCAGAAGAGGTTGGGGCCTCATCTTCAATTGACTTAAACAGAACAACTTCCAGCCTAGAATTTTGTATCCTGCAAAACCAAGTTTCACAACTGACAATGGAATTAAGTCTTTTCCAGACAAACAAACATGGAGGGAATTTGCCATGACCAGACCTGCCGTGCATGAAATACTCAGAACAACAATATACACAAATCAGCACAACAGATATCCACCAGTGTAAAATCACCTAAAAATCCCCCAAACTCACACCTGTTACAAAACAATTGAACAAGAGGATAAACAAAGCAATAAGAGACTACCCAACAGGATGAACAGACCAACATCCCATATATCAATGCTATCAATTAACATGAACAGACTGAATCCTCCTCTCAAAAGACATAGGCTGGCTGAAAGAAAGAAAAAACACAACCTAAGTGTCTGCTGTCTCCAGGAATCACATCTAAACCACAAGGATGCACACAGACTCAACATGAAAGGATGGAAAAAAACATTCCACATAAATGGAAACCAAAAGAGATCAAATGTAGCCATTCTCATATCAGATAAAATTGACTTTAAGTCAACAAAGGTAAAGAAAGACAAAGAGGGTCATGATATAATGGTGAAGGGAGCAATTCAACAAGAAGACATAACAATACTAAATATAATATATATGTGCACAACACAGGAACTCCCAGATACATAAAGCAAACTTTACCAAAGCTAAGAAATAAATAGCTCCATTGTAATTGCCAGGGACCTCAACACCCCACTGTCAGAAATTGACAAATTATTGAAGCAGAAAATAAATAAAGAAACAATGGACTTAAAGTAAACTATAAATCAAATGGACCTAACAGACATTTACTGAACATTCTACCCAAAGACTACACAATACACATCCTTCTGAGCAGCACGTGGGACATTCTCCAAGATTGATCATATCTTAGGCCACAAAACAGGTCTCAACAAATTTAAAGAAATCAAAATCATACCATGTACCTTCTCAGACCACACCAGAATAAAACTAGAAATCAATCATAAGAGAAACACTCAAACCTACACAAAGTAATGGAAACTAAACAACCTGTTGCTGAATGATTATTGGGTCAAGAATGAAATTAAGATGGAAATCAAAAAATTATTTGAACTGAATGAAAAAGGGGACACTAGCTATCAAAATCTATGGGACACAGCAAAAGAAGTACTGAGGGGAAAATTCATAGCCCTAAATGCCTACATCAAAAAGACAGAATGATCACAAATTAACAACATAATGTCACATCTCAAGGAACTAGAAGAGGAAGAACAAATCAAACCCAAAGCTAGCAGAAGGAAAGAAATAATGAAGGTCACAGCAGAACTAAATGAACTGGAAAACAAACAAACAAACAAAAAACAAAGGATTAACAAAACAAAAAGTAGGTTCTTTGAAAAGACAAACAAAATCAATAAACCTCTTGCTAGATTAACCAAGAACAGAAGAGAAAGGACCCAAATAAACTCAATCAGAAATGAAAAAGGTAACATTACAACTGATATTCAAGAAATATAAAACATCATGCATGAGTACTATGTAAATCCCTACATGCATAAACTAGAGAACTTAGAGGAAATGGACAAGTTCCTGGAAACACATAACCCACCCCTCAACACTCAACAAGGAAGAAATGGAACTCCTGAACAGACCAGTAACAAACAGTGAGATTAAAAGAGTAATAAAAAAAACTTCCCAACAAAAACAAAAAGCCCTTGACCAGATGGATTCACAACCAAATTCTATCAGACCTACAAAGAAATCCTGGTACTCATAATACAGAAATTATTCCATAATAGAGAAAAGAAGGGAATTCTCCCCAACTCATTCCATGAAGCCAGTATCACCTTGATACCAAAGCCAGGAAAGGAAACAACAAAAAAGAAAACTACAGACCAATATCCCTTAAGAATATAGATGCAAAAATCCTCAATAAAATACTAGCAAACTGAATTCAACAACACATGAAAAAAATAATCCAGCAGGACCAAGTGGGCTTCATCCCAGGGATACATGGATGGCTCAGCATACCTAAATCAATAAATGTGATTGACCATATAAACAAAAGCAAAAACAAAGACCATATGATCATATCAATAGATGCAGAAAAAGCATTTGACAAAATCCATCACCCTTTCATGATAAAAACCCTCAACAAACTAGGCATAGAAGGAACATATTTCAGAATTATAAAAGCCATATAGGACAAACCCACAGCCAACATCATACTGAATGGGGAAAAGATGAAAGCATTCCCTCCAAGAACTGGAACAACACAAGGATGCCCCCTTCACTACTTCTATTCAACATAGTGCTGGAAGTCCTACTCAGAGCAATCAAGCAAGAGAAAGAAATAAAGGGTATCCAAATTGGGAAACAGGAGGTCAAACTATTGCTCTTTGCTGACAATATGATCTTGTATTTAGAAAACCCCAAAGATGCCACCAAGAGTCTCATGGAATTGATAAATAAATTCAGCAAAGTTTCAGGATATAAAATCAATGTATGTAAATCAGTAGCATTTCTATATATCAGTAAGAGTCAAGCCAAGAGTCAAATCTAAGACTCAATACCATTCACAATAGTTACAGAGAAAGTAAAATACCTAGGAATATACTTAACCAAGGAGGTGAAAGATCTCTACAATGAGAACTATGAAACTCTGAGGAAAGAAATCACAGAGGATACAAACAAATGGAAAAACATATCATGCTCATGGATAGGTAGAATCAACATTGTTAAAATGTCCATACTACCCAAAGTGATTTACAAATTCAAGGCAATCCCTATAAAATTACCAATGTCATATTTCACAGATATAGAAAAAATAAATCTACGCTTCGTTTGGAACCAGAAAAGAGCCTAGATAGCCAAAGCAATCCTAAGCAAAAAGAACAAATCTGGAGGCATCACATTACCAGACTTCAAACTATACTCCAAGGCTACAGTAATCAAAACAGCATGGTATTTATACACAAATGGAAAATAGACCAATGGAACAGAACAGAGAACCCAGCTATAAAACCACCTACCTACAACCAATGGATCTTCGACAAAGCAGACAACAATGTACACTGGGGAAAATAAGCCCTCTTCAATAAATGATGCTGGCAAAATTGGACAGCCACATGCACAAGAATGAAACAGAACCCATATCTCTCACCACTCACAAAAATTAATTCAAGATGGATACAAGACAAATCTAAGGCATGAAACCATAGAATTTTGGAGAAAAATGTAGGAAAAACTCTTCTAGGTATTGGCATAGGCAAAGGATTTATGATGAAGACTCCAATGGCAATCATGGCAACAACAAAAATTAACAAATGAGATTTGGTTAAACTAAGAAGCTTCTCCACAGCCAAGAAAACAATCAACAGAGCAAAGAGACAACCTACAGAATGGGAGAAAATATTTGCATGCTATACATCTGATAAAGGGCTAATAACCAGAATCTACAAAGAACTCAAGCAAATCAGCAAGAAAAACACAAACAACCCCATTAAAAAGTGGGCAAAAAACATGAACAGAAGCTTTTCAAAAGAAGATAGACTAATGGGCAATACACATATGAAAAATTGCTCAATGTCACTAATCGTCAGAGAAATGCAAATCAAAACCACAATGAGATATCACCTAACCCCACTTAGAATGGCTTTTATCAAGTGTCTGCAACCAATAGATGCTGGCTGGTATGGATGCAGAGAGAAAGGAACTTATACACTGTTGGTGGGACTGCAAACTAGTGCAACCTCTATGGAAAAGAGTATGGAGATTTCTCAAAGAACTAAAGGTAGACCTACCATTTGATCCAGCAATCCCACTACTGGGTATTTACCCAAAGGAAAAAAAGTCATTTTATCAGAAAGACACTTGCACTGGAATGTTTATTGCAGCCCAATTCACAATCACAAAGATGTGGAATCAACCCAAGTGCCCATCAATTCATGAGTGGATTAATAAAATGTGGTATATGTACACCATGGAGTACTGCTCAGCCATAAAAAATGAATTAATACCTGTTTCAAAAGTCTGGATGGAACTGGAGACCATCCTCCTAAGTGAAGTATCACATGAGTGGAAAAACAAACACCACATATACCCACTATTAAGTTATAACTAACCAATCAGCACTCACATGCACAGATGGAAGTAAAACTCAACGGAAATCATGCAGGTGGGAGGGGGGAGGAGAGGATGGGTGAAATCATATCTAATAGGTATAGTGCACACTATCTGGGTGATGGGCACACTTATAACTTTGACTCAAGTAGTACAAAAGCAATCCATTTAACCAAAACCTTTGTACCCTTGTGATATTCTGAAATAAAAAATAAATAAATTAATTAAAAGATCTAACAGGAAAAAAAAAAGGAAAAACAAACACCACATGTACTCACTATTAAATTGTAACTAACCGATGAGCTCACATGTGCCCAGACCGAAGTAAAACTCAGTGGAAATCAACTGGGGAGAGGGGAAAGGAGGGGAAGGGCAAAAACCTACGAATGGGTACAATGAACACTATTTGGATGGTGGGCACACCTATAGCCAGGACTCAAGCATTACAAAAGCGTTCCATGTAACCTAAAACATTTGTACACCCTTAATATTTTGAAATTAAAAAAATAATATTGAAATGAACATGTTCAATCAAGAATCTGTGCTTGCAACTTTTAAATATTTCCTTAGATTAGCATAAATAGAATTATGTTAAAGAATATGAACCTGCTAAGAATCTTTATATCACAAATGTAGAAACAACCCACTAGTGTAGTCTAATTAACAATTACCACTAAAAGTATTATCATTGAAAAAATGAGTTTGATAACTTGATAGATGAAAATATCTAATTGTCATCTTAATTTGAATTTTTTTCTTATTTTCCTTTTCTGTGAGATTCATTCATGCATTCTTTCATTAAAATATTCCACAGAATGTCTTATTGGCAGTGCTGGCTTCGTGAGTGTGTGACCTGTGCAGTTACATGACGCTTCATGCTCAGAAGAGAGTTGTGCTTAGTTTAATGCTCTGCTGTTGCCATCTTGGAATTCTTAAAAATTTTATCATTGAACTTAAGTTTTGTAAGTGAAGTTTGATGGTACAATGGACGTGCATGTGACCAGAGAAGAGGCATAGAATATGCATGTCCATTGTTCTTTGCCATTTCATTTGCGTGTATAATAATATTTTGATGTTCTATGAGGGCAGAGTTATGGTAGGCCCATGATGTGCGGGAGTTCAATGAGACTCAAAGCAAATACAAGGTAGGCATGATACATCTACAACTGAGTAAGTAGGGGTGCTGACAGCTGTAGCTGGCCATGCTCTTTGTTTGCATCTAAACTTCTTCAAATGCAGAAGGAAGACAACAATTTTTTAAGAAACATAAATGACCCAGGAACCCTATCATATCTTACTCCTGTTATAATACTTTCTTGTATTAGCCAACAATTTACACTAAAAATAATGTCATAGAAGGAAAGAGAAATATAAGGCAGCCCTAGTTCCTTTTCTCTTTAGTCCTTTCTTACTTATGATAAGGAAGAGAACATTGTGATCAAAAGCAGAGGAGGAAATAGAACTACCATGCAGGTCTGTGAAGTTAGTGATAATTTTGTGCATTATAAAAATGCATTGATTCAAGGATGTGTTTTGTCCTACGTTTTTTACATGGGTTGTTGAACTGCACAAACATTGAATATTGTGTGTTTTACTACTGAACATAATCTGAAGATAAAACATATAAACTCTAAAAAAGCCCAAGGAGAGCAGATAAATACCATATTCTAGAGTAACTATTGTAGGGAATGACTTGCTACTTTTGTTACTGTAAAGGATGTTAGCTATTAAAGTAATTATGCCTGTTTTAATGTGTCTTGATGTTGTTTTTTAACAGAAATGGGTATTAAATTTGGTGTGCAAGAAGAAATTCATTTTTTCTCATTGAAATTAATGATAATTACACTTTTGACTTTAAAAAAATGGGAAATCAATTATCTTCAATTAGATGAAGGAAGACAATATTAATATATCATTTAGATAAAGATTACCATTGGTAACATTATTCAGACTTTCTATGTCTTAGTCTACTTTTTTTTATTTGCTTATTTTTTAGAAAATTATGTTAAAATCTCCAAATAAAACTATTGATTAATCTGTTTTCTCCCTGCAGGTTTGTCAGTTTTACTCCAAATATTCTGAGGCTACATTTTTAACTAAATATATGTTAATGATGGTTATATTTTCTTAATCTATTTTTCCTTTTACAAGTATTTAATTTGTCTCTCTCATAAGACTTTTTGCCTTGAATTTAATTTTGTCTTATATTATGTTTACTACTTTTTTAAATTTAATTTTTGCCTGGTATATCATTTTCATACTTTCTTATTTTTTGTGTATCTTTTACCAATATTATATTCCTGGTTCTTTTTATAGATCAATGTGAGGAGAATTCTGTCTTTTGATTGGAAAATTTAACTGATTACATGTATAATTTCTGTTTTATTATTATATTTATAAGATTAATCCATTTTTTGTGTATAACGCTAGTTTACTTATTTTCCTTGCTATGCAGTATTCTCTGGTATGAATATGTCAAAATTCATTTACCTATTCTTTTGTACATATCTTTTGTACATATCTTTTGTACATGTGGGTAGTTTCCAATTTTAAGTTAAAGCAGGTAATATCACTGTGAACATTTTTTATTTGTATATTTGGTGTGCACATGTTTCTCTAGGTGATACACAGGAGAGAGATTGCTGAGTCATAGGATAGGGTGTCTTTGTTTTTTCTAGATAATGCCAAACTGTTTTCCAGAGTGGTTGTGCCTATTTATATTCCTGACATCAGTTCTTGACAGTTTCCTTTCTCTATACCCTCAACAACATTTGGTATTGTTGTTATAAGACCACCAAAAGTAGCATTGTTTTCTTGCTATGCAGTGACAGAGCAATACACTGAAATAGCAGGAGTTGCTGTGGAGAAAGTATCATAATCATTGGGTAGCCAAACCAGGAGATAGGAAGAGCCCTTCAAATCTGTCTCCCTGAAGAGTTCTAGACTGGGGTTTTTAAAGGGATTTTGGTGGGCAGGGAGCTAGGGAATAACTGATTGGTTAGGTTGGGGAGATGAAATTATAGGGATGTAGAAAGTATATTCTTGTGTTGAGTCAGTTCCTTGGCAGGGGTCTCAGAACTGGCTGGTGTCAGTGGGCCCATTGGAATGCAGAGTCTGGAAAATATCTTAGAAAACAGTCTTAGGTTTAACACTGAACATGTTACCTATAGGAGTGATTAAGGGAAGTTATAGGACTTTGTGACAAAAGGCTACATGACTCTTAAGGAATAAACAACTATAAGGTAGTCGCTATGGGGAAAGAGCTGGTTAATTCTTAGCTGTGCTTTTTCAAGACTTATGCCCTTGTTAAAATCCCAGCAACTTGGTTTTAATTAATTTTATAAGGACAGTTTCAGTATTGTCAGAATTTTTAATTTTTTCTACTTTGGGTGCAAAGTGATATCTAATTCTTATAGTTCATTCATATAAAATATATTTATTAGTCATTTAGATTTCTTCTTTTCATGAAGTATATTCTCAGATCATTTGCCTGAATCTACTGCTTATTAGCCAAATAACCTTAAGCAAGCCATGTCTTAATTTCCTCATCTTTAGAATGGGCTTAATAAAATCTCACTTTTGACATCTTAGCACAATCGTGTCAATTTGGCTTTGCTACTTCTGGCCAAGACTGGGAACTACCTTTACCTGAATCACCTTTCCTGTATGGTTCCAAGTTACTGTGAGTCAAAAGAGGAACTCACATGAGAATGGGAAGGTGGAAGTGAAGCAGAGTTATCTTGGAAGACTGAGGGAGACAGTGATGCGCTGACACAGAAGAGTCTGCTGGGTCTCAGGATGTCGTCATTCTTTGCCTGTTTTATGTCCAGCTCATTTTCCTGACTGCTGGCCCTGCTGATCAACCGTGGTCCTAAGCCCCCCACTAGGCACTTGGTTCCAGGTCCACAAAGGTGATGATTTCCAGAGGCAGCCACTTCCCCAGAGTAGAAGCTTCCTGGAAGATGTAGAGCCATAGGATCCGCATGGTGGCTGAATTTTCCTCAAGTTCCTCCTGTTCACTTGAGCTAGCACTTCAGGCTGACATAATTAATGATTATTTTCTCAGATCCTCTTCTTTATCCCTTATAGATTTTATTTGCCTAGCTCCTGCCATGTTTGTAAACTTTAATTTACCCCTTATTTCTATAATAGTTGTAGTAGATCTGATATCCTGATTTAACTCTGACTGATAGAATAGTTTTGACAGTGAAATAAAATAAACATGCAGAAATTCTTTAAAAGCTCTAAATTGCCATTTAAATGTAATTATTGGGCTGAACTAAGCAATGCATTGCAGTGCCTCTTACATAAAGAAACAGATTAGGTGACATTTAAAATGGTAAGAAAAGCAAGCCAGCACTGGCTGTTATTGGCAACATGTTTCATGAAAATATTTTATTCTTTTATTTGTCTGACTAACATACTTGTTTGTTATCAAATGGATGCCAAAATACTTCATCTAGCCTTCCTTTTCAACTGGATTGCTTGGTAAGAAAGAGGTTGTAAAATACACCTAAGAGACATGGAATCTCTGAAACACTTGTCAGGAATCCTCAATTCATATTTCAAGTGTAGAATATAGTCAAATATCCAGATATACAAATCAAGAACAACTGAAACAATGCAGGCACAAGGTAAAAATATGGGATGGTCCTCTACTGCAAATTGCCCATTTCTGGCTGCCTCTGTGATACATTAAGTTTGAGCCTGGCAAAGCGTCCTTTTCAAAGTTTGTCAAAGACTCAGATATTGTTGATATTATTTGTCACAGTTTTTCCAAGGCCACTGAACTAACTTATAGCTTTATAAAGATAATATTGTTCTGGTTAATAGAGCAATAATTGGTTAGCCAAATGGTGGATTTCAGCAGCTGCTTTCATTACTTAATGGCCAGAATAGCAGTAACAGGACTGTTCAACCATTTAAGATCTCACAACTGACACTTCTTCAGTGATTGTGTGGCACCTCAGGGAAGCATTGGAAAGAGTTTGTGAGCAGAATTATTATATTCAAAGGATGGTTGGGATGGTAGTAGTGAGGGGAGGGTGCTAAATAGCACAATATCACTCTTCTAAATAGGACTTTGCTATTAAAAATTATAACATATCTTATAGTATCTTAAGCTTCTTTTTTCCCCTCATGATGTACTTCTCAGTTAATTTAATAATCTATGTGCGAGACCCTGATTTACGCCCTATGAATGATTCCAGTGTTGATTTCTGTCACCAAAAAGTTTATGGTAATGGAGGAAAATAATTGTCTACATAATTATAATAACTTACTAAAGGAGACACAGGCCATAAGAAAACAGATGAACAAAGCAAAAAAAAAAAAGATTTAGTGATAGACTGTCATGATTTGGAGACTAATTGAGTGTTTTTTTCCCCCAGATTTACTGAAGTATAATTGACAAATAAAAATTGTATATATTTTAATTATACAACACGATGATTTGATATATGTATACACGTGTAATCATTACCACAATCAAATTACCATCCATAGTTACTAATTTGCATATATGTGTATGGGGCGGTACTATACTGTTTACTTGAGATTAATTGAATGTTGAGGACAAAGGAGCCCAAAATGGCTATATACTTTCTGGTTTGCTTTATTTAGAAGAAAATGATTGTCACTGATGGAATTATATCACCTGGAAAAAGAGAAATGAGTTTTGAAGTACAGATAGCAAGTCTGATTTGGGGCATGCTAGGATTTCAATTAATATTTACTCAAAGAGCAATTTTGGAACATCCAAGTGGTTACAAAAGTATGTGCCAAAATGTAGGAGAAAGAACAATGTAAAGGATATAGATTTGGTAACCACCTAGATTATCGATTTTTATATGGAATATGCATTTAACACTAGCACTAGGATTGGAATTAGTAGAAAATATCTTATGATGGATTAGGTAATTTTTAGTGGAGGTAAAAATATGGGTATGGTCTTTTATTTTGTACTTTAATAATTTGGTACCCCTTTGCTTTGGAGAACCAAAAAATAAGTGCTTTCTTATGGGTGGTCAGAAGATCCATAAACTGAAGAAAATTTAAGGAGTTGGAAATTAATGACTATCAACTTTGATGACTGGAAAACATTGCCAGTAGAAAGTAGGAAAAATTAAACAAAATGTAGAAAGTAATGAAATAAGATGACAAAAGAAACACTTCAGAGACCTAACCCAAATGTGTGGGCTTAGAAAGCATTACCGCAGTTAACATATCAGTATTAAGAATTATTTTCAAAAGTCCTATAAGGAAAGTTTCTACTCTATGGCCATTTCTGTACCCTGTGTTATGGCTTGAATTGTATTCCCCCATAAAATAAGTTGAAGCCCTGACTCCCAGTACCTGTGTACGTGACCTTATTTAGAAATGAGTCTTTGCAGATGTAATCAAGTTAAAATGAAGTCATTAGGGTGGACTCTAATGACCTAATCCAATATTACTGATGTCTTTCCAAGAAGAGGAAAATGCCATTTAAAGACAGAGACATACAGGGAGAACACCATAGAAAGGCAGAGGAGAAGATTGGAATGATGCAGCTGCAGGCCAAGGTATGGAAATATTTAACGGTTACCAGTGGAAGCTAGGAAGAAGCAAGGAACAGTTCTATCCAGAATCTCAGAGCAAGCATGGCCCTGCTGACACCTTGATTTTGGACTTCTGGCCTCTAGAACTATGAAAGAATAAATTTCTGATGTTTTAAGCTATCTAATTTGTGGTACTTAGTTACAGTAGCCCTAGGACACTGGTGTACCTTATTTCTCTCTCTTACTTATTTCATCTCTTCAGTCAATCAGCAAATATTTATTGAACATCCACTCTACATGGGTCACCCTGCTCCTTCATTTCCCAGCTTTCAGAATTGCCCTCTTAAGACAACATTTGGCATTTAGAAGATTAATAAGTAAGAAGAGACATCATAGCACTGGCTACTTAGCTTGATTCTTTTTTCCCTCAGTTGCACAGAAGATGTTCCCAGTAGTGTCATCTTTGAGAAAGAACGATACATATAGATGAATATTTTCCAGCATTTATGAGTTCTTGGCTCAAAGGTGTGCTAAAAGTGTCAAGTTGCTACAGAGTCTTAGATAAATGGCATGTACAATGCTAGGCTTGGAAGGCTTGTTCATACTAAAAGTGATAAGCCCAACACTGCAAGTTATCACTAACTTGAGATCAGAGTTAGAAGGTATAAAAGTTTCTCAGTGGAATGATGCAATCTGAGAAGACCTCAAATCCTTTTTAAAAAAATTCTTATAGGTGAATTGTACCTGTGCTAGAAAGAATGTATAACTACTAAAAGATGAGTATGCTGGCTGGATGAATAATGATGACTATAAAAAAAGGTGTTGCAGTTGGTGATGAGGCAGTAAAAAAATGCATCATGTATGGTTTGTTAACTTATTGCATTAGTTCTGTCAAAAGTGCTAGCCACAATTTCCTCTAGTAACTACATTTGTTGGATGTGGGATATGCTCTGTGACAGGGCTGACAAAATGATTAGAATGTGGAAAATACTAATGTTGAAAAATTTCCTGTAAACTCCCAAAGTAGCAGGAATCTGTCTCCATAAGTGACTTTATAAGGAATCAATCAGAAAATTTTGGAATGAATTGTCATGCTTTTTTTGGTTAGGCCATTCTGTGAATGCCATAAAGTACTCTTACATTTTTATTTATGACAAAAAGTTTGATTATTATGGCTTATTAGAAGGATTGAGAATCAAGGGTATATAAATAATATTTCCCAGGCATCAGCAATTCAAATGATATAAGACTTGTCTTTGCAAATCATTTTGCTGAAAGCCTATTTGATGTCTACTGAACTCTATATATTTGGACAATTCAATAATATACTAAACCTATTCCTTCTTAATGGCATTTTGATGAGTCAAATCTACCTTGCACAATTAATTAGACATACATGTCTTCTTAGACCTAAAATTACAAAGATATGCACCAGAATTTCATTACAGAGAAGGAAATAGGGATTATAAAAGCATTTTTCACATTTCTGTTTTCTGAGTCTATTATATTTCCTTGGAGTCTAACGCTAGTACAACATCTTGATATAACAAACCAGATGGTATTAAATCTGTTTTTTAAGAGAAGGTAGAAGATGTCAGTCTTGAATGTGGATGAAAAGTTCTGAGTTCTTTTCCAAAAAATATCAAGTGGTGGTCAATTTAGTCTACTTAAAAAACAAACTAATTTAACTTTTGAAGACAGAAACCTTTCAAAATAGTTCTAGTTAGGACCCAGTGAAACTTAAAGTCTAGAAGTGACACATTATGAATCACAACAAAGAAGTCAGGGCTATACTGTATTAGATTCTTGTAGATAAATACCTTTTAAAGATTTGGCTGGACTGTCTTCCCAGTCGGGACCCTAAATTGGCCCAGACAATGCAGCATGAAAGGCATGGACATACAGACATTGAACAGTGATACAGTGATGGGGAAAGTTATATAAAATGTATAGAAAGTAAAATACTAAGTTTTTTTTCCACACAGATAGTACAATGTTAAGTAATAGACACATGGGGGAAACTTCGGGATTGGTTAACCCCATGTTGGCTATGAGGCAGTTTTCTCTCTGGTGTATCCCCACTCTGATATCGACCATGACCCTAGATGGAAGCATTTGCTCTAAGTGATGTAAGTAGGAAAGCCTTAATGAGGAAGGATGCTGGGGAAAATATTGGGCTTAGGGAGCATGTGTCAGTCAAGGTCAAAGGCTAGCAAATACTCATCAGTAAAGTCTCCAGGATATTCCAGGTGATCCCAAAGTGACGGCCAATTAGCTGATCTTCAGTGTGCTGAGGATCACACAGAGGTCATTAATATAGCTAGATCTTAAATCTAGCATTTCTAATATTTTCACTAGAGCTTTGACTATAAAGAACATACACACATAAAAGACATTTAGCAGTAGGAGGCAATACAGATAAGCAAAAAAAAAAAAAAAAAAAGAGGCACTGTATCCAGGGCAGACATTATTCATCAATCACTCAGACTTTTCCTGATGAAGCTGGTGTGGTTTCATAAGCCTCTGCTACCAACCTACTAGCATTGGCACTTACAATGAACCTATTTTGCATCCTATCTTAAGATGTTTACCGGCTACACATGTATGAGGGAAGGGTTGGAGAATTTCACAAAGGCGTGAATTCTTTAGTGCAGAGCTATTCAATTCTTAATGCATCAAATTGGAGTAAAATTGACATTATATATGGCTGATGACGTTTTAATAAAGAGTTGAGCTTTGTATCAGTCAGAGTCCTATCAGTAAGAGATGATGCACTCAAAGTGTTAATTGAAGAGACAATAAGGAGATGATTTATGGAAATGTGGCCAGGTTAGGGGAACTAAGTAACCAAGGATGTTAAGGTACCAAGCAATTAGCAACAGGGTGCTGCTACCATCTCTATGCCTAAAGGGGCAAGGAGAAGGAGTGGTGTTACTGGAACTTGGTGAGAGTTATAGTAGTGGCAAGAAACCACCTCATGGAAACTGTAGGTAGAGGAGCTAAGCCATTGCCAAAATCATAACCTAGTAAAAAGGGTATAGGATTTATAAACACCTGCATTCTCCTCCTGCCTTATGATCTCCTGGTGCCTTGATGAAACCATCCAGAAGTCAGAGGGCAAGAGAGAGCCTGGGGATACATTCCAAAGAGTTTAACATCCTGGGACACAGAGCAAAGTAGAGAAGGGCAGAAATTGGAGCTGGAGGGGGCAAATAGAAAGTAGCACGAACTCTATTTCAAGCGTCTTCGGCTATGAACCCAATTGTAGCCACCTTTGGATTCTAGCCAGTTCAAATTAGGATTGAGTAAGTAGATAAAAGCCTAAGCCCCCAAGTCTGGCATTTGGGGTCCTTTGCAATTGATCCCCAACCTTCCTTTCTAGTCCTGTTACTGCTGTTCTCCACGTGAATCTTTGCTCCAATCAAGCTGATCCACTCTAAGCTATCCCCCAAGCTTTTCTTGTTCATTCTTGTCTCCATATCTTTGTTGCCATTTTTCTCACCTTAAATATTCCCCTTCATTCTCGCAAGCTAAATTCAATTTATCTTTTGAGGCCACCTGACAGGCATTCTAAATCTTTCAGAAAAACTTCTTTTTCCATCCACAGTGGGTGAGTCTTCCTTTGAAATTCTGTGGCACTTCATGTCTGTATCATTCATTTAGAGTGTATCTTATACTGTCTATTGGTTGTTTTCTTTAAGAGCTATCCCTTTTCTCCATTTGGAGCATCAATGGTAAATAAATTTCATTACATGTTAATTTCAATCATTGAGAAGTACTCTGAGGTAATCCTGGAGGCCAGCGGGATGGATATTATACTAAAATTGATTAGAGGTGTCTGCACTGGCCCATGAGAAATAAATAATGGCATGTGTGCCACAAATTCACCATTCTTGAATTAGAATACAGTTGGCCCTGCAGATCCAACTGAGGACTGAAAAATATTTGGAGGGAAAACATAATAAAAAATAACAATACTATAATAAAAATAATACAAATAAAAATACAGTATAACAAGTCTTGACATAGCATTTATATTGTATTAGGTATTATAAATAATTTAGAGAAGATTTAAAGTATACGGGAGGATGTGGTAGGTTATGTGCAAATACTATGCTGTTTTATATCAAGGACTTGAGCATCCACAAATTTTGGTATCTGTGGGGGTCTTGGAACCAATCCCTCTCAGATACTGAGAGACAACTTTATAAGTTTTTAGAGGATGAGAATATGCTTTATTCATCTTTGTACCCTCTATAGCCAGCACAGTGCCTTGAATAAAGCCGATGCATAATAAATATTTGCTGATGGATTGTTTTGGTTATCTAACAACTTACGCAAATGAAAGTGCTAGTGTCAGTGAAAAACATCGAACACTGAACAAGAATTTTTATTCCTTTGGCATTCTTCTTTGAGAACACTCTTTGACATTACAGGGAAAATCAGAGCTGGAGAACATGCAGCTAAAGGTTGAATCGGCTCTCAAAATAGCGCCCTTGTAGTAGTAAAATAAAGCATTGATGCTGAGGTCAGAAGAGCAAAGTAAAATAAAATGATGTCTGAGTAGTACAAAGGGAGAGAGCTGTGAGTGGCTCATTATCACAAGGCTGCTTCTAAAAGCTGGCTCATTGATTTAATGATCATGCCATACGTTGAGCTGCTGAATGTTCACTGCAGTTAAAAAGAGATTTGTCCTCATCAAAGAAGTGGGGGAATGCAATTCCAGCATACAGTTTGTAAGCCAAATTTCATGTCTTAAAATCCAAAATGATTCATTATTTATGCCCTCATGTTTTTGTCCTGATCTTTCCTCAAAATATAAGCCCCATGCATTCTTCTTAGAACTTTCTTTCTGTCCACATTCAATCTTATCTCCTTCTTACATGATTACTAACTAGAATTTAGCCTCTTCCAGAGGCCTAGTAACATTTTCTTGTTACCAGGGTGCTGTTAAGGCTGGTATTTTGTGGTCAGCAATAATTACCATCTATGAGAAGTTTATTAACAGGTTCTGCCTGAATCAAGGGATTTTTTTTTATTGTAGGTATTGGAGTAGGGAATATCTCAAAGATTTGCATATTTAGTCCATTACCAAGTAAATGATATAAAAATGTGTTTTAGTGGATTCAAAAGAAAATGTAATCTCAGTTTATTTTTTAGAGAGCAGGTGTCCAGGGCTAAAGCACATTGCTATAGGATTAAGAATGTTGTTTATGTTACACTGACATTTGCTGTGTTTTTAATGCTTCCCCAAAATGATTTCTTCTCAAGTGAAAAATGCTGAAAAAGTTTGACTATCAAATGCCTAAGGGAGAGTTCAAAACACCACCACCATTACACACACACACACACACATACACTGTGTGTGGACATGTGCATTACAGGTTAACTTTTGCTATTAATGACTAGCATGGGGCTGGGCTATTTGCTACAATAAAAATCGAATATTTAGAACTCTTGACATTTCTCATCAATTTGATCTTTCCCATTTCCTCAAGCTAATGAAGGTGATGGTTTTATTTGACACTAAAATATTTAGAAAATGCCTTAATCTAACAATGTGACAAGATGAATTGAGGTTAAGATAGAAAAAGAACATGGTTCTTTAATGAAAGCAAATGTATTTCTAAGAAGCCTAAACACAGTTCATCTTGTCCTCATGTGTATTTCTATACGAGTGCCCTGTAATAATTAATGTTTAGGAGCATAACATAAGGAAGACAATTTGAGCTCCAAACTCTTAAGGAATTTTATGTTTCTATGAAATATTTCCTCATGTTACTTGTCTCTTGATTTGAATGTGAAACCAATTTTAGTTCTCTACATCATGGTATTTGCTAGCCTCACTAGGGTGGATTGAGCACATAAAATTTATTATGAAAAGCCACAAGCAAAGCAATGCACAATTTTGTGAAGATCAGGGCAATGCATCTATAATATACCCACACATTACTATCATCTAATTATCTTTTGGTGATCAGGATCTGGTGTTTGTCCTTGGGAAGGAAACTTGCAGTATAACCTTAGTCTAGATCTGTAGACCTAGATCTTGTTCATACTTGGCTAAGACAACAATTCAAGATCTTTTGGTTTGGGGCATAAAAATGTAAATTGATTTCTTTTGTAGTTTTGAGACAAGGACATCTTCCCAATGAGTGAGCTGCTAATCCTAAATAATGATGACTCTTGGCCTATTCTTAAGTTTAGTCAGATAACTAATATTCTAAACCGCATTTAGCCTTTTGAGCATGTACAGTTAGAATGATGTTTGATAGCAGTTGAAATGACTTTGAGAATAAAATTAATTGCTTATACTAGCCTTTTTAGTCTTTTTTTCCTACTTGGAAAATATCATCTATATTTTAAAGTTAAAATAGCATCATCATTATTTTATAAACATTCATCTATTCACTTTTCAAACAGTTATTCAGAGCCTCCTATATGATAGCTATTATGAGGCATTATAGAAGAATAAGTTATATCACCTGCCTGTACAGATCTTATTAACTGATAGAGAAATAAAGATAAGTATGTGTGTGTGTGCACAACATATTCATACACACAGATGTCACAAGCCAAAAGTAATAATGAACAGTGTGATATGGTAATAAAGGGGAAGAATGGGTCATTCATAGCAGTGGCAGACAATCTATTTAAATATTACCATGTGGCAATATTTTTTCTACCCTGTTGGCTGAAGATAACTTTCAGTGACTTTTTGCCTTGGTGAAGGCTTGTGTGTAGGACTGGCTATAGGACACTTCCCTTTCTGCCTTGTTTTGCTCTAAAGCATGAGCTCATTGAAGACATGATCCTAAATGTCTTTGTGTCAATGAGAAAAGAGTGACTAATTTCTTCAAAACCAAAGTAAGCAGTGAGAAGTTGGGGTAAAAGAGAATCTGGGGTGGACCCTACTTAATGTGATTCCCTCCAGGGGATGATGGGCCTGCAGAAGGGATATCTATGAGTATGGTTTACTTAAGGAGACAGGAGCACAGGAACTAAGATTCTGACCTTGGGAAATATTCCTGGATTCTGCACAGGCACAGAAGCAGAACCATAGGAACCGTGTGAGCTGGGCAATGGGCATCAGAGTGTATACCAGCATGAGCCAATTGCATAAATAGAGGGTTCTCCCTGGCCCCATACTCTTCAAACAACCTGGGCAGATAAGCTCCAGTAATATTTGAGAGGGATGGGGGCTCAGGGTCTGATTTGATTTGATTTAAATGAAATGAAATAATGTGTTGTTTTTTTGTTCATGTGAGCTTGTGGACTGAATTTTATATCTTCCATATGTAGTGATTTCCTAGGGTTTACTACCAATTTCTGCCCAGACCAGATCTGCTTCACAGTCTGATTGTAGTTCTTTAGAACAGGGGCCAGTGAATTTTGAGACAATTGCTGAAAAATTTATTGGTATTCAGGGAAGACAGCGGTCTCTCAAGAGTCACTGATTTGGGGTAAACCAGTATATTGTGATGAGAATGATTTTGAAAACCCTTGGAAATTTGTAAACTCTTGGAAAGAGGAAGGAAAAGAAGGAAAATATACCTTCTAATACTTTGCTTATAGCATTTGTGTCTCTTCTATTCACAAAATAATAATTTGAAACGGAGGATTCATTAAAGATAATCTTTAAAGTCTTTATGTTGACTTTAATTTTCTAAGGAGGGGAAAGATATTTGGTAGCCACAGTTGCAGAAACCTGTGGTAGAAGAACACTCACCATCACCCCAGACATCATAACTGAGGCATAGACTATGCAATGGGATAGGGATAGGCTGCTTGACTGCAGAAGGCAATTATAACCTTCCAGAGGTAGAATTTCTGGGCATGAAGATGCCACTTAGAAGAATAGCACACCTTAGAGGTACTGCAGCAATGGCAAGTGGTACTGAGGCCCAGAATAGGCAACATTTGGGGATATCTAAGTCCATGACCCAGATATCAAGACCATCATATCCTTAAGGAAAATCTTTCAGGGATTATATTTGAATATTTGTGTACTCTGAAATGGGCTTTGAGTCTGTTTGAGAATATACCAGGCAATTGTTCTAAATACCCATCAGATTAAGATTAGAGACTTGGTTAGAAGGAATTCCAGCCCCAGAATCTTTTGGCTTAGGTGTGTGGATCTAGTCCTTGACTACTTCTCTGGACATAACTGCTGACACTCTGCTTGACTACCCCAAGAACCTGCCTACATCTACCCCAGGGCCTTTAAACATGACATTGCCTCAGCTTGAAACATTCCTTTTGCCCATTCTACTTTTACCTAACACCTACTAAATCTTGCAGTCTCACTTATATATAATTTGTACCAAGTTTAATCTCCAGAGATTTGGTAAGGTGCTCTGTTACACATTGTCATTGCATGCTGTATATTTGTGTTGGACTTACCATAACTATAATTAAAATTTTGAGTAATTAATTTTCTTAATATCTGTCTCTTTTGCTAGATTATAAATCCCACCAGTTTAGGCACTGTGTTCTGGTTATCTTTAAGTCCTTAGTACCTAGGGTAGGGCCTGATTCAGAGTAGATATTCAATAACTATGCCTTGAATGAACGAGTAACTTAGACTGAAACATGGGTATGCCATAGGAAGTTCTGGGAGATGAGACTTGAGAGAGATAATAAAGTTTCGGAGTGTTATAAATACAAATCAGTGGAGTCTGGTCTTTTTCTAGGTCATGAAGGACCCTTGAAAGTTCTCAGAGCAGAGTGTTCTCCCATATGCAAACAATTGGTGGGAGGTTACTTTTGGTAAACATTTTTGAATTGTGCAGTCCCCAGAATACCCAAGAGAGATTAACAGCCAAATGTTTATAAATCAGGAAAGTGGAGTAGAGGGAGGCATTGACTTTTATGGAGTCCCATTCTTTGCCTCAAGGAGCAAATCCATACCACAAGCAAGGAAAAAAAAAAAAAAAAGAAAAAATTTTCCACAGAAAATCTCTGTGAAAAGCTATGTTTTTCTGAAGTCAGTGCAGTCTAAAATTTCATCACAGTACAAATGACTTAGCAGATGATTTCATATAGCAGTGGCTCAGCTTTTAGTTCAATTGTATGGAATGGAAGGTCACTCTTTTCTTTCCAAGTAGATAGTAATGCTACATCCTCAATGCCTCCAACAGACAAATCTCTGCTTTTTTGACCTTATCTGCAGGTGACTTTCAGTATGCTAATATGCTTGTTAATGAGATCCAAACAGTATTCACCATGCATGAACAACTAAGATCCAATTATTGCAAATACCCCATCCAGTGACTTTTTTGGCAGTACTTAGTTGGTTCTATAACCCCAGATTAAAGCAGGGTAAAGGTCTTCTTATTCTATTTCCAACAAAAAGTGCAACTCCAAGTGTCATATTTTTTCACTGTCATGTTATGAATGGCCTCCCTTCTCAAGGCTCAAAGAAAGAGATAGAGAAACATGGAGAGCAAGGGAAAGTGAGTTAGACCCGTTACCCACAGCCAAACTTCAGCCACCTTTACATCTTCTTGGAAACTGTCTCCAGGCCTTAAAAGTTGCATAGAATAAAAAAAGAAGAAGAAGAAAGAGTAGTAATAATAAAATATAAAAAATAATATTAGTTATTATTGAGTGCAGCAAAAGGTGGTTTAAATACCTTCTATAGATTTCTCATTTGATCCTCATAATTATTATATGAAGTAGGCACTAATTATTATCTGCATTTCACAAGTGTGGAAACTACAGCTCAGAGAAATGATTAGACTTTGTTTGGGGCCAGGTCTGGGCCTCTTTAGCTCATAACTTCATGGGTGGAAGAGGAAGATGAAAGGGTGAATTATTTGGCCCTTGATCCCCAATTATCTTTAAGGAAAGTTAGAGAAATAGACAATAAAGAGAGCAGTTTTCTTCTGAGATCACTGAATATTATGAGTTAAACACTGAAAAGGAAAACCCAGTAAGAGTTACAAATCAAATATGAAGTGATACAAAACCTGAGACAAGATTTGGGCCATGGAGGACAGTAGTGTTTGGATGAGTAAGGAAGAGAACAGACACATGGTGCTCTGCTTCCCACAGAAGTACATCAGTATCAAAGATAAGGAGGGGGATTATGTGACAAAATAAATGTGTCTGGCTAGGATGGAAGGGACAGGTGTGGGGATAGCAGGTGGGTAGTTCAATTGAGGGAGTTAGGTCGTGGGACTCTTGAATGTGAGGCTAAGGAATTTGGGTTATATAGAGTAAGTAATGGGAGTTATCAATACAATTTAAACAAGGAAGTAACTGTTGAAAGAAATGTGTTTGGAAGACTAGTTGGGAGGGTAGCTTGAAGTGGGCTGAATGATGTAAGTCAAGGAAATTAATGACATGGCTGTCATATCCATCCATGGACAAAAAGAAGAAAGAATAAAATATGATTCTGGCAGAGTAAATGAAAAGGAAGGGATAAGTAGAAGAAATGTGAATTATTTATTTAGCTTGGAAATTCTACAAATATTACACAATTACTACCTTAAATTAAAAACACTAGGGATCTAGGTAATTTATAGCAAGAAATAGCATTTTGAATTGTTAAATAAAATTTCCAAGCAGTAACTTTCTTTAACAAAAATTATTGTGTAATTTTTATAAGCTTCAGTGTGCTAAAAAAGTTTCTAGGCACTCCACAAATCATACAATTCTATGTGATTGCTGCTTGGATTGATTTAAAATTGACCAAACTTTTTATTCTTATGTTTTATGTTCTTTATTGTCAATCAATAAACCTTTGAAAGAGATAAATTTATCTGGAGCACTATGTCTTCTACAACATACAGGCTTATTATGATGAAAAAAAGAATAAAAGGCCAAGTGATCATTTGAAAATGAAACAGTGGCATTTTCTGGTTAAATGCTAATTTTTTGAGAATTATGCTGGTGTTATTTATCAGAATTGCCACAAATAGTGGTAGCACAATTTGTATTGTTTCTTATGCAAAATGTCATGGTTCAAATTTTGGTTTGAATGACAGCCTAGAGAAACATGTTTAATTTACTCACTGTAAACAGAGGCCAAATTGTAGGAAAGCTAAAAGGAAAATAAATTTAACTAAAACATATGCTGACCCTCGAGAGGATAAAAAGCTATCTACCATCAGCAAGTCTGGTCAGGGTTGGTTTAGGAAAATGCAGTGGCTGAGTCACCTCAGAGTTCACTTTTTTTCACTTATTCTTCAAGCAGTGCAGGTGCCCCTTATTATTGTGTATGTAGATCTGGAAGTCTCTATGAACTTTCACAAGTCTTTATTTATAAGGGTTTTAATTCATAGGGATTCACTCACTCAACAAAAAGTTTTGAAGCCCCTGTTATTTATAGTGACCTATTACATGTAGGCATTGGCAGGAATATAGCAAGAATAGAAGAAATAGTCTCTGACTATATATTTTCCTATAAAATTAGAAAAATGTTTTGAAATTATAAGTTGATTCTAAAATGTATATGAAAATTTAAGTGATCTAGAACACCAAAACAATTTTTAACAAGAACAAATCTGAAGGTTTACACTTCCTGATTTAAAGAGTTACCATCAGGCTTTAGCAATTAAGATGTTGGGAAAGGTGGTCTCATGCAGAGATCTTTCCACCCCCGGTTGGCTACATAAGAATGGGCTTTGGTTTTGATTTGCATTTTCCTGATAATTAGTGATGTGGAGCACCTTTTCCTATATCTGTTGGACATTTGTGTGTCTTCTTTGGGGAAATGTCTGTTCAGGTCTTTTGCCCATTTTTAAAACATGTTATTTTGTTGTTGTTGTTATTGAGTTGTGTGAGTTCCTTGTATATTTTGAATATTAACTCTTTTTTCTTAGTTGTTTCCTTTGCTATGTAGAAGCTTTTCAGTTTGATGTTTTCTAGTCCAACTGTCAGGTTGTAGTCCGTTCTCAGTTCTTGGTGTGCTGTTGGCCGAAGAATGACAAGACACACCTAAAGCAAGGCAAGCATGAAATAAAGTTTACTGAGAAAGGACAAGATAGTTTTGTAAAGCAAGAGCAAGATATAGGTACACAGAGCAAGAGCAAGATCAGTTCACAAAGCCAAGATACATTCACCACAGACAACAAATGGACCCCTTGTCATAACAAAAGGGCCTTGTTTATGGTCTGGGGTCTTGTTTTATAGTGTCTGGATTGGGCCTTCCTCATGGTTCAGATGTCATCATCGAACCACTTTGATGGACAGTTGGGAGTTATATGACTTGAGTCTTAATATGCATGTGGATCTTCCACGAGCCTCTCTGAAAGACCATTTGGGGGGTAAACCACAATGTAGATTTAAGCTAATGACATAATAATTAGCCTTAGGTTGTTCTAGGTCACCTTCCAGACCCTATTGTACCTCTACATTCTTTTGCAATTGGCACGCTAAGTTCTGATTGGCAGATTGGCAGGGTGTTCCCTCCTCTCCCAGGTGTGGCAGTTGCTTGGGTCCCCACCTTTGTCCCCAGGAGGGGCTGGAGGTCCTCACTGTCTACCTAACACAACATGTTTATTTTTGCTTTTTTTGCCTGAGCTCTTGGTATGATATCTAAAAAATCATTGAATATTTACAGTGAAATATTATCTCATACTTGTTAGGATGGTTATTATCAATAAGACAAGAGATAAGTGTTGATGAGGGTGTGCAGAAAAGGGAACCCTTTTGAATTTATCAACACTAATGTGCACATATGGGAAGTAACATTCATAGGGTGTTGGGCAGGTGGGAGAGGGGAGGAGGGGATCGGTAAATACACACCTAACAGATGTGGTGCATGTTATCTGGGGGATGGACATGCTTATCGAGAGGTGCAAAGGCAACTTATGTAACCAAAGCTTTTGTACCCCGTAATGCTGTGAAATTAAAAATTTAAAAAAAAAATAAAGTTGAAAAAAAAGAAAAGGGAACCCTTGTACATTGTTGGTGGGAATGTAAATTGGTACAGCTAGTATGGAAAACATTATGGAATCTTCTCAAAAAATTAAAAATAGAACTACCATATGACCCAGCAATCCCTCTCCTGGGCGAATACCCAAAGAAAATGATATCAGCACCTTGTAGAGATATCTGCACTCCCATGTTTACTGCAGCATTATTCACAACAGTCAAGGTATAAAAACAACCTAAGAGTCCATACTTGGATGAATGAACAAAGAAAATAGGTAAAGAAAATGGATGAATGAATATTATTTAGCCTTAAAAAGGAGATACTGTGACCACATGGATGAACCTGGAGGACATTATGCTAAGTGAAATAAGTCCCACACACACGCAAAAATACTGTATGATCTTACTTATATGTGGAATCTAAAAAAAGTCAAACACATGGACACTGAGAGTAGAAAGTTGGTTACCAGGGTCAGGGAGGGGAGAAAATAGGGATAGGTAGGTCAAAGACTACAAAATTGCAGTTATGTAGGATGAATAAGTGTTGAGATTTAATGTTCAGCAGAAGGACTATAGCTATAATATTGTATCATATATTGCAAAATTTGCTAAGAGATTAGATTTTAGGTGCTTTTTTGGTTGAAAAGACTTTCTTTCCCCATTGAATTGTTTCAACATTTTTGTTGAAAATCAATTGTCCATGTATGTGTGGCACTATTCCTGGGCTTGCTATTCTGTTCCATTGATGTATATATCCTCTGGACAATACCACTATTGAGTAAGTGGCATCTGTTGCCTATTATCAGGCAGAAGTCTAAGCTATTTGTTTCCTACTGCATCTTAATATTGGTGTTACCCCAAAAAGAGGTAATTCTTCAAGGTAATAGATATATTGATTTGCTTACCTGTAGTAATCATTTCACTATGTAGCAAAACATCATCTTGTACACCTTAAGTATATACAATGTAAAAAATACGTATTTTTTGAATAGAATAGGTCTTGGGCCAGAAACACTCCTTACCATGAGATAATAAGTCTTCACATTCTTTGCTGGACTTGTCACCTTGAGTGGGGACATCTTTCTCTGTTGGAGACAGAATGTGTACCCCCTTGCTCTATGAAAGTGTGTGCATCATATGGCACCCAGTCAACCCCACTGCTGTATCTCTCCTTTTCAGAGAAGGGATGGGATCATTCTGCTGCAGCACAAGAGGTGTGTGTACAGGCCAATTTCCCTTTGAGGGATTCCAGGAGGGATCTGCTGGCCATGGGGGACCAGCACCCACTAATGAAGCTGATTTAGCCATCTCTTCTCTATGTAAATAAGTCTTATTCCATCCAGTGCTTGACTGGTTGTTTTCCTTGGTGACACCAATATTAAGATGCAGTGGGAAACAAATAGCTTAGACTTCTGCCTGATAATAGGCAACAGATGCCACTTACTCAATAGTGGTATTGTCCAGAGGATATATACATCAATGGAACAGAATAGCAAGCCCAGGAATAGTGCCACACATACATGGACAATTGATTTTCAACAAAAATGTTGAAACAATTCAATGGGGAAAGAAAGTCTTTTCAACCAAAAAGTGCCAGAACAATTGGAGAGATTTATTTTAAAAGGGAACATTGACACTTATTTCATATCATACACAAAAAGTAACTCCAAAGTGTAATAAGTCTAAATCTAAATCTAAAGCTGTAAAACCCTTCAAAAAGTAGGGGAAAATCTTAGTGATAAATGAAAAAAGTTGATAAATTGAATTTTATTAAAATTAAAAAACATTTGCTTTTCAAAAGATATCTATTAAAATGAGAAGATAAGTCATACAATGGGAGAAAATATTCCAATATGTGTATTTGACAAAGGACTTGTATCCAGAAAAGAGAACTCTTACTGCTCAATTACAAGAAGAAAAGCAACCCTATAGAAAAATTGACAAAATACTCTGGAAAAGCTCTTTGTCAGTTTCTTAATAAGTTAGATATACATATATTATTTGGCTCAGCTTTTCTGATCCTAGGTATTGATATCACAGAGAAGTGAAAATTCATGTGTACACAAAGACAGCTGTTTGATTGACAATAATCCCAAACTGGAAACAACCCAAATGTCTATCAAAAGGTGAATGACAGACAAAATGTGGTATATACATATGCTAGAACAATACTCAGGAATGAAAAGAGGTGCTGCTGATTCATGCTGCAGCATGAATGAATCTCAAAGCATTATGCAGAATGAAAGAGACACAAAAAAGTGCACACTATATGATTCCATTAATATAAAATGCATATCAACCAACGTGGAAAAAAAGGCAGATCAGTGGCTGAGTGGCAGGGTGGAGAGGGAAAGTGGAGAGAGGGATGAATTATAAAGGGGCATCAGGAATCTTTTGGGGATGTTGGAAATGTTTTATATGTTGATTATGGCCTTGGTTTCATAGGTGCATAGAACTGTCAAAACTCATGGATTTGCTCCTACTTGCCCTTCTAGCAACTGTTCTATTTCTCTGCTCATCTTTACTGTGATTAATTGAATTATTTGTACTCTCAGTCTCCAATTCTCTCCTCCCATTCCCCTGTAGTTTCCATTCCCAACTCCACCAAAACTGCTCTTCCCAAGATTGCCAATGACTTCGATGTGGCCAACTTCACGGGTCCTCATCTTACTTGACTTAGCAGCAGAAACACTTTCTTTACCTACTTTCAAGACTCCGCAATCTCCATCTTTCCCTTCCACCCTTCTGGCCACTCCTTCTCCATCTCCTTTCTGGTTCTGTCTCATCGTCCTAATCCCTATGTGCTGTACTTCCCCAGGGCTCAGTCCTTGAGCCTCTTTTCATTTCTATCTACTTGACTTCTCCCTTGTGTCTAGTGGCAGTTTGAATTTAATATATCCAAAACTGAGTCCTTGATATTATCCCCCCAAATCAGATTTTCCCACAGTCTTTCCCATCCCAGTTAATGGTCATTCTCCTCTTCCAAGGTGCTCGAGACAAAAACCTTGGTGTTGAGAGTAATATCAGCAAAATGGCAAAGTAGGCAGCTTCAAAGAAATGTTAAAACTGCCAGAACCAACTTTGTTAGAACTCTGGGAAACAACCAAAGGTTTATAGCAACAACTAAACACTGAATCAAGGAAAAGGCAACATTAAAATTATAGGGAGATTCCCAGGGACTAGGGGAAGCAAAAATGAGGAATTATTGTTTAATGGGTACAGAGTTTCAATTTGGGTTGATGAAAAAGTTCTGGAGATGGATAATGATGATTGTTGCACAATAATGTGAGTGTACTTAATGTCACTGAACTGTACACTTAAAAATGATTAAAGTGGTAAATTTTATATTGTGTATATTTTACCACAATAAAAAACATGATACAGAAAAAAGTGATTGTTAAAATTTACTAGATTTTTAACATAAAATAATGAGAGTTGTTAGTTGATGTTAAAAGCTTAAAGAAAAGGAGGGTTTTTAAAATGTATTACTTAAATAAATTGAACATAATTTTTAAAAACTCATATATTTATATACTTTAAAGAGATTTAGTTTATTGCATGTAAATTATTTATTGAAAAATAATTCTCAAGAAAGTTGATAAGGATAAAAAGGACATGCCTGCGGGGCTGGAGAAAGTTGTGTGAGCTTTTACAGAAAGTTCATGGAAGTGGACACTGGTAATTATTAATCTCAGAGTGGTTCAAACATTTCAGGTCTGAAGTGAAACCTGGAACACTATAAATCTACAATCTCTTAGCCACAAATTACAAAATCCCCAAACAATAGAGCCAAGAGTTCCTTAAGTTTGGTATAAAATCACTTGGCATCAAATGCCAATCTGAAATAATTTATAGTCTAGGAGCAATAGGCTATACCATATAGCCTAGGTGTGTAGTAGGCTATACCATCTGGGTTTGTGTAAGTACACTCTATGATGTTCACACAACAAGATATCATCATAATGCATTTCTCAGAACATTATCCCTGTTGTTAGGTGATGCATGACTGTATATATTTCTTAAAATGTTTAATAAATCTGAAAGACAATCCACACATTTTTATGTAAGTAGGTCATCAATATTTTCCATTTGTTCTTTTACTTTCTTTCTAGTCACAAAATCAAAGTAAAGTAACATATACATATTACTAGTTAGACTGATGCTTTTATAAGCTACATGAACTTGAAATTCTTGGGTGGATATATGCACATGCTTGATTTCTATTGATAATGTCATGAGAGATTGTGAAAGAACCATATTTTGTGTACAATTATCAGTATAATTTGAATAGTGGAAGTATTTGCTCTGAAATGGAGGAAAATAAATCAATTCCTCAACTGATAGCACTCACCAACTAAGAAGAAATGGGAAAATCAGATGAGAAATCTTAAACACAGGAAGATTTAAAAAGGGGATTTATGTTGCACAATTAGGTGTTTAAGAGATGAAAGACAGTTGACATAATGACCTTCCACAATTTGATTGAAAGCACATCCATGAATATCTGTTAATAGTTAAATATGAAGACATTAACTTTTTCTTTTAGTTGAAATTATTACCAATATTGAATAAAATATTATAATAAATCACTCTTAATCCCATTATATAATCCAACTTTTTATTTTTGCATATTGTTTTCTAAGCCTTGTCTTTGATTGTTTAAAGTTATAGTTATTACATGTCATGTTCTATTTCAGCTTTTTTACACATAAGGTTATAAACACTTTAATTATTTCTACATAACATTTTAAATATTCTTTTTGATGACTGCCTAATATACCATTAGGTTACTTACTATAATTTGCTGAAGCAATCTTGCTTTGTGAGAAGTTTATCTCGAAATTATATATTTTAAATTAAGCATTTTAACTCTGTACCTAAACTACAGAAATGCTGTAGTCTTAAGTGTTGAGATCCATAGCATTACTATTTCAGTGTCACCAATTAACATGACTCTTACACTCTGACCAAAACCTAACACTTCTCACTTGCAGATGTAGTTAGATGAAAGAGGACATTGGACAAATGGCTAGACATACTCAATCTCTATATAATTGGTCTGTATTTATTTTCACTTTGTAGTCTGTGGATTTTTTAAATTGCTGTTAAAAAGAGAATTGATACTGGAGATGAGTTTTAATGTTCAATTTTTAATTTTTGGTTATCTCTGAAACTAAAAATTTCTTTGTTTCAAATTTGATTATCCCCTTGGTTCAATTTTTATTGTGTTTCTCCAGAAAGAAATCTAGATATATGTCTGCATGGATAATTGAGTCAAATTTGTGCAGAGGAAGTAGTTTTAAATATATATATGTCTTAAGCTATTAGTTTATGTGTGATTTGAACATCCTGAAATCCATATTTTACATTTACATATGTAAGAAGTATTATATACACATTATTTATATTTCTGACTCTATATATAGTTATATGTGATTTTGCTTACTAGCCTGCTGAGGTACCAAAATTTTCATCCATTTCTTTTGGTTAGGGTGTTGAGTTAGAGAAAAAAAATACCTACTTCTCCAAAAGAAAGAAAAATCTGTTGTAAAAAATAAAAATATATTAAAAAGCAAGAAGAAAAACATTTTGGTGCATTTTAACCTTAGCATAGATTATTTTATTGACCCCTTACAGAAATAGGATCTGAGGAGATTTAACTGGAGGCAAAGGGTAAAGTGTGGTAGATAACAAATACAGAAAATGTCACAGTTAGTCACATTTACCTGTACCTATTTCTTGTCTCAAACAAGGCAAATGCATATGGACTTAAGATATCAAGGCCAAACGTCCAAAGCCTCAGTGGAGCTGGGATCAACTCTTCACTCCATTTAAAAGTTTGACTTCCTTTCAAAGTGTTAATAAAATTTGTTATTTTAAGTATTTTTTAAAAATTTTGGAATATTACGTGGGTACAAATGTTTTGGTTACATAAATTGTTTGAATGTTTTACTTAATCAAGCAAAGTTGTGGTTACAGTATGGCTTACTTATATTGTAGTATCTGCTTAAGAATATTCAAGATGATATGCAGAATGGACTTGTGCAGGATTTGGAAGGCAAGTAGGATGTAGATCTGCCTCAGTACATTATGGCCTAAAAATTAAGGTAATTCATACTGTTGGCTACACTCTTATTTGCAAACCTATTCCACGTTAACTAGACTTTTGTTCCATAGTTCTTATATAGCGAGAGATCTGAAGAATTCATTCCAAAAGCTGAACAATGCACTTTCAGTCTTGGAGGAAATCTCATAAAGTACTTGGCATTGGATCAACAATACATATTCAAAGTTAGTATTGTTAAGGCTACTCACTAAACCATAGATTAGCTTTAGGAACACCAGATTTTTCCTGAAATTATATGATTAACTTTATCTTTTTGTTTGTCTCATAGCTTATGTGGAAGTTCTATACTTAGAAGCATATTTTAATCCTGCAAACAATAGTGGTATGTAAAACACAAAAAATAACTGAGTCTTCTCTGTAGAACAAAGAAATAGATGAATATGTCCGGGATCTTTTGTTACTACATCAAGCACATTTTAAAGCAAATTGTCTCATGTCAGGCTCTCTAGTAGCTTTCATACAAAAAATTATTTTTAGCAGAATGAAGAATGTCCTAGATCAAAAGAAGCTTTAATTTGTAGCATCATGCTTGGAAAACTGAAGTAGATCTATGATCTTATTTTGCCAGAACTGAGTGTAATGGATAGGCTCAAAGATAGTAAAGTCATATAATGTCCAAAAGAAGAGTGCATCAGATCTTTTGCTCCTTCCTATTTTTCTTTTTATGAATTATGTCTATATCTTTCTTATTATAAAAGTATCACACAGTCATTGCAGAGAATTCAGAATATACAGAAAAACTATAGAGAAGGAAATAAAAATCATCTACAACCCCTCAAGCAGGCACAACTATGCCCTTGGCATGGCCAATGAAATACCACATTCCTCCTGGAAATAGCGACTGGGACAGGAGTAAGTATATGACTTAAGATGGGTCAATTAGGGCCAATGAGACTCAGTATTCAGTTTTTTTTTCAGAAACTATTAAGGGAGCCTAGCACTGCTACGGCCACTATGTAGAGCTAAGCTGAATGTTGAAGAGAACAGGCCTAAGTCCTATGACACAATTTTGAGCCCCTAGATCTGCCCATGTAAGATGCCAACTCCTGTACTTTTCAGTCATGTAAGTCAATAAGCTTCGCCTTTTATTTTCTCCCCAAGTTTGAGATAAGTGTTTGTCACTTGAATACAAGAGGCTTCTGGCTTGTATGTCCACTGAGTGAACCCCTGAACTATGGAGCTACTACAAGAAATAAAACAATTATGTTTCTTTATCAAAGTATTCTGTCAACCTAGCACTTTTCTGAGAAACATGGAGAAAACCAAAGAAAACAGATAATTCTAGTTGGATCTCATTTCTATCATCTCTGTCAATTTAGTGACCCCTAAAGTTATAGGGTGTCAAGTATGGAATGACTGTTAGAGATCCTCTAATTCAAGAATGCGAAATATACAGCTTTGGTGCTGCAGAACCCCTCCTCTATTGTCCAGGGAAGACTGCTAATTGATCACGACACTCCATGCAGCTGAACCTGTATTCGGCCTTAGTGACATTGTCAGCAGAGCATCCCAGAAAGTCACAACAATCAATTGCAGTCAGTTCTCAAGACAAACCTGTTTACCACCCTGCTGAGTCCATTCCTCTCATTTTAAAGATAGGAAAACAGGACCAGGAGGTTAAGTGACTTGTTCATATCATCCAGATAGTGACAGTAAGCTGTTTTTCTGTTTATCACTAACTTCTTCTAGGCAGCTAAAATCATCATATGTAAAAATTTCTCAGTGGTTATCTGTAGTTGACTGTACTGCATTGGTTTAGACAAATAATGTGACATACCTTGTATTTTCCATTTTAAAACAGTTAATACCTGTTACAAGTTGTATCAGATTTTGTTGTGTAACAGATAATTTAAAAATCTCAATGACACGTATACAATAAAAAATGATTATTTTTCACATGGCTTTGGCTAGGTTGGGCAGCTCTGCTGATCTCTCCAGACCTGTCCCTGATGAGTGTTCAGCTGCAGGATGGGTCTGCTCCATGTGTTTCATCCTTCTTAGACACTGGCTAACCTTGATATGTTCTTCTTACAGTAAGGGATATCTAACTACAAAATAAGTTCTTGAGTTCCAGTTTACTTGATGTCTGGCTTAATATCCCATTAGCCAAAGCAAGCCACATAGTCAAGCCCAAAGGGAAGGAGTGGAGAACTACACACCACTTCTGTAGCAGGAGCTAAAAAGTTATAGAGCAAAGTGTTTAGATATACGGAATAGTGAAACATTAGGGCCAATGATGTAATCTACCATAGAAATCAGGAAGGGACAGTATAGGATGCCATGAAAACATATAAATGGGGGGATGGCTAATCTAGTTGGGGTGGGTTTTTATTACTGAGGCCCTCTTTAAGGAAGCCATATCTGGTTGCCAGGTGAAGAGGTGAGAAGCTTCCATGTAGAGGGAATAGCCTGCATAAGTATTCTCTGGAGGAATAGAGAAAGGGCGAGCATGTCAGGAGCACTAAAAGCATTCACATACTTCTGGCTGTTCTGTTAGCCTGTGAAAAGTGGAATTCTATTTGGTGTTAAGCAGAGAAGTGATATAACGTAATTTGCTTCTGGAAAAGATTGCCAGCTACAATGCAGAGAACCAATTGGAGGGGACAAGAGTGAAATAATCAGAGTAGATAGTAGGTAGATGCATTATTCTGGGAGAGATCTCTATTTGATCCAGTTCTCAAGTAGAGTAGTAGAAGTGCAGACTGAGAGAAATGAGCACAATCAAGAGACGGTTTGACAGTAAAATCATCAGGACTCGGCTTCTCCTTATACCACCGCTCCCGACCCTCCTTGCTCAGCCACACTGGCTTTCTTTCAATCCCTTGTAGTTTCCAGGTACTCATTATACCTAGTACACTCACGTCTCCACTCCTTGCCTAGTTTAACTTTTACTCATCCTTCCGATCTATGTTCCAACTTCATTTCTTCAGGAAAGAATGATCTAATATTCCAAAAAATATTGTGGGCTTTCATAGCATAGTATGCCTCCTTCACATGATGTTTGATGCAATAGCAATTTCACATTTGTTTTCTGATTATTTGATTAGTGCGTATGTATCCTCACTGAGCCCTGAGGTCCACAAAGACAAACACTGTATTTGGCTTTATTTATCATGATGTTTCCAGCTGTGAGCTCAGTGCCTATGTATGCAGTAGTTACTTAGTACAGGTGGTTTGAAAGAATTATAAATGAATGCTTCTGAATAGAATTTTTGGGTATGTATCAAATACATACATGTTTAAGTTGATCAATTATGAGTGACAATATTTTTGAAGTTAATTTAAGGTTAGTTACCATTAGGATGGAACAGGAATAGCTGAAAATTAAAATCAGGAATAATTTTCAGAGAGAAGAATAAAATAACTAAGAATTTAAGCCAAAACTGAATATGCTTCTCTACAAAAGCCTTGATGCCTGCAGCAAGGACACATCTATGACCTGATGAATATGATCAATACCTTCCAAAGATGGAAGATTAAAAGTGAGCTACTGAGTTGTAATGAGAATCATATTAAAATTCATAGTGCTGCTAAATGACAAGAAGTCTGTTGGAGCAGAACCTAGGTCAAATTTATATTTGCTCTTGGGCCTTTACCTTGGTGTCATGTTTTCTCCCCCCAGTCAGTGAACAGAGGCCACAAAAGCCCTTGAAAAAGGGTCACTCATGAGCCTTGGGAGTGCAAGAAAGAGGTTAGGCAGAGCATCCTGAAGTAATCATAGAGCAAACAATAAATTTTAAGACTGTTCCATCAAGACAGGGAAATCATAGCAAACTACGTTGTCCCAGAGGCCATTTAAATCTCCATAAACTTTGGCTTCATCTTAATCATTAAACCCCAAAGACTGGTGCATTTGTTTGTATGGTTTATAGTTTTTTATTCCAGAAAACTCAAAAAGAAAACATGAGATGGCAGGAAAGAAGAAACAGGACCTTGAGAAATAAACGTTATTTGTAATTTAGGATTTTTTGGTGGTATTTTTGTGTGTGTTGTTATGGCTTTAAGAAGCACAGACTAGAAAAATCTCTCATATGAATGCTGAAAGCTTTGCCCACTTGCTTGGATATTCAGTTATTATTACTTGAACTTACAGATGGTAATGTTACTGGACTGCAATCACATATCTTTGGGTCACAATGAACCTTTAAAAATATTTTCTTGGGTAGCATTATTGTAGGAACTTTGCCTAGCCTGATGCATCCTGTAGCCTGCTATTTTTTCCTGCCTTGATGGCATTATTCTTAGGTTAATTTAGGGAGTTTGCTTTCTCTCTGTAGGGTGACTGTGCAATTCCGAGTCCTGAGAACTTCTAACCAAGAGTTTAGACTCATTGAAAGTGAGATCTTACCTGGGGTTTTTTTTTTTTTTTTTTGATAAATATTCCAAGTGTGTATGTGTATTACTTTGGAGTTTTATGTTTCATTTGAATTCAAGTTCTTCCAAATTACTTTTTTGATTGTTTGCAATAAAGTTTATATTTTAGCTTTGGAGACCAGAAAAAAATATGATTTTTAAAAAACCCAGGATGTGATTTTTAAGACATATTGAATAAGTATTAAGAAAATGAATAATCTGCCAATGATGAAAATATACCAAATGTAACATATGCCACTTCTAAGTTACTGTACCTAGAATGACAAATTGGAAGTGACTTAACATATAAAATTGAAGGCTTTTTGAGCTACAGCTTTCTCTAGAATATACTTCTTTACCAGTTGTGTTCAATCACCTGAATTTTTAGATCTAATTCATGATAAGTCTTTGAGGCATAACCAAAAATGTAGTTTCCTGAGCCTGCCTTGGTAACAGGGACCATAGCATTGTTTTCTGAACAAGAATTATGACTGCTAATAACAATTTACTCATGAAGCCTAAAAGTCAAAGCTACCAGTATTTATTAAGATTTTACTATGTGCCCTGTGGGTTCTAGAAAAGCAGAAGGAATGTACTCTGCTTTTGGTCATGTCTATGAGGAAATAATTTAAGACCATAGATAATCAAGAGGTAGGTTCTGTGCTACAACCTACAAGTGTTGCGGGATGTCATAAGAGGAAAGATGTCAGGGTTTGAAATCGTCTGAGGAGAAGGTAAAACTTGAGCCAACCGTGAAGGGTGTGTAAGCTTTGAAGAGATAGCTGGGACGTAAGAAGGAAATGCATACATATTGGGAATAAAAAGAAGAGCATTTTAGTAAAGCAAAATATAGCTATGAATAGACATCTGTATATGGGATAAAGGTATAGGAAAAGGGAAGACGTATAGGCATTGAAGAAAGCAGTGGCATGTGGCTTGAATGCTATACACTGCTACTGCCTTCTTTAATGCCTGTACTTCTCACTTTTTGTTGTAATAGAGGCTTTGACTGGCAAAAAAAGGAGTTTGACCCTACACTGAGCAAGAGAATTCATTATGAAAATGAAAAGTGTTTGAGTAGCCTCAACAGGGAAGCTATCCAAAGATAGCAGAAAAGAGAAACCAGAATTAATATGACCAAATGGGAAGTTACTGTAGTAAATCTAGTGTAAAATAATGAGTCCTAAACCAGGAATTGGTAAACTTTTTCTATAGAGGATAAGATAATAAATATTTTGGCACTTCAGGCCATATAGTCTCTGTGGCAACTACTTGACTTTGCCATTGTGGTGAGAAAGCAGCTGTACCCAATACATAAACAAATGAGCATGGCTGTGTTCCAATAAAATTTTATTTATAGAAACAGGCAAAGAGCTGTATTTGACCTGCAGACCATAGTTGCTGACCCCTGGTCTGCCACCGTAGTGGTAGCATGGGAATGAAAAGAAGGAAACAATTTGACATATTGAAAGAAATATTATTATATTCCAATGTCTGCCTGCATGGAAGAGATAAGGACAGAAAGGAGCCAAAGATTTCAAACAATACATCAGGCATTGAAATAGCAATGTGGGATTCATCAATATGGAGATGAAAATTGAATTCATAAATGTTCCTTGTTGAAGGAGAAGAAAAGAAGACTAAGGAAGGCTCGGGGTGGGGTAGTGACTGGCCTGTGGCATGGTGGCAAAATTCTGTTTCTTGATCTGGATGCTGCTTTACACTGGAATGTATATTTCATAAAAATTTATGAAGCTGCACAATTATGCTTTTTGACTTTTGTTTATTTATGTTGTAGTTCATTAAACATTAAGGGGATTGAAAGAGGAAGTAAAACCAGGGACAGAACAAAGAAATCCTAATCGGAGAAGTAGGAGAAGAGCCAAAAAAATGAAATCTCACAAAAACAAAGAGAGGGTTGAAAAGCAGGGACTCCTTGGCAGGACCAAAGGAAGAAGCAAGGTAAAGAGAGGGTGGAGAAGGGGGCTTCAATTTAACTAGGAGGTAAGATGTGACCGCCACATGGTAGCTTCAGTGGAGAGATGCCATTGAAAACGAGATTCCAGGTTTCTAAGCGGAAAGGAGGGGGTAAGGAAATGGAATTGTTTGCCAAAACCCTCAAGGACAATGGCTGTAAAGGAAAAGACACAAGTGAGATGTATTGAAGGGAATAATAGAATAAAGTAAGGGTTTTACTTCTTGTTGTTTTTTGCAGGAAATATTGTATATGTTTTAGAAAAAGGGGAAATAACCAGTGTAGAAGATTGAAGATATTAATAAGAGGTGGAGAATATATGGGACAGAATAAGCTGGACAAAAAGACGTTTACCTCAAAAGAACAAATAATAAGAAAGAAAAGTAAGATAAATGCAGACAAGGAGCTACTCGGAAGAGGATCAAATCTACTCCATGGTGGCGGAGGCACCTGCCTGGCATTCATACAGCTATGACATTGTTCAATTAATGTGGTTGATTGGCATTTCAAATTACAAATTTCTATAAACAATATCATCATGGTGGTTATAGGAGAAATCCCACTTCTTTGAAAATCATCTTGGTAGCAATTTTTCCTTTTAGTGAGTGTACTTTGTTTTATAGCAAATTGCTATAATGAAGTTAAAAAAGGAATCTAGCATATCTAATTTATCAAACCAAAAATTTTAATATTAAGATCAAAACCCAAAGCTAGTTTAAGGTGTCAAAAGTACTTAATCAAATAAAGTATAACCTATCACCTTAAAAACTCAGTGACATTTTATATTATAATCTTAAAGAGGATTATGGTACACATACACACACAATGTCATCAAAATCAGATTCGTAATTTTAAGGACTGTTTGGATGTTCATTTAAGTATTTTTATCACTTATCATTCACTTTGAAAATATGCCAAACTCCATCAAATCCCGTAAAAGGAAGACTATGAAGTAATAAAAAAAAAATCAAATCACTTTGTGAAATCGCACTATATGGGTTTAATTGGTTACACCTAGCTGCCTCATACTGATAGTTAATAAACATTTTTTCACATTGCAATATAATTATCAGTCCCCACTGAACTATGTATGCAAAATTGATGAAACAGTGGAGCCTTAATGAACACAGATATTTGCATTTCATTATAGTACTAGGTTGTATAATTCTGCTCATAAACTTTATGAAATAACTTTAATGCTCAATTCCTTGCAGATGAAAGTGAAAAAATTATTTTAAAAATCTATCCTGAATTCTTTTATTCCTCAGCAATATCCAGTTTAGTAATTTTTCTTAATTTCAATAAAGTGGATTGAACCAGGGTAAGATTATAAATTTAAAGTTCCATAACTTTACCAATTACTCTCTAAGGTCCATGAAATGTTTATCAGTCAATTGGACCAAGGCACCATTTTAAAACATGTGCATATTTAGGTTAATTCTAAGGGTAGTAGACCTTAACTTATTTTGATTGGTATTAACTCCTATAATAAAAATAAACATTATTTACAACTTCTTGGTCTTGCAGTTTCATACCAGTAATGTAGAATAGTGAAAGATTAACAATAACTATTATTACAGTAATTTTAATATATAATTTTTTTTCTGTTACCACTTTAATTTTTTATTCTAAGGAGAGCTCAAACCTCCTCTTTGTTCCCTGATATCATGCCCTCAAAGGCAAGAAGTGTCAAGGTTACTCTGATTGGATCTTATTTTCTAGGGATATAATTCCTTCTCTTGATTAAAGGTCAGCATATTTTTGATTAAGTTCCTTTTCTTCCTCTATTCTCAAGGAAAAGTAGATAATTCCTATTTCTAGGTAATTGCTAACCAAAAGTAGACTTATGGTGGTCAGCCTAGTCAAGCAGAATTCTAGAAACTGGGACAAACTTTTATTTGTCAATCTTTTGTCTTTGGAGTGGAAGATGTGTTTTCAGTGGGTATTTTCTTGGTTTGGAGTCATAAGCTACAAACAAGGGCTAGTAATAAATGGAACAGACATACAACTTTATTCTGCTTTAAGTATAATTATGATTAGAAAAAGTGAGTTTTCCTCCAGCTCTGAACTCAATCACAGCATTTTTTTTGGTTTTTTTTTGGAATTTAGGGTCCAACTTCCAATTGATCACCTAATGATAATTTGTTACGCACAATAGAAAACTAATACATTTGTTTTGAGTATTGGGGTTCCTTGGCTCTGTTGTCCAAAATCTTAATGCCTTATTAGTGTTACTATGTAATATCCCCTTATTCCATTACTCTCAATCAGATATTTATGGACATAAAACAAAGAAATAGGGCTATGGAAGTTTCTTTATACACACATTTGACTTTTAATTTTAAATTTTCATTTATAGTTATTGTAAACTTCCTCAGGAGGTGACAATATAGTTAGTGTAGTAAAACATTTGAACAAGTCTTAATAATACTTTCAAAGCTACATATGAACAAATACAAGAGAGTATGGTGCAAATTGAGTTGATGTAGGTTAATCAGACAAAGTTTAAGGTAGAAATAAAAGTCAAAAGAAGACTTTTCCTAAATCTTCTTGCCTCAGCAGAATTATTCCTAGTATATTTTATCTTCTGTATATGACTATTTATAATTTTCTTAACATTATATAATGTACAATTGCATTAAAACCCATGGCTACAATCCCCATGTATATGGAGATGATTCTCAAATTTATTTTTCTGTTTGAGATCTCTTTCATGAGCTCTGGTTTTATAGTTATAATTCTTTACAGGACTCATGTTCCTGGCTATCTTAATTTATACTTCCTAATGATATCAGGGATCTTCCTATAGCATAAATCTGCTCATGTTCAAATTCTTTGGCATTACATATGAAGCTATCCACCCATTATCTGTTGTTTCCTAACATTCCAACGTCATCTCTCATTTCTATAACCTATACTCCAGCTGCTTTTAACTCCTGGCAGATACTGAATATAACATGTAATCTCATGCTTTGTCTTTTTGCCAGTCCTTGTACATGGAAATTACTTCCACATCTTTTAGTACCTAGCTCAAGTATGGCTTGCTCCATGATGACTTGTAGAAATATTATCATTTTTGTTGATGTTATACTTTTGAGTTGTCCCAACTCCCATATCTTATACAAACATATCTGTTAACAGCTGTTACAGTAGATATCATATATCCTCCACTTGACTCAGTCTCTTCAGAGCAGAAACTGTGTCTAGACATGTCTGTATGCTTAGCATGTCTGATCTTACACATAAGTGCTCATTAAATATGTGATGAATGATTGAACAAGAAACATGTGCCCTTCCCATTGGTATTTTACTTCCAGTCATTTGAAGAAGTTATATGCTTGTTATTTTAAGGACCCATTTTTTTCAATTAAAAAGCAATATATTCTCATTGTAGTTATCTATGGCAGAGAAGACTGGCAAAGACATTCTCAAAATAAATCTGGAAATACTTAATCAAATAAGTACATATGTACCTTGTATTCCAGTAACGCTTTTCAAGGGTACACATCACAGGGACGTTTTCACATAGGTCTATGAGAGGACACATATTAGAATTTTAATTATAGTGTTATTTGTGGTAATGATGAGTTGGAGGCCATGTAGCTGTCCATCACTAGGGGAATGAATAAGTAGAATAATGTAGATTCCCATTACAGATTATTATACAGCATTCATTAATAATGAATGCATGTCCAGAAATATGGCTGTATCCTTAAAATTTTAGTGCTGAGTTAAAAAGTCAGACTCAGAAGTATGTCTATAGAACAATATCGTTAAAGTAAAATGCCTGCATAAAACAATACAACTCCATATAATACAAATATATAAAAGATATACACCAAACACATTAGAATATTTTCCTATGAGATGGAGAGGAATGAGAAGGAGGTAAGTGAATGAAATGGATTAAATAAATAAATAAAATTTGAGGAATGGATCAATCATTATAGTACCTCATGAAATGAGGATTATGATTAAATCAATATTATGAACTGGAAGTACCACCACCCACAAACATAAAAAGAAACTTAAGTAGGAAAGCGGTATAAAGAAAAATTTACATTGTTTTTCAAAAATATGAATGATCTAAATAGAATAATCTAGAATATATGAAGTAACAAAAACTGACCTGAGTGGAAATACAACTCTGGAATACCAATGACCAAGAGAAAATTAAATGTCAGAGAACTAGCTCTACAAATGACCCATAAGTTTTTTTTTTTTAATTTCAGAATATTATGGGGGTACAACACTTTGGCTATATATATATTGCCCATGCACTGCCCGTGTCAGAGCTACCATTGTGGTCATCCCCCAAACTGTGCTCCCTGCATCCATTCAGTGAGAGTTTTCCCATCCCCTCCACCCCCCTCCCGCCTTCCCGCCCCCTGATGAATATTATTGCCCTGTGTGATGTAAGTGTGGATCAGTTAGTACCAATTTGATGGTGAGTACCAGTGGTGCTTGTTTTTCCATTCCTGTGACACTTCACTTCGAAGAATGGGTTCTAGCTCCAACCAGGATAATACCAGATGTGTTAATTCACTATTGTTTTTTATTGCTGAGTAATATTCCATGGTATACATATACCAAATTTTATTAATCCACTCGTGTATTGATGGGCACCTGGGTTGTTTCCACATCTTTGCAATTGTGAATTGTGCTGCTATGAACATTCGTGAGCAGATGTCTTTATTATAAAATGTCTTTTTTTCCTTTGGGTAAATACCCAGTAGTGGGATTGCTGGGTCAAATGGTAATTCTACTTTTAATTCTTTGAGGTATCTCTATATTATTTTCCATAGAGGTTATACTAATTTGCAGTCCCACCAGCAGTGTATGAGTGTTCCTATCTGTCCACACCCCGCCAACATTTGTTGTTTGGGGATTTTTTGATAAGAGCCAATCTCACTTGGAGTTAAGTGATATCTCACTGTGGTTTTGATTTGCATTTTCCTGATGATTAGAGAAGTTGAGCAATTCTTTATATGTTTGCTGGCCATTATTCTGTCTTCTTTTGAGAAGTTTCTGTTCATGTCCTTTGCCCATTTTTTAATAGGGTTGTTTGATTTTTTTCTTGTTGATTTTCCTAAGTTCTGTATAGATTCTGGTTATCAGCCCTTTATCAGAGGTGTAGCATGCAAATATTTTCTCCCATTCTGTAGGTTGTCTGTTCACTCTAGTGGTAGTTTCCTTGACTGTGCAGAAGCTTTTTAATTTGATCAGGTCCCATGTATTTATTTTTGTTGTTGCTGTGATTGCTTTGGGGGTCTTCTTCATAAATTCTTTGCCTAGGCCAATGTCCATAGAGTTTTTCCAATGTTTTCTTCTAGAATTCTTATGGTTTCATGTCTTAGGTTTAGATCTTTTATCCATTGTGAGTTGATTTTTGTGAGAGGTGAGAGGTGTGGGTCCAGTTTCAGTCTTCTACATATGGCCATCCAGTTTTCCCAGCATCATTTGTTGAATAGGGAATATTTTCCCCAGTGTACATTTTTCTGGAATTTGTCAAAGATCAGGTGACTGTATGAGGTTGGTTTTATATTTGGGTTCTCAGTCCTGTTCCATTGGTCTACATCTCTGTTCTTGTGCCAATACCATGCAGTTTTGGTTACTATAGCCTTGTAGATAGTTTGAAGTCTGGTAGATAGATGCCTCCCAATTTGTTCTTTTTGCTTAAGATTGCTTTGGCTAGACAGGGTCTTCTCTGGTTCCACACGAAGTGTAGAATTATTTTTTCTAGATTGGCAAAAAATGATATTGGTATTTTGATAGGGATTACATTGATTCTGTAAATCAATTTAGGTAGCAAAGCCATTTTTACTATGTTGACTCTGCCTATCCAAGAGCATGGTAGGGTTTTCCATCTATTTACATCCTCTGCAATTTCCTTTCTCAGTGTTTCATAATTTTCTCTATATAGGTCTTTGACCTCCTTAGTTAGATATGTTCCTAAATATTTAATTTTCTTTGGTGCTATTGTGAAAGGTATTACATCTTTAATTTGTTTCTCGGATTGATTGTTATTAGCATATATGAAGGCTATGGATTTGTGTGTATTAATTTTGTATCCTGAGACTTTGCTGAATTCATTCATCAATTCCAGTAATCTCTTGGTTGAATCTTTGGGGTTTTCTATGTATAATATCATATCGTCTGTAAATAGTGAAAGTTTGACCTCTTCTGCCCCCATCAGGACGCCTCTGATTCCTCTGTCTTGTCTAATTGCTCTGGCTAGGACTTCCAGCACTATGTTGAAAAGAAGTGGAGGTAGTTGGCACCCTTGTCTAGTGCCAGTTTTAAGGGGGAATGCTTTCAATTTTTCCCCATTCAGTATGATATTGGCTGTGGGTTTATCGTATATGGCTTTAATAGTTTCGAGGTATGAGCCATCTATGCCTATATTGTTAAGAGTTCTTATCATAAAAGGATGCTGGATTTTGTCAAAAGCCTTTTCTGCATCTATTGAAAGGATCATATAATCTTTGTTCTTGCTTTTATTTATATGGTGAATTACATTTACAGATTTGCGTATGTTGAACCATCCCTGCATCTCAGGAATAAAGCCCACCTGATCATGACGGATTATTTTTTTGATGTACATTTGAATTCAGTTTGCAAGGATTTTATTGAGAATTTTTGCATCTATATTCATAAGGGATATTGGTCTGTAGTTTTCTTTTTTTGTTGTGTCCTTTCCTGGCTTTGGTATCAAGGTGATATTGGCTTCGTAGAATGAGTTTGGGAGGATTCCATCCTTCTGGATATTTTCAAATAATTTCTGCAGTATAGGCACCAGTTCTTCTTTGTAGGTTTGGTAGAATTCAGGTGTGAGCCCATCTGGTCCAGGACTTTTTTTGTGGGAAGAAATTTTATTACTGCTTCGATTTCGGTGCTTGATATTGGTCTGTTTAGAAATTCTGTTTCTTCCTGGTTGAGCCTGGGGAGGTAGTATGTTTCTAAGAATTTGTCTATTTCCTCCACGTTTTCGTGTTTGTGGGCATAGAGATTTTTGTAGTATTCGAAGATGATGTTTTGTATTTCCATGATCTCAGTTGTGACTTCTCCTTTTTCATTTCTAATTGAGCTTATTAGAGTCCTTTCCTTTCTACCTCTGGTCAACCTGGCAAGTGGCCTGTCTATTTTGTTTATCTTTTCAAAGAACAAACTTTTTGTTTAATTAATCTTCTGTATTGTTCTTTTCTTCTCGATTTCATTTAATTCTGCTCTGATCTTGGTTATTTCTTTTCTTCTGCTGGATTTAGGATTGCTTTGCTCTTCCTTTTCCCTTTCCTTAAGATGATTCATTAGTTTACTGATTTGTGACCTTTCTGTGTTTTGGATGTGGTCATTTAAGGCAATAAGTTTTCCTCTCAGGACTGCTTTTGCTGTATCCCACAGATTTTGATAACTTGTGTCCCCGTTATCATTTAGTTCGAAGAATCTTTTGATTTCCATTTGAATCTCCTCCTTGACCCAATAGTCTTTCAGCAACAGATTGTTTAGTTTCCAAGTTTTTGGACGAAGATATGAGTTTCTGTTGGAATTGATTTCTAATTTTATTCTGCTTTGGTCTGAAAAGATACATGGTATGATTTCTATTTTTTTGAATTTGTTTAGATCTGTTTTGTGGCCTAGGATGTGGTCAATTTTAGAGAAAGTTCCATGAGCTGATGAGAAGAATGTATATTCAGTGTTACTTGGGTGGAGTGTTCTGTAGATATCTGTTAAGCCCAAATGTTCTAGAGTCCTGTTTAGGTCTTTTGTTTCTCTATTTATTTTTTGTTTGGAGGATCTGTCCAGTTCAGTCAGTGGGGTGTTGAAGTCCCTTGCTATTATGGCATTGCTGTTTATTATGTTGTCTAGATCTAGCAGTATTTGCTTTAGGTACCTGGGTGCTCCTGTGTTGGGTGTATAAATGTTTAGGATTGTTAAATCCTTTTGTAAGATTTTTCCTTTCACCACTATATAGTGTCCATTTTTGTCCTTCTTTACTCTTGTTGCTTTAAAGTTTATATCATCTGAAATAAGGATGGATACTCCGGATTTCTTTTGGTTTCCATTGGCCTGGGAAATTGTATTCCATCCTTTCACCTTGAGTCTGAATGCGTCTTTGTGTGTAAGGTGTGTTTCCTGAAGACAACAGATACTTGGCTTGTATTTTTTAATCCATTCAGCCAGCCTATGTCTCTTCAATGGGCAGTTCAAGCCATTTGCATTTATTGAGAGACTTGATATTTTGGGGTAAATTTCTGATTATTCTATTGGGTGGTGTCTTTTGTTTTACCTCTTGCATCATTGTGGCATCTGGTTTCTGGGGTTTTAGCTTTTGCGTAGTTTTACATAGGTGGGTGTCTGTTGCTCTGGTTAGTATATAATGCAGGTCTAAGCACTTCTTGCAAGGCCGGTCTGGATTTCGCAAATTCTATCAGTGATTGCTTATCTGGAAGGTCTTTATTTCTCCCTCATATAAGAAGCTTAGTTTGGCAGGATATAGAATTCTGGGTTGGCCTTTGTTTTGTTTTAGGAGACTGATGATGGCTCCCCATTCCCTTCTGGCTTGTAAAGTTTCAGCTGAGAAATCTGCAGTTAATCAGATTGGTTTCCCTTTATAGGTTACCTGCTCTTTTCGTCTTACAGCTCTGAGGAGTGCCTCTTTTGTGTTTACTTTGGTCAGTCTAATAATTATGTGGCACGGTGAATGCCTTTTCACGTTGAGTCTCCCAGGAGTCCTGGGTGCTTCTTGTACTTGGATATCGAGATTTCTGGCTAAGCCATGGAAATTTTCCTCTATTATTCCTTCAAATAGATTTTCCAGCCGACGCGAATTTTCTTCCTCTTCCTCAGGGATGCCTATCATCCTTATGTTTGGCCTCTTTACATAATCCCACATTTCTTGTATGCTTTTTTCCTGCTTCTTGTTTTTGTGTTCTTTCTCTTTGAATGATTTATTTAGCACATAAGAGTTGTCTTCTAGCTCTGAAATTCTTTCCTCTGCATGGTCCAGCCTATTCTTAAGGCTTTCCACTGTGTTTTGTAGATCCTTGAATGCTTCTTTCATTTCTAGGATTTCTATTTGATTTTTCTGTAATATTTCTATTTCTTTGGAGAATTTTTCATTCATTTCTTGCATTTTTCTTGTGGTTTATTTGTGCTGGGATTCAATTTTCTCTGGAATTTCATTGAGCTTTCTTATAATCTATAAATGAAATTCATCTTCTGTCATTCTACCCATTTCATTTGGGTTGGTATCCATTGCTGACGAACTGATGATTTCTTTTGGGGGTGACTTTTCACTCTGATTTTTCATGTTCCCTGAGTTCTTTTGCTGGTTTTTTCTCATCTGGCCTCTTGGTTGAGAGCTGGGGGTGTTAGAGGTAATTTATGGCCCTGTCTCCAGGCCCACAATTATTGTTCCTTGGCAAAGCCAGGGAGAGAAGTAGTGGCCTGTATTGCCTTAGGTGTATTTTAGCAAGTTTGGTGGATCTTGAGTTATCTCTGACCTGTTGTCTTCTCCTCTTCCCGGTGGAGTGTGGTGAGAATGACCTCCCAGCTTGGGCTCTAAGCTAGTGAATTGTACTTGAGGATATGAGTTCACAGCTCCCTATTAGCTAGGTATTCTGTTATGTCTGTGGCAGAATCTGATCCCCCAGTTGGGGTATGTGAAAGCCCCTGCTTTGGGAGGGGCCTTGCAGCTCCTAGGGGTTACTTTGGCCCTGCTCCTCCTGAGGTGCAGGTAGAAACACAATTTCTTTTGGCTGCAGTGTGAGAGCTGAATTGGGAAAATTCTACACAGCTCAGAGATTGCTTAACTAGCCACATGTGTCTGTCGTTCTGATGTGCGTCTCCGTGTGATACTGGCTGATAGGGGGATCTCCAATTGTGCACCCCTTTTCCGCCACTAGATCCCAAGGCAAGGTGGGTGGCCATCTCTGTCCCCAGTAGTCCCCACCAGGGGGATGTTTCCACAGGGAGGGGGGAGTTGTGGCCACTGGAAGCATTCTTGGATGGCGCGAAATTCCCTAATGAAGTGGGCATGATTATGGAGAGCTGCTCTGGTTCAGCCTGTGGCTCTTGAGGTATTTGGTTGTCATGAGAAGCAGCAGTTATACCAAATGAGTCACTATGGCCGGGAACCTTCAAAATGAGCGATCTCTGGGATACAGGAGGGCTGTGACCTTGAAGGGCGGGCACTAGGACCAGCACGTAGCGGACTTGTCGGAGGCCAGAGCTGGGGTAGCAGGACCAGATGGATGAGCTGCAAACTGTTTCCAATACACAAAGGTCCTGCCGCTCCAGTTCTGGGATCTCGTCCCACGTGGAACCCACAGATGCAGCAGTCCCTGGCCTCCAAAGGCAAAGCCTGTCTCACCCCAGTGCAAAAGTCCCGGGCCTGGCCGGGCGGAGCTAGAGACGTGGCTTTAAAGATGGCTGCTGCCGCCAGCCTGGCGCACAGCAGGGCTCCGATTGCGCCAGGAGAGCAGCTTTTCTCTGCTGGCCTCGGCGGCAACAGTTGCTAGCAACCTCTAAGGGCATGTTCTGCTCTCCGTTAAACTCCTGGGTCCAGTCCCACTGACTTCTAGTGGCGCAGTGCCGGCCTACGGGTTCCCTTGCACTGTCCTGGGAAGGTGTATCTCCGCCCAGTCCCTACCGGTCCCTCCCTAGCCCTGCCCAGTCTTTGTATATTGCATCTGAGAGTTGTGTTTGGCTCTCACAATTGCTTCCTCTCCACAGGGTCTGCTTTGCTCCAACTCTGGGCTTGTCCCTGAGTGAGCGGATGGGGAGGTGCGTAACCACTTGGGGGACTGGTTGAGCCGCACCAATCTGGTGAGCACGTCCTTCCCGCGCTCTGGGCTCTATTGTGCTCCCTGTGCTCCATCTTTGTGAAAATTCTGTACCTGTTTTCTTGGGCTGGCATTCTGTGTTGTTTCTCTGTAATTCACAATGCTGTTTTTGGAGTGAGCGGTCTGTGCTCGCAGGTAGCCGCTGGCGTTTTTCACCTCCTTCCCTGGGAGCGGTGCGGTGGGAGGACTCTATCATACCACCATTTTTCCAGGAAGCCTAATGACCCATAAGGTTTTAAGCGTAAATTCTAGCAAATTTTGGGGGAACAGATAATTCACATGCCAATTGAATTACTCTACAGGAGAGAAAAATGTAGAAAGCTTCCTAAATCATTTTTACTCACTTTATATAACACTGATAACAAAATCTAACAATGACGGAAAAAAGAAAAATAAACACTGTGATAAATACCCTGACTCCATTTTTGATGTCTGTCTGCTGACAGGTTCCAGGCCCTGCCCCTTCCTTTTCCCCTCTTGCCCCACCTCTGGGAAAACTGATAAGAACCCTGAGCACTACCTCCCTTGGTGCTGCTAGAGAAATTCAAGCCATGGAAACCCCGGCCTGTGTTCAAGAACCATAACACAGGCCTCTCCCCCTAACCACAATAAAAACCAAAGCCACCTGTGCCTCTCTTCACTTAAGTCATTACACGTCAGCTTTAGTGCCTTCCTTGCTGCCCCCAGAATGTCCCTTTATACAGATAATAAACCTTTTCATGCCCTCTTATTGCATGTGTGGCAACTTCATCCTTGATATCTGAACCACTTTTAAGTGGAAGGTTGACTCGGCTTTCTTCAGGGCAATTAAAAAACAACTGGCACTGTGAGACCTGGGGGTCTTTTTTCCCTTGCTTTTGGTGTGCTGTCTGGCTCGACCACCTGCTGGTGAATGAGCATGTTAAGCTGCTGCTTCCTGGCTAGTGTGTGTTTTGAGTTGTGTTACTGCCTGCTGGTAAACTTGCATTTTGAATTGTGTTGTGCTGATACATTTGTTGAGTCCTACTAAGCCTCTGTTATAGATTTAGCTAATTATGTTAAAAGTTTTAATAATGGACATTTTGGGACAGGAGTATGGAATTTGAAGTCCTCCTTAAAGTGGTCCTTAGTCACATGTTTTGGCTTGGACCTATCCATGTGTTTCCATTCTAGCATAAGCCACAACGTACTCTGGGCTCATGGAACAACTCTTACACTATGACCATTGGTTGGGTGTCTCAACCAGGAGTCAACCCCCTGTGTAGTATATGGACCCATTAGTTGTTTGCTCATGTGAGGAAGAGTAGTCACTATGTTGTGTGCTAAGATCCACGTTCTAAATTCATAGAGCTCACTAGAACCCATTTTAATAAGTCTTAAAATGTCTCTGCTGCTGATACTGCTTCCCACACCTCTGGTGCAAGCAGCCCTAAAAGCTTTATATTGAACCCTCTTAAAGTTCCAGTAAACTCTGTCACTGTATTAGACAACTGTAAAAGGAATGAACAAAGACTATAGGGTCTATTGAGTACTGCAGCTTAATAAAATATCAAGTGGCTAATTCACACTGAACTTAATCCCAGAGTCCCTATATCCAACAAAACAACATTTACCATAGGAGAGGTCTCTAACCCATGACACTGATTTAGTACTCTCAGGGGATGAGACCTATCTATAGTCATGAGCAGGATAGAGAGTACTCCCCCCTACCCTGCCTTGTGTTCAGTAACCAACAAATCAAAACAAAACAAAACAATAAAACTTCTAAATACATGGGAGGAAATAGACGGTAAAACAGGGGTCTGTGATTTGATTCAATTGGAGAACAAGAAGGAGCAAGATAATTGGCAGAGATCAACCCCTGAGAGGCTTGGAGTTCAGCAAAAAGTGTAGGTGGAGTGGTTTATTTCTTCCTCCCTCACATCTCTGGCAGTCAGCAGGCTCTTGAGCTGCTAGAGAGCCTTTCTACCTTCACAAGCCCAAAAGCTGCTGCTGCCACTGAACTGGGAACTTCTTGAGGACAAAGCACGAGGCTGCCAAGTGCTTGGGGTCACTTCCCATCAACACAGACCTGAGCTGAGGTGGCAGGCACCATATTGCTTCTCCACCCACTGTGAGCCTTTGTCCTCCCGAGGGGGCTTTAGCCTCTCAGTTTTCACCTTGCTCATTTTCACACAAGCATTTCTGTACTCTGGCACAGACTGTAGGAGCCACAGGGGTCAGTAGATGCCAGGGGATCTGTGTGACCCCAGATCCTGGACATGCCAGGTGGGCTGCCTTCTGGAGAAAGGGAAAGAGACAACCAGAGCACTAGCTGTCCTCCATTCAGACTCTTTTCCTCCCCTTCCCATCCTCCACCCACAGCTGCTGAGAGACACAATTGAGTTGGGGCTCTCAGGAGCATCTGTTTCCCCTTTCTTGGTGCATCCACAAGATTGAGGCTTCCACAGAGAGTGGGGCTCAAACTTTTCCCCTTAAAGACCAGTAGTGGGCTAAGGGGTGCTCAGACTGTGAGCTCCCTGCTCACTGGACCTCCATGGTGCTGCTTGCCCAGCTGCTCCATCAGAGAAGGGCACAAACTGAAGCAGAAGTATGTCAAACCTGCTTGAGTACACTATAGGCAACTCGGGACCAGTATGTTTCTCCCTGACACAGTCAAGGATTGATCTTTGGGGACCTGGGGACAGGCCTGCAGGACAGACTCTGTACCCCTAGGACTCTATCCCATTGCTCAGGGGCACAAAAGAGAGATTTGTGAACTAATCTTGGAGCAACAGGGAAAAAGCATATGACAAAATTCAGCACCCTTTTGTGATCAGAACTCTTAACAAAATAGGCATAGATGGAACATATGTAAAAATTATAAAATCCATATATGACAAACCCACAGTCAACATCATACTGAATGGGGAAAAATTGAAAACATTTCTGCTTAGAACTGGAACCAGGCAAAGTTGCCCACTGTCACTACTTCTATTCAACATAGTATTGGAAGTCCTATCCAGAGCACTCAGGCAAGAGAAGGAAATCAAGGGTATTGAAATGGGGAAAGAAGAGGTCAAATTATTGCTCTTTGCTGACAATATGATCTTATATCTAGAAAACCCCAAATATTCTACCAAGAGACTGCTGGAATTGATACAAAAATTCAGCAAAGTCTCAGGTTACAAAATCAGTGTACACAGATCAGTAGCATTTCTATACACCAACAACAGTCAAGCTGAGAATCAAATCAAAGGCTCAATACCTTTCACAATAGCTACAAATAAAATAAAATGCCTAGGAATATATTTAACCAAGGAGGTGAAAAACCTCTACAGAGAGAACTACAACACTGAGGAAGAAAATTACAGAAGATGTAGACAAATGGAAAAACATATCATGTTCATGGATCATCAGAATCAACATTGTTAAAATGTCTCTACTACCCAAATATCTGCTGTCTTCAGGAAACACATCTAACCCACAAAGACTCATACAGACTCAAGGTGAAGGGATGGGAAAAAATATTTGATGGAAATAGAAGCCAAAAGAAAGCATGTACAGCCATTCTTATATCAGATAAAATTGACTTTAAATTTTAAAAAGTAAAGAAAGACAAAGGTGGTCATTATATAATGGTAAAGGGAGCAATTTAACAAGAAGACATAACAGTCCTAAATATGTGTGCACCTAACACAGGAATGCCCAGATTCATAAAGCAAATTCTACTATATCTAAGTAAAGAGATAAACAGCAGCATCAAAATTTCTGGGGACTTCAACACCCCTGACAGTACTGGACAGGTCATCCAAGCAGAAAATAAATAAAGAAACACTGGAATAACGGGACTGTAGAACAAATGGGCCTAATAGACATTTACAGAACACTTTACCCCAAAAGTACTGAATATATATTCTCATAAGCACACGGAACATTCTCCAAGATTGATCATATCTTAGGCCACAAAACATGTCTCAACAAATTCAAAAAAATAGAAATCATACCACGTATCTTCTCAGAGCACAGTGAATTAAAATAGAAATCAACTCCAAGAGAAACACTCAATTCTACACACAGTCAAGGAAATTAAACAACAAAAAAAGAAAACTACAGACCAATATCCCTTATGAATATAGATGCAAAAATCCTCAATAAAATACTAGCAAATACTAGCAATACAGTACATCAGAAAAATAATCCACCAGGACCAAGTGGGCTTCATCCCAGGGATGCAAGGATGTTCAATGTACATAAATCATTAAATATGATTCACCACATAAACAGAAGCAAAAACAAAGACCATATGATCATCTCAATAGATGCAGAAAAAGCACCGGACAAATTTCAGCACCTTATCATGATGAAAATCCTCAGCAAACTAGGCATAGAAGGAACATATCTAAAAATTATAAAAGACAACTATGACAAACCCACAGCAACATCATACTGAATGTGGAAAAGTTGAAAGCATTCCCCCTAAGAAATGGAACAAGACAAGTGCTCCCACTGTCACCACTTCTATTCAACATAGTTCTGGAAGTCCTAGGCAGAGCAATCAGGCAAGAAAAAGAAATAAAGTTATCCAAATCGGGAAAGAGGAAGTCAAACTATCACTTTTTGCTGATAATATGATCTTATATCTAGAAAACCTTGAAGACTCCACCCAGATACTCCTGGAATTGATAAATAAATTCCACAACATCTCAGGTTACAAAATCAATGTATACAAATCAGTAGCATTCCTATACACCAATAACAGTCAAGACAAGAGTCAAATCAAAGATGCAATACCATTCACAATAGCTACAAAGAAAATAAAATACCTAGGAATGTACTTAACCACGGAGGTGAAAGATCTCTACAAAGAGATCTATGAAACACTGAGGAAAGAAATCTCAGATGACACAAACATATGGAAAAACATACCATGCTCCTGGATCAGTAGAATCAACATTGTTAAAATGTCCATACTACCCAAAGTGATTTACAAATTCAATGCAACCCCCATCAAAATACCAACATCATATTTCACAGATATATAAAAAATAATTCTATGCTTCATTTGGAAACAGAAAAGAGCTCAAATAGACAAAGCAATCTTAAGCAAAAAGAACAAATCTAGAGGCATCACATTACCAGACTTCAAACTATACTACAAATCTATAGTAACCAAAACAACATGGTATTGGCACAAAAATAGAGACACAAACCAATGGAACAAAACAGAGAACACAGATATAAAACAATTCACATGCAGCCAACTGATCTTTGACAAAGCAGACAATAATATACACTGGGAAAAATAAGCCCTACTCAATAAATGGTGCTGGGAAAATTTGATAGCCACATGCAGAAGAATGAAACAAGATCTGTATCTTTCACCACTCACAAAAATTAATTCAATATGGATAAAAGACTTAAATGTAAGGCATGAAACCATAAGAATTCTGGAAGAAAATATAGGAAAACTCTCCTAGTTATTAGCCTAGGCAAAGAATTTATTACTAAGACCCTAATGGCAATTACAGTAACAACAAAAATAAATGAATGTTACTCGATTAAATTAAAGAGCTTCTGTACAGCTAAGGAAATAATCAACAGAGCAAATAAACAACCTACAGAATGAGAGAAAATATTCCCAAGCTATACATCTGATAAGGGGATAATAACCAGAATCTACAAACAACTCAAGAAAATCAGCAAGAAAAAAACAAACAACCCCATTAAAAAGTGGGCAAAAGACATGAACAGGAGCTTCTCAAAAGAAGATAGACAAATGGCCAATAAACATATGAAACAATGCTCAATGTCACTAATCATCAGGGAAATGCAAATAAAACCACAATGAAATATCACCTCACCCCAGTTAGAATGGCTTTTATTAAAAAGTCCAAAAACAATAGATGCTAGCATGGATGCAGAGAGAAAGGAACACTTATACATTTTTGGTGGGACTGCAAATTGGTACAACCTCTACAGAAAACAGTATGGAGATCCCTCAAAGAACTAAAAGCCAACCTACCATTTGACCCAGGAATCCTGCTACTGGGTATTTACCCAAAGGAAAAGAAGTAATTTTATCAAAAAGACACCTGCACTCAAATGTTTATTGCATCACAATTCACAGTTGCAAATTTGTGGAATCAACCCAAGTGCCCATCAATTCATGAGTGGATTAACAAAATGTGGTATATGTATACCATGGAATACTACTCTGCCATATAAAATGATGAAATAATGCCTTTTGCAACAATTTTGATGGAACTGGAGACCATTATTCTAAGTGAGGTAGCTAAAGAATGGAAAACAAACACCACATGTACTCGCTATTAAATTGGAACTAACTGATGAACACACATGTGCACAGAGGGAAGTAAAACTTAGTGGAAATCAAGTAGGGGAGAGGTAAGGAAGGGATGGTTGAAAACCTGCCTAAGAGGTACAATGATAACTATCTGGGTGATGGGCACATTTATAGCCCTGACTCAAGCATTACAAAAGCATCCCATGTAACCGAAAATATTTATACCCCCATAATATTTTGAAATATAAATAAATAAATAAATAAATAAATAAATAAATAAAAAACTTAGAAAAGAAATAAAGTTAGCCAAAAAAATGAATTCATGCAAAAGAAAGACAAAAAGGGTTCCTATTGCCTATTGTATCTCTACAACATAGGTTCTAAATTACCTTAACATCTGCTGGGATGTGACAATTGGCAAAGATTTATGGCCTAATTAATGGGGCTCAAATTACAGTTATACCTAGGAATCCCTCTAAATTTAAACCAAGGTATCCCTTATACTCTTAGGGGATCCCTGAACATAAAATGGAGGACCAACAGGGATGACTCACTTTAGCCATGGAAATAATTGCCTTGACTAAATTTCCTGATCACAGTTCCCATTGTCCTAAAATATCCCATAGTGGGCATTAGTGATAAATAGCCTGACTCTATTTTTGACATTTGCCTGCTTAAAGCTTTGAACCAGAAAATAATGAAGTAAGATTAAGCCTTTGGCACTTCCAATTGACTTGATAAAATAAGGCTCCATGGACTCACCTACCCCAAACCCTACACCAGGTTAAATAGTTAATATAGCTTAAAGTAGATTTAAACAAGGCCTGCAGAAATTAAGAACTATCATACAGGACTAACTGGAGGAAGGTGTCATTGTTCATATATCCTGATTTTGCCAATGCTAAAACCTGATAGAAATGAATGGCATCTAAAAGTATACGACCTCAAACATCTCAGATTAGTGGAATACGAGTGGATGGTAGAATGGGGGGAAAAGTTAGATCTCTATCTCACATTCTACACCAAAACAAATTTCAAATGAAGCAAAGAGTCAAGTATAAAAATAAAATAGTAAAAGTTCGGGAAGTTCATATAGGTAAATACTTAAAGTCTTGTATTGAAGAAGGATTTTCTTAGATAAATACTACACCTGAAATGATAAAGGCAAGAAATGCTAGATTTGCATACCTAATATTTAAAATTTCCTTATAAAATAATAAAATATGAACAGAATTAAAGGAAAAACAAAAAATAAACTGAGAACATTTGTAGTATATGTGACAAGGAATTAATATCTGTGATTTATAAAGCTCCTTTACAAAGTGTATACATATAAATAGAAAGATAGACAAAATAGAGATAAAGAGATAACATATTGAAGAAAAAATTAAAATAACCATTAAGTATATGATATCCATTTTTAATTAATAAAAATGTAAATTAAAACACCACAATAGTGTTTTTATTGTATCAAATTGGTAAATATACAGAATTAAGAACAAGTACTATTGGCCCTAGTGCAGACAGATGGGGACTTTGGTATGTTTCTGGTGGCAGAATAAATTTATATACCCTTCTTAATGCCCATGTAATAGTCAAGGTTTTCCAGAGGAACAGAACCAATAGGACGTGTGGATGCATGTATGTGTGTTTGTCTATACACACACACCCACACATAAATATATAAAGAGATTTATTATAAAAATTGGCTCATGGGATTATGGAGGTTGACAAATCCCAAAATCTGCAGTTGGCAAGCTGGAGACCCAGGAGCACTCATGATGTAGTTCCAGTCCAAAGGCCATCAGTCTCAAGACACAGGAAGAGCCAATGTTTCAGTTTGTCTAAAGATAGGAAAAAAATAATAACAATGTCCCAGATTGAAGGCAGTGAGGCAAGAGAAATTTCTTCTTTTTTGAGGGAAGAGTGAGACTTTTTATTCTTTTCAGGCCTTTAACTGACTGGATGAGGCCCACCAACATTAGGAAGGGCAATCTGTTCTAGTCAGCCTACCAATTTAAATGTTAAATTCATTCAAAAACACCCTCAAAGGAATACCCAGAATAATAATGTTTAACCACATATCTGGGCAACTTGTGGCCCAGTCGAGCTGACAAGTAAAATTTACCATATATATATATGTATACATATGTGTGTGTGGGTATATATATATATGCACACACATACAAAGTCTAAAAATGTGTGCACACATAGTTGAAACTACAAAATCTGTAAGAATTTATTCTAAGGAAATTACTAACAATATATGCAAACATTTAATTACTTGAATTTTCATTACACCACTGTTTGCAATAAAAAATTGGGAAATAGTAAAATTAGGTTTAAAAGTATATGTAATATGATGAAAATTTTATTTAGAAAACACACGCATACATAGGAAAATGTCCAGAAGGTGTTAATATTGTTCATCTTTACTTGACAGAATTATAGGTGATTTTCCTTGTTTATATGTTTTATGATTATTATTGAACAAATATGAGCTAGATGTGCAATAAAATATTTTTAAAAATAGATAAACTGTCACTTTTTGATGTACTTTTTTTACTCTGAATCTGTATCTATTTAACAAATTGGATAAGTATTGTGTTTGTATACTTCTTTGTTCCTCTTAGTATTTTAAATATATATTTTGTTTTCCATGTTATTTACACTATTTAAAAGCATAATTTAACACATCTGCATGAAGCTTCATTATTTGCATGGGCCACAATTCATTTAATCATATTATATTGCTAAATAATAGAAATATTTATAATAGTGAAAAGTTGGAAACTCTGCATTATATATATATCTTGATCCCTAGTTCTGAATATTTTCTTAGTACAGAGCTCAAAAGTAGAACTACTTAATCAAATTAAATTTTTAAGGTTTTTGATATGTATTCTGAAATTGTCTCCTAAAATAACCTGAACGAACTTCAAACTTTTCTCCTGCCATCTCCCAAGAATACTGGTTCATCATCACATCAGAAGTAAGTATGACTTAAATAAATAAGCAAAAAATCTCTGACAATTTGAGTAGTTAAATATGTTATTACATTAAGTTTTTATAATTTGCATGCTTTTGTTCTAATTACCTAGTAAGGTTGAATATTTTTCATATTTATTAGCCACTTATTGACCATTTATTAGCCTTTTATATGTCCTCTATTCATTTATTCCCTTGATTTTTCTGTATATAAAAGGCAAGGGAGGGGAACCTCATTCAGTATGAATCTTTACTTTGTTGAAACTTAATTCTTCACATATTTGTAGCTAATGTTTGTTCCCAGTTGGTTCTTTGTGAGTGTTCTTTCAATAATAACTAACATTTATTTAGAATTTGCTATGGACCAAGCATTAAGTGCTTTAAATATATTATCTCATTAAGTTTTATGATAACTTTACGCCTAAATGTCATTGTCCCCATTTTACAGATGAGGAAACTGAGACATAGATTAAATGTTTTGTCTGATGCCAGACTCTGACCTCACAGTGTTTAGATGTAATCATGTCTCCACAATTGAGAGGCTAATAGATTCCCATTGTCTCAGGATCCCAGGATGGATGGACAACAAGAAGGAGCCACAAACAGGAGGGTCTGGATACATGATAATAATAATAAATAATGGAAATTTCCTTCACAGATTGGAGCACACTAGCAGGTTGAATTTAACGTGCCTCAAAAATTTGCATCACCATCCAGTTTGATATATCCCTGTACTAAAACAAATAGGGATATATCACTATATAGCTTGGTGATAATTCTTTATGATTTTACTCATTTATACATTTGAAGAAGGCCATGAATATTTACACACCTTGGAGATAGCCCTGTACCTAATGAATCCCTAGTTCCTTCTTGCTCCCATTTGTTCAAGTTTTGAATTTTTAAAATGGCATTTGTAGTTAATTTTATAACTTTACTGAGTGATTTGCATTGGTGACATCTCCATCATAGAAGGAATAAATTCGCTTGTGCACATAGAACTAACAAATTAAAAAATGTTAATGTTTGATCATATTTGCAACATATACATGTATGTATGTATCTACGTATTTCTTAGTAAGAAGTTAGCATCCACTTTATTCCTGCTTTCTAGGCCTATTCTTCTGTTTCCCTCTCTACAAATAGTCAATATCCAGACAGTTTACAGCAAAATCACAGACTTGATCTACGTTTCAGCTTTGGGTGGAGAAGTCTTCATTGTCATAAATCCATTCACTAGAATGTCATTTATTAAATGGACAAATGGTTTTATATTTAAAATAAATAATAAAAGGAATTTATTTTAGCAGTATTTACAAATTGTTAGTTTTTATAACTTTAAAACTTGAATCTTATTAAACAGAGCTCTTTGTTTTAAGTCAAGTCCTTGCCTGTGTGGAATGAGAACTGATATTCATAAGGATAATCCATTTACTGTACATCTATCCATTGTTTTATGAATCTTAAAAGAAGAATAATTTTTTAAAATTTTAATTGAATTTTAAATTGGGAAAAGATCTTAGAACTTATCAGGCCTGATGTTATAATTTCACAGATCAGGAAGCCAAGGTCAAGAGTACTCAACTGACTTGTTCAAGGGCATGTAGCAGTTAATGAAAGACCCAAGACCTAAATCCAAGTGTGCTGACTTTTTTTGAGATCAGTGTTTTTTCCTACTTAGACCATGTTGCTCTTCAGAAAATGAGACCTTTTAAAAACACAAACTTGGAGGATACCTGTTGGTTTATCATTTTCTTAGGAAATGCTTACATACCTGTTCTGGAATTAGATTACCAGGGGGGATAGAAATATTACCATAAAAATGATTAATATTGGATTCCATAAGTGATGAAAGCCATAAATGAGTGCCTAAGGACTTTGATTTTAATTAAATATTTCTTCCTTACTATTTATACTTAAGTTTATTCTTTAAAATTTGTTCTCATAGATCTAGAAGTAAAAAGCTGCCTAGGAGGGTGCTAAGTTCCAGGTATCTTAATGTTCCCACATTCCTGGGGGCTACCTTGTGAAAGGTTTAGGTCGAGCATCTATCTTTTTTCAGTAAAATAGTAACTTCTTAAGACAAAGGCCAGAATGAAGGGTGTTACTTTCAATTGAGGATTTGTTTAACTTGCAGTTAAGAAAATATAGTAAAATAATTTTACTAATAAGCCATTAGTAAAATTTTGGTAGTTGGAAGAAGGATGAATAATGTGGGGAAGGGTCTAGAAAACTAACCATTTAAAATAGCAATGTGTTTGTATAGCCTTTATTGTTCAAAAAATGTTTCTATTTTTATGTTTTTTATTTTGTTGGCACATATTGTGAGAAACTAATTACTAACATATTGGCAAAAAAGTTTCAATTTTGCAACAGAAATTAGAAGAAGGAATGTCTCCTTACAATACTAAAAACATTTCCGTCTGTTTAATTGCATTACACGGTGCTGATTTTAAATTGCAAGAAAAGAAAGGAAAATTTGTTTGTGTAGTCCTAAGAATAATTGAATTGTTTTAGATAGTGTTGCTGTTTTTAATCCAGAAGCAATAAACCCTACCATGCATATTTTTTAAAAAAGCATAAAAACACAAGAAATGTACCCTATACCTTTTTGCATAAAATAAAAACAATGATAACTTACATTTGCTTTACTGATTTTTTTAAAAGAAACTCTTAACATTTTTAGACGTTATTGCACCAGTCTTCATGAAATCCTTGGGCAAAGGGAATCAGTCATCTACAGGGAAGAAGCAGAAATAGCAGGCATGTCCATTACTTGGATCTCAAAATCACATTTTCACACCTAAACAATGTTATTAATCAACAGAACCATCATTAAATGCTTATTTAAGGTATATTTTGTCTCATATCTTAGTTTAGATCACACATCCTATTTAACCCACAATGTAAGTAAAAAGCAAGAAATCCCTTCCATTTGCTTCTTCACACATTGCCACTTGAATCATTTGATGCAGCTGAGTTAATGGCCAGTTCTACCACTTCTGTGTTCGTTTCTGCAAGAGTACCAACATTGCGGAATTTGCGCGGGTGTAACATAGACAACAAAATATAAATAACCATGTCCACATTGTGAAATTTTGGCATAGATAATATTTTATCAGTCTTTATATTGGGCTTCTATAACAACCTCATAGTTGGTATTTTGGATTATCAATAACTTATGAAATGTTTGAAAACGCTCAGCAAAGCCTTAAAAAATTACTTATTTCATTCAACAATATGTCTCCTATGATCTAGCTCTGTCTTGTATTAGGTGTGAAATATAACTAATAAAGACATTTTCCAGCTTGGCCATTGCTTTAAAATTACCAAAGAAAACATACTGCCACAAAATGCGTGTATCATACTCAGTGCTGGACAAAACACCAGGCTCTGCTTGGAGTGTCTTCATGGTATGCAAGCAAGTGTGTACTGTAGTAATGACACCTTGTTATATTGTAAAATAAAAATCCAAGGTGCAATGAAATTTCAGAGTTTTTTTTTAGTAAGTAGCAATTCATGAATTGGGAAACACCAAACTGAAATAGGTTTAGTGTTACAATGAGAAAGCATCAAAGGCAAGTATTTATAGCATGAATACAGAAGCAAAATAGGAAATTATTTCATTCGTTGCAGTTATAAAATTTCCTTTTTGGTTTATCTTGTTGGAAAATACCTCATATAACCATACATTAGTTGGCTACTTATGATTGACTGAAGTTAAGTTTTGTTTTTGTCTAACATAAGCATTTACCAGAAATGACCCAAATTAAACTTCACTTATGTTTGCATTTTAAGCAAGTTTAAGGCTATGGTTAAGGCCTAGTTGGTTTTGTTTGCTCAGGACTTTTTCAGGCCCAGCCTCCTTGTAAAATTCCCTTTAACAGAATGTAGGGGTATATGTGTGTGTAGTTTTATATTCAGTATATAGACTTGTAGAATATAAGTGGTTATTATAGCTTAAATTTGCTTATTTATTTATTACTATTATTTTTTGAACAAAAAGATTCTTATTAGTCTTCCTTCAAGATTGTGGATAAATTCAATAGAAGTATCCTGAGATTACAAATTATTATTTTATCTAATTATTGACGCTTCCATCCTTGTGTTTTAGTATTTTCCTAATAGTGTGCAGCCAGAAAAATAACACAGGAACAAATTGAATGCTAAAGTTGATCCAAAATGATGAGTCTGGATCAGTTAGGTGCATTTCTATGGAGTATAAATGAATTTATGAAGAGTTTAAATTTTTTCCCGAGTGACTACATGAGATTCTGGGCTAAGTAGAACATCTGGGAAATGTTAGTTGGAAAGCTAATCATAATAAACACATTTCCTTTCAGTAGCTCTGTGGGAGGCCAGAAAGCTAGGAGGAGAGGAAGGGAAGAGAAGGTGAGGTATCATAAAGGGGTTGAAAGAGCCATATTTCTATGACTTTCATGGGATGTATTCTTCCAAAATTAAGGGCCCTTCCTCTTATGAGAAATTGAAAAAAAAATAAAAAGAGGCATCTGGGATATTTTTTTAAAATAAAGGATTTTCCACAGATGTCTACAAGTTCCAGACAGGTAAAATAAATGCAAGAAGCAGGTGTGACTGTATTGAACCGAAGAGGAGAGCACAGGTCCTATCTAAAAGTGGCAGTCACTTCCCAGTTCCAGGTAATTGTTGGCAGGTAGACCTGTGGACCAAGTGTTGCCAGATTTGCAAATTTTTCAAAGGAAGCAAAGAATTTATTTTCAAGTGAAATTAACTGATTTTAAAGAGAAAGTCAACTTCCGTTTTAACACTGTGTAGGCAAAACAAAACATGTCTATGGTTCACCAATTTATCCCCTCTCAGTTATCATGAGAAACGCCAAACATTACTCTGTGTATCAGTAAGGGTGCTTGGGGCTGCAGACCCAGTGAATAGCAAGGATATCAATAGTTCACTTAGCAGTCCCAGGGTTGATTCACTGGATCAAGGATGTCTTCTAGAACCCAAGCTCTTTCTCTTTCCATCCTCTGTTCCCCCATTCTCAGCATTCGGGTTTCATCTTAAGCTAGTTGCCTCATGGCTGAAACAGCCCCTATTAGCTCATCTTCACACATCCACGTCAGAATGGGTGAGAGAAGAGCTTTTCTGTCATGCCTCTCTCCCTTTGTGAAGGAGAAGCTGTTTTTCCCAAAATGCCCCAAGAAACTAGCTCTCATCTTACAGGCTAGTGCTGGATGAAATGCAAGGGAAGCAGGGAAAGTCAGTAACTGGCCTTAACAGTCTTAAAATGGGAGGTGGGCAAGGTGAAAGAGGAAGGAGGTGGATAGTAGGTGGCCAACCAGGGTGGTGTCTGCTGCATCACTCAGTCATTACAAATTTGTGTTCCTTCAGTTGTACTCGTGTAGCTGAGTTAGGACTCACGCACAGCACTGCAGCAATACATTTTTCCCTTAGAAAGAGAGAGATAAAATCACTGTTGACATAAAGAGTAACAACTCCAGATTCTAGAAGTTCTTGGTGAGAAAGGTCATGGCAGCCTTGCTGATATCACTGTATGACAATAGACTTTGAATTAATTAGGAAGTGGAATCACAGGAAAAATGTTTCAAAAGTCTTGGGGTAACCTACTAATTTCATCTTTAAAGAAATAAGCGGGTGTTCTGAGAATGGCACTTTACCTCTCTGGGGTGTGTTCACCAAAAATCCATGACCCTGGATCTAACCATTAGAAAAACTTCAGACAAATCCAATTGAAGAACATTCGGGGGGAAAAAAAACCCAAAAAGCGAAAACTCACCCGTGCTCATCATAGCTGTCAAGGCCAGAAAGGATAAGGAAGTTCTGAGAAACTGTCACAGCTGCGAGGAGCCTAAGGAGACAAGATAACTAAATAGAACGTGATATCCTGGATGGGATCCTGGAACAGAAAAAGAACATTGGGGAAAAACTGGTGAGACCTGAGTAATGTTGCAATATATCAACGTCGGTTTCTTAGATTTGACAAATGTACTAGGGGGACACAAGATGTTAACAACAGGGTGAACTGGGTAAAGGGCGTATGAACATTATCTTTGCAATTTTTCTGTAAATTCTGTTTTTTTCTCCAAATTTCCCAGTAGAGCTCAGTTGTCAATATCTCTGTAGTGCAAGAGTTTGGTATCAGCTTCATTCTGCAGGAATACATTTGATTGATGCATGTTTATGATTTAGGTCATATTTATTGGTAATTAGTATTTTAGGGCAGCAACTTCTATTATCCATATAGATTACTTCATCTTCTGAAGTTTTATTGATATCTCTGTTTTCTACATCCCACTGTGTTTTGAATCCCCATAAATCCCTTTAGCTGCTCTGTAACTTACTCTTTTTTTGTCTTTTTATTTATTTATTTATTTTTAAATTTCAGAATATTATGGGGGTAAAAACGTTTTACTTACATGAATTGATTTTGTACAGCTTGAGTCAAAGTTATAAGTGTGTCCGTCACCCCTATAGTGTGTATTGCACCCATCAGGTGTGAATTTATTCATCCCCTCCACTGCCTCCCACCTGCTTGATTTCTGTTGAATTTTACTACCATATGCGCACATGAATGTTAACCTATAAGTTTCAACTGAATGGTGAGTACATATGGTTTTTGTTCTTCTATTCTTGTGATACTTCACTTAAAAGGATGGTCTCCAGTTCCATCCAGGTTGTTATAAAAGGTATTAGTTCACCATTTTTTTTATGGCTGAGTAATACTCCATGGTATACATATACCACATTTTATTGATCCACTCATGTATTGATGGGCACTGGGGTTGTTTCCACATCTTTGCAATTGTGAATTGTGCTGCTGTAAACATTCGAGTGCAAGTGTCCTTTTTATAAAATGTCTTTTTTTCCTTTGGGTAAATACCCAGTAGTGGGATTTCTAGATCAAATGGTAGTTCTACTTTTAGTTCTTTGAGGTATTTCCATATTTCTTTCCACAGGGGTTGTACTAGTTTGCAGTCCCATCAACAGTGTGTAAGTTTCCTTTCTCTCTGCATCCACACCAGAATCTGTGGTTTTGGAACTTTTTGATAAAAGCCATTCTCACTGGAGTTAGGTGATATCTCATGGTGGTTTTGATTTGCATTTCCCTGATGATTAGAGACATTAAGCATTTTTTCATATGCTTTTTGGCCATTAATTTATCTTCTTTTGAAAAGCTTCTGTTCATGTCTTTTGCCCACTTTTTAATGGGGTTGTTTGCAAAGAATTTATGAAGAAGACCCCAAAGGCAATCACAGCAACAACACATATAAATAAATGGGACCTGATTAAGTTAAAAATCTTCTGCACAGCCAGGGAAACAATCAATACAGCAAATAGACAACCTTCAGAATAGGAGAAAATATTTGCATGCTGTACATCCGATAAAGGGCTAATACCCAGAATCTACAAAAAACTCTGTAACTTTCAAGAAAAAATAACAGATGCTGAGCTTTAACTCTTTCACCTCTTCTTCCCTGGGCCTCAGTCCTATTGCCTTTCTTCTGTGGACTTGTCTATATCCTTGAAGGATTTCAATAATGGTCCAGAAAGACAAACCTTTTTCCATGGTCAGTTTATTTGAACAAAGTGACTTGGATTCTTGCCTGGGGTTCTTAGCTTCCTCACTCTAGGGTTCAAAACAGATACTGGAAGAATTTCATTAATTAGACTTTATGAATTTATAGGGGAAATTGGAGCTCTAATAAATAAGGCAGCATCAAGATAGGATGACCTAATATTTCTGAGGGAAAACAAAATAGGTTAGCAAATCAAGGAAGAGGACCTAGGTATAGAATTAAATATAGAATCTAAGTCATGATAAAGGATTTCAGGTTTTTAAAATCTCAATTTGTCCTTTGCCTGTTTACATTATCTTTTTCTCTCTTTCAGGAGGAGTATTTCTTATTTTCATTTTATTTGGCATATGTGAATGTCATTGAAATGTGTGGGTAGTCAGAGAACTCAAAGTGTAATTAATAGAAATTACTCCTACAGACTCCTGAGCCCTACACTTTCGTTCAAAGGATAGTTTCCAGTTCTTTATAAATGGAATAGACATCACTTAAAGAAATCAAATAGAGGTAAAACTTTTTGGTTTTTTAATCACTATAATCAGATCCAACAGATCAGTTTTTTTTCTGTCATGCACAGAAAACAGTGAATGTGTGTTCAGAAGACACTTTTTCTAGTTTCCTCAAACTGATGAAAATTCTAATTCTATTGTTCTCACCTTTCTGGATGAAGTGGAAGAATGCTATCACATTCTTAAAGCCAACATTCTTGCTTGTCTTTTCCCCTTCCTTGTAGATACAGCTCCTGTTGAAGTAATGAGTCTCTCTTCAAGAGAAAGTTGACTTTCTCACACGTTTGTGCATACTGGGAAAATAGGATTTTTATACTGTATTGATTCCATTTTCAGCACACCTTGGGTTGTAATTCTTTGAGGCTATAAAGAAGAAAGGGGTTTTCAACAGAGTGGGTATCTCTTAGGGAAGTGTATGAGTGGTCAATGATAGGAAACACTGTGTGCAGCTCTTGACATTCATAGTAAATATGCCTGCTGATCTGAGACACATACAAAAGACATTTAAGTATGTTCTGATTAAGTATGTTCTGTACTTCACATGACATTTAACAGTAGCATGGAAATTCCTATCTTTTTGACTATGAGTGCCCCTTTTTAATACACAAAATTATTTCATATTAGCAGGTAAACTAGTGGTCTTACAGCCTGATAGAAGGAGCATATAAAGACAGAATATTTGAGAAGTCAATTTAGCAATATACATTGAAATCCTTAAAAGCATATGCATTTTGACTTAGCAATCTCACATCTAGGATATTTACCCTAAATAAATAATTAAGGATGCACATGATATTTGGCTCTGACAGGAATGTTTATAACAGCATTGTTCATTATAGTGAAATATTAGAACAATTTAAATAGGGAGATGTTTAAAGTATAGAATAGAACAAAACACTAGTCAATATTTTTAAATGATTTATAAGTTGGATATTTGTTCGCATAAAAATATGCTCATAATATATTAACTTAAATTCATAATATATTAACTAAAAACTGTAATATAGTATAATATATTTATATGGCATATCTTCTTTAATCTGAATAAAACAATGAAATGATACTTAATTTAGTAGTTATTCTTTCAGTGTAACTGCATTGAGAAACTGCAGTAGTGCTACTAAGTGAATATACTCTTTATCACTCACAAAAGCTTTTGAGAGACAGCGGTGTGTATTTGCAGGTTATATTTATTAATTCTGTGGCCTGGGCTCAGATTCCTTCATGGGCTGCTTCCAATAACTCAGTGATCCCTCTAGGGGTCTGAGGTTCTGAGGTTGCGAATTGCTAATTTATTTTAGAACTTTCTGCATGTTCTTATTTCAAGTATCTTGGTTTAATTAATTCATACATATGTTTTATTTATAAATTCATTTTTAGCATTAAGTTTTCTGTTTTTATGCAATTGGACAGGAACCATTTTTTTGCTGGGCCTGAAACTGAGCTGATTCTTCTTACTTAGATGTCTTAAGTTTTCATAGTCTATGTCCTTTTTTTCTTCTGGCCATGGCTCTTAAAATCTAAAGAATCCTTCAAAGCCCAGTTAAAACTCTACTTTCTCCATAAATCTTCCCTGGTCACACATTCCTTGAATATCTCTTATTAGATGTTAAGCTCCTTGAGGACAAAGGCTTCTTTTCACTTCCCACCCCCACATCTATCACGTTGTTTCAAATACACTAATTGTTCAATAATCATTTTTGGATTAGTTATTTGACAGTGACAATAGCTATAGAAAACCTAACAGGTCAATTTAAAGCAACACCTTGAAGAGGAATCTGATGAATTACAACATTAGTAGTATCCAAATGAAGTTGCTACTTTAAAAATGACAGTGTAATTTTTAGAGGTGCTTTAATAAAAAACAACAATAACAAAAACTCTAAAGGCCCCCTGGGGATTGAAATACTATTCTGTATTTTTGGCATTAATGAAATGGCAATGTAGGACTTTTTTATTCTGCAAGGACCTTGTCACTATTAGTGTTATGTGTGGTATTTTTAAAAATCTAGGAAGGGAATCTATCAATGTTTAATAGAACTGCATGCTGTTATTACTTGGAGAAGGTCCAATGATTGATTTTACAGCCTTCTTCCCCAAATTTTCTTTATTTCTTATAGCTTCTAGGTTAAAATTACTCATGTCTAAGAACTACTTTAGTATTCACCACCAAAAATGAAAGTTTAAAAGAAATGAAGGTGGTGGTGGGGGGTGTGGAATCCCACTACTTAATTATAAAAGTCAGAAAAATGTGTCCCAATACCACTCTGATTTCCTTTTTTAATAACAGATGCATAATCACATTTAATTAAGAGAATCCTTTTTGTCTCTCTAAAATCCTTTCATCGTCTGTTTTCCTATCTCACACTCATTCTGTCATTTTTAATTTCATGTTCTTGCCACTAATGTGCAGTTTCCTTATCCACCAATGTCATCTACCCATTTCCTTCAGGAGAGCACAGCCCAATCCAAGTCTCTTGCTAATAACACCATCTGAACAACCTATTATGAAATTCTTAATTTGGCAGACAGGCTGCATTATTTATGTGGAGCTGATAAGGCACAAAACACATGGTTGAGTTTCCTGAGGAATTTTACTATTTAACACCTCCACAAGGCTGAATCTTTTAAAACATAGCTTGTACAAAGCTTTCTTTGTTTCATTTATGTTTTGAAAAATGGCACAAATACTGGAAAGCTGAGAATATATTTTTACATTTTAAGCATTCAGTATATTCTATAGGTTCAAGTAATATAAATTAAGTATTTATGGGCTCATGTCAAAATTTTTGGCATCTTTCTTACTCAGAATTAAGAACTGGAGTAATAATCCATCCTATTTTTTCCTCTAAGCCTTTTGCTCCCTATAGATTGTTCAGGGAAGTTTGAATTCTAAACATCATAGAACCTTTCTTCATAAGTCATGACAATTCTTTTTTTTTAAAGAAACAAAGATTTGTTTCTTAGAATTCCATGATAAACAAATCATGATTTAATATTATTTCCAGAATAATTTTCTCTTCAGGGTTTGTCAAGTACTGTAAAACAATGGGAAATAAAACTTTTGTTCTCATTTTAAATGTGTGAATTTTAACATTGCATTCTTTAGTATTACATGGATATGTGATCTCGTCACAAAATATACTTCTTTCCTATTTGCCACTTCTATGCACTAACCTAATTTTCAGTTATATATAATCATTCTATTGGGTAAGCTACAACCTCATCTATACAAATGCATTACATTGTATATGGCTAATTCATTTTTAACTCTTTTGCTTGACACATTTAATTATGAATTTTCCTATATTAAATTGCTATAATCATATGCCATATCTTTGTGATGTTTAAGTTTCTTTCTGGCTGAATGTTAAGCATCTTTTAAATTTTATTTTAGACCATGTGGGTATAATTCACAAGACCTGTGCTTTCGCTAAGTTGAACTCTAACAAAAATTTAGACACTGATATTCAATAGGAATTTGCTCCTTACATTTTTAGATGGGGTTTAGAATGTCACAAATGGCCTAAGCTAAGCTACAATGTTTGAGAGTAGTCTTTTTTGGGGGGCATGGTGAGGGAAAGCTGAGAACTGCATTTTACCTTGGTCTGAGAGGTATAAATGAGAGAACATGTGTGTTTATAATGTTACAACTAAGTGGTTAATGTGCAAAAACAAGATATAGCTCAATTATAGTCATAATAGGCTAAAATACCCAGATGATCATGGTAAAATATATGTAAAGGTATTTGATTTATTTTTCTATTTATTTTTTAATAAAATATTTCAAACTAGCAGAAAATAAAACAACATCCATGTATCTGTTTCCTAGATTGACCAAATTTTAACATTTTGTCGTATTTACATCTGATCTCTCTCTCAAAATAAAACTTTATAGTTACATCTAAATCTTAATTCTTTCATCCCTTTTATTCCTCTTCAAGATAATCATTATCCTGTAGTGAGAGTGAGTCATCCGCATGCATTTTTTAATGTTTTTTCTATTTGCGTCAATATCCATAAACAGTATATACTATTGTGTTTTAAATGTGTATATATGTGTTATATATACAGTATTATATATGTATGTCTTTTTCAATTTTCTTGATTTTATCACTCAACATTATGTTTTTGAAATTTATCCATACTGACACATTTTAACTACCATAAAGTATTCCAAGGTGTGAATAAACTAGCATATCCATTCTCTTACAGATGGGTTGTAGACTTCTTGATTTATTTTAGTTTTTTCAGTATTGCAGTGAACAGCTTTGCTAAAGTCTAGTTTAGAGACATTCACAACATCGGGGATAGGGGATTTTACTTCAAGAGACTGTGTGCTATCTGCAGGAAAATCAAATAACAATTCTCTGCACACCTGTTTCTGCTTGAATCTCCTATTTTAATTTCATTTCATGTATCCCTTGGTTAGTTATGTTCATATTAAACTTTGTCTGTTTAAGATAAGGACCATACATTTTTCAATTAAGTGCTGTAGTGCTACTCTAAGTGTTTAGAATGATAACCATGAAAAATGCCTTTTCTGAAAGTTAATGCTTTATAGTACTGTAGAAATATATCTCCTACTAAGCTAAATCCACTGCTTTAGGTATCTTGTATTTTTATGTATTTATACTCTATTTGGCTTGCTTTTTGACTTGTAGTGTTGGAAAGAGAGAAGAAAAAAAATTTTTTTGTCTTCTATTTTAGTTGTGATTTTCTAATATGTTGTACCACTATAATTTGTGCCCATTAAGGTCTGTGATAAGGCAAAGGAGTTACATAATTTATTTGAAAGAGAGAAAGCTATTTGCTAGTGAAGGTCATTTAAAGGATTTAGAAAAGTAAATTAGCTTGAGGTGTATAAAATCACCTTTGATTATGGTTGATACTTTTAACAAGAACAAAAATTAACCTAACTAAACAATTTTTCTTTTGGTAAATTTAAAATATCTTCAACTGCATTCTCACACATTAGAACATTAAAAATATATTCCATCTGACCATCACACTGGCTGGCTGGTTCTGGTGTGAGAAGGGCCATCCCTTATTCTCAGAGAGAACAGCTTTGTGCCCAGTAATCGAGGCTCTATGAGTGCATGGTCCTGGGATGGCAGTGGACTATGGCTCTTTTACCACTAGTCTCTCAGTGACCATGGTAAAAGCTGTGAATGAAGTGCAGCTGCCAGCAGTCTGGAGGGTTCGCTATAATGAGTATTTCTCTCCAGAAATCTGGCCCCTGAGTAGACAATATAGGAAATTTTTGAAGGAAATAATTGGTTCATCATTCAATTTGAAGTTAAATTCCAACCACCTTTCATTATCCTGTGGATCTGCTAGATTCACTCCATCTTTTCCTCTGCAATTCAGAATATATTTTTAAGAAGAGTGGAAACAGGAGCACATTCTGCAGTGTATCTTTTGTTATGTAAACAGTAGAGAAAGCATTGATGATCTCAATCCAATCTGGAAGGATATAATTTTTTAAAGACAAACTTTTAATTAAAGGCAATTACTTCTGCCATATGGGAAGATATTCTTTAAGCTGTGATGTACATAATCCATATGGGCTAAGAAGTCCCATGGCATAAAATACATCCCAAGAGGAAGGAAGGAGGGGGGCTTGTGGGTCCCTTGATATGGAGGCACCAATGGGCAAGTTACCTCTATCCTTGAATAATTGTAACTACTGAATTAATTGTGGTTTTTAGATTTTAGTAGGAAAGAGACTCTCTTGGTAATTATATCTATGGTTTCTTAGAATATACTTAAGGTATAGGGGATCTTTAAAAATGTTCTGTATAGAGGTTCCTAAAGAAGTTAAAAATAGAATTACCATATGACTCTACAATTCCTCTTCTGGGTATATACCCAAAGGAAATAAAATCAACACCTTGTAAAGATACGTGCACTCCCATGTTCATTACAGAATTGCTCACAAAAGCCAAGATATGGAAACAATCTAGATATCTACCGGTGGATTAATGGATAAAGAAACTGCGAGACACACGTACACACACACGCAAACACACACACACAGAGGAATATTTTTCAGACTTAAAAAAGAAAGAGATACTGCCATTTGCAACAGCATGGATGTACCTGGAGGACATTACGCTAATTTAAATAATCCAGACACAGAAAGAAAAATACTACATGATCTCAATCATATGTGGAATCTTAAATTAAAAAAGGCCAATAGAGAATAAAACAGTGGTACCAGGATTGGGAGGTTGGGTGGGACTAAATAGGGAAGTGTAGGTCAAAGGATACAAAGTAGCAAATATATAGGATGAATAAGTCTAGAGATCTAATGTACAACATGAGAACTATAGGTAATAATAGTGTATTGTTTTCAAGATTTTTGCTAAATAAGTGGATTATAGCTGTTCTTGTCACAGGGGAAGCAAATGGGTAACTATGTGAGATGATGGATATGTTCATTTCTTTCACTTTAGTGACCATTTTACTATATATGTATCTCATAACATCATGTTGTGTACCTTAAATATACACAATAAAATTTATTAAAATTTCAAAAAAATTTATTGAGACCTAAAAAAAATGCTCCGGATGTCACCCACACCCTCCAAAAGGAAAACTAGTTACAAATCCATTGATTTATTTATTAGAACCCTAGGTGATAAGAATTAATCATTATTGTAATACTACTGCAAGATACTCATAGGTGAGCCAATGGCTGCCATCACAAATGACTGACCCTGGGCAGAAGTTATTTATAGAAGCATAAGAACACATTTTATAGAAGATTCTTAAGAAATAAAATGTTGGAATAAAGCATAGATACATGTTTAGCTACTAAAATACCTACAGTTTCCATTTATGTGTGGATCATATTGTATGAAATCCCTGTATTAAGACAAATATTATAACCTTTAGAGTAAATATCACTCTTCCCAAGCTCAACAGGAGTCATTTGGCAGCTTCAAGCATCTTACTTACTCAGCCCCGTGGGTTCTCCAAAGCTTATGGCTGGATATGCTCTGACCTAACCTGACAGATGAGCCTAGCTTCTCACTATTGTCTTATTTTTGATCACAATAGCAGGAAGCTCTGACTGTCAAAATCCCAGTTAGTTGTCAGAGTTAAAGCACCCACCTTGGTGGTACCAGGCAGAATTACCCTACTGAGGAATAAATGTGTGAATGCATGTAAAATGCTTGAAATGGTACCTGGCATTAAGTAAATGTTAGCTGTTATTAGAATTATTTAATATTCTGAATGATTCCCAAAACAATGATGTACACTTTGAAAAGGAATGCAGTAAAAATATTCCTCACACTGATCCTGCTGCGTCTGAGTGGGTAGAATAACTTCATAATCCTAGACAAGCAACCACTCGGAAATCTTCTTACAGCTAAACATATGTTTGAACTACTTTGAAAATCAAAGCAATCCAAATGTATTTGTTCATCCCCACAATGGCTGGCAATCTGTGAGTAGTGAGTGAAGGTGTTTTTAGTTTTGGAAGTTGTAGGATAATGAAACTTCTAGACCAGTAGTTTTATTTCAGAGAGCCTATACAATTTGCACATGTAAAAATAGTCCTTCTACTGAACCCCAGAGGGGCTGGATTTCAGCAGTACCAGCAACTCCACAGAAGTGCACAGAGAGAGATTGTTCTAAGAAATGAGCTCTTTGAAAATGTCACAACATTTTCCTGTAGCATGGTCATTTGCTGACTATTTTTCACATTGTGTCTCGCCTTCCTAATACCAAGACTCTCTTTAAAATGCCAAAGATATCCCTCCAAAATTACACATGAATCAGTCATTTGCATTTCCTCATAAAACTCTTTTGCCTTTTCAAAGATCACTAGGTTGAAGACAAGGACTTCTTTCTATCATTTCACTGAGAAGTACTCACTCAGAACATCATATAGTTTCCCTAATTTATTTATGCAAGTACATCATGGGGCACTGCTCCTTCTATACTTTGAAGGCTAAAAATCTGTTCAGATTTTACATATCAGCCATCCTACTCCATGATGTCTTATATCAGGGAAGAATATTGTGATTATCCCTAATACTTTCCCATGATCATCCCTCTCCAGTAGCAAATGGATGTCCATTTTCCCCTTAGCTAATCATAGCCTTTCGTCATTTCTATTAATTGACTTCTACTAGAGCAAGCTTTTTTTTTAGAGTCAGAACCTGTCTGAGTCTATCATCTTTAATTGTTACATTCTTCCTTCTTTCTCTAATTGACTTCTTTCTTGCTTTTCCTCTCCCTCGTCCTTTATTTACGGTAATTACTCCATCATGAAAGCTGCCATCTTTTCATGGAGAAGAGGAGCATATCTTCTGTTTGTGTCCTGTGCACTATGCATGATGCATCAGGTGCAGATACTCATGGCTGGGTTCTTTCTTCCTAAGCATTCAAAGCACTTTGGGAGCATTGATTCCAGAACAAAGTAGTCCTGGATGCTAGATGCTTGTGTGTTGCATAGGGCTGGTGTCTTGGACCTCTGCTACTAGGAGCAGAGGTGGCACTGAGGCTGGGGCTTGAAGCATTTGTTAAGGAAAAAGGCAGGAGTAATACTGAGATGAGGTGCTAAGTTTCCCTTACACAGAGACTCAGGGATTGACAACACACTGAAATAAAGAGTGAGAACAGATAGATAGAGAATAAGGCTAGAGTAAGTTAGAAGTAGAGACCACTTCTAACTTTGGGTCCATGGGCTTTGCTGGGCCCCCAGCAGGCAGAGGAATCAAGGCACTGTCAGGAAAAGGAGCTGCCCTTCATTTAAGACCTAAAATGAATCTTGCTTTGGGGTGGGACTTAGAGGCACAGGATTGGCCTTGTGTAGAGATTGGCAGCCAGCAGGTAGGCTGCCTATGAGACTGACACTTTTTCCTATGATATCTTCTGAAATACAAGATCCTGTGCCAAAAGACACCCACACCAAAATTTTGAATTGTCAGCAGAGCGAAGTTCAGCATTTGCCTGAGATCTGGTCCTGAAAGGTAGTCATAGCTCCCTCAAGAGGGTTGGGAGGGATTAATACATTTTCACTTCATTTTTTCCCCATGTTATTCCACACATGCTAACTATTAAAGCGTACTGTGTTAATAGAATAAGGAAGCAATAAAGGTGAAAATCACAAAAGTGAATTGTAAGGACTCTGAAAAAATTTAATTATTGTCATTCACAAAAGTAAATGCTAATTCTTAAATTATAAAAATTAAATGGTCACTAATTTTGGGATATGTCTGTGATAGGAGATGAGACAGACTAGGATTCTGAAAATAATGATTCTAATCTGCATGTGATTACATGGGTATTTTTGTGTAATAATTTATAATGTGCAGACACCAAGACTTATAGAATTCTATCTCTATACCAAAGGAGGAAGGAACTGAGACCATTTATATTTGAACACTCATTCTTCATTATTTCCTGAGGGTATTTCTATTTCAGATGGTTCATTCTTTTCAAAGCCCAAGGTCTCCTTAGAAAAAATGTTCACCTTGGGGAGGTAGAGACTCCACACCGAATCTTATGTAACTCTTTTCCTGGCTATGGAATATTTAAAATGAGCTCAGAGGAGGGTGAGTATTTTGCATTTCATTGCCTTATGCTCTACATTTCAAGGGTGATCTAAACATCTAAAATGTGTCTGCAGTAAAGTACCCAATCCTACTTGCAATGTCCTTGAATACCACTGAATGTGTCATCACTTTTCTAATACCTGTAACTGAGAATAAATATGACCACAGTGAGGCTATAAAACATAAGTACTCCCCGTAGTACTACTAAGATAAATGCAGAATCATATTAGTAATACTGCTCTGGAGGTAGAACTCTCTGCTGGAGCTCATCATGTGTTTAATGAAAGATACAACCAGACAAATTAAACTCTATATTTTATTCATATTCATGCAACTTTTCTTTTAGTCATGCCATTCCATGAGAAGTCAAGTTGCATTAATGCTTCTCCTGGCCCACCCTGCCCACCTGACCACCCTCTTCTTATAAACAAGGGCACAGGCAGTCCTCTCACAAAGAGGACAGACAGGGCGCTGCTGCTGCCCTGGAGAAGGGGGAAATTGACTGTTGTCATGTCAGATCACCATTAGTCTTCTTATTTTTCTAAGTCCACCTTAGGCATCACATGTCTCTTTAATCTAGAGGCAGCTCAGAGCCCTGGGGAGTGGGCAGGCAGGGTCTAGCACACAGAGAGGGGTTACTTGCTGGTCCTTGCTGCTGGCCCTAGGGTCAGCGAAAAGAAAGTTTGGATTTCCAAAAAAATCTTTGGTGGAGAAAGTGGAGAAAACACGTAGAACACAAGCTTCAGTAGATTTATTTACAGAGAAGAGCCTATTAATTAAGTCTTGTCTACCCCAGCTCGTAGGTGTATTGTCTGCCCAGACCCCTTCCTTCTCTTCAATCAGATTGGGAGGGTGTGGGAATAAGGCTGAATTCTCACTCGGCATCTCGTTATTGAGTAGGGCTCTCTCTGGATCTTGGTGTTTTGTTCCAAGTATGTCTCTCTCATAGATAGTGTGTAGATAGGTTTGGCTTTGCGGCTCAATAGGAGTCTTTTTCTTTTCGTAGGAAAATTCAGACCTTTATTGACATGATAAATATTTGTTCTTAGTTCTATCACCATATTTTATGTTAGGCCTTCTGTTTTTGTTTTATAAAAAATACTTTGGTTTTTTTTTCCTAATGATTAGCTTTGTCTGATATAGTGAATCTTCTACTTTTCCAGGCTCATATATTGACTGCCTAGTATGAGTACTTAGGAATTTAAAATGTGTCCATTTTAGCCCTCCTCTCTTCCTCCCCTCTACTACCCAAATTTAAGTTGATTATAATTTTTTTAGTGTTTATCATTATACTTTATAGATTTATTTCTTGCTTTATCCACTTTAAATATCTTTGACCCTGAAAGGTCGGCCCAGTTACACTACCTGCCCTTGCCTCTCCCTTCTCTTACCAATAGTTGTGATTTAATCATTTCTGTAAGGTGAGGATTAAGACATTTACATTCTAGTCTACAACCAAAAATTCACTCTTTGCTTTTCCAATCCTGTGGTTACATGGATTTAATGACCAGAGCCATACCTTCTACCACGGAAAGTTAAAGCTTGCTCTCTTTCACTTTTGCAAGAAGCTCAGGGAGTGTATATTCATTACATGTTTTAAAAAGTTTGTCTTCTGCCTTTATTCCTGATCTACATTTTGGCTGGATATGTAAATCTCAGTTTATTCTCTTTCTTTGAGGACTTTGTAAGCATTGCTTTATTATCTTTGGAGAACTGTTAGCAGATTCTTGTAAGTTTTAGGATACACTTATCTAGCAATTGACACAGAAATTCCATTCCTAAATATTAACCCAGGAGAAATGCAAACATATGCCTATAAAAGGATTTGGATATGAGTGGTCATAAAAGTTATATTGACAATAGCCAAAGACTGGTGATAACTCAAATGCATATTGGCAGGAGAATGGATGAACAAGTCATGGTGTATTTATACAATAGAATATTACTCAGAAATTAATAGAAAGAAACCACTGACACACATCAACATAAACAAATTTCATAGATATTGTATGGAGCAAAAGAAGGCAGGCATAATAGTGGTCAAACATAGACTTTGATATCTTTCTATAGGAAGAATACTGCACTAGGAATCTGAAGGCCTGGGTTCTAAGCTTTAGTATGCAACCAACTAGAAATGTAGCTTGTGAAACTGAAGCCTTTTCAGGCTTTACTTTTGTCATCTATAAACAGAGAGGGTTAGATTAGATTATTATCAGCTTTTTTGAGGTTCTAAAATCCAGAGATGTTAGTTGTTTGTTGTCTGCAGTAACACAATTAAGAATTTTGAAATTCACAAGAAAACATTAATGGTCTCCAGTTCCTTATAATGTTATAATCTCTAATGACCTTCCAGTTTTAACACAGTGGTTTCTAAAATATTGTGAGGAATTGCTACATACCCTAAAAATGAAGAGTGCAGGGCCGTTAGTGAACAAGGTCAAGTTATATCAGACTTACCAATCTATTCCATTACTCATTTCTTCTTAATCATTTCCTCTTCTACTCTAATAATGGTCAAGCTTTTCTTATAGTTATCAATTCATCAAGTATGTATTGAATGTCCATCTTAAAACTGTCTATGTTTCTTTTAATATTGGTTAGGGAATTAACTTTATTATTGCCGTTTTTTTCTTAATGAAATAGAACAAATATGAAAGGTTTCTACTCTTTATGAAAGAACTTAAAGTATCTTCGGATTAATATAATTTTCTCCACATGCTGAGTTTTTCTTCACTTCAGTGAGGTCTATATTCATAAACAAAATCAGAACTTGTGGAAGATGTAGCTCTTGGAAGAAAATAAAGAGAATAGAGATTATCTCTAAGGATTCTGATGATTTCTAGGCCATGTACAAAGTACTATTCAAGGCTTTAATTCAGATATACTTTATGGCTGCCTAGAAGAATTTTATTTACTTTCTAAAGAATTTACTTTAGAAATTGCTTGATTACAACAATATTTCACTGTGGTCCAGTGGTTCTGAAATTCTTAGATTTTAGTGCTGCTGCTATTGTGCTCTAGAAAACTTAAGAGATACAGTCTAAGTCACTTTGCTTTTTTCACTGCTAGTAGACTAGAAAACAACAATCCCAATATTTCATGTTTGTCAGACTCTGAAGCTAAACCTCACACAAGGCAAGAAATAGAAATCACCATCCCAAATCTCAGGTTCATCCAACACAGAAGTTTCTATCCAGTTTAGAAATCATTTTTATTCTGATCAGCAGGACCTCATTTAAAAATATCTAAGCGTTATAGGATGGTCCCCTTTATTCATAGCCAAGGCAATTGTGAGATAAAATGAGAGGATCACAGTTCTCCCTTCCTGGAGAGGACTAATTTTTCAGGGCTCACCTTTAAATCCTTTACAAAGTATTCAAAAGACTTTTGGTGGGAGCCTTTTTGTCTGACAAAAGTACATTCTGTGACATTCCAGCATCTGCTCTGAAGCTTTGGTTATGACTAGGGATGACTTCCATTCATGTGAAACTTCATCCCCTCCTGCTGCATGTCTTGTGAAAGGTTGGCTAGTTTCATGAGGGTGGAGACTTTGTCATATACTATACTTTTCTCAGAGATCCTAACCAGTGGCTTGTATACCACAGGTAGCCATTAACTATTTGATTAACTGACATTTCCTGCTAAATGCTGTTTCCTCTAAATATAGACTTTAGTTAGGTTTTTATTAAGGATCTTTCAAAATATAGAAAAGATCTATGAATATCTTTCTGGGAAATGTTTAAGTAAGGATGTAGAACTTCGTGTATGAAATAATTAGTGTCAAGCCCTCCTTGGATTGAAGAGAGTGACAGTTAAATAGAATGCATATTTGTTCTTAATCCTTCATCCTTTTCCATATTCTTGCTCTTTGCTGTATGATTTTGAGATTCCTCCCACTAGAGGTGGGGTGTATTTCCCCACTCCACTGTTGTGAATTTCTTTAACCAGTACAATATGAGTGGGAATGACCGCATGCCAGTTTGAGCTAGGTCTTAAGAGGCAGCACATTTTTATTCACCCCTCTGGCATTTCTGCTATTGTCATGAGAAGAGCATGCCTCAGACATTCTGCTGGTCATAGAGCAATGAGAAAATATGATGCAGTACCCCGGTGACCTGCAGACCTGCAAGTGTGATTACATTTGCTTATTGTTGTCCATCATTGTGTTTTGAGGGTGGTTTATGACATTGTTGTGGTGACAATAGCTGACTGGTTCAGATAAAAAACACAGAAGACAAGATCATCTTCCTGAGGTTCATTTCGACAGAAATCCCTTTCAGATAGGATACATAAGTCAAGCAGACAAAAAGTTTTTTAGCACGTGATAAAGGCATATTCACCATGCCATGGTCTCAAGTATTCATTTTCATTTAACAGCAAGTAGTTACATGACACCTCCTGAGATCTCCTAGTTGTTTAGTACATTCAAAAGCAGGAGGAAAGCAGCTGTATTTGTAAGACATGCACATTCTATTGTATTTTCCTATGAAGATACAAAACCATGTAGTCCACCTTTGTAAACTACAAAGCTGTGTCACAGGCTCAGAGAAATCTTCGTGGGTGATCTGACCGTTCCTATTTCAGGGCAGACACAACCTTTATGCAAGTGTGTCTGAAAACCTGAAAGGACTTCCCAATCTTTTGGGCACTCCAGAAAAATATGTGTGGTAGAGAAAGAGATGGCATAGATAGATAGATTTTTACAGGAGGATATACACAAAGTTCAGTGCAATTTAAAAAACAGTCCTGGGGACCACTAGTTGCAGAGGCAAAAAAAAATGTAGAATAAATTGAAAAGCAACCATTGACAATTAACAATATGTAGACAGGAAAGAAAGAAAAGTACCTGACTTTTAGGATAGAGACAACCCCTAAGCTTTCATTCTTTCAAGACCAAAGGCAGGCAGCAAAACAACTTATCTGTACAGAAGGAAAACATCAAAAGGGTCAAAATATGTTCTGCAATCACTTGAAAGGACAGATGAGGGAAAGGACAAGGTGAAGCATGACAGAGGCTGAGACTCAGAAAACCACAAAAGAGATACATTGATGGGAAGGGAGGGACAGAGGGAAAGACACAGGATGTAAGAAGCATTCAGCAGTGTTTATAAAGGCAAGGCAGATTACAAAGTCCTTCAGGCCAGTAAAAGAGAGCAAAGGTCTTAGTGGACTGAGCTGAGGAGTGCTCAAAGACAGCAGCAAGATGCAAACAGCTGTTCAAAGCTAGGAAGAATGCAGAACTAATAGTGAGTGAAAAAGACAAAAAGCAAAAACAAAATACAGAACTTTGTTATCAATAGAAGCAATAAAAATAACCAAAAGTAAAAAGTTTGACTTTTTTTCCTCAGAAAATAATTAAGTTATTGATTTTTATGGACCATGTATGATATACTTTCCAGGTGATAGATAATTGCATTTGTTTCTTTTTAAAATGATTTTTCACAGTATCTTTTTTAATGCAATAATTGTTACAGTCAGAAGAATTTGTATGTCCACACACACATATCACATATATGTGAATTATAAAGTACAATAATGAAATGAATACCCAAAGATACACCCCCCAGACCAAAGTACCAAAACGTCATAAAAATTATGCATCTACCAGTGTGCTGTTCCCCTCTCCCTTCCTTCTGGCTCCCTCTCACAGATAACCTATATCTTGAATTTTCACATTACTTTTCTGTACAATGTGTTCCCAATGAGATTTTAGAGAGTTCTCAGATTTCCCTATCAAGTTGATTTGGTTACATTCTAAAATTTGTGTTTCTTGTTAAACATCAGGGAAGAATAAAATCCAAGAATCAATTCAATATTTTTACATTTCTTAACCAGCCACTCTCCTGTACTCTAACTCCCTTCACTACTCTATCCCCAGGAATGTTTTCTTGGTTATTGGCTTGGCTCTTCTATTGACCTTAACACAAAAATAGTCCACTTTCCAGGGGGTCTAATTGCCAATGCCCAGCTCTTCAGGGGAGGTTTCATCCCTCAATGTTACCCAGAGAAAATGGCTTTTGGGAGTCAAGAATATTTCATAACCAGAGTAAGATGGAGGCTGTTAAGTAGGACATGTAATTTAAAAAAGGATGTTTTGTTACTTCCTGTACATATTTGCAATCACATGTATAAATACAAGCAAATTCGTACCTCCTTTGTTTGTACCTGCTGCATCCACATTTGCTTTGTAAGATTTACAGATACCTGCATGTAAAGCCACCATCATTTCTACTTTCTAAGACTTAAGCTGTTTTAAAATATTAAATGAATAGGAATTTAATAGTTGTTCAATATTTTAAAAAAATAACAGTGTAGAACTGGGGAAGAACTTCCTTAAACAACTAAGAAAAAGAAAAAGGAAAGAGAAAAGAGAGGAAAAGGAGAGAGAGAGAGTGAGCCTATGTTGTATTTCACGGTAAATTGCTCTGCTGCTACTCAATTCAGTTGCTTCATATAATGCTACCTATTTTGTGCAACGTCAAGGTTTCTAATTTGTCTGACTCATTCTTCTTGAGCAAAATTAAATTGTTTCTCCTTTTGTTTGTTAAAAAATAAAAATATTTTATGACTATATTTTTCTCGGGACTTCACATCTGACAAAATGATCACATTTGCTGTATTTAAAGTAGAAATCAAATTTTACATAATGCAGTTAATACAATGCATTATTCTTAAAATAAAAGAGTGATATTATATCTCTAAAAGACACAACAGGTATTGCCCATACTTACCAATTAATTTTTGCCCACCGCACAATGCCAACCTCATCTTCATCTCAGAAAAGAGAATGCAAGTGTTTGCCTTAGAAAGTGTCAAATTATATAGTGTCTATGAAAGTGTTTAGAAATTCCCAAATTATAATAATTGCTTTATGTGCATAACAGAAATGCACTGCTCTAAGTAATTTTTTTAGGAAATTTCGCAGATGGCTATTTTAGCAAACTCCTAAATATTAACTCAGTATATTTTTAGTTCTATACCATTAGAAATAACCTTGCTGAAAAAAGATGCTCTCAGTGATAAGGAACTTTTGAACCTTTTTTATTTTTTGATGGAAGCACAGTTTTTGAAACTTTATGTTAAAGAAAATGTAGTAAATGTGAACCAGGTTGTGAAATATGTAGTAGATGGGGCTAGTTATCCCACAGCTATCACAATTTCACAAACAGAACAACATTTTCTAACAACTTCCAGAACTTAGAGAAAATGCCTCACAATACTGCTTGGTTGAATGTGGCACAGATTCTGATTTTCAGGGCAATATTTCAGCTCATTTTTAAAAATCAAAACTATTTGCCCAAACATGTCCATTTTCACCCACTGTCAGGGCAGAGATTTCTTGTATTGGCCTCTGTGGTGCTCTTGGCAGCTGTGTCCCCTCTTCACCTTGTAAAATTTCCCAGGACAACTACCAGTCCCTTATTTCATTTGATTTCATTTTGAGTCCTTATTATTTTAAAAATATGTTAAATTACTTGCTTTCTTAACTATGCAATCACACAAACTGTAAGCAAAATATCTTAAACTTTACAAAAAGCAATTACAGAATACATTAAGTTGCACAATCAATAAAATACCAGAAAAATCAGCTACTTATCTTATATTTGAGCTAATGTAATTCAGGAGAAAGGTCTTTATTATTTGCTTTCGTGCTTTCAAAGCATTATGGAAATCCATAAATACAATAATTACCATTTAAATAGCTGTTCCATCTCGAAGGCACAAAATCTATGATTGAGTTTTGCCAGATAATCAGTGAAAACTGACACAGAATACTGCTACCTTCTTTGTTTCATTTGTCAGAATGTTTTATCACCTCAGCTTTCATTCTATATTCAGCACATAATTGAATGAAATATAGTTTGAAATGAAAAGAAATCTATTCCCTTTTATGAGAACATTCACCTATTAAAGGTTAAATAAAAATTGAAGAGCATTTAACTTAGCTTGAATTCAAATGACTTGGCTTTATTTAAATATTTAATGATCAATTTCCACCAGTAGCCAAATTTTTCCATATTCCTAAATACATAGGAATATATCTTTAAAAAAATTAAATTGAATTTCTTAGTATCTTTTGGGGAAAATTTTAGATTAATTTTAGGAAGTAATTTAGATAATCTCATATTAGTTCTGCAATCTTTGTGTTCAAATATACATATAAAATTTTAGAAAATCTATTACTCTCTCATGTACTTATAGTATTATATTTTAGTTATTTAGTATATTTTATTTATTACTGTCTTTTAAAACTTAATTGAAGATTAATGGATGAGTTAAAAAATTCCTTAGAAAGAAATGATAAACTTTTTTCATTGTGAGTTTTTTAAGATTTCACTCTACTAGGAATCAAAGTTTACCTATTTATCTATCTACCTTATGGATTTTGCTTCTGATAATTTTGCATGAGATGGATTTTGGAAAATATAATCAATCATATTTAAAATAATTCAGAAAAATTCTGTTGACATTCACGTATTAATAGAATGGCATAATGATATTCACAGAGCGGAGTAGTATAGCAAATTAAAATTGCAGAACATTTTTTTTATTGCTCTGTGTCTTGGAATATTGAGCCCTGAAATGATTTTCACATTTAGTCAAACTACTGCATGAGAGAGCAGTAATTAAACCATGTAAGTGCATCGTCTTTAATTATGTCTAATTTGTATGTTGCCTATAAACATTGTTGAGATGATATCAATTGGGATAAAGTAACACATATTTAAAGTAATATCCATAATTTTAAAAAGTTTAGGCTAGAATAGTTCTTATTACATTGACCACATTCACTAGCCTTGTTTAGAGAGGAAATATATCAGAATATCCATAAGCAATATGGGAGTTAAGAGATTTTCCTAGATCTTAGCAAAGAACCACCTCTTAGATATATTTATGTGGAAGAATTTTTTCTTTTTTTACTGATAAATGTAAAACCATTTTTAATTAATGTGACATTTTTCTTTTCAAGAACTCAGATTCTTCATTGTTGTTGTTTTATAATATTCTTGTGAGGAGCAGACAGGGAATTTTTAGATGTGTAGAATTCCATATTTTGTAGATAAGTGACTTAGAATCATAGCTAGTGCTCAAAGGAAGCTTAGACATCATCATGTCCAATATTACCTCTCAACATCTCCAGTGGGTGGGCATTCACTCTCGGCTTAGATGCAAAGAATGACAGGGAGCTTACATCTTCATAAGGCTGTTCACTCATTCAGTTGTGATTTGGGATGACTATAATTATTTCAAAAAGTCCTCTCTATATTGAGACACTATCTACCTCTTTATGATTTTTCACCCATTAATCTTTGACTTCCACACAAAGAAGATGCACCCTCTATATGCTGCTCTAAAGACTATGTACTCTGGAAGAAAGAGAATGGATCACAAGCTAGGACACGTGGGGTCAGCCTCAATTTCATCATGCTCAGCTGTAGAACATTAGGCATAAGGCAACTAAGTATGCTTTACTTTCTTCATCTATAGACTAAGAATAATGATGCATACCTACTCTCCCTCCCTACATTATACAGCTACTGTGAAAATCAAATAAAATAACATATGGAAGCTCTTTATGAAATCAAATGTCAAGCAAGTAGGTTATTATTTTTGCATTAGTAGTCATTCAAATATCACAGTTCCCTCTAAGTCTTCCCTTCTTTAGGACAAGCGTTCCAAGTACCCTTAACTATTCACTATATGATATGGATTTAGGATTCTTTATAATTCTAGATTCACTTCAGTTTGTCAGTATTTCTATTAATATGATTTCCAGAAGGATGACAGTGCTGGATGCTTACATTTATTTTCTCATTTAATTCTCAAAATATTTATTATTATTTTAGACAAAGAAACGGAGGCTTGGACACGTGAGATGATACGCCACAGGTCACACCGCTGGTAGGTGATGGGGCTGATACTCTAACTCAAGCCACATTCACAGTCCCGTGTGCTAACATTTGCGTGTTGCAGCCATTAAGCCATCATTTATGCTTGCATTCAGTATTTGTTTATGGAGTACATTGTATTAGATATCAAGGGTAAGATAGTTAACAGGGCAGAGAGTCTGTCTTCAAAGAACTCACTGTATAATAGAGAAGTTCCATAGGAACTTAAATGATTATTTAAAATGCTATGTGGTAATTGTCATAACAGAAGTAAGAATGATTATGCCATTATCCCTTTGGGCACTCTATTTTCACTGATAAAACTAAAGATTTTAATTTTAATTAAATTTATTATTATTATTATTATTTTTTTTTTTTTTTGCCAACTAGCACATGGCTGACAAAGTTGTGGAAATGTTCACAGAGAAGACAGAACGTCCCTTATCAGGCTCATTGTTGAGGGGGCACAACCATCATGAAACACAGAGAGGGTTAAACATGGCAAGCTGTAATGTAACGTGCTTTCCAACTTTTGGATTCTATGTGCTTCAGCTACAGTGAAATAAACCCTGAGGTCATATTTACCTAAGCTAATATTCCCCAACCCTACACATCTTCAGTTGATTGTTTAGAAGCTAAGCACAAAACTTGACATTTTTCTCTTATGAAATTCCTTCCTGTCAAATGTAGTTTGTTGTTTTCTTGGAAGCAGCTTTTATCATCCAGCATGACCGCTCTCAAGTCCAACCTTGAGTCTTCTGTAATGTTATCTGCATGCCCTCTTTGTCCTCATTCATTCAACAGAATTTATTAAGCATCTTCCCTGGGCCAGGTGCCATGCTGATGCAGGTTGGGGAGGGACTCAGATCAGTTTATGGAAAAGCACAGAGTGTCATGGTCAATGCCATGATCGAAAGATGCACAGGGATCTAGGGGAGCACAGATAAGGTGGTGCCTAATTGAGGATGGGGGATGGGGATGGGACAAACGAGGGAAGACTTCTGGGCTCAGTCTTGAGATCTATGTAGAAGTGGGGAATGGGGTTGTCCAGGCAGAAGAGCAGCCTGTGCACAGGGAGTAGAGAAAGGAGGAGGATGAAATTTAAGGAATTGTGGATTAGTTGAGTAGGGCTATCGCATGGGATGTAAGGGAGAAATAGTGATACTGATGCTGTGCAGGTCTTTCGAGAGTCACTGAATGGAGGGCACCCTGCAAACTGCCATTGAGAACCCACTCCAGATTCATATCAGGCAGCCTCTTTGTGAGTGAGACCTAGTCCTTTAGACAAAGGACTGTACTATTTATGCATCTTCAGTGCTATTGTGGGTCAAGGAGGGGAGAGAGGAAGGAAAAGATAATGAAGAGGAGAGGAAGAGCAAGGAAAGGAAAAGTCACTCTGACTACAAAGTCTAAAAATACAAAAGTGTAAGGGAAACATTTCAGGTAGAAGAGAGGATGAGCTTAAATGTCAAAAATGGAGAATTATCTGGAAAGATGCCAAACTCTCAATCTTGAAACAACAGCTAATTTCTGCCTCTAAGAAGACTTACACGTAGTGTATGCTTGTTTAAAATTAGGTAAGAAACGAGGACTAGGTCCACTGTGGCAATTAATCTACCCCAAAGTCGAAATAAATTCTAAAGGTATCTCTTCTACTGGTGATCTTGCTCAATTGACAAAGATTTTAGGCTAGCCAGTCCTCTGTTAAATCCAGTTAATTTTTTTATAAGAAATGACAGGAAAATCTTTAGAAAGCGTGATAAAGAAAGCTAGGAACAATTTTTAACATGGACTATTTATACTAAATTCATTAAGTTTTATGTATCTCTAACAATAAATTGTCACCATGACATTTTGGTTTATTTATGTTTTTCAGGCATTGTGGCAACTAAGTAGAATCAAAATTAATTAGATAATAGTTTAACCACTTCAGTAGATTTACAATGAACCTGGCTTCTACTGCCACTTAACCTATGGGACTGCCCCAAAATTTTATTCAAAGGAAACATGAAAATTCAAAGAAGGCTTCAGGAATTTTTTTATCTTCTTTGCATATTTGATTCTTTCCAAGGGTGTATACTTCTATCAGGAATTCCCTGCAATTTAACGCTCCTCTTTAATAACTGTTTTATATTTGGCACTTATATCATAAAGCCCTAGTTTTTAAAATAGTTTTATTTTTTAAAATCTGGTATGTGAGTATAGATGTTTTATCTCCCTCTCTGGATTTTAAATCATAGGAAATTGGGAAAACATCCTGGACCAGTGTTAGGCCCTTCTCCTGCCTGAACACCTGCCAGAAGAAGAATATGTACAAAACACTTAAGCACTGAAATTGAATCTCTCTTTCTGTAATCAGCTCACAAATGATAGAGCCAGATGTAAACAACCATATTCCTTTCCCAGGAGCCTTTCCATGAAACACCAGGAAATGTCTTATGTACCTTTGCAGTCTCAATAGCAGTTAATAGACCCAATGTTACCCCGTCTCCTCTTCTCTCTACTGTTCTCTGGTGCTGGTGCCATCAGTCATTCTTGAACCAAGAGTTTATATTCATCTTAGCTGGCTCTTAGTTATGTGAGACACATATGCAGTGACTCTGCTTTACCCTGATTCTTCTATTTCCGGTAGCCTCTTGGGAACTTTAAAAAAAGCCATTCTCCTCGAGTTCACTATAGCCTGCCTCTGTGCATATCTTTTTGAGCCATATCCTCCACATTGCAATGTGCTTAAGCACATTCTACTGATATATTCTCTCCTTTGATGTTTTGACTTTGTGTGTGTGTTTGTGTGTGTGCATAAGGGCACTTCCCCCTGATCCATATACTTATAATTGAGATATATAAGAACAACTGATAGCAGACACCACTAGCTTGATTCATTGTACATCATTTGGGGAAGGCTTAATTTCCCATTATTCCAATTTCATCATCTTCTTCCCCATTAAAGGATAACAAAGACATCTGATCACTTCATCTTCTATTGTAAAATTATCAGTACACTTGAATTTCTCTTGGTTTCTCCTTCTTCTGAGTTTACACTTTATTTTATTGCCTTTCATCTGAATTCCCTGGCACTCTGTGGATATCCATCCACCCATGTTATATCGTTATACCTGAATTGCCACACCCTCTTTAGAGTCCCCATTTCACACATTATAGACCTCTAGCACCTATTCTACTTTCCTATGCAGAGTAAGCATTGTTCTCATTGGCTTTTCTACCCTAACGACCTCCCTAATGGCACAGTGGCTACCACATAAGAGTATGATGCATGCTTACAGAATGGATGGATAAATGTTCTCATCCTCAACTTGGCTTGGCTTGCAACAGATTCAAATTTACCTTAAGTTAATTCAGGAAAACACCTAATACTTTCCTACCCCATTCACTGTCTAGTAAACATCAGTGAATGCCATCTGGTCTAATTTTGTAACGCAGAAGCCTCTATTGTGCAGATGACAATCATATTACCATTTATTCACATGAATTTAGTTTCCACAAACCATAAAATATGAATTTTCACATATATTTAGCCATTTTTCATGAAAAAGGTTTTAAATGTTTGACCTGTGACAGTAAAATGGATGGTAGATATTTTACTTAGAATTAGTACAACAATTATGCACTGTGTATGTATTTTCATCTGTATGGTATACAGAGGCAGAAAAGTATAAATAGGGCAGGATCTGGAACTGGACTTTTGGGTTCCAATCCTTACTCCTTCCTATATTAGCTGCTATGGACTGAACTGAGTCCCCCCAAAGTTCATATGTTAAAGTCCTAACCCTCATTGTTACTGTATATGGAGGTGGGATCTTTAAGAAGGTAATTACAGTTAAATTATGTAATAAGGGTAGGGTCCTAATCTGATAGGACTGGTGTCCTATTAAGAGGGGGAAGAGACAACTGAGATCTCTTTCTGTGCTTGCACAGCAAAAGGCCATGTGAAGATAGAGTAAGAATGTGGTCATTGGTAAGCCAAGAAGAGAGACCTCATCAGAAACCAACCCTTCTGGCCCTTTGATCTTGGACTTCCAGTCTCCAGAACTGTGAGAAAGTTAGGTTTTGGTTGTTTAAGCTACCCTGTCTGTGGTATCTTGTTACGGCAGCTAGAGCAGATTAACAGAGTGACCTTCAGCAGATTGTTTAACTTTTATGAACCCTATTTTTTGTAAAATTAATTATTTTATAAAATTAATACTATACTGTCTGTCATAGATTTGCACTGAAGAGACATTCAGATGATACATTTGACATTTAACAGAGTGCCTGGCATGTAGTAAGTACTTAAAAATCATTGGCTATTATTATTACTTCACTGCAAAATCATTCACTGTGACTTGTATTCTTGTGACGGAGAGTTTTTGAGTCACATTTGGGACAGTTAGCAAGAAAACTTCAACCAATAGGAATTCTGCAAAGTCCTGGTCAATCTAGGTATATACACACACAGTTTCATTGTCCTTGATAACTATGGGAACTCCAAATATGCTGCAGTAATAACTTATGAGGCACTTTATAGGCACATTAATCAATTAAAAAGACAATTTACCCTTGGCTAGGAAGTAATTATTATTAATTAGCAATAAAATTAATAATATTGCAACCTTACAAAAAAGAGTGGAAAAGAAGGTGAAAAAAGCAAAGCATGTGAATCAGATTTTGCAAAATGATAAAAACAGATTACTTTAGAAAAATTCACCTTGCCTCATGTGTAATTTTCACCAAGATCTCCCTCATTTAGTGCTACCTCTGGTTATATATCGCTATTCCTGCTTTTATCTCTACATTGAACTTCTTAAATTGGAGATGGGCTTTCTCTGATGGATAGATCTTCAAGCCACACATGTTGAATTGCCCCATTCATTTTAATTTTCTTCTCTTTTTGCTAGTCACCTTGGTATATAAGGTCCCCAAAGGTCATCTGGAATATTTTTGTATATTTTTTGTGGAAAGAATCATTGTCCATTGAAAGCTTTTATTCTTGATCTAATTATAAGACACATTCCTCTGCCTCCTCCATCTCTTAGCTAATTCTTGCCTCTTTGTGGTTCATTGCAGTGCCTTGTGTCTGGGCCTTGATTCCTCAGTCTGTGCAGTAAAGGATTTGCTCCACTTCCCACCATCCTCCCTTCCTCCTTTTCAGCACATCATGTCTGGCAAGCCTTGTTTCACAGCACTGGCAACTGCACCTTTCTTCCCAGGTGACTAAAGACCACCAAGTGTTTGCCCAGGCGATGCTCCAAAGCTTTGCTGAAATCAGTTCCGGGATCATTCAGCCTACATGCATTTCTTCTTCAGATCAGCAAATTAACTGTATTTGCTGTGTGAACACTGATGTTCACAGTTAAATCACATAGTTATTCTTTTTTAGACTTATATTGGTAACACTCCTCTCCAAGCCTTTCTTTTCTTAAAATCGTTCTGTAAAAAAATTTTAATTTTCCCACAGTTGCTCATTAAGGTAAATTTTGCTGCTACACCAACATCCACTTTCGTGTCTTATCTCCTTGCTCAGACTATGACACATCTGTCTCTTTTTTCGTGTTTTTTTTTTTTTCCTTGTATTTTTGTGATTCTGACCATGGCTGTATTGGTGCCACCCATTTGCTGAGTCATCTTTACTTTCTTCTTTAGCTTCTTAACTTTTTCTCTAAATGTCTCCATTAATTATATCTGATTTGGGAACATCAATTTTGCTCTTATACCTTTATAAGGTTCTAAATTTTATAAGCTACCCCACAGGCCTCTGGCATCTTGAAAGTGGACTAAGTCTCACCTATCCTTGATTATCTCTCATATTTTAAATGTTGCTCATTTCTAAGGAGATATTCCACACTCTTAGCATTTTCATTCAGTATTGCATTATTATGGCCAGATTCTAAGTATTTGAGTTTATAGGTCAGTTTTTTATTATTTCCCAACCTATCTTCATTTCTGTAAGTATGCTAGAATTCTCTACTCAACATTAGCCATCTTGTTAAATACAGATATGTTTCCGTATTCTTAAACAAGTTTCCCTTTTTATATTTCTTTTGGGAAGTGTAAAGTTTCACAAATTTGATATTCCCCAATCTACTTTGTATCCTCATCTCTATATTTTCCAAACAAGATAATGCATCTTTTAACCATACTCATCACGGAGAAGAAAGAAAAAAATAAATCTTTTCATGGTTCATCCATTGAGAAAGGTTTTTTATTTTATTAAATTTTAGAAGAAACTCTTATTCCCCTCATTCTCATGTTTTGACGAGAAGATTTTCAATGCACTCATCAAGAGGATATACTGAAGACACACTTCTGGATATTAATTTCATGCAGTCTCACCTTGGGAAAAGAAGTAATCATTCTGATTGGTGAGAGTGGGAACAGGGAAGAACTTGGCATCTACTGGGCCCTGGTAACCTGGGGCTGTCACAGCACTGAAATCAAGGGCCTCAGCATGTCCCTGTCACCGCTGTTAAAGTTAAAATGGAGACCAGGCCTGAAGAAGCCCTGTGCAGACAAAGCCAGTTAAGCTTCATAAGTGACCTTAACCTTGCTTGATTTCCAAACATGAGCAAAACTTAACTTGAGCTACTTCTTGTAAATGCCCATATTAAAGAAAAACAGAACTTAAGCTCGAGTAATCAAAAGCAGCCAAATGACTTACATAACTGGAGACTTTTCAATGGAATAGACCAAATAAGGCAACTGTATATTTGTAACCAATCAAATATTTTCTTTGCTTTACTTCCGTGTTTGTCTAAAAAAGCCTCCTCCCTTACATTCCCTTGACCACTTCTGATTTGGAGCTGCCGGATGCCTGAATTGTTGTTTGTGGAAATAAATTCTTTAAAATGTTACTGTGGCTCAGTTTACTTTTTGAACACCACTTTGGACTTATTTACTTTCAAATCATCTGCTGCTGCTGCTTTACCTTTTTCCACGTGGTGAACAAAAGAGGGCAGATTTTCCTAGTGTGGTGGGAGGCATGCCATTTTCTAGCTTCTCTGAAGGGACTGGGATTTAAGTGTGGGTCATATAGGTCCCAAGGCCCAGGCTTAGTGAGTGTTATGCGAGACTCCACTGTGTTCTCCAGTCACACTAACAAAGTTGTTCTGAATAAAATTTGTGGACTAGCCAGTTATCTCAGTTGATTGTGAGCATAGGCTGTTAGCCAGAATTCTGGAGTGGAAGAGGGACATCTGGTGGTATTTGGGCACCAAACCCCAAATGGGCCTTCCTTATGTTTTTTCTTTATTATGTGTGTGTGTGTGTATGATTTTCATATGTTTTTCAATTTTTAATTTTGAAATTATTTTAGACTTACAAAAAAGTTGCAGGAGCTCCTATGTATTTTTCACCTCACTTCCCTTAATATTAACATCTTACCATAACTGTGATATATTTATAAAAATTTAGAAACCAACACTGGTACAATATTATTAACTAAATACAGACTTAATTCCACTAATGTCCTTATTCTGTTCCAGTACCCAATCCAGGATCCCACATTGCATTTAGTTGTCATGTCTTCTTAGTTGCCTCTGATCTGTGACGGTTTCTGTCTTTCCTTGTCTTTTATGACCTCAATACTTCTGAAAATTATTGTGTAGGGGTTTTGTAGAATGTTCTTCATTTTGGATTTAGCTGACGTTTGCTCATGTCTTATGACATGATGTGATGTTAACCTTGATCACTTGGTAAAGATGGTGTCTGACGAGTTTCTCCACTGAAAGTCACTGCTTTCCCTTTTGTAATTGATAAATATTTTGAGGAAAATAATTCAGGGGTATGCAAATATCCTGTTTCTCTCTAAACTTTCTCTCACTAACTCTAGCATTCACTGGTTGATCGTGCCTTTAGTGATTGTTACTCTGGTGTTCTCATGGTGTTTTCTATTTTCCTCATTGTCCTCTTCCCTATTAATTGATTTACTTAATCATTTACTTATATTAGTATAAAGTCATGGATATTTATTTTATTCTTTGGGTTATAATCCAATTCTATCATCATTTGGCCACTGGGAGCTATTTCACTTGGCTCCTGCGTCCTTTTATCATGCTATCATCTTTTAAAAAAGGTTTAATTTGGAATAATTTTAGATTTGCAGAAAATTTGCAGAGAGAGTACAGTGAGTTTTCATACAGACGTGCTCCACTCTACTTCCCCTTTGTTTGCATCTTATATTACCATGGTATGCTTGTCAAAACTAAGAAATCAACATGGGCACAGTACTATTAATTAGCTCCAGACTTTTGTATTTTATCGGTTTTTTCATTTTCTTCTTTCTGTTTCAGGATCCAGTCTAGTGTAGTGCATTACCTTTGGTTTTCATGTCCCTTCAGTCTTCTCTGGTCTTTGACAATTTCTTAGTATTTCCTAGTTTTTCATGACCTTGACGGTATTGAGGAGTATTGGTCAGGTGTCCTGTAGAATTTCCCCTGCTCTGGATTTGTTTTATGTTTTTCTCATGATTAGAATGGGGTTATGGGTTTTTGGAAAGAATACCATGGAGCTGAAGTACCTTCTCATCACATTATATCAGGCAGTACATGGTATCTACAAGAAGTTACTGATATGTTAACCTTTATTACTTGGTTAAGGTAGTGTTCACCAGTTTTCCCTTGCTCTATTCCATGGAAGCAAGTCACTAAATACAGCTCACCCTTGGGGGAAAAGGGCTAGGAATTATGGTCTTCCTCCTGGAAGGGGGAATATCTACACATATTGTTTAGAATTCTGTTATAAGAAATTTTTGTTTCTTCTGCCCCATCAGCCTTTGGTTTTACACTAAAGAATACATCAAATTTCCCTTCTCTGAGAGTTTCTTAGGCCACATCTTCAGCTTTTTGTACTCTTGTTTGTGTTATTTTCTTCCTGTTGATTGTATTTCCTCCATGCGTGTTTTTAATTAGTGCTTTATGGTTTCTTTGGAACTCCATTGACTTTCCTTTTGACTCATCTCTTCCACTGATGTCAGGCCCCAGTCGAATGGCTGTGCTGTTTACCATTTAGGAGGCTGCCTCTGTTTCCATTTGCTGGGACTGCTCTTTGCTTTCTCTTTACTGCCACAATTTCTGTAGATATTTCCTTACTTCTTTGTTCCTAATCTGAGGATTTCAGTTCCAGACAGAGTAGTCTTTCCTGACCAAGCTCACCTAGCATCATCATGCTCCTGTTTTCCTTCTTTCTTTTGCTACAGCTGTTGTTTATCTCTAACTCCTCTGTTTTTCTTCCTTTTCCCACCCACGTCACCATCTGGAATTGGTGTATTTATTTTTATCCTCCTTCCTCTTTTCTTGGTGCCCCCAGGGGTCTCCTTGAATTCATGTGGACAGATGTTACCTGCCCAATTGTCCCTGTGCAGCTGTCCATCTCCCTCTTAATGTGCTCTTTCAGATTTCAGAAATATATCCCCCTTCTACACACAGCTCATGGACAATTTATTTTGTGTGATAGTTATGTCTTGTCCTCCATGCTGCAAAACAATTATTATAATAGTTATCCTAATAAAAGTTACTATCATTTATCGTGTACCCAGACTGTGCCAAGTGCTGTGCTATCTACATTATATTCATAGACTTACTGAATTCTCACAACAAGATATTGTCATAATATCAATTTTGTAGATGGGAAACTTAGGCTCAGAAGATTAACTAACTTGAAAGTTAGTTAATTTTAAAATTCCAAAGTCATTTTTCCTCATCATGTTATTCTGAGTCTTTTAATCATTATTCATATGAAACTTGAGCCATTTCTTTAGTACCACTTTGGCTGTCTGGATAGCATTTGAATTCTTGGTCATGTTTAAATGAAAGCAGCCTGGTTTGTGGGAAAACTTATTCTCTGCTTGCTATAAATTTTGAATTTTCCATCAAAACCATGACACTAACAATAATGCATGAAGGGTTTGGTAGATATTTCATATGGATTGTTTATGTAATCCTTGTAACAACCCTTTGCAGTAGGTACTATTGTTATTCCCATTATACGTATAAGAAATTGAATTTTAAAGAATTTTCATAACTTGCTCAATCTAATTACACAAACTAGTTAGTGGCCAAGCTGGAATTTGAACTTGGATTATCTAACTCGGAGCCCATACTCTTAAGTAACTCACCATACATGACAATGTTTGTAGGGGCCAACCCTAGCTGTGGTCATAATTTTTCCCCTTAGTTATCTGTGCATACATTCTCTGTCTCTTTTACCTTTCATCCTTAGTCTTAACTAAAAATTATCATGTGCGGAATAAAATTTTGAGTAGGTCTCCAAGGTTAAATGAAGCATTTCATTTAGAAAGCATCATTTAACATATTCTCAGACTATGATATTATGTTCCTACAGACCATTGAAGGTAGTCAGTCACAATGGAACATTAAGAATTGAAACAGTTCTTGGTAACAAAGAAAAGAGATCTTTGCATCCTGCTTTAATTCACATATTCCTGGTGACAGAAAGAAGATAGTGGCATTAGCCACTACATATTCATTTCTAAGTGACATATTCTTACAAATTTCTAAGTATCAGTAATTTACAGTGTGCTCTCCCTTGTCAAGCATTTTGAAATTTCATTACCACAGTTTTAAGGGGATACTCAAATATTTTCATTTGCTTGGAAATTCACTGCATTCAACATCAAACATAACAATTGAGCCATAGATTAAGACTTGAAAATCTTTGAGATTACAAAGGTATTCGTTATTATGGAATTGATTGTACTGGGATTTAACCTGTTACAACTAGTGCAAATTTTCTAAGTGGAACAGAGGGTTGGCAATTATTTAGCAATTTCGGTTGCATAGAAAGCCATCCGTATAGAAAATATATCCAAAAAACTCAGTGAATTAGAGAATTTGAAGAAATAAAAAACTGAAGAAGATGAGTTGAACATGTTTTCCAACAGTTTTCTCTTGAACTGCTACATTTATTGTATCTATTAGAAAAAAAGATGATGGCAAAATGACTGAGATATAATAAAATGTAGTCAATACATTACTCTTCCAAGACCTTCTGAATGATCACTGTTGCATCAAAAACATAAAGGCCTCAGACTTTGTGCCCTCAGCTTTCGGGTCTCTCATTACAACAAAATATACAGGTGCCTTCATCAGTTTCTGCAAGCTATTCCCTTCAGGTCCCTTGATTCTAGGATATTGCCACTCAAATCAATATTATTCTATGATGTAAAAATGATTTTTTTCTGAAAATAGATAATGCAGAATTTCCCTGTTAGGCTATCCTTTCCAGTGACCCATTGCCATTAATGACCTCCTCACTACCAACAATAGCCAAGTATCTCCTAGTAACCAAGAGAAACAAAATATTTAATGCTATTTCAGCCACTGTTGCCACTTTCTTGTGTGTGCTTCTGAGGTACTCTGCTCTTTTCTACAAGTGGTAGCATTTCAAACATAACTGCTGTGCGGCACCTTTTAAAAGAAATTAATGGTTTCTCTGTTCATAACTCTGTGACTGTTGTTGGTATACCTGAGTATCCTATGCTTTCAAAAATATGTATGTTGTTATTGCCTATTTTATTGTGTAAAGTGGCCTATGGAGTGTTCTGTCATGTTTTTATGTTTCTCAAATAAATCCCCTTTTAAAAATGTGTAAAAAAAAAAAAAGAAAAGAAATTAAGAGGCTTATTGAGGCATAATGTACACACTATACAATTCACCCATTTTTAAATGAACATTCCAAGATTATGTAAGTTTACACAGTCATGCAACCATTGCCACAGTCCAATTTTAGAACATTTATATGACTCCAGAGAGATCCCTGGTGACCATTGGCAATCGTTCCCAGTTCCTACCCCAGCCTCAGGAAACCACTCATCTATTTTCTATCTCTGTAGATTGGTACTTTCTGAACATTTTATGTAAATGCAATCACACATAATATGTAGTATTTTGTGACTGGCTTTCAAGATCCACCTATGTTGCAGAATATATTAGTACTTCATTTCTTTTTATCATTGATTACTACTAATGCAGAAGTTGGCTTCCCTCATCCTTCAGTTTCTCCATTCACATGTGCTGTCTGTTTTATCCTTTGTTGATCCTAACTCAGAATTCAACACTTCTTCTAGTCTCCTCCAAGTGACTCTACTCCCCCCAAAACCTTATTGAGTTTTATAGTAAACTTTCCTGTAGGTTTTGTAGGGAAGCAGAAGAGAGCATATACATTTACCCCTCACCCAACCAACTGGACAGCACCTAACATGCACTTGTTTTCTCCCGAGACTCCTTCAGCTTCCTTACTTCCAAGACTTCATTCCTTGGCTTTTCATTGCTCAAAACCCAGGTTTGTTTGCTCTCTATCTTTCCCTTTGTTTTATTCCAGTTTTCCTTGATTGTCTTTTTCCATCTCAGGAACAAAAATATTTCCGCCCTTTGACTCATGCATGGGATATTAGCAATCCATGTTTGCTACAGTTTCCCACCCTTGGAGCTTCATTTTTTACTCTAATAACTTCTCAAAGTATTTTTTCCAACCGCAAACAATGGTTTCCCTAAGAAGTATTTTGATGAATAATATCTTTTATCCTTTTCCTGTTACATTAGTATGAGGAAGCTCTTGGAAAGCACAAGAGAGGAGAAGGACTGAATAAAAAAGCTGAGACAAGGTCAAATACAATTGCAGCCTTTTGCAGAGGGGTCCGTTCTAACACTCTTTCTAACTGGCATTCTAACATGCCTAGATATACTTCTTCCACTTAGTCCTACCAGAGCTTTAGGCATTCAGACACAAGAACACTTGATAATTGAGCATTTTAATGTTTATGTGGTGAAATCTTGATTAGAAAGAGCAAGAGGCTTTAGAGTTGAACATCTCTGGGTTCAAATCCCAGCTCCACTACTTCCTGGTTGAGTAAATCTCTGCTAAATTGCAAGAAATAGTAATATGCCATTGTGTAAGGATCAAAAGCTGAACTATACAAAGCACCTAGAACAGTGTTTGGCACTACATAGGTGCTTAATAAGTGGTAATTATTTTGTCACATCTCTGGAGAGAAGAAATAACTGCCTGTCTCTACTTGGCAACTTTTACTCTTTTTCCACCACTAATGGATAGACATATTTCAAGACAATCATTAAATAAATTAAATTCTCAGTCTTCATAGATAAAATTACTATAGGAACTTTATTCCATCAACTTCATAAAATGATTAACTTATTGTTTTTAAAGGCTTTGGCAGTTCCAATATAAGGACAATGGAGCCATCCTTACCATCAATCACCATCAAAAAGTGGTAGATGATTAATTCAGAAGTTGTGGTTTAATAGTATCTATTATAAAAATAACATGTAACAATGAAATGAATTTTTTTTATATAACACTGTATCCTTTGGGTTTTTTTTCTTTTATTTCAGAATATTATGGGATACAACACTTTGGCTATATATATTGCCCATGCACTGCCCATGTCAGAGCTACAATCATGTGTATCCCCCAAACTATGTGCCCCGCACCCATTCAGTGAGAGTTTTCCCATTCCCTTCACCCCCTCCCACCTGCCTGCCCCCTAATGAATATTATTGCCACGTGTGACATAAGTATTGATCAGTTAGCACCAATTTGATGGTGAGTACCAGTGGTGCTTGTTTTTCCATTCTTGTGATACTTCACTTCGAAGAATGGGCTCTAGCTCCATCCAGTATAATACCAGATGTATATAACACTATATCCTTTGATATTCACAACAGTCCCTTGAGGTAAGTAGAATTTCTGTGCTTATCCCTAGCACAGGTGAGGAAACCAAGGCTCAGACACATGAACAAATCTGAATCCCGGGCTTTTTCCTTTTCATTGTAAAAATTTGGTTAAACGAAATAAAAAATGTAAAAAGCTTCAAAAGTTATAAAGCATTCTGAAAATATAAGTAGTTATTGTGATTGTTCTTATCTTGAAGTAGATAATCTAGAACCTAACTTGCCTTTTATAGTTAAAACCAAAGCATTTAATTCCACTACCAAAAGCTTCAGGGAGTTGGGCTTTTCACAAGCTATCTTAATCTTGATTCTTTACTAAGGATCTACCTTTCCTCTAGGTCTGCACAATAAGGTGGAGGTTAGAAAAAACCCAGCCTTCAAGGCCTTCTGGATGCCTTGAGGAAATAGTTTACCCAGGACCAGGTCCCCGGCAGGAATCAGCTTTGCAAACAGAAGGCATGTATAATCCTTTAAACTTTGGTTGCAGATACAGCCTTGGATACTGGAATCATGTGGAACACAAGGTGTCTTCATCCTAATGCCTTCTGATCAGAGTGGAATTTAAGGACCTTACAATTTTATGATGTTCTTGCTCTGTTGTGCTCCTTTCAAGTTTGTGTTAGACGCGTCTCCCTATATAGTTGTAGCTCTTCTCCCATCCAGATTGACCCTGTAATTCCATCTTGAGTGTTACTGCCAGCAGTTACTATTCAGCATTAAAGAATTTCTGAATGCAACTTGCAGGTCTCTTTCACATTGTTGTTCTAGTGAAGTTTTGAGAGTCTACCATGTCTATAAAATTCCTGGAAAATAGACAATGCCTGTTTCCACTTTCGCTAAAAGTGTACTCATTTTATTTATGGGAAAAAAAATCTAGATTATTTCTGTGTGGGTTTAATCAGCTTTGCATTTCAGAAGATAAAAATACTTTACAATCTTGGGGGAATATATTTACATATAGATTTTTAACAAAAATCTCTAGTATCTTTCCATTAATAGGCTTTCTGAAAAATTCTCTATATGTTTTCTATAGATAAAATTGAAGTATCCAATTCAACTTAAAAAAAACATATGAAAACAACTTAAGGACGTAAAAGCTCAACCCCGATAGATGTCTAGCAACTTAAATCAGTCTTAGCTTCAAAAATTCAAGAGGAACTATCTCTATGGTTTAAAGAGCATTTTTTTTTCTCTTCCATCATATAGCAGAGGGTGGATGGTAGAAGTTTTCCTGAATTGCTGATAGAACAAATTGGTAATCTTCTGACTAAACTTGCCTCACCCCACACTTTATTGCAATACCCAGGAGTGAACCAGGGACTGTTGCTACCCGTCCTCTCTTCCCATGTCTGAGACTTGAGTGCAAGTGGAACAGCGTAAGTCATCAGAGTAAAAGAGAGCCAGGTGTCATCACGCGGCTGCCTCTGTATACTCCTCAGCTGACATAAGTTTAGAATCTACCTTTAAGGTTCAGTGGGAAAAAGATTTTCCAACTTCTACAGAAAGGAGATTTTAAGTAACAATGCTAGATAACTGTTATAAGCTGAACTGTCACCCAACTTTCATCATTCATATGTTGAAGTTCTAACCCTCAGTACCTTAGAATGTGACTGTATCTGGCGATAGGGTTTTAAAGAAGTAATTAAGTAAAATGAAGTCTCATTATGACAGTACTAATCCAATATGACTGGTTCCCTTATAAGAAGAGGACACAGGGACAGAGGGAAGACCATGTGAAGACACAGGGAGAAGGTGGCCATCTACAATCCAAGAAGAAAGTCCTCAGAAGATACCTACCCTGCTTACATACCTTGATCTGGGACTTCTACCCTCAAGAATTGTGAGAAAATAAATATCTGTTGCTTAAGCTACCCAGTGATACAAAGTGATACTTTGTTATGGCAGCCCTGGAAAACTAATACAGTAAAACTAAACAGTTGCACACACACACTTAGATTACTCTTAGATTACTTTAGCATCCAAATCAGAGTTCCCAGGGATAGCAGACCATTATCACTGATTCTATTATTACTCCTCTGGCCGCCTTCGCACCTGAGGTTGAAAGGTACTAGCCTCTATAATCCCTTGGCCAAAGGGCTGTAGTAAGAACAAAGGTTAAAATGCTCCTCTTACCCTATGATGCCTGGGAGGTGACAAGCCCTCCGATCCTTAGTTTTCTCCCCACATCCCTCCCAGATAACAACATAACAGACTTAGGAGCCATCTCTCCTATGTTCGAATATCTGCTCTGCCACTTTACTGACTGTGAAACCAGCAGCAAGCTACTTAACTTCTCTTTTCCCACTAATAAAATGTGGATAGTAATAGTACCTAACCCTATGACGATTGTGAAGATTATATGAGTGAGTGTTTGTGTGTGTGTGTGTGAGCATATGTGTGTGAGTGTGGCATGTAACAGTTCAGGACCCACAGTAAATATTATGTCAGTGTTTGTCTTGTTATTTTCATCATCATAAGCTTCTTGAAAGAATTTGATAAGGCAAACTATGTAAACCACAGCCCTTGCCACAGTAAAGTTGTTTAATAAATGAAAAATCATGTGCTGACTTGTAGTAAAGGAAACAAGGCTTGGAATCAGAAAAATCAGAAGGACAGAAAGAGCTCTCGCTGTCTGTCCTTCCCCCTTCTGTCCCCTCCCCCAGAGTCTGTTTCTCTCCCCGTCTTTCCGTCTATCCTTTCTGTTCTCCAGGCTGAATGTCTTGGTATCATACTTGATTATTATTTTTCTGCAAGCCTGACAATCTGTCATCAAATCCTGTTGATTTTTTTTTTTTTTACAAATCCTGTTGATTTTACCTTCAAAATGTATCTGGAAACAAACTACTTTTTATACCCCTATCTCACTACCACCATGGTCCAAACCACTCTCCTCTCTTACCAGGCTTATTTCAATAGCATCCTAAGTAGTCTTCTTAGTTCTTTGCTTTCTCCCCTTCAGTTTGTTCTGAACATGGCAGCCAGAATCCTTTTAAAATATAAGTCACTCCCCTGCTCAAAACCTTTATTGGCTTCCCAAAGTAAGAACCAACCAAACCTAACAATGACCTACCAGGCCCTATATAATTTACCCACCCCATACCCCCACACTACCTATCTGACCTCATTGCCTACTTCTTCCCCCTTTCAAATTACTTCACTTGGGCAACACTGACTTCACTGTCTGCTTTTTGAACATACCAGGCAGGCTCCTGTCCCAGAGCCATTGCATTTGCTATTTCTGCTGCCTGAAATGTTTTTCTCCCAGATGATTCCATGTTTCCCTTATTCATCATTCTCAGGTTGTGGTTTCCCTGGGAACCCTATTTAAATTTGCAACTTTCACAAAACTATCTTATCCCCATATCCCTAGGTGATTTTATTTTGTCATCTTGTTAATTACCTATCTTTTCTCACTCACTAGAATATAAGTTCCTTGAGGAAAAGGACTTTTATTCATTGTGTAAACTGATGTATTGCCTATGTTTGGAACATCCTCAGTACCTGGAACATAATATGTGCTCGATAAATTTGTTTAATGGATGAATAGAAAGATTGTCTTAAATAAAATGCCGTCTTTTGATGGCTAATACCAATAAAGTGAATAAAACTATGCGTAGACATAGTAAAAAGGGCTAAGGGGTGGAAAAGAAGAGAATTTTAGGAAATTTAAAGAGCTTAAAAACTTAGCATGTGGGTTTAAATATTTTCACACATTTTCACACATGCTAGTTGTTCCAATGGGTTTTATGAGCTATACTTGAACGTCAATATATAAAAGCTTTGCAGTTCAACAAGAAATTTAGTTCTTTTTCTCCCAGGAACTTTCTTTTTTTGTTAACATTTATGTACATATATATATATACACACACACACACACACACTAGAAAATCTCCAAATAATTCCACCTCACATATATATTATATGTAAAATATATATATAGCAGAAAATTTACATATAATTTTATCTCACATATATAAATAGCAGTAATAATAATAGAATCTGTTTACTGAACACAATGTATTTAAGGATTACACTATCTTATCTGATCATGCAAAAATGCTTATTTCAGAAATGAATGGCAGACCTAGGATCTATGTACAGATTTGAAATCTCTAGCTAGGACTATCTTTAAAATCTGGTTCTTATCATTACTTCAATATACCACCTAGTTGGTAATATAGATATTCCCTTGGGAAATAAATAACATGTTCATCATTGTTTGAAATAAAATTCATAGGAAGTAAGAATTTCATAGTAAGAGTTTTTTTAATAGAAAGCTTTGTACTTATTTCTGGAAACTATTAACTGTTTCTTGCCTAATTTGAGTACAAGCCAATAGACAAGGACCAATTGTAGGTTTGGTTTAATACAGCATTACTCCTTCCCAAAAAATGCTCAAAATTGATTATAAAATAATTTAGATTCAATCAGTCATGCCTACTTAATAAAACCCCAATTAAAAACTCTGGACACCAAAGCTCAGGTGAGCATCCCTGGTTGGCAGTACTCTGGATATTGTCACACATCCCTATGGCAGGAGGATAACATGTCCTCTCATGGGGAAAAGACAACATAAACTTCATGTTTGGAACTGTCCCAGACCTAACTCTATGCATGTATCCCTTTGGCTGGTTCTGAGCTATATTATTTAGCTATAATAAAGTTGTAATAATAAGTATAGCTCTTACCTGAATTCCATGAGTCATTCTAGTGAATTATCAAACCTGAAGGGGCAGTGAGAACCCCCAAATTTGTATCCTGCTGGTCAGAAGTGAGAATAGTCTGGGAACCCCTGAATTTGCAGCTGATATCTAAAGAGAGAGGCATCTTATGGTGGATGATGCCCTTAGCCTGTGAAGTTTGGCCCAACTCTGGGCAGTTGGTGTCAGAAGACATTGCATCTCTCTTTCCCTACCTCTATCCAAATACTAAACATCTTTAGTACAAGTAAATTCTAGCTAAATATTGATGCTTTTTTAACATAAGGTACTTCTCTTTTGTTAAAAGAAGATGATACTTTAACAGTGACAGATTCATTCACATGATTCATTTTGCGAGGTAAATGGATTGTCATGGTCCCCTTGAGAAGATACAAAATGAGAGAGATATAGCCATATCTAAAATATCTAAAGAATTTTCTTTTAATCTTCAAAGGAACATAAAATAAAAAGTATGGTAAGAGAAAATTGCAACTCGTGATCATTTCCATAAGAGTGCAAAAATTGCCACAGTTCCACTGAGGAAGTACAAAATGTATAAGATCTCTGTGTGTTTCCAAAATGTCTTTGAATTGACTTTCTAAATAAATTTAAAAGTGAAAACATTAATATAAAGAAACCAATCATGGCCATTCTTAAACAATGGTAAGAATAAACCTGAACATACAGTTCTCTTAATCTGGAAAGTGCCTTTGCATATCTGATTAAATGTAGCTTTGGGGGACTTAAACCAAAGAATTATATGCTTCTTAATACTTTTTTAAAGATTATTACCACTACAATAAAAAAATCCTACTTATTCTTCACTCAATTATGTCATTGAATCAATCTTTAAAATATAGGGTGACATTTCAAATTTTCTTCCTCCTGCTGTTTGTGTGGTAATGTCAGTGATTTTTAAATGTCACCATTTTGTCTACATAACTTTACATAGTCTATCAGACAATTCGAAAGGTATATGGATTTTTTTTTATTTTTAGAATTAGTTCTAGATCATAAGTTCTAGGTGATGGAGCCGTGACGTAGATAATCCAAATGAATGAATCCTTCAGGTATCTCAGTTCCGGATGGAGTCATGTTTGAAGAGCCAAAGGAGGGTTGGGAAACTAGGTTTGAGTTTGCAGTGTGCTCTGTTTTCAGATCATTGTAGCAGGGGTAGGCCTGAATCAATCGCAGTGATTTTTTTCCCCTTTGTATTTCATCTTTGGTGGATGACAGAGTAAATGCATCCTGACTGTTCTAATGTATCTGTTCTCATTGCAAAGTCTATATGAAGACGTCTAATATTCTAAATGCATTATACACAAGAGTAATGCCGGTTCAGCCAATAGATTGCTGATCTAATGATAAACACACTTAAAAAGGAACTATATATTTAAGAACGTTTTTGATGACACACTCAACTCATATATAGCTCACTATCACTGAGAGGGGTCCAGCTGAAGGAAGGCCACTTTGTTAGGCATGCTGCTGACATTATTATTTCTGCACAAATGTTGAAATAAGCACCTAGATGGTCAGCTGACTAGTTTGCCTGCTGCTCATTTTTGTTTAATTATTTTATGGGCTGAAGCTATTAAATGAGAACACTTTGACAAGAAAATGCCCCTCAGTATGAAAGTATATGTCTCAGGTTTTCCTTTTTTATAAATACCATGGCATTTTATTATAGCAGGGGAGATGGAGGGATCATTTCAAAATACTTTTTTCATTGTCATTATCTCTTTAATTAGACTAGATGGAATTGGTATAAAACAATTGGAATGCTAGCTGGTTGACTCAGTTATTGCTTGTTGCTTTTTTCCCCCACCCAATTAAACCACCTCTTCACCCACTGTCAGCACATTCTGTATTTTCCTCTCAGGATGTAGAAAATGTTATTCTTTTGTATTTCTGCTTGATCTCCATAGCATTATTGTTTTAACAAAACTTAACTAGATTTCAACTCCATGAGGATTTCAACTCTGTGAGAACGTCTGTTTTATCTCCATTAACCTTAGCTTTTTTGGTAATTATAAGGTTCATTACAAAGAAGACAAGTTTTGTTTGATGGCTGCCCACTTTTTGTTTGTTTGTTTTTATAGTCAGTGCATTTAAAAGGAACTTTATTACCCTGGTGTTCTCAGTTACCTGGTGAATTAGCATGCAGTTTGTTTACTAAGTATTGATGGTTTTCTGTAAATGTAGTCATTAAAATGTATTCTGTGCTACTTAATTGGGTGGAAATTGTGTTCCTGGTTATTTTACAGTCTGAAGATTACATTTTAATGTAACTTGTTTTTCTCTTTTGTCCTTTTTCTTAGTGAGTGAAAATACTAGATATAAGCTGTTCTACTATGAGAAAAAAGCTGTTTTAGAACTGTGAGACAGCTGGTAAATGAAATTGTAAAATATCAGAGAGATTAAAAATATCATTGCCATACAATGGGGCTAACAAAAAAAATCCTCAAAGTCTAGATTATGGGACTGGCTTGTCCCGGAATACAGAAAAGACCCATTTATCTGATATTTATAAAACCAGTGCAGAACTTTTGATGCTGTATTATATATAGATAATTGGTGTTTGAGAGAATAACCTTGAAGCAGTTCAAATTTTCCAGGAAATATCAAAGAAAGATTCAATTATTTTTCATGAAATTTTAAGTTATTATATTTTATTATATTCAAATTCTTAGAATTATACATTATGTTGATATATACACATACAATATATTTTATATACTAATTCTTAAATAATGATGACTATCTTTCTGTCACTTGGGACAAATTAGTTCACCATAATGAATATGTCTGTAATCTAAAGGCGTCTAAAATCAATCTATGTTGTACTCAATGTTCTCTTAAATTTTGTACTATGGCATCTAGAGTGAGTTTTGGTTTATTTACACTCAGGCCTTGATAACTGTAACAATTAATCATTACAATTACTATGTATTTTAAGTTCTGATGAATATCAACTAAACTCATTAAAATAGTAGGAGACCCATTGACTTTGCATTAATTGGTTCTTAGAATAGAACTTTCCCAGAGCTACAAATGTATGTGCAGATACATTGTTTTCTCTACTCTTGCCCACATGTAATCAGTCTCCGTTCTTCCTGATAGCTAATTTGTATTGTGGCTATTTATTGAATTAACTCATACTGGGCTTTCATAAGCAGTTGAAATCAGCTAGCTGTATAGGAGACGCCTATATCTTTAGACTTCTTTGCTGTTTTCAATATGTTTGCAGGTTTCTTCAATGAAGAAATACTCTCTTCTTCTTTTGGCTAGCTACCATCCTGGAGTGACAAGATAGAACTCCAAGTTTAAATGTATTTATATGTGTGTACATGTGTGTGCATGTGTGCCTAAGTGTATGGGGGGTAATCAATATGCCAAGTGGCTATTTTAAAAACATTCCTTCTATTGTGTAACTAATCTTAAAACATAGGCACAATTTCAGAAATCTCATGAATAAATGTTAAAATAATGTGCTATTGCAGTAAAAAGTGGCTTCCTTATGGGAAAATGACATGTTAACCAGACCCAGGCAGCAAAAGATTGATTATTCATTCAACAGCTTTACCCTGAGTGGCAAATACAAATTTTGTGCTGATTTGATCAGAAAAATAAAATCTTTTTTTAGGAAGGAAAAAAAGATTACCTGTTCTATTATACTTTTCTCAAAATTTTAGAGGTTTAACTGTATTTGATTAAATTGAAATTTTTTGATTTTTAAAAAACCCACCTCTACCAAAAAGGAGTAATACTGTCCAGTTATCTTTATGATGAAAACTATGAAGACTCAAAGTAATCGGATTATCACGTGATGGAACTAATGAGCAGGTGCTCAATAAATACTTGTTGGATGAATGAGCACACCTGCAGCCACTAGGCCTGTTCAGCCATTGCTAAGGTTGTCTGAAAGGTGCCAAACTCACATGCCATTATGTTTCCTTATGTTCTCTAAGGGAGGTAGTTTTTACTGTAGCTAATTTAATTGGTGTATCATATTACTCCCTTATAATTTTAGGATGTATGCTAATTTGGTCAGGGAGTGAAATAAGCCCATTTTAGCTTGAACTATAAGAAAAAGAATTTTCTAAGTCAATTTAAAGTATACCTTTTGTCCTCTGAGGGGAGCTGAAGAAATCTGCTTTCCTGAATTACCTTGCTTCAGTCCTTTTGCTACCCCAAGAGGAATCCAAGACCCTAATTGTGCTTCAATGGCAGGTAGAGGTTTCAAAGAGATTGATTGTGGCTACTATTCACAGAACCCAAGCTGCAGTAAAAAAAACTCCATTTTAAGGGGAGGTTTCACAAGATAAGTCAATGAGAGCCTACTTTTGTTAGAAGGTAGCATAGGCTTACTTAGTGTAGTAAAAAGGCCATCCTCATGGTCCAGCCTAAATTAAATTGGATTTTCGGGCCAAAATTCCAGATGTAAACAAGACGTAATTTTAATTTGGAGACTTCACAGGAAGGCAGGATCATGGGACCAAGTCAGGATTTACTACAAGTCAGGATGTGTAGTAAGCACTACAAGAATATTAGCTATTACTACTACGTATAGTATAGAAATGCTGCTATCATGTGTTTAAAAACAGTGTTTCTCAAGTAGTTAAATATCCCTCTGGATTTGTTATTATAGGGAATGATGGTGAGTTTAAGGTGAACTTAGAATGCTTAAATCCTAAAATTATAAGGGAATAATACGATATACCAATTAAATTAGCTACAGTAAAAACTACCTCCCTTAGAGAACATAAGGAAGTCTATGGCATGTGAGTTTGGCACCTTTCAGACAACCTTAGCAATGGCTGAACAGGCCTAGTGGCTGCAGGTGTGCTCATTCATCCAACAAGTATTTATTGAGCACCTGCTCATTAGTTCCATCACGTGATAATCTGATTACTTTGAGTCTTCATAGTTTTCATCATAAAGATAACTGGACAGTATTACTCCTTTTTGGTAAAGGTGGGGGTTTTTTTAAGTCAAAAAATTTCAATTTAATCAAATACAGCTAAACCTCTAAAATTTTGAGAAAAGTATAACAACAGGTAATCTTTATTTCCTTCCTAAAAAAAGTTTTTGTTTTTCTGATCAGATCAGCACAAAATTTGTATTCTCGGGTCCCTTGGCCAAATAGCATTCTAAGTTCACCTTAAACTTACCATCATCTGCTATAATAACGAATCCAGAGGGATATTTAACTACTTGAGAAACACTGTTTTTAAACACACGATAGCATCATTTCTATACTATATGTAATAATAGTAACAGCTAATATTCTTGTAGTGCTTACTACAATAAGTGTTTGACATGGAATACCTTAACACCCCTATGAACAAAACATTTTTTCCCTATTTTGTAGAGGAGGAAACTGAGGCTTATAAAGGTCCTTTCCAAGATTTCCTCATCTTGATGAATGTTACCACTGTTTATCCTGTTACTCAAGCCAGGAATCTAGGGCTGCCCTTGAATACTCACTTTTCCTCCCCCTTCCTTCAGTTTATCAGCAATGCTGATGATTTTTATTCCAACAGATTTCTTGGCTTTGGGCTCTCTGCTTCTCTTTTGTTAAATCATCACAATGTTACACCCACGTTATTGGGACAGGCTTCTCACTGGGTCTTCTCAGTTCGTTGCTTACTCCTCTCCAACCCATTCTCCACCAGCAGCAAAAGTGACCTTAAGATACAAATGGAATCCCATCAATACTTTGCTTAAAATCTTTCTATGGCTTCCCATAACAATGAAATAAAATCTAATCACTGAATCAGAGTCTCTAATTCCTGCATTCTTTGGCCCCTATTTATGTCTCCACTTCTCCTTGTTCCCAACTTGACCTGTTATAGTCACACCTTTCGGTTCTTTGAATGCGCTGAGCACACTGCCTGTGCATGGTCACAGCCTGGGCACTCCCCTCTGACTGGAGTGTACTCCCCACTTGTCACGTAGCTAATTTCTTCTATCCTTTTAGGTCTCAGTCTTGAATATTAGATCCCCACAGAGATCTGCTGTGACCAAACTACCTAGAATATATTCCTGCATTCTCATTCTTGCCCTTAGTCTCCTCTTTGGTCCTTTTGTAACATGGATTACCATGTGAAGTCATTTTATTTTTACTTGTCTTTGTGTGTGTGTATGCATGGGAGGGGGGTACTATGTTTTCCCTAAGATATGTGTCCCAAAAAAGCAGGTACTTACTGTCTTCTTCAGCATTATTTCCTCAGCAAAACCTAGTAGAGAAAAAAGATAATCAATAAATAATTTCTGAATAAATAAAGGTGAGTTCAGACTTTGATATTTTTATGGATGTGATATTTAAAACAGGAATTTGTGAGAAAGAACAAGGTTACTGACTTTGCTATTTACCAGATAGTAACATTAAAAATTATATATATAAAAAAATATTGCATATATACACATTCTCTATATACATAGTTATTTGTGACAATTACGTTCTATAATGTTTCCTTGAACACTGACTTAGCAAATACTGAACGTTTGCTCCTAAGGGAATTACAGGGTTAGGTGCCTGTGAGCCCTCTGGCCACAACATTTTTATCAATCAATACATAAACTTGTTACCATTTTCTCCCTCCTTCCTTCCTTTCTTCCTTCCTTCTTTCTTTTTTCTTTTTCTTCTTTGTGAAAACACTTAAGATCTGCCTCTTACCAAGTTTCAAGTATACATTAAAGTATAGTTAACTATGGTGACCGTGCTGTACATTGTGTCTCCAGAACTTATTCATCCAGCATAACTATAACTTTGTACCTTTTGACCAACATCTCCCCATTTCCCTCCCCCACTGTTGAAAGCCAATAAAAATGACAACAAGACCACATAATCTTGTTTTATGTGTGTTTTATATAAAGACACCTTTTTAACATATCATTGATTCATTAACATTGATCTCATGGCCAACAGCATTAAAACTCATGCCTGAACAAAGCTCATCTAATACATGTGTTTTCTCATAAGGGGCATCACAGTCTTCTTGTGTTTCAGAACACTAGACAGCACTTCAACACTATGCTTCGGGGCAATTTTTTTAAACAGCAAAATCATCAACAAAAAACCCCACAAAAATGCAAAGAATATGGCATTAAATGGACTACCAAAAGGATATTTGTTAACAGTATAAAAGATAAAACAAGAAGGCAGAGCATTGTTGGACCTCAGCTGAGAATGTGCCCATTGGATGATTCAAATATTTTGCTACTCTGTGCATGTCCACAAATGACCATGAAAGTGTGACAAGTACTGAGTTTTTGACTGGGGATTACAAATAAATTTTAGTGAGTAGGTGAGTTAATAAATACGAATCCCTTGAATAATGAGGATTGACACTATGTGTGCACGTGCATGTATGTGTTTTATCACCATCATTCTTAAGAACAAAGGAAAATTTGAAAAATTAAATGAATTTACATTCATGTAAAGCTCCTTATATTTTCCTTAGTTTTCTCATTTGACCATGAACCCATAAAAGCTTCATCCTATAAGGGTAGGGGGAAACATTGCTCAGTGTGAGGCTAATAAGCAATACATTCTCCCACCAGATTTATTCAAATGTAACAAAAACTTGTTGTGGCAATGTTCATTGTAAATGTTGATAAGTATATAGTGATTTTAAGAGATTAATGTATTCTGAAAAAATAAAACAATGCTGACCTAAGTCTTAAAATCCAGCATCTTCGTCCATTACATCTGGTCCTTGCCTTTGACATGAAAATGACCATATCACTTGATTGCACGAATACTCTGAACAGAGACCATTTTTTGCAGTGTCAAAACCATAGGATAGGCTTTTTCTTTTTCCTTTTTTATAATTTTTTTCTTATTACAAAAGAAATACATGTTTACTGTTGAGAATTTTGAACCTATAGGTAAACCAAAAAAAAAAGGAAATAAATAAATAAAAAGTTGCCCCTTTCTAGCATGCAGGGACAACCAGTGTTAATTTTTGAGTACGTCTCTCTCTCTCGTCTTTTTCCTGAGTCTACACATGCTGGTTTGTTTCCTTCCCCTTAACCATATATCATTAAAGTCCATCTACATTAGACTGGACTTTTCTAACATTTCCCTTTTGCTCTAAGTAATTCTTTGAGGATATTACATTGTCTTCTCTTTTCCACGGGTAAAGTCAGGAATAGGAACACTTCCTTCTCTTTAACTCTCTGCTGTAGTAACTCAATGTAATTCTCTCCTGGTCTGACTGGACTGCCTTACTGGGGTGAGGGTTGGGCTCCTGACAAAGAAGGATCAGTCTGGATCACCATTTTATATGGACTCCTGAAAAAATCAGTGTCATGTTTAGAAGGAAAATGATATATCGTTTTTCCTTAGAGCTATAGCTCTGACATTCAATTTGTTTCTTCAGCTGGTATTTGTTTTTAGTTCACTTCCTCATGGTGATGGGTCTGGAGACACAGCTTCTATACATAACCTTGAATAGCCAAAGAGGGGCTAGTGGTAGACAGTTAAGACAATAATCCATCTTAGGGAGCCAGGGATAAACACCAACAAGCTACAAACAGAAGAATTTCAAGAAAAGTGAGTCATATATTATTCGGTTTGATTTCTTATCTAGATCATCCCAGAACATGATCTAGATCTCAGAATATGAAATTCATTTAGAGGTGGCATGTGATACTCATGGTATTTTTCATGTTTCTAACTAGATCTGCTCTGATACATTCTGAGAAAGAGGAGGAAAGAAAGCCTCCAGTTTTATACTCTATTAGGCTGTCCCTTCATCCTCTCCAGTGACAATTTTGTAGAAGTCGATTACTGAGCCAGAATTAAGCTCTTGAGTGATTTAATGATACTAGCTTCAGGTGAGTTTCACTTTGATATATCTAATAAGGATGTAACACACTGAAATGCATTCTTGAAGTCTGCTGGAAATATTGATTACACATCAGGAATGCATTTAAACTAATTCATGAGATTCTTGTCCAATCAGTGGTCTGCCAGTTTACATGATAAAAAAATAAATGATGACTGATTAGCAAGCACCATGTTTAAATTTAAAAGGTCTCTTCTAAAAGCCCTTTTGTTATGTTGTATGGGAATGCTGTCTTGATGAAATAGTAGATCAATTTGCCCCTAATCATGATGTTTCACTTAAATTTAACACAGAGAGGTCTGTTTACTCTTGTGCTGTTCACCAATATAAGCCCAGGTGACCTGATTTATTTATGCTTTACCTACTTTTACTCTGACAACAGCAATTCATCATCTTGCAGGACGTGGAAGGGTAGGTAAGTTTCCTGTTGATAGTATCCAATGATGTTGCACATCTTTACATTTTATAAATTATTTTCATAGCCATTATTTTATTTGATAAACTTAAAAATTACATGGAGAAGATTCAGATACAGTTTTGGCCACTTTACATAATGAAAATTGAAGTTCAGAGGATTAAATGCCCTGTCTAAACTATCAGACCTAGTAAATTTAAACCCAGATCTTATTATTCTACATTAGTGTGTTCTTTCCATCTTATATTTCATCTAAAACTAAGAAAAAAATAAAGTTTGAGAAAACGGAAAATTTCACCAAGAGACCAAATCTCTTATGTTCTTGAGTGTAAAATAATTATTAATGTGGCATATGGAAGATGTCATGGAAACTATTATTTTGAGCCAAATCTTAAAATAAATAAAAATACTGAAAAAGCAAAAACATCCATTACTGAAATGGCTTTCACACTAGAATAATTGTAAACATTATAAAATGATGGATCCTATCCAATTAAAATATAGACACATTCAGTTAATTATTAAGATGATTTACAAATAATGGAGTTTGAAACTGGTCAAACTGGAAATTAGAAAGTTCTGATAACACAAGTTCTGCATGAAGTAGAAAGGGTTATAACAGAAGCTAGAGAAACAGATAAAAGAGAAGTTAAATTACCAGTTTTCAATCCTGTTTCTGATACTTTAATTATCTGAAGGGATGCTGTTAGATTCTCAAAAAAATTTTCACAACAAATTTTGTTTAAATTACTGTAATCATTCCAAGTGCCTATACACACGTAAGTGTTACAAACTCAAAACAGTGATATACTTTTACCACTCCAGGTAGTTTAGGAGGCACAACTTAATATTTTGATATAATCCTTGGATACTAATCCTGCCCACTTCAGCAGAGTCCAATGGGTGGAGCTCTTAGATTGTAAATAAATGCATCCCCTCCTAAAGAGAAATGCTGGAAGACATCCTTGTTATTACTGTGAAGATGCAAATCATCCCTTCCCAGTCATACTCCTTCCTAGACAGCCAGCTCCCAAGCTCTGCCTGCCCTGTCTGTACCCTGTGACCTTACACCCACTCAGGACCATTGCTAATTAAAGCCGAGCCAATTGGATTCTACTAAAAATTTGAATGACATGGAGCCTAAGTCAGTGTGAAGTATGTGCTAGCTTGAGAGGGAGATTGGGTAGAGCTGGGAAAGCCATTCTCATGTTTCTACCATGCAAGCACTGCAGCAGGAGAGCTGGACAGCGATGAGAAACAGAAGAGGAAAGTCAAGATGACGTATCTCTTTGACCAGAGACATGGAAAGAGGGCGTACTTGACTTCCCAGTTCCCAGTTTCCTTGTTGAACTTCCTGTCCTGGTTTTCTCTTTGATTCAGTAAGATATCCCTGTATCATTTGTATAAGGAATGCTAAGCTTGTTTAAATGAGCCTCTATTTGTTCCAATCAAGTGGTCCCTGAATATGGCAACCATGACCTGAACAAAAGTAGTAGCAACTCTATACCAAGGGAAATACTCTAATGGCTGCACAGCCTCAGACTGGGTTTCAGTTGAGTCTCATTGACAGTTACCCTTCTCTACCAGGAGAAAATAACACATTCATTCCAATACCCTTTCAGCAGGGCTTGAACAACACTGGTGTGTGTCTTATTCTCTCTCAATTGTAAAACTGCAGAATTTTCTACCTGGAAGGGAACTTTAATGATCAAAAGCAGCAGCTTTCTTATTTTGTAAATGAGAGGACTGAGAAACAGAGAGGTTAATTCTCTTGTTCAAAACCTTGGGCAATGCCTGGCTTGGTTCGCTTCATTTGGCCTCTCTCCACAGGATCATTGCTGTCTGTTGATAGAAGGGTCTTTTGAGTTTTCTTGCCTTGGAAAAGATTGAAATGTTCTGCTGTCCATAAAACCTCCAGCTAACTTTAGGTATCCAGTTAGAATCATGTTCAGCTGCATATAACAAATTGCCAGAGACAACAATGGCTTAAATTTATGAGGCTGTATTTTATCCACATAAAATAAATTTGGAGATGTATAGTTTGGGGCAAATGTGGTGGATCCGTGGTCATCCAGGACCCACCCTCCATTTCCATTTCTGCTCTTCCATTCTTAGTATCTGGCTTTCATCTGCAAGATCATCACAATAGTCCAATATGGTGTTTGGAGCTCCATCCATCAAATCTGCATTCCAGAAAGCAGATAAGGCAGGGGGAAGTGACACATCCAAGCTGTCTGTCTCCTCCACCTAATAGCTTTTATTTACATCACACTGTCCATAGCTTAGTTAAATGGCCACTTTAGTAGCAAGAGAAGCTGGGAAATACATTATTTTAACTAGATACATTGCCACTCTGAATAAAATTGGAGCTCTCTTACTAATACAGAAAGGGTAAATGGATGTTTGAACAGCAATGAGAAATCTATGCTATACTTTCCTAAAATTTTTGTCACTCATTCTTTCTCAAAGGATATATTTAGTGGTTATCTTAGAATATTCCCATAATTAGATGGCATTCTAAACTGTAAGGTCAAAGAAATCCTTCCTGAGTCATCTCCTTTTCCTATTAAATACTCCCCCACTCCCACCAATCACCCAAACAAAGTCTGTCTGAACTTCTGTCTAGTTCTGGTCTCCATCCACTATGAACTGACTCCTTTTATCTTCTCTTGTCAGAGATTTTGCTGTAGCACATATTGACACCAGCAATATGAAATGGAAATGCATACCCAAGATATGCTCTACTTACTGTTTTAAAAAGATTTTCATGCCATTATAGAATCCTAAGTAAGAGAACAGTCGTCTAAGTCAGTGGTAAGGAAATCTCCATGTCTTCAAAAAATGGTCTGTAAAACGATGATAACGATGGTATCAACCTCATAGGATTTTTACAATGACTAAATGAGTTAAAATGTGCAAACAACTTAGGACACTGTTTTGAACCTAAATAAGTGCCCTATGAGTGTTAGTTATTGTTATTATTTATTATTGTTGTTGTTATTGTTACTATGAACACAAGATTTTTTTTTATACGGAGGAATATTTAATGGGCTGCTAGGAGAAAGATATTCTTGTCTCCAACACTGAAATTCCTCCCAGGAGAATCACTAATTGGGCTAGATGACAAGGGAGAGGCATTATGTTCAGGAAGCCACTGTAAAAATTGGCTGCTATAATACCATACATAGTTTATCAAGTCGCCTAGTGGTCCCTTATAGCGTGAGTGTTGGGATACATGCTTCCTGTAACAGAAGTTTCTCATTCCTGGGGAAACTTCTGAGTCAAGGACAGTGATGAAGTGGCAAAGAAAGTACTTAGAGTTGAACCAGTATGCCAAATCAGAAGGGAGGCATGCCTTCTTCTTCTGCCTTCTTCACAAGTTGGCATAGACCCATTCCTGGTAAATTGGGTGCCAGATGTTTCTGGATGAAGCTTTTGCCCAACTGATTGGGTTTCTTGACCATATTCCAATAATCCACATATACTTTTGTGAGCTGCATGGAAATTTAATGTTGTTCTAAATTAGGTGGACGAGAGAACAAGAATGTGTTAATTATATGCAACAGTGAACCAAGTGTAAAAACTGAAGTCTTTAAATTTATTCTCTGAAACACACTCCTAGTTGACTTAAAAAAAAAAAAGGAAACTAAGGAAGTAATGAGACCATTTAGTGCCTGAAAATTCTGGGGCACTGGGGTGTACTATACTTTGAATTATACTTTGAACTCTGTTAACTTAGTCATTATTGAGAGGCTGATGTGCCCTAGACAGTGATTGTAATTAAAGCCTTGTTTGGGAGTCTCTTTTATCCCTGATATGGCTGTAAGAGTGTGTGAGAAAGTTCTGAGGATTGACATTTGGAAAGAAGCAGAGTGACTTTTGTAACCTGAGTAAATCACTTCCAATGAACAGTCAGAATTAGAGACAAGGACAGGAACAAAAGGTTTAAGGGAAAGGAGGATCCTAGGTGCAAAGGAACATATAATTCTATCAGGATGATTTATACTGACATGCTACAAAGGCACATTCACCTAGCAATCACTTTTGCAATAGGGATAGGAGAGTGAAATTGGAAAGCTTACATGGACTGAAATTCACTTCAAGTCCCTCTTTGGATCTTCTTTTCTACAGTTCACTTCGAAGAATACAAAAATAGACCTTTGAGTATGATTTTCCATTTCCCACATTGGCTAAATCACAAAGTGTCTTGCATGAGGAATACTAATGCTAAGCACTTTTTAGATGAGGAGAAAGGGTACAAAGATTATCAAGGAAGATCTCCAAAGAACATGAAATTGGCATTCAGGAAAGTAACTGCCTTTCCTCCAACTCTGTGGCCAAGTCTCTCCTGCTTTCTCAAAGATGATTCAGGTTCCCCAACATAAAATGAGAACCATTCTTACCACCTATCTTATCTATTCAAAGTAAATTCAATATATAGTAGCTGTACTAATGGTTTTGTATGTCAAATTACAATGGTCTGCTGAATTTGCAAATTTGCAACAGAGTCTGGAAGATAGAAATATAGGTATAGATATATAAATATAGTATGCTTAAAGTCCGGTATTAATTGGTATTAATTGGTGATCATTTCCTAGTTAGTAACCAAGCTTTTCCTAACCAGTAAAGATCATTTGGGGAGTGGGGTTAGATTGTTAAATAGCAGCTCTCTACCCTGCAAATGGGGAAAGACCTGAAAGATGCAGATGGTGTCAATAAACTGCATTCGGATTCTGAAACACAATTGAAGATACTGAGATGAGGACCCTTTCCAAAGGGAGGGGAGCGAGCATTCCGTGAGAGGAGAAGCATGGAAACGTGCTGGCCTGCAGTCTGACTGGGGAGGATGAAGGAGGACAACCAGATGAATCTATGAAACTAACTTCTATAGAAGGAGAAAGTATCATAGAAGAGGAAGGAGAAAGTTGTGGGAGGTCCCTGATGACTCATATGAACAAAGAATTGGAAAACTGGCCTGAAATAACTCTTAGAATATCTGCTGCCTACATACCAATCATGGAGCCTGGGTAATATTAAAAACAAAGAGTATTTGAGATCACAACCCAGGACAATGTGATTTTATGGTTATGGCTGAGACTTAGCAGAACAGTTTCTGTCTGCCTTTGGTTGACAATACTGAGACCCTCTGACTGGAGGCTTAAGCCTCCCTGGGTCCAGGTTTTGCAAGCGCCTTTTCTTGGAAGCTTAATCCTGCCCAGTTTCCTTTGGCATAGGCTAAGGGCTCATTTAAATTCTCTCTTAAAAAAAACTAATTTAAAAACAATGCTTTGTTATTTTTATGTGCTATTATAAACACCTGCTATAGGGGGTTGAAGGGATTTGGGGGCTGATCAAGGTTAAAGATAAGACCATGAAAGGCAGTAACACTCCACAAACTTTATTGAGCACTTCTTCCACTGGGCTGTATGACAGGGGAAGTTCCTCATAGCATGAGACAATCCAGTGGCTTAAGGGGAAGAGCCACCATCTAGGACAGGAGGAGGGCAAGGGAACTCCTGGGTGAGAGCAAGATCAGAAAGGGGGTTTACATATGTAGGTGATGTCACTCAGCAGCCCTACAGAGGTCCCTGGGTCAGAGAGCTCCAAAAGGTCATAGAAGCTTGGTCTTATAACCACAAGGATCTTTCTTGTCAATGGGTTATAGCTGCCAGGTAAGATTTCACAGAGTATGCAAAGCAGGCAGGCTCTAAATAGCTAGAAATCTGCTTGCTTGGGTTATTTTTGAAACAATTCCATGTGTCAAAATTTGACTTTGGTGCTGGTGGGCTTTTGAGCTGATGGGTCTCAGCCTGCAGTGAAGAAATTAACAACCTGGCCTATACACAGAGGCCATCTTTGGCTCATTTATATAACAGTTATGATAAATGCAAAGCTTAAACCACACCTTCAGGCCACCAATTTACTTTAACAGATCACTTGAGTTTTGGTAAATGTCCAGTGGCTTGTCTCTGATTAACAGACATCCTTATCTTAAGTTAAAACATTCCAAGCCTTTAGACAAAACTTCATTTCTTTAACCAATGACAAATCAAAGAATCATTAAACCCACCATAACTTGTAAGTCCCCTCCAGCACCACCTTTGAGATGTCCTGTGTTTTCAGGCCAAACCAATATATACCCTCCACGTGTTGACTTAGGACCTTACGTGTAATTTCTGTCCCCATGAAGGTATAAAACCAAACTGCAACCCAGCTACCATGGGCATGATGGCATAATTTGTCTTTCTTCCTCCCTAGAATTTAACTTCCTTTATGATAAGAAGTGTCTTTATTTGGTTCATTATTATATTTCTAGTTACTGCTTACCATTAATATAATAAATGTTTGATAAATAATGAAGTTAATGAATCTATGTGTTCTTCTAGGGCAATTTCATCTATTTCTATGACTTCAGCTCTCACCACATTTAAGTCTAGAACCTCAAAATCTTTACTGGGCTCTCATCATTATTTGCAATTGGATATTCCATGGCCACTTCACACTGTGCATGTCTAGAAGTCAAATCTTTCTTCTCTTGCTTGTGAAAATATCACAATTCACCTGACCACCTGTGATGGTTAATTTTATGTATCAACTTGACTGTACCAGAGGCTGCCAATTTGACTAAACAATATTCTAGCTTTGTATGTGAAGGTATTTCTGGATTAAATTTACATTTCAATTGGTATACTGAGTAAAGCAGATTGCCCTCCCAGTTTGAGTGGGCCTCATCCAAACCATTGAAAGCCCATTAGATCAAAAAGATTGAGCAAGGGAGAATTTGCTTTCTCTGCCTGTCTTTGAGCTAGGACATCAGTCTTGCCCTGCCTTTGAACTCATACTTGGACTGGAATTTATACCATCAGCTGTCCTGGTTCTCACGCTTTGGACTTGGACTAGAACTAACTATATCGTCAGCTCTTCTGGGTCTCCAGCTTGCTGACTGCAGAACTTGGGACTTCTTAGCCTCCATAATCATGTAAGCCAATTCCTTATAATAAATTTCTCTTTATCTATCTATCTATCTATCTATCTATTTATCCATCCATCCATCCATCATATATCTACCTATCTACCTATCCATCCATCCTCTTGGTTCTGCTTCTCTGGAGACTTCTAATATACCACTCAAACTAAAATCCTGGAAATTATCTTCAGCTCCATGCCTTTCTGAACCATTGCACATAATTTGTTTCTAAAATCTGTTGCTTTTTACTTCTGAAATGTCTTTTTAGTTAGTACTCTGATTCTTCTTCTTTATCATGAATAATATTGGCACTAAAAAGTGTAAAAAATATTGTTAAGAAGGAAAGGAAGTCCAAGACTGTGCAGAACAATCTAAGAAAACACCTGGCAGTTCTAAATGTGTTCCAAGTTTCCTGGCCAGGATTAGTCACATCCTAGAGAGTAGAGAACACATACAAATGATACCTCCATGAGGAATTGCTGAGGAAATGTGAAAAACATGAGATAAAGTAAAAGAGTGGAAAATTGGAGTAGGAGCTTCACAGGCAATTGAAGATCTCGACTGACATTGTGATATCACAGGAACTTAAGACGCAGTATCCCACTGTCTGCCTTGGGGATCAGATTTCCAAAATATCTCCTTGCAGAGACTACACACGAGAGTGTCAGCACCACAACTTGTGAGCTTTCACAAATAAGTAGACAATATGATAGTGGCACTGCCCAGGGATAATGATAAATAAGGAAAATATGAGAAATATTGGTTTTCTTTATAAAAAGAGATACTGGAATACTGGCACATTTGCATGTGGACATTTACTTCCTGGTCTTTTTTAGGGAGGAGATGGAAGGACTGGATGGTGACAATACCCACACCCCTCTAGTTTGACAAAATATAGACCACCATCACCATTAAGACACACTCATAATGTTAGCTTACATAGGATCTGGATAAAATTTATGATTTTATCATGAGCATGTATCTTTATTTAAACAGTAAATGTCCTTCTGATTTGCAAATACATTAAAAGTAGAATTTTTGTTTTAAAAAAAAAGCCTTGGAAGTACAGAAATTAGGAATGTCAATGTGCTTAGGTCTATATAATCAGTGTGTAGAGGTGGCGGTGAAATGTAAATGAAATGTACATAGTGCTCTTTTACCTTTCTTGGATTTCATTGTTGAATCTACATTGAAATGTTTGCCTGAACAGGAAATCCAAATAAACCTTGCTTGTCAAGTCACATAACTACAAACAGAAAAAATGAGTAATGGTGGACATAGTTAGAAGGGGACAAAAAGAGGAAGCATTTGTAAGTATGACAAGAACAAGCGAAAGTTCAGGAAAAAAAGGTTGACAAAGTGTTTCTCTAGTATGGTGGCAGGGACAATATAGAACATCTTTGTTAAATAGCTGTCATAACAATTAATTCGTATAAGGGTCAAAAAATAAATTTCTTTCACAGGCAACTCTGTCCAAGATCTAGAAATGAAGCTATAACCTCTGCTTCTATTTTTATTATCAATAACAATAAATATAAATCATTGCAGGAATAACATGTTGAATGATGAACAATGAAAAAAGGATATGATTTTGATAGGATTTTGGAGGGGAGGGACAAGATGGAGGACGAGAAGCAGTTTGTGTGCTCTGATCTCAAGGAGAGGACTGAAAGTTGCAGGTGGATGCCCACCTACGGATGGGCCTTCTTGGAAAAAGCATTGTAAAACACTGGAGAAGCAACAGGGGACATTCAGAGTGAGGAGAAGGTGACGGGGCGATTCATTCTGCAAGATCGGTAGGTTCTGGGGGAGATATCCATATATGGGGAAGGACAGGAGGAGAGAGCCCTGGGGTTCTTCGCTCACCCCACACAGGCACTGCAGCCCGAGCTGTGAGAGGGTCCCAAGGCCACCACAGACCTCGGGTCTGATCAGGGAGCTGCTTGGGGTCTGTGCAGTGACATTGCACCAGAGAGTGGGCACAGCAGGGACTGGGAGCTACTATTTCCGGGTTATTGCAACTGACACTATTTTGAGCTCTTGGGTACAGAGTGCCAGGTCTGCAAGGAGCTTGGCTTGCTGGCAGCTGCCTCTGCATTGCACCTGCTGGGCCAGGGAAGGAGCAGGCAGAGCAGATGTTCTCCAGTGCTGTGCCCTGTGACTGGGAGCCAGGCACTACCCCTCACCCTTCCAACAGGGGATTTGTGCAGAACGGGTGCCACAGACACTACAGACACCACCTGAGAAGCCTTACAGGGACTGCCTTTGTGGGACCTGGGCAAGGGGAGAGCCCCAGCCACCAGGCAAGCCTAGCTCTGCACCCCAACCCCTACGACCCCCACGCTGCTGGCTCTACCTCCACAGTTCCTGCACTGCTATCCAATCCTGCTGCCCCCCACACATAGCTCCTGCCCTGCCTCTGGGCTGTGGCTCTGGCTCTGAGCCTCCAGCACTGCTCCTGCTCCCCACCACACCTCCCCCTGAGGTGTCAGCACTGCCACCAGGCCCCACAGATCCTCCCCTGAGGCACCATTGTCGCTCCTGGGCCCTGAAGCTCCACCCTGAGGGGCCACTTAGGCAGCACTGCTGCCGCTGAAATCAGAGCTCTGCCCCCTGATGCTCCACCCCTGGTGTCAGGACCCACAGCTTGACCTGCAAAGCTCCAGCATTATCACTGGGCTCCCACACCCAGCTATGGGGCCTTCCACTGCCAGCAAGCCCTGTGGCCCCACCCTTGAGGCTCCCACTGGCCACCTGGTGGGAAACTGCCCCAAGGTCCAACACTCCACCAGGGACCCACCAGCCTTGAGTGGCCATTGCATCTGGACCTGCTTTGAGAAAACACCCACAGCCTGGATACCCAGGACCACTACCTAGTTAGCCTCACTCAGCTGCCACTGTCCTGTGGGGAGAACATGCTGAGCAATCTGCCACAATGCCAGCCCCCATGAAAAGATTCTCAACCAGCTCCCATCTCAAGCCCCCAACTTGAGGAACAACCCAACACTCCACACAAAGATCACCCAGCACCGGCTTGGACTGTGACAATCACAGGGGAATGGGATAAAACAGAATAGCTGCACTACAGGCTCTCAGAGCTCCCGACCCTCACCTGTGGGGTCAGTCTTTCAGAGTAGGACACAAAAGTGCCATCTAGGGATCTTTCCTTCTTATCATTAAGTAGGAGAGTTCCAAGAAAAGAACAGGTGCCCTGTAACCCTATCAGACCTAAGCTGAAAGAAGAGGATTTAGATGAGAAAAAATCAGCAAAAGAACTCTGGCAACATGAAAAAACAAAACAATTCAGCGCTCCCAAGGGATCACGATGGATCTACAGTAGTGGACCCCAACCAAAAGGAAATTATTAAAATGTCAGAAATGAAATTCAGAATATGGATGGCAAATAAGATGTATGGAATTGAAAAGAAAGTTGAAAGCCAACAAAAAGAAGGCCAAAAAATATTTTAGGAAATCAGTGAAAAAAATGAAAAAGTCACTAAAGAGCTAGACAACATAAGAAAGGATCTAATAGAACTTAAAGAAGTGAAAGAGACATTTAGAGAATTTCAAAATTCAGCAGAAAGCTTCAACAACAGGCTAAAACAAGCAGAAGAAAGAATCACAGAGCTTGAAGAAAAGGCTCTCAAATTAACCCAGTCAGTTAAAGATGCAGAAAAAAGAAAAAGGAAGAATGAACAATCACTCTGAGTAATATGGGACAATGTGAAACAAGCCAATATATAAATTATAGGTATCCCTGAGGGAGAAGAATAAAAAGCAAAAAGCATGGAAAATCTATTCAAGGGAATTATTGAGGAAAACTTCCCTGGTAGCACCAGAGATTCACATATCCATATACAACATGATTGTCAAACACCAGAAAGATTCATAGCAAATAGGACATCTCCAAGACACATGGTCATCAACATGGTCAAAGTCAAAATAAGGAGAAAATTCTACAAGCTGCAAGAGGAAAGCAACAACTAACCTACAAAGGAAAACCCATCAGTCTAACAACAGACTTCTCAGCAGAGACCCTACAGGCCAGAAGGGATTGGGGCCCCATTTTTAATCTTCTTAAGTAGGACAATTGCCAGCCAAGAATTTTGTATCCTGCAAAACTAAATTTTACAAATGATGGAGAAATAAAGACTTTCCCAGACAAGAAGATGTAAAGAGAATTTGTCACTACTAGACCTGCCCTATGGGAAATACTCAGAACTTCATTATACAATGAACAGCACAATAGATACCCACCAGTGTAAAAACACCCAAAAGTTAAAGCTGACAGCTCTAATAAAACAATAGTACAAAAGAGAAAACAAAGCAATGAGGTATTACCCAACATGATGAACAGAACAGCATCCCACATATCAATATTAACACTCAATGTGAATGGTCTGAATGCCCCACTTAAAAGACATAGACTGGCTGAATGGATGAAAAAACACAACTCAAGGGACTGTTGTCTCCAAGAAACACATCTAACCCACAAAGACTCACACTGACTCAAGGTGAAGGGATGAAAGAAAAAATTCCACACAAATGGAAACCAAAAGCAAGCAGGTGTAGTAATTCCTATATCAGATGAAATAGACTTTAAATCAACAATGGTAAGATAAGACAAACATGGTCATTATATAATGGAAAAAGTAGCAATTCAACAAGTAGACATGACAATCCTGAATATACATGCTCCTCACACAGGAGCTCCCAGATTCATAAAGCAAATCCTATTAGATCTAAGCAAAGAGATAAACAGTAGCATCATAATTACTGGGGACTCCAACACCCCACTGACAGAGCTGGACAGATCACTGAAGCAGAAAATACATAAAGAAACACTGGACTTAAATGGGACTGTAGAACAATTGGACCTAACAGACATCTACAGAACATTCTACCTAGAAACTACTGAATACACGTTCTTCTCATCAGCACATGAGACATTCTCCAAGATTGATCATATCTTAGGCCATAAAATGTGTCTCAGCAAATTCAAAAAAATAAAAATCATACTATGTATCTTCTCAGACACTAGTGCAATAAAACAGCAAATCAATTCCAAGAGAAACACTCATATCTACAAAAAATCATGGAAATTAAAAAACCTGCTGCTGAATGATCCTTGGGTCAATAATAAAATTAAGATGGAAATAAAAAATTCCTTGAACTGAATGACACAGGGGACACAAGTTTTAAAATCTGTGGGATACAGAAAAAACAGTCCTAAGGGGAAAATTCATGGCCTTAAATGCATACAACAAAAAGACAGAAAGATCACAAATTAACAACCCAATATTATATCTCAAGGAACAAAAAAAGGAAGAGCAAACCAAATTCAAAGGCAGCAGAGGTAAAGAAATAACAAAGCTCAGAACAAAAGTAAATGTTATGGAAGCCACAAAAACAATAAAAAGGATCAGCAAAACAAAGAGTTGGTTCTTTGAAAAGATAAACAAAATCAATAGACCTCTCCTCTAGCTAGATTGACCAGAAACAGAAGAGAAAAGACCCAAATACTCTCATTCAGAGATGAAAAAGGAAATACCACAGAAATAGAAAATATCATCAATGAATACTATGAAAACATCTATGCAAATAAACTAGAAAACCTGGAGGAAATGGATAAATTCCTGGAAACACACAACCTCCCAAGCCTCAATCAGAAAGAAACAGAAACTCTGAACAGACCAATAATGAGGAATGAGATTGAGGTAGTAATAAAAAATTTCTCAAGATAAAAAAGCCTGTGACCAGAGAGATTCACAGCTGGATTCTACCAGTCCTACAAAGAAGAACTGGTACCTATGCTACAGAAATTATTCTATAACATCAAGAAGGTGGGAATCCTCCCTAACTTACTCTATGAAATCAGTATCACCTTGATGCTAAAGCCAGCAAACGACATAACAAAAAAAGAAAACTACAGACCAATATCCCTTATGAATATAGATGCAAATATCCTCAACACAATACTAGCAAACCAAATTCAACAACACATAAAAAAAAAAAATTCACCATGATCAAGTGGGTTCCATCCCAGGGATGCAACGATGGTTCAACATATGCAAATCAGTAAATGTGATTCACCACATAAACAGAAGGAAAAACAAAGGACATATGATCATCTCAATAGATGCAGAAAAAGCATTTGACAAAATTCAGCAAGCTTTCATGATAAAAACCCTAAGCAAACTAGGCATAGAAGGAACATATCTCAAAATTATTAAAGCCATATACAATAAACCCTCATCCAACATCCAACTGAATGGGGAAAAGTTTAAAGCATTCCCGCTAAGAACTGGAACAAGACAAGGGTGCCGACTGTCATCACTTCTATTCAACATAGTACTGGAAGTCCTAGCCAGAGCAATAAGGCAAGAGAAAGAAATAAAGGGTATCCAGATCAGGAAAGAGGATGTCAAACTATCACTTTTTGCTGATGACATATACATATCATATCTAGGAAATCCCAAAGACTCCACCAAAAGACACCTAGAATTGATAAATAAATTCAGCAAAGTCTCAGATTACAAAATCAATGTATACAAATCAGTAGCATTTCTATATAGTAACAATAGTCAGGCTGAGAGTCAAATCAAAGACTCAATATCTTTCATAATAGCTACAAAGAAAATAAAACACCTAGGAATATACTTAACCAAGGAGGTGAAAGATCTCTACAAGGAGAAATATGAAACACTGGGGAAAGAAATCGCAGATGGTGCAAACCAACGGAAAAACTCATGGGTTGGTAGAATCAACATTGTTAAAATGTCCATACTACCTAAAGTGATTTACAGGTTCAATGCAATCCCCACCAAAATACCAATGACAAATTTCACATATAGAAAAATTAATTCTATGCTTCACTTGGAACCAAAAAAGAGCCCAAATAGCCAAGGCAATCTTAAGCAAAAAGAACAAATCTAAAGGCATCACATTGCTAGACTTCCAATTATGGTACAAAGCTATAGTAACCAAAACAGCATGGTAGTTTTATAAATGTAGAGACATAGACCAGAGGAACAGAATAGACAACCCAGATACAAAACCATCTACCTACAATCAACTGATCTTCAAAAAAAACAACAACAACATATATTGGGGAAAGGAAGCCCTATTCAATAGATGGTGCTGGAAAAAATGGATAGCCACACGCAGAAGAATAAAATGGGACCCATATCTCTTGCCATATACAAAATTAATTCAAGATAGATTAAAGACTTAAACATAAGGCATGAAAGCATTAAAATTCTAGAATTCAATGTAGGAAAAACTCTTCTAGATATCAGCTTAGGCAAAGAATTTATGACTAAGATACCAAAGGTAATTACACCAAAAACAAATAAACAAATGGGACTTGATTAAATTAAAAAGCTTCTGCACAGCAAAGGAAATAATCAATAGAGTAAACAGACAATCTACAGAATGGGAGAAAATATTTGCATCCTATATATCTGATAAAGGGCTAATATCCAGAAGCTACAAAGAACTCAAACAAATCAGCAAGAAAAAAACAAACAACCCCATTGAAAAGTGGGCAAAAGACATGAACAGAAGTTTTCCAAAAGAAGGTAGACACAAGGGAAACAAACATATGAAGAAATGCTCAACATCACTAATCATCAGGGAAATGTAAATTAAAACTACAATGAGATATCACCTTACCTTTGTCAGAATGGCCTTTATTAAAAAGTCAAAAAACAGTGGATGCTGGCAAGGGTACAGAAAGGAACGCTTATGTACTGTTGGTGGGACTGCAAATTAGTACAACCTATGGAAAACAGTATGGAGATTCCTCAAAGAAACAGATGTAGACTTACCATTCGACCCAGCAATCCCACTACTTTGTATCTACCCAAAAGAAAAGAAGTTATTTTATAAAACAGACACCTGCACACAAATGTTTATTGCAGCACAATTCACAATTGCAAAGATGTGGAATTAACCTAAGTGTCCATCAATTCATGAGTAGATTAAAAAAATGTGGTATATATACTATGGAGTACTACTCAGACACAAAAAGGAATGAAATAATGTCTTTTGCAGCAACTTGGATGGAATTAGATACCATTATCTTAAGTGAAGTATCTCAGGAATGGAAAAACAAACACCACATGTGGTCTCTAATAATTGGGAGCTAATTGATGGGCACACATGGGCACAAAGAGATGTAAAGATCATAGGAAACCAAGAAGGCGGGAGAAGGGGAGGAGGGCAGGTGTAAAAACCTATCTATTGTGTACAATGAACACCATTCCAGTGATGGACACACTAAAAGCCCTGACTTAAGCATTGTAAAATGTATTCATGTATCAAAATCATTTGTTCCTTCTTAATTTTTTGAAATTTTAAAAAATGTTTAAAATATTATATGATTTTATGACAGATGATTATCAGTATATTTTGAGGACCTAGTGCTCTCCAGATACTATTGGATGTATCTGTCTGTCTTTCATGATCTCTTTCTTCTTTCATTTATGCATTCATTCATTCAACAAGTATTTATCAGGTGCCTGCTATATTTCAAGCACTGTTCTAGGCACAGGGAATAAAGGAATAAACAAAAAATGTACATAAATCCCTGCTCTCTTAGAGCTTATATTGTAGCAGGGAAATCAGACAAGGTCAGGGATGGCCTCACTAAGGTCTTTTTTATGTAAAAACTGGAAGGACGAGAGAGTGAGCCTCACAGATATCTTGGGGGATAATGTTTCAAGGGGAAGAGAAGGATTGACAGAGGCCCTGGGATGGGATCACAACTGGTGCATTGGAGAAATAGCAAGGAGGCCTGTGTGTCTGCAGAGCAGTGAGCATGAGTTAGTAATAGGAGCTGAGATCAGAAAACACAGGGCCTCATAGGCCATTGTAAGGCCTTTGACTTTCATTAGGAGTGATGTGGGAAGCAGAGGGTTGTTTGTTTTATTTTGTTTTGAATAAACTTTTTATTCTGAAATAATTTTAAATAGATAGAAAAGTCACTGAGATATTATAGAGATCCTGTGTACCTTCACCCAGCTTCCCCCAATGTTAATATCTTATATAACCACAGTGAATTTGTTGAAACTAAGAAATGGACATTGGTACAAAGTCAGCAGCAAAACTACTGACTTCATTTAGATTTTTCAGTTTTTCCGCTTTTTTTTTACTGTTTCCTAGATTCTGATCTAATCTAGAATACCACATTACCTTCAGAAATGGAGAGTTTTGAGTGTAGAAGTGACATGACCTGATCTTCATTTTGCAATATTACTCTGGTTGCTATCTATACTTCGAATTCATTTGATATATATAGTACTCCCACTTCACTTATACCAAAACAGTGACTACCCATAATAAAATTATTTATCCAGTGGTAGATGTTTTTCTAGTGCCTTATTCAGTGGTAGATGTGTTTCATCCAAACTGACATTAAGTAGATGAAACCATTGATTCCCAGCAGGTATTAAGGTAATCAGCCATACATTTGAGGACATATACTTAAAGAAGTCTGTATATGTTCAGGAGAAGAAACTAAATCTAATACACAGGATCATTATTCAAGAGTGTGATTAGATAAATTACCCAAATACAGCTTATAGTAGAGAAAATTTTATCTTTGGATTTAGAATTTATGCTCATGTTATAGGGTACAATTAGGCCAGCTTATTTGGGGTCTAATTAATTAGCACCTTGTAGCATTGCATACTGACAACTGATTTCACAATTATCCCTGTAATCAACTAAATACAAAATATACTGTATTAAGCATCTGGGATAGATTTCATTTCTCAGACTTACATACACAGAGACAGAGACAGAATGTCAGGGTGCCCTGATTAACAAAATGTCTGAATCATGTAATTTAAAGCACCATGTGACCCAACCACGTTTTAAATAATTACCTTTAGAGCCTGGTACTGATGAATTAAATCTCACCATTCCACAGACACCTTGCTATCATTTCCATCAGTGTTAATGGGCCATTCTATTTCCTTGGTACTGTTTACTTAGAGACCACATAGTTGTCCAAACAATAGCTCCAATATTTCATTCTGAGATTTGTTAGTCTTTTAATGAATTCCATGAACTATTAGGGAAATGTTTAATGATGATGTGGCTAAAGTGCCACCTACTCAAATGACACACATAGTATCCTGTAAAATGTGTTTTAGTGCATATTATTTATTCTTCACACTGTTGGCATTTGCAGATTTTTGCTGCTAATTTAAGATTGTATAGTTTTAATGCTATTTAAGGAGAATTCTGAAAATAAAGTACTTTCCTTTTTATTAGGGTATCTTCTTACATCTTAGCATAATGACACATTTTTACCTTTTTAGTGTGGAAATCCCAGAAGTTTCTTCTTTTTTGAAAGCTACTCTACCTAAGCACAGTTCCTCCAGCTTATATATTTTAAAGATGAATTTACAATTTTGAGATTCATCTAGGACAAGTCTCCTAAAGAAATAAGGAATATGAATTTGTATAAGAAATACCAATAATTGCTTAAGATTTCTTAATTTTAGTAAAATTAGAAAAGCGGTTCTTTGGAATTTAGTGCCACTGGATAAACAGACTTAGAATGATGGAAAAGAGGTAATTGAAACAAGCAATAAATCTTTTTTTATTCAAATTCATAAGGAATCACAATAAAATTTGATGTTATTCTAGGTTGGCTGTGGAGGCCATGGTTCTTATTATGGTTGTCACATTAAAATTTGGATGAAATCTCTTTTCTGGGTCAATGTTACAAGCCACTATTTCACAGTGCTTAGCCAGAAGGCCTTTTCAACTTTTGATTTGTACAAATCTATTGACCTGAAAACTCCCTCTCATTGTTCTACATTCACTCTAGTGAAAGGATGATGTAAGTTATGTTACTTGCCCTGCCAATCTTCGTGCACTGAAATTGTCTTTACTTTTTTTCTAAATAGATACACGCTTTGATTAATTGTCTAATAGAATGTAAACTGATTAAAGTTTAGTTCCCTTGTAAGATTTTAACATTACAAATTATAGATACAACTGCAATAATAAAACCTTTGCCAGAAGAAATGCATGTTGAAAATTGTGTGATTTGCATTAAGAGTACCATCATCTCTTGGTAGACAATGGGCACATCTACCAAGAAATTTGAAAATAGTAAACATTCTATTCTTTCCTCTCTGTTATTATAAATACTTCCTTAAGAAAATTATTCATAGAATATACTCTCCAAGGTAACATTATCCAATAGAATAATCTTCTATAGATGTCAAGAAGAGGGCAATATTTTTTAGTAGACATAAAGAACATATGTTCTTACCTGCAAACATTTATTATACCTATAAAATTATAGTCATTTATTATAATTGTGTGTGACCTTTCACTTACGAATATAGTATTACTTACTATTAGTAGGAAAAGATCTCTGGCTATCTTTAAAGTAGTGATATTGTGTAGTAGTAACAATAATAATTGTTAATATTTATGTAATACTTAGTATGTTCCAGGTACCATGCTTATTACTTGCATTGTATTTACATGACTGAAAATTACTGCCACTTTCTTATACCATCCTTTGTGATCATCAGCAAGACATTTTGGAATACCCAAGTTAAAGTATCCAGTTGTCTATCATGGAAAAAATTATACATAACTCGGGGGAATTCTACCTTATAAAATTCTAACCCATGCCATTGAGCTCATTAGCATTATTATTTTATTTTAACCAATGGTACTAACTGGTCCACAAATCATTAAGATTCTCAGACTTAAACATGCAGATTCACACACACATCATAAAATATACATACACACTAGGATCTCAGTATCTCAGTGTATTATATGAGCACAACTTTTTAGATAGATTTTTAATATCTGAAACAAACCAAGACATACCTATTATTTATGCCTATCTAGTTATGTAATGAATTATTTGAAAATCAATGACAAACAATTAACTTCATTTACAAATCATAAGCCTATTTAAGTCAGTATAATTCTGATAGTTTTCCACTTCACTTACCTTGCACCCCAGCATTATATTAAATTTTATGGACTTACTTGCCTGAGAAGTCTAGGTTCAGTACTTGCAATCATCTTTTGGTATAATGGCCTTTTAGTGAGTTTCACATATTCCACTCTAACCAGAGTTGAATCTCAGAGCAGTTGCCTCTGGATTGCAAACAAAGAATAATACTACCTAAAACAAGAAAATGTTTATACGTAAGCAAGGCTTAAAGCCAAATGGACAATTCTTTGGGTATTACATAAAGTTCTACATTTACACACATTTCAAATACAAAAAAGTACAGTAGTCCCCCCTTAACCTTGGTTTCACTTTCTGAGGTTTCACTTATCTGCATTCAACCATGGTGCAAAAATATTAAATGAAAAATTCCAGAAATAAATAATTCATGAGTTTTAAATGTCTACATCATTCACTCATCTCATCATGTAGGCATTTTATCATCTCACATCATCACAAGAAGAAAGATGAATACAGTACAATATGATATTTTGAGAAAGAGAGAGAGAGACCACATTCACGTAACTTTTATTACAGCATATTGTTATAATTGTTCTATTTTATTATTAGTTACTGTTGGTAATCTCTTAATGTGCCTGATTTATAAGCTAAACTTTATCATAGGTTTGTATGTATAGGACAAACCATAGTATGGATAGGGTTCAGTACTATCTGTGGTCTCAGGTATCCGCTGGGGGTCTGGGAACACATCCCCTGTGGATGAGGGGGAGGGGTACTGTATATTGTTTCCTATTTAAAACAAGACTGAAACTGACCAAGAGAATCTGAATGTTAGAAAATTATAACTGCACAATTTATTCGTAAATGTCTTTGTCAGCAGTTCTAGTATCAGCCCTCTTTACCACCTTCATGATCCTCAAATCTGGGCCAAGTCATCTCTTCAGATGACTGCAGACAGCGACCCAGTGCTAAAAGTAATATTATGCAAGGGGCTAATATATCAGAGCGTTCATGAAATTTATTATCTTAGGCTAAAATTCAGATTCCCCAAGAATTCTGCTTCAGGACTGGCTTCAATCTTCCCTTCTAGTCTTTCATTTTTATTGAGCAATCAGTCATAATTATTTCTCTTCATTGTATCTCCTTTCTTTGTTTTTTTCTTTTCCTGAGATGGGGTATAAATAAGTACTAAAGTAGCCAAAGATAAATAATAGTGAAAGGAGGGTAAACAAAATGCTTTCCTAATTTGAAGATAGCTAATGATGTCTGAATTATCCTTGTTAACACTGCAATCCTGTGGATCTTTATGGCAAAAATAAATCACCCATCTAGTACTAAAGATGGTTGCTAACAGAAAGAAAAGTACTGGATGGGCTTAAATCTAATTCTTACATATTAGTTATCTGAAAAATCCATTGAAATAAATTAAGTAGTAGGATGTTGTATAAAATTTTATCTCAAAGGTTGCTTTGACATTGGGGTCAATATGATATTAGATTCAATACTTGCCTCAAGCTTTTATCTTACTACCTAAAAAGCATTAAAAATAGCAGATGCTTTATTCATGGTCAGACTTTTTAAAAAACAGCTTTCCTTAGTAAACATCCTGGATTTTAAAACTTGTATTTTAGTTTTACCCATATTTGAACTTTCCATTTACTTCTACGTTTAAAAATTTCAAATAAAGCTTTTAGTTTGAAGGAATACTATGCCATCTTTGAGACTTAATTATTGGCTTGTTTATGTACAGCTAAATTATTTTGATGTTTTAAGAGTAAATAAAGGAATCATAATAGTTCAATAGATAAGATAGTTTTTCTGGAAGATCCCACTGTTCAATGTGATGGGGTGAAAGGTCTAAGAATATTACTTTTTGCTTACTGTACATGGCACTTTACCCATCTGTAAAATTCATTTAATTTTACAAATATTTATTGATCCTTTATGATGTGCCAGAAATAGTTCTAGGTTCTAGAACTATATTGCACTCTAAGTATCTTATTCATAAAGGCCCATTTTCATTAGAAATCCCTATTTACTAGTAATCATCTGCTACTAGTCTCACAATATGTTTTTTTTAAAATCACCTGTAGATGTTCACTACTTATAAAATATTATATCATCTACTGGATGCATAAATGGTCTTTTAGTTTCAAAAGTCAGGAAGAACTCTACTATTATAAAGATAATACTTATATGTTTTGCTCCTCATATTGCATGTAACAAGTACAATATGATTCAGAATGATTGTAATAATTACATGGAATTCTTCTCCTGAAATTTCTCCAACATTATTTTTGTTTTACTAGCGATCTAGTGACTCCTCAGGAAATCCCTGCAAGGGAAGTAAAGGCTAGTACCAAGAAAGTACATTTTATGGGCCAAAGACCTTTTTTTTTTTTTTTTTAAAGATATAGGATCTCTCTATGTTGCCCAGGCTAGTCTTGAACTCCTGGCCTCAAGTGATTTTCCCACCACAATCTCCAGAATCATTGGGATTATAGGCTCAAGCCACCACACCCAGCTCCAAGGCCAAAGACCTTAACAGACATCTCACCAAAGAAGATATGCAGATGGAAAATAAGCATATGAGAAGATGCTTTACATAATATGTCATAAGGGAAATGCAAATTAAAACAACAATGAAATACTACCACACATCTATTAGAATGGCTGAAATCCAAAACAGCAGCAAACATTGCCAAGGATGTAGAGCAACAGGAACTCTCACTCATTGTCAGTGGGAATGCAAAATGGTTCATCCACTTTGGAAGACAGTTTGACAGTTTTTAACAAAACTAAACATACTCTTATCATATGATCTAGCAATCATGCTCCTGGTATTTACCTATAAAAGTGTTGAAAGTTATGTCCACACAAAAACCTGCACATGGGTGTTTAAAGCAGCTCTATTAATATTGCCAAAACTTAGAAGCAACCAAGATGTTCTTCAGTTGGTGAATGGATAAATAAACGGTGGTACATCCAGACAAGGGAATATTATTCAGTGCTGAGAGGAAATGAGCTATCTAGTCATGGAAAGCCATGAAAAAACATGGAGGAATCTTAAATGCATATTACTAAGTGAAAGAAGCCAATCTAGAAAGACTACATACTGTATGATTCCAACTATGTGACATTCTGGGAAAGTTAAAACTATGGAGATAATAAAAGATCAGTGATTGCCAGGGGTTCTAGGGGGCAGGGATGAATATATAGAGCAGGAAGGATTTTTAGAGCAGTGAAATACTCTGTATAATACTATAATTATGGATACATGTCATCATACTTTTGTCCAAACCCCTAGAATGTACAACATAAAGAGTGAACCCTAATGTAAACTATGGAATTTGGGTGATAAGGATGTGCTGAAGTTGGTTCATCAAATGTACCACTTTGGTGGGGGATGTTGCAAATGGGTAAGGCTATGCATGTGTGGGGGCAGGGGGTATATGGGAACTCTCTATACCTTCCTCTAAATTGTTCTGTGAACCTAAAACTTACCTTTAAAAAAAACCCATTTTACAAATGAGGAAGTGGTAGTTACTTATCCTAGACTCAGGTTCAAACAGAAAGGTCAGGACAGAAGAGTCTGAGTCAGAGCCTATTGTTAAATCTCTAAAAAGGTAATGATTTATTTTCCACTATGTTTTTCACATCATTGATTCATCACAAAGTCGTGTTATAATTTTTACAGTTTCCCTTTAGCTTTGTGCCAGCAGTAATTGCAATTTGTCACCAGTTTTGGGAAAGGATCACAAGGTGAACAGGTGGTATGTGGATGTTTAAGGTGACTTGCAAAAATACTAATATTAATATAATGGTGTGTGTATGCAATAACTAATCAACATTCTAACAAGAAGCTAAAGAACTTACAATAAATCATATTAAACAGCTACAAGAATAAATGTACAGAGCTGCTTGATTTTTCACCTAAGACCTCTGTGAATTATTTTTTTAAGTCATTACCAACATTTGAGGCTTTGTGCCTTTCTCTTTTAGTCACCCAAGGTAAAAAGATGCGAGGTTTTAATATTAATATAACTAACTACCTTTAGAGACAACTTTTTCAATGGATGGCCTTTGTGTCTATACTCCCTTGGAAATTTCTTGCATTTTTTTCAGCGTGTTCACATTCCTGGATTGAGATCTACTAAGAATGATACAAATGTTGGCAAGGATGTGGAGAAATTGGAAACTTTGGTGGAACCTCTCTGTTGGTGGAAGTGTAAAATGATGCAACTGCTATGGAAAACAGTATGGAGGTTCCTATCAAAAACAGAACTACCATATGATCTAACAATTCCACTTCTAGGAATTTACTCCAAAGAGTTAAAATCAGGATCCCCAAGAGATATTAGCATTCCATGTTCGTTGTAGCGTTATTTATGATAACCAAGATGTGAAAATAATTTAAATGTCCATCAACAAATGAATAAAGAAAATGTGGAATATGCACACAATGGAATACTATTCAGTCTTAAAAAAGAAGGAACTTCTGCAATATGTGACAGCATGGATGAACCTAGAGGACTTTATACTAAGAAAAATAAGCCAGTCACAGAAAGACAAATACTACATGATTTCACTTATCTGAAGTATCTAAAGTAGCCAAATTCATACAATCGGAGTGGAATGATGGTTGCCAGGGTTTGGAGGGGAGGAAGAAATGGGGAGTTACTAAGTGATGGGCATAAAGTTTCAGTTAAGAAAGATGAGTAAGTTCTAGAAATCTGCTTACAACTTTGTACCTATAGTCAACAATACTGATTTACACACTTATAAAGAGGGTAGATTTCATGTTAAGTATTCCTACTACAATCAAATAAAATGAGGTCAAGTAAAATAATTTTTAAAATAGGGTAAGAAGCATATTTAGAACTGGGGTTTATCAACAGAAACTTTAACCCCCAAATTAACACTACTGTGTGTGGGATTGCACTTTCAGGGATGTATTAAAGCATTTCACTAACTCATTTGTCTTCCTTAAGTTCACTGGTAGTCATTCTGTCAGAAATCAGCTACCCAGTTTTTGGAATATGGTTCAGAAAAGTGTGGTACCTGTGCTAAAGAATAGGGCAATGGATGCTTTTGGGGGGCATATAGAAAGGGCTGAAAAGAGAGATCTAGCTTTATCAGAATCCTCAGAGTCCTGCCCAGGTCTCCTGCAAATGAGAGACCCCAAAAGAATGTCAGTTTCCTAAGTTCAAAGTCTTCCAAAACAACACTTTTAATATCACTACAACCCCTAGCCATTTGTGCCCTTTTTCTTCTACTAATAAGTTCTGTTATCTGATTTGCAGCTTGGAGGCCTGGCTGTTGTAAACCCACAAAGGAAAGCTCAAAAATTGTATAGAATTATTGGTTGCTCTTTCTCTATCTAAAAGAAATAAAAAGTTTTTCCAGGAAAGTCTGCTATGTAGTACCACAGGGTGGAAGGTAAGAATATGACTTTTTATTTATGTACATAGCACTTTCACTTGCCTCATTGGTAAAATTCATTCAATTCACCAAATATTTATTGAACCTCTACTATGTGGCAGACAGTACTAAGCACTAGATGTATATCAGTGAGCAAAACATACAATTCGTAGAGCTTACTTACATTTACTTCATTTACCCTCATAAAGCTTATATTTACATCACAGGGTTGTTATAGTTGTTGAGATATGTAACACATTTGGCATAGTATCTGGCACATAAAAACTATACAAAATGCAGTTTATCTTTAATAGAAAATAGGGCAAATGGCAACATTCCAGATAGAGTTTAATTTAATCATTTCTCATTGCTATGATGAACATTATAAAAATTAAAGATGTAGATTGATATTTTCTAAGTCAAAACATGGCAAATTTATCCTCTGAGTCAGTTGTAAAATGACATTAATCTAACTGGTGATATCCTGATTTTCACAGCAATATTCTAGTATATTAACTTAATCCTACCATAATTTCTAAAATTTAAATATTAGTTCTGTTGCAGCTGCTTTTTTCCATTTCTGAATAAGGCTAAGATCTCATCCCAAGGGCATGTTCTCTTTCTTGGAAAAAGGTGCATATTTGCTGAAAGGCATTCTGTGAAATATTTTCACATGCTTGGAAAAAAAGAGAATTTTAGTAATACAATTTCCATTATTAAAAAAAGTCTTGACATTTTAAGTAATGCTTTAATTTTTTGCTATGAGACTGAGTTGCAAATCGGCTATTTAATTGGTTTTTGATCTTTAGAAATTGAAGATATCTGAAAATTTACAGGATTATTCAGAGTTCCCTTTTAAAAAGTTTCACACTTTTAATAAGAATCACCTCAGTTTGTATTGAAATCCTGAATACTGTAATAAAAATATTGTTCTTTACTATGTAAGTAATCCATTAATGAAACTATGAAGACCAGACAGGGAGTCAAAGTTGGAAGAGTCATAAAATTAGTGGCATTACCAAACAAAAGAAAAACAAAAGCCCAATAGAACTTAAACAATTTTTTTCTAAAGATTAAAATATACTGGTGTATGAATACACGAAATAAACACATGGCAAAAACAATCAACATTAAGTAAGAAAAAAATCCATTATTATATTAAGCACCAAGGAAAGCAGTTCTTGATCAGATATATGAGATGTTATGAAATTAGTACTAATACTGTTTGGCAGTGGTAGAAAAGAAACTTCCTTGAAATGTCTTTTCTTGAGTGAATAGGAAAGTAGGATGCAACGTAATACAGAAAACTGATCATAAGAAATTGAGATCTTTGGGTTGCTATAAATGATTCACATTTATTAATTTAACTACGGGACTTAACTAAATCAGAAAAGTTAGCTGTGTGCAAAATAATACAATATGGAATATTAAATAAGGGGCTTCTAATCAAGCAAAGAAGAACATCATTGAGAACACAAACATTCCCTTGAAAAACTTGGCTGAAATAGTAAATAGAGACGGGAGCAATTGTTTGCCACACACCAAAAAGAGTCAGGGTCTTGGTTTAGAGAGTTAATGATGTCATTTTGCTCCGAAAAGAAACAAGCCTCCTCTTCATGTGCTGGAGAACTTCAAACCTTTTCATGTGGAGACAACAGTGGAGACATCAAGGCTTAAGGAGATACGGTGGTTTATGGGAACCTCCTCCCACCTTCAACTTTTCCATGACAAACTTGGTCCTAACTTCTCTCCAGGTTGTCCCGCTGTCTCTCCCTTTCACACTGTACAAATATTATAATCTCCATTCTTCTTCTGTTATAATGAACATTTCTTTTTTTTCTGCATATAAACAAAAAGAAATTGAGATCTATTCCTGTGTGATGTTCCTTTTGACTTCCAAATAATACTTTTCTCAAAGACGTCTTCATTTTTCTGTACATGAGTTTAAATTTGTTTTAAAATATTACAAACAAGCCAGGATTACTCTGAGATTCATGTTAAGGGCAGTGTCTTGAATTTTGGTGGCTAGGTTTCTAGACCTAGCCAATGGCAGATGCTTTCATTTGTCAGAATCATTACCAACCTATAGAACTTTCCCAGACAATCCATGAATCCTATGATGATTCAAAATGCATAAATGTGGCACATATTTAAAGCAAAACCGTTGCAGTTTTCTACTTATATCCAAACCCATTTTACATAGACTGTTTTGTGGTAAGTTACAATGTCTCATTAACCTCATTCCACAGATGGAGAAAAAGATGAAGGAGTTTTCTGCTTGCCTTTTTACTGTCTTTGGGTAGATATAACAGTTTGCAATTTGTCTAACAGAATCACTTTAGCAATTTAAAATAAAGTGTAATCTCTCAGACTCCTGTGAACAAACACAAGCTGTATTTAATGAAACTTCCTTCAAGGTAATTTGGATGACCTAGCAAACTTTGTTAGGGGAGCTAAACATAGTGTAATTTTGGAAAGAGATAGTATTACATCTAAGACTTTGAGATACGTTGATAGTATTACATCTAAGACTTTGAGATAAGGTTGGTCATGTGATATGATATGTCTTTGGAAATATGGTGCCTTTGATATGGACAAAATTCTCATTTGTTACCTATGTGAGTTGAAGGTCCTTGGTACACTAAAAATGTTAATACCTCCCATGTACCCATTGGTGCTTTTTACAACATCACAGAAGCTAATGTTTATTAAACCCCATTTCACTTAGGTTAATAACAATTGCTAATAAGTGCTAGCCACTGTGCTGAATGCTTTTCATGAATATCTAGTGCAAAGCTCACAACAAAGCTATGAGGAAGGAACTATCATTTCAATTTTAAAGATTCAAACACTGAAATTCTTAGAAGCTAAGTTATATGTAAATGGTTACACAGCAGGGAAGTAGTAAAAAGTGGAATTTAAATCCAGTGCTGTGGATCTCCAGGGCCCTGTTTTCTTTATGATATCACAGTGTTCCCAATGGAGATATGATAAACATGAGGAACAGAGGGATAATTTAGCAGGTCTTTGGAAATGCCTTCCTAGTTATGCTATCACATCATTCTCTGTCTAGCACTTATCACTGTTGAAATTTTTCTTATTTAATTAATTTATGTTTTTATTGTCTGTCTCCTGTTAGTAGCATGTAAAAAATGGCCACTTTCTGGAGAGGTGACATTGAAATAAAGGTTGATGCTCTAAGATGGAATCTAGGAAATATCAGGGAAAAGCATTTCAGCCAGAGTAAGAATAGCTAATTCAAAAGCTCTAGATTGAGAAAGAGTTTGGCATATTTGAGGACAGGGAATCCAGAGCACAGCAGGATGGGGTTGCATGGAGGGAGACAAAGGCCAGGCCACGTGGAGCTCAGTAGACCAGATTGGGAAGTTGTATTACTCTCAGAGCAAGATGGAAGCCCTGAGGGATTATCAGCAGAAGTGACATGGTCTTTTCTAAAGGATCTGACTTTAGCCCCTACACCACGAATATACTGGAGTGGGGGAGGAGTAGATGCAGAAAGACCAGAAGGCATTGTAATATTCCAGCTGAGCCATAGTCTTGGCTTGGACTAGGAAGGAGGTAGTCGAGATGGAAAGAAGTAGTTGGATGCAAGATAAATATTTAAGGCAGAATTAACTAGGTTTACTGGTGGATTGGATATGAGAGACGAGGAAAAGAGAATCAATCTCCACTTTCCCTACCCCCCACCCTCATAAGCATTCTTTGTTTTTCATCAGTTTTTTTTTTATTGAAGTAAAACATTCAGTAAAGTAAGCAAATATTAAATGCTCAGTTTGTTGACAAGTTGTGTATGTATATGCTTGTGCAACCAACCACCAGATCAGGACATAGATAATTTTCCACACTCCATAAGGCTCCCTTGATGCCCCTGTCAGTCAGTGCCCTCAACCCTTATCTACTCTTGATATTTTCCCCCAACCCCTTTACCACCATCCATTTTGCACACTGTAGCAACATTAATCATCTCAGACTGCTGCTTTGTTCATTCTGTTCTTCTGCTTGGTAACTTTGGTCATGCTGCACTGCAACAAGTATCTAAATTTATTTATTTGTAATGCAAATCCTTCCATTGATTCATCCCAATCCCTTTCTCCGTTTCTTCCCTTGTCATAGATAGAATGCTTTCCTCATTACTCTCTCCCAGACATCATGCTCACTTCCATCTTCTAGAACTTTACACATATCTAATTTAAAATATTTTCTCTCTTGGTTCTATTCATTCTTTAGAGCATCGATTGGCCTTCCATGAAAACACCAGGATCATCCTCCATTTATCGGAGGTATGTGGCATCTATATTGCTTCTACATCTGTACTTGCTATGGTCTACATGTTTGTATTCCCCCAAAATTCATGTTGGAAACTAATCCCCAATGTGATGGTATTAGGAGGTGGAGCCTTTGGGAAGTTATTAGGTCATGAGGGTGGAGCTCTTGTAAATGGGATTAGTGCCCTTATAAGGTGCTAAAGAGATAAGAGTTCCCCCTTCTGCCATGTGAGTTTATAGCAAGAAGATGGGCCGTCACCAGACACTGAATCTGGCAGCACCTTGATCTTGAACTTTCCAGCTTCCAGAACTATGAGAAATCAATTTCTGTCTTTTATAAGCCACCAGTTTATGGTTTTTTGAATTAACAGCTCAAGCGGACTAAGACAACACTGAAGTCTTATACTTTTGTTGTTTAAGAATGTGTGTTATTCATGTTACTTTAATGTCTACACTACAAACTCCTCTATTTTGTTCCTTTGTACGCCTATCGCCTCTAGCATGATACCTGGCACAGATTTGGTGTTCAATAAATACTTGTTAAATATGTGATGAAAGAATGAATGAATGTGCATTTTTAGTTATCTTCCTTGATGTATATGCCCTGTCTCCCCATGTAGATTGTATGTTCTCTACAGCAAGGACCAAGTCCTATATTTCGCATGGCATTGGTCATGACATCTAGCAAGACAACCTAGAGAAAGTAACAGACTAAAAACTTAGCAACTCCTGTCTTCTCCAAAATGCGTCTCTTTGCCTATTCTAATTGACTTCTCACTGCTAATTCAGGTAACTTTGAGAGATATGGGGGAGGGGTGACAATAAATACATCATCTGTGCTCAAATTTGGTGTCTTGATTGTGGGGGATGTTGTTCAGATATAGTAGAATCTTTTGGCAAACTGAAACCTGAAGGTTCGTATAAGAAACACTTTCTATAACTCTGCAAATTTACCATGCCTGCTCTGGTAAGTAGGTCCTATGTCTAGGAGAAGGATCTGACTATTTTTAAACACTTCTAATAAATGGATGTATAATAGATATAGAGATCATTTGTATGTAATAAAGGACATGAGATTAAAAATAAGCAATCCAGTGCTTTCAGCAATTTTAATGAGGAAACTGAATTGACTGCAAGGCCAATTTGATTATTTTTTACAAAATTCAGTAGTAAGCTGCCATTTTAGTATAAAAGGTATCAGGATATGAAACGGAGAACCTGGGTTCAAGTTCCAATTTTTCCATTAACTAGATGTGTGACTTTAGAGAAGTTGCTTAAATTCTTTGAAATGTAATTTCTTTATCTGCAAAGTGGATATGACCAGAAAGGCTATGAGGAGAGAATGAGACAGTGTAAAGGCTTTGAAGGTATAGGTATCATATATTAATAATAAAATGATAAAAGCATAAGTGAAGAAAAAAGGAAACTGTACAAACAGGTCCCATAAATCACAGCCATGTTTTATTACTGTTTTCTGCACCTCATCAGGCATTGTACTGCTCAAAGAAATGATTCATTTCTGGCTGTTCCCATCACATCAGCAATCATCATGGTTCTTGTCTCAGACCCCAGACCCCAGCTGTTCCAACTTGTCACTTGGATTCATCTGGACACCCCATTATTAGTGTTGGATTTCAGTAGGCATGGAATTTACAAGTCATCCTGTTTATTGTGGCATCTGGTAAACAGATAGCACCCTCTATTGTATATTATAGCTCTTGGTAGTTGGGAATTGCTAGATTAAAAAATTAAATAGCATAATTCTCTGCATTGTCTTAATGTCAAGCCACCAGTGAAGGGTCCCAGAAGCCACTTTCATCACAGCAGACGTCCCTGAGTGAATTGGTATAAAAGTAGTTATACTCTTGATAGCTCAGCTGCTACCTATTGTAAAAGAGCAATTAGAATTTCTGCCTTAGCATTTCATAGTCAAACTCAAAGAAGCAGAAAGTAGAATTGTTGTTGCCAGGGGTAGGGGTAGGGGTGAGAAATGAGGAGTTGTTGGTCAAAGGGAACAAAGTTTCAGTTACAAAAGATGAATGAGTTCTGAAGATTTAATATACAACATGGTGACAAAGGTTAACAATACTGTCTTTTTACTTGAAATTTTCTAAGAGGGTAGACCTTAAGCATTCTCACCACATAGACACACACACACACACACACACACACATGCAAGAAAGAAAATGATAATTATATGATGTGATAGATGTGTTAATTAGCTTGATTTTGGTAATCATTTCACAATGTATACATATATACATATATCAAAACATCAAGTTTTACTCTTTATATATATACAATTCCTATTTGTCAAATATACCTCAATAATGCTGGAAAAGAAAAAGAATTTCTTCCTTAGAGGATAAAAAATTTCAGTAAATAAACTTTTTAAAAAATTCAGTTATGAGCCTCATAATATTTTAGTCAATGACGGATTATAATGGAGCTGAAAAATTCCTATTGTCTAGTGATATCATAATGTCATAGCACACTGCAGTACTCACCTGTTTGTGGTGATGCTGGTGTAAACAAACCTATTGTACTGCCAGTCATATAAAAGTATAGCACATACAATTATGTACAGGACATAACACTTGATAATAAATGGCTATGTTACTGATTTTATGTATTTACTCACTATACTCTTTATCATTATTTTAGAGTATAATCCTTCTACTCATAAAAAAAAGTTAACTGTAAAACAGCTTCAGGCTGGTCCTTCAGGAGGTATTCCAGAAAAAGGCATTTTTATCATAGGAAATTACAGCTCCATGCATGTTATCGCCCCTGAAGAACTTCCAGTGGGACAAGATGTGGAGGTGGAAGACAGTGATATTGATGATCCTGACCCTGTGTAGGCCTAGGTTAATGTTTGTGTTTGTGTCTTAGTTTTTAACAAAAAAATTTAAAAAGTAAAAATAAAAAGTTATAAAAATACAAAATAGCTTATAGAATAAGGACATAAAAATGAAAATATTTTTGTACAACTGTACAATGTGTGTTTTAAATGGTTATTACAAGAGTCAAAAAGTTAAAACTAATTTTATAAAGCATAAAAGTTACAGTGAGCTAAGGTTAATTTGTTATTGAAGAAGGAAAAATATTTTTAATAAATTTTGTGTAGCCTAAATATACAGTCTTTATAAAGTCTACAGTAGTGTACAGTGATGTCCTAGACATTGACATTCACTTCATACTCACAAACTAACTCACCCACAGAACTTCCAGTCCTGCAAGCTTCATTCATGGTAAGTGCCCTACACAGTGGCATTATTTTTTATCTTTTATAGTATATTTTTACTGTACCATTTCTATGGTTTTATATATTTAGATACACATATACTTACTATTGTGTTACTATTTCCTACAGTGTTCAGTACAGTAGTATGCTGTACAAGTATGTAGCCTAGGAGCAATAGGCTATCCCATATAGCACAGGTATGTAGTAGGCTATCCCATCTAGGTTTGGGTAAGTACACTGCATGTTGTTTGCACAGTAAGAAACTTGCCTAACCCTATTGTTAAGCGATGCATGACTGTATATGTAGAAAATAAGTTAGTAGAAAACTATGCCAGAGGAGTAAAATGTCTTATTCCAAGCATTAATTATAAACTAGTATATAAGATAATTCTATTAAATTTAGAAAGGAGATCAAGGTTAATTTTATTACCAAGTGCCCTTGGCCTTATTTATTTAATAGTAGAGGATACATAATCTATCAAAGTTTAAAAAGCAATTTAAATTTGTTTTACCAAAGGTCAGAAATTAAGTTTTCATGTATTCTTCCCAGAGTAAGTAGAATGTCATGGTATTAATAAAAACTAAAAATAAATTTAGAATTTTGAGCAATTTTTTTCCCCGAGGGAACACAGAACCTTGAAAGCACATTGGGGGAAATTACTTAACCTCTCTGGAACAAAATGAATCCTTATATTTCTGAACGGTTATGGGATGTTTTCTAATTCTGCATTACAGATGGGAAACCAAAGAACTTAGTCAATAATTTCTATTTTCAGGTGTGGACTTACTAGGACTCTAGTAATACTATTCCCTCTTCAGTTTATTCATCACTTGGCCTTGTATTCTTTTTTTTAAATACAGAGTGGGCAGATAAGAAATAACTGTTCTTAAAGTTGCTGTGAAATATCACCTCATACCGGTAAGGATGGCTGTTATCAAAAAGACAAGAGATAATTGTTGGCAAGAGTGTGGAGAAAAGGGGAGTCTAGAACACTTGATGGGAATGTAGATTGGTGCAGCCATTATGGAAAACAGCATGAAGGTTCCTAAAAGAAATTAAAAATAGAACTACCATGTGACCCAGCAATCCCTCTTCTGGGTGTATATACAAAGGAGATAAAGGCACCACCTTGTAAAGATATCTGCATTCCCATGTTCACTGCAGCAGCATTCCCAGTAGCCAAGATATGGAAATAACCTAACATCAATGGACCAATGGATAAGGAAAATGTGTGTGTGGGGAGGGTGTCTGTGTGTGTATGATGGGATATTATTCAGGCTTAACAAAGGAGATTCTGCCATTTGCCACAACATGACTGAAACTGGAGGACGTTATGCTAATTAAAATAAGCCAGACACAGAAAAAAATTGCATGATCTCATTTATATGTGGAACTCTCTCTCTCTCTCTCTCTCTCTCTGTAAGAACTCAAATGTACAGAGATAGAGAATAAAACTGGTTACCATGGGTGGGGGTGCAGGGAAAGGAAATCAGGAGATGCAGGTCAAAGGATACAAAACAGCAGATACATAGGATGAACAAGTTCAGAGATCTAATGTACAACATGAGAACTAAAGTTAATAAAATTTTATCATAATAGGGATTTTTGTTAAGTAAGTAGATTTTAGTGGCTCTTGGCATGCAAGTAGTAACTATGTGAGATGATAGGTATATTAATCTGCTTAACTATAGTAACCATTTTACTACTATGTGTATCCTATAACGTCATGTAAACCTGAAATATACACAATAAAATTTATTTTTTTTAAAGAGTTAACTTTTCTTTATTTTGGAGTCTTCTATCAATGACTGAAATTTCTGGGTATATTCTCAACTATTTAGAGCTAAATGGCAAACAGTCTCTAGTATGTAATATTGTACTTTTATGTCTAAATATTTAATGCCCAACTTGTAGGATTATACAGTACAGTACTGAATGTGGTCATGTGACAAATTGACATGTGGCTGAACCATGTGACTATTTGTCCAATGGAATGTAAGCAGAAGTGACATACACATTGTCCAAGTAGAAGTGTAAGAGCTATAGTGAGCCTCAGCCACTTCTCCCTCCCTTGCAATGACAATGGCTTGTCTAGATAGGGATTGCTCCCTCTTGACCTGGGTCCCAGAATGAGAAGATAGATAGAGCAAAGTTGCAGCTATCCACAGATGACTCAACACAAATAAGAAATACATCTTGTTGTTACAAGCCACTGAGATTTTGGAGCTGTCTCTTAAAGCAAATAACCTAGCAAAAGTTGCTAATACACAGTTCTAGCCACACTGTGACATATTAAAAACAAATGACTATTTAGTTCTAATACATAGAAGCAGTCATTCAGCTAGAAATTTAAATAAAACTTGATATTTGTATTTGGTTCATTGTCATTGGATTTTCATCATCTTAATTACAGTATTGTCCAGGTACTTGATTAAAAGAATATGTGTGTTGCTTATTAAAAAAAAAAGTTATGCTTCAATTTAGCACTCAACTTTAAAAAGGCAGATCAAGTTCAGTAGATTCTTGGCATTTATGGATTTAAAATTGACCGCTTACAAGTGGTTGTTAAATCTGTGACATGTGGTGGTTTGTAATTTTGCTGGGGCATTGATTTAAATGATATTCTCAGTGAACCTGTGGTAAAATTATGTCTCTCTTTATGTCTTTGGAGTACAGTGAAAGATTTACCATGAAGATAAGCCTCAAATTTCATCCTTGCATGGCCCACTTTCAATATACATGATTCTGTTTTTATAATTTTACATCGTTTTTCTCAAACAGGAATTGTGTAAGCTTCAGATCTCATCAAACATAGATCCACCTCTGTCTGGTAAGAGGCAATAAATTGAGATGAAATATGCTTGAACAAAGGTGCTAGAGGGAGAATGAAAAAAGAAACTATTAAATAAATATGTTTAGAAGAAAATCGGCTGTACTTAGTGATTGACTGAATTGTGGAAGGACAGAGGAAAGTAAATAAAAAGTGAATAATCCTATTTCTTTCTTTGATGGCATTATTAATTTCAAAGATAAGGCATGTGTAGCAGACAGGATATCTGGATATCAACTGGCATATGAAAGGCATCTCAATAACACATTTCTTGCCAAAGTGGAGAAATAGCTAAATACTACTATAATTAGTTGGATTACAAACTGGTTAAATGACTGTACCAAATGACACAGACTGAAGAGTTAACATAAATCTAAGACATTTCTAAGGGTGTGTCAAATGCCTAGGTCTTTATACATCTTTTCAATATGTTTGTTAATAATTTGGACCAAATTATAAGCATATGCTCAACATATTTACATATGTGATATGATTTTATGAGAACCAGAGGATAAACTAAAAACTGAAAAGGAGGCAGAAGTAAATTCTAAGTCCCTCATTTTAATTGAGATATATGACTGGCAACAACATTGTTAAAACTGACTTTAAGATTACAATTGCCCTACAGTATACTTTGTGTCAACTGTGTGATGTTCACCCACAAAGGCTGATGTCATCCTAAGCCACCTTAATAGAAATGGTTTCTAGATTCTAGAATGAAGGGGAAATGATGGCCTCATTGGGCTCCACAATGCTCATTGCTGTCTTCAAATAGTGGTCTGGTTGATATGTCCTATCTGATAAGAATGGTTCATTTGACCTCCCAAGAATAAAGCTAGGATGAATATCAGCCAGTTTAAGTTTATCAAAAGAGCCTGTGGTAGTGAGCTGCTCCTTGTATATGCTCAATCGTGGGCTAGAAGACACCACTTAGCTGGCATTTTGTAAGAGTAATGAAAGCATTAGGGAGTTGGTTATTTCATGGGTTTTAAGGTATCTTTTCAAACTCAGAGTCGTCAAGATTCTATTACTCTATGACTCCTTGATAACTTTTATTTCAATTCTACGTTTTTGGTCCAGTTCTTTCTGAGTTGTTCTTTTAATTCCTAATTGAACTGGCAGCCATCCACAACATGTCCCTTTCTTTGTTTTCAGTCTTATTTCATGAATCCAAAAGATAAATTCTTGTTGAAAACTCATCTAATGTTTATTTCTCTGTTCAAGCACAATTCAGTTCATTTATCTATAATACATCTTTTAAAAAAGTAGCTTCTGGCATAATTAAAATTGTTCAAAGACATTCTCTTCACAAAATAAAGACAATGTATAGATATCCATGGTGAAAGTTCTATTCAGCTTATAAACTATAACCTGATGATTCTAGATTTTTCAGCTCCAGTTTCTTGAAAGACTGTATAATCATGCTCACCAAAGTTCTCAGTCCAGTAACTATTAAATTGGCATTAATGAATTATAAAATCTGCTATCTTTTACCCAAAGAATTATGGTAGAACATATTGCTTTAAGGATTAGTTCTCTATCTGATATATAAGTCAAATTTTCCCAGTAAAAACAACTGGGGTCTTGTACCACTTGGAGTAATAGTACTGAGTTAATTCTCTTAAAGGTCAGTGAATAAAAAGGACATCTATTAGCAAAAGAGATAGTAAAATTAACTTTAATGAGTAGTTATTATAATCCATGCATTCTTTTTTGAAATAACAAAGAAATGGATGGCCAAATTTAGATTTAGTATTATTGTTTCTATAAAAGAGACTACTTAATTCATCAATATAATTACCAAAATTAAAAGGGAAAAAACTTGTATTGGTTAGTCGAAGTTATTTAAATATTATGAACAGTCATGGGACGAGGTAAATCAAAAAATAAAGACGAGAAATCAATAATCCTGCTCAAAAAATAATTAAGTCAATCTATCCTGAATACAACCATTATAAAGGGGGATGAGAGGTAAAGATAAAAGTGTTGTTACACCATTTATAGTGTATTTACCTTTTGTCTTCCAACATATTTGTAAACTAGGGTTTACCCTATTACTTCACTGAAGTCTTCAGCAAAAACTTGTAAATATAAGAGTAAACTGACCTCTAGATTACATCCCGAAGTTCATTCTTTGCAGCTGAAACTGTCATTACCCTACATAAGAACACTTGCAATCTAAATGCTACTTTCAAAGGAACCAGTAGAGAAAGATATATTTATTAAAAAGCAATAAAGTTGTACTAAAGTGGTTCAAACAAAAGTTTCCACCGTATGTATCACAGGCTGTTAATGAGCGTGGTCTACCATTTTCCATTATAATCAACATGTTACAAACTCTGAGGACACTATCAATATTTACTTTCATAGAAACAATAACAATAAGGAAATATGTGAAATTTTAGGGCATATTAAAATAACTAAAACAAGAACAAATTGTGTTCTTACAGTTTTAAAAAATTTATCTTAAGGGTGACTTTTATTATGTATCATTATCATCATCGTCATATCCTATTATATTAATTATTATCATGGAACCAAACGTTGCTCTCTCAATTTACCTGTAGTGCTGCAAACCTGGTAGGGTCTCAGTAATAGCTTTTATTGAGTAGTCTAATAGACCCCTATAAATAAATATATAAGGCCTATTTTCACTATTCTGTTGAAACTGCAAAGCATAGGAGCCATTGGCAGGGCTCAAGAATATCAGCTAATAAATAAGAGCTGTAGGATTTAGTGAGTCATTCCACAAGGAGCCACAGATCAACTGAAGTACAAACTGGTGTCTCTCCTCAAATGCCACCCTCTTCAAGAAGCCTTTCCTCATCACTGCATCTAAAATATCCCCTCACAGTAGCTTTCCAGCTCCTTGCCATATTTTGTATTTTTCACAGCACTCATCATTACTGATGCTGTGTAGCATATTGATTTATTTGTTTATTGCCTATTGCCCCTTGTAGAAGGTAAGCTCCATGAGGACTAGAATGTTGTTTAATTTGTTCATAGTTCCACAAGCTGAAACTATGCCTGAAAAATTGGTGACTTTCAATAAATATTTGTTAAATCTGTGGTCCCCAAACTCTGGCCACAGACCAGTACCAGTCTCTGGCCTGTTAGGGACTGGGCCACAGAGTTCCATTGCCCCCTACCCCCTTTCTGTGGAAAAACTGTCTTCCATGAAACAGGAAGGGGAGTTGCCACACAGCAGGAGCTGAGCAGGGGTGAGCAAGCGAAGCTTCACAGCTTCTGTATTTACAGCCACTCCCCATTGCTGGCATTGCCCCCTGAGCTCTGCCTCCACCTCTAGCCATCCTCCCATCCCCCCACCCCAGTCAGTGGAAAAATTGCCTTCCATGAAACCGGTCCCTGGTGGCAAAAAGGTTGGGGACTGCTGTGAATGAATGAAATCCAAGGGAGGTAGAATATCTGCGAAAAGATGAAAAGTGAAATCCTTCAGTAAGGTCCTCTCTTGAGGGCATTTGGGATACTGAACACCACTTACTCACATATTGCTAAAATCAAGTGAAAAATAACACAAATTTCCCTGAACTCAATTTTCTCAATGTGAAATAGTAGACATAAAGAGTCCAAAAAACCTATAAAGCTTTCTTATGAAAAACAATTTTATTCCAAATTGTCTACATAGGTACAGAGTCCATGTTTTTTTAATCTCCGTCTTCTGCTGAACTGATTATAAAAAGACCACAATCATCAATGTTGAAAAAATTGGATACACACAATCAGAGATATATAAGCAGAATATTCTAAGCAATTAGAATGTAGTTACAGTCCACTGCTCCAAAGAGTGAATTAAAAAACAAATTCAGAAATATTCTGGAGATAGTTAGCATCAGAGAAATCGAGCTGAATGTGGAAGTAAAACATTTATAATACGTGAGATACTTTAATATGTTCATGAAAATTTTGGCATTTTTGATTGTGTTAGGGTTATTTATTTTGGCAAAGGAAATAATCAGAATACTGTGACAGTAAAATCAGTAAACCACAGAAAGCTGTTTACTCCATTTGTTAAAAGTTTTCAGTGGGATTACACAGTGCTTGGGAGACTAGCAAGCTTCAGAGATTTATTTCATGGGGTCCAGAACTGCTGGGAGAACCCACTGAGGAGAACAGCTGAATCTCACATTCTGCATGTGGGGAAAAAAAGGCATTTACTGAAAGCAGACATTGCACCAAACCCTGAAAGATTATCTGATAATAACTGAGGCAGAAATGGCCACATCCCTGCATTGAAGCGTTATGCTTTTGGTAGCAGCCAATTTGAATTAAGAAATGGAAGTGCCCATACTTTCTTTCTGGGAAGGTAATGGTACTGCCTTCGTTTTTCTTTCCTCTTAGTCAGGCAGTCATAAAGCACTAGTTGTTGGGGAGAACTTGGTAATAATCCCATCCTCTTGATTTTTATTTGGAAAGAAAAATCACATGTAATATGTCATTAACAGAAAACTATGATGGACTCCTTTTGAAGTATAGATGACCCCAGTTTCCTGAGAAAAGGAATGTTTTCTCATAAGTAGTCAAATATCCTTAATGGCATAAATTGTGGGTCTTTGACACTATAAGCCTTTTTAAAATTTAATGTAAATGACAAGTTAGGGTAGGGAATGTAAATTCCAATCCAATCAACATTACTCTGTTTGGTTCTGTTTAGTTAAGCCTTTTAGTTTTATGCTTTTAAAACACTGATATCTTTGTCTTTTCTTAGTTCCATTTAATTTATTCAGCAGTGTGCCCTTTTGCTATGTGCAAGAAATCCTCAATTTCCCTTCCTTAATCTATTTGCTTTGCTGTCTTATTCAGTGTCAACAAAACAGCCTTGTTTATAAAGAAGGTAACTCAAATTGATGTTTGACATGCAATAGGCAGTTTCTGAGTTTAAATGCCCAACACTTGCTTCTAACATTCTTTTCTTAATAACATTCCCTATCATATACCTAATTGAGCCTTGTATTTAATGTCAAACAGAAATGGGAAAACCATACTATGATATAGCAATATTATGACAAGGCATTATTATAAAAAGACATTATTCTTTCCAGTTATTCTTTAACTAGAAAGCACTAATGCCTGCCCATTTTCATACCTAAAGCCTAAGAAACACTTTGCATACTTGAAAAACATAATAACGAGATTCTTGCTTTGATTATACTCCTTGCCTAATCTTCCAGCACATTTTAACTGATTTTAGCATATTTTGTTATCATTTTAGGAGAGCTATTTTTAGTTCAGTCCTCTATCTGACTTCATACTTCATTCTTTTCGGCCCTTTTCATTTTTCCTGATTGAAACTTGATATATTCAAAGCAGGAAATGAAGAAGAATAGCCTTCCAGGTTATTTCCTGAAGAGAAAATTCGGCCGCAAATCCAAGGAAAATAAAACTGAATTTCAATACCCAATTAAGGATTTTGAACAACAGAGCAATTTGAGAACTTGTTTTTATCAAGCCATTTTACTACGACTAATTATTCTCCAAGATTTGGTATTTGGCTATTCACTAATGCTCTGTGGTCTTCCGATTACCGAATGACTTTTGCATTTTATCATCTGAAGGCTTTGAGAATTGTGGTTTTTCTACAACATTAACACTTCGGATTATGGGAACAGCACTATTTGCTTTGCCACTGGGTTTCAAAACATATCTTTCTTGTGTTTTAGCCAGACTAGACACATCTTCAAGGTGCCATGCAACTAAGCCTAGGGCACAGGCCGCTGCCCGCTTTCTTCCCTTCCTCCCCGCCCTCAACCCCTCCCCACCCCCTGCTCTCCTTCTCAGTTCCTCAGCAGCCTCCTGCACATACTCACAAAGCAGAGATTAGATAAATTGTCCTTTGCTATTGGTTAGAGACGATATCTTCTTGCTGTTAACAACCACAATGTTTAGCCTGCTCACACAGTGACAGCAGCTTCCTAGCATCTTGTGGACTCAATGGGATGGGAGAGAGGCAGAAACAAGGAATAGTAAGCACTCTTCTCCACAACCACTCCATAAAAAGAGTAGATTCTTATGGGAAAATATTTCCTCTCCAAGTGGGGCAGAAAGTATTCTAGTAAGAGCAATGGCAGCAAAGGCTATGGCGCAACAGATAAAACACAAATTAAGGTCTTGGAAGGATGGGGCAACTGCAGAACGCAGAAAGAAACAAACGTTTGGGAGTTAATCAGTCTTACATGGTTTGGGAACATAATTTGTCTCCAATCCTTTTCCAAAATCTACACTTCTTGGTCAAGGAGGGTTATATATCAATGAAGGTAATTTTTTCTAAATAAAATTTCCTTTTATAGCCTTGAGAATTATTGTCAACATAATTTCAGGGTCAACATACTAAAATTATTGAAAATTTTAAGCTAATGGTTTGTTTTTGTTTTTATTCTAACAATTATTGGGCTAGTTAGAAATGTCTGAACATTACTAAAGTATGAGATCATGCTTCGCCATGTGTAAGATATTTTGAAACTGGTGCTTTCAAAATTATTAATATCTAGAGATTGAACTGCCATTAGGTAAAATAAAAGACCAGGGCTATTTTATCTTGCATGGGCAGAATTGTTGCACAATAGAAAAAGGGCTAGTGTGTGCTTCCTCTACTTACCTGAGAAAGCACAAAGTCAGATTATTTAATCTGATCCTAGAAAGGAGAAACTGTTTTATTTTTCTCTTTTTCTACGGTCTGGGAAAAATCAGTTCTGATTCATTCAGTTATTCATTAATTCATTCATTAAAACTTGCCCAAATTATTGCTGTTCAATAATGCTTGCTGAATGAATGACAAAATACATAAAGAATTATTTTAACACCTGAAAATTTCTACCTCTTTATCTCATAGAAAATTAAATTCTTAATAAAGTTCTAAAAGGCTATTCTTGTAAAAATTGACTAGCTGATTATAAAAATGTATAATACAAATGAACTAGAATAGCTATAATAATCTTAAGGCAGAATAACGAAGTTGGATACTTATAGTACCAGATATTAAAACACCGTAAAGCAACAGTAATCAGGACGGAATGTAGATGCAACAATAGGCAAATGCATCAATAGAACAGAAAAGAGAGTCCAGAAGTAGATCAAACATGTATGAACTTTTGATTTATGATAAAGACACCAATGAAATTCAGTGGGGGAAAGAAAGGACAGTCTTTTTAATAAATCTGCTGAATAAATTGGAATACTCGTATAGAAAAAAATTAATCTTGAACCCTACCTTAAAATATATGCAAAATTGCTTTGAAATGTATCATACACTTGGATGTGAAAGGTAATATAACTTAACTTCTTTGTTTCTTAGCTTGGTTAGAGGCTTACAGCTTTTGGTTTTGTCGATTTTCCCTATTCATGTCCTGTTTTCAATTGCATTGATTTCTGTTCTTTTTTTAATTTCTTTCCTTCTGCTTACATTGGTTTAATTTGCTCCTTTTTTTCTACTTTCCTAAGGTGGAAACTTAGATTATTGACTTTAGATCTTTCTTTTTTCCTAGTATAGGCATTGAATACCATAAATTTTCCTCTATGCAGTGCTTTTACTGTATTCCACAAATTTTCATAAGTTGTATTTTTATTTTAATTTAGTTCCAAGTATTTTTTAACTTCTCTCAAGATTTCTTCTTCCACCCATGTATTATTTAGAAGTGTTTTGTTTAATCTCCAACTTTTTGGGGATTTTCCAGTTATTTTTCTGTTATTTATTTCTAGTTTATATGCCATTGTGGTCTGAGAGAATATATGATATGATTTCTACTCTTTTTAATTTCTTAAGGTGTGTTTGATGATCCAGAATATGGTCTATCTTGGTGAATGTTCCTTGTGAGCTCAAGAAATATGTGTCTGTTATTGTTGGATGAAGTTATCTATAGATGTCAATTATATCCAGTTGATTGATGGTACTGTTGAGTTCAACTATGTTCTTAGTGATTTTCTGCCTGCGGGATTTGTCCATTTCTGATAGTGTTGTGTTAAAATATCCAGCTATAACAGTGCATTCATCTGTCTCTTCTTGCAGTTCTATCAGTTTTTGCCTCATTGATCTTGACAGTCTGTTGTTAGGTGCGTACACATTAAGAATTGTTATGTCTTCTTGGAGAACTGACTCCTTTATCATTATGTAATGCCCTTTCTAATCCCTGATAATTTTTCTTGCTTAGAAGTCTGCTCTGTCTGAAATTAATATAGCTACTCCTGCTTTCTTTTGACTAGTATTAGCATAGTATATCTTTTTCCATTTACTTTTAATCCATCTATGTCTTTATATTCAAAGTGGGTTTCTTATAGACAACATAGACTTGGGTCTTTTTTTGATCCGTTCTGACAATCTCTGTCTTTTGATTAGTATATTTAGACTAATGCCATTTTTTGTTACTGTTTTCTGTTTATTGCCTTCATTCTTTTTGCCTATTTTTTATATTATACTCTTTTTCTGCCTTTTGTGGTTTTAATTGAACATCTTATATGATTACATTTTCTCTCCTTTCTTAGCATATCAACTATACACCTTTTGTAACTTTTTTTAGTGGTTGCCCTAAAGTGTGCAGTACTAACACTAAAAGCTAACAACGTCTACTTTCAAACAATACTATTCCACTTCCTGGGGAGTGCAAGTACCTTATAAAAACAAAATACTCCTAATTCTTCCCCCTATCTATTATATCATTTGTGTCATTCATTTCATTTATACATAAACTATAATTATCAAATGCATTATTGCTATTATTAATTAGAACAAACTGTTATCTGTTAGATCAATTAAGAATAAGAAAAATAAAAGTTTTAATTTTACCTTTACTTTTTCATCCTCTGATGCTCTTCTTTTCTTTAAGCAAATCTGAGTTTCAAAGTGATATCAGTTTCCTTCTTTTTGAGAAACTTATTTTAACATGTCTTGCAAGACAGGTCTACTGGCAACAAATTTCTTCAATTTTTTTGGTGTGAAGTAGTCTTTATTTTTCCTTCACTTTGGAAGAATAGTTTTTCAGGATACAGAATTCTAGGTGGTGAATCTTTTCGCTCAACACCTTAAATGTTTCACTCCACTTTCTTTTTGCTTGCATGATTTCTGAGGAGAAGTCAGATATAATTCTTATCTTCACTCCTCTATAATTAAGGTATTTTTTTCTTCTGACTTCTTTTAGGATTTTCATTATCTTTGAATTTTTGTAGTATGAATATGCTACGCCTAGGTATAGTTTGTTTGTTTGTTTTTTTATTTATCCTGCCTGGTGTTCTCTGAGCTTCCTGGCTCTGTAGTTTGGTGTGACATTAATTTGGGGAAATTCTGAGTTATTATTGCTTTAGGTATTATTTCTGTTTCCTTCTGTTTCTTCTCCTTTTCTTGTATTCCCATTATATATATATTACACCTTTTATAGTTGTCCCATAGTTCTTGGATGTTGTGTTCCATTCTTTTTCTATCTTTTTTCTCTTTGCTTTTTAGTTTTGGAAGTTTCTATTTTTATATCCTCCAGCTCAAAAATTCTTTCCTCAACCATGTCTAGTCTACTAATGAGCCCATTCAAGGAATTTCTGTTACAGTGTTTTTGATCCCTAGCATTTGTTTTTGTTTCTTTCTTAGAATTTCTCCCTGCTTACATTATCCATCTGTTCTTGCAGATTGTCTACTCTTTCCATTATACTCCTTAGCTTATTAATCATAGTTATTTTTAAAATTCATGCTCTGATGATTTCAACATCCCTACCGTACCTGGGTCTGGTTCTGATGCTTTCTCTGCTCAAACTCTGTTTTTTGCCTTTTAGTATGCTTTGAGATTTTTGTTGTTGTTGAAAGGTGGACATGATGTACCTGTATAAAGGAAACTGTGTTAAATAGACTTTTAGTTATATGGTGGTAAGGTGCAGAGAAATGGGACACATTCTATAGTTCTATGATTGGGTTTCAGTTATTTACTGAGCCTGTGCCACTGGACTGTGAATTTCACAAGTGCTTCTCAGGTTTTTTTAACCCACTTAGGAGGTTCAGGATGACTGGAGGGGGTTGGAATTGGGTATTTTCCTTCCCCTAGGTCAGTTAGGCTCCAATAAAACTCCAATAGATTAGGTTCTGATAAGAATATTTTCTCTTGAGGTCAGGCCTTGTTAAGAACAGAAAGCTCTAGGTATTTCAAAATGGTAACATCCTCCCTTATCTCTCTCTCCTGGAAGCTAGAGGGGATTTTTCTCTGATCTTCATTGTTAGAACTTGTTAGAGCTCCTGGAAGTAAAACTCACAAAAGTGAGAGTCTCCCTCAACCCCACCCCAAGCAAAGTCCCCTTGGAATTTTCATTTCTCAGCCCTGTTCATACTGAACCTACAGCAATCAGCAATTTATCAATTACAGTTCAGGTTTTCCTACGCTGGCACAAGTTCCCACAGAGGTTTCTACACATGAGTTTCTGCTCCAGTAAGTTGTGATTCTAGGTATCCACCTGTCTGTCTCTCTAATTTTGAGGGGGCAGCAGTTTGTCCTATTGTGACTTCACTTCTCTGGCAGATCTAAGAAGAGTTAATTTTTCAGTTTGTTCAGCTTCTTGCCTATTGTTAGGATGGAGTAAAGACTTCTAAGTTTCTTACATGTAGAATCAGAAGGCAGAAGTCTCTCCAATTGTTTTTGTGGAAACTCTCCTTTTTTGGTTTCCAGAATGCTATACTAGAATCTCCTCAGATTTCTCTGACTTCAGCCTCCAAGAGGTTCTCAAAATCCTGATCTTAGCTTTTTGCACTTCTCTCACACATGTCTTTTCCCCCTCCCTCACCAGAAATCTCTTGTAGTCACATCATGTCAGATGATGCTGCCGTATGAATGCTACCGCGATTTTTCTCTCTAACCCAAACCTCAAACCCATACTTTTCTAGTAATGCATTCTAACTACCTATAAGAAAATAACCAATGAATAAATACATGGATACAAAATTACGATGCTGCTCAAACTCCTCACCCCCTAATGTCCTATTGAGGATATATTTGACATGCCCCAAAATGACTTCTTGCTCTTCTGCCAAAACTAAATATTCCACAATGTTCTTCTACTGTGTCATTTAAATTGCTGTCCCAGTCTCCTGAGTCATAAATCTCAGCTACAGCTCTGTTGCCATCCTCTCCCTGGTAATCCCATGTTCATTGCTTTATATGTTTGCTGCTTTTCCCCAGTCTGTCTCACATTCCTCTTGCCTTTTCCTTCTTTCTTTTTTTTAGTTTTGAAATATTACAGAGGTACAAATGTTTTTGGTTGCATGGATCACTTTTGTAATGCTTGCGTTAGGTCTATAAATGTGCCCATTACCCAGATAGTGTTCATTGTATTCATTAGGTAGGTTTTTGCCCATCCCCTGCTCCCCCTTCACCCTGCTTGATTTCCACTGAGTTTCATTTCCCTCTGTGCATATGTGTGCTCATCACTTAGTTCCACTTTAATAGTGAGTACATGTTGTGTTTGTTTTTCCATTCTTTAGATACTTCACTTAGGATAATGGTCTCCAATTCCATCCCAATTGTTGCAAAAAGCATTAATTTATTCTTTTTATGACTGAGGAGTATTCCATGATATGCATATACCACATTTTGTTAATCCACTCATGAATTGATGGACACTTGGGTTGATTCCACACCCTTGCAATTGTGAATTGTGTTGCAATAAACATTCCAGTGCAGGTATCTTTTGATAAAATGACTTCTTTTCCTTTGGGTAAATATCCAGTAGTGGGATTGCTGGATCAAATGGCAGGGCTGCTTTTAGCTCTTTAAGGAATCTCCATACTGTTTTCCATAGAGACTGTACTAATTTGCAGTCCCACCAACAGTGTATAAGTGTTCCTTTCTCTCTACATCCATGCCAGTAACTATTGTTTTTGGACCTTCTAACTGCAGTAAGGTGATATCTCATTGTGGTTTTGATTTGCATTTCCCTGATGATTAGTGACATTGAGCATTTTTTCATATGTTTATTGTCTATTTGTCTATCTTCTTTTGAAAAACTTCTGTTCATGTACACATACTGCAGAAATTATTCCATAACATTGAGTAGGAGGGCATTCTCCCCAACTCATTCTACAAAGCCAGTATCACATTGATACCAAAGCCAGGAAAGGAAACAACAAAAAAAGAAAACTACAGACCAATATCTCTTATAAATATAGATGCAAAAATCCTCAATAAAATACTAGCAAACCAAATTCAACAGCACATCCAAAAAATAATCCACCTTGACGAATAGGTTTAATCCCAGGTATGCAAGGTTCAACATACGAAAATCGGTAAATGTGATGCACCACATAAACAGAAGCAAAAACAAAGACCATATGGTCATCTCAATAGATACAAAAAAAAGCATTCAACGAAATTCAGCACCCTTTCATGATAAAAACCCTCAACAAACTAGGCATAGAAGGAACATATCTCAAAATTTTAAAAGACATATATGACAAACCCACAGCAAACATCGTACTGAATGGGGAAAAGTTGAAAGCATTTCCACTAAGAACTGGAACAAGATAAGGGTGCCCACTGTCACCACTTCTATTCAACATAGTGCTGGAAGTCCTAGCAGTCAGGCAAGAGAAAGAAATAAAGTATATCCAAATTGGGAAAGAGGAGGTCAAGCTATTGTTTTTTTGCTGACGATATGATCTTATGTCTAGAAAACCCCAAAGACTCCACCAAGAGACTCCTGGAATTGATAAATAAATTCAGAAAGTCTCAGGTTACAAAATCAATTTACACAAATCAATAGCATTCCTATTCACCAATAATAGTCAAGCTGAGAGTCAAATCAAAGACTCAATACCATTCACAATAACTACAAAGAAAATAAAATACCTAGGAATATACTTAACCAAGGAGGAGAAAGATCTCTACAAAGAGAACTACAAAATACTAAGGAAAGAAATTGCAGATGACACAGCAAATGGAAAACCTATCATGTTCATGGATTGGCAGAATCAGCATTGTTAAAATGTACATAATACCCAAAGTGATTTACAGACTCAATGCAATCCCTATCAAAATACCAATATCATATTTCACAGATCTAGAAAAAATAATTCTATGCTTTGTTTGGAACCAGAAAAGAGACCAAATAGCCAAAGCAATCTTAAGCAAAAAGAACAAATCTGGAAGTATCACATTGCCAGACTTCAAACTATACTACAAAGCTATAGTAATCACAACAACATGGTATTGGCACAAAAATAGAGACATAGACCAATAGAACAGAATAGAGAACCCAGATATAAAACCATGCACTTACAGCCAACTGATATTTGCAGACAACAATATACGCTGGGGAAAAGAAGTCCTATGCAATGAATGTGCTGGGCAAATTGGATAGCCACACGCAGGAGAATGAAACAGGATCCATACCTCTCACCACTCACAAAAATTAATTCAAGATGGATAAAAGACTTACATATAAGGCACAAAACCATATGAATTTTAGAAGAAAATGTAGGAAAAACTCTTCGGCCTAGGCAAAGAATTTATTACTAAGACCCCAATGGCAATCACAACAAGAAAAATAAATAAGTGGGATTTGGTTAAACTAAAAAGCTTCTGCACAGCTAAGGAAATAAACAGAGCAAATAGACAATGTACAGAATGGGAGAAAATATTTGCAAACTATACATCTGACAAAGGGATAATAACCAGAATCTACAAAGAACTCCAGCAAATCAGCAAGAAAAAAGCAAACAACTCCATTAAAAGTGGGCCCTTTCCCTCTCGTTCTCTACCAACAACCTTACTTAATTCTGAAACACTTGAAATTTTTGGATGTTGACTTCCTGATAAATATTTCTGAAAAGGAAAATCTGATTGCTTTTCCTCTCCTCATTTCTTTATGTCAGTGTTGTGCTAGTTAGACTCCTAACCCACTTTTCTTTTCACTTTGAACACTCTTCCCAGGGTAATCTCACTCACTCCTAAATGACATCTAAAACCAGGTCTCCAAGTCCTCCGTCTTTAGCCCCGATTCACCTGAATTCCAACATTTTTAAAAGTTTCCATCTAGCTGTCTCACATACCTCCCAACTGTCTGGAGAAAACTCAGTTTGTTGATTGCCTTAAAGGTCTCCCAAGGTGGAATTTGGTAAATTTATCATGGTTCAGGCCCAGGCCTCAGCTTTTCACATCCATGAATCTATCTTGCCTAGTGGTCCGAAGTCAATTATAAATAGGGAAACTGAATGATCCTAATATGTTTACAAGAGACATCAATTAAATTGCCAATTTTCTATTTTATAATAAAAACACAAAAATTTTTATATGGATCAGTATATCTACAGAAATAATTCTCTCTCCATTTCTGTTTCTCTGTCTCTCCCTGTTTGTGTCTCTCCCTTTGCCCCCTAGCTATCAATAAGGGAAGCTATATGATAAGCAAAACTAAAACAGAGAGGTAGATATTCAAGCAGGGCTCTGACCCCATGGAAATATTATATCCAGACCAAGGAGAGACCACATGTATCTTTCCCATGTGAGGGGCTGCTTCTCTATTGATATGCTAGTTGCAGTCCACATAGTCTTTCAATGAAAAGTGCTAAGCACACACTACCAGCTCTACTCTTTGACAAATTATCATCTAAGTTTATCATGTTTCAGATTGACACAGGGAGTTGTTGGACTACCCCGTGGCAGTCATATATATGCCAATATAGTTTGACTTTATATTTCCTGCCCTTGGTTCAGAATATGGTCATGTGCCCCATAACGATGTTTTAGTCGATGACAGACTGCATATACTGGTCCCATAGGATTACAATACTGTATTTTTAATGTACCCGTTCATGTTTAGTTATGTTTAGATGCACAAATACTTACCATTGTGTTGCAATTGCCTAACATGTTCAGCATTCTCAATTTGAGCTGTATAGACTTCATCAGCCTTATCTCTACCACCTACCCAGATGTGCATCCCAAGCTCCAGCTATTCTAAACTACTGGCAGTTCCCTGAGCATGCCACAATCATTCACACAGCCATGACGTTGTACCTGTTCACACTACCTATTTTTTTTAATTAAAAACAATAAATACTTCTCCCATGATCTTTTTCCCCCCTTTTTTCCTTTGGTATCCACATATATAAGATGTTTAGTACACTGTGTTTTCTTTTTCTTTGTTATTTTTTTGTATTTCAGGCACATAGAGTTACTCGTACTCTCCAAACCACAGCAGAGTAGAGTGACTTACCTGTGCAGGGTCTTTCTTTTATTTATTCCTGCTATTTTATTTGTTTATTTTTGAGCCAGTGCCATATTATTTTATCTCCATAACTATGTAATAATTTTACTTTCCTCTTCGCTCTTCATTTAAAATTGTTTCTTTAGTTACTCATCAATGTTTATTCTTATAAATATATTTTATAACTGTTTTCAGGCTTCTCCAACAATCCTTATACTTTAATTAAAATTGCATTGAAATTATAGACTTACCTTTAAAATGTCGTCCCATTCGTAAGCATAATTTACCTCTTCTATTATTCATATTTTTGTTTTTATATTCTTTAATAGAGTTTTAAAATGTTATCCATAAAGGTCTTATATATTCTTTATGTTACTCTCTAAAATCTTTATAGTTTTCATTGCTGCTGTGCATATTATTTCATTTTCTATTTTAATTTGCAGTCAGTTACTAGTGATAGAAAGGAATAGAGTAGATTTTATAAGTTAATATTTTATTAGTAAACTTGCTAAATAAACTCTCATTAACTCTAATTTTTAAAATTTTCTATGTGGATGATCATACATTTGCAAATGATAATGGTTTTGTCGTTTTCTTTCCAATCTTATATGTCATCTTTCTTTGTTTTTATAATGAATTGATCCGGACATCCTGGCTACACTATGTTGAAACTTTGTGGAGATAGCAGACACTCTTGTCTTGTTCCTAAACTTAAACAAATGCGTCTATTTTTTATTGTTAGTTGTAAAATTTGCTGTAGGCTTCGGTTTAGAGGTTTTGCTGAGTTAAAGAACTTTAATTCAATTCCTTGTTTTTGAATTTTTTTCTTTTAGTCTCAATTAAGTATTAAAGTTTGTCAAATGCCTTTCCCACATTGTTTTCTGTATTGATTGAGATATATTTGGTAAATGACATTGTTAAATTTCCCTAGTTTTGAATCACTCTTGCATTCCTGAGGTTATATTTTGTTATTTTTAATATTCTGTCAAATTCAGTTAACTAATAACTTGTTTAGAATTTTCCTTGTGTTGATAAGTTTATTTTTATTTTGTACTATCTCCATCTAGTTTGGAACTCAAGGTTATACTAGTTTCATAAAATACTTGAATAGGGCTTTTTTAAAAATTATTTGAAACAACTTGTGAAATATAGAGATTATGTGTTTCTTGAATATTTGATGGAAATTATCTGTAAAACCTTCTTGGGTAAGCATATCTTTTCTTCTTTTCTGTTTTTTAGGTGTTGGCAAAGTCTTTGGATAATTTCAATGTCTTTAATGAGTACTAATTTATTCAAGTTTCACATTTTATTCTCATGCTTATTTTGGCCTTTTATACTACTGTAGAAATTTATTCACTTTACTTGTTCATATTTCCTAAGGAATAGCACTGCATTGTCATCTCCTCTTATTGTATTTAATTTCACTTTAAAAATTCTGTTATATTTATATCCCATATTACTTTATTTATAATTGCAGCTTGAACAATACTTATTATTAAGTGACTTTCAAGCATTTTTCTTCAGTTTCTCATATTCCAACATTTATATATACCATGATCTAACTAATGAGTCAGGAGGCAGATTATATTTTCCAGAGATAGCCACAATACATCTCCCACCTGCTGTGTAAGAAGTGAAGTCTATATTCTCTCCCTTTGAAAATGGGCAGGGTTTTGACTCATAGGTATCCAACAGAATGCAGCAGGAATGGAGTGATGTTTTATGTCTTTCTAGACTAGGTAAAAGTATACAATGCACCTTCAGTTTTGTTTGCTGGAATACAGTGATACGGCTACTAGAGGGAAAAATAATAAGGGAATTGCTCGAGTTACTACTGCTGTACAACAAATGACTCCAAACTTAATGTCTTATACAATGATTGTATCATGTTCACAGGAATGCTTGTCTGTCTTCTACAAGGTCTGAGGCCTCAGCTGGATTCAGTGACTAGGGTGACTCAATGGGTGGGGCCAGAATCATTTGAATATTTCCTCAAAGGATTTCCTTTAACAAAAGATACTCCTATGTATCTGGGTGAAAAAAGATACCCCAAATTTAGCAGCTATATCCTTCATATTTGGAGTTCTACATCCACGGCCAATCTCTATGGCAATTTAAGATTTCTCTTCACTACCTAAAAAAAAGACAATAAAAACCCCATTTATCAATATACTTTAGTGGCCATTTTAGAATCACATAATAGACCCCAACATAATGGACTCAAAGTTTCTAACATCAGTGTCATCTGTGAGGGCATAGACATTTCTGATTTCTCCCCCCAGCTGAGTTCTCTGGATCATAATTTCCAATAAGGGACCCTTCATCTAATGTTTGACATAAAAGTTATCCTTAATGCCTGCCCTCCTCCTTTTGTTTCTCATCTATAGAAGAATGTCAAAGGGCAGGTATGCACTTCAGAAATTGTGAACAGAAGCATAGCCTCATTTGGGAGTTTTCTGATGTTAGAGTCATAGAACAAAGAGTGTAATATCTCTTGTAGGATGTACTTAGAAAGGTTCTTATCTGAGGCAAGGAAAAATTTCTTGAAATAAAAAATTAGAGGATATGAACACTTTGGAAACTCTTATAAAGCTGCCCTTCTAAAATTTTGCTTCTATTTCAATCCCTACCTCTAGGTCTAATTTTCCCAGGGACAGGTGTTTAGAGCACAGCACAATTATTCTAAGATGAGCCATGCTTCCATTTTTTAAAGAATAATAATAACATAAAAAATCTGGCAAAGAAAAATCCCCAATTCAGAAACTGGAAGCTGTTCTCTTTTATCACATTGTTACACATTGTTTTGATATGAAGAATCTAAAGAAACTATCTAGACACTGCCTAACTTTACACTAGTGTCAATTAAGGTCTTGTGTCATAAATAAGTATATACTCTAATGATTTTGAATATAATTTATTTTAAATGTAACATTCCAAGAGAAAGTCCTAGAATGATTATTCAAAATACAACTATCTAATAAGAGTTGTAGTTATGCAATTCACACCAGCACATGCTTAGGTCGATGAGTTAAAATACTCCTAACCACGTAGTTAAAAAGTTCATTTCCTAAGGAAATCCTTAATGCTTTTCAAACTTACCTTGTTCTAATATTTGTATTTTCCTTAGTATCATATCAGAATCTTTGTCATCGACATTAACCAATATGTTTATTCAGTCATTGTGTGAATAGCTTTGATTTGAGCATACCAAGACAAGTTTCCTGAAGTCCAATAAACACTCAGAATTGTTTTGGAACATGATGCAACTAACCGCTTTCCTCTCTCACGAACTCTCTGCTTTAGTGACTCATAACACTGAAATAAACTGGAATTTAAACAGGAAAGATATACAGATTTAGAATTGTCTGGTTAGAGGTCTTAGCCAACTCTAACACCATTAAATATTATGTGTTTATTATCTCTAGTTTTTGCCCTGATTTCCCTTCAAATAAGAGGAAGTAGCTATGGATATATGAATTTTTTTCTTTCTAATAAATTTTTTCTAATTGGATTGATGACAGGGTTACATTTGTTAAAATGGCGGGTTGAGCATATGTATTAGCTTCCATTCCTCTCCTATACCCCATTAACACAACAATAAAGGAATTTTTTTTAGATAGAATAACAAGGACAAAGATAATAGGAGAGAATAAAACTGTAATACATTTTTGGAAACTGGAAAACAGATGGACTAAAAAACTAAATCCTAAATTGGCAGTGAGCATCTGAGGAGCAACTTAATTTTATATTAAAGAACTCTCAGAGGATCCAAATTAATGACACCACTAACTTCTGTAGATGGGTGAGGGGGAGATTGGGACTAAAAATTAAATTATAGCTGAAAGTCTTTTTAAAAAGCAGTTAGGTCCTCAGATCCTCTCCGCTTTCCTGTGAAGCTAGATGACAGCTGCTTCCTCACCCTGGGAGTTTTAATCTCTCCAGAATATAAAATACACTGTCTCTAGACTGAAGGACCATACAGCAAAATAGGAGATGAGCAACCAGGCCTTTGCTTTATAGGTAGGAGATCAGAAACACATTCTCAGGAGGATTCTAACTAGTCTAACTAGTCAACAGGAAGGAGAAATAAATACCGACTGACACTGGAGATTCTGTTACAGAGACTGAGCTGTAGAAAAGCCCTTAGACAACAAGCCACATGCTTGTATGCAGAACTTTCAATAAACCGTTTAGTTCACTGCTCTTAAATCCAAGAAGGACAGACAAACTTCCTATAATATTCACAGAATAAAGCAGAGGCCTTAGAAATTAAAAATAAGATAAGAATTTTAAGAAAATTTAATAAAGGGTTAGAAGACAAAGTCGGGGACAAGATTCTAAAAGTATCAAGGAAGTAGAAACAGGTTTCACAAGAAAAATTAAGAAGAATGACTTGGACAAAAAGCAGAATGGGTTGGATATTGCAAGGACAACACCACAATGTAGAAAACAGTCGAGTAATGCCTCACAAAAACTAAGGGAAAATGATTTTCTTTCTATAATTCCACACCCCCAAAATATCAGCTAAATGTGAGAGTAGAATAAAGTCATCTTCAGACACGCAAGGTCTCCTTGGAGGATGTGATTCATGAAAATGAGGGAGCAAACAGTAAGAAAGAGACAGACAGACAGACAGGGTCCAGGAAACAAGGAAACAACATAAATGTGAATGTATATCCCAAGACTACAGAGCTCTAATAGGCTCAGAGAAGAATTTTTTTTTTTTTTTTAGCAGATTATGAGGCTCTAAGAGACCTCTCCAAGAAGGAAGAGACAGGACACCAGTATATTTAATGAACTAAAAGGAGATATAACAACATGGAAAATTGGGTACGGGGTATACATGGACTCTCTGTACCATCCTTGTATTAATAATTTTTCTGAAAATCTAAAACTATTCTAAAATAGAAAGTTTGTTCTAAAAAAATAGAACTCTACTGGGAGATGAAAGGGAGGTATGCACGTACCTAGTAAGTAGGTGGTGACTGAAAAAGAGTTAAGACCTCATTTTTCTTCAGTCTAAAATTGGAAAATCAAGAGATTAAACTATAAACATGTTATTTAAATATGTAGAGGTCAATATCAAAATACAGAGATGTGGGAGTATAGGAAATAGAGAGCAGTGAGATCAAGGAAGTACTGGTTTAGTAGCAAGACTTGTTACACTTTTTGACTCTAACTCATGTGCATATATAATTTTATGAAAGAGAAGCTAAATTTAAAGGAAAAGATGTAGTTTTGATATGTTACCCAAATTTCCCGGGGAAATTTTAATGTCAAATAACTTTTCCCATTGCCCTACTCACTCAGCACATATTACCTTGTTAAACCACACCAATGATGCTTTAAGAAATAATTTGGTTTGGCAAGTTCAGTGACTCTAGGAAGAGCAAACTATCAATAACAGGTCTATGTGATTTGTATAATTATGGTTTGAATATAAATGACACTACTAAAATTATATCTAAAAATATTATTCTTCATTCTTAGGTTAAAGAAAATTGTTTATTGTTCACACCAAATACTTACTTCCTTTTTCCACAAGGGCATGTTATACCACCTCCCATTTTCATAAAAGCAAGACAAAATGCAAATTGAAGTTTTAATGTATAGTCTTTATTTAACCAGATATTCCAGGATACAGGACATGTGTTTATACTTTTCCAAATACTTTCAAATATAATTATTCTGAAAATACTTGAAAATGGATAAAGAAAATGTTTACTATAAGAGCCTTTGTTATGTGACTCTTGACTCATCTTTGAACTATTATTAAATTATTTGCATATTGGTGAAAGTGGGGATCTATTTCTGCCATTTCTCCCTACTTAACAACAGGGCATATAGTTAGAAAGATCTTACTCATCTTTAAATTTTCTTACCTGTGATGCCTTTAGAAAGAATCAAGTTCTCATCATGTAAATTGCACTTATAGCTCTTTCTTGGTTGGCATCCTTTCTTGTGTCTTTGTCACTTTCTCCCAGAAAACAAGATGTCCTTTTTGAAGTGGCATTTCTCCACGTCAATAGGTTCCTTGACCTCGTCAATGGTTCTGGTAACAATATGCTAATTTCTTACATTGATTCCAATGTGTTTCGGTAACTGTGCCCTTGGATTATTTTTGCATGATCTGAAACATGACTGACTTCCTTCAGCTCAGGCCACACTGCATCTGCCTTGACATCCTGTTGTTGTCCACCTCCTCACATGACTAAACCAGCAAGACTGAATTGTAATGGGTGGATAGAAACCTGGTGGGCAAGAATGGAAATGAATTTTAAGTCAAGGTTAGATTTCATTCTGGGCTTCCAAAGGAATCAATGTACCTATGACCTTAATTTTTGTTTTTTTTAAAGCACCCATAAGTGAACAATCTATGATTTTAACCTTGTGTGTAAACTTGTGGATAGTTTTTAAAAATAGACTTTTATTTAGGTGATAGTTAATGAGAGTACTTGGTAAATTACTTTGTTTTAAACTTTTTCTTCTTAATAAAAAATTTTGCAATACCTGAGAAAGACTGCATCTAGACTCCTTACCAGACTTCCCAGTAATAAAATAATGCCCAAATGGTTGTGGCTCCCTCTGAGGGCTCCCTTTATTGTTCAAGGACAGATTTTTCAGGAATCTGGATCACATGAAAAGGAACCGCTGGCACTGACTCAAAGGTACTGCTATTGGTGACTGAACCAAAAGTTTTTCATTTAATCATCTTTTTCTAGGCCTATAGATTAATGAAATTTTGTAAGAAGTGAGAGATAGCTAGGAGGAGCTAATTATCAGCCTTGGATAATTAACCATCAACCCTTTCCCCACTGCCTTTCCCCACATTAAGCCTAGATCTTTCCCACCATACCTGTATTTTACACTCTGTGAACCTCTTTGCTGTGTCCTTTGGAGGAGCTCTCCTTTACTTCTGAACGAATTCTCCCATAGTCTTAATATTTTTTCACTAATATCCATTTAAAAATGGCAATAAAAAATAATAGCTATAATTTATTATGTCCTTATTTATATGCATTTTATAACAACCCTTCAGGTACTATTATTATCCTGTTTTATAGTTAAGGAAATCAAGTCTTCAGAGGTTAAATAAATTGTCCAAAGTCAAACTGTCAGTGGGGGTTCTACGCAGTGGGTGTCGATGCCTGTTCGTTTAACCTCCTTGTGTGCACCGTCCCAGGTCTGCCCTCACCGCTTACTGCCTTTGTTCTCTGACAGCCAGGTTATGGTCAAAGCTTCCACAGAGATTTCATCTTCTGGGAAAGACTTCTTCCCTATCAGCACCTTCAGGGCCTCATTTGGTTTGATTCTCTCATCTCACAGTTTCTGCATCTCTTCAATTTGAAACTCTTCCCTTGCCTTCCAGGATATTTAAAAAAATTTTTTTTGGCTTTCTTATCTCTCTTCTCTCTTTCTTTATTTCTTCTGTTGTTTATTTCTTTCTTTTGAATTGGCAAATAATAATTGTGTCTATTTATGGAGTACAATATGATTTTTTATGTATATATACGTTATAGAAAGATTCAACCAAAATAATTAACATATCTGTCACCTCACAACTTATCTTCTTTGTGATAAGAAAGTTAAAAATGTATCCTTTTAGAAATTTTGAAATATACATTATTATTACCTGCAGTACAAGAGATCACTACAACTTATTCCTCCAGTCTAACTGAAACATTGTACTCTTTAATTAAAATCTCCCCTGTCCCTATCACTTCCCATCCCCTCCAGCCTTTGGTAACCAACTTTATACTCTCTGTTACTACGAGATTGACTTTTTTTAGATTCCACATAAAAGTGAGATCATACAGTATTTTTCTTTCTGTGCCTGGATTATTTCACTTAACATGATGTCCTCCAGTTCCATCCATGTTGATGTGAATGGCAGAATTTCTTTCTTTTTAAAGGCTGTATAGTATCCATTGTGTATATACAGCACATTTTCTTTATCCATTCTTAGGATGAACACTTAGGTTGCTTCCCTATTTTGGCTATCGTTAATAGTGCTGAAATGAACATGGGAGTGCACATATCTCTTTGACATGCTGATTTCAATTCCTTTGGATATATACCCAGAAGTGGGATTGCCGGAATATAAGGCAATTCTGTTTTTAGATTTTTGAGGAATCTCCATTCTGTTTTCCAAAATGGTTGTACTAAATTATATTCCCACCGACAGTGTACGAGTTTTCCCTTTTCTCCACATCTTTGCCAACACTTATCACTGGTCTTTTTCATAATAGCCATTGTAACAGGAGTGAAGCAATATCTCATTGTGGTTTTAATTTGCACTTCCCTGATGATTAGCGATGTTGAGCATTTTTTCATTTATCTTTTGGCCATTCCTATCTCTTCTTTTGAGAAAAGTCTGCTCAGATCTTTTGCCCATTTTTTAATAAGGTTGTTTTCTTGCTATTCAGTTGAGTTCCTTGTATATTTTGGATATTAGCCTCTTATCAGATGTATGGTTTGCAAATATTTGCTCCCAATTCATGGATTGTCTCCTCACTCTTGTTAATTGTTTCCTTTGCTGTACAGAAGCTTTTTAGTTTGATGTAATCCCATTTGTTTACTTTTGCTTTTGTTGCCTGTACTTTTGGAGTCCTATCCAAGAAATCATTGCCCAGACCAATATAGTGGAGCTTTCCCCCTGTTTTCTTCCAATAACTTTACAGTTTCAGGTCTTACATTTAAGTCTTTTATCCATTTTGAGTTGATTTTTGTACATGGTGATAGGGTTCCGATTTCATTCTTTTGTGTGTGGATATCCAGTTTTTTCAACACCATTTATTGAAGAGACTGCCCTTTTCCCATTGTGTGTTCTTGGCACCTTTGTGGAAAATAAGTTGTCCATAAACATTAAGTCATTAAACATGAAAAGTCCAATTTTGAATCAAAAGTTTAGTTTATTATATCTCAAACAAGAGGGAGTACAATTAATCAAAATATGCACCTCAATGATCAACACAGTATTTCCATCTTAATGGTAGCTTCCTTATGCCAGCAGCGAAGAAGCCTAGAGAGCAAGAGGGGATGAAATCATGAAAGGAGTTTTCCATAGCTTTTCCACAGCTTGTTGAGAATGGAACATTTTTCCTTGCAGGAAGTGCTCCAAAGCATGGAAGAAGTGGTAGCCAATTGGTGCAAGGTCTGGTGAATATGGTGGATGACAGAGAGTTTCCAAGTCCAATTTCTGTACTTTCAGCAGTGTTGTTTGTGCAACATGTTGTCTTGCAAGAGGATTGGCCTGTCTCTATTGACCAATCTAGGCTGCTTGATCACAAGCATCCTCATCATTTCATCCAATTGGTTGCAGTAGATATCCACTGTAATCGATTGACCAAGTCTCATGAAGCTATAGTGGATACTACCAGCACTGGACCACCAAACAGACACTGTTAGCTTTTTTTAATGAATATTCGATTTTAGACTGTGTTTCACACTTCATCTTTATCCAACCATTGTGCCGAACACTTGCGATTGGCAAAAAGAACGCATTTTTCATCACATGTAAACAATATGGTGTAGAAATGGTTTGCCTTTATGTCGTGACAGTAAAGAAAGGCAAGCTTCAAGACGATTTCTCTTCTGATGCTCATTTAATTCATACCATACCCATCTATCCAGCTTCTTTACCTTGCTGATTTGTTTGAAATGGTCCAAAATTGTTGGAATAGTAACATCAAACCTTGCTGCTAATTCAAGCGCAGATTGAGATGGATTATGTTCCAGTACAGATGTCAGCTCATCATTATCCTTTAGTCTCAGGTCGTCCATGTGGCTCATTTTCAAGAATTAAAATCACCAGAACAGAACTTCTCAAACCATCAACGTAATGTGTGTTCATTAGCCACATCCTTCCTAAACACTTCATTGATATTTCCAGCTGTCTGCACTGCATTTGTTCCATTAGTTTTGAATATGATGGAACTGATACTCAAAAATAACATGAATTTTTTACTTATTCATGGTTTCACAAAAATTGTTCTAAAAATGTGAAAGATAATCACAAGCCAAAACGTGCATTTGAAAGAATGAGGATGTACCTTCACAATAAAAAAAAAACAACAAGAAGTGTCAAAGTGAAATGTCAGAGATATCAACTGTCAAACTTTGTACTTAAGGAAATTGGACATTCCATACTTAATAACCTAATACTTTGGTTTATTTCTGGGCTTTCTATCCTTTTCCATTAGTCAATATTTCTATTTTTATGCCATACCATGGTGTTTTGACTATAATAACTTTATAATACATTTTGAAATCAGAAAGTGTGATGCCTGCAGCTTTGTTCTTTTTGCTCAAGATTGCTTTGGCTACTCAGGGTCTTTTGTGGTTCTATAAGAATTTTAGGATTGTGTTTTCTATGTCTGTGAAAAATGACATTGGAGTTTTGGCTCATCTTCCTTCTCCTTTTGCTATATGTTGGCATTCCCACAGGTTTATCTTTATCCCCCTACTCTTCAGTCTTTACATTTTGTTGCTTTCAGATGAACTTTACAAAATCACTGAAAGCAGATCATGTCACATCACACCTTCTAAAATGGGTTTGCTGTATTATTTGAGAATATTCAATTTTGTTATAAATAACTATAAAACAAAGAGATGAAAGAGACACATAATAAGTGTTAAGTATAGATAGTAAGTTGGTAGCTTATGACATTGTCTTTGTCCATTCAGACTGCTGTAACAAACTACCATTAAACTGGGTGGCTTATAAACAATAGACATTTATTTCTCACAGTTCTGTAAGCTAGGAAGTCCAAGATCAAGGTGCAAGCATATTTGGTATCTGGTAAGGGCTCCTGTTCTGCTTCATAAATGGCACCATCTTGCTGTGTCCACACATGGTGGAAGGGTCAAGGCAGCCCTCCAGGGTCTCTTTTATAAGGTCACTCTGCCCTAATGACCGAATCATGTCCCGAAGGTCCCACTTTCTTATACCATCACATTGGTGACTAGGTTTCAACACATGAATTTTGGGGGACAGGAACATTCAGACCATATGAGACATGCAAGCAAAACTTATGGCATATGCCAAGTGTGGATAATGAGTATGGATAAAAGTAGCTTGTGAGATGTAGGTAGAATTCATAAGTAGTAAGTTAGTAATCTGTAACACATATTAACAATAGATAGAGGTAACAGAATATATAATGGAACAAATAAGAGTGTTGCTTATAGGCATAAAGGGATGGGAAAACCAAGTCATGGTCATGTCTCATCCCTCACCCTACCAGAAATACTTACATTCCTTTGAGGACTTTTAGTATTTTATGTGAACTTCTTGTTTGCTGCCTTTTTCTACCATATATACATCCTATATCCACATATAGGCTGAAATATCCCAGAGAATAGACATAATGGCGTATGCGTCCTTTATACCTGGGAGCATTTGGCATCCAGAGCTGCTGCCTAAATACATTGAAAGGATGATGACATAAGCTAGGTATCTTGGCTAGAATTTTACTACTTCTCTTTTATTATCACTTTCATAAAACTGTCCATCTGTAAAATAACTTATATTAAAAAATTAGGCATTTTATCAAGAGTTAATGTTCTCTAGTTTTCTCAGTAGTTAAACGTGTGTATCGCCCAAGTACTTTAAAAGAGTTTTGTCTACTTTTCCCGAAAACAAACAAAAAATAAAAATAATTCACACACACATATACTGATGCATCACCTTTATATCTTTTTTATGAAATAAGAATATATAACATAGAGGCAATATAATACATTTAATAGCAGTTAAAAGCATTGACTCTGGAGTCAAGTGCCTGGTTTCAAGACCTAGATTTGTAATTGGTAACTTTGGGTAAGTTTATTTTACATCTGTCTTTTCCAGGTCATCATGTACAAATGCTAGTGAAATAGAAATGTTACCTAGCACATAGTGTTGTTGTGTGGAGTAAATGAGTCAAAGCAGGCAAAAATGCTTAGAACAGTGCCTGGCACGTGGTAAGCCATCAATACGTGTTAGCTCTTATTATGCTCCTACAAATCCATTTTAAACAGATTTTCTTCTCTATACTCTGTCTGAATAACCTTCCAGCCAGAACTGTTTGTTGTTTAAAACCAGACTCCAGTCTCACATCCTCCCCAGATGAGCAAATACATACACACACTCATTATCAAGGCCTGGAAAGGCTGAAAATAATGCTGATGGTCATTAGCTCTTATAATACTCCCTTTGTGTTTGTTCTGTCCTGTTGAGTTTATGAACTGTTTTCATATTCATTGCATCATTTGATTTTCATAACACCTCTATAACAAAAGCAGGCAGCTATAATTTCTTATTTTTGAAAGATAAGGAAACCAAAGCACAGAGGAGTTAAAATGCTCACCTAGAGGAGGACCATGAACTCGAGGTATTATAACTCCTGGCCATAGACCTTCTGCCCAACACTGATTAAGAGCAGGTTCTACTGTCAGATCTTAAGAGATGCAATAGCTTCAAACCAGTAGTCTCTGACTTGCTCTCTCCGCAAGCTTTGCCATTCTAAAATTCCCAACAGGGAGAAGTACCCTATTGTTTATTCCACTCAAAGATTTTGCTACTAGGATCCTCCCCCCATTTAAAGTAATCTTTAAGTTCTGAGGAAATAAAAAGTAAAACCTCTTCATAAGAACTGATGTATTTCTGCCATTTATGCCATGCTGTTTTTGCCACATTGAGTGATAGCATAACATAAGAGCTAGGGCAGCACTGACTCAGAGATCATTATCTGGGTTCCATTCTTAGTGGCCACTTATCAGCTGCATGACCTTAAGATCATTAATGAATTTCCCTGTACCTCGGTTTCCCCATCTGTAAAATAGGGATGGCAATATTACCTCATAGAGTCCTCGCTGTGATTTCAAGAAATAGTATGTGTAAAGTACTCAGAAGAGCACTTGGAAAAATAGATGTAAGTTCCTGTTTTTATTATTATGTATGAGAAAATAGTCTTAATTCATTGTTCCTTTGGCTAGGGTTGCTGCTGCTGGCTAAGGCAAGACCTATTACTGTATGAACCCAAACGACCAGCCCCCATAATGATCAAATGCTTGAACCAAACACACATGGTACCTCTCACCTAAACCCTTTAATTCTCCCAGAGCTGTTCTCCTTCACATATATTAAATGAAAACATTCATGATCTCACATTGCCCAAAAATATATCTTCGCAAGTCTGTTTTCTGACTTTTACCCTCATCACCATGATCACCCCTCCAGTTTTGCCTAAGGAATAGGTTGCTATGGCAACATTCACCACCCACGGTCAACAGTCAAAATTTCATTTCTCAGCTACAACTATTAGAAAATAAATGATCCGTGTAACATTCTTTGTGTTTATTTCCCTGTTCATTTGCAAAATCTCTTACCTGTTTGAAGCATTCATAAAAGTAATAAAAATGCTGTTTTAAACATTTGAACAATAATTTGTTAATTTAGCCAAAAATGCTATTCAGATTCTCAATATTTCCAAAATAGTTTTCTGTCAATATAAGGTAAAAAAAAAAAAAAAGAAAAAAAAATAAAGCACAGTCATAAGTTACTTCAGTCCCAGATTTTGTTTAGTTAAACTGCTTATTTTGTAATAGGAACATGAAATAAATTGCAACATATTATTTGCTAAAAATAATTCTCTCCTCTTTTACTTTTATACCCCAGGTGAAAATGATTTATCAACTGTTTCAGAACAAAAAGAAGGAAGGAGAATTCACCTCTCTTCAGTAGCCTCCCCACCAAATCCATCATTATTCCCCTAATCTAAGACAAAGTAATAACACATGTTATGCATACACCACACATTTACAGGATACTTTTGCAGGTGGATGGTCACAGAAAACCTAGTCCATGCCCCAGCATTGGGATACCACATGCCAACAGCAGCCATGTTCATTCCTTTCCATGACTGACTACACAGCCTTCACCTGGTGATTCCTTAATAAGCCATGTTTGCCGCTGAGTCTCCCCAGTCGTGAAGATAAGGAAGAAGCACAACCACAAGTACTCCATCTCTCCATTCTGTTGGGAGACAGACATGAACAAGCAGACACACCCCCCACTATACTCACACTCTTTTCCACCTCTTGACACCCTCCTCCTCCATCTCTGATAATGTCCTTTACTATATGGTGATTATTAATCATAATCAAAACAGCATTTAACCAGACCTGATATTGATATAACACTGTAAGTTTAATAAAAAAGGACAGCTAAGAAAGAGTTAGACAATGCTCTTATAATGACTTTTCAGAATAATGCTTTTAGAAATTTTAGTACATACCATTAGAAATCAGTCTATATAGGTATAATATGTGGTTTTCATTTTTCCAAACCAATCGATCTTCTTTTGTATTTTAACTTTATTAGAATATCAGTGGATTCATTTAAAGCAATACTCATTTGTATACGCAGACAAAGGAGACAAGTACAATTTGTAGGAGCACAGAAACTAGAAGGCATTTTTAAAATCTGGACTTATGAGATTATAAATATGGTATGTAAGAATAAATGTACTGATTTAGCCCCACTCTGTGTTGAGTAACAGATGCAGTCTGAAATTTCAAAGGAACATGTATTTTTTTTTTAATTCAGAGAAAATGACTTGGGGATTCTTATAAAAATTCTAAGTATCAAACAAGTCCTTCCTGCCATACTGACATTTTCTATTAAAACTGAGTAAATATTACAGCCCAAAATCAATGAAGTAATTCCTTTTGGAGAAGTAGTGTGGGTAGGTGGTAGACAGGTGACGGGTATATATCAGGAAAACTGACATCTCAATAGGTGGCAAGAGGCCTGATACAGAGCAACCATATGGGAAGAGACAATTCTCTATTTTGACAAGTCTAGTTTTCCAGTAATAGAGATTAGTGGGTGGTGTCACTATAATTGGGAAGGAATTGAAAGATTTATCTTATTAAAAGTTGTTCCAAGTACATTTTTAAGATATTAGATTAATATAATTTTCAACCTATAATAACTATTTCTTTTTTCTCATTATTCAAGACATTATATCCCCTAGTAGTTATAATTTTAAGCAAGTTAAATAGCAGTTAAAAGAGACAAGATTTAAACATAATGCAAAGAAAAAAATATTACTTCCTTGTATTCAGCATGGGAAGAAATTGAAGCAATTTCCTGAGATGAGTTTGTACATCTGAGAATTCCCTGATGGTGAAATCCAAACCAAACCAAATCCTTACTAAAGAGAATATTGGTTGTTATCCTAATGGGTCGCAAGTGGAGACGGTTGGTGCCAAATCCAGTAGTTTCTAGTATTTATTTATTTATATTTGTTTAAGACTGCAGAATATTTGAGATTAATAAAAGGTGCAATATACCCTCTGATGACTATTCAGGATACAACATGAAAATTCACCAAGAACTTTGCAGGCAGAGAATTAAGCCCTCAGATTATGTTAGTGGAAAGAAGAATGAAAGAAATTCTTTCTCTCTTTCTATGTCAATGGAGGGTGTAATTTTCCAGACTCTTCTTGCGTCTAATACTAATAAGAGGTATCTCCACTCAAATTCCTTTGACAGCATACACAGTTTACACCCAAGATCATGTTTAATCTGTCCACTTTATACCTAAAGAACTAAAAGATTTACACCTTGAGATTATTTTCCATCCAACTGCTTTGAAAAGAGAACACATTGGCAATCTGAATTCTGTGAACAGTGTCTGATGTAACTGAATGGATGGTTCATTGTGGGGAAAATGCTCTTCACAAAAATGACCACCAGCCCACAGTGCGACCAAAGGCTCAAAATGAGAACAGCTAGCTACCACAGCCAACTGATTGGTCAAGTAAAGGGGGTGTTTAATTATTTTAATTATGAAAAGGCAAATCACAGTTCTGACCAACCTCTAGCAACAAAACAGGTCACTCATGAGCTTCATTTAATAGCCATTGATATTAATCACAATGTGCTCATTGCTATCCTAGTTGCTCTTCAGGGTATAGATATAGGCCCATTATAAAGTATTAATGACTTCAAGAAATGTAGTCGGGAAGCCACAGTGAACACACAGCAAGCAATAGCAAATAATACATGGCAATATGTTCATACACCAAAGGCTTCTAGCTCTGGTAGAGGGAAATAAAAAGCCATGCAGAATTTTTTAATTAGGTGTGGGTGTGGAAGAGGAGGGTGACCTAAGTGCATGTGTGACTTATGATAACCCTGGAGGTAGTGTGGAGGGCAGAGGGCACTGGGGCAGGAGGGGTGAGAAGGTTGCAGGAGTAGATTCAGGGAGTCTGGTTTGAAGGCTACTGTAAAAGTGTAGGTGACTTAGGGCTGAGGTGGTGAGAACAGAAAGAGCACAAGAGATGCACTCAAGGCATGTCTGAGGTGGAACCACAGGATAGAGTGTCTGGTTGTTCATGGAAGAGGGGATAAGAAAGATTCAAGGATACGTGTGCTTTCTCCCTTGAAATGGGATCTTAACCAGAAACAGGCAATCTGTGTAATTTGAGCATGAAATGGAACCTCAATCTGAACGCAGGATGCTTTTGGTGTTGGAAAACCCTTGTAAATGCTGTGACTATGGGTCAGACTACTGTGAGTGATGCACGTATAAAAGTGAAGAGCACGTGCTACAGGGAGCGTTCTCGCCACTAGCACCCCTGAAAAGGGAGCTCCAACATTCACCTGGGGATTGACGGACTTGATGATAAGCTACTGTTCTCACTCACTCACTCCTCCAGCAGGATTTGATCTTCTTTCTACTCTCACAACACCTGCTCACCCTGGGACCTTGGCTCCAACGACACATCCTGGTCCTCCCAGGACCAAGGAGTCTAACCAGACGCTCTCTGTAATCCTCTTTGGTAGCTCCCTGTGACTTTCCTTCACAAACTTGTCACAATTTGTAACTCTTCATTTGTTAATTTACTTATTATCTTTCACTAGACCATAGTTCCTTGAAAGCAAGGAGATATTCCTATCTTATTTATCACTATATTCCCAGTATACAGCTCAGTGCCAAGGACATGGCAGGTGTTCAATAATAGATGTTGAATGAGTGGATGGATTCTCCATTTCAGTTCCATTGACTACGATGCTTTGGGCGTCTCGCAGACACTATATCCCTGAGCAGGAATTTTGACAGTCAATCTTATGTGATTGGGGAGGAAGTGAAAGATAAAAGAAAAACTCGATGAGAAATTCTAACTGGATTTAATATCTAACTAGATATGGGGGATAGAGGGAGAAGATATCAGTGACTCAAAACTGGGTGACCACAGGCTTTCTCTCTCCAACCTCTGCCCCTGGGGACTGCTACACCACAGGCCACAGGGTTATGCAATATTTTGTCCGTTAGGTTAGAGTTGTACTCAGATTCAAATTGCAACATGCTCAACATATGGTAATTCTATTTTTGATTTGTGAGGAACCACTATGTAGTTTTCCATGGCAGCTGCACCATTTTACACTACTACTAGCAGTGCACAACATGTGAATATACTTAACATCACTGAACTGTACACTTAAAAATGGCTGAGATGGTAAATTTTATGTTTTGTGTTTTTTACCACAACTTTAAAAATTGCAAAGTGTTCATTTGGTGCCTACTGGGTGATGCTAAGCATACTAGAAGCATCCTAACTGACAAGTTCCTTGGATGATACTGGCATCTCTAAAGCCAAGTGTTTTGTGAAGTGCTGGAGGGAAGAAAATGGGGATTGGATAATAAACCCATTCTAACTTTATCACAGCCCTGAGTTTTCATCCAGATGGATGAAAGTATTCCTATTGTTCCCAGGTTGAGAAGATTTGGAAAGAAAAGACTGGGGAAGAGTCCATTTGAGGCTGAGAAATAGCATACATAGAGGTCATTCATTCCAAAAGGCCAGCAAATTGAGTTCTTATCCTCCATCTTTATAAGCCCAAAAGACAGAGCTTGTCTGTAACATGAAGGGAGAGTCAGAGAAGGACCAGGAGAGTTGCCCCCTCACCATGGGGTTGAGATTCTTAGGTATAGCAAAATCACGTTGTGCCTATCCCTTAACAAAGGGGACCCAGCAAAGCCTTTTCTAAATATTCCTAATACAGAAGGGAAAGAGGATTTCCTGCTCTGCTGGTGAAGTCTTCTCTGTACTAACTCCGCTTTCTCCACTGTCTCACTATGACTCAAGGAAGCTCCAGGAATGAGTGAGCAGAGATTTACATATTCCTGGCTGAGAGCAGTGATGCCAATGCGAGAAGATCCAAAGCATATAAGAGGGCACTGTGGCTCCCTACCTCACCCTGAATGCACATTTAGATGCCATTCCAAAAACTCTCAAGGCACCAGGTTGCAAAGAACAAAGTATTTCTAAACTCCCTCTTTGTTCTCTACCTTCATCTCCTGGACTCAGGGTGACCCTGTCAAATAGAAGAACAGAAAAACTAAAATGCTCAAGAGGATTCCCCAGTTAAATTTCTAATTAGCATCTATCCAATAATGTTGAGAGTATTCACAGAAGGGTTATTACATAAGGACTTATTCACAAATGCATTTAAGATTGTGAATTCCTATGCCAAATATGAGGTATCAAAACAAAGTTGGTTCAAAATATTCCAATTTGTCAATAAACTATAAAGCCAAACCCACAGTAAGACCATTCACAAAAGGTGTAATATAACAAAAACATAATAACAATTATCTTCAGTTTTTTCATAGATATAGGTATACTGTAATTATAGTATATTTAGAAAGCAGCTCTTTTCCTTCTCTCTCCACTGTAGTAAATCATCATATTACATGACTTCAGTACAAAACAAAGAGGTAGTTTACCAAAAAGATATATGGAATCCAATTTTATTGCTTAGATTTGCCAAAATCACTGCTGTTTTAAAACAAAAATTATTGATGCTAAATCTGAAGATTAAGTAGAAATCTTCTGAATGTATCAGGTTTAAAATTCCTTATAATAGTAAGAATAAATCACACATCTGCAATAAACAAGCCAATATAGAATCTGTTGTGCAGATGTGTGTGGATTTGTTGGATACATGGGCCTTAATATGAACCATATATTAAGTCTAGCTAATAATAATTGCAGAGCTCCACCACCTCTACAAGGTAAATGCTAACGTAACTGCTGATTATCCCTAGTTCTTACAAAGTGTTAACGGGTAATCCTAATAGGATTTGAATTTAAGTAACTGTGATTCCTTTCCCTCCCTCTTCCATTCTGCAGGCACCAATAGAAAAGGCACACTTTCAGACCTAAGGCAATCACCATACAAATCCTCCAAGACCAGATCATAGCATCATGCTGGGGCTGGATCAGACATGATAAGCTGGCCAAAAACCTAAATAAAATGCTGACCATTTTGTTATAATAAGAGTTTCTCAACCAGAGGTCCTGAAGTATCAATAGTACTTCAGATTAACTTATCAGTAGACACACTAGTCAACGGGCTTAGAACACTGCTGGCCCCATGGAATAATGATCTGATTCATAACAAACAGCTAGAAAGTTCCATGTGTTCAATTACTAGCATACATCATTTTTCTAAATCGCTGGTGCTTTACCATATTATGTGTACTATGTGTGTGCCTGCACACATGTGCACTCTGTGTGTGTGTTGGATCAACTGTTATTTCTTGAGCACTAGCTATATACCAGCTACCATTATTAGAGACCACCTGGGATAAATGCCAAAGAAGACAAACACAACTGTTGTCCTCAAGAAAATATGATCTAGTGGAGCAGTGCTTCTTATACTTTTAATGTACATACAAATTACATGAGGAATTTGTTAATATGCAAATTCTATTTCAGTGTGTCAAGGTTAGGGCAGAGATTCTGCATTTCTAATATATTCCCTTTACTGCCAATGTTGCTGGCATTTGAGTAGCAAGGTATCAGAGGACACAATTGTTAAATCGCACAAATAACTAACTATATGCTCACATTTGTGATAGTGCTATAAAGAAAAAAGTGCGTGAGTCTATGAGAGCAAATAAAGTGGGGGACCTAATCTGTACTTCAAGGCTAGGAGGTCAAAAGCTGAAGGATGGTGAGGGAGAAATGCAAGTTCCCCACGACACAGAGAGGAAAAACTGTGCCGGCTGGAAGCGTCCAACAAAATTGTTACAAAATAGATGAATATAACCACTGGGCACAAGAGATGTGCCTGAACACTTTCTTAGGCTTCAGATGGCTGGCTTAAACCGGCTCTGACTGCTTGAAAACTGCTTTAGTTAACCTGTTAATACCCTTTAGCTAATTGTAATACTAAAATCTCCGCCTAGTGGAGAATTATAACATCATTAACATAACATGGGTTGTATAAAGGCACATGACAATTGTACAGAGCACGCTTGATTTGTTTCAATGTGAGCATACAATGATACAATGTAAGAGCCCTGCCTCACTCACTGGGAAGGGGTTTAAGGCAACACCACAGGTGGGCAGATGCGAATTTTGTTAGCAAAAAAGCTCCTGTGGAAAAGTTCCCGTGTTGTCCAGGAGCAAGTGCCCTGTGTAAGTAACTTCTATTAAACTCATCTAACTAATCAAGTTGGACTTGTCTGAGTCATTCTTTGGTCTCTCAGCTCCATCTCAGTTTGGGGTGGGGGTGGAGGTTCTATACTGTCCCAGGATTTTTCCAAAACATATAGTGGGAATATGGTAGGCTAGGTTATTGGGATCAATTGTAATGAATGCTACACATGCCCTTGGTGTCTTTCTGTCTACAGGAGTTCTCCAGATACTAGAGTGTGCTTGGCCTATGCTCAGCGATTGCTGGAAGTGCCTAAGGTAAAATATCTTGGCACTACCTAGCTGAGAAACAGGAGTTTGTAAATAAATATGCCAACTTCACCACCCCTTTAGAGAGACATGCTGAGTTGCACAGTCTTTCAGAGGGTTCCCAGTAGGGAATAATAATTATTATATTAACTTTGGCTCTCCTCTCTTCCTGGTCTCATATCCCTTTTCCTTGCTGATGACTTCTGGGCCCCCATTTATTTTACTCCAAATAAATTACTTGCTCCCAAATCCTTGTCTCAGGGTTTGCTTTTGAGGGACTCTAAACTAAGAAACCAAACTTCTTAGAGACCACCACAAACAATGCTGAAATGTGCATATATATATGCACACGCATATGTATATGTAAGATAAAGGGGGCAGCATTTGCATGTATGTATACATACATGTATATGTGTGCATATGTATATATGTAAACACACGTGTATATACATATGTGTATATACACAAACCCATAAACACTTGCCCATGTGCGTGTGTGTGCGGGCACACACACACACACACACACAACACCAGGTAGAAATCTAAGCAGGGAGAAAAAACACAGAGACCTAAAGTTAACACTGAGTCTACTTTTGCCCTTGGGTATTTGCCAACCCTGGTGACTTTGAACTTCTGTTTTGATGACCTCATGAGGAGAGAGGAACAAGTGTCTAAATCCAATCCCACCCAAGGAGACCCTCCTACCAATCAGCTAAGCTACATCATCAATGTCAGGGTAAACTATAAGTAAACCTGGACCTCCTAACCTTAGGAAACTTCAAAAGAAATTACCTAGGGAATTGGGGGAGTGTTTTAGGCCTTTTTTCTATATACACTATACTTCACAATTTTAAAAAATGTAATTTAAAAATATATAACAGATAATAGAGGAATGTTTTAGGTTAAGGGAAGTCATGTAGGAAGCCGGGTGTTTTGGAGCAGAGAAAAGGCCAATGTGGCTGGAGCATAATGAGCAACAGAGAATGGTGGAAGATTCATTCATTCATTCATTTACTTTTTTGTGACAAGTGCTACCTTTTTTATGGAGCTTACATTGAGTGGGAGATAGATGAAAAACAAACAAATAAATGAACAAGACAATTTCAGAGGTTAAAAGCCACTATGAAGAAAACAAAATAGGGTTGATGTCATAGAAAGAGACTGGAGTAGAGGGTTGGTTGGGGGGTAATGGAGACCAGACTGCCTGGAAAGATCCTGCTGAGGTGCTGGCAGCTGAACTGAGACCAAGGATGAGGCGATAAAGCTGGACAGGGCATAAGAGCCAGGGCTTTGTAGGTCTCTCAGTAAGAATTTTCAGCTTTATTTTAGGAGAAATGGAAAGTCATTAAAGGATTTAGACAGAAGAAAGACATGATCAGACTAAGGTCTTTAAAGATCATCCTGATGACTCTCTGAAGAATGCATTCCATGAAGCCCAAAATAATGGAGGTGGGCCGGTGAGAAGACATATGATGACTAGGATGTTCAAAGTGGAGACATAAAACTGGATCTCTTAATATTATACCACAGACTCAGAATTGAATACTCCTTACATGTACTTCTGGTACAAATTCTGTCCCTAAACTTGACTAATCACTAGGTCCTATCTTTTTGGCTACAGTGATTGGGACAATGATTGACAAATTATTTAAGCTGTATTAATCAGAATCAATAGGATTTCTCAGGATTTTCCTCATGGAGCTGCAGGAGATGACTCCTTCAGTAGAATTTTATAAGGGTGTAACATGAGAACTACTGATGGTCTTGTTCTAGGTCCTTTAGAGAAAGCCCACAGGAAGCAGGAGAGGATCCAGCCACGCAGAGAGAAGAGAAAGGAGCGAGAAGGAGACGAATCCTCGCGTGCTGGACTCTCCTAGTTGCTGTGGTTTGGCAGTACTCCATTTGACTACCAGAACTGCTCCAGAATTTTACCAGTGATGTGAATCGTACAATTCCCTTTTCTATTTAGCTAGTTGGAGTAGGGTTTCTGTCAAAGACAACTGAAAAACCCTGACCAGTATAGGAGGGGAGGGAGCTGGAGGTGAGCATCTTGGGGGATAGACACACCATTTACCGAAATGAGGAAGGCAAGATGAGATGCTGGCTTGGAAGGGAAGAACCGCAGTTCCGTCTGGCAAAGGAGAATTTGAAATACCCATGAGATACCCAAGGGCAAATATTGACTAGATGATGGATATATTAATCTAGAGCTCAGTCAAGAAGCATGGAGATTGGATATAAGTTTGGACATCACTAGCATAGACATGATATCCAAAACCATAGGATGGCATGAGATGAGATTACCTGAGGGAGAAACTAGCCAGTGAAAAGAGAAGAGAACTCGGGACGAGGCCCTGAAGAACTCTGTGATCTATGGACCTGATACCATTTTAAAAATGCCAAACTTGAACAAGGAAGAATATCTGCAACCCACTTACTCCCCAACCCCCATACAGCTATAGTTTGTTCATTTATTTGCTGGATGATGTTAACTAATCCACAAGTTTCACCTTTATTGTCATTTGTTAACAAACAACAACAACAAAACCCCTCTGTCAACAAACAAACGACAACAAAAAGTGTGTGGGGTATGTGTAATTTTGTGTAATTGTGTGACTCTAAAGTAATGAGACTGATTTTTAAGTGTGGCTCATAAACTGGCTCTACAGGTAATTCTGAAAAAATATCTGAGTAGTAGGATGAACATTATTTATACTTTAGAACTTGGATTTGCATTATAACAAGCTTTTTGTGTACATATGCCATTTCTCTGTTATTTCTTAATTACAAACTTGGCAATGAGAGAGTGTACTAATTCTATAATGATCACCAGAGAATAAGTTTTTATATTACCTCCAAGATACATAGAATATGGTCAGCATTGTCTCTGTTGAGAGAGCAATTTGAATGAAAGAGCTGAAAGTTGAATGTTTTTTAAAGTTTTTTATTTTTTATTACAACTTCACCATGTTGTTCACTAAGTCAGAAGTGTACTTATCATTGTAACGTACATTTGCAAAATGACTGATTTAATATAGATGTATGCAGACGTATTAAATGCAATATCACCTAAAAGAAGTCTTTATAGTATATATTTATGTGTGTACAAATTTGTTAGATGATGAGTCTATATGATCTATTGGGTTAAGAGTCAAATCATACATTCTGAGACAAAGAATTTAAAATTTAAAATTTTCTCAGTTAAAAACATATTTTAAAAAGATTATTATGCTAAGGTCCAATCCAGTTCTAAAAGGCTTTGGATTTTCACAATTCTTAATCTCTATAGATCAGCTCCTGAATACCATATTCCCCTAATGGAATGTTGTCTCCTTTTCAGTTTCCTGTGAAGTAGTTTTAAGCAACCTTAGTGAACTCAGAAATATGCTAAGACCAACAAGATGCTGTTTTCTTTCAACAATGATAATTTATGCAGTGAGGATCAATAACTTTACAAATTTATGAGATTATTTGGAATGTGATTAGTGAACATTTATTTTTCTCCATCTCTAATTGTTTCTGATATTTTAAGTTAATAATTAAGTTGAAAATGTTGAGCTAAACTTACTTTCCTTATATGTTCTCTCTAGTTCCTTAAGTGACCTTGTATAAATGAGTGAACAAATAAATATCTTACATGATTCTTACCAATAATACACAGATTGTCTGAAAAGTCTTGAAACATAGAAAAATATTTATTGTGCTTTTTTGGATTAATAATTGGCTTAAATTTAGACATGTTTTATCTGCAAAAATATATGGGATTAAAGAAAAATCTATTGAGAATACTTTTTGGAAAAGTAACTTCACATTTTGATTTTATTTTTATTTTACGTTTCAAAGCTCAGCCACTCAGAATTTGATTAATTATAATTCTTGGTTAACGTCATTTTCCCAGTACTTGTCCAGATGAGATAGGGAACCAGCAGGCATTACTTAACTGAATCAGGAAGTTTCAAACCACCCTGATAAAAACAAGATGGGGGACAGGAAAAGTTTCAACCAGTTCGGACCGAGATAGTGGAGGAACCCACTGCTTCTTGATTACAGCTTCATTATACCCTCATTACCATAAAACTTTCTAAGGTAACGTCCCACTCCCATCATGCACCTGACACCATGACAGTTCCCGATTGATCGTATTTGGTCAAAAGGAGGGTATCATGCTAATTCTAGGAAAACACCATCCCTTTCCAAGAAATAACATGAATATTCCTCCCCTTGTTTAGCCTATAATTAAGCCATTGCTTAAATAGAGGGACGAAAGGAACCACACAGGTGGTTCTCCTCCACAGGGAGAACTAGCCTCTGCTATCTGTGGAGTAGATTTTCTATACTTCCTAAATAAAACTCACTTTCACTTTACACTGTTGGCTTGCTCCTGAATTCTTTCTTGTGTGAAGCCAAGGACCCACTTGGACTTCAAGTGATTCCTAGAATTTGGAATTACTTTCCTGTGACACAGATATGGCCACTTTTATTTACTTTTTTCATTACAAATTATTTATTTTAATAATGGAATAATCAGCCAGAAAGTCACTATCCAAAACAAAAGCTAGGACTCCTAGGAGCAGACCACATCAAGCCTTCTGGTTCCTCCTCTGATCCAGCCTCTTCTTCCCTCTCACCCCAAGGATCCATCACTAAGAATCATATGTTCATTGTTCTTTTTATCTCATTTTATTGTAACTATTTATTTTCTTAAAAAGTACACATATATATGTAGTAGCTGTTTTTAAAAAATTTTATAAAAAGCATGTCAGACTCTATAATCTTTTGGAACTTCTGTCCCTTAACATTGTATTGCTGAGATTAATCTACATGTTACATGCAGCTATATTTTATTCATTTTGCTTCCTATATAATACGCATTGAGTGAATATAACTACTGTTTATTTATCTACTGTTTCTGAACATCTAGATTGATTCAGGTTTTTGTTAATATGAATAGTGTCACTATAAACATCTTTTGTTGTACTTGTGTAAAAATTTCTTTTAATTTTATACCTGAGCATGGAAGTGCTGAGGTATAGAGTATGCAAATATTCAATTTTAGGGAAAAATGTCAAATTTTTCCAAAGTGATTTCTCTCATCTGCAACATGTAAAAGAGCCAGTGGATCCACACTTGCTTGGTATTATTGGATTCTAAAATATTTGGAATCTAGTAGAGGTAAAAGGGTATCCTATTAGGATCTTAATAAACATACTATTTAAAAATAAAAAGTTCCCTCCATTTCCAAGTTTTTCAGATACACTGTACATTTCAAAATATGTTAGTGGTGTATAGATCAATGCAAAGTAATTAATTACAAAATTATATGTGTTTTACTTTTAGCTAATTTTTTTCTAACTCTTCTTTCAGGTCATCCCAGGCATTGTTAGGACTAGGTAGAATTCCTAGGCAGAATGCAAGGGAGTGAGATCATGTATTTACCATAAGCTTTCCAGTCATTCATTCTTTCTTACTGGAGACACCTTACCTAATTCCAAATGATTTTTTAACATCTAAGAGATTTCCATTGACCACTTAAGTTTGAAAAAAGTTTTACTAAAATATAATGTGCAACATGGACATAATTATAAACACACAGTCATAAGATCACAAAGGTATGGAGCTGGCTGAAGTGACTAAGCATTTTCTAAAACTCATTCAGTTTGATTTCAGGATTTTCATGATCCTTTATTAACCTGAAAGGTCCAATCCAGTACAATAAAAAGAGTTTAAAAATGTGGTATGCATTATTCATGGAATGGCAACTTTCATTCTGATTATAGATATTTAAAAGCATCACACATCTTTAAGAGGGCTTAGTTGAAACTCTTTATGTATTTCTGATTACAACATATTTGGGCATTGTGAGCAAAGATAGATAGATGATATATTTCCTAAAATGATGTAAAATTGTCTAAGTTGCTAACAAGAAATCCTTTCATAGTGCAGTTTTTAACCTTTCCTTTCTTTACTCATCTTTAACTCCTTCCCACTTTCAACTAAGTTGAAGTGTTTATATTAAAACAAAACACTCATTAGCACTCTGAAGAAATTAACTCACCCATCTTTCAAATCACAGGATTTTTTTTTACAGTATGCAATATGCATTATAGTGGAAAATATATTTTAATTTCTTAAGGGTGTTGAGCTCTATGTTCCTTAAATGGAACTTTTGCAACTTACTGTTGTAAATATTGACAATCATAAGAGAAAATGATATTAAGTTAGTTCAAGGGTAAAACCACATATAGGACAAATACTAATAAGGCCACAAACTCATTTATATAGAACCTATAAGCTTGAAGAATTTATGAACCAAATAGAGTGGTAAGGAAACCTAACAACCTAACAGTGAAGATCTATGGCCATTATTTTTCATTTAGGCCTAGAAATACATTTCCTTTCCTGAATGAACCAATATGGCTCATTTCAATGAGAAACAAATAGAACTGAAGAACTTTTAAGGCAAGTGCTGACCAAAGAAGTACTTTTCCCATTTAAAATACCCAAAACAACTCTAAATTCTTTGACTAGCAATTGGCATGCCTGAATCTCTTGACAAGAATAGAAGCAGAGCCCCAGATGGATCTGAGGTTGAATAGTGCTGCCTCTGATAGGGAAGGGAGGTGCTAAGATTTCTCACAAGATTTTTTTTTTCCCTCCTCTGCCACAGGCCTCCCGAAGACGAGAGCTGGTCTACAAATTATACTGACGCCAATTCCACTTGACCGACAGAAACACAATAGGAGGGCGTGGGCTTATACTCAAATTCCTTTTCTCCAGTCTTTCCTGGAGAAAACACTGTTAACCATCACGTTCTGGATCTGAGATCCTGAAACTCTCTGAGCGGGGAAAATGATACACTTCATCCCAGTGGCGACTTTCTTCTTCTCCTGCTCTAAGAGGGTATTTTGACCTTCTGGTCGACTGTGTTCCCTGTGCCCTGGCGCCAGCTGTGTTCCTGACCCCAGAATAAATCAGGGCTAGACGCGGGGCCTGGCAGAGCTCCGGACACATTTCCTGTCGCGGCCTAAGGGAAGCTGGCGGGGGTTTCTTGGCGGTTGGGGGTGGGGGGAAGTCTGACGAGAGTGAGGGCAGAAGGGAGGGGAGAGCGGACCGAGGGGGTAAGCCAGCTGTAGAGGGCGGTGACCGCGTTCCTGAGACAGCTGGGAGCCCTCGAGCGGGACAGACCCAAGGTGGGAGCAGCTGAGGGTGCGGGGCCTCCAAGATGAGGCCAGCGCTCACCTTGTGCCTCCTCTGGCAGGCGCTCTGGCCCGAGCCGGGCGGTGGCGAGCACCCCTCCGCCGACCGCGCGGGCTGCTCGCCCTCGGGGGCCTGCTACAGTCTGCACCACGCAGCCATCAAGCGACTGTCGGCCGAGGAGGCCTGCAACCTGCGCGGCGGGGCGCTCAGCACCGTGCATGGGGGCGCCGAGCTGCGCGCTGTGCTCGCGCTCCTGCGGGCAGGCCCAGTGCCCGGAGAAGGCTCCGGAGACCTTCTGTTCTGGGTCTCGCTGGAGCGCAAGCGTTCCCACTGCACCCTGGAGAGCGAGCCTTTACGGGGTTTCTCCTGGCCATCCTCCGACGCCAGCGGGTCCGAAAGCGACACGCTGCAGTGGGTGGAGGAGCCCCAACGCTCCTGCACCGCACGGAGATGCGCAGCACTCCAGGCCACTGGGGGAGTAGAGCCCGCAGGCTGGAAGGAGATGCTGTGCCACCTGCGCGCCAACGGCTACCTGTGCAAGTACCAGTTTGAGGGCTTGTGCCCTGCGCCGCGCCCCGGGGCCGCCTCTAATTTGAGCTACCGCGCGCCCTTCCAGCTGTACAGCGCCACGCTAGACTTCAGTCCCCCCGGGACCAAGGTGAGTGCGCACTGCGCTGGGCGGCTCCCCATCTCAGTTACCTGCATCGCAGACGAGATGGGCGTGCGCTGGGACGGACTCCCCTCGGGCGCCGTGCTCTGTCCCTGCCCCGGGAGGTACCTCCGTGCTGGCAAATGCACTGAGCTGCTTAACTGCCTAGACGACTTGGGAGGCTTTGCCTGCGAATGTGCTGCGGGCTTCGAGCTGGGGAACGACGGACTCTCTTGTGTGACCAATGGGGAAGGACAGCCAGCTCCTGGGGGGACCATGGTGCCCACCAGAAGCCCGCCGGCCGCTGTGACAAGCCCCATACCAAAGAGAACGTGGTCACCCAGGGTCCACGAGAAGCCAGGAGAGATACCCTATCTCCCTGAACAAGGCAGTTCAGCAACATCTATTCCTGAGATTCCTCAGTGGGGAGCAAAGAGCACTATGTCCGCCCTTCAAATGTCCTCTCAAGTCAAGTCAAAGGCCACCGTCAACCCATCAGGAAGCATGATTCCCAAGTTTAATTCCACAGCTTCCTCTGCCAATTCCCAGGCTTTCGATTCTTCCTCCACCGTGGTCTTCATACTTGTGAGCATAGCAGTAGTAGTGCTGGTGATCTTGACCATGACAGTGCTGGGGCTTTTCAAACTCTGCTTTCACAAAAGCCCTTCCTCCCAGCCAAGGAAGGGGCCTTTGGCCCCCCCAGGCATGGAAAGTGATGCGGAGGCCCCTGCTTTGAGCTCCAATTCTGCACATGGCACAGACAATGGGGTGAAGGTCAGAGACTGTGGTCTGCGGGGCAGAGCAGAAGGCACCTCGCTGGCGGGGTCCTGTCTTGACTCTGGCCATACATAGGCGAACAGGGACATGGGCACTCCTGGTGAGCAGAGTTTTTCACTTTCGATGAAAAGGGGGGGAACGGAGAAGAACTTATTTGTGGGACTGACTATTCCTGCAGAAATCCCCTTTCCTCTGAATTCCCTCTACTTCAGTGAAGAGCTAAATGAGAACAGCACACTCCTTCCCTGAAGATGGAAGACGTGGAAGTGCCTTAGGGTGGTACTGAGGGGCAGAGTCGTGCTGGGGAGAGGTATTTTCTTATGTTTATTCTGGAGACTTTGGAGAAGTGATGGAACTTTCAAGACATGGAAACAAATAGAAAACAATACAATTAATTTTTAAAAAATTTTTACCAAATAGAAAGGAAATCCATCTACATAGGTCAGGCTGGGAATATATGGTTTGAAATTCCCTGGCAAAAAAATAAAGGATTGTGGATAACCCAGACTCAAATATCATTGGCTTCCTTGAGGAGTAATTATTTAGGAAGAAGGACGGAGGGGCATGCTGGGAATAGCAAAAAAATTGTGTACTGCTTTTAGTTTGAGAGGAAGGTCCTTAAGTCTTTCTAATGAGGAACAGATCTCTAAGAACTAGTAACTTTTCCCTTGGTTCTTTTATCTTTTGTTTTCAAACTCACTGCTACTTGTGTGCTTTGCTATAAATCCAAAGTGTAGTGTTGCCAGAGTTGCTGCCTCTAGAAGCAATTTACAGTTGATCACAAATTCAAGTATTTACTGTGTGTCCTTGCCCAAGGAAACAAATAATTTGTGTTTTTCCCTTCCAGTCCTTCCAGTGTTTGTGCTCTTCAGTGTAATGACCTCTCCAACCAGTTAGCCCTCTCCTAAACATCAGGATGCCGATCCACACTTCCAATTATGGTGATGCTAATTCTCAATTAAAACGTTAATGCTAAGTATTGATTTGCAATTTTCTGGTTGCATTAAAGCAAAAATAAGCTGGGTTTCCTCCAAAGTTGCTAGATTCTTGTGCATTTTTTAATCCATGGAAAAACTTGAATACCAAACCATTTCCTTTTCCTATGGATAAGAGTGTGTGCAGTGACAATACATGCTCATCTTGGAATGATCACAATTTTATGACAGTCTACATGGGCTGAAGCAGCTTTCCAAAAGAATTAATAGTATAAGAAATAAGTGATAAATTTAAAAAAATCTGTCCTCTTATTATGACTTGGGGTACTAGAAAGTGATCTAAATGAAGCATTCCTCTGAAAAATAAAGACATAATAAAAATCACTATCTGGTGGAATCAAGGTCCCTAGAAAATGTCCCATTTTCATTAGTGTGCTGAGACTTTAAAACTAAGTGTGTGGGGGTTGATGTATGGAGAGAGAGAGAAAAACAAGCTTAGCGGTGAGGAAGAATGACAGCAGGTAAGCTTATGCTGTATTTTCATAGAATTGTTTCAATGTTCTAGAGTGTACGATGTATTCAACAGAGAGTAGATTTAAAATTAGTAAGTGACCAATAATGAAATAATATACTAAAATGTTAAAACAACTCAATCCATAAATCCATACTCTAAATATAAATATATATATTTGGTATTATGCCATTAAAGGAACAAAATAATAGGTAATTTGCTTCATATACTAAATATGTTCCTAAATAGTTACATTTAAATAAAATCATAAATAAATTAGAATTTAAAACTTTTGAAGGAATTTTAAGTATCATCGTTTCACAAGTGAAACTAAAAATCAGGTGAGTACAGTAAATGGCTTGCCCCATGTCCCCCAACTTGTAAGAGTACATCTCATTTCACATTAATCTTGGTGTTATATCTTTCCACATCACTACATGACTTCCAAATAGAGAAAGTAATTATTTGAATAGGATATATGGTGCTTTCTTTTGTAACTTGAAAAATAGCCTCATCTATAACTGAACTTAACTGTTATTTATACATGTGTGTATATATACATATAGTCATGTGTCGCTTTGCAACAGGATATGTTCTGGGAAATGAGTCTTTAGGAGAGTTTGTCATTGTGCAAATAACATTACACCAACCTAGATGGTAAAATCTACTATACACCTAGGTTACAAACCTGTACAGCATGTTACTGTACTAAATATTGTAGATAATTGTAACACAATGGTAAGTATTTGTGTATCTAAACATATCTAAACATAGAAAAGGTACTGTAAAAATACAGTATTAAAAGATAAAAAGTGGTGCACCTGTATAGGGTACTTACCATGAATGGGGCTTCCAGGACTAAAAGTTGCTCTGGGTGAGTCAGTGAGTGAGTGGTAAGTGAATGTGAAGGCCTAGGATATTACTGTACTGTACTGTAGACTTTATAAACACTGTACACTTAGGCTAACTAAATTTTTGAAAAATATTTTTCTTCAATAATAAATTAACCTTAGCTTACTTTAACTTTTTTACTTTATAAACTTTTTATTTTTTTAACTTTTTGACTTTTTTATAATAACCCTTAGCTTAAAACATGAATACATTATATAGCTGTACAAAAATATTTTCTTTCTTGATATTCTATGAGCTTTGTTCTATTTTTAAAATTAATTGATTTTTTAACTTTTTAAAATTTGTTTAACCTTTGCTAAAAACTAAGACACAAACAGAGACGGGCCTACACAGGGTTAGGATTATCCATATCACTGTCTTGCACCTCCACATATTGTCTCACTGGAAGGGCTTTGGGGGCAATAACACACATAGAGCTGTCATCTTCTATGATAACAATACATGGAATTTCCTTTGATTTCTGGCTATAAAGTCTTCCCTAAAATTTTGATTCTGTGGCAGAATCAGGCCAGCCAAGCAAGGTCTCTTAAGAGTCTATATGAAGTTAGGGTCAACGTTCTTCCTCTAAACTACTTCTCTACTGTCTCTTTATTATTTCTTCAACCTCTTTGAGGTTTATTCTTTTCTTACTTAAAATCCTCTGCCCTCACATTCATCTCATAGCTGCCCATTCACTCATTTCCTTACGATGAAGACTTGGAAGCTAATTTACAGTCTTTCTTCATCCTAAGTCCTGCCTTCCTCTTACACAATCTCAAATCCTCAGACATGGCTCCTCTCATGCCTGTGCATCTGAGTTCCTTGACTTCCTTCCTCATTCCTCATTTCCAGTGACCTCCACTTCATTTTAGCCACCCACTCCTACAGCCACACAAATATAGATGATTCTGAAACTGCTCCACATCTGAAATCACAAATTCAGACAGTCGTGTGCATGTGTGTGTGTACATGTGTGTGAAATGACCTATACTTTGATAACTTTGCCACTGTTAGAGGTAAACCATTATTGTTTGAGCTTTGATTTTCTTTCTTTCTTACAATAATAAGCCCTGCAGTGAATAGTAGCCTGACATGGCATCATTCTCTTTCTTTTCTTGGAACAATTTTTTATTTACAGAAGTAGCAAGTACAGTAAAAATAATTTTATTCCTGGATTATTTAAAATTAAACAAATACCCCATCATCCTTGAATACTTTACTTCTAGGTCATATCATTTGTTGGCATACAATTATTCCTAGTATTCACATCATAAATTTTTTTCATCTTCTCTTCCATTTCAGATTTTAGTAATTTGAGTATTTTCTCTTTTTTGTGTGGGGGAGGTGTTCCGTTTGGTATCTGTTACTCTAACTAAACCTTTTCAAAGAACCAACTTTTGGGTTCATTAATTCTCCCTATCATATTTCTATTCTCTATTACATTTTTCATCTAATTTTTAAAATTTCCTTTCTTATCTTTGTTTTGGGTTTACTTTGCCTTTATTTATCTAGTTTTTTAGAATGGAAAGTTAGGTTACTGATTTTGAAATCTTCCTTTTTTAAAATGTACACATTTACAGTATAAGTTTCTCTCCATACGCTGCTTCAGTGGCGTCCGATAAGTTTGGGCATGTTGTGTTTTCATTTCCATTTATATCAAAGTACCTTCTGTTTTCCTTTGTGATTTTTTTTCTCTTTGACATACTGCTTATTTAGGATATTTACAAATTTCTGTAAATTTATTTTTATTTTTAATATGATTCCATAGTGGTTAGAAAATGTACTTTGTCCTTCTTCAATCATTTTAAATTTATTGAATCTATCCTGGAGCCTAGCATACATTTTATGGAAAATGTTCCATAATACTTGGGAAGGTTGTGTATTCTGCTATTGTTGGGTAGAATGTTCTATAGAAGACTGTTAAGACTAGCTTGTTTACAGTGTTTTTCAAGTCTTTTATTTCATTTTCTTCTTTTTCTTAGTTGTCATGGTCATTATTTAAGAGAGCTATTGAAATCTCTAACTATTTTTCTCAAACTGTCTTTTTCTCCCTTTGATTCTGCCAGGTTTTATTTCATGTATTTTGGGGCTCTGTTAATAGGTGCATATTATGTTTATAACTATTATATTTCCAGACAGATGAGTCCTTTTATCATTATAAAATGTCCCTCTTCATCTTCGGTGACAGATTTTTTTTGTTTGTTTTAAAGTTATTTTGTCTGATATTAGTATTGCAACTTCAGCTATCTTATGGTTGGGCTTTGTTTGGTATAGCTTTTCACACTTTTTAGCTTTCAAACATGTAAGCCTTTAAATCTAAAGTGTGTCTCTTGTAGGCAGCATATATTTGCATTATTTTTAAAATCTATTTTGCAATCTCTGCCTTCCAATTGAAGTTTTTGTACATGTGTGTTTAATATAATTACTAATGAGGCAGGATTTGCACCTAATATTTTTCATCTGCTTTTCACATCTTACCTTTTTTTTGTTCTTCTATTTCTTCATAACTGTCTTTTTCTGAATTAAGTAAATATATATTTATATTTCAGAATATTATGGGGGTACAAATGTTTTGGTACTGCTTGAGTCAAAGTTACAAGTTTGCCCATCACCCAGTTAGTGTACATTGTACCCATTAGGTATGATTTTACCCCTCCCCCTCCCCCACCACTTGCACTATTTCCACTGAGTTTTACTTCTATCTGTGCACATGACTGCTGATTGGTTACTTCCAATTTAATAGTGAGTACATGTGATGTTTGTTTTTCCATTCTTTAGATATTTTACTTAGAAGAATGGTCACCAGTTCCATCCAGATTGTTGCAAAAGGTATTTCATTTTTTTTATGGCTGATAGTACTCCATGTTATACATATACCACATTTTATTAATCCACTCATGAGTTGATGGGCACTTGGGTTAATTCCACATCTTTGTGATTGTGAATTGTGCTGCAATAAATATTCTAGTGCAGGTGTCTTTTTGATAAAATGACTTTTTTTCCTTTGGGTAAATATTCAATAGTGGGATTGCCGGATCAAATGATAAATCTACTTTTAGTTCTTTGAGGAATCTCCATACTATTTTCCATAGAGGTTGCACCAGTTTTCAGTCCCACCAACAGTGTATAAGTGTTCCTATCTCTCCGCATCCGTGCGAACATCTATTGTTTTGGGACTTTTTGATAAAAGCCATTCTCACTGGGGTTAGGTGATATCTTATTGTGGTTTTGATTTTCATTTCTCTGATGATTAGTGACATTGAGCATCTTTTCATATCTTTATAGACCATTAGTCTATTTTCCTTTGAAAAGCTTCTGTTCATGTCTTTTGCCCACTTTTTAATGGGGTTATTTGATATTTTTTTGCTGATTTGCTTGAGTTCTTTGTAGATTCTGGTTATTAGCTCTTTATTGGATATATGGCATGCAAATATTTTCTTTCATTCTATAGGTTGTCTATTTGCTCTGTTGATTGTTTCCTTGGCTGTGCAGAAGCTTTATAATTTAATCAAGTCCCATTTATTTATTTTTGTTGTTGCTGTGATTGCCCATGGGATCTTCTTCATAAATTCTTTGCCTAGGCTGATATCTAGAAGAGTTTTTCCAACATTGTCTTCTAGAATTCTTACAGTTTCATGTTTACATTTAACTCTGTGATCCATCTTGAATTAATCTTTGTGAGTGATGAGAGATACGAATCCTGTTTCAATCTTCTATATGTGGCTATCCAATTTTTGCAGCACCATTTACTAAATAGGGATTCTCCTCCCCAGTGTATATTGCTGTATACTTTGTCAAAGATTAGATGGGACTATGTGGATGGTTTTATATCTCAGTTCTCTGTTCTGTTCCATTGGTCTATGTCTCTATTTTCTTGCCAGTACCATGCTGTTTTGGTTACTATAGCCTTGTAGTATAGCTTAAAGTCTGGTAAAGTGGTGCCTCCAGATTTGTTCCTTTTGCTTAAGGTTGCTTTGGCTATTCAGGTTCTCTTCTGGTTCCAAACAAAGTATAGAATTATTTTTTCTAGATCTGTGAAAAATGATGTTGGTATTTTGATGGGGATTGTATTGAATCTGTAAATCACTTTGGGTAGTATAGACACTTTAACAATGTTGATTTTGCTGATCCATGAGCGTGACATGTTTTTCTGTTTGTTTACATCATCTGCAATTTCTTTTCTCAGTGATTCATAGTTCTCTTTGTAGAGATCTTTTACCTCCTTGGCTAAATATAGTTCTAGGTATTTTATTTTCTTTGTAGCTATTGTAAAAGGAATTAAGTCTTTGATTGAATTATCAGCTTAGCTGTTGTTGGTGTATAGGTATACTACTGATTTATTTACATTGATTTTGTAACCTGAGAGTTTGCTAAATTTATTTATTAAATACAGGAAACTCTTAGTGGAATATTTTGGGTTTTATATATATAAGATCATGTCATCAACAAAGAGTGACAGTTTGACCTCCTCTTCCTCCATTTGGATACCCTTGGTTTTCCTATCTTGCCTGATTGCTCCACTAGGACTTCCATCACTATGTTGAATAGAAGTGGTGACAGTGGGCACTCTTGTCTTGTTCCAATTCTTACTGGGAATGCTTTCAACTTTTCCCCATTCAGTATGATGTTGGTTGTGGGTTTGTCATAAATGGACTTCATAATTTTGAGGTTTGTTCCATCAATGCCTATTTTGTTAAGAGTTTTTATCATAAAAGCATGCTGAATTATGTCAAATACTTTTTCTGCATCTATCAAGATGATTATATGATCTTTGTTTTTGCTTCTGTTCATGTGGTAAATCACATTTATGGATTTATGTATGTTGAACCATCCTTGCATCCCTGGAATGAATCCTGCTTGGTCATGGTGGATTATTTTTCTGATGTGCTGCTGAATTCAGTTTGGTAGAATTTTATTGAGGATTTTTGCATCTATATTGATGAGGGATATCGGTCTATAGTTTTCTTTTTTTGTTGTGTCCTTTCCTGACTTTGGTATCAATGTTATACTGGCTCCATAGAATGAGTTGGGGAAGATTCCTTCCTTCTCGATGTTATGAAATAATTTCTGCAGTATGGGTACCAATTCTTCTTTGTACGTCCAGTAAAATTTGCCTACGAAACTATCTGGTCCAGGACTTTTTTTTTGTTGGAAGATTTTTTCTTGCTGCTTCAATTTCATTGCTCATAATTGGTCTGTTTAGGAGTTCTATTTCTTTGTGATTGAGTCTGGGGAAGTTGTGTGTTTCCAGGAATTTGTTCATTTCCTCAATATTTCAAAGTTCATGTGCATAGAGATTTTTATACTATTCACAGATGATATTTTGTATTTCTGTGGTATCAGTTGTAATATCTCTTTTTTCATTTCTGATTGAGATTATTTGGGTCCTTTTTTTTTTCTATTTCTGGTTAATCTAGCAAGAGGTCAATCAATTTTGTTTATCTTTTCAAAGAACCAACTTTTTATTTCAGTAATATTCTGTATTTTTTGTTTGTTTGTTTTGTTTTCTATTTCATTTAGTCCTCCTTTGACCTCAGTTATTTCTTTTCTTCTGCTAGGTTTGGGTTTGGGTTTGGTTTGCTATTCCTTTTCTAGTTCCTTGAGACAAGTCATTATATTGTTGGTTGGTGATATTTCTGTCTTTTTGATGTAGGCATTTAAGGCTATGAATTTTTCCCTTAGGACTGCTTTTGCTGATCCTAGAGATTTTGATAATTTGTGTCCCCTTTGTCATTTAGTTGGAGGAATCATTTGGTTTCCACCTTGGTTTCCTCCTTGACCCAATAATCATTCAGCAGTAGGTTGTTTAATTTCCATGACTTTGTGTAGAATTGAGTGCTTCTGTTGGATTGATTTCTAATTTTATTACACTGTGGACTGAGAAGATACATGGTATGATTTATATATTTATGAATTTGTTGAGAAATGTTTTATGGCCTAAGATGTGATATATCTTAGAGATACTAAGAATGTATATTTGGTAGTTTGGGGGTAGAATGTTCTGTATATGTCTGTTAGGCCCATTTTCTCTAGAGGCCCATTTAAGTCCAATGTGTCTTCATTTAGTTTCTGCTTGGAGGATCTGTCCAGTTCTGTCAGTGGGGTGTTGAAGTCCCTGACAATTATGATGTTGCTGTTCATCTCTTTGTTTAGATCTAGTAGGGTTTGCTTTTTGAATCTGGACACACACGCTTAGGTGCATAAATATTTTGGATTGTTATGTCTTCTTGATAAATTGCTCCCTTTACCATTATATCATGACCCTCTTTGCCTTTCTTTACTATTGTTGATTTGAAGTCTATGTTATCCAATATTAGAATGGCTACAATTGCTTTCTTTTGATTTCTATTTGTATGGAATATTGTTTTTCATCCCTTCACCTTGAATCTGAATGAGTCCTTGTGACTTAGATGTGTTTCCTAGAGACAGCAGACACTTGGCTTGTTTTATTTTTTATCCAATCAACCAGCCTATGTCTCTTAACTGGGGAATTCAAGCTATTTATATTTATTGAAAGTATTGATAAGTGGGATGCATGTCTATTCATCCTGTTGGGTAGAACCTTGTTGCTTTGTTTTACCTCTGGAGCCGTTATGTTATATGGGCTCTGAGCTTTAGCTTTTGGGTAATTTTACATTGGTGGGTTTCTATTGTGCTGATCAATGTATAATGTAGATCTGAGTACTTCCTGCAGGGCAGGTGTGGTCTTGACAAATTTCCTCAGTATTTGCTTGTCTGAAAAAGTCTTTATTTCTCCCTCATATAAGAAACTTAGTTTTGCAAGATACAAAATTCTAGGCTGGCCATTATTCTGTTTAAGAAGACTGAAGATGGGGCCCCAATCCCTTTTGGCTTTTAAGATCTCTATTGAGAAATCTGCAGTTAGCCTGATGAGTTTTCCTTTGTAAGTTACCTGATGTTTTTGCCTTATGGCTCGCAAGAGTCCCTCCTCTGTATTAACTTTGGCCAGTCTGATGACTACTTATTGTGGTGATTTCCTTTTTGCAATGAATCTTCCAGGTGTCCTTTGAGCTTCTTGTGCCTGGGTATGTAAATTTCTAGCAAGACCAGATAAGTTTTCCTCAATTATTCCCTCAAATAGTTTTTCCAACCCTTGTGTGATTTCTTCTTCACCCTCAGGGAGGCCTATAATTTTTATGTTTGGCCTCTTTACCTAATCCATATTTCTTGTAGGCTTTGTTCCTTCCTCTTAATTCTTTCTTCTTTATCTTTGACTGACTTGTTTAATTTGAAGGTGTTGTCTTCAAGCTCTGAGATTCTTTCTTCTGCCTGGTCTAGTTAATCTTGTGACTTTCCACTGTGTTTTGCATTTACTTGAACTAATTTTTCATTTCCAAAAGTTCTACTTGATTTTATTGTAATAATTCAATGTCTTTAGTGAAGTTTTCACTCATTTCCTGAATTTTGTGGTTTCTTTGTGTTGTTTTTCTATCTTCTCTTGTATTTCATTGAGCTTACCTATAATCCATATTTGGAATTCTTTCTCTGTCATTTAAATATTCTGATTTTGGTTGGTATCCATTACTAGAGAGCTAGTGTTCCCTGTTGGGGGTGACCTTTTGCTCTGATTCTTCATACATCCAGAGTTATTTCACTAATACTGTCTCATCTGGAGCAGCTGATGCTTCTTATTTTTGCCTTTTCTTCTGTTTAGATAATGCACAGTTTAATCTCTGAGATAGTAAGTGGTGCTTGTGGGTGAGAGTCAACCACACCCCATATGATTGAGTTAGAAAGTGCTGTAAAGGGTATGTATATTGACCTCCTTGTCAGTAGGCAGCACTTGCCAGAAGGAGCAAGCTGCAATGTTGTTTTGGGTCCTGTGACCAGCTCTAGTCCCTCAGGAGAAACACTAGCATGCCCCAGGTGGTGGGTGGGGTCCTGGAACTTCAGGTGAGTCCTGATTCTCTGCCATAACACAGGGAGGTGGGGAAGGGCTGGGTTGGGTGAGCTTGCCTTCAGGTACCACAAAAGCTGGCAAGGTATCTGTTTCAGCAGGGGTCAAAGATCTGCTCCCAGCTTCTGAGCAAAGCTGCCTGGCGAGGGGCTGAAGTGGCCCCACCCAACCAGAAAGTCTGCTTATGGAGGTGATGTTGTCTTAGATTCACAATCTGGCAGTGTGGTGTGTCCTCTGCTCTGAGGTTTTGCTCCCCAGCATCTGCTGGCAGGCAGGAGTTCAAGCCAGCCAGGCTTTCCCATGACTGTGATGCTGGCCGGGATGTTCCTTGCCCAGGATTCCTGGCCTGAGCTGAGAGCATGGTCCTCCTGTGAGGAGAGAAGTCCCTGCAAGCACATTGCAGCTAGGATCCCCACTGCACTTTCCCCAGGGGAGACTGGGGGTACAGGATCTGGCCTGTGGGCCCATCCTCGAGTCCCTAAAGATCAACCCTGACTCTACCAGGGAGAAGCGTACTGGTCCCAAGTTGCCTACAGGATTCCCACACAGGTTCAATGTCCCTCTGTCTTGGGGCGTGCCCTGCTCTGATGGAGTTGCTGGGCAAGCAGCACCAGAGAGAGCTAATGGGCAGAGAGATCACTGTCCGAGCACCCTTCAGTGTACTGCAGGATCTCAGGAAGAAAGGTATGAGCCCCACTCTCTGTGGAAGCCTCAGTGTGGTGACTCAGTTGTCTCTCTCTCGGCAGCTGCAGGTGGGGGAAGGGAAAGGGAGAAAAAGAGTCTGGGTGGAGGAAAGCTAGCACTCTGGTCATGCCCATCCCTCCCTCCTAGGGGCCACCCTCCCAGAATGTCCAGGCACTGGAGTCACACAGGTCACCCAAGACCCACTGGACCCCTGTGGCTCTTGCAGTCTGGGCCAGAGTTGGAAAATGTATGGGAATGAGCGAATTGAAACCTGAGTTGTTGAAGCCCCTTGGGAGGAAAAGAGTGCATGGTGGGTAGAGAAACAATATGGTGCCAGCCATCCCGGCTTGGGTCTGAGGGAGAGGAAGTGTCCCAGGGGGGCTGGGAGCCTGATGCCCTGTCCACAAGAAGTTCCCAGCTCACTGGCAGCAGCAGCCTCTGGGCCTGTGTGGGCAGAAGGTCTCTCCAGCAGCTCGGGAACCCACCATCCATCAGAGATGTGAAGGGGGAAGAAACAAACCACTCCACCTACCCTTCTCAATGGACTCCAAGCCTGTCCGCAGTTGATCTCTGCTGATACCCTTCTCCTTCCTGTTCTGCTCCACAACTTCTTTCCACAGAGTCTCTGGTATGTTCTGGCACATTTCCCTCAGAATTATGCTTGATCTATGTTTGTTTCTTTGTTTTTTCTTTTTCATCTAAAATTGTCCTTCTTTCTGAGATGATCTGGCAGCTGGTGTCTCTGGTCGAACATCTTCTTAAGCAAACATTTTATAGAGTACCATTTTAATTCTCTTGTTGTCTCTGTTCCTTTTGTAAAGTTGTTTTGCAAGTGGTTGCCCTGGGGACTACAATTAACATCTTAACTTAAAATTATAATTAGAATTAATATCAACTTAATTTTAATAGTATACAAAAATTTTGCTTCAATATAGCTAAATTTCTTCCCTCCTCCTTTGTGCTATCATTGTCAATCAAATTATATCTTACACAATATAAACCCATCATATTTTTATAAATATTGCCTTATGCAGTATCTTTTAAATAGAATGAGAGAAGAAAAGACTTACAAACCCAAAATAAATTTATACTGTCTTTTATAGTTACTTTTACCAGTGCTCTTTATTTCTTTTTGTGGATTTGTTACTGCCTGCTGTCATTTCATATTATCATGAAGGACTCCCTTTAATATTTTTTGTGGGGCATAACTGCTAGTAAAAAATTCTGTGGTTTTGTTTATCTGAGAATGCCTTAATTTTTTCTTCATTTTTTGAAGGATTGTTTTCCTAGATGTGGAAGTTTTAGCTGATAGTCTTCATTTTAACACTTTGGTTATGTCATCCCACTGCCTTCTGGGCTTCATAGTTTCTGATAGAAGTCAGCTGTTAATTTTGTTGAAGATCCCTTTTACATGTTGAGTTGTTTTTCTCTTGCTGTTTAAGCTTCTTTCCTGTGACTACTCTCTTGTTTCTTTGTATGATTCATAAATTTTTGATGAAAACTGGACATTTATTTTTTATATTTATATTTTTATTTTGTAGAGACTGGATCTCACTCTGTCACCCAGGCTGGAGTGCAGTGGCCCAATCCACTGTAACTGCAACCTCCTGGGCTCAAGCCATCCTCTTTCCCCAGCCTCCTGAGGAGCTAGGATTACAGGGGTACAACACCACACCCTGCTAATTTTTTAATGTTTTTAGAGATGGGGTCTCAAGGTGTTGCCCAGGCTGGTCTTGGACTCTGGGTCTCAAGTGATCCTCTCACTTCAGCCTCCCAAAGTGCTAGAATTATAGGCATGAGCCACTGTGCCTCACTGAAAACTGGATATTTTAAATAATATAATGTGGCAGCTCTGTAAATCTGTCTGCTGCAGCCACACCACTGTTTGTTGTGGTTGCTGTGGTTTGTTCAGTTACTTTCCTTGATTGATTATAAAAATTCTGTATTCCCTGGCATGTGTGGCCACTGAGTTAACTCCTAATCCTGCTCAGTTATCTTAGAGGCCAGCTAATGATTAAACAGAATTTTTTTTAAATTATTAAACCAACAAATCTCCCATTTTTTGTTGAGGGGCTGTGTTTATGTGTTGGAGCAGGCTTTCAGTGCTCAGTTTACAATTATACTATAGGCTTCACTTCTTGCTTTTACAGGGCCTCAGTGTCACCCAGGGGTGAGAAATTAGAGCCTTCTCAGATCTTTCCTGGGTAATGCACAGCCTTACGCATACGTATGGCTTCCTAGCTTCCCAGGAATATGTTGGAGCTTTGCAAAACCCCTCATAGACATCTTTCTCCAGATCTTTCTTTTAAGTTTTTTTCCAGCTTCTTGTTTGCCATAATTGACATCACCACATGTATTAGTTTCTTTTGGCTGCTGTAACAAATTACCACAAGCTGTTGTTTTAATTCTGCTTAAAATAACAGTAATTTATTTTCTCACAGTTCTAGAGGCTAGCAATTCAAAATCAAAGTGTTGGCAGAGCCATGTTTCCTCGGAAGTCTCTAAAAAATAGCCATTGATTCTTCCTAGCATCTCATGGTTGACAGCAATCCTTGGTGTTCCTTGGCTTGCAGGTGCATCACTCCGATCTCTGTCTTTATTGTCACACAGGCTTCTTACTTCTCTGTCTTTTCTCTGTGTGTCTCTTCTGTATCTCTGTGCCTAAATTCCCCTCTTCTTACAACAGTAATTGGATTTAAGGTCTATCCTAATCCAGTATGATCTTATTTTAACTTGATTACATCTGCAAAGACCCTATTTCCAAATAAGGTCACATTCATAGGTAACAGGGGTTAATATTTAAACCCACAACAAGCATTCTATTGTATTTTTCTCCTTACATTGCGCTTCTCAAATCCACACCCCATATCTCAAGCTATGGTCTTATGGTGTTTCTCACTCCTTTGAGCAGCTGCTATGTTAATTAATTTCCACTTAATGTTTTGAACAACACCTTGGGAATAGGATTTTTTACCACTGGGTGAACTTTGAATCATGTCAAATAATAATCCCTGTGAATGGAGCTTTTCCACAAAGCTTAAAGACAGGTCAAAAGTGATAATGCTCTGTGGATTGGGATCATTAAAGCTCCAAAGCTGTTCTGCCTCTTCTCATGTCTGCTAGGATGATGGTTTTCACAGATCTATGTTTGCAATCCTTCTGATTTGTATGGCTTCTGCAAAGCTTGGCAGTGGAAGATGGGAATAGGGCAAATTAAAATGCCACAAAGCTCACTCTTCCTACCAAGATTTAGCTATTTTTCTTGAATAAACACTCCTTGCACTCTTGTAAGCCTATGGTTAATTTTAAGAGTTCCGAAAAATATGATTTTTACAATTTTTGTCCAGGTTCCTCATTGATTTTATGGAGCAGCAGATTTTTCAGAGAAATTTATTCTATCATCTGGACGTCCCACCCTTGTATTGCATTTAGGTTTCAAGTCTTTTTAGTATTCTTCAGTCTGGAAGGGTTCCTTGGTCTTTCCTTGACTTCCATGACACCAGCAGTTTTGAAAATTAATAGGCCTTTCATTTTTGTGGAATGTTCTTAAAACAGGGTTTGTTTCCTCATTCAGGTTATGCATCTTTGGCTGGAATATTATAGAAGGTGATGCTTTGTTTCCTAGTAGTTGGCATACAATTTCAAATTTTCATATTATTTGTGATATTAACTTTGATCACTTAATTAAAGTGGTATCTGCCAGACTTCTCCTTCCTTTTTAATTAATAGGTGTTTTGTGGGGAGGTAATTTGAGACTATGTGAATATACTGCTCCTCACGAAACTTTCAATATTTTTACTTATTTATATCAGTATAGATTTATGGATTTCTGTTTTATTCAATAATTTACTATCATTATTTATTTTGATATTCAAATTATCTCAGATAATTTCTCAGTGTCATATTCAAATTATTTCAGTGTGTTCCCCTTCAAGTTGACTCCTGCGTTCTTCTAACAGGATCTACATTCATTGAGTAGTTCTTTGCTTTCTGGCACAAGAAGACAATCCAGACTCAGATTCATTTTATATTTTCCCTGCTCAAGTCCAAGAAACTCTGGTTAATTTTAGAAGAAATCATAATCAGAAAACATGACCTGGGCACTAGGTATGCTCTTTGCTTTCAAGTTATCGTTGTTTCCAGGTATCTTCTCAGTAAAGAGAGTTAGGAAATGTATGTGTGTTTGTGTGTATGTGTAAAAACATGTATATGTAAACCTACAATATATATACATGTTTACGTCTACATTTCTCCACATCTATCTTACCTGTCTATGCATTCATTTATATTAAAAGCCATAATTCACACTAATGTCTCTAATTCCAGCCCGTCACCATGGGCTTCAATCTCTTCATCCCACTTGTCTCTGTTATTCTGCACTTAGCTAACCTCCCTTGAAGATGTCTTCTTCATGGCACTTAGTCTCTGGTCCCACACAGCAGTCTGACTACCAGCCCTGCTTAAGTAAAAGTTCTCCTCTCCCTGCTGGGGCTTGGAACTGGCCACCATGTGGTCCACTCTCCATTCCCTACTCAGACTCTAACATTCTGCTCTTGGCCACCATGGCTCCCCCTTCTACTGGCATGGACACTGACCTTGCTTGGCCCCACTTAATGGCTCTTTGTCTGAATTGTTTAGAAAAGGAAAGGAAGGGATGATGAAGAGAAATTGAATTCTTATCACAACTTATCCTTGCTCCATCTATACATAGTCTTTTACTTTAAAAAAAAACTATCCCTGTCTAGAAAAAAATGCTCCTTTCCCTTCATCTGGTAAACCCCAATTCATCTCTGAGTCCCAAGAATGAAGATCATTTTAACTGAAAGGCATTTCTATTTCCATAGTCCTAACTCCAAGACAGGATCTAATGGTCTTATACCCAAACGCTCAGTCCCTGGCACATAAGAATTTTGTTTTGGTTTTATTTTTATGTATGTTTTAATTACCCTGCTTCTTAACTCATATCTCAAATTTCTAATAGCTATTTAGAAGGATTGAATGCATATTCTTATGCCACATTAGATGCAATGGAAATACAACATGCCTTACTATAGGTTAACTATTTGGGTTTTGTGGTAGCAATTGGAAGAGGCTTCTAAAAATTAATTGATTCTAGTATCCATTCACTGCCAAAAAGAAAAAAAATCCCATCAATATTAAGTTAGAAAAAAAAATCTTGCTTTGCAAGTATATTCGGCAAAATGTAACTGATTACATGAAATATTCCCAGTATGGGTTAACTTCTTTTAGCTACCTAGAGATATATTTAGCAGCTAATTCACTTTGGAGGACACCTTGTGAGGTTATACTGCTCAATGTTAAATATTTTACAGGAACATTACAGGTATTTCTCCTCAGTCAAACCAAGTGATTATTAATTCATAACTAAAAAATTATCAGACCAGGAGAATGGACTGTTCATTCTATAATTATAGGTTTTTAAGATCACATTATTTGTAAAATATCTTTGAATGTGTCACAATATATAATATAATATTCAGCTAGAGGCTGAATTAGAGACATTGTGTTTGTGGGCAAGTAGACCACTTCAACACTTTTGATGTTGAACTCATGGGGTTCTGGGTGGCCAAAGGCATTGTCCAATATTAAATGAATTTTAAAAGGCAGTCCTTATTTCCTGACTTCAGGGACAAAGCACTTATGGAATCAGTCCAGAAAAAGAATTCCCGTTGTCCAGACTTTCTTGTTGTACAATCAAAAACTAGCCACTGTTGTTTATCTTTTTCCTTCAAGGCTCAGGGGTAAGTCCTTTATAGATAAGGGCAGTCCTGTTCATAAATCTGACTGCATTTGCACAGAACAGTAGAACTGACTTATTCCTTCCTGCCTTAATTCCCAGCACTTGTTTCTCTTCCTTACTAGTATATGTCCTTTGTGTCATTTTTTCCCCCCAGAATAGGGCACTTTTCTTTGCATTAAAAACCTGTTCAGGCAGATATCCTTTCTCCTCAATGATTTTCTTTTTTGTTGTTGTTGTTTGTTATTTTTGTTTGTTTGTTTATTTCAAAATATTAGAAGGTATAAATGTTTTTGTTACATGAATACCTTGTATAATGCTTAAGTCAGGGCTTTTAGTGTGCCTATCACCAGAACAATGTTCATTGTAACTGATAAGTAAGTTTTTAATTTCTCACACTCCTGCTATCTTGGCTTCCCATGTCCTTTACATCTCTTTGTGCCTCTGTGTGCCCATCATTTAGTTCCCAATTATTAGTGAGTGCATGCGATGTTTGTTTTCCCATTCCTGGGATACTTCACTTAGGATAATGGTCTCCAGTTCCATCCAAGTTGTTGCAAAAGACATTATTTAAATCCTTTTTATGGCTGAGTAGTACTCCATGGTTTATATATACCACATTTTCTTAATCCGCTCATGAATTGATGGGCACTTAAGTAGATTCCACATTTTTGTGATTGTGAGCGGTGCTGCAATAAACATTTGAGTGCAGGTGTCTTTTTGATAAAATGGCCTCTTTTCCTTTGGGTAAATACCCAGTAGTGGGATTGCTGGGTCGAATGGTAAGTCTACATTTATTTCTTTGAGGAATCTCCATACTGTTTTCCATAGAGGCTGTACTAATTTGTAGTCGCACCAGCAGTGTATAAGCGTTCCTTTCTGTCTGCAACAACGCCAACATCTATTGTTTTGGGACTTTTTAATAATGGCCATGCTGACAGGAGTAATGTAGTATCTTACTGTGGTTTCAATTTGCATTTCCCTGATGATTAGTGATGTTGAGCATTTTTTCATATGTTTTTTGGCCATTTTTTCCTCTTCTTTTTGAAAAATTTCTGTTCTTGTCTTTTGCTCATTTTTTAATGGGGTTGTTTGTTTTTTTCTTGCTGGTTTATTTGAGTTCTTTATAGATTCTGGATATAAGCCCTTTATCGGATGCAAGTTTGTGATTATTTTTTCCCATTCTATAGGTTGTCTATTTACTCTATTGATTATTTCCTTTGCTGTGCAGAAGGTTTTTAATTTAATTAAGTCCATTTATTTATTTTTCTTATTGCTGTATTTGCCTTTGGGGTCTTAGTCATAAATTCTTTGCCTAGGCCGCTGTCTAGAAGATTTTCCCTATGTTTTCTTCTAGAATTTTTATGGATTCATGACTTATATTTAAATTTCATATCCATCTTGAATTAATTTTTTAAATTTTTTATTTCAAAATATTATGGGGTACAGATGTTTGTGGTTATATGGGTTGCTTTTATAATGCATAAGTCAGGGTTATAAGTGTACCTGTCACCAGATAGCATTCATTGTACTCATTAGGTAGGTTTTTGCCCATCCCCTCCTTCCCCCTCCCCCCTTGATTTCCACTGAGTTTCATTTCCCTCTGTGCATATGTGTGCACATCAGTTAGTTCCAATTTAATAGTGAGTACATGTCGTCTTTGTTTTTCCATTCTTTAGATATTTCACTTAGGATAATGGTCTTCAGTTCCATCCAAGTTGTTACAAAAGGCATTAATTCATTCTTTTTATGGCTGAGTGGTATTCCATTGTATACATATATCACATTTTGTTAATCCACTCATGAATTGATGGGCATTTGGGTTGATTCCACACCTTTGCAATTGTGAATTGTGCTGCAATAAACATTCGAGTACAGGTGTCTTTTTGATAAAATGACTTTTTTTCCTTTGGGTAAATACCCAGCAGTGGGATTGCTGGATCAAATGGTAGGTCAACTTTTCATTCTTTGAGGAATCTCCATACTGTTTTCCATAGTGGTCATACTAATTTGCAGTCCCACCAACAGTGTATAAGCATTCCTTTCTCTCTGCATCCACACCAACATCTATTGTTTTTGCACTTTTTAGTAAAGGCCATTCTGACTGGGGTAAGATGAAATCTCATTGTGGTTTTAATTTGCATTTCCCTGATGATTAGTGATATTGAGCATTTTTTAATATGTTTATTGTACATTTGTCTATCTTCTTTTGCAAAGCTTCTGTTCATGTCTTTTGCCACATGCAGAAGAATGAAAAAAGATCCATATCTCTCACCACTTAAAAATTAATTCAAGATGGATAAAGGACTTAAATGTAAGGCATGAAACCATAAGAATTCTAGAAGAAAATGTTGGAAAAATTCTTTGAGATATCAGCTTGAATTAATTTTTGTATATGGTGAGAGGTAGGGTCCTGTTTCATTCTTCTGCATGTGGCTATTGAGTTTTCCCTGCACCATTTATTGAATATGGCTTCATTTCTCCAGTATTTGTTACTGTCTACTTTGTCAAACATCAGTTTGTTGTAGGTAACTGGTTTTGTTTCTGGGTTCTTTATTCTGTTCCATTAGTATATGTCTCTACTTTTACACCAGTACCATGCTCTTTTGGTTACTATAGACTTGTAGTATAATTTAGAGTCAGGTAAGGTGATGCCTCCAGATTTTTTCTTTTTGCTTAAGATTGCTTTGGCTATTCAAGCTCCTTTCTGGTTCCAAGTGAAGCTTAGAATTGTTTTTTCTAGAGCTGTGAAATACAACATTGGCATTTTGATGGGGACTGCACTGAATCTGTAAGTCACTTTGGGCAGTATGGACATTTTAATGATGTTGATTCTAGCAATCCATGAGCATGGGCTGTTTTCCCATTTGTTTGATATTCTTAATGGTGTCTGTGAACTCATCTGTGTTTCTTGGTCAGCAGAAACTGCTTCTCCTCTTACATAGACATTTTTAAAGCCAAACTTCTTCCTAAAATTATCAAACCATCCTTTGCTGACATTAAATTCTCTAGCTTTAGATCCTTCACCTTCCTTTTGCTTTGTCATGTAACAACTTTGCTTTCTCTTTCTTTTTTTATTTTTTATTGATATGTCATAGTTATACATATTTTGGGGATACATGAGATATTTTGATACACATATACAATGTGTAATGATCAAATCAGGGTCATTGGGATATCCGTCACCTCAAAGATTTATCTTTTCTTTATGTTGGGAACATTACAATTCTTAGAGCTATTTTGAAATATACTATAAATTACTGTTAATTATAATTTCTCTACTGTGCTATTGAATACTAGACTTTATTCTTTGTATCTAATTGTATTTTTGTACCTATTAACCAACTTCTTTTCATTTTCCCCTCCCCACTTCCCTTACCAGCCTCTAGTAACCACCATTCTATGCTCTACCTCTCTGAGATCCACTTTCTTTAGCTCCTGCATATGAGTGAGAACATGCAATATTTGTCTTTCTGTGTCCGGCTTATTTTACTTAGCATAATGACCTCTAGTTCTATCCATGTTGCTGCAAATGATAGGATTTCATTCTTTTTTATGGACGAATAATATTTTATTGTGTATATATACCACATTTTCTTTATCCATTAATCTATTGATGGCGCTTAGGTTGATTTCATATCTTGGCTGCTGTGAACAGTGCTGCAATAAACATAGGGGTGCAGATATCTCTTTGATAAACTGATTAACTTTCATCTGGATATATATGCAGCAGTTGGGTTACTGGATCATATGGTAATTGTATTTTTAGCTTTTAAGGAACCTCCATATTGTTTTCCATCATGGCTATACTTCTTTACATTTCCACCAACAGTGTACAAGCACTCCCCTTTCTCCACATCCTGGCCAGCATTTGTTATTTTTTGTCTTTTTGATAATAGCCATTCTAAGTTGGGTGAGGTGATATCTCATTGTGGGTTTTATTTGCATTTTCCTGATGGTTAGTGATGTTGAGTATTTTCTCACATACTTGCTGGCTATTTGTATATCTTCTTTTGAGAAATGTCTATTCAGGTCTTTCATTCATTTTTAAATTGGATTATAGTTATTATTATCATTGTTGTTTTGCTATTGAGTTGTTTGAGTTCTTTATATGTTCTGTTTATTAATCCCTTGTTGGGTAGATAGTTTGCAAATATTTTCTCCCATTCTGTGGGCTGTCTCTTCACTTTGTTAATTGTTTCCTTTGCTGTGCAGAAGCTTTTTAGCTTGATGTAATCCCATTTGTCTATTTTTACTTTTGTTGCCTGTGCTTTTGTGGTCTTACCTAAAAGTCATTGCCAAGACCAACATTCTGTAGTGTTTCCTCAATGTTTTTTTCCTAGTAGTTTCATAGTTTTAGGTCTTTAATCCATTTGGAGTTGATTTTTGTATATGGTGGCTTCGCTTTTTCTCAAATCATATTAGAGTCCATAAGTATACCTTTCTTATAGCAATCCTGCACCCACATAAAAGCCACATTTTCAATACAGGATGAAAAGGTTTTTTGCAAAAAGTGCAAAGTTTTTATACCTGCTGGCATAGCTGCATTGATGGTTTCACAAATTTTCTTTTCTTTTTTTTACAGTGGTCCTTATGCTGAATTTATTTTCTTGAAATGGCAGGCAACTGCAGCTGCAGACCTCAATCTATGGTACATATCAAGCAATTCAATTTTTTCTTGTAATGTTACCAGTTTTCTCTGCTTCTGGGGAACACTTCTAGTCTCACTAGTGGCACTTTGTATGGGCCTCATGGTGTTATTCAAGGTTTACAGTATTGCACTAAACATAATGAAAAATATGGGACAGGTCGCTTTTTACTGCAATAAGCAATTTGCTGGAGAGACAACTGCTCACATGGAGATTATTAGCATCACACAGTGTGTTAAGTGGATACTCACAATACTTCAGGTCACCACAATAGCAACAGGAGGTGGCTACAAAATTATTACAGTAGTACACTGTTACTACAGTTAATTTTATGTAGTTATGACTTAATACTGCATTTTTATGTTTGTTTACATTTCTTTGCACTGTGAATGGCACCATGTATGGTCTGTAAGTGGTTGTGTGTGTAAGTTTTGACAAGTTTTGACTTTTTATAGTAGATTTGTATATATGTTATGGTAACAAATGACAAAATAGACTAATGTCTACATATATTTTGTGAATTCACGACATGCTCAACTTTTTCTTAATTTTTTATCAGTATTTCTAGGCTATGCAGTTCATCTGCAAGTTTTCTTCAGATTATCACAAATCTCCAAAAAAATTTTCCAGTATATTTATTTTTACAAATCCACATATAAGTGGACCTGCATAGTTCAAACCTGTATTGTTCAAGGGTCAACTGTACATGTAAACTGACATACAATATATTATATGTTATATATAATTTTAATAGTACATTATATAACATATGTGATATATCATATATGAAATAATACATTTAATATTGTAATAATTTGTAATAATATATTATTATAAACTACATTGTATATTGATTATATATAATTTTGTAAGTTATATATATAATGTTCAACTCTTGGCTCTGTCTGCTGAAAAGGCAAATACACGTACACACATCTGTATCAATTTCTATATATTCTGTGAGTTCATATTGGTATTTACAATCTCAATTCTAACACTCAAAATTTATTCTATTTTACAGTGTAATGTTTAGAAACAAAAGAAAAAATAAATAAAATAAATAAAAATTAAGAAAACAATTTATTCCAGCCTTCCTTCTTTTCCTTATTTGTGCCTCCTTCTTCTAACATGAAAAACTTGGCATATATGCATGTATGAATTGTGTGTGTATATATTATATGATATATATTATATATTTACTTATTTTCTCACCCCTAAAATACACAGAAAGTGCTTTCAGATTTCCTAACCCATATCACTGTGAAAAGAAATCTTTAGTGCACAATATTTTGGACAGTTCTTTTGGATGTTAGCCATAAAATATCTAGTCAACACCTTGTATTCTAAAGTTACTTGCATAATTCTTCCCCTCTGTCTCTTCATTATCTTCATGTTCTACATTTGTAATACAATTAGGTTCACTTGTTTATATTCCGTTTTTATTCCTCCCAACCTTTATTTGTTTTATTTATTTATTTATTTTTGAGCATGTAGAATGTTAACGTCGTTCTAAACGTCAGGATCGTACAAAACAAGTGCACACAGAGAAATACCACTCTCTCTCCTGCATTCTGTCTCATTCCCGCTCCCTCGTCCCTCCCATGGTGAACAGCCTGGTTGATTTCTAATTTATCAGTCACGCAGATTTTTTTGCCCCCAAATGAGACTACATGAGTATTTTTCTCTTTCCTCCCCTTTCTTACATGAAAGATGGCATACAATGGAACTCTTCTGTACTTTGCTTATTTGACTTAAAAATATATCTTGGAAATCCTTTATATCGTCAGTTCATAGAGGTCCTCTTCATTCTTTTTTTTTATAGCTGCATGGTATTCCATCAGGCAGATGTCTTACGATCATGTCATTTAGCCCCTATATATTTTTTAACTTAATATTTTTTCAAGTCTCTTAATCTATAAATATACTCAACTTTCATCATTCTTTTTCTTACAATTTATATATTGAATAATTTAGGGCATTTGACCTATAGAGATTTACACAGTCTGGATGTTGGTGATTTCATATTCATGGTACAATTCAACGTCTTCCTCTGTCCCCTTTATATCCTTGACACTTGGCAGTTAGACTCAGGGACTTGAATAGAGTCACTTACTACCCCTTTGACAAGACTATAGGTGGTGGTGTATTTTTCATCAGGAGGCACATAATTTTTTCTTCCTTCCTTTTTCTCTTCTTTACTCACTCTCTTTCTCTTCCTCCTTCTTTCTTTGCTAGCAGCCATTACTGCTCAATGCTTGAATACATTAATTCATTGGGGTTACAATATGATGATATTCTAATATTTCGTTTTGATTTGTTAGCTGGAAAATTTTATGAAGGGACACTTCCCTTCATCTACTAGTCAGTTATCAAACTGTACAGTCCATATAGGAAAGGCAGGATAAATACTTGAGTATTTCCTTATATTTACTTCATTTGCAAGATAATAAACTTGTTTCCTATCATCTTAAAAAATGACCAATTATATTTTAAAATATCAATATGAATCAATGAAATTAAACATATTTGATGAATTTTAATAAATTACCATTTCTAACCTTATTTAAACTCAAACACTCTCATCTTTGACCAGTAGGACCTTCCCAAATTGACTCCTGAGTCCTTTTGACATGACCCTAGTATCCTTTGGTAATTTTCTTGTCATCTGGTATTACAAGATGTTCCAGGCTCACTATGTACAATTTCTTCCCCAGATATGAAATTAGCCATTTCTCCAGGAAGCCCTGGTTTCTTTTAATGGAAGATGATATTTCAAGAGTGCTATTTGGGTTCTAAAGATTGCACTGCTATAGGCCTACTCATCATGTCTAGGTCTCTTCAGAGAACAGATTTAGAAGGTATAATAATTCCTAAAATAAAATATAATTCTATCAGCGAGAGAGAAAAAGTGTGTAGAAGTGCAATAGAGGTAAACATAGGTGAGTGTCCCTAAGTGGGTGCTTAGATTTGTTCACCTTTTCACTGGCATGAGCCCTGGGTGGAGTGGGGGAAAGTGGTGATGGAAACTGTGGACAGATTAGAGGATGATGAAGATAAAGGAAATTGGCATTACTTCTCCAGGCATGGCCCAGGGAGACTGAAAACTTCTAGAATCGAACATGTCATTGATACTGTACAGTGGCAGTGTCTGAGGGAGGTGTCCAGATGGATGGACCTAAGGGAAGCATTACAGATTGGTGTGGGAGAGAAGCTAAAATTTCTTTTGGCTGAGAGTCTGTTTATGAATCTGGCAAAACCGTGGAGTTGGAGTTATCATGATACAGAATAACCTGCATGGACACACAAAAATCAAAAGGGAACTCAAACCTTATAGCCACTGATGTAGACAGCCCAAAAAAAACCCTGAAAATTGTATGTCCTATTGTAAACCAAGTTGGACAGATACAGTGATCATGAACCATGCAACTTGGCATTTATCCTCCAATGTCAGGGCACTATGCAAACTTTCTAAAACATAATCATCCCTATGGAGAAGTGAAGAATTGACAGGAAGAGAATCCTAGAGTGAATAGTCAACCAGGTAACACTAAGAAAAATCAGAAGAAAACTGAGTTTACTTTGATGTAGCAAGATTAAGTTTTTTTGTCATACGCAGAAATGGAACTCAAGAACTGAGTTCTGTTATTTGAAAAATAAAGAAATTTCTATTTGTACATACTTGGATTTTATTAATGGTTCACTTAGAAAATATTGTACATGCTTTTAGGCATATCTGTAAAATAGAGGTAATGTTAACTACCTCAAAAGAATGTTAAGCGAAAATAAATATAGAGACTTATTACTGTATCCTGGAGTAGAGTAACACTCATCAACTGTCTTAGTGTATTGAGGACGGAAACTATGAAATGCCCTTATCATGATATTTATAAACCATTCAGACCACACCCACTCAGCATTTTAGGAAGTCTTATTAATGCCACTATAAAACAATGAACATAATTTAAGAGTCCTGAGAACCAGAAAACAAGTCTACGTGTCCACAACTTTGAAAAAAACATGATTTAAATGTATCCAGGATAGCAAACAATGTTCCTAAGCTAAACATACTTTTGTTCTTTTGCCAAGCATACTAACTAGCTTGTCACGTGATATGAGGTGTGGTGGGATAGGAGCTTGAAAAAAGATTTCTTCCCAATTCCCACATTTCCCCCTCTTTCAAATGGAAGAACTAGGTGCAAATATTATTGAGTCAAAGGGTACTGGATGGGTAGATTCTTAAGTGTGGCCAGAAAGACTCCTTCTCAAAGCCTGGGATAAGAGTATATGCTCTAAATGATTCACCACAATAGGCAAGCTCTTCTGGAATTACTATGTCCCAGAAGGAAGTAACTATAGCTTATTCCCTGGACAATCCCTGGACAATCTACTCTTTAGTGCTGTAATTGTGGGTGTAACAAGAGTGTTAAGGGTGTCATTTTGGCAGACACCATTATTACGAGGGCACTCTGCACTCCTTTCATTAATATATATAGGAAGCTCTTACAATGATAAACCAAATAAAATTGCTTTAAGTTCTTTTTATAAGATGATTGAATATAAATTACAAAGAACAAAACAATAATCACAGATTATTCTGATATGTTGTAATAATCGCATAGCACTTTTAATAGACCTATTATAGCCACACAGCAACTTCTGAAAGACAAAATATTTTACATGTACTATCTTGTTTTATTTATCCTCACAAAATCCCTGTGAAACTGTGGGAAGGACAGCTGCAGTATTAGGCCTGCAGAATTATTGAGACTGTTATCATAGGCATATCAGCAAGGTGTCTCATTTTAAAAAGAGTTCCTCCTCCTTGAAAAGGTAGGAAACTAAGGAGTTTTACAGGGAGTAAAATTTTCATGTTCCTAAGGCTGAGTCACATTTGATGGAAATTTTCAGGTTTATGTGAAAGCCGAGTTAGAATTAAAACTTTTTATTCATGCTTCTGTTGCATTTTGCAGGCAACACAGGCGATATGGGCCAATGCTAGGAAATCCTCACTGTCAGACATTAGCACCTCCATTTTTACCTCTCACACACCTTTAAAAAAATTAATTAACTATTTTTATTTTTAATTGACAAATAATAATTGTATATATTTATGGGGTACAATGTGATGTTTTGATATATGTATACATTGTAGAAATTTTAAATCAACCTAATTAACATATCCATCATCTTACTTACTTATCATTTTTTTGTAATAAAAATGTTTAAAATCTACTCTTTTAGCAATTTTGAAACGTACTTTAAATTTCTTTTTTTCCTCCTATTTTGGGTCTTAGGGTAGGTGTGGGTGTGTTGGCTAACACTTCCATTTATGGTCTTGACACTTCCCTCCATCATCTGAGACCAAAGATTCCATAGTTTTAAATCCTAAAAAATAATTTAGTCTCATATCTACCTTCAATTTTCCTCTCTGCACTGATCTTCCTTTCAGGTTGTACATCCATTAAGTCTGCCCTATCCTAAACCACTAGCACAAAGAGGAATCTCATTATCTTGATTTTTCCACTCTTCATCTCTCTTCTCCTGGTGATCTATCCCAGCCTGCTGTCAGATTTGCCTTCCTAACACACAGCTCCAACATTTCAATTCTGCGGCTCAAAAGGTTGCCAGGCCTCCCCATTACATGAAGTCCATACTCCTTAGCCTGGCTCAGGGTCCTCCAATACCTTATCAGGTTAGTCCACGTTCCTCTCACATCGTGCCCTCTGCTTTTGCCTAACTGAGTTACCCACTGTTTTGCTTTATTTTAGCTCCATGATTTTAACAAATATTCCTTCTACCTGGGATGCCAGTTATTACTAGCTGGCGTGCTGAAATGTGTCTGTACCACAAATCCCAGGTTAAATGTTACCTCCTCCAAGATATCTTCCCAAGTTACCTTAAGCCCAAACTGGTGGTCTGAAATCTCTTATCACCTTATTTGAATCTCTCTCTACTATATCACATGCTGCTGAAGTAGAGGACTATGCCTTACACATTTTGAAAAAAACAAATTGCTTTTACATTATAAGCCATCAACAGATATTTTCTAAATAATTTATAATTAGGCAGAAATGATAATAAATTTGTTTAAATGGCTATTAATTTTTATACTGAAAAATCAAGTTTTAACAGTTTTAAATCCTTAAAAATAATTTAGTGACTATATTATGCATTATTGCTAAAAGGTCTCCTGAAGACCTTCTATAGTTTTTCACTTACTAGTATATACATATTAACTCAAACAAATATGAAACAAGGTTCTTTGATCTGTATTCCTGAAAGTCTAACTTTCTTTGCACCCACACCTCCCATCCTACATGGTTGAGAACTGAGAAACTCTTCCTCCCCAGACCATCTCTTTTCTTACAAAGACATCTATAAATAAGATATCCAGATGGACTCTTTCTCCCAGCACCCTTCCAACTCCACCCCCTCCACCCATCCTGCCAAACGTCCTCCCCTCTGAAGGCCAGAGTCAGATATCCTGACAGCTCAAAGGAGCAGGGATTCTGAAATGAAAAGTTGGATTTGATGAGGTGCCATGGTTTGGAGGAGTAAGGGTGGGGGCAAATCTAAGGCTGTCAGTGAGTCCTAAGCTGGAGGATAGAAGGCAATAGATTCTGTCCTCAGGGATAAAATTGCCTACTAGTAGGACCCATCCAACAGTCCTACAGCCATAACTTGAGGAAGACGGGGTCCTTGGGCATGCTGGCTTCTTTACTCATGGATCTGTGGAACTAGGATCCTAGTGGTTTCAGCCAGTGACACCAATCCTGACTCTGCTACCGAATGAATTTGTGATCCAATGGTCAGAAAAAAGGGAGAAAATATAAATTAACTTAAAAACAGTTTACACATCTTTGGTCCTTTTGCCCTCACCCAAACCTCCACTGTTAGTTACCATTCTCTTTTTGACATCCCATTTGTATCGTCTTTCTGCCATCCTTACTGTTCTTATTTCTTGAAGCCAAAGACAGACTGCAGATTACAATTGGAAGCAAATGAGAAGGTTGCTGGATAGATATTTCCAAGCCTCCAGAGATGAAGGTAGGCCTGCACTCTCATTGAGTTTGCCTTTAGAAGGACGTGCCAGGTCTGTAGGTGGCAGGTGAGGCGAGGAAGCACCCATGGTCAGGCCCTCCTCTCCAGGAGGTCAGGCTAGTATTTTCCCAAATGAACTGTTTTCAAAGTATCAGATGACCCAAAATACCTCTTGCTTCTTCAGAGCTCTATCTAAACTCTCTTACTTTGAGGAGTAAAGATTGATAGAACTAAGAGCACATACTTCTCTCTTTCACACTTACCATAATTTTAGCAAATTAATTCATTTGTATGTATTCATCACCTACATCATTGGTCCTGTGAGGGCAGAGAATCTGTCTGCCTTGGTCTTTTCCACTTCCCCAGTGTCTGGCACATAAATGGAACTCAGTAAGTCCTTATTGAATGAGTCGAGGAATAGGTAGGTGGTTTGAGGAGCAGGGTTGTTGGAGGAGACACATTTGCTGCTTTTTTCTGAATACATGTGTATTTGACTGTGTATACACACATGTACAAACACACACAGATACACACACATACTTCTTTCACCTCTATAACTCTAGAGAAGTTGCCTTTGTGCCTCTGTTTTGGGGCTTTGTGCTTCCCAGCCTCACATTTTTTTCTGGCATGCATTCATTCTGCCGCTCTCCATCCCTCCAGCCATAGTCCAGCCTGACCTTACTGTAGGTGACCCGGCATCTTCCTCTCCCCTGGCATGCACAGATGGGCCAGAGGCTCCACCCATGAGGGGAGAGTCCATGAGAGGGCAAGGCAATTAACAGTCATGTTGAGGACTGGTTGTGTCTACCTTCACATATGCTAGAAAATATTAAAGCTGAGCAGAGGTCTGTTCAGGTCTTGCATGCCCACAGAATGCGGCTTCCAAGATATCTTCATTACCGGCAATACCTGTTGTCTAGGCCTCAGCTGCCTGCTCAACATTCCCACATAGATTTACTCCTGCTGTAGCAAATACATGTCTCAGATTAAACTCATCACAGGCTCCTGTTGTAAAATACATTTATCTCTTTAATGGTACAACTTGCATTCCTGCTGGACTACACAATTGTTCTTTTTCAACTAATTTTTTCTCATTAACTCTTATATTCTACGTCCCTGATTCCTATTGATTCTCCCTTTGAAATGTCCATGAGATTTGCTCTTTTCTCTCCAGGTCCACCATTCTATCCCAGTCTAGTCTTTCATCACCATAGTGTTACCTTAGACCTATTTTTGACTCTCATATTTATTTCCAAATCCACTTAGCAAACCAGTTTAGTCTTTCTACAGACCAGTTTAAAAAAAAAGAAAACAGCTTATGCTTCTCATTTTCTGGCACACGAAGATCCAAAAATCCATGAGCGAACTTCTTGAAATCTGGTCACACCCTACATACTTGTCCAACCTTATGTCCCAAGATTCCTCAAGACATATTGTCACCCCTGTCAGGCCCCTGCCTCACAGTTCTCCACACTGGAATGTCTTGCCCATCCCAGTCCTTCATGAGGCCTTCCTCAGCTTAAGCACCCACTCCGTCCCAGACTCCACAATCAGCACTGGAAGTAGGCAGAACCTGAGAGAGACATGATCCCTGCTCTCCTGCATCCCACAGTCTACCTCAGATATTTCCCTTTCTCTCATCTGCCAATAGTGCTCTGCCCCTTAACATTTAATTACATGCTGACATATTTCTGACTTATTCACATGTTCGATCAAGGATTATTTATGAACTGTGTAATTTGGGTAGGGCATTGTGCTGGGCAGGTAGAAGCTGCAAGCTCTGGAAGTTGAAAATTATGTTGCCATTACATACCCAGTGTCTAGCACAATGCCTGGAGGTGGGCAGGTAGTTCATAACCCTTTTGAATGACTCACCTAACAAAAGATTGTAAGTATTGAACAATCCGAACATAGAACAGAGAGAAATAAGAGAGTTAAGAAGTTTGCAGAAGGCTATGCTTTGGTGGATGAGTCGGATGTGCATAGACTGAGAAGCAGGAGGAGGGGCTTCCAAGCAAGTGCAATGCTGAGCAAGGAAGTGAGGCAGACTGCCCCCCACCTCTGTCTGATCTCTTCTGTTTCCATAGTAATGGAGTATAAACAGCCCCGCTAGCCCTTGAACCAGGGGTATCCACTATGTTCTCAGTGATAAAATGTGGGCAGAAATAATGTGCACAATTTTCACATCATCTGCTGTAATAGCCAAAATAGGATAGGTTATGTTGTGAAATAAATAGTGAAAGTTTATTTCTTATTCAGAAAAATCTGCTGCAAGCCCAGATGACTCTCTTGGGCAGCTGTCTTCTATGTGTTGGCCCAGGATTCCTGCAAGTTTCTATCTTGTAGCATCTCCACATCAACATGTGTTTTGTGGCTTGAGAGTCAAGAAGCAGCAATTAAAACATCAGCACAGAAGTGACTCATGCCACATTGGCTCCAAACTAGTCACATGACCATGTCTAGCTACAAGCAGTGAAGAAGTATAATCCTCTGTGTGCCCATAAATAGAAAGGAACTGGATATTGGTAAATATTGTTATGTCTATGACACGTACATAAAATCATAGACTTAATCTCTACTTTCCGAATTCTTAAACATGTGTGGAATCAATCGGTCTTTGACTATAAAACTACACCCTAGAAGACGGCAGAAGCATGAGATGAAATGAGCTTGGGTCTCTGAATGATTTTGTGGAGCAGAGTCACTATACCAGCCTGGAACTCCTACCTCCGGACTGTTATGTATGAGAGAAATAAACTTCTGTTGGGTTCAAAATCCTGTGTCTTGAGGTCTCTCTCTATCAGTAGTTTAGCTTATATCCCACCTAAGACAGGAAGAATCAAGGGAGGCAATAATCTTGACTGGAGTTAGTTTTTGTGTAAAGGAGTAAAGTTGTGGCATAAAATAGACAAAAGGAATATCAAGACACATCTAGTTGCCTTCAATCTACTGAATAGGCTTTGAGCTAGTAAGAACTAAAACAGAGAAAAAATTTTCTTTTTCTCTCTTCAAGATTTAGCATATTTCTAAATCCAGAGGGGAGTTCTTTGTGCATAGTTGTTGGTTGATTGATAAGAAGAAGAAACAAAAATATAAGAAATCAAAACTGTATATTTAGCTATACCAAAAACACAAGAATCTCTGATGTATAGCACACAGCCTCCAAATTGAGAAGGACGCATCCCACCTTGATACATAAAAAAGTTTAGAAAGTCAATATCCTAATGGAAAAGGAGGTGATACTTAGGTTAAAACATCCATTGATCCATTGCTCCTGCAAATGCACAACATAAAATAAATTTACACTTTTGAACACCACTAGAGAAAAAGAACATGACTACACGGGAGACACTTTTGTTTGTTTGCTCTTTAAGTTTTTTTTATATTTTTATTATTGTTCTTTTACTTTTTGCTTAAGATGTAACAATAGAGTGCTAAGATTTTTGATAAAGAGATGTGTTTATTTTACTTTTTCATTGTAAGTGATTTTCTCTTTCTTCCATTTCTAGGATGATCAGGGAAGGTATTTTTCACAATAAGAAAGGTCGTAATCATATCCAATATTTTTTTTATTTCCTATTTGAACATAGAAAAGGCCTACCTGTTGGTCCATTAGAAATATTGTATTATAGGTATTAAGCTACAGCAATAACAGAACAGAATACAATTCTTTTCCTAGCCCATGATTAACTGAAATATACATCAACCAAAAGAGGGTTAATATTCTGATTTCATGTCCAGATAAATGTCAAAGTGAAATGATAGCTTTAAAGGGGCTGTATAAGACAACATAAAATAAAACAAAAAAAATAGAGAATTGACAAAATAATTTGGGGAAAAGTAAAAATAAACATGATGTTAAAATATATATTCATTATCTGACCAATTTATGATGAGGTATCTTATTAATTTATTAATTTAAGATAAATATTAAAAACATTTATTCATCTGATCATTACCCAATTTTCCTACTAAGTTCATTCTATAAATATTTATTTCATTAGCTTCAAAACATGCTCTTGTGATATCATTATAAGTATGCCTTTTACCAAAATCATCTTGGGGAAAGCATGGATTGGAGGACAGTCTGCTCCTGCAGTGCTGGGTCGGTGTGGGTACCGACTGTAGTGGAGACAATTTTGGGAGTGGCTGAGAAGAGAGTTGTCAGGGAACTGACTAAATATGAGTAGCACACGTTGGAAATCAGCACTGGAGCTTAGGAAGACTTGAATTCTTGTTCCCAACTCTGACAGTGATCAACTGTGGGGCTTTGGTGCTGGAATACAAGAAGACTAAATTCACCCAGTTGTGAACCAACTAAAGCAGGCAGAGGAATCGGAAAATTATTTCCTTTCAAACTGATAAAAAGCTAGCTTTGGGAATAGAGCTTATGTGTGCAGGCATCATGGCCCTGCAAATACTGAACCCAGAATTAGCAAATCTACCCCACTACCCCAGGCAGATGCAGGCCTCACCATGGGACAGAGCCTAACCCTTAAGGCAAGGAGGAGCAGTGCAGAATGTTTATGTCCTGTGGCAGATCCCAAAGAAAAAGAGGGGCTGAGGAACTGAACTTACATACCCAGTTCCTTTCCCAGACTCATCAATTGTCTAGCTCACTCCACCTCCAACGTGTGAGTAGGGATGGAATAAGAGGCCCGGAGTGTTTAGGGAAAATTCCTTTATCAGGGAACCTAGAAGAAGCGATCCCTTCCAAGATAAGTCACTTCAACTTTATAAGCCTCAGATTTTCCCATTTATAAGCTGATATCTCAAATGTTCCTTCTGGTTATAATATTTATGATTTTTAAAAAGCCTCTTTGGAACAGGTCAGTGCCTAGGACTGGTGAAGAAGGGATGGCAGTCCTGGGGGGGTCACTTAACAGTCACTAGGTGGGGAAGATGATCCTAAGCCAAGTGGTGTGAACTCTATGCCATCTGCATGATTTTATCTTATTATGTTTCAACAAATATTTATTGTCTTCTATGTACCAGGGAACAGAGTGGTAAACAAAAGAGATCAGATCCCCACCTTCCTTCCTAGAGCTCTAGTGAAGAGAAACATTTAATAAGCAAGCATGTGGTGCTTGTGGTAAATGTGCATGTGGTAATTGCACATTTAATCAATGTGCAATTATCATATGCAATAAGGGCTTTAAAGCAAGAAAAAGTTGTTTGGAGGGGGAGGAAACAGACTTCCAGGCAGCAGGGTGTGGGGGCAGCATTTGCAAAGGTCCTGAGGCTGAAATGACCACTGAATATTTAAGACATTAAAAGAAGGCTCTGGCTAGAGTTTAGGGAGGGCAAGAGCAATTTGAGCTGAGTGTAGAGGGGCCAGGCAAGCAGGGCATTATAGAATGTGCTGAGGAGTCTGGATTTTTTTAAAATTTTATATTATTGTGGTAAAAACACCTAACATGAGATTTACTCTTTTAATACATTTTTAAGCGTACAATACATTATTGTTGACTATAGGTACAATGTTGTACAGCAGATCTTTAGAACTTACTCATCATTCCATCATTCTTAACTGAAACTTTATGCCCGTCAATTACTAACAGTACTCCCTATTTTCCCCTCCACCCAGCCCCAGGCAACCACCATTTCACTCTGATTTTATGAATATGACTATTTTAGATACCTCATGTAAGTGGAATTATGCAATATTTACCCTTCTGTAACTTGCTTATTTCACTTAGCATAATGTCAAGGTTCACCCATGTTGTTACATATTGCAGAATTTCCTTTTTTTTAAAGATGGAATAATATTCCGCTATATGTATACATCACATTTTCTTTATTTATTTATCTGTTGATGGACATTTAGGTTGTTTCCACATCTTGGCTATTGTGAATAGTACTGCAATGAACGTAGGATTGATTAATATTTCTTTGAGGTCCTGATTTGATTTCAATGACTTTGAATAAATACACTTTATTTGGATAAGAAGTAGGATTGTTAGATTATATGTTAATTTTATTTTCAAATTTTGGATTTTATTCTAAGTGAATGAAAATCCAATGGAGAGTTTTAAGCTATGGAATTACATGATCTAATTTATGGTGTTAAAAAAATGACTCAACTATATGGAAAATAGGTTTGGGGTATGGAGGATCAATACCTCCATGAGGTAATTCATGCACACCATGTAGGAACAGGAAGTGTCCTTTGGCCTCTGGAATGTGGTCCAGAGCTCCTGACGCCTAAATGGGTCATTAGAATCAAGTTGGTTAAATAACCGATAGCTGGGTGGGGCAACATTCACCTGTCATTTTAGGTATTAATGTTAACACTATTTTTTGCTTAGTTCAGGGAAATAGAAGAGGTGAATTTTTATCCAACAATCTCCCAAATGCAATTATTTCAAATGGATGTTTATACTTATTTCATCAAAATTACATCCTTTATGCTCCACCCCCTCCACCCCTCAGAGGATGCATTTGAAATCCAGATTCTCAAGTCGAATTTTGCCAGGCAGCTCCACTCTCATTTCCTCCAGAATCTAGAATGAATTGATAGATTCATAAGTGAACTAATTTGTGTTCACTACGGTGCTAAGCATATTAGGTCTTTTGGTGAGTTTTTATCCCAGGCAGGGGCTATTGACATAATGATTATGACAATTTCCATGTCCTCCCTACCATAAAAGTGTTTCACAGGCCTTGGTATCTGAAGCCCCTAAAATATTTTCTCTTTCTATATGTTTTTATACAAGTCCTCTTAGATTAGAGGAAGTCTGAGCTCTGTGGTTATTGGGCAAGTTAGACCAAATTGGCAGTCTGATGTGTTTGTGTGCTTGGACAGTTAAAGTAGTTAAAGTCAAAGTCCCTTTGTCTTGGGAAAAGAAGGTAGGGGGAAATAGCTAGAGAGAAGATGATTTTCATCCTGATGGTATAATTCACATTTTCAGTTACTTCTGTAAGCATCAGCTGGAAGTAACACCTTCTTTACCTCACCAGCTGTCCCCAACTTACTACCAAGTCACCAATGGCAAAAAGTGCCTGTAAAATAGAAAAGCAGAGAAGCAAACAGAAATTAGAGCCTGTGCTGATTGCCCCAACAGCTCTCCCAGAAAACAAGTAGCGCTATGGTACAGCACTCCTGAATGACTAGAGATAACTTGGAGACAGGCTCCAGAGACCTGCAGGTGGGAGAGTTACTTCCAGTCATTCACAGTCCTGAGATCACCCACAAGTAACCGCTTGTTCCATTCACTCAACTTGTTCAACCAGGCGTTGGTATCCATGAAGGATTAGTTGCAGGACCCCTGTGGATACCAAAATCTTGGGATGCTCAAGTCCCTTATATCAAATGGTGTAGTTTTTGCATATAACCTAGTCACATCCTCCCGTATGCTTTAAATCATCTCTAAAATACTTATAATACCTAACACAATGTAAATGTTATATAAATAGTTGTTATACTGTATTGTTTCAGGAATAATGACAAGAAAGAAAAGTCTGTACGTGTTCAGTATGGATACAACCATCTATTTTTTTCCTGAATGTTTTCAATCCACAATTGGTTGAATCCATGGATAAGGAACCCACAGATACAAAGGACTGACTGTGTTTATCAAGTGTCTCCTGTAGCCCAGGCCTCATCATTCAGGATGAATATGATATTTTTTCCTGCAAAGAACAGAAACACAATACAAACTGACTTCAGCAAAAAGGGTACTTATGGATTCATGTAACTCAAAACTACAGGTTAAAAAAAGATCTAACTTTAGTCAAAACTAGACAAAAATGCTCCAGTGGCCTTTTGGAGAATCTATGCGTTGGCTCTGTTTTATTCAATGTTGGCTTCATTCTCATGAGTATCTCTCCTTGGAGGTGAGGGGTCCCCTGGTAGTTCACAGTATAAGAGGCTCACAGTATAACAACCAAAGTGGAAACTGGGCTTCCCCTTCTTTTGGGAACAAAATTCACAAGATTGGCTCTAATTGGACCAACATGTGCAGATCTGAACCAATGACTGACTGAAGGCTGGCCAGTGACTAGTGGTGCTCAGACCAGTGAATCCTGAGTCATGTGCCTCCCACATCGGGCAAAGGCAGGTAGATTTAACTCCATCCAAACCACATGGGTGGGGATTGGAAGCTTACAGAGTGGGGTAGAGTGATCCACTAAGTATTTAAATACCACTGGCCATTTCAAGAGGCATAAAAATTCAGCCTTGCCCTCCTAGTCTGGTTGCAGGGGGAGGATGTTTCCACAACACAATGACAGCTGTAATTAGGGTGACCACTCATCGTGGTTAGCCAGGACAGTCATACTTTATGCCTGATGTCCCAGTGTAATTTTTAACAGTGTACCTCTTTACTCTCAAAAGTGTCCTGGTTTATACCATTCATTATGTGGCCACCTTAACAATAATTGATGTTTGTTCAAACGCACATAGAAAGAAAGGAGAAGGAACAACTAACTCTGGAAGAGAATAGGGTAGACTGGAAAAGTCTGGAAAGGAGAAGAGAACAACTGTTCTCTTCCAGAGAATAGGGTAGACTGGAAAAGTGTCACAAAGAAGGTGACGTTTTAGTTGAATCTTGAAGGATATGTTGAAAGGTTCCAGCTGGCTGAAGAAGGTAAAGCAGCTTTGATAAAGAATTTGAACAATCATTTGGTGCACAGGAATTGACCCCACACTGCTGTGATCCAACAGGACCAAAGGTGTGCAGAGGAAAGAGGTGAGGCAAAGGACAGCAAAGGTGGGCTAGGTAACCAGGCTCTAATCAAAGGAGGAAAAAACCCCACTGCATTAAAATGATTTAGCCAAGCTTAGAGTCCAGAAGGAAGCTAAAGATTTCCATGATTTAGAGAAATTTTAGAAAATAGAAAATCAAAACTGCTCCTTTTATTTCTGGTCCCATGAAACGCTCTGAAGTATGTCAGACCTGAGAAGTGAGTTTAGAGGCCTGTTTCACTTCACTGAGATTCACAACACCTGCTACTGAAGCTGTAACCCAGACTTGCAAGATGAACAATGTCCTCTGTCAGGCACAGACATATATTACTGGTTTAGATCATATGTCATTTGTGACTTGAGTAATCATGAACGTGAAATGAAAAAACAAACCTTTGTGTTGTATAATTTGTTTTCTGCTTAGCCTCCTTGTGAGATACAATATAAAAAAAGACAGATAGGAATGAATCCATCATAGGGTGCCAACAGAGCTAATGCATTTGTCAAAAGGACTGGAAAGCATGTGTATTGTAAGTTGTTCCTACAGATATGCTGATTATTTTGTATATTAGCTTCACTCAGACGAAGGAAAGATCAGTTCTTTAGTGTTAAATTGTTATGTTTTCAGTCTGAGAGGGAAAAGGAAAGGGTGAGCATGCATTCTTATTACTTATGAGAACATAGTTTCAATTCTCTATCCCCCGATACAATACCCTAAGATGTCAAAGTTTGTTTCATATAAGGCAAATCTTAAAATGAATAATGGAACTGAATGTATAATAATTTCAAATGCTTTAGGTATAATAGCTAATTATTCTCTAGAGTACTTCTGTGAGTGAGGTTAAATATCTTAATAGATAATAGAATAAAAATGAGACAAGATAGTTAACCTCAAATGAAATACTATCCCTTTCTAGCTATGACAGTTGATGGGATAGATTTTGTGTTGTCCACACAACACAGATTATTTGGATGTAAAGAGAATAATTTGATCACTAATGCAGATAATCCCTGGGGTTTGATAGTGAAGCTGGTGTCTCTATGCTTTTGTGCTTCCATGTCACTTCTCCTCCATCCTTGAAACACTCAGACTTCTTTGAAGTTCATATCAGACTATCCTATCCTTCTTGTAGCTGACATCTGCTAACTTCCTGGCCCCTTCGTCTTATTCACAGAAGATTCCTTTATGTGAATCTCTGTCATCTCCTCCACTACTATATCTGTTATTTTTATTGGTGACTTCAATATCCTTGAGAAAAACTCATTCAACACCTTGACCTCAGATTTCCTTGACCTCCGTCATCTGCAGTGTCCTTTTACCCTACCCAGGAACAGCGACCCACTCCCACGGGTATACCCTTGACTTCAGCGCCACTGACAACTGCACTGCTCCCCCAGTTTCCTGTATCTGATTCTTCAACCTTGCTGCCCATCTTTCTCCCTCATTCCCACTCCAGCTGTGCTTCCAAATCATCAATCTTTGCTCTTGTTCAGTATTGACGATCTCTCCTATTTTTTCTCTTATTTCCTTATTCAGCCAGTCTTTCATATTATTGATACATCATTGTAACTACATACTTTAGAAAAAAACACCTAACTCTCTCTTGTTCTTCTTTTCCTCCATTTTACTTTCCCCAAAATACCCTGACTCAGCTTATCCCACTCTTTCTTATTCCACGTGGGCAGCTGGAGGAAAGCATGAACTTCTGGCTGATCCCAATTTAAACTCAGGACCACAGATCCTATCTGGGCATTGAATACTGCTTGGTTATCCTTGTACTTTTATAGACACTCATTTCTCACTCTCCAAAATGAGACTGTGTCACAATTTTCATATCTCCTCAAACTCCCAACCTCTGTGCAAATCATCCTCTGTGCACCCATTTTCTCATGTTTTCCATCACGAGAGATGATACATCCCTGTTTCTACCCAAGCCAGCACCTGGGTGCGTGCTCTTGAGCCCATGCCTCTCCTAATCCAGGGCTCTCATCCAGAAAAATTCCTTTTGTTTATCAATTTACCCCTTTGTATGGAATTATTCCCAATATCATAAACATGTTTCCTTGATTTTTTTTTTTCTTCCAGCTCCTGCCATATTGCCCAGCTCGCTTTTGGAGAAAAACTTAGCAAAAGTGTTGACTATGTTACTATCTCCATTTCCTCCCCATTTCATTCTTTCCTTGGATGACTCCAGTTGGCTTTTACCACTCTACTTTTCTGAAATTGTGCAACATTAGGTGAGCAACAACCTACATTCTGTCAAATTTAATGATCACTTGACTATCCTTATCTTACTAGATTTATCTTAGGCATTTCACACAGTTGACTACTTCTCTTTATAGAAACACTTTTCTCTCTTGATTGTCCTCCTTCCTTGCTGGCCACTTCTCATTTCCTGGCTCACCTTCTTCTGCTCGATCTCCAGTTTGTCCCTGGAATACATCATTCCCATATTAGGTCCTCAGCTGGGAATGCCCTTTCCCTCTGGTCTTTCTAGGACAATCTCCTCCATGTTGTTTAAGGCTTACCTTAAATATTATGCCCTTGGAAGGGAATTTTCTGCCTACTCAATCTTTGTCTCTCAGAAACATTATTTCATATCACCTTGTTTTATCTTTATCATAGCTCCTAATATATTTATACTTGCTGTCTTTGTTAATTGTCTGTCTTGCCCCTCTAGAATATAAATTCCCTGAAAATAGGAACTTGTCTGTCTTGTTCTAGGCTGTAGGCAATTTAAAACATTTCTTGTGTGAATGAGAACATTAACACTGGTTTACACATTGACAAGCATTATGTGTTCACTAACAACTATATATTCATTGCATTTCCATATTTGTCAAAATATTTGATGCCATATGAATGAAAACTTCTTCACTTATCCACAAAATAAGATTGTATTTCTCTTAAATTTGAACTCAAAGAAGACCCAGAATCCAATAAAGTTTTAGAAGCCACTTCATTTACTTCAATATCTAATTGCAAATACAAACTGAGGAAACATAGTACTTACCATTTATCGGTCAAGATGCACGCTTAAAAAACGAAAAGCTCTTTCAATGGCAGTGACAGCAGCTATTTTTATAAGAGGGAGGCTTTTATAAGAGGGAGGCTTCTAATTAAATTGTAGATAAATATGCCACAAGAGCGATTTTGTCTACCTCAGATTTAAACTTAAATGTTAAGATTTGAACTTAAATATGTAATATGTTAAGACTTACTTAAATGTAACTCTAGATTACTTTCTTATGCCATTGTTTAGTGCAAAAGGAATTATTGTATTTTTTCATAAATTATGCTAATACTTTCTTTTATTTATAACTCTTTTTTTTAACTTTGGACACTGAATTGGGAAATAAATTTGAAGTAGGAATCTAGCAAAAATATAATAGATATTCAACTTAGTCATTTTTCAACCAATGAATAAATCAACCAAAAATCTGTCAATCATTAGCAATACAATTTATGAAATTTAGAGCAATTTTCAAGATAACTTGAAGACTCATGTGCCCTTATAAAAATCAGATCCTATAAAGAATTTTCTTAATAAATATAGCAACACCCAGTGCTGCCAAATAGCTCTCTAAATATGTGAAATAAATTAATATTTCTCAATGCTTTCTTATTTTCATGCCCCAAATTTCTGACTGTGAAATTATTTACTTAGACTACAAACAGGGACAAATGATATTCAAACTTTGACAACAAAGATAAGGTTTTCCTGGCCAATATGAAGGATGACTTATTCTGGATTCATAAAAGGGTAAATCCCAAGGTAAAAGAAAAACACATCTTCTATTACAAAAAGCATCCTTAGCTAATATTACTTGTCATGGGATGTTAATCCACAAATAGTACATCATTTTAGTGATGAAATAAAATAAATACAATCCTTTCAAGCAAGAATATTAATTTCAGAATCCACAATTGCAAATTTGCTACCTAAAATTTAAGAAGCTTGTGAAATAAATAAATCGTTATTGGGGAGAAGTATTTGAAACAAGGATGCAGAATCAAGATATTTATAAGTCATGTTATCACTAATCCTTGATTTTTAATAATATTATTTGAGTTTTTATCCTACTGGATATAATGCTAAAATATGTTTCCTAACTTGGAAGTAACTTTCAAGTGGTGATAAACTATGACAGTCAATGGGATTGAAGACGTGTGACTTTTGTAAAAAAGAAATTGTTCCCAGTACCCAAAATATTTTACTGTATATTAGTAAAGTGTATAAGAAATACGTTAAGCGAACTTGTGCTCATAAGCATTGATTTTCCTTCTCTAACAATTCTGGCCAAATAAAAAGGATTTTCCTACTCCTGAAGAGTTCTTTGCAAAATGTCTTGTATTGCACATTATTGTTCAATGTTTGCTTTTCTAGTTTTATGCAGCCTATGGGAAACAAATCCAACACTACACTTATTTGAGCTATTCTTTGATGTTGAGCTACTGTACTTTTATACCTGGCTAAATATTGTCATGATATGTTAATATAGAACCTATACTCTTTTTCATAGTCATATGTCATTTGATATTTTTCCAAGTCATTAGTCCTCCATTTCATTCTTTTTATCATGGCCTTAAATAATCCCGTGAGAACCTTTGGTTTCTCATCTGAACGCTAATAAACCATTCCTTTGAAGCTGCTTCAACTACAGCTGCACAGCCAGGAGGTCATACTAAGAACGATGGAGATAATCATAGTTATTGTCATTGCCACCATATTAATCTCACTGGTCACGACCACAACTTCCTCAGGCCTCAGCCTATTCTCTGTTACTTACAACAGTTAATGAACTAAAATGCTCAAGAAACAAAGTCCCCTGTTGCTCAGGGATCTCAAAGTACTTTGTAAATTTATTTTTATGTTGCATGTGATAATCACATGATATGACCAGAAAAAGATGCAGAAGAAGAGCTTAAGGTTAAGCATATTTTATACTCATTATTTAATTTTAAATAACTGATGGAGCATGAACCAAGACCCAAGGGAGTATTGAAAGATGAGAAAGGAAAGCTATAGAAACATACTCATTTAATAAGTCCAATTCTCTTCAAGAGAAGTATTTGCAAGAAGAATTTCAAAGACAAAGAATGTCAGAATAAACATTTTCTATTACCCTTGAAAATGATACCAGTAAAAGAGGGGTTGGCAACAATACCCTGGTACTTGGGAGATTTATGGAAATCCTTCTGAAGAACCATCAGGGAACCAAGCAACTCTGATGATGGCATGGTGCGATTTTAACAGCCAAAGGAGGTCCTATACTGCAGGAGATACCTCTACCACTAAGAGACTAACCACAGCACCCAAAATGCCTTCACTAAAAATTCAATATTTTTTTTTTTGTGCAGCCTTTTAAATCTTCTATAGCTGAAATTCCCCAAATAACTGTTAATGGAACTGCCTATGTCAGAGTTTTATGGAAACCTTCTTTAAATAGGGATGCCTGGGCCTCGTTTTCAAGAGTTTCTAAAGCTGGGCATTAGGATTTTATATTTTTAAAAGATTCCCTAAGTATGTTTTATATGCAGCCATGTTAGAGAATCATTGTTATTGCCCTTAAAAAGCCAACACACTGAGAATTAAGGAATTTATAATTTAAGTCATTAATAACTTGCACTTTAGAAAAATTATTTGACATGTGAGTGTGAAGTACTCATGTGGCTAAGACTCCAGGAGCCTAAAGTTAGGGAGAGGGACTCTCAAGAGGTAGGCAATGGTCCCAATACCAACATCAGTGATTTCAAGGCCTTGCCTTATCCTAACAAATTCATCAATTTTATATAATGATACTTTGCTGAGTGCTTAGAAAACTCACCATGTGCCAAGTATTGTTCTAAAAGCTTTGCAAATATTAACTTATTTAATCCTCATGGCAACCCTATGATGGAATTTCTATCCATTTTACAGATGAGGAAACTAAAGCTAAGGGGAAAAAATGAAGCCATTGACCTGAGGTCACACAGCTGTTAAGTGGATGAACACCACAGTTCCTGCTCCTAACTACTATGTACTACTACCTTTCACTGTGTTATACAGTGGGCTAGACACTGAGGAAATGGACCCTGAGGAATTTATAGACTAATGGAAAACAACTGAGCAATCAGGCTCCTGCCATCTGTGCTTTAGGAAACGAGAACAAAAATTATGTCTTGTCCAAGCAAATCCTAGTTGACCTTCTAACCTCCTCATGGCTGGTCATTTTTGCAAGAACTCATCACTTGGCTTGCTCCATCCTTAACCCTTGATCCTTCCTGTGCTTTTGTCAGAAAAAATGAAAGGAAAATGTGAATATATGTTCAACGTAGAGTGAAGTCAGTTTTATCTTGTTTTGAAATGGAATGCAACTGGATGTTGGTTGTGATGATTCTAGAGACTCTCACTTTGGAGAAGATGCTATCACAGGGAAATAATTAAAACTCTCAGAGAAATCAGTGCAGCCATGAATTTTATTCTTGTAGATGCATCCTAGGTATGTAGATGAGATGAGATGTGGCTGCAGGCGAGATAGCTCTCATCTAAGAGGAATACTTGGTTGAACCCAGCTTTAAAGTGTCCATAGCTGTTTGAAATTGTTTTGCCTATTTACCCCTGTGTTTTGTATGTTCCTTCATCTGCTTGTGGATTCAATAAGATAATTCACAAGAGGAATTTACAAGAGAATAAGTTGTCTTACAGGTTTGTGATATCAGTTTTCAGTATTTGAGAAGTATTTTTTCCCTGAATTTCTCCTCTTTCCTTGACGAAACTCTGTTCACTTGAATAATTCAATGGATTCTATTTAATTGGCATTCTGATAAATAGTGTGACCTCTCGATTGGGAAGAGTACCAGATAAAAAGATTTAGTTTAGTCCTTTCCAATTACTCTACACTATTGCTAAAGCTTTAAAAAGCAAAATTCTAGATGAACAACATTAATTCAGTACTATAAACTACTATAAGCAGATTTTAGGGCACCAGCAACAAGTTGGGACATTCTCCCCCTCTGTTTAAACTATGGGAGAACATCCCAACTTGTTGCTGGTGCCCTAAAATCTGCTTATAGTAGTTTATAGTACTGAATTAATGCTGTTCATCTAGAGTTTTGCTTTTTTGTACTCCAAGGTTTTGTCCTACTCTAATAGCCATCAAAGGGTAGTATCTGATAAAAATTTTAATGTTTCTAAATTACTTAATTCCTAATACTTAGAATATGTTCACTGTACCTACATAAGTAAAAAGGAAATGATGTTTCTAGTTTTCAGGGTTCTTGAACTGTTGTTATCTGTGATGGTTAAGTAAATGAAAATGATTATTAAAGTGTGTAAAAATGCTGAAAGGACTTAAATGTTGCCTTGCTAATATTATTGGACAGAAATAATTTTCATTCTCATTTTTTAGTTAAGAGGTATGAGGCATGAGTGGGTAAGTAACTTGCCCATGGAGACATAGCCAAAGGTTTATAAAGGCAAGATTCTGAACCATGTATTCTGATTCCTAATCCCGGCTACTTAATCACTGTGTTATGGCAGAAGGAGGGGCATGTATGGAGCAGCCTTATGTGGGCAATTCGCAGTTCTTGAAATGGGCACGTTTGACTTAGTGGTGAAACTGTCATTTCTCATAGGCAATCTGATTTGTCTCTGTGGGAAATATCATAGCTTCTTTAGTATTTACCGATTATTTCATTTTTCTCCTCTAAGTACAGACCATGAGTAGGGTGGTACATTTGGGTTTGGGGCACTGTGATTTGTGGACCTTGAAAAAATAGTCAAACTTTTCCCATTTTTAGGTAGTTTGTAGAATGAAATCCGTGTGCCATTTAAAAGGACTTTAATTTATAGGAGAGAAGGATCATGGTTCTTGGAGTCAAATGGGTCTGGTTTCCCCATCCTTGTTCTGCCTGGCTTTAACATGCTGGACAAGTTTTTCTCTCTCTCTCTCTCTCTCACACACACACACACACCCCTTTCTTGTAAGAGAAATAAAGATTTCTAGTTCATAGGAATCTTGGGGAAGACGAAATGAGACAACACGTAAAGCACCTAGCAAAATGTGTCATTTGCAAAGTAGGTACTGAGTAAATGTTACTTCTCTTTTCTTCTCTGCCTACCCTGCTGCTGCTATATTTTAAACTCTGGTTATTGACAGTTTTATGTAACTGCTATGAAATCTGAAGGGAACTGAAACTGTCAGTCTAATTCATGAGAATTGGTTATCATCACCAATGGTAGTTCAGGCTCCAAACGTGTGGCACAGATATATGTGTAAGCCACAGTAAAAAAGAAGGAACTTTATTTGGATGTTATTTTACTAATCATTGGTACCTATCTCTGGCCGTGGTGGGCTACCTTATTTCTATGACATAAAACTATATCTAAAGCAGACTTCTTCCAATTGTTGATGATAAAGTGTAACTTCAAACCTGGCCCTGCCAAACCTTTGTATATCAGTTTGTGCTTTGTTCATATATGTTTCTAGTCTCAGTACCATCTTCTATATGATTAACACTATGCTGTATGTATGTGACAATTAAAATGCCTTTACCACCTTATTTTTAAATATATTTCAACAATGTCATTAATCTTAGGAGAATGTAATAAATTGTTACTAATCTGGACTAATGTCTAATCTCATTTTAAAGATGTAGAATCTAATGCACAGAGGGATTAATTTTCTTGAGGTCATATGGAATCTGTCAGTGTCTAGATCAAAATCCTTCTAACATTTGTGAGATATTTTTAATTTTCCAAATAAATAAAATCACTAGTATCCTTTATCATAGAAAAAATATATTGCGTAAATAAACATATTTTGCTCAGATGTACTTAAATACAAAGAAATGAGGCAAATTTTGTATATTTAAAGTAAATATAACACTGTCCAATTAATTATATAAGTAGATCATGTAGAAGCATTTTAAAACCTAAATCACGTCAATTCTCTACTTCCTCTTGCAGAACACTAACAATGATTGATAGTAATGGTAACTGCCATTTTTTACTGAGCTCTCGATATACATATATGCCTATGCCTGGCAGTTGTAAATGGTGCTTGTTTTTTTGTTTTTTATTCCACAACATACCGTTCATTACCTACTTTGGGTGACTGTATCTCATTCTTCCTCCTGGAATCCACCCTGCCCCCTCCCATTTCTGGGTGGAGTTGGCACTCCCAGTTCTACGGGGTGGATTATATCACCTAGCTCCGGCCAGCCACATTCCCCAGACCTTGCTAATGAGTTCAATGGTAAATACCGTCATGGTCTGGAATTGTATTTACCCTACTTACGAACTAATAAGTTAGTCCGTTGCTGTTTCGTGGATGCTGGTAGAAGATTCAAGACTCATGGGTCAGAGACAGAGGACTTTATTACTAATGGCACAGGCAGCAAACAACATGATTTTCGTTAGTTCCCTTTGCCTCCAGTCTTCATGTGGGCAATGCAATATGAACCAAGTTGGATGCTGTGCAGCAGTGGATTTGTGTCACAGATGAGGGACACTGATTTTGGGGAAACCACTGTTTTATAGCAAGCAGTAATCAATCCTTCTCTTTGTCCTCAAAAAATACATTACCTGATTGCTTGCTGCAAACACAACCTTGAGAAATAATCCAGGTAAAGAGCAGTCAGCAGTCAGTTCCTCACATTCTTGTCATACTCAGCAAAGTGTATGAAGGGCAGGAGACTCATGGAGGAGTGCCTTCCTACAGACAGATGTTTTCAGACAGCCTAATTAGAGAGAATGATATTTCTTTTTCCTCTAAAATTTGAACCTAGAAAGATGCCACGTTTCACTTTTTTGCAGCTATCTTATAATTACAAAAAAAAAAAAAAAGCACCAGTCTGAGAATGAAGCCAACATGCCACAAGTCAGAGATGAGAAATAAAGACTGAAAAAAAAGATTCTAGTGAGTTATGGATCAAGTGCACCCTGAAGCCAAATCTTCTCAAGACTTTTCACTTATGTGACCTAGTTGAGTTTTTATTCATTTGCAACTAAAAGAGTTCTGACTGATTTGGCATTTGACATGCATTGTCTTACTACAACAGCCCTATGGAAGAGAGGTCATTATCCTGACCTTATAGATAAGCAAAATATGCATCATGAAGATTAACTTGCCCAGTATTACACAACAAATAGAGAAGAGCCATGTCTGCAGATGGCAAACTCCATGCTCTTAACACTTACACCATTAGTTCCTAAATTTTAGAGTCATCAAGATTCACCCCAGATTTAATGAATCAAAATCTCTATGGTAGGCATAGAGAATATGCATTTTTGTAAGTTCTCAGGTGATTTTGAGGCAGGCCTTGTGGACCACTTTTTGAGAAACATTTGCCTCCGAAGAAGATGTGATTTCAGGGACACTGCTGCCTGAAGTTCTGACACAATGTCCTTATTAAAAAGTCTTCCATCTGGAAGAATTACACTTGAAACCTTGTCAGTTATGTAAACTGTAAATCAAAGGAAATTCTTTTTTGAGAAGGGTTTTATTGGGAGATGTGGACAAATTCAGAAAAGATGGGATCTTGAGCTGGGGGCAGAAGGGGTGAAAATGGGACCAGAAAAAGTAAAAGGGGAAAAAAGACAGTCTTGAAGATCAATTTCACCAATCATTGCCTAAGATGTTCCTTTTTTGTTTAATTAATGTGTGTGTGTATGTGTGTGTGTGTTTTAATTTCAGGTATCAAAGTTTATATATAGGGAAACTTGAGAGTCTTTTGAAAAAGACATCTAGACATCTGCATGGTTTGCTAGTTACAGTGGTTCATTGGACATAATGCAGAATGTTTAATTTAATTATTGACTTTGAATAGACATTTTGCCACTGCTAACAAGATTAGCTAGATTAATAAATTGTTCAAGGGTTATAGAGACAGAAAGAACACAGTGAGAGCTATTGTTCATCAATATTTGAACACCCTTTCTCAGAATAGTCAGGTAAGTCACATGTACTACTGTAAAATATTATCCTATCATGTCTTGGATTTTTTTCTCTCTCTTTTTAAATTTAAGTGGAGTATCAGCTGTCTTTTGAGATAGGTATTATTGTTGTGAAAGTCACAACTATTTCTGCACATCATATTCTACAGTGACCTCTTCCACATAACATGTCCTCTTCCAAGTAGAATTGAATACATAGTAAGTTTTTGTGTTCTTAAAATCTTCAGTCTGGGAGTACATGAGATCTTCATCTTTAACAGTTCCAGGCACGTAGGCACTGAGGAGGGGTCAAGAGTCAAACTGCACTGAAGAGGTAATATGTTAACTGATAGTGTTTCCCACTTCTCATTTCCTTTTATACTTCTTGTACACCCAAAGTTGAAGACAGATCAATCTGACTTAAAGAAATATTTATTTTTGAAGTTTTAAGTTATTACTCCAAAGAGTGTTGGTAGCATGCCTATAGTCTCAGTCTTACATACGTATAACATTTCTAGCTTTTGGCTAGTAAGATTGAATTTAATAAATGTTTTGACAATAATGAAGTTTATTATAAAAGTGAAAATTCTACCAATAAATTTTATTTAAAACCATAACTCCTTTTTAAATGATGCTCCTCTCCAACAATTTGACAAGCAAATGTTTTGATATTTTAGTCCTAACTGGTTCATTCAGTTCATAGGTCTCCTCAACTTTGTCATCCTTGCAGAAACACCTTCCTTTTCTTTCTAGTTGAAATCAGAAGCTGAGTTGTAGCTGATCATCCCTAACACAGTCCTTTTACAAGGGTGCTCACTATAATACCCTGCCTCTAGATATTTAACAAAATAATAAATGATCACTTACATATTATCTCTCTACCTGCCTTCCCCTCGGGAAACCATATCACAATATTGAGCCTGTTTGCCTTCTTTTAATGACAACAAACTGAAATTTGTTGAATGAAAAGCTTATCCATCTGAGTATGTAGAAGAGATTCTCACTAGTTCAAAGATATATGAAACAACAAGAGAACAGCCCAGACTTTGCAGTACTGTATTTTGTAAGTACCCACTTTGGTAACAGTTATGTGAACATCTGTCAATTATTTCACTTGAATACCTAATCTCTCTGATGTGGTACATTGGAATAAAAAAAGGAACGAAGAAGATTTCCAAAACAGGATCCCATCGCCAAAGTGTTTTTCAGAAGATCAATATATTATAAATATGACATCTCTATTATTTGTTTAAAATAGGTTGAAATATATTATCATTTTAAATGTATCTTCCATACTATTCTCCAGGAGAACTTCTTGACTTTTTCCTCAAGCCAAAACTACACATTCAACAATAGATGCTGGCATGGATGTGGAGAGAAAGGAACCCTTATACACTGTTGGTGGGACTGCAAACTAGTGCAACCTCTATGGAAAATAGTATAGAAATTCCTCAAAAACTAAAAGTAGACCTACCATTTGATCCAGCAATCCCACTACTGGGTATTTACTCAAAGGAAAAAAAGTCATTTTTTCAAAAAGACACTTGCACTATAATGTTTATTGCAGCAAAATTTGCAATCGCAAAGATGTGAAATCAACTCAAGTGCCCATCGATTCATGAGTGGATTAATAAAATGTGGTATATGTACACCATGGAGTACTATCACCCATAAAAAAATGAATTAATACTTTTTGCAACAATCTGGATGGAAGTGGAGACCATCCTCCTAAGTGAAGTATCACAAGAATGGAAAAACAAACACCACATGTGCTCACTATTAAATTGGAACTAACAGATCAGCACTCATGTGCACAGATGCAAGTATAACTGAACGGAAATCATGCAGGTGGGAGGGGAGAGGGAGGGGATGGGTGAAATCATACCTAATGGGTACAGTGTACACTATCTGGGTGATGGGCACACTTATAACTTTGACTCAAGCAGTACAAAAGTGATCCATGTAACCAAAACAATTGTACCCCTGTAATATTCTGAAATTAAAAAGAAAAAAGAAAAAAAACCCATTTCGTACATTGGTCAGGGTTAAAATGGATGAGGCATCAAAGGTTTTCAAATATGATTCTTTTAGCTGGGTATTGTGTGAGAAGATGGCCCGGGAAATACTACTCTGGGAACACAAAGGTCACTCGTAACAGATCTAATAGTTCACAGACATTAAACTGATACATTTTAACTTCCTCTATAAATCATTTTTCATTTCAGTCTCTCCCCCTGAGGTGAGGTTTATCACCTCAGGAGAGTAGAGGATTTGTCTTTAACTTCTAGGAAATGCAAAAATGCCTGGAAATTAGGTATGTGTGTGTTCGGGGGAGGGGCAGGAGGGATTTGCTAAATACTTTTTCCTGCTACAGCACATCAAGGGTTAAGACCGAAGGACTCAACTACTGTGTTTTTCCTCTTGCATAAGGGTGATGTGGAACATTTTAATAAGAGAGGTTGACAAAGGTAAAGAGGGATGCAAAAGACCTGAAACAGCCACAGAAAAATAGGGGGGTGTAGTCAGCCAGAGCAGATCCTGAGGGTTACCAGTCTAGAGCCACCCTGGGTACCCTCTAGTCCCTGAGCCAAGAGCTTTACCATGGGGCTGCTATGGCAGGATGAGATCACTCCTCAGCAGAGACTGGGGTAGAACACTAGGCTGGTGAGCTGTATGGGGGCCACAGAAGACTGAGAGGGCTGCAGTCCACAGGAGCTGAGCTGGGGCCCTCACCAAGCTGAGAGGTCAAGTCACACAGCTGCAGAGGTCTGGCAGCTGCAGAGATAGTTTCAGCAAACTGCAGCCAGGAAGCAGCCCGATGGACAAATGACCTGGCCCCAGAGAACAAAAGGCAGAGTGGGCCCCCTTCCCAAGGACCCCAACTTATTTCCTCCTCCACCAGCATGCATAAAGCCTCCTCCCCACATTCACTCTGAAGCCATTTTAGGGATGTCAGAATAGGAAGAGGAGGCCAGTCGAGAGACTGTCCAAATTTATTTAAATGAAATTTTAAAAATTTCTGTAAATGGCTATTTAAATTGTCAGCTCAGTTGGATGTTTGACTGTTTATTTCCAGCTAGCCAGTTGGAAGGAGTTTGAAATAATGTTCAGATTAGTTGAAACCAAAATGACAAAATGTGTTTTGTTTGCATATCTAAGTTATGAGCTTAATTTGCCACCTTGCTATAGCTTTTAAAAGTAATAAAAATGAAAAAAGTCCAGCTAACCTTAGTCATATTGAGACAATGTATAGAACTATATAAAGCCTTGAGTTACAGGGCATTTGAGGGCATTTGAAGTCTCCACCCCCATCCCGGTTTTGGAATTGTTGCTATTGCCTGCTTGGAAAATAAGCCTTTGTGCTTATTTTGCTGTGAAAATAAAACTGCTCTGAAAAATAAAGTCTGTTTAAAAAAAAAAAAACCTTCCCTAATGCCTTCTTAATTTCTCCCAAGGATAGAAATAGCCATCATTGAACAAAGCATAAAATATGTCCTTCTCTTATACTGAAATCTGATTTTTCTTTTTCTTTTACCCACTGTTCTTTGGGACACCTTTAGGAGATATTCTTTTCCTTCCCATTATCTTTCCTTGGGATGTAAATCAGCAATTACTTAGCTCCCACAACAAAGTCTGATTAAGATATTGTCCAGGTAGTTTGGTGACGACAGAGTGCAACAGAGTGCATTGCTTCCTATCCATATTGACTCAACTTTTTTTCTTCTTTCTCTCTGAGCTAACAGGCTTTTCTTTTTAAGAAAATAATTCGAAGTATAACCACAATCTTGGTAAAATTTTGAAAGGCAATCTGAAAAATTTCTTCTTAAAATCTAAGTGAAACATAAGGCAACCAAGCCAATGTGTGTGTATTTTCAAGTAATCCATTGAAATAGTAAAATTCAAATGGCAAAGTCAGACAATTTGCAACAGCATAATCTGTTTTATTTAGTTAATACAATGATAACAGGTTAAGAGCACTAGATTTGTATCCACTTAAGAGGATAATGATCAAGATTTTAATTTGTAAATTTCACTGTTCTTAACCATTAAAAATCTATTTTCCAAAGGAGTAATAATATATATAATTATTAAGGAATAGACCTAAACTTTCTGATTTATGACCAAAACCATATTTGTTCATTAGTTTAAACAAAACATTAGGGACATCTTAACTCTTGGTTACTGCTTCCAGGAAAGCATAAAGTTCTTGAAGCAAATATATACAAAACATCTTTTTCAATGGTGATTTCAACCACTGTGTATCGTGTCAGCGAGAGAACCTGAGAACCCCAGATTTAGTATCTCCGGATTGTTGCAATACACTCTGGCTTACTTAAACAATCAATCAACAAATGTGTATTAGGTGCCTACTATGTACAAGCCAGCATACTAAAGCAATACAGGAAATACAAAGAAGGAAAATTATTGGTCCTTGCTCTGCTCAAGCTTCCAATGTAGATGGTAAGATTAGACAATAGACACAAATTATTCCACTCTCAATGTCCTCAAAAGGAGTGATGATGATAACTGGATTGTATGTAAGTATCACCTCTGCTGGAAACCAGAGGAAGCAGAGACATCCTCAACATTGATTAAAGTCTCTTGTCTGAATTAGACTTCTCAGCTCTAGGTTGAATGGTGCTTGAACCCCAGAAACTGAAAGTGTTACAGCCAGACTCACACCTGGCACTGTTAGTGGCTGTACTTGGAATAATTTCATGGACTCGTGACAACGGAGCAAGGTAAAAAAATATATGTATGTCCACACCATATATATATATACACAAACACACACTCAAATCATATGTACGGTGGTGTTTCCCCTATATATATATGTCTCTTGGAAAGCCAGGAGTTCAGGACTTTCTACTGTGCATGGAGAGGAGACTAACTCACATCATCATTTGTCTGTTATTCTAATAAGACAAACAAGAGACTACAACTAGAAAACTATGGAAAATCTCCAAACTTCACTGGACACAAGCAAAATGAGAAAGGCTAGAAGAAAGGATAAGAAAAGAGGTCCCAGCAAAGAGCAGAGGTTTTGAGGGGGCCTCAGGGTGGGAAAGGAGCTTTTCCCCACTTCCCCTCCCTTCCCACCCACAGGGTCCCAAAGACATGACCCGGGGCTAGGCAAGTAGAGAAAAGGAAAGCAGAGACACATTTTCCAACACCACAAATAAATAAATAAATAAAAATGTTAAGCAATAAATAACTTATTAGGCACCGCTTGAAAGGCAGCAACCCTCAGAGGCCAGGCAGGCCACACTCCGGAGTCTGCAGGTTGTGGTGACACGGCCAGTATTGGTCAAGGCTCTAAGGGCGTCAACCTAGGTCCCGGCCTCACTGGGTCTTCAAGGTAAACCGGAGCAGGAAACCTCTTGTTAACCTTATGTGGGCTCCTCCAGAATCTTGGGTGGGGCGAGGGAGAAAGCCAAGTGGAGCTGCAGCCCCGCGACCTGGAGGCTGCCAGAGGTGAGTTCTGCCCTGCCTTGCCTAACGCAGCTCAGGAGCTCCCAGTGCTTGGTCTCTGAAACCGAGGACGCAGGTCTTGAGCCCAGCGGGAGGGTGGCTTCTGGTTCACCCCTCCCCCACGTCAACCCTAGACTCCCATAAAAACTCATTTGGCTTGTTCTCCGCTCCCTTTTGCTCCAAAGGGGGGTTTGGACCGGGACGGCGGAAAGCCTGGGCTTGGAAGGGCGGGGCTTATTTTACTAAGCACCTGGCTGCGCTCTGGGCGGAGTGGGAGTGGTGGAGGGGCCCAGGGAAGGACGCACTTTCATCCAAGAGCGGGAGAATAGACCAGCTGCCTAGTTCTTTCTCACGTCCGACTGCCCTTAAAAGTAGGGCTGCGCAAAGGAAGAGCGGTGGTTCCCGGGAATCCACTAGGGGCACCAGGCAGAATCGGGACAGCGGCCGGGCGCGGCTGGGCGGGGCTGAGGGCGAGCTAGGGACCAACGCCGAGGGGAATCCATGGCCGTAACGGTGGCTCAGCTTAAACAAACAGAAATAACGGCTGAAGGAACTGAGGATTGGACTAAATTGGCAAAGTTAATGAGTTTGTGATCTGCATCGGCGGGACGGTGCGGAAGGAAGGATCGAAGTTGCAGGATGGGAAGTACAGAGGGGTCAGAGGAGCAAGAGCAGTAGAGAAAGGAGCCGAAAGTGGGAAACCGAGTGGCAAGAAAGCCTTCTCAGTTTACAAACAAATCTCTCAATTCTACCATTGTCAGGCGCTTTTCCCGGGTCGCTGCACCAGAGGCTTGCGGTGTCCTAGCCCCACGTTATCCCCACCGTACCCTGGAGCTCTGGATACCGTCCCCTTTCGCACCCGGTCCTCCCTTCTCCTCATTCTCCTCCTCTTTTGGCGCAGGGCCCCTGCGTGGCCCAGGCTCAGAGCGTCGTGATCCGGGATGTGCAGGTGCCGTTACGGAAGACGCCGCCGGACTCCAGGTTCTCAGGCTGGAAGTCCTCCACACTGTAGGCGCGGCTCTTGAGGGCCGTGGCGTAGTAATCGACTGGCTCTTCCGTGGCGTTGTCCATCCAGCTGAGGCATAGGATGCGCTGGAAAGAGCGCTTGAAGTTGTCCGAGAGAAAGCCGTAGAGGATGGGGTTGGCACAGCTGTTGGCATAGCCGAGGATGACCGACAGCTGGCTCACCGTGGCGTCGTCCTGCTCAGCGAACACGTTGACCAGCTGCACCACGTAGAACGGCATCCAGCAGATGACAAACACCATCACCACCATCATCACCATTAGGGTGATCTTGCGCTCCGAGCGCTTGCGCTGCTGCCAGCCGGCCTTGAGGGCCACCATGCGCATCTTGGCAATGATGAGCACGTAGCACAGGCAGATGGCCCCGACGGGCAGCAGGAAGCCCATGAGAAATGTGTACAACACGAAGCCCACCAGCCAGCGTTGGGCGGGCTCGGGCATGAGCATGTTGCAGGCCACTGTGCCGTCGCTGTTGGCCGCGGTGCGCGAGAAGACCACAATGGGCAGGATGACGAGCAGCGATAGCACCCACACTCCCAGGTTCACTACCTTGGCCACGGTGGGCCGGCGGTAGCGGGCCGCCTTGATGGGGTGCACCACGGCCACGTAGCGGTCCACGCTAAGCACGGTCAGACAGTAGATGCTGGTGAACATGTTGACCGCGTCCACGCTGAGCACGAGGCGGCAGAGCAGCGCGCCGAAAGGCCAGTGGCGCAACAACGTGGAGGTGACCAGGAAGGGCACGCTAAGCATGAGCAGCTCATCAGCAATGGCCAGGTTTAGGATGTAGATGTTGGTGGCCGTCTTCATCTTGGCGTAGCGCAGGATCACGTAGATGACCATAGAGTTCCCACACAGCCCCACCAGGCACACCACGGAGTAGATGAAAGAGATGAGGATGGCGCTGCCCTGGCCCTCGCTCAAGGTCCCGTTCTGGGACGCGTTTCGCCCCGGCTCCTCCATGCCGTCCGCAGCGCCGGCCCCGGGGCCCCTGCTGCCTCCGCCTTCGCCGCAGCTGCCCGGGCTGGGGCTAGGAGAGGAGGGAGAGGAGGCGGTGCCATTGGGGAACATCCCAGCTGAGGGGGGCCGGTGGGGCTGCCGGGGCTGGGGCTCTTTCCTTGTGCCCCCCGCCGCCTGCGCTCTCCCTCAGCACCCGACCGCTGGCCTGCAGCTCACAGCCACCCGGCGCCTCGGGGAAGAGCGCAGCGGCTGCGGGGAGCTCGGCTCCTACCGGCGCCGGCGGGGCACATCGCCCAGCGGCTTCCTGAGCGCTGCCGCTTGCCGCTCCGGGGCGCCGGGGCACTGGCGAGAGTGGAGAGGGGAGGCCAGAATGCTGAAGCCCCACGCGGCACAGGCATTAACTGTGGGGCACAGGCATTAACTGGAGCGGCTCTGGGCTGGTGAATGTTTAATGAGGCACCACGAGCGCGTCAGCAACTACGAAAAAGGGGCGGGGGGGAGAAAGAGAGGGAGGAGGGCACATAGGTAGTTTGTCCCCCTCCCCCAATTTTTTTCCTTTCCAGTCCTGCACTCGGCTCAACTCCAGCGGCTGCTTCCAGGGTTCCTCCCAGCACCCCTTACCCGTCCCTCAGAGGGACCTGGGGAGTTTCTCTGCCTTTCTGGAGGGTGGGTGGGAATTAAGGTTGTGGATTTTATCCTATTCCATCCCGCAGCAAAGACCGAAGCGGACCCAAAACATGGATGTCTGGAGTTCCTCTGCGTCCCTCAAGTTGCTGCCCCCTCCTGGGGGAGATCTCAGCTCCCCTCCCGTCCCGCAGTCCCGGACCCTAAGCCCCCACCTCCTGACCCCGCTTGCCCTGCCCCTAAAACCCGCCGAAGAAGCTCCCGGCCCTGGCCCTCCTTACCCAGAGCGCGCTACCTCCAGACCGCCGCGGAGACGGCCCTTGCAAAGTGCATGTGCGGTCTGGTAGCAGGTTGACGTTCTTCGCGCGGTCCAGCTCGCCTCTTCGGGCCGGGTCCCAGCACCGGTGCCCACGCAATTACTCTTAGAGTCGCGGAAACTGACACTAAGTCGAGAGCTTTATGAGGAGAAAGGACAACTACCGTGCGTTAGGGACTTCTGCGATATAATACCGCAGGCAGCTCTTGGCCGGCGGGAGCGTTCAGGGCCCTGAGTAAACCATTTCAAATCTCTTAATAAAGCTTGTAGCGCCCAGAGGCCCCCGCTTCGCCCACAGGAATCGACTCCAGAAACGAGGACGCGCGGTTGGGAGCTCGGGAGGAGTCTGAGACTTGCTCCGGAACATGTCAGGCGAGGTATTGGAAATCCATCTAGGTGTTCACTCGGGAGAGAGAAGGCTGCACCGCTCCAAACCGCTCCGCCCGCGTCCCCGCTGTACTTTGTACCCTGGAGAGTTGGCGGGGCCCCCGGGGAGGAGAGTGTAAAGGCTTGGGCGGGCCGGGACGCCAGCTCCTTTAAATGCACGCGAGACTAGCTATGCAGATGACCGGACCTGTCACCAACCCCAAGAAGGCAGGACGACATTCGGGTTTTTTTCCATGAAGTGCTAGGATGTCAGCTTTTACTGAGATTTCCTGACGTGTTTCCAGGCTCTAGTTTACGTGTCTAAACCATTAAGATACAGGCATCAATGTAGGCACGCCTGAAGCTCATTGACTTCATTTAGAAATCAAACAGTTTCCCTTTAAGAAAGAATGGATGTTCAATTACGAGGATTTTAGACCTCTGAGACTTTCCACCATCCCCAGCATAGGCCTTCTTTGGCTTTCTAATTGTTCCTGTGGAAGGAAGAATCACACTCCATCCAACTCCCCTATTCCGTTTCATAAACGCTGCCCTGCTACGCAAGATCCCTGTAAGTCTTTATTTGAAACTGTTCCCGGGCAGAGGGACCTGCAGCAGCCTCGTGCTCCTTCTCTTTCAAGCTTTTGTGTCTCCAGTTCCTCCTCAGTCCCTCCTTCTTGACCAGGAGGCCCCCCACTTTGCTGTTAGTCTCAGTGTTTCCTGCCCTCAGTAAGGTTTATACCAAGGAGAGGCAAACGTAAACAGAAACGAAACTTCTTGTGGAGGCTATTTGTACCAGACAGGACAGAATGAAGAAATGGATGCAGAAAATTAAAAACAAAAAAGTATAATTCCTAATGCCTTGTTGCTTTATCCAGGTAATCATTTACATATACTGTATGTGTTTTAGTTCTCAAAACAAACTGCTCTTGAAAGGGGAAGAAAAACTTCTGTAGTGTGTTGATGATAGCAATCAGAGATTATAATAAATCACAACAGACTTTCATAGGAATGTGTGCAATGGACACTGAATTATTAATGAGAAATGTGCTAGGATGGAATCTGAAATTTCATAAGGCCTAAGCTGTTTAACCCATTCCTTTATCTAAACAAATTGCCTTCTGTAAAGTGGAATATGGAATTGGTGTTTAGTTATATTTCTTTTTCCTTTAAAAAATACAGCATATATGGAGAGAAAAATAAAGAATGTTTATCAGGTTAGAGAGAGAGAGAGAGAGAGAGAGAGAGGGTTTTGTCCCAGAAGAGCATTTTACTAGTCAAACCAAGTAAAATGGTTTAGATGCCTCTGCAATCACTTACTGAATACACCTGGCTATGCTTCTGGGGGCTGGCATTTCAACAGTCACCATTTAGAGCCTTGGCTTTGATCATGGTTGCTCCAGGGGGAGTGGATGATTGGAGTCTGTGGAAGACAGCTCTGTTCAGAATTTCATTAAGTTCACTTTGCAGCCCATCTTAGGGAAAACTCTCAATTTGGTTGTGGCCTCATGTACAAAAGAAGAAAACTTAAGACCTGACATGAGCTGCCTTTTTTTGGGGGGCGGTTCTGAAGTGGTTTCTATGATGGATTACTTACCCATAAAAACAGATTGACAATGAGATCCCATTTTACATCTATTAGGATGGCTATAATTTTAAAAATACAGAAAATAAATGTTGGCGAGGATGTAGAAAAATTGAAACACTCATACATTGCTGTTGGGAATTAAAAAATGATGCAGCAATTTTAGAAAAATGTTTGGAGATTCCTCAAAAAGTTTAAAATAGAATTTCCATATGAACCAGAAATTTCACTTCTATTTACCCCTCAAAACTGAAAACAAGTGTTCAAACGAAAGCTTGTGCATGAACATTCATAGCAGCACTATTCACAATAGCCAAAGATTGGAAAACAACCCAAATACCCATCAATTGCTGAATGAATAAGCAAAATATGGTATATCCATAGAATGGAATATTATTCACCCATAAAAAGGAATGAAGTAATAATACATGTACAACATAGATGAACCTTGAAAACATTATGCAAAGTGAAAGAAGCCAGACAGAAAGGATCGTGTATTGCATGATTCCATTTATATGACTTGTCCAGGGTAGTCCAATAGATAGATATAGAAGAGAAATTAGTGGTTGCCAGGGGCTAGGCGAAGGGGGGAATGGGGAAGGACTGCTTAATTCGTATGAGGTTTTTTTTATGGGTGATGAAAATATTCTGGAATTATAGGGTGGTCATGGTTGCACAACATTGTGAATGTGCTAAAGATCCTTGACTTGTACACTTCATAAATGGTTAAAATAATGAATTTTACATTATTGGGATTTTACTTCAATAAAAAAAGAGAGAGATTAAGGCGTATATAAGCCATGCAGTATTATCAAATCTCTGCAGTCGTGTATTTTTTTATGATTGTATCTGTGAACTAACCTATGAGCAAACAAAAACAAACCAGAAAAAGGTGGCATTTCTGGGCCACCAGAAAGGTAGAGTGAAGTTGCAGTTGTTTTCAAATTATATTGAAAGCAGAAGACCAGTTAGGAATCTGCTTTCCTCTCAGACTTCAATTTAATGTAAATATTTTCTAAAGAAACAGGAAAACTGAGATAGGCATGGTATTGCTATAATGTGCAAAGACCACAGCCTGTGAGAAATCAGGACTCAACAATGTTCCTGTCTTGTTAAAAACTTTTTTTTCTTAAATTTCTAAATGTCTAAAGTCTTGAAAAAATTAGGAAGAGCTTGTTTTTTACATGCAAGTTACTGTCCTCCAGCCCTCCCTTCTTTGGTTACCATCTTTCCTATGCCTCTGTGATACGAACATTTCTAGATGGGAGGGAAGAAAGGAGATATTTTCCAGGAGGGGGAGAAAGAAAAGTTCTAATTTAGGAAGTTGCCGATTCTTAAGCAGACTGATTTTCCTCCCTCATTGTAATTTTCTCTTACAAGCTATACTTCTCTGTGCTGTTGTGTACCAGATGCACACTTTGATTATTATATTCATCACACTATGCTGTGGTTTTGTGTACTTGTCTTTCCCTCCTTGTAAATTTGTAAGCTTGTTTGACAACAGGGGTATATTTTATTTATCTTTCTATCCCCAGCATCCAGCACAGTACCAAACCTCCTTGTTTTATTTTTCCCAAGGAATCCCATGGATAGTATAATACCTTCCTCTTTTCTAGCCTGTAAAATGTGGATGCAAAGAAACTGTGGGCTGTTTACAAGAAGAGATTTAATATCTGGGTAATATCATCATCTGTAATAATTCCTTATACATTTAAATCATGCTGAATAATTTCAATTTGCATGTTCTATATCAACAATTATTATGCTGATGGCTCATTCATTGATCATTCTTGGTCTTAAATTTCTTGGCAGAGAAAGGGCTCTGGAAAATGGGTAGTACATGCTTTAGCAGCTAATGATGGTTATTTAATAGTATCATGCAGTGTGAAAGCCATCATATGTGGATGATTGTTTCTTCTTAATTGCAGTCCTGAGTCTCAGTTGGTTTGGTGGAATAGTAATTACCAGGAGCTCAAACTCTGCTTCTGTTAAAATCATTACTAATGTGGTTTTTCCAGTTGGAGCCTGTGGTGATCCTCAAATGAGCTCCTCTAATCCATGCCAGTGGTAAAGGGCCGGCTGGGGCCAGGGATTAAAGGGTACAGTTCCTAGAACATTCTCTGCACTGGCATCATCGGAGCTGTGTTTGCAAACACCTGCCTGGACAGATGGGACCAAGCAGAGTATAAGGGGCGAGTACCACTCAGCAACATGGCCCACAACAGAGGTTGTGTCACTTAAGGACCATCTGCCACTGAGCAGATAACATGGAGGTCTAATAAGAAAGTTACCAAAGCACAAAAGTGGCTATAGGGCTAAGGAACAATCCCGACTTCATTTCCCAGGGATGCCCAATCACAGCAGCTTTGGTAGCCTGTGGTTCCGTTCATCACCAATCTCAGAAAACTCTCCCTGGCCTGTTGATTTTCCTGTTACCTCTTCTGTGGAACAGAACGAAAAATCTTTTTTGTGCTTTTAGAAAAGACCCATATGGTGTAACAACTCATATTCTTCCATATGGATTCTCTACTACTAAATAATATTGCTAAGAATAAGAATTCAGCACATACAGGAAAATATTCACTATTACTAGTGGATAAATAAAAACAGAACAAAAGCGGCCCCATGTTACCTGTATTATTTTGAATAGTTCTGACTAGTAATATATTTTTTCTGTAATAAAGACTCTGTTAGTTAAGGGTTTCAAGATGGATTGCATTAGTTTCAAACAATTTTGTTAAAATCACTTTTATTTTTCGGCATTTGTCTTTTAGCAAAAATCACAAAAAAATGCTTTAAAAGTCACAAACTGTATATTTGTTTCTTTTGATACCTCAGTTGATGTTTGATTTTGAGCCGAGCATTTAGATACGTACAGCAAATCGCCCATTCCTTGAGAAAGGGCTGTTCCTTTGGATTGTGCTGTATCTGTCAATCAGTTCCACCAGCTAAGAAATAGCGCAAAGCCCAGCAAAGGGCTGGGAGTGGGAGGAAAGCCAGTTTTGTAGATGGAAGCCATGTAGACATCTTAACACCCACCACCATGACACTGCCCCTCTATTCCCATTTTAAATATGTTGAAGCAGGAGTCTAGGCACATGTTCCATCAGCCACAACACTGTCTTATTTAGATGATGAAGTAATTTAAATGGCTGATCTTTTCTTCCTATCCACAATTAAGCTGGAACTGGTTGGTAGTCATTCTATGTTGATAGCATCTCCATCTTCTTGCCTTCTCCTGCTGGAGGTATGAAGAATTGGGTGGAGGGGAGCGTCTGTGAGCTGTCAGAGGGTGGGCTCAGAACCACAGGAAGTGGTCCAGGAAGGAGAGGCCTGGCTTGCCAGCTTGCTCCCTCCTCCTGTGGGTGGGCTGCCTTGCACTAACCAGCACCAGGCTCTGCCCCTGCTCTCCTTCCTCACATAGCATGGATACTTTACTTTGTCCTTCAGGAAGGAGCCTGTGTGATAGCCTGACTTCTCCTTTCCTGTCACAAGAGGGAGATAAGAAGATAAGGTAGTCCAGGTGGGGACAACTGGTCTACATTTCACTGCTTATGCAATTAGCCAATTCACTGGTTCCTGATACTATATCCTGTTTTTCAAATGTTTATATGTTTACATTTTATGGAAGTAAAATTCAGACTATAGTAGAACAGATTTAATTCCATAGGTGCATTATATATGGTCATTTTTTTGCCCTTATTTCTTAGTTAGAAAGAACTGCAAGCTAATATCAGAATTCCACTATGTATGAATAATGTGTTTTTAATTGTAACTTAATATGTACTTATTAACTTAGCAGATATTTACTGAATGCCCACAGGGTGGCAGGCACTCTTCTAAGCACTGGAGATGCAGTAACAAAGAAGATTAATTTCCTGTGGAATTTTAGTGAGGCAGAAAGAGAGTAAACAAATAGACAAACAGGTGCTATAATTTCATTTAGTGATAAGTTCTAAGAAAAGTAGGGATGAGGGACTACAGAGTGCTGAAGAGGTGGGTGTATTTGACATAGGATGGATCAAAAGGGAAGGAAAGAAAGTAATGTTTGAGTAGCCCTGAAAGATGTGAAAGTAAAAGAGCACACATCTGGGAGGGTTGTTCAGCCAGCAGCAACAGCACACATAACCCGTGGTGATTTTGCAGATGTAGGTGTTGGCACACTAAGTTTATACCTCCCACATGCCTCCCTTTTATTTATTTATTTATTTTTGACTTCCTAAAGTCATAGTTTAGAGAACATCTCTAGGTGTAAATAATGATTCTAGGTGTAAAATGATGATTCATTTTAATCAGCACCTACTATAGAGGACACATGAAGGTCTTGCTCTAATCCCCCCCCAGTCACACTTTCCCCCACAAGGCAAGAAGTTCCCAGGGCCAATAGCAAGTGCCCAGTCTGGGCCTGCAAGCCCCATCTATACCATACTCTAGATCACACTCTTCTATACCTCATGACTCCTTGCCCAAGAGGCCTTCTGCCCATTTCCAGGGCCATTGTGAGCCAAATGCATGGCCAAGGAGAGGCCCAGAGGGAAGATGAGGCAGATGAGGAGTGAGTGTGGCAGTGGGGGCTCAGGTCTCTATCGTAATGTACATGAGTCTGCCACCACGCAGGACAGAGCCAGGGGTGCAAACTGAAGTGGGTCCAGCTGCTGGTGGAGGCAGGGTCCAGGGCAGAGCTCTCATGAAGAGTGCTAGGAGTCTAAATTGGACTCTGTCCTCCCGGGTCATAACGAAGATAGGATGATAGGATATATTTTATTTAACAGAGTCTAAGCTTGATTTATAACTCTCAAGGTAAACAAACAAGCAAACCAAACAAATCAGCTGGGCCTTTGGGTGAACTTTAAGGGAGGATGTTTAATCCAGGCCACTGGGAAGATGAAGAGAGGATGACACACTAGCCACTGCATCCTTTTCTGACCATCCACTTGGCCCTTCCCATTCCAAGATTAAACTTTGCTCTTCCTCCAGTCAAAAATGAAAAAAACTATATAAATAACAATTGATACTGTATACATAAACACACACAGAAACACACACCCACCCCCCAAATGAGCATACATATATTTAGGCCTGAAAGGATGGTTACTAAAATATTAACAGTGGTTGTCATCAAGTAGTTGGGTTATGAATGCTTTCTTCTCCCTTTTGTAGAGATTTTCTAATTTTTCAGACATGAGTGTGCATTGCTTTTTGAATAAGATAAAAGCAATAAAAGCTTTTTTTAAGCTTAAAAAAAGAAAAGACTCCAGGCCATAAATGTCTGCTCTATTTAATGGGACATTTGCTGATTTATTTCCTCCTTAATTATTTTTACTTTCAGAAAAACACTAATAAATTTATTCTAGAAATTAACATATTATGATGCAAATTAAATAGCAAACAAAATGTACCCAGCAGAAGGTGGTAGAAGGAACTGAATCAGGAGCTGGAGTAGTCTATTATTGTCTCGGCAGCCCCTGCAGTCCCATAGCCAAGTGCTTCCCTGCGTGTGCTTGAGTCTGATATGTCCAGCTTTTGTAATTGTGACAGTAACGTAAATCACAAGATGCTGTGTGTGAAAGCATTGGGTTGTAGTCTGGTACCAAACATCTGAGTTTAAACCTTATATTTTCCATGTATTTAACCTTGTGCAGGTTGTTTTATCTCTCTTTGCTTCAATTTCCTCATTTGTATAATGAAGATAATAGTGAACTTTGTAGGGTTGTTGAAAGGGTGAAATATATTAAAAGTGTTTAGAACAGTGTCTGGCATGTAGCAAGCACTATATAAATATTTAACTATTATAAAATAATTTCTAAAGTATAGATTACAATGTAACATTATTTTTGAATTAGCCAAAAGAATTTAAGAAATCCGTTTTGCCTCTTGCTTAAGAACTTAATACAGTAGGTCTGGCAGACACTTACTCAGTCTGAGAAATAATTATTGGCATTGCTATGTGTGCGATACTCATCCTTTCATTTTCCTTCTGCCTATACAGTTAAGTCCCATAATTCAACACTGTGAACCATGTTCCATTCACAGGTTTTTGGTACATGTCACAACTTCCGCTAAAATAACTCTGAAGTATTAATCACATCTGTCAGCATCATACCAAAGTCAATGTAGCCTGTCCACATGGTGAGGATTCCAACTAACCACCAAACTCATTGACTCAACCCAATTGTTTGAACGTTATACAGGCATGGTCTGAGCTTGACACAACTTTTCTTTATGTCTCAGTTTCCAGTGAGGCCCCCCAGATCCCCAGTTGATAACTATAGCTGGAAAATGCATCCACTTTCTACAGAGAGGTGCCAGTCCACTCCTCATAGCCCATTAGCCACCTCCAGTCTATAAGTAAGAGCAAAAGGGAAGACTGGGAGTGATTATTTCCTTAGAGAGAGTTCTCAAGAGTGCTGGGCACTTCCCTTTCCATGGAAGATGGAAAGTGGGTGCTTACCCCAGCAGTGAAGGGAGGGGCTTCTAAGAAAACACTTAGAAAGCTTAGCAGTTTCCCCTGAGGTTTGACAAGACATCAGAGACTTGTGCCTGATAATTACCTGGAAAATTCAAAGGTGAGCAACAGGCTTCCTGGAGTTGCTTGGGTGAAATAGTGAAGAAAAAAGGCTATGGGTGGAGAAAGGTGGCCTGCACTGAAGGCAGGACAGAGGCGGTGTTTCCCGTGAGCTGCAGTGGACAGCACAGCAGACAGGTGGGGCCCCTGTGATGGACCCACTCCACTGGAGGGTAAGATGACCTCAGCCCCTGGTGAGGATATTGGGCACACCAGGAAAGGGCACAGTGGGTGGTCTCCAGCGAGGCGGCAGAGTGATGCTGAAGGACCCACTGAAGAATTTCGCAAGAGAAAGAGCCACTCCCAGAGGGCACCAATGCACGACTATAACTGCACTGCTCAAGGAAGAACTTTCCTGTTCGCAAATGCTTTTCTCTCTCCCATGCAGGAGCCAAAGACAGAGAAAGGAGCGAGGGAGGACAGGTGAAAAAATAATGTGAAGAAATAATAATCGACTATTTCCCTCTTCCCTACTGTAGGGTCCAAGCACAGGTCATGCTGGAGCTGGTACAGGGACAAAGAGCTTTAAGTTCAATGAGAAATCAAAGTTTCGATTTAGAAAGTATCGTTTTTTATAATGTCTGAAAATGAGACTGTTAATATCTCAAAGTGAACAAAAGAGCTATGGGATTTGTGTGCACTAAGTACTTTCCACTTACAGTTTTGACATATTTAACCCTTCCAACCACACTGTGAGGATGTTTCTGTTTACTGCTCCCATTTTGCAGATGAAGAAACCAAGGCACAGAGAAGTTGAATAGCTGGCTCAAAGCCGCACAGCTAAAAACAGTCAGAGCTTGGATTGGACTCTATCCATCTACCCTAAAGGCTGTGCTCTCAATCACCACACCACACTGCTGTGGTCTTATCTCTCACTGCACTCTCTCAATTATAGGGTGGTTTTGAGACCAAGAAATTACATAAATATCAAATCTAAGTCATTTTGTATTTTATGCTTTCCTCAACAAATCCAACAATTGCCTCAATTTTTATATTGCTTAATCATTTAAAGTAACAAATTAGCCCTCAATTAGAAATTTAGAATAATATGCTTTGAAAAGATTTAACCTTAACAAGATACTGTTACAAGAACTTTAAGAAAAATGATCCACTGGTATATCTATGCCAAAGAAAATGCATTTTACATTAGCCACTGGCCACCATTTCCCAGCACTAAACGTGTAATGATCAGCACTACAGGCAACTTTGTACTCTCTTTTGTGTGAGTGTTTCTTTGCAGTTTTTTCTACTTCCTTCCCATGTTCTTGTCATGACTCACCTTTTTCCCCATCCAGGCAAAGGGGTATCCAAGTCATGGGTCAGCAGAGTCATTAGGTAGAGGCTAAAGGAGCAAAGGCTACTTTGAAATGATTTGCATTGACTTCACAAAATCTCAGACAAAATGTATTCCCAGGAAAAGAAGGGAGATTGCTGCTGAAACAAAATCAATTAAGAAAATAAATTCCCCTTCCCTAGAGCAAGTGTGTGCGCATTTCAAGTGGTCTAGGGGTTTTGCACTTGGACTTTCGTTGATTTTATTGACAGCTATAACAGATAAGAATGCACAGATGCCAGATTCATTCAGATGGGGGCACATTCTTTCCTAATTGAAACATTATGCCTCTCTGCACTAAACAATTAAGTGGGAAATTAGCATGTTTAGTCCATAAAAATGCCTTAACTTACTAGAGGGTAGTGACATACAAGAAAAAATTGTAAAACTCAATAGTCACACTTGCACGTAAGACTAGAGTAAACCGAAACTATTCTACTTTAGTATTTGAAATTTTTTTGATGACAAGCTTTTAAATAATTGCAACTTTTTCCCTTTGAATTTAGAGATTAATGGATCTGATTTTCACACCTGCTAAATTTTAGCATCTATTTATTTTTTTAGGAAAATTATATCCAATTTTATTTGTGAAAACACATGCTCTTAAAATCCACCAGGGGGAGATTTTAACACTGAGAACTTCAATAGGGAAAGTTTTAGATTTTATACAGTTGTATTTCAGTTGACAGCTGGAACAACTTAAATTTTGAACTAAGCCTTGATTATAAGGCTTAGATTTTGATAAAGCTACCCAAGATATTCCAGCTATATTAAAAGCTGGACTGAGTGGCTAGGGAAAACTAATGAAATATTGCTCAGTCTTGTCAGAGAACGCATGTGGTGATTGTGTGCATTTGGGGGAGAGGGATTTGGGTGTGGATGGGATGAGACCTTGTGTCTCTGGGGGAGAATCAGATGAAAGAGTAATCTACAGCCATTGCCACTATGTACACTGTTAGTAATTTCTGGTTTCCACTGATGCATAAAAGCTTGATTTGGTTCCTTGGGGAGGCTTTGAGACTTAGAATACCACTGAAATTCTCTGCAAGAGTGATGAAAGAAGACATAAAAAAATGTACATAAGGGATATTTTTGAGATGGCTTGATTTATTTGAGAAGACATGACATTATTGCAGAAATCTTTGGATAACCCACACCACTGTGGTCCATCAAATTACCTGTTTGCATCAAGCAATAAGAACTTGATACCATCAAAATTCCAGTAAAGTTTAAAAGAGATAAACTCTAGAAAGGGTCTTATTTCTTGTAATAGGATCGGAAATGTGATGTCTTCTTCTCTGAAGTTTGATTAACCTCTATTAACATATGGAGGTTTTCCTAATACCCAGCAAAACATCTGCATTTTTGTGGAGTTTTTTTCCCTAGGACTAAGAAATCAGATAAAAGGGTCATTGGTGGTGGTTCGAGCACAAACACTTCCCTTTCTGTCATTTTGAAAGGTGACTTTCTGCATACAAATGACTTAGTCCTTTCTGGCAATAAATGAAACTTTTTATCCTCAAGTCATGTGCTTATATGCTTTTCCCCGTACAGTACAGTATACAAACTAAGCAATCCTTTTGCATATTGCATGAGGATATTTTCTTTTGAGATTCAAACTAATGTTTCCTTCCTTTATTTCCTCCTTTTTTCCTCCCTAGCTCACGTAAAGAACAGACTGATTCCTAGGCTCTGTGCATGTGCTTTTGTTGTGTAGAGCCTAGGCCCACTGACAGAATATCATTTGAGAAGAAATATTTGCCTCAGAATGAAAAATTCCTGGAGACATGATGGGATTGGGGCAAAGGAGCAGTTTGTGCATCCCAAGGATGAAGGGTATCTGTGCATTCCTCCCTGCCAGAGCTCTAAGAATATGAAAGAATTTTGAAATTAATGACCAGGGAGGTTTGATTTTAGACCAAGGGTGCCCAGTCCCCTCCAAGAGTTCGGTACCTGAAACAGGGTATGGAACCAGCAGAGTGGTGAACCATGACAACTGGTACATGGACGATTTAGCTGTAATTAATGTGGACAAATAGCCAATGTCCAGAAGAGTCTCCAGACACTTTGGCACTGAGTAGGAAATACCATTGAAGCTTGGCACAACCCAGGAGGAAAGGGAGCACCAGGAATGGCAGGAGGAATTTCTCACTAACTTTAGAAAATCCACACCTTAAACACAAGGATTAGTTCTTCCAAATAGTTCATTTCCTTATTCTACCAGCCATGTTCTTCAAGCTTCAGAACTCTCAAACATCAGCCCTTTCTTAACTTCAGTGTTCCCTCTTCTGGCTCTACCGAGGTTTCATGGTATCAGATACTTCCTTGCTAGTGCCCTCAGCTTCCTTGCTTCCTTGTCCAGCAAAATCCCCACCACTGGCCCCCATGTGTTTTTTCCATCCTTAACCTAAGCTGCTGAATGGCAGCTAGAGAAATTCCACAAGAGTGAGGGATTGTTACTACCACAAATCATTGTTCCTCATCTCAAATTAGGCCAGTGACCTTGTCTGATCAGCTTTTGATCTGTCCCTACAGTTCTCTTTTCCCCACAACTGCTGTTTAAAATCAGTGCCACTCTTTTCAGGTACCTTACTTTATTCTGAGTTGTTCCTTAACTCGCAGTGGTTAGACCTCTGATCTTATTTCACAGAAAAAATAATGTTCATCCATGAGGCAGAACTTCCCTCACTCTGGTTCCCTCTACTCCCCAAACTTATTAGGATCCAAACTCCCTTTCCCTTCTTCCTTCTCATCTTAGGAAAACCTATTCCTTCCTAAGGTGAATTTCTCCACACTTTGCTCTGGGTCTCTTGACCTCCAGCCTCCTCAGGGACCTTCCTTCACAAATTATCCCCCTCCCTCCTCTACAGTTGACTTTGCCTTTCTACTCACTCTCCCTCCTTAGCAACAGCAAGTAGCTCATCAGCTAGCATCTATTGATCTTATAGATTTGGCACAGTGCTAAGAATTTTATGTATTATCTTGTTTACTTTTCACAAGAATATGTTGCAGAAACTGCTACTATCTCCATTTAACAGATAAAGAGACTGAATTATAGAATGTATTTTGGGGGGGGGTAACTTGACCAAGATTTCATAGCTAGTAAATGACAGATTTCAATTCTGTAGCCTAGGTTCCATTAGATGCAATACACAATTACATATACATACACAGACAGGTATGTATGTAAGATTTTTTTCAAGGTTGTCCTTTTCATCTTGAAAAAAAAACTTCATTGACCCTATGTTCCCTTTATTTATCACCATATTTCCTTCTTCCCGTTCAGGGACAATTCTCTGGAAAGATCAGTCAACACTTGCTACCTCACTTTTTATCATAAAACTGCTCTTGCTGGGGCCATCTTGTTCTCATTGTTGTCAAATATGATGAAAACTTTTCAAACCTTATATTATCTAATTTTAATTATCATTTAATGATATTGATACATTCTCTCTCCTTCTTAATAATCTTTTCTGCCATTGTTTCCTTAACATTCTCTTGCCTAATTTTCCTCCCACCCCTATGTGTTGCTGTTCCACAGGGTTTTCCCCTCACTCTGTCCACTCTCCAAGAACAACCTCATGCATTGTCATAGCTGCAACTCTATTTTTAGGCTGATGACTCACATATCTGCACCTCTACCCCAGGCCTCTCCTGAGTACCCACTACATACAGGACACCTACACTTAGATGGTGTATTCAGGGGTGGGGAACCTGTGGCCTTCTGATTTCACAAGTGTTCTTTTTTAAGCACCGAAGGAGGCAAGAAAGGCTTCATCTTTCTCTGCTGCACCCCTTTTAATAAAATGATTTGTTCTGTAAAATTTGGATTCAGTCAAAAGGCTGCACTCAAGGATCCAGAAGGCCACATGAGGCCCCAAAGCTGCAGGTTTCCAAATGAATGCCAACTCAATATTTTTTAAACTGCATAATCATCTTCTTCTCAAATCTGCTTACTACCTATTTATTTATTCAACTGATGTTGATCACTTAGTATATGCCAGGCACTGTTCTAGGATCAAAGCAGTGAATGCAAAAAACAAAAATAAAAAAAAAATCTGCCTTGTGGAATTTACATTCTAATGGGGAAAGTTATTGGATTTCTCTTTGTATCGGTAAGGGTTTAATCAGGGAAATGGAAACCTCTATAAGAATTATGGACCAAGGAGTTTATTAAAGGAATAATACCTTACACAATTATGGGAGAAGCTGGGAATATCAAGGTCTGAAAGAAGAAGCTGGAGGATTAGAGAAAAATTGACAAGTAGCTCATGCAGCTGCCAGAGTGGAAATGTCAGGTGAACTGGTGGAGCAGCACAGGGACGGCTGTTGTCTCATCTCTGCCTGTATCTGACCAGAACCTTCAGACAACTGTGGCTCTACTTCACGTCTGCCCACTTTAACCTGAGAACATACAGCAAGTGTCTCGGCTTAGCTAAACCGACACACTCTAAAACTACCACACACTCATAAATAACATATAGCTAATGTTATCATTGATGTTTTAAATCTAGTCTGGAAATTTCTGCCTTTTGATAGATGAGGAAGGGGAGAGAATGAGAGATCCAGGATGTGAGTCTTAAAAGAGGATGTGTTTTCACATAGAGGTGGAGGAATAAAGACTTAGGTATGGCAGTGGCAGCCCTGAAAGAATGAGATGCATTTCAGAGAGATATTCAGGGTCACGGAGCCATGTTGCAGTTATAGCAAGGGGAGTGGGTTGAATAGCGTAACCCCAAAATTCGTGATCACCTAGGACCTCAGAATGTGAACTTATTTGAAAATATAGTCTTTGCAGAGGTAATTAGTTAAGGATCTCAAGATGAAATCATCCATCTTTTAGGGTGGGCCCTAAGTCCAATGACTAGTGTCCTTGTAAGAAGAGGAGAGGCCACAGAGAGATGCACAGGCCAGAAGGCCACGTGAAGACAGAGGCAGAGACTGAAATTATGCTGTCACAAACCAAGGGACACCAGGACCCCCCACCAGGGGCTGGAAGAGGCAAGGAAGGATTCTCTTTTATAGCCTTCAGATGGAGCATGGCCTTTAAACATGTTGGGTTCAGACTTCTGGCTTCCAGAACCATGAAAGAATAAATTTCTGTGGTTTTAAGCCACTATGTTTGTGGTAATTTTTTATAGCAGTCTTAGAAAACTTATATGAACAAGAATATGCTGCAAACATCTTGCATCTTTGTGAACAGGATAAGGGTTTTTTTAAAAAAATCTTTTTTGTGTTTTTTTCTATTTTATATAAAATACCTACTTATACTATTTCTAAAGAATCCATTTTCTCCTTAGACTAGCCAGAGAGTATTCTGTTGTCAGCACTCAGAACTGGTGATAAAGAAAAGGTACCAAGTGAAGAGGAGAGAGTGAAAAGGGATAGTCTGCAAGAAGCTGTTTAATTCCTTAAATCCTTCCCATGCTAATTAAATAATGTTAGACTATGAGCTTAAAATCTACCTACTCTATCTTACTTATGTGGACATTTTCTTCCACTGTACTAAAATAACTCTGCATCATAAATTCACTGATTGTGTTTGATCTGTGTAGATTAGGGAAGAAATGCCACAGAGGAAAGACAAACAGGAAAGGCCAAGTGAGCCAAGTGTGTCCCCTCTGGAAAAGCGGTGTTTCCCACACTCATTTATTTCCTGGGTTTTGCCAGATGACAGAGAGCCAGGGGAGCCAGAAAAAGAAGGTGCTTTAAAAACCATGTAGTCCAATTATCAGATGATTATTGGATCCTCTCTACAGCATCCCTGGGAAAGATGTGTCCAAACTCTCCCTGAGCCTCTCTAGTGACAGAGGACTCATTACCTCCTAAAGCAGCCATTGCATTTTAGGACACTCTAATTGAGAGAAAAATTCTCCAACTGATTTGAAATCTAGTACTTTTGATAATTTCTGAATTTTGCAGTCTGGGGCTACAAAGAACCATGTTCATCTTAGTGAATGAAAGCACTTCTTACATTTGAATTCAGCTATCATTTCCACGCTACATTGTCTTCTTTTCCTTGGACTTAATGCCCCATTTCCTTTGGCTGACATGATTTTATTTCATGTCCCCCACCTTTCAGGTTCATCTCCTCTGTCTGTGCGCCAGTTAACGGGACCAAGTATTCTCTTAAAGCTGAAGGCTGCACCGTTATCTCTTCTCCATTTCCCTTAGTGATCTCATGCAGGATTTTGTCTGCCCCATGACCACAAGCTTCCATCAGTACTTCATCCTTTGTGCTCCCCTAGCTTTAGTCTAGTATGTATCACATTGTGCTCCAATATATATTTGTTTCTCTCCATCCCCCAACAGAACAGTGATCTAACTGAGGTCAGGGATAATGTCTTTTACCTTGAATCCCAAGAAAGAAGCAAATTTATGGGCACAGAGCAGGGTTTAGTAACTATTTGAAATATAACCAACAAAATGAATGGATTGTAAAAGTTTTCTCAGGAGAGGTCTATGACCACTGATATGTCCCATGAACTGCCTAAAGAGCCACAAAGAATGCAGGATTGTATAAAACCAAAAACTTTGGTGTGTTGTATGGTAAAACAACTTCAAAGAATTCAATAAAAATCATATTAGAGAAAGTAGACTTTAGGCCTATGGAAAGTTCAACTCAGGATGAAGGGATCCTGGATCTAGTATCTGGGGGTCTAGATGGGTGCAGACTGGGGTCTGGATTTTGCTTGGGGTGGTGCTTTTCTAAGAAAAGTTATACGTTCATGAGATAGTGAAGTAATTAGTTACCAGGGCGAGTGGTAACTCTGTGGGGGAAGGTGACGGAAGATGAGGGGAGGTAGGTGACTGCAGCAGTGAAGGGTAGGAGGTGGTAGAAAGTGACAGCATGAGATTCCAAATTGAAGGTTTTCTTGAAACAGCTACGAGAATGGTCCAGAATGGTGATGAGGAAAATGGAGAACACTTATCTCTCCTCTATGTCCAGAGGCCTGAGGAATGTGGGAAAGGAATAGCCGTTATTTGAGAGGGCTCCCAAGGAAGAAGTGCGCTTAGGAGTAAGTTAGAGCCAGGTGAAAATCTTCGAAGACATTGAAGATACAGGGGACGTGATGTTAGACGGAACACAGTCCACAAGACTGTTCTCATTTCTGAAACCAATTGCAAGTTCAGGGAGTTCCCAAAACCACCTTCAGTTTTGATAATTCACTAGAAGTACTCACAGAACTTATGGAAAGTTGTTATAATCACAGTCATAGTTTGCACAGTTCGTTACAGGAAAGGATCCATATTAAAATCAGCCAAGTAAAGAAGTACTTAGAGCAAAGTCCAGGAAAGTGCCATACTCAGAGCTTCTAGTTGTCCTTTCCACATTGAGTCATGGACAGCATTGCTTTCCCAGGAATGATGTCTGGCAATATGCTCAGAGTATTGTCAACCAGGGAACTCTTGGCAGTCTTGTACAGAGTTTTTCTTGGGGCTCCATCATGTAAGTATGGTTGACTGCCCAAGTGCCTGATCTCAGTCTCCAGATCCTCCAGAGATCTAGCTGATACAATGCGACCCAAACCCCTCCCTAAATCACATTGATATTTATCTGGCTTACCCAAGGCCAGCAAGCAAACAAAGACACTCCTATCAGGCATGACATTCCAAGGGCAAAGGCCAGCCCTCTCTTTCCTTAGGCAAGGCTAATTTTTTTAGTACTTAGGGGATGATACTGATGATTGACTTTTCACATTGTTTTATAAGTATCTGCGTGTGTGTGTCCCACAGGGGAGGTGAAATCCCTGAGGTCAGGGTCCATGTTTCTTCATGCTGGATGAACAAAAGGGTAAGTAAATCCCCCTGTGTTTGGTGTGGTTCTGCACAATATAGTGAACCTCAAATGTCTTGGTTTGGGAAATGTGGTTTTATTTGTTCTTTTTGAGGAGCATGAATGAGTCTCTCAACTTCTCTCATTTCAACAATGAGCAAAAGTTTTCATTTTATCAATGGGAAAGTCCCTGGAAGAATACTGCTCTGAGGAATCCCTACTCTATGCCTTGGGTGAGAAATACAGTCAAGGATTTATTGGACTTCAGAAAAACATAGTTCCCCAAAGTGAGGGCTTGTTGCCTAAACCAATGTATATTCTACTAGGGGAGGAAAATGAATAAGTTATAAAACATTTCATTGCTTGTCAAGCTTCTGATTTATCTTAGCACAAAGGAAGATTAAAGCTGCTCTCAAAGGCAGATCCATCTTATTTGTTTGACTAACAGACTCATTCTAACCACTCATCTCTCTCGTCACCACTGGAAAAAATAAAAGAATAGCTGGAGATGGAAACATGAAAGAATGAGAATAAAAGGCCAGAATTAAATAAATATATCAGAACTACTTTTGATGGTACAAGTTCCCAGGCTTGAATTATGTCAATAAGCACGGCACTTCAAAAGGTAAACCTTGTTGTTATTAAAAATAGCTAAAGAATATGAACACCATCATGTAACCAAAGTATGCAATATTTCAAGCTATTAAAAAAAAAACACCACAGAAGGAGAAAGGATCATCATTCCCCTAATTCCTCTAAGTCTAGAAATAGTGTTAAATCTAGGTAGTCACTGCAACATACCATTCAGTCTATTACTCAATCTCTATCTGGAGTCATTTTTCTGGTCTTCTTCCCTCCAAACATGGTATAAGGATTAAACAGATAGTTTGTTAATATTTTTTTTCCTCCAAGGAAAAGGCCCCTTCATCTCTCATTCTAAGTTGCTTTGGACACAGTTTTCACTCTTAGAAGGCAAGAAGGACAGTTAGAAATAATTAAGAACACTGTAACCATTTTTTTTATGGGAGTAGGACACACACAATTTGATGCCAGGAACTGATATTAGCTATTTCGTGAAAAAGTAACACTGTGATGGCAGCTGTTTCAACCTGATCATTCACTGAGGCCATCTAACTTGACCTGCCAGAGTGTATCTTCAAGACAATTTTGAGGTTTACTCCATTTACTCCACAGTTCCTAATGCAATTGTTACTATGTATTTTACTACTTCATACATTATAAATATGACCAAATAAATGATTTATTTTTATTTTAAGCAGAGTGTAATCTTTTAAAGGAATTAAGAGAAGAGAGATAACCATTTATATTAATATGTGTCTACATAGTTACCATTTTTGGTGTTCTTCATTCCTTCTTATTGATTCATGGTTCCATATGGTATCATTTCCCATTAGCCTTAGCATTTCTTGCAGTGCAGATGTGCTAGAGATAAATTTGCAGTTTTCATTTATCTGAAAATGTCTTTAATTTACCTTCATTGTGAAAGATATTTTTCATTGTTTATAAAATTTTGGTTAATTTTTTTCATTCCTTTTAGCTCTTTAAAGATATCACTTTATGGTCTTCTGGCTTTCATTTTTTTAAATTTCAGAATATTATAGGGGTACACATGTTTTTGTTACATAATTTGCTTTTGTACAGTTTGAGTCAAAGTTATAAGTATGCTCTTCACCCAAATAGTGTGCATTGTACCCATTAGGTATGAATTTACCCAGCCCCTCTTCCCCCCTCCCACCTATTTGATTTCCGTTGAGTTTTACTTCCATATGTGCACATTAAGTGTTGATCAATTAGTTCCAATTTAGTGTGCATTTTTCTGATGACAACTCAGCCATCACTTGTATCTTTGTATGTGATACATATTTTTTCTATGACTACATTAGATATATTTTCTCTTTCTCTTTAGTTATCAGCAACTTGATCATGACATGCCTGGGTATGGTTAGCCCTTTTTTCATCCTACTTGAGGTTTCCTAAATTCCTTGGATCTGTAAGTTAATGGTTTTACCAAATTTTGGAAATTTATTGTCATTATTCATTAATTTTTTTTTCTTTCCATTAACTTTCTCCTTTCCTTCTGGAACTCCAGTTACACATTTGTCAGACTGCTTGCTATTGTTTCCACAAGTTCCTAAGACCCTGTTGATTTTACTGTCTTTTCTGCTATGTTTTTCAGACTGGATAATTTCTATTGCTCTGTCTTCAAGTTCATCGACCTGTTCATTACAGTCTCCAATCTGCTATTAAGCCAATCCAGTAAATTTTTCATTGGAGGTATATGCTTATAAGTTCTAGAAATTGAATTCCTTAGAGTTTTCATTTCTCTGCTGACATTTCTTATCTGTTTAGGCTTCATGCCCATCTTTTCTTTGGTGTCTTTGAACATTTTTATAGCTCTTTTAAAATTCTTGTCTGCTAATTCCAACCTCTGAGTCATTTGGAGGTCTGTTTCTATTGACTGCATTTTTCTTGCTTTTGATATACATTTTCATGCTGTGTCACAAGTATATTAATAGTATTTTTTTTATTCTGGACATTGTGATGATTATTTTGTGTTCATTATGTTGTCTTCTTTTAAAGGATATTGAGTTTGGTCCATCAGGAAGTTAAATTACTAGCAAATCCTTTTGTTTCTTTCAGGCTTGGTTTCATTTTTTGTTAGGGATACTCTATTTTTTCCCTTAGTCCTAGGGCATATTCCTTACTTTAAAGTAGTTCTTATTCCTTAGACATGGCCTTTCTGGAGTCCCAACTAAATGACTGAGGTACACAGTGAGGCTGGGCTAGTATTCAAACATCTCCCAACATTGTAATACCTGTTACATCTGTGCTGTGGGACAGCTCTGAGCCCCACATCAGCCACCTCTTTTAGGCCTCGTGGCATTTCTCCCTACACATGTGCAGTCATTCCCTCAGCCAGGGACCCCCTGTGTGGTTTTATGGGGCCTCATTTCCACACAGCCCCCTCCTCTCCAGCATCCTATCCCAGAATTTCTAGCTGCTTTTAAAGTTCTCAACTCGTACATTTCCCTTGTTTGCTTAGTGAGACCACTCCCCTCTGGTTGGGCTCCATCCTCCTGAGGTGTGGTCTAGACAATGCCCCCAAGCAGGAAGCCATTTAAGTGTGGAGATCATCTTGTGCTGTTTTGCTTTTTTTAACCCACCCTCATTGATTGTAGTCCTGTGTTCAACGTCTGAAAACACTTGTCTCACATATTTTGTTCAGTTTTATAATTTATTTTAGCAGGAGGGCAAATCTGGTGCCATTTACTTCACCATGGTCTGAGGCAGAATTCTGGTTTTCTTTTATGCACACCTACATAGGTCAAGAAAAACTGTAAGTTCCAAAACATCAGAGACTATGCTATAGGTTGCTGGCAACATATTTAGCATATAATCATTGCTCAGCAAATATAAATAAATTGTATTATATTAAATTGAGGTGAAGTTCTTTGATAGGACTGAATTTTCTATTTCTCAGACTTCTAAAAACCTCTATTTTTCCTTCCTAGATATACAGAGTATGGTATTGGGGCTAAAATGTGTTGATCTCAAGAGAATAAATACTATATAGGATTCAATTAAAAGTGAAACCTCATTACCATCCCAAGAGTTTTTAGGCTAAGTTTTTATGTTATCAACATTTATGGATAAAACATAAAAATTTAATTGTTCAAATAAAATTCAGTTTGCCCAATGCCCCAGATATCCAATATATCTAATATGTCACTTTTTATTCACATATAGCAAAATTTGTATACAAGCCTCATGAAAGTTGCTAAAGCTAGAATACTTCCATGAATAGATCATACATAAAGGGCAATTTTCATTCATGCAGGAGGAGACCCAGGGGAAAATCTTCCACTAATTTTAGTTATTGAACTGAGATGAACCATGAAGTTATCATGCTTTTGTGTAATCAGAGGATATTGAGGCCTTGATAACATTTCCGTTGATCTAGCCTGAAACATTCCAATGAATATTTGAGTTTTGTTGAAATTTTACTTTTATAAGCCTTATAATGGGTGCTTTCAGAATGTCTTTTCTTGCTTTTGTCATGGCTTTATTCCATCCTGAGAGTTGATGAATGAATAAAAGAAAGGGAAGATTTCTCTTATCAAGTCCTAGGCTAAGACTATGGGAGAGAAGAAACCACCTCTAAAATCTGCTATTTGTGATTGTGTTTTGATTGTCTGTTTTTAAAAGAAAATTTAAAAATCAAAGAAGGCAAGTAGAGTTGTGCTTAGAAGTTTGCCGTCATATAAACCATTATGTGTCGTAGTTACTCATTATATTTCTCTCTGAGGCTAGGAAGCGATATCAGATAAACTCCTTCACTAATAAGTCATTAGCTTTTGCTCAGTCTACAAACATCTATTGAGCACCTACTATATAAGCCAGATATACTCTCTGCTTTCTTTATGTCAGTTATAAAGAGTTGCAAAAGAGGTGAGGATCTGCCCTTTGGGGACAGCTCTGGCCTTATAATTAACTTCATTTGTTGAAACTTTTTCACTAAGGGGCGAAATTACAGGTTGAGTGTTTTTTACTTCTCCAATCAAAGTGAACTTCCTAATGGTTAAGATCAATTATTCTCTATCACGTTTTTCCCTTTTCACTCTTTTCTTACATTTTCAAGCATTTAGGAAATCAGCCAGTTTTCCTCTCTTCATTGTTGCTGTTGCCTGCCATCATTTTTAAAAAAATTTTTATGCAACAAATATTTATTCAGCACCTACAACAGGCTGAAGGTGTTCAAGGTGATTAGTAACAAAACACACATCAATCTCTTGCCCTTGTGAAGCTTATATTTTAGGATAAAAGAGACAAAAACAAAATGAATAAGAAAATTATGTGGTATGTTAGAAGGTGATAAACAACATAGAGGGAGAGGGGTAGGGAGTGTGGAGACTGCAATTCATGTAAAGAAGCCAGGTAAGACCTCAAGAGAAGGTGACCTGGAAGAAATGAGGGATGAGCCAGACAGAGCTACCTGGAGAAGAGTGTTCTTAGAAGAAGAAGCCCTACATGTAAAAGTCCTGAGACAGAAGACTGTTGAGTTCCAGGAAGAGCAAAGAGGTCACTGTGGCTGGAGTGAAGGGAATACGAGAGAAGGTGGTATATGAGGTCCACTGTAGGGTAAGAAGTGGGCCAGATGGTGCAAAGCCTTGCGGGCCATCGTAAAGGCTTTGGATTTCACTCTGAGAGATGGGAAGCCATCAGAAGGCTTTGGACCAGAGAATTAATACGACATTTCAAAAGGATCACTTTTGCTGCTGTGTTGAAAATTGTCTGAAGAGGGGCAAGAGTGGGAGCAGAAAGACTAGTTAGAAGGCTACTGCCACAATCTGGGCAATCCATTAAGGCTATTTGGACCACAGTGGTAGGAGGCGAGGCAGCAAAAAGTGGTCGCATACTGGATGTGTTTTGAAGGCATAGCTGACAGGATTTGCAGACAAATTGGAAATACTGTGAAAGAAAGAGAACAGTTGGAATGATTTCCAAATCTTATGCCTGAGAAATTGGAAAAAGAGCCTCTATTTCCTGACATGGAAAAGACTGCAGGTTGAGCAGGTTTGGTTGGAGGGAAGATCAGAATTCTGATTTGGACAGGTTGTGGTGTTTACTAGGCATCACATCATTTTTCATGATGTTTATTAGGCAAATCGAGATGTCTGTAGGAATTGCATACAGACAGTTCCTGACTTACTACAGTTCAACTTAAGATTTTTTGACTTTACAACAGTGGAAAAGCAATACGTATTCAGTAGAAATCATACTTCAAGTACCCATACAACCATTCAGTTTTTCTCTTTCAGCACAGCACTCAATAAATTACATGAGATATTTCACAATTTACTATAAGATAGGATTTGTGTTAGATGATTTTTGCCCAACTATAGGCTAATGTAAGTGTTCTGAGCATGTTTAAGGTAGGCTAGGCTAAGTTAGGATGTTTGGTAGGTTAGGTATGTTAAACGCATTTCAACTTAATGATATTTTCAACTTACAAAGGGTTTATTGGGACATAACCCCATTATAAGTCGAGGAGCATCTGTACAGGCATTTTGTGCTCAGAGGAGAGAGATAGGCGCTGGAGATATAAATTTGGGTGTCATCAGCATATGAATGGATGAAATCACCAAAGAAATAAGTAATGTTAAGAGTCAGAGATGAGGAGGAACCAGAAAAGGAAACGCAAAAGAAACAGCCAATGTCATAGGAGGAAAACCAAGAAAGTGTGGTTTCTTGGAAGCCAAGTGAAAAGCGTATTTCAAGGCAAATGGTGTTGATGAATCAAATAAAATAGAGACTAAGAACCCACTTTGGATGTAGCATCATGGAAGTCACCTTGACAAGACTATTTTCAGTGGAGTGGTAGAGGCGAAAACCTGACTGGTGTGGTTTACGAGAGTAGAGAAGGAGAAAATCGGAGACATTAAGTTTGCACTAATATTTCAAGAAGGTTTTTTTTTTTTTTTTTGTAAAATAGAGCAGAGAAATGAGGAGGTAGTTGGAGGGAAAAATAAAATCTAGAGAGCATTATTTTTAAGATGGGGAAAATAACAGTTTACCTGCATGTAGATGAGAATGATCCTTGAGAAAGAACAGAGGGAATGAAGGATTGACAGGGCAATTTTCTTGAGGCAGTGATAAAGCAGTACACAAAGTCTGGGCTTTAACAAGGGTAATGAAGAGTTTATCCATAGAAATAAGAGGAAGAGTAAAGGGTCACAGATATTGAATGAGGATAGATGTGCGGGAGTTTGTGAAAGTTCTTTACTGCATGCTTCAATTTTCTCCGAATGTTGATAATATGGCCTTCAGCTGAGAGCAAGGATGGGGTGGAGGTGAATGGAGGTTTTCAGAGAAAGGAGAAAAAGGAAAGTGGGAAAAGTGAATGCCATGAGGAACTAGAGTATGAGTGCCCAGTAGTGTGGAGAACCCCACTGAATGTAATGATTATGAATGTGAAATTAAATTGATTTGTTTAGTTGTGTGTTTTACTCCAATCATATTTAATGGTGTGGGTATAGGCATGGAGTGGGCAGGGAGATGGATTTAACCAGACTTGTGGTTAGTCAAGCAAGTATTAAAAAAAAGAGGAGATAATGGAATTGAGGGATTTTGAAAGAGTGTGATTACGATGATTGACTATGGAATTCAAGCAGGGAAAGCAGGGAAAGGCCATGAAGAGGGTGAAGGAGAGTGAAAAGCGGGGAGAATCAGTGGATTGTAGGTTCAGGTGGGGTTGAAGGATTGTCTACACTTTTGACATTTCAGTAGACGTTTTCAGATTGTACTTGCTCACATATGCACATGCTCACATCAGCATAGCTATGGCAATATGGCCTGGCTTTTAGAAAGAAAAGATTCCATGTAAATAGCCAGGCATTCTGAGAATTTACTCGGGCTCAAGTAACACTTGTGAAAAGGCATGGGTGCCAGACACTTGGAGTAAGGACAGAGGATGCATAGATGAAAAGACACAGTTAATACCTAGAAGGAGCTTATAGTCTCGAGGAAATATTGGCATGTAGATAGGCAAGTATATGTAGCCTTCATTAGTCTTGGGCTCCACAGACATATCTGCTGCGGAAGCTCTGAACTATAATGTAAGTCTTTCCTGTAGCTGTTCTTATACCCATGAGATTCACACAGTATATTAAAGAATCATATTCACAGAAGTTCTCTCTAGAAATTGGTCCTTTCCTCAAAATGCCTCACTACTCTGGCCCACACAGTTTCTTCCTGGCTGTGTTGTGTTCTTCCTTTATTTTCTCATGCTCAGCCCTTTCTGCCCGGCTGGAAGTGACTGCCCAATTCCTGTTTATAATCTGGAAGAGATTGACCCTTAGCCAATTAACCATCATAAAGGAAGATTATAACAAGGGATCTAAGATCCAAATACTCAATGCTGGAGGAGTAAGAATTGAGAATAGGCACTATACTAAATATAAACATAAATAAAGCTAGCCTTATCTTCAAAGAGGTTACAATCTAAAAGTGATTATGACAAGCATTTACTGCTACTACTACTAAGTCATCATTTAGAGTAAATCAGTAAAATTTTGTATTACCAATAAAATAATAAAGCATTTTATAAAGAAGATTGTGGTCTTATAATAAATCATAATCTATGGTTGTTATAATTATTTTAGACCTTAATTATTTAGACCTTAGTTTATTTCAAATGAATAACAGTGGAGAGAAATGTGGCTAGGAAGAGAAAGTTTGTGAAGTGAATATTACAGTCTTGAAAAATCTCTAAAAACACATAGCACCATACAGGTAAAAAAGTCATGTGCAACTAATCATATTGGTTGGGAATGCCACTTGCTCCATGCTAGAGTAACACAGGCCACTGCTAAATTCTTTCCCTCAAACCATATCTCCAAGCTCTAGTCTTTATTTTGAGATCTTGAAAATGCAGCTTTCGTGCTTTAGGGAATGAATCAGTTCACCTAAAAAGACCAAAGAGTAATTGTAAATAAATAAAAACACCAACAAAAATAACAAGTGCAGCAGACATAAAGCAAATGGTTTTTCATGGAAAAGAGAGCAATATCTCTCTTTTGGAGCAATATCTAAACTAACAAAGATTTTACTACAATTCAAAGAGAATATAATGAGGGAAAGCAGAAAAATCCTTAAATTACAGGATAGTTATTTATTTCCAACCAATGAATAGTTGGATTAAATATTCTTAATATCTTCCCAATGCTCATCCTGAGTCAAGTAAATTGAAGCTATGTGTTTCACGTTTGCTACTTAAATGTTTCACAGCAGGTTACATCTTTTCATCACCAAGTTCTCAAACATTATTTAGAAGTATCAGCAAGAAAATGAATGCAAGGAACAAAATTCCTCTTCTGAATACAGTGTGAAAAATAGATGATATACACATTTTTTAAAAACCCCTAATATAAGAGAATAAAAGATTGCTTGACTCTCTCTTTCTCTTGTCATCTCCTAAATATTGCAAGGTATACTGCCATGTAGATTACAGTAGAGCTCAATATCCTTGTGTCTTGGTTTCATGGCATTGTGGAAAGAATATGTGATAGGGGGAGAGGCACGGGCTGTCATGGCAACTCACTGGGGGGACTCAGGTGTCAGCCCAAACCCTTTGGGACCTCAGTCTTTACATCTCTAAAAAAGTCATATGCTAAACTCTTTGTTTTGTTTTAATAAACAAAGAAAGAATTCACAAATGAATAGGTGAATTTTGATTCATATATTACAAAACAATATCCCAATGATAGACCTTTGGTTCCAGGAACAAATTTATTTGATCTATCAAAGCTTGCTTGTCTTCTTTGAGCCGTTACTACATCATTTCATTTCTTATAAGAAAAAACTTATTAACTACTTACTAAATAGCTATTCTATAAAAATTAAAAATTAATTTTAGACATTGTTTCTAAATTTGAGGAGTTTGGTGCTTTCATGGAGACTCAGGGGTGTAAACATCTGAAGCATTTAGAAAATAAGATAATAAATGATCAAACTGTGGATTGAATGGTAGTCACTGTCAGTTGAAGAACATTTACACTGAATACAAAAGTATTTCAGAGACTGAAGAGGAATGTGGGCCCTGGTTCTCAAGGAAACTATATTTCCTGTAGGAAGCAGGATTTCATTAATCCAGTCAATCAGTTAACTAGTCACCTAGTTATAGGAAATATTTAAATGATCAATTTGGGTAGACAATTTTTCATTTTGAACATAGAAGTACTTTTGGGACATCTAAGAAGAGCTGTCTAGTGGATATATTGTTATATAGATCTTTAGCTTAGAAGAAGAGAGGTATAGATTTGTTAGTGGAATGCCACACTCTCAGTTTCTTGTTGATGACTACTATTTTGTATGTGAAATTGGAAATAACAGGTTCTGCTGAAATTAAAAGGGAAGTGGTGGGGCAGATACATGAGAAGAGAGTCAAAGGCACTTAGCACAGCTGTTGCAAGTTCAATCAATCAGGTGGGGAGCATAGTTATAAAGAGAGATTTTATATCACCCTAAGGTTGGAAATCACAAATTTGTGATGAAATCCATCCACCTTCTTTCTAGAGTTCATCTGTCTAGGTACAAGAGTAGAAAAAGTAGAAAGTTGAATTGAAACAGGGTTATAGTATCACGACATGACAGAACTGGAATAGAGTATTTGAGGATGTAGCAAATGAAATACTAAAGTTATGGATGATGAAATCTTGACTTTACATGAAGAAGTAAAGCTGGTAGGGAGCTGATTAACTGGGAGGAAAACAAGGGGTGAAAAGCCAGGAAGTGTCAATGAGGTCAAAGAATAGGTGTAGTGTTAGTAAGAACATGAGAGAAACAGAAGGATATGGGGTTATTGACATAGAGAAAGATGTAGGTGTTTAAGACTTCAAAAATGGAAAAGACTTGGGAAAGGCAATATCTACAGCATGATTTTGGGGACTAGAATTGAGTACAAGCAAAAATCATTGCCAAGGGTGTAGAGTGGTTCATCCACATGGTCACTAAAAGAATAGGTGGGTGGGGCTATGATAAAGACTTAGCCAAATGCCCAAGTCCTTAATGATCACTGAGGAGTGGTTATGTAAGCCCTTGAGTTGGATCTGGAAGATGAAGTCCTATCTACGAATATCAACAGAGCAAGGACAAACAATTCCAGGAACGAGGAGCTTTAACAACAATGGCACCTTCACCAGAGAAAAAGTACAAGTACAGAGAATAAAACTGACGTCTATTAAATTTGCCACCACTGCCTAGTTGTGGTGAAATATTTTGCAGGTTAACCTGGTGGAGTAGACATGATATGTCTTTTCTTGGCCACTCCCCTTATGCTGGAAAGACTTTGATCTGCAAAACTTTTTCTTTTCTTTTTTACTTCAAATAAGCATTGCAAAATGAGCCAAAAAAAATCTTTTTTATTTGCCTCTTAAATTGCAATCAATTTAGCAATTTGGAAACACTATTAGCAAATTTTAAAAGCCATTTTTCAAAGTGACAGAAATATGTACAGCATTGTACATGTTATAAAAATGCTGATTTATTTTCCATGTTCCCTATTTACTTCAATTTGTTTCTAATTCACTGAACAAACATTCCTTTTTGTTCTTGTACATAATTTTTGTCTCTCCATTTTATTTCATATAATAAAACTTTCAGGTCACTAGAAATAGGCTTCTAAATTCAGAGAAAAATATTTTCCTGAGGTTTAAAAATACGATGAAAGAAAGGGAAATGCCACTGAAGGCCAGGAAAGAATTGAGAATGGACATGAAGTAAATGCAAAGGCTGCCACGACCCTTCACTAACGAGTGTTCTATGTAACAAGCTAAAAATAACTGGTACTTTGGCCACCTTCAATCAGCAAACGTAAAATATGTAAGATAGTGAAATCACAAACTTGCCAGAGGGAAAGGATGCTCAAACAGAGCACATAGGACCACTCTTTGTGGGCAGTGTTTGTGGGTTGTTTTTTAAAAGTGCATTGGTTCCCGTAACGTGAGGGAACATGGGCAACACAGTTCTGCTTTCTAAACCCTCTGGCCACACAATGCACAGTGTGTGTGTCTCACTTCTCATGGTTAGTTGATGCTTATTTCCTTTAACCCCAGGACTTCAAGCTTCTGGTCCAAAAGCCTTCTGGATAAAGAGAGTTGAAAAGGTTTCTGTGTCCAATTTTGTTTTGTGCCTCTAAATTTCGTTCTTTCTACTTGTACATCTTGGTTGTTTTCATGCCTTCAGGTGTCAGTGACTGAGAAGTCCTGGTCATCCTCATCCACCCCATGAACTGGCAGTGCTGTTGCAGATGTACCCCATTGGGGGTTTTGCCATCAAAACATTAGCCAAAGTTCATTTCAAAATAGCCTTTAGAAGTTCATTATGGAAACAGCAAACCGCTGCAATCTGTTCTTTTCTTTTTTATTCGGTTTGGGTCATCAAGATAACTTCCCCGCAGGTTTTTCCCAATTCCAATTTCTCTTTGCTTCAATCCAGCCTGCACCACTGCCAGGTTACTCTTTCCAAAGGACTTGTCGCCTCAGGTAACTTCTCAGCTCTAAACCTTTCTAAGGCTCAAGATGATTAAAGAGAGCAAAAAATCCTTCTTATTTTTGCTAAAGCTCCCCACAATACTGCCAGCAATCCTACCCCTAGTCCAGTCAAGCTGCCACACATGTCCCCACATTTCTCTCCTCCATGACGGTGTTTACCCTCTACCTGGAACACTTACCACACATCTCCAATTGCCAAGGTCGGCTCGTCCTCCAACATCATCTTCTAATGCCACCACTTCCATAAGGTTTTCCAGATCTCCCCAGATGGCAATATTCTCTCCTGGCCCTGTATCATTTTACTCAAACCTCTGTTATAACACCTATTATTTTTTAGATTCCTGTGTACAAACAATGTTTCCCCCTGCTGATTGTAAAATAATGAGGGAAAAATTCATGTTTGACTTATCTCCATGTATTCCAAAGTACCTTACACATATTTAATGTTTAGTAAATTTGTCGAATGGAATGATGAGTGTATGGTGAGAAAGGTTCACTCCCTAGCAGATCTCAGGTCTTCCCTTGTTCTTCATTCTTTTCTCTTTTGTTTTCTAATTTGTCATCTATAAGCACTCATTTCTGGGTCTGCTTTTCTCTGACTCTGGTAACCTCTTTCAGTTGGTTCCTAGAGAAAGCATCAGAGAGTTGGACAGAGACTCTAGAATAAGGGTTTTAAAACTAAAATTGATGCAAACTTATGTGAGTGTGCACACATGCATGCATGTGTGTGCATACTCATGGGGAAAGGTTCCAGAGCTATCAACAGGGACTGAGGTTTCACAAGCATAGAACCACTACTCTATAGAAACTGCAGGTTCCCAATACAGGACAGACATGCTTTTTCAAGGAAAGCAGATTCTGTATGAACTCTGTCCCCACATACATCTGAAAAAGTGACAGGAGTTGGACACACCCTGGAAATGAGCGCTTCCCTTGGTAGAAAATCAAATAAAAATTGCTTAATATGAAACTTCTTTGTGAGACAGATTATAATAAAAATAATTTAAAGAGTCACACAGTGTTAACACTAAGCTGCTAACAACACTGAATATTTTCATCTTTATTTCCCACAGAAATTACCTTATGATATATACTAGTCAGAGTTCTCCAGGGAAACACAACCAATAGGATGCATATGGAGAGAAAGAGATGTATGATAAAGAATTGGCTTATGTGATTATGGAGGCTGAGAAGTTCCAAGATCTGCAGTTGGCAAGCCAGAGACCAGGAGAGCCAATGGTGAAGTTCCCATCTGAGTCCAAAGGCCTGAGAAACAGAAGGTCTTTTTTTCAAAGGGTCAGAATAAGAGCTATGTTCTGGTGTCTAATGCAGTAGCAGAAATTCTAGTTTTGCAGGAGAGATTGGTGTGGGCAAAGGTAAAACTATCTCAGCACAAATCATGGTTATATATTTTGGCTTAAATTCTGAAACAACATTAAATATATTTTGTGTATGTTCCAGTTCAAAAGCTGGCAGGTTCAAGACCCAAGAAGAGCCAGTGTTTGAGTTTGAGTTTGAAGGCAGCAAAAGACTGATGTCCCTGCTCTAAGTGGTCAGAGGCAGGAGGAATTCTCTCTTCCTTAGCCTTCTGTTCTGTCAGGTCTTCAGTCCATTGGATGAGGGGCACCCACATTAGGAAAGGCAATCAGTTTTACTCAGACCACTGATTCAAATGTTAATTTCATCCAGAAACACCCTCACAGACATACCCAGAATAATGTTTGACCAAATATCTGGGTACCTAATGGCCCAGTCAAGTTGACATATAAAATAACCATCATACGTAGGAAGGACACCTGAGTATCTTGCTTAGCGTGAGAAGTGTTACTTAAGGATCACAAAAATTGTATTTTTGGTAACTGACTTGTTTTAAATCCACTTGGAAACTTACTATTATATTTTTAAAATAATATGAAAAATATCCTGTTAAATAAAATCCCAATGTTACTTCAAGGCCACTTACTGATGGAAAAGATAAATTTTGGAGCCTAATAAATCTGGGTTCACAATCCTGACTCTTCTCAGACTTAATAATTATGTAACCTTAGGTATTTTACTTAGTATCTATGGGCCCAAATTTATTTGTAAAATTGGGATGATAATAATAAGCCCACCATACAATTGATGTTAGGGTTAAATGAGAGAGTGTATATGTTTCTCATACACAAGAAACATACAGTGAATGTAGCTTCCTTTCCTCCCAAAGTTCCCACCCTCTGTCCTATCCTAGAATTATAAGGCATAGATCTTAAAGTTTGGAACAAATTCAAATGCCATACACATCAAAATTATTTAGCTTAGATTTTGATTAGGAGCTAGAAACGTAATGCTCATGCATAAAATCAAGTGTCACTCATAATTTTTAAATAATCTTATTTTTCTCATAAATATCTTAGCTTCAAATCGAGTTTGTATAATTGTACAATGCAAGACAATGAGATCTAAATCTAACGTCATCTATTATTTTAAAATCTGTCTTGGAAGCCATTTCTTTTAGTTAGGGCAGGGAGATTCCATGGGTATTATTGGCTGAGAGTGTGTCCCCTTACTAAATCATTTTAATATTTTTTCATCTAAAGTGGATTCCATATCACATGCTCACTATATCATATTCACTGAAAAACAAACAGCATTTAGTGAGGTTCAAGGATTGTACTCAATATCTACTCTGAAGCAAATTCAACATAAAGAAATCTTTATTTTTCAAACAGATAATTGGGAAAGGGGTAAAACTGACATTTACTATGCATCTATAATGTGGCAAGCACAAATTAAGGCATTCAAATTTCAAGCTCGTGTTCTTCCTATGGCATCACTTTTCCTCAGGAAACATCTTAGAGGTTGTCTGATCCAGCTGGGCAGATTATGTCTGGTGGTCTCCTTTGGTGGTAGCACGAAAATGTGAGACTCACGTTTCTAAGCAGAAGATGAGGAGTCTGATGGAGGGAAACAGAGAGATCTTAGGGGCAGACAAATACAATTTTCCCCTGGATTCCATCTGAGACCTAGTGAAGAAAGAGAAAATTTTCTTAAAATAGGTTCTATGGAATGCTAAGTTCCAAAAGATACCCCATGAAAATAAGAATTCTGCCGTCAATTTGGAAACACATCAAAACATATCCCCCTCCTGGATGCAATTAGCATATTAAATGCAAATTAGCGTATTGAAGGCTCTGAGTAGCGCTAGGAGAGAAAAACCCTGTTAGCCTTAAAAATCTCAATAGTCTCTAATCTCCTTGCTCTTAGAAACCCTTTTGTTTGTAACTCATACTTTCTGCAGACAAAATAGACCATCTACACTAAAATCTCTCACAAAAAGAAAGCTTAGTGCATTCCATGTTTCAAATTCCCACATACAAACTGTTTGCATTATTCACCTCTTGATTATACAAAGTCAAATTAATTGAAACTATTAAAACATTCCAAATATTTTAGAGTATGTTTTTGCTAGGTGGCTATTACAAAAACGAGCATATAGCCAAATACGTCAGACTTCCCAAACCCACAAATTCTTCAATTATTAACATACTTCAAGTAAAAACTTGAAAAAGTCTTTTTTTTTCAAAGTGTCAGAGTAAGATCTATGTTCTGGGGTCTGATGCAGTGGTAGAAATTTTGATTTTGCAGGAGAGATTGGTGTGGGCAGAGGCAAAACAACAATTTCAGCACAAATCATGGTAATAACTTTTGGCTTAAATGCTGGAGCAACACTAAATTACTTACTACAAACTTAATGAAAACATAACTAATGTCAAATTATACAGTTTCCATTAAAGCTGCTGTTTTCTGCTGTTTTAAACTCTACTGCCTGGATTGTTCCACCTCCCTCATCTACTCACCTAATCTTCCTCATTTACCTAACTCAATGGAATACAAGAAAGTGTTCAGCACAGGATACATTTTCACTTTAACTTTGCTCTACTGCTAAAGATGTTATAGCTTAGAGAAGCCACAGGGATAATGATTGGCATAGTTTGACTTTCATCTGATACCTTCCTAAACAGAAGGAATTTATTGACAACTACAAAATCAACCAGTCTAATATCTTAGAGGATATTCCCCATATATTTCATTGGAAACAAGTCAAATGCTTTTCATAGATTACTCTTTTAGAAAAGTCTTCATAAAGCCAGGATCCTGGACAGCATACCAGACAGTCTGGTAGCATAACTGATAATATGCTTTTTTTTTTAAAAGGTAAAAAGTAATTTATCTTAAAGAACTGAAAGTAATATCTTCCTGCCAGCCCAGTGACCTATCAAGGGAAGGCAGTGGTCCATACTGGGTATAGGCACTAAGAGGGTGCATTGACTGCAGTGAATTTTAAATCAATAATAAGGCCAGCTAAAAGTTGGTCTGCTTTTTAATTATCACCATCCATCATAAATGTTAAGCATTGTCAGGCATAAAATAACTGCAATAAAAAAAGTTTGTTGGTTTATATTCAAACAATTGTTATAGTTACAGTTGAGTTTACTAATTTGTCTGTAAAGTTCAAATGACCACATTTTTATTACTTATCATTTAATAAAAACTATATTCTATGTAGAAGTTAATTCAGAGGACTCCCAATTTCCTCCAAGATTCAGCTACACCTTCGTAATTGAAAAGTAAGTTTTTCAGGGATCAGAATTACTCAAACTTCCTTCAGACTTAGTTCGTGTCTCCAACCTCTGTGGTACTACATATTTCTGCACTTAAACAGTAGATTGGAAATTAGCAATGATATCATAGTAATTATAAAGCTGAAAAGACAGAATGTGTGTCTCTTCAATTCTGTCATTCCATGGCAAATCATTCTCTGAACCTTGCAGATTTCACTCCTTTGGAAGCACTTTTTTCTTGTACCTCCTCCTTTTCTCTCAAAAAAGACATTAATATAATTAAGTCATATTATAATTTTTTGCTATTATATATAGATTTTCTTCCTGGCCATTATTGTTAATATTTGTTTCATTTCATAATTATTACTGACAATAACTTTGCCATGTAGAGGAGAGTTTGTTTAAAAAGGATCTGCTCTGGTTGTTAAATATGCTAGGTGTGCTACTCTCCCGGAGGTCTTTTTAGAAAATGGGATTAGGTACTGTGCTTCATAGTGACTCATACAACCAGTTTCTTAAAACTGTGTTTTCTGGTTTATTCTTACATTATGAAGCAAGAGCTAGGCTACTTCATTTGGATATACTCTTCCTTATAGAATATTTGATATTTTGATGTGTTTTTGTTTATATCTTTGGTCTGAGGTCTTTGTAATGGAGTTTAGGTGGAGTTTTAAAGAATGTCTTTGGAAGAACTTGAAGACTGTTTCTGAAATACCAGATAATAGTGCCCCTCATGTGAGCCACTTGTAGAAAGAGGGGTGAAAAAATATGCCTCTCAGAATAGAGCTCACAAATAGAAAACAAAGCACAGAGCAACAAGACATTCACTTTGCATATGTAGACACCCAAAGTATCTTCAAGGTAGAGCTTGAAAGTTCCTTCAAGATCATTTGGAATAGTGATGCTAAAACTTTGTTGGTTAAAAACCACTGTTCTAGACATTGGTGAAAGTTTTGGGCCCTATCCCCAGAATGCTGGATATATCTACACAAAGCATAAGCAAACTTTTGTAATTTTTCATGTAATATCTGGAGTTTCACAAACCCCCAAACTTGTAGTCTGTACTCAGAAACTCTGGTCTAGTTCAGAAATGATGAAAATGGCCCACAAGGTTTAGTGACTTGTCCCGAATTCCTGGACAGGTGCCTTGTTCCCAGTCCAGTTCATTATATGAGGTACTACTTTATCATTTGCTGTACACCAGGCCCCAAAATAGTTATTAAGCTAAGATTCAGCAACAAATTTTAAATATAGAAATAATTCATGTATTGCTAAGTATTCATCATTATGCATTTCTCTTATTTTTTGGCATCTTGTTAAAATGTTTTGTATATAAAATGTAGAACTGAGGATAAGCACTGGACATTTATGAACCACAATCTCTTCATATGTTAGTCAGAATAATAATTGCTGCTCGAGAGAATTACTTCAGGGAATATAGTAGATTCTCAGTAAATAATAGCTGTTATGAGGAGTTGTCATTATTACTAAAGCTAGGAAGAATCTTAAAGATCACTTCATATTTTTACAAATAAGAAAACTAAGATCAGAGCAATGTTTTCTCTAGGTATATTCAGCTAACTCATAACAGATTGCTGATGAAGAATTCACCAATAATATGTATATGCTTCTCAATCTTCTCTTTTCCCCAAACCTTTATCCCCACTCCACTTCAGCAACCAAGAACAGAGCTAATCTTGACTTCCCTACCCATGAGGTATGTTTTTTCTCTTTCCTGGGATTTCTTGCTTTCTTTGGACTTTTTCTTTTGTTATTTTATTGTACCTACCTGGCCTATCTGATTGGGGTATGTGTGTGTGTGTCTTCCTACTCATTTCTCCAGATTTTTTTTAAGATTCCCTAATCAATTATTGGCAAAAAATTTGCAAGCACTAACTGAGGAATTCCAGGCCTTACATCCTGAATGACAAGCTCTTAATAAACATGGAGGCCAAAACGTCTCCTCTATACGACAGTGGCTTAGCAAAGCACAATTGACTAACTTTTTGCTTAGGCCCAAAAAGCTTAAACAAAATAAAGCAGAAAAACAAATAAGGTATAACTGGCACCCAATTGTTGGTGTGTCCAATTGAGTACACAACAATTATATATAGATGTGTGTACAGCTCTCCCCCCTCCCCTGCTGAGGATGGAGAGAAAGACTTAGAACTTTCTGGGAAAATGGGTTAGATAAGCAACATCTCTCCCTACCCCAGCAAGATTTTCATTCAAGTAAAATTAGGCTAACCACAATTTCCAGGATGGACAGGAAGTCTAGTCTCAGGAATTGTGTGTGAGGCAGACTGGGCTGAGGCCACCTTCTTTGGATTCACAGTTGGCCAAGGTAGAGGAGGTAGAGAAAAGGGCTAGAAGAGGATTGTCTGAGTGAGAGTTTCAGGTCTACTCAAGCAGCAACTGGAGGAACCAAGCCTTTCTCCTCCACCAGCCGCCTCACAGCCTGGGTGCTGTTCCTGCAGCCCAGCCAAATAGGCCTGAGATGAGCAATCAGGAGAGTGTGAGTAGACACAGAGTCCAGCAGAGGCAGCAACCTTAGAATTAACAACTTGGAGAAAGCGAAGTTTCAGCAGACTCCTTCTTCTCTACTGGAGAATGCTTTTTTACCAAACACATTTACTTTATCCCCCTTCATAAATATTGTAGGCTATATTTTCATTAAGGTGTTCTTTCTTTGACATATTTCAAAAACTAGGGGGAGGGAGGAAATATCTGAACTCTCTAATGCTCTCCTCCAAGTAAAAAATACATGTCAACTATACTTTCAAGTTTTTAAGCTGTCACTGATGGGATACAATTTTCTACGTTCTGTTATCACTCAGACACAACTTCCTAGCTAGCTGGCTAATTGTTACTTAAATTAAGCAAAATAAATCGATCTAAACTTATTATGGTGCCTGCCTGATATTTAGTAAGTCCTCAACATATATTTAGTGCATGAATGAATAAATGAAAGACATCCTGGACCAAATACCAAAATTCAATGTTAAAGTCTAATTTAACATTGGGTTACTGAAATTATTGTTTTTCTCTAAAGAGGTTGATACAGAATGGGTAATACATATGCTTGCACATACGGCAAAATGTTTGAAAATTGAATTATATCCTTCAAAGTTGTGGCTTTTAAGTTCTATATTCTATGCATAGAACCATAATAAGAAATAAAAGGAATACAAAAGTATTACCCTTTGTATTTGAATAAAATGTAAACATTGACTTTACTACAGATATGGTGATATTGCAGCTCACCAAGTCGTGTCCCTTTGAATACAGTCCATTTTTTCATCACAATCTAGAAATCTTACAGAAATAGACATTTTTTTTTCTTTTACCTAATCCAGCTTCACAGGTTCTTTCTCACATGTATGTATTGCTGTCATTTCAGCATTCAAGCACAGCCTCCTGGCGGGCAGAGGTTGTGTACTTCTAATTTTTTTCTTGTACAATACTTTTCCCATAAATATTTTAAATCCTACACCTATACAAAGGCTGTGACTATATACTTTGGTGCATAAAGCCTAAGCACCCAATTCCCTGTGCACAACTCTTTCCGCTGTCATTTTCAAATAGCTAGACAAAATGCTTTTGTGTAAGAGGAAATATACTGTACTTCAATAACTCCTTTTTGATAATGATTATATGGCCATCTAATTATTTTTCCTGTTATAAAAATATCTATCAATGATCCAGCATTCTATTTGTCAACAGGCAACAAGTCGACACATAATGGTAATACAAATCGCCCTTTATTAATTTTATGCATAATTAAAATATTTCATTTGAAAGTACCAAATTATAAAGACAAGAAAAGTTGAAGCCAGAGCAAATTTGAAAGTGGTAATAATTGCACTACCATTTTCATCTGAATTACATTAGAAAACTAACTACTCTTTTTAAGATTTCATTAAATCAAGTTGTAAATGAAAAGTGAACAAAGCTGAAGAATAATCTACTGTAATAGTTGGCAGCAAGGAAGGAGAAAACCTGAGGAGAGGTTGCCAAATAACTTAACCATTTATGTGCAAATAGCCAATAGGAAATAAATAGCTTCATACATTTAAACCAAATCTTGCCCTACACTTCTTGGTTTCTTTTTAAATATGGCAATAGCAGAGATTTGGTTTTGTGCTTTTGTGATTGATACTACAAAATTTAGATTCAATTTAGGAATTTTAATATTAAATGAATTATGCCAAAAGATCAATAAAATTCAATTTTATAATGAAAATATTTATTAACTATTTAGTTTTGGCTGAGATATTTAGCTTTGAGATGAGGAGTTGCTACAATATACTTTTAATTGTTTAGGATAATTTGACTACTTTGGTTTGTGTGTATAAAAAGATAAGCTTCATATGCTTGTATAGAAATGTTAGACTTATTAAGTCAGGTTATCAATCCCTGGGAGAAGGTCAGGTATTTTGGGAAGCTACATTGACATTTTAAAGTCACTAAGAGGTCATTAGAAAATTACAACAGAGCTTTTTGTAGAAAGCTGGATGGCAGGTGACAAGGTCAGTATTCCTGCCTTTAGGCAAGCTCATGCCCTCAGTTCCCTTCATTTAAATTATTTCAGAACCACTCATCCATTCATTTTCCATGCTTACACACTAGTGAGAAATTGAAGAATAAAAACTAGGGCTCAAATCTATGATGACATTCATTCATCCCCAGGTGAATTTGTATTTGCCCTTATTTTAAGTTACACTGGCATTCTTGTTCCCATGTGTGTGGAATACATTGTCGTTCTTCCAGAATTACATGAATTCTTTCAGGTCAACAAGGTGACATTTCCAAAGCTAGAGTGACAATTTATTTAATGGTTCCCTGTCTGCCTAAAAGAGTCATTACATATGATTTTATTGTTCCTCCCTTTAAGAGAATTTGGCCCGAGATTATTGTGGTTTGTTTCATTCTAAAACAGGAAAATAGTTGACCATTTGTTACTGTTAACACAGAAATACTGTAATTGGCATGCAAATATTTTGTTAAAAATAAATTTGAAAATTTGGGGAAGAAATAATCAGTCTATGTTTGTAAAATCCTAAACTGCAATGATCATCAGTTCTTGTACATGTGGTTCAAAATGTTTCTTGGCAATGCCAAATAAAAACAGTAATAATAATGTTGGGCATGTCAGGTCAGCAATCTGAAACGTCGGTTCTTGGTGTGCTCTTGGCTGAAAAATGACCAGACATACTGAAAGCAAGGTAAGCACAAAAAGAGGTTTATTGAGCAGAGAAAGATAGGATTACAGAGCAAGAGCAAGATATAGGTTTACAGAGTAAGAGCAAGATATGTTTGCCACAGAACAGTGAACAGGCCTCTGTTGTAACCAGAAAAAAAAGGCCTTGGTTATGGTGTGGGTCTCCTTTTAAAATGTCTGGATTTGGCCCTCCCCGTGGTTCAGCTGTCATCATTAAACACTCTGATGGACAGTTGGGAGTTATATGACCTGAGTCTTACCACACACGTAGATCTCCCATGAGCCTCTCTGAAAGCCCATTTTGGGGGATGAACTGCAATGTAGGTTTAAGCTAATGACATGATAATTAGACTTAGGTTGTTCTAGGTCACCCTTCAGACTCTATTGTACCTATGCTCCTTGGCCCATGGGCTAGAGAGTCCTCTGTATTCTTTTGCAGTTGGTGTGCTAAATTCTGATTGGTAGATTGGTAGGGTGTTCCCTCCTCTCCCAGGTGTGGCAGTCACTCAGGATGCCCGCTTTGTCCCCAGGAGGGGCCGGAGGTCCCTGGCTGTCTACCTAACAATAAGTTTACTGGCTATGCTCATAATTATTCCATAAATATTAAATAATTGCATGGGTTGACAAGTGTAGAAAGATAAGCAAAAACAGGAAAAAACCATCAAAATATATTAATTTAAAAATTAATCAAAAAATATTTTTAAGGCAAAGAGTAAGGGAAGAAAATATCAGAGATGAAGGAAATTGAAAAATAAATATTCTTTTCCTATGGCTTTTTAAATTTCACAGCTATATGTAGAATCATAGTATTTATGCTACTCAAATCACTTGAATTTTTTAGATAAAGAGATTAAAAATAGAGTAGGGGTGAGACCAACAAACAAACGTGCGTCAGTGGAGCGATGGTGACTGAACTTCCTGACAGGTGCTCTGTCCACACTCCACTCCTCCCTCTCTTGTGGTTCTGAGCAGCCTAGCTGAGCTTGTCCTGATGAAGGGATTAGGCAATATCTACCATAAAGAGCCCCAAACTCTGGTTGGGAGTACCTAAAGGATCAATAGGTGACTTTACCCACAGATCAGGGCATTATCTTTTTTTAGCAGTCAGGTCAATATAAGTTTCTGTAAATACAGTTTTCCAGTTGATTTTCTCAACATAAAAACACTGACTTTCATTGTTACAAGTCATTTCTTCCAATTTCTCTCTATATATGAAATGCTATAAAGCTTATTCATGAATGAGCTCATAAAGACTAGAGAAATATACTGTAAAGGCTAGAAGGAGAAGGAAATAACAAAGACATGCACAAGAGAAAGGAGTCCTAGCCCAGGCTTATACCTCCGTGCTGTCCAAACTAAAGTTCCACCCCAGATGTGTAAGAGACAGCAGCCTTAGGGGTGCTGACACACACACTTTTCATGACCTGGAATTTTACACAAACATGTGGTTCCATGTAGTTCTTCTTTTTGTATGTTTGACACCCTCTCCCTTACCTTTCACCAGAGTGAGGGACTTCTGTTCAGTGTTCTAATAAGGACATAGCTAAATTTCTGATAATGGTGACTTTCATTGTAGAAAATACTTACAAAATTTTGTGTGTATGTGCATGGTGTGTGCATGTGTGTTGGGAGTGTAGTCAGAGCTATTTGTACCAGAAAAGAAGAGAAAATAATATGATATATGAATATACTGGAAAATGGTCCCTTTATGCCTCACACCTGCACCTCAAATGAGAGTGGGGAATTATGAAAAACACTTTAGAAATATTTTTACTTAAATATGATTAAGCAGTTTTGAAAAAGGAGCAACTAGAACTTCTAGACATGAAAAATACAATAATTAAAATTAAAGACCAAATGACAGATTAACAGAACAGACACATGTGGAGAACCAGTGAACTAGGTGAAACACCTGAAGAAATTATCCAGAATACATTGCAGAAAGACCAAGAGATAGAAAATAAGAGATGTTCAGAGACACAGGGAATAGAATGAAAAGGCCTAATATTTGTTTAATCAAAGTTTCTGAAAGAAAGAAGAATGAGAAGAGAGTCAATATTTGAAAAGAATACAGTTGAGATTTTTCCAGAAGGGATGAAAAATACTGACCTACAACATTAGTTTTCTATCGCTGTGTAAACATTTCCCAAAAATTTAGCAATTTAAAACAACACAAATTTGTTGTCTTACAGTTACTGTGGGTCAGGAATCTAGACACAACTTGGCTATGTCCTTTGCTCATGGTCTTACAAGGCAGCTCCAATCAGGGTGTTGGCCAGGGCTGTAATCATATCCAAGGCTCAAGGTCCTCTTCCAAGCTCAGTGGTATTGGCAGAATTCCTTTCCTTGCAGCTGTATGATTGAAGTCCTCTCCCTCCACCCCACCGCCCCATATATATTTTTTTCTTTTAGCTGCTAGAATCTCCCCTCTGGTCCTTGCCACATGACTCTTCCATTGGAGTTCACAACATGGTTGTTTGCTTCTTCAAGGCAAGCAGGAAAATCTCTCTCACTCCAAATATCTCTTTCAAGGAAGTACCTGCTTTTAAATTGCTTTTAAAGTGCTTACCTGACTAAGTCAGGCCTCCCTGGGATAATCTTCTTTTTGATTAACTCAAGTCAACCTCATCTTTGTCATATAACATCACCTCATCACGGAGTAAAATCCCACCAGATTCACAAGTTGCTCCCACTCTCAAGAAGAGAGGATATAAGGCATATATACCAGAGGGCAGGAATCTTGGGGACAATTTCAGAATTTTGCCTAGGACAGGCAGATTCAAGGGTCCAAATAAATCTCATGAAAGACAAATAAAAGTGAATAAATCTGAGCAAATATTAACCCTATAAATAATGAAAATAATGTCTTCGGAGGAAAAAAAGAATCAATTTACATATTGATAGCATATAATTTATGGAACAAATTCTGTAATTGTTTTACAGGTTTAAGGAGGGTAAAGGTATTATTACTTTTATAGTGTGATAAATTGTTTATGTCATAATTTTAAGAGGAGGCACAAAAAGAGGAAAAATATAATCTACATTTTCTGAACTAGTAGAGTAAACAAAACAAATGTTTATAGATACTTGTTCAGTCTAAAAGAAGAGAAGAAAGGGGACAAAAATAAACCTGAAAACATCAGGAAAAATAGGTCAGAAAAACAGATGATAGATGTAAAGCTAAATACATCAGTAATATTACACTAAATATAACTGAACTAAATAATCCAGTTAAAAAACAAATATTGTTACAATAAATGACAAAACCTACCTATATTTTGTGTTCAAGAGGTAGATAAAATCATAAGAAAACAGAAGGTTAAATGTAAAGGAATGAAAAGGACAAGGCAGACCAATAATAATCAAAAGAAAGTCTGTATAGATTTACATTAATATGAAACAAACTAGTCTATTTGGCAAAAAGCATTACTAGAAATAAAGAGGGTCACTTCATAAAAAGATAAAACTACCAAAATATACAATTTTAAATTTGCATATACTTAATAATAAATAAAAATAGTAGGAATTTTAAATACATCTCAGAGAACGAGAGAATGAGCAGATGAAAAAATTAGTATGGATGTAAGTGATTTCAACAATACAATTAATAAGCATGACCTAATAGACATGTATGGAAAATGCACTTCAGAACTGTAAAATAATTACAAATTCTTTCCAAGTACACAAGGAACATTTAGAAACAAGTGATCACTTACTGAACAATAAAACAGGTATGTAAAAATCTTAAAGAGTTGGTATTTATCACCATTCTTAGACAACAATCAATTAGGCTAGAAATGGATAATAATAAGTTAATCAGAAAAGTTCTATAGGTTTGGAAATTGAGGAACACACATCCAATAATTCGTGGCTCAAAGCAGTAATCACACATAAAATCAGAAAACTTTTAGAAGTGAAAATACTACATATCATGTTTTAAAATGAAGCTTACTTAGAGTGAAAGCAGTACTTAGAGGGAATTTATAACCTTAAATATATATATTATAAAAGAAAAAAGAACTGAAAAATAATGAGTTGGTTATTTAAATAATCTTCAAGAAGTTAGAAAAGGAACAGCAAAATAAATCAAAATGTAAAAGAAAGTACATAACAGAGAAACAAGCAGAAAATAACAGAAAAACAACTACAAACATAAAAGAAAAACAAAGATGAAATTTGATTTTCTGAAGCTACTAATTAAATTGACAAATCTCTAAGGAGATAAAATTTGCAAAAAAAGGGTAGGTAAAAAATAACGTAAGAAATAAATAATTTTATGTGAATAAATTTGAAAATTCAGATGATAAGTGCAAATTTCCAGAAACACAAACTAAAATGTTTGAAAATTAGAAAACCTGATTATTTCTTTAATGATTAGAAAAACTGGAATAGAAATTAAAAATCTGCCCATAAAGTAAACTGTAAGTAAGCTTATATGGTTTTTCTATGTGTGTGACAAAAATCAAAGTACAAATTTTTCACATAAATTTCCCTAGTGAAAAGAAGAATACTCCCTAATTCATTTTATGAAGCAAGTGTAAAGTTGATATCAAAACCCTCCAAAGACAGCAAAAGAAATGAAAATTGCAGGTCAATCTCACTCACGCAAATAGATGCTACACCAAAACAATTACCACATTCACACAACCAAACATCATAAAATCAATTCAAATAATCCACTATGTTTACAGACTAAAGGAAAAAAAGAAAATGATCCATTCAATAGCTACAGGAAAACTATCATTGTTTATAGATGATATGATTGTGTACATAGCATATGAAAAAACCCTATAATTAATTGTTAAAATTCGTAGGTGAGTTTATCAAAGTTACTAGATACAAGGTCAATATTTAAAAAATCAACTATATTTCTACATGCCGGAATCAAATAGAAAATAAAATTTGAATACAGTATAAAAATATCAAACTCCTACAAGTAAATTTAAGAAGTATGAGACCTCTGCATATAAAAATATTTTACAAAAACTTATTGAGAAAGATTAAAGGAGACCAAAATAAATGGAGTGATACACAAAGTCCATGGATTGGAAAAACTCAGCATCATGAAAATGTAAATCTCAATAAGTGTGTGTATGTGCATGTGTGTGTGTATTACTTAACACTTATTCTGAAATTTGTATGGATGAGCAAAGGTTTAAAAAAGCCAAGGTGCTTTTCAAGGTAGAAATCTTGTTCTCCCGCATATCAAGTCTTAGTGTACAGCTATGGTATTTAAGGTAATATGGGTTTGGCACTGGGGTAGATAAATAGACAAAAGGATATTAAGGCAGAGTCCAGAATTAGACTCAAGCATATATTAACAATTGATGTATGAGATCACATTGCAGACCACTGGGTAAAGGACAGATTTTACTAATAAATTATTCTGGAACAATGGGTTATTCAATTAAGGTGGGGATGAGGGAAGAAGACCGTGGATCCCTCACTCCTTCTCACTGCCCTAGACACAGATAGAGAAAAAACAGTTCAATGTAGATTTAAAACCTAAGGTAAAAGGCAAAAGTACAAAACTTTTAGAAGAAAAGATGAGAAAAAGTTTGAAGACTTTAGGGTAAAAAATTTTAATAACCCACAAAATGCCTAAACTGTAGCCAAAGAATTGATCAACCACATTAAAGTGGACGTTTTAGTCATCAAAAGACACTCTAAAGAGAGTGAAAATACAAGACACCAGAGTGGGAGGAAGATATTTTCATTTAATGTAACTGACAAAAGTGTTTGGGCTGTCCTACCTCTTGTCCCCTCCCCCAAATAATGAGAATGAAAAGGACAGCTCAAAAAAAACTGGCAGAAGTCTTGATAGGTGCTTCACAAACAAGAAATTAACTCAAATGGTCAACAAATATATTGAAAGGTGTCAACCTAATTATTAATGAGGGAAATGTGAATTCAAAGCAAATAGAGATTTCATCTTATAATAATATCAGCAAAATCAAAAGGTCTAACTAAATCAAATGTTTGCAGAATATGTGGACTCTCCCTTCTTGTTGCTGAACTTTGTAGAGCCAGTTTGAAAATCACTTTTTTTCCCTTAATAAAGTTGAAAATGCAAATACTCCATGGCACAGAAATTCCACTTCTAGTATCTACCCACAGAAAATATGTGCATGAAGATACAGGTTGAAGGATACTCATAGGAAGACTTTATGGAACAGCCTCAAAATGGAAACAACCATCAACAGTTCAACAGATAAATGAATTAAGGTACATTCACACAATGAAACAGCAGTGAAAAGGAAAGAACTGTAACTTTATGCACAACACAAACAAATCTCCAAAACAAAGGAGCAAGCCATACAGGAATATTTTCAGTAAGTTTCCAATTTATACAATGTTCACAAGCAGGCAAAGCTAATGTGTGATAAAATGATAAAACTGTGAAGAGCCCAGCAGGATGTTGTTACAAATGGCAGCAGAGTGGGGCCAAGGATGGGATGAGACTGGGAAGGGCACACGGGACACCTGTATGAAGTACTTCTATCTTGGATGGAAAGCGTAAGGGTGATGTCTTCATTGAATTGCATACCATACGTAGTTAATATACCTCTGTAAATGGAAAAGTGAAGTTATTTTTATTCTAATTTAGAATTTCTCATTTCCTAGAGGTTTTGGAAGATAAGTAAGCAAGCCATTTAATTAAGCTAATCTCTAAGGTTGGGGGAGAAGGATCAAGGCTCCATTATGAGTTTAAATGCATGACTGATGGTCTCTTTAGTCCTGAAGATTCTTTGCAAATACCTTATTTGTATTAATGCTTAGGTTTGTTCCATATGGATGTGTTTTCTTAGAAGATTAACTAAGTTTAGTTGGTGTTACTGAATAACCAGAGAAGTCCATAGAATGCAAAACTTGAGGGAGTGTTGAAGAGCTAGGACTAGAACCCAGTTTTCCTGACAGTTTACCATGTTTTTTTTTTAACATAAGACAAACATTCCTGGCAATGATTTTCAGCTTGATTAGAAAGTGTGTGTGTGTGTGTGTGTGTGTGTGTGTGTAAATACACATTCATAATGCATACATTCATGAGCTGTTTGAGGTCAAGGGCTATTATCTTTCTCCTCTTTGTGTCCATAGAATCTAGCAAAGGGTCTGACACTTACTAGGAAAAAGTACTATTTTTGAACGATTACAAATAACATATGTATGTTTTTCACTCATGCAAATATGTGTGTAAGTATATGTGCATGTAAATATGTATACAAATATGTTTGTATATACACATACATATAAGAAAATACACATACATTTTCTTATATGTATGTGTATATACATATGTGCATGTAAATATGTAAATATGTATACAAATATATTTGTATATACACATACATATAAGAAAATCTGTGTGTATACATTTATACATATATATATACACACACCCCACAATGGAGGCATACAAATATAATACCTAGCATTTTTTTTGAGTGCTTATTATATGCCACAGATTATGTTAAGTGCTTTACTTGCATTGACTTCTCTAGACAAAGGACCCTAAGGGCAGGTCCTGTTGTTATCCCATTCGGTAAATGAGGGAACTCATTGTGACAGAGTTAAGATGTAAACCCAGTCAATTTGCTCCAGAGCAATGTTCTTGATCACACCTATTATAATGATTTTAATATAACAATGAAGGTCAAAATATAGTACATTTCATTTTAATTCAATTCACCCAACATTTATTGCATACTACTTTTGGTCAAGTACTGTTTTAGGCTTTAGGAATACAAAAATAAACAGTGAAAAAGTCTTTTCCTGAGATTGGCTGCCATACATTCTTCTGGAGACTTCCCATCCCCCCATTACAAGCATGTTGGTTACAGTACCTCACGACTCCATTTTAGCCAACGGATAGGCATTTGGTAAAGACTTTTCCAACACTATATCCATTCTCCTAGAACTGGCAACTGGCCCAGGAGTGAGCAATAGACCTTGTTGGCAAGAAGAAGTTGAAAGAAGTTCCCTTTCCCGTGGACTGCTAAAACAGAGGGGGCAAGGGTCGTGAGGAACTGTGGGACTTGTGAATTAGAGACTGACAGCAGCCAGTTTCCCCACAAGGTTCCCATCTTCAGGAAAAAAGAACAAGGTCAGTGGGAAGCAGAGCTAAGAGCTGTAGAGAGGGAGAAAGAAGCCCCACAATGTCTTTTAAGCCCTGGGATTCAGCCAAGCTTAAAACCCCTGACTTTTTGGGTGAGTTAATTAATTGCATTTTATGCTTGAACTTGAAATCATCTTGCTTCTATGACAAAAATAAACCTCAGGAGGGCATCTGCCACTCTGTTCAAGCAGCCAACTCAGAAGACTAAATTACAATGTATTCTGGTTATAGATAATTTATTAAGGTAAATATCCACTTTATCACCCACACTGTACAAGATAGACATCATTCATGGTCTAGCAAAATTACAGATAACTCATCCTTCCTCCCTTGACCTCATGTAGAACAAGATTGTGAGTAGTAAAGGGGAGAATGTTCCCATTGTTTGCATAAAAGGAAAGGAAATGTTGGGGTAGATTGGGAGGTGGGGTATGGGTTTAGTGGCAACATGTGGGGTAGAAATTGTTTTCATTTGGAAAAATAGTAGCTAGGCAAATCTCAAGCAACCTGGCACAATACTTGCCTTGATTAAAAAAAAAAAAAACAACCCCAAATTCAAAATAAAACATCATAGCTAAAACACAAGAAACTCAGAGTCAAGCAGTTGACCTTGGAAATATTTCCAGAAGAAAACACTATAACTCACACTCTAGTCTCCTAGAGAAGGGAAATGCCCAAAAAACCAGGCAGATCCCCAGTTCTAAAGTTTTAGGGGTATCATGTGGGTCTTTGTGTTTCAGCTCTCACTCCATGCTTTATGCACATTATACTTTCACCTAAATAACAGTAATAACAACAACCTGATACATCTTAGGAAACAAAGTTCATTTTACTTAGGATTGCAAGACTGTCTTCAACAAAAGATATAGAACAATGATTTATTTTCACTCTTACAACTTGTTATTGAGAGGTGTATAATAATAACTATAAATACCTCCATTTTTCCAGCTGGATTTCTTTTTTAAGTCACTTGGGCAAAAACAGACCTCTAGAAAGACTAAGATCTGGACAGCAAGGCAGACATTCAGAGACTGGAACCAAAACAAAGACCTGTTTACCAGGCATGAAGCACAAAATCAGAGCCAAGATTAGCAAATGTGAGTTGGTGCAAGGATCCAGTGAATTAGTTTCCTATTACTTCTGTAACAAATCACCACAAATTTAGTAGCTTAAAACAGCACAAATGTATTATTCTACAGTTCTGGAGGTCAGAAGTTCCAAAATTAAGGTGTTGGCAGGACTGCATTCTTTTTGTAGGGGATAGGGGATTTTCATTTCCTTGCCTTTTCCAACTTCTATAAGGACCTGTGTGATTACCTTGGGCCCACGCAGATAATCCAGAATGATTTTCTGAATTCACGATCCTTAATAACATATGCAAAGTCCTTTTTACCATGTGTAGTAACATATCCACAGGCTTTGGAAATTAGGACATGGAGGGAGAGTGTATTTTTCAGTCTACAACACCCAGATTTATGGCTGCATTCCTAAAACCTGTCCATCCAAGCCTCTGAATGGTCCTAGGCTTGAGTGTGGACTTGACCTGGCAGGTAGGGTCACGTCACCTGGGTTGGGGCCAGAAGAGAAGTAGGAGTTGGAGATCAAACAAAACTCCATGAGTGTAGCTGCAAATTCAGTGATAGATTGCTTTTAGCCTCCAGCCTGCTAAGATGGGTGATTGTAGAGGGTTCTGCTAGATTAACTTTTTAAATAAAATTATATGAAGTCATTTTCACTGTCTAGCCAATATATACTGTGATTCAGTTTATGATGTTTTGGGGAAAAAAATGGACTTTGGAACCATAGACTTGATTTTGAGTCCTGGTTCTTATATAATATTTATAACCTTGCCACCTTGAACATTACATACATTCTCTCAATTTCCATTTTCTCATTTGTAAAATGGCAATAATAATTTCTGCCTCATAGAATTGTTCTGAGGGCTAAATGTAATAATTATGTAAAGTGTTTACTTACCACACCGCCTGGCATATAGCAGGCATATAGTTACAGCCTTTCTTGCTTTGAAGCACGTGAGCCTTCTGGTTGTTTTGGCAGGAGGTTGCATTTTAGAAACCATCTGAATTTTTATTGTTAGTCAAGAAGCTCCATTTTTATTTTTTCCTGTAAAGTCTTTCTTTTCTTGAAAGTGGGAGAATTTGTAAATTTCTGATTATTTGAACTTTTCTTTCACCTCTGCATTCAGACAAGTCTTGACTCCAAAGTTATTGGTGAAACTCGCCAGATAAATGCAATTAGTTTGAGAACTGTTAGTTTGAATAAAATATTCATCCTTTTCTTTTTTTACAAAAATCAATTTCCTGTATTCATATTGATAGAATACTGGACTGGATGACTGCAATGATACTGGTTCACTTTTATAGCAGGTTTCCAATTCTTCAAAGAATCCCTTGGGAAATATATTGACAACTTCCTGTAGTCCAGTTGTTTGTTGTAAACGCCTCTCACATTTCCAGTGATATGGGAAATCTGTTATTTCTAAAAGCGTTTTGTGTTATGTCCTTGCTTGAACAAACTTTAGCTTCCTCGTGAAGAAAACATATTGTATATTTACCATAAAGCTCTCAGCAACTTCCTTAAAATTTTACTCTTAAAAAAAATATTGGTTTTAGCAACTTGACAACTGATGTTTTGAAAATAAAATTATAAAGCTTGTCTTAGTCAATAATAGATAGTTGACTAAAGTCTATTTTAGCTTCAGAGTTCACAGACATCAATGAATATTGTTGCAGAATAATGAAGCCTCTTGCGGGGATCTATTGCTATTTATTGTAATATAAATAAGAACTACCAAGTTTTGGACACTGCTGTTCATTCAACTGAATTTTGAATAGCATGGTCTCCAACTGTCTGCATTCTGCCTCCATGACTCTTCAAGCAGAGCACCAACAAAATTCTCAACGAAATGAGAAGGGTTTGGTATGTTTAAATGAACTGTTGCTTTTCTGAAATGAGTGCATCCCTGCTTTGCTTACCCAAATGGTAAAAGCATGACTATAGATTGAAAATTGCTCCTTTCATTTGAGAAAATTAGCTATGCAATTTCTTTTGCTAGATCATTTTCCTGGATCATTAAAATTATCAAATGTAGTTCAGTTGAGAGGCAAATAAGAATCCTTTGTGGGAAATCCCACATAATGGAAGATTACACAGCATCTAAAAAATTCCCAAATGTTCTTTGTTGAGACAGATGGTGAAACTATTCAGTGTAAGCTGCAATGCCTCCATTTGTAATATTTAAACATCTGAACAGTGATTGATGAAGCTTCTTTAGTAATGCAATCATTTCATCAAAACTCTTGTTCTTCACACTCCAAAATACCTTCTCTATATTGTTTCACTGAAAAATAAAATGAAAGTTTCACAGCATGTGAATCCTAAGAAGAGTAATTTAGAACATCAAAATTTTCAGTGGGCCCCAAAGCAACCATTTGAGGTCTGCTCAAGTTTCGTTGCGGAGGTTGGATTCAATTGTTTGCCAAGACTATTTGAAAATGAATTTATATTGCCAGCTGCTGTCCAGCTTTTATTGCCAAATAAAACACATTATGTTATTATAACTAAAAAATGATATAAATAACTTTTCCCTTTCTCCTGTAGCCTACAGGAGAATAGGAGGGTACCAAAGAGGAACAAGTTAAAACAAAAAGTCAAAGGAAAAAAAAGCTAAAGATCACAATGTTGCGCAAAATTCAGGGTTCTAAAAATAATAATATGCAGTTCAGAGAATCAGGCCAAATTCAACTTTGCTTTTGTTGTTAAATAATATATAATGGAGTTTTTAACAACACAACATTATATCTTTTCTTTCTTTCTTTTTTTTAATGTATAAAATCAAATCATTTATAATCATGGCCCTCATGATTGGCTATTCAGTGACATGTGTAATCCCTAAGAAAGTTGAACTGGTCCATCAAGGAAAGGTGAGTTACCCATCTCTTACAATGTTACTGGGTAATGTTTATTTTAACTGTTGTCCAGTCTTGCCTGAGTCCTGGAGAATAAGAAACTAAAATTTGTTTCTACTTCTTATTCTCTTATATATACCTCCTTCTTGAGCCACTCAGCACTCAGAGGTAAACTGATAATAATCAAGTTTGCAAGATGATTGTCTGAACCTGGAACACTTGTATATGCAACACCAGCTTATCTTTCTCCAGAAGCACAATTACCTAAGAAATAAAATTATAATCAGAATTTCAATTTATTAGTTAATAAAAATTAATAGCTGTTACAGGGACAACAAATTTTAAAATGTTAATTCCCTCTCTATCAGAACAACATTGGAAGCCAATTAATTATTAGAAGGTTCACTATTAATTTTTGTATTAGTTAGGGTGTAGGCTAATGTATTATATCATAGAGACCCCAGAATACCAAGGCTTTCATGTAACGGTCTAGCCTGGACTACCATGCTCCAGGAGGGCATCTAGTAATCTAGATTCAGGCTGTGGTAGCATTGTGTTATCTCTCAGGAACTGCCTTTGTTGACCCTGCTGGAGCTGTCTCACAACCATGTACATCCTCCAGTTGGAGGCAAGGGGGAAAGAAAGAGAATGTAGGGGTGAGGTGGGGGAGGGATTCATCTTTATTTTAAAACTATGACCAGGAATATTACAGAATACTCTGCTCACATCTCATTGCCCTAAATATTGTAACGTGGCCACCTTAGCTGCAACGGAGGCTGGAAAATGTAGTCTCTAGGGAGATGGCCATATGTCCTGCTAAAACTCAGCTGGGGTGCAGAGGTGAGTGGTTCTGTTACTAAGAGGACAATTAGCAGTCTCTCCCAGAGTATGGTTTCTGAACAAGCAAAGTTAGTTGAACTAAATGCTTAATAGAATCAGGCTATCATAGGCTGTTCCAGCTATAATAGGTTAGAGTAATCAGCCTCCTTCTTCCTTCTTCCATTGATTTGTGATGTCTCTTTTGGCATGAAATGAGCATAATATTAATATATAAAATATCAACAACAATCATTGTACCTACCTCTTGAGGTTGTTCTTAGGATTAAATTCCGTTAACATATATCTTACACTTATAGTAGTGCTTGACACAGAGAAAGAATGAAATAAATGTTAACTATTATTATTACTATTATTTAGCACTGTTATGTATGTTTAGGACATATAATAGGCTCTGTTACTAGACTATCAGGCTCTATTAACCATACTACATGTTCTTCTTTTATAAGTACATTATTTGAGGAACTACAGTTTTGTAGTCACTCTTTTTAAAAAAATAAAAGCCAACCCAGATGCCCATCAATACATGAGTGGATTAATAAAATGTGGTATATGTATACAATGGAGTATTACTCAGCAATAAAAAACAATGGTGAATTAACACACCTGGTATTATCCTAGATGGAGCTAGAGCCCATTCTTCAAAGTAAAGTATGACAAGAATGGTACTAACCAGTTGGTACTAACTGATCAATACTTATGTCACACATGGAAATAATATTCATCGGGGTTGGGCAGGTGGGAGGGGGTGGAGGGGATGGGAAAACTCTCACCTGATGGGTGCAGGGTGCACAGTTTGGGGGATGTCCACAATTGTAGCTCTGACTTGGGCAGTGCATAGGTAATATATATAACCAAAGTGTTGTACCCCCATAATATTCTGAAATAAATTTTTTTAAAAAGCCTATAGTTATTCTGACATGGTTATTTTGTCACTTTAAAATTGAATTTTCTTTAAAACTATATATTTATTTAAATATATATAGTTAAAATATTTAGTTTTATTATTCATAAATTCCATTCATTTAGATCAACATACTAATAAACTCAAGAAGCTCTCAGACAACAGTATTTATCTTTAGAAATCGCATGATCCCCAAAATATTATGGTAGCATTTCTTGTTTTACTAAACCCCATGTTGTTCACTGGCTTACTTGCCTACTGGCTGCAGATATTATTGCCATTCCATTAGTGAAGAAAGTGGGACCACAAGTGCTCAAAATATGGATCCATAATACATCATTTAGCCCCATTCTTGGTCTTGGATAAATATATGAATATCTGATACGGTTTGGCTGTGTGGCCCCTCCAAATCTCATGTTGGAATTTGATCCCCAGTGTTGGAGATGGGGCCTGGTGGGAAGGATCTGGGTCATGGGGCAGATCCCTCATGAATGGCTTGGTGCCCTCCAGGAGGTAATGAGTGAGTTCTCACTCACACAAGAGCTGGTTGTTTGAAGGAGCTTGGCACCTCCTCCTCCCTCTCTTGCTCCCTCCCTCACCATGTGGCACGCCTGCTCCCCCTTCACCTTCTGCCTTGATTGGAAGCTCCCTGAAGCCCTCACCAGAAGCAGATGCTGGCACCATGGTTCTTTTATAGCCTTCAGAACCGTGAGCCAAATAAACCTCGTTTCTTTATAAATTACCCAGCCTCAGGCATTTCTTTATAGCAGCACAAAACAGATTAATACATTATCTTTGTGACCAAATTTCTCCACAGTAAAATGGAATGGAAACTCTTGTACTTGTGTTATTCACCAGACTACCAAAGATCAATGTCTTAAAGTCTTGGGCCAAGAGATAAAGTTGTTTTGATGTTTAAGATGAATAAAATGTTCCTCCCGCTTTCCAATCCCTTAACCAGGTGTCAGATTCTACCCCTCCCCCTCCTCTCTTATCTGTTTATGTTGTTTGGTTCCTCTCTGCCTTGTATTTTTATTGTCTTCTTCTACTGGCTATTTCCCAGCAATATTTAAATATGCTCATATAGCTCCTCCCATTAAAACAAACAAATTAAAAAGTGCTCTGCTATGGTTTGAATGTTTGTTCCCTCCAAAACTCATGTTGAAATTTAATGACCACTGTAACAGTATTAAAAGGTGGGATTTAAAAAGGTGATTCAGCCATAAGGACTTCACATTCATGGGTGGGTTTAATGACTTTATAAAAGGGCTTTCAGGAATGAGTTATCTCTCTGTGTTCTTCTGCCATGTGAAGAACAGCCTTCCTCCCCTCTGGAGGATGCAACCAGACACCAAACCTGCTGACATCTCAGGTATTCTGTCATAGCAGCACAAAACAGACTAAGATGCCTTCCTTCAACTCTACATTTCTTTATAGCTCCTGCCCTATCATTACATTCACCTCCCTTTCAATCTAACTCCGTCCCTACCAGTACACGAAACAAATCAAAATGATACTTTTCCACTTCTATTGTATTTGTCTTCTTTTGCAAGTGTAGACTCTGTTGAATGTTCCCTCCTTGAAATACTGTCTTTGCTTCACTCATCTGTTTTTTCCTCCTGTATCATTAGCTATTCTATGTCAGTATCCTTTGTGAAGTCCTCTTCTTATTGTTTAACTGCTTTTGTCTCACACTGTACTCTCTTCTCACTCCACAGTATCCCTAATGATCTCATTTAATCCCAAAGCTTCAGTACAGCTACGACCATGAAATCTACATCTCAAGCTTAAATCACTATTAAACTTCACATCTATATATCCAACTGCCCACTGCATATTTTTTTGTGAACATCCCAAAGTCATTTCACATTTAACAACTGCAAAACTCAACTCCTAGTGTGCTCTTTCTCTGTTCTTCCCAATCTCAATTTCACCATCCACCCAGTTGCCCAAGTTGGAAACCTGGAAGTCACCCTCAATTCCTTTTTCTGCATCACTATCAACATTAAATCAAGCATGAGGTCCTGCTGATTATATCTCTCAAACGCATCCCCAATCCAACCACTTCTCTCTATTCCTACTACCATGAACCTGGTCCAGGTCACTATTTCTGCCTGGGTCACTGCCATAGCCTCCTTACTAGTCTTTTGGCTTCCAATATGGTTTTTGAAATACCTTCATCTCAATGCAGCCAGTGTTGTGTTACCATATCTGATCATGCTACCACTGGCTTAAAACCCTTTAATGAATCTCATTGCCCTTATAACAAAGCCCCACTCCATAATATGGCTCACATGATTTCCAAAGCTCTTTGTGAGCTTACTCCTGCTCACCTGTACAGCTTTATCTCTTACTGCTCGACTGCTCCCAGTTCATGTTCCAATCATGAGGAACTTCTTTCAGTTCTCTGAACATATCCTGCTCTCTCATGTGTGGGCCTATGAACCATGTTTTGTGTGCTGTTCCCTCTGCATGAGGCCTCCCCCCATGTAGTTAACTTCTACCAAACCTCAGGTCTCAGCTTTTTCCTCCAAGAAGCCTTCCAGGTAACTTCTCCTTCTATACATCCTTATAACACCCTGTATACTTTCTCAATATCCATCATGATCTCTTAAAATTGCCTGCTTACTTGTCTGCCTCTATCATTAGACCATGAAGCCCTGTGAGAGCAGGGATTTAAGTTTTCTTGTTTACTCTTATACCCCAGCTCAGTGCTTGATACATTATATAGACTCAAGTATTAGTTAACTGACTGAGTAACTGACTGAGGAACCAGCCTGGCCCATGGAGGTAGTTTACAGGGCAGAGGAAGGCATATTTCTGAGCAGCCAAAAGGCAGTGGAAGGTTCGTGAGCCATATGGAAGAGAGAATGGGGTGCCGAAAGGAGCAGCTGTGGGTGTTCAAAGAGTGGACCACAACTATGTCACAAACTTAGTCAGAAGCTCCACGAATGTAGATAAGTAAATATAAAGAAAAGAATCTTCAAGCTGGTTAGAATTAGGAAATATCTGAGCTTAGTAAGCAACCGATTTGCATAGTTGACCCAGTTCTTTTACTGAGGGTAGAAATTAAGTGTAGTTTTATCCCCTCCCCCATCACCTAAGGAAATTCTGGCTCTGGGAGAGGTCCACTCCTATCCTAGGAAGAACTTTGCAAATTTTTTTGGCATATGATTATGAATTATACAACATGAACCTTAAGACGGGCCTGAGAATGCTATGTGTCATTTTGGCACACTGGCTTTGCATCCCAAAGAGGGAAAATGTCAGCCTGTGAATTATATTCATAAATATACCAGGAGACACGTCTCTGTAGAACCTGGCATGGCTGTAGCTTGGCATATCTGCAGTCAGGAATAACACAAGAGACAGGGTGCCTTTAGGGAGTATTCCTTGCACATTCGAGCTCTCAAAGGGCTGAAAACTCCTACGGACACATTTTTCTATTCCCTTCTCCAATATCAAATAGAACTCCAAGCTTTGAAGAGTAGAAGATAGTAGTTTTATCCCATCTTCTCAGGAACTCCCTGTGGGAGGAAATTAACAGGGAGGCAGATTTCAGTGCAACATATGGAGATTTTTACCACCCTCAGAGCTGTCCAAAGTGAGAGTAAACTAACTGCCTCACAAATACTGAAATTCACTTCACTTTTAGCAGAAAAGGAGAAACTAGATCTTAGTCTTCAGCAGTGATTTTGGATGGAGGGGATGTGATGACCTCTAAGTTTTATTCTGATTATAAAATTCCATGATGTAATTTTTTCTTGATGACTCAGAGGAACATAATGAATATGAATGATTGTAGTGTTCAGTGATGCAGTGAGGTGCTTAGGGTCCGTGAGGTGAATTCAGGCGGATTTTCCCATAATATGTTCCTCCAGACAGCAGTGCTTTTGTTGTTAATTTGTATCCTACCTCCAAGTTTGTCCATGCCCCTGCCTAGGCTGGTCAGCTAACACACTACATATTGTCTCTACATCTGAATGGAAATCCTTGGTGAACAGGAAGCAAATCTTATTTTGGTACATGAGCATTCCATAAGTATAGCGCTTAGTGAAAATTTGGTAAATGAATGATGAGTTATTTCTTAGGAGAGAAAGCTACTCTTTTATTTTCCAGAGTTTAGAAAGGATTGCGTCTCCATTCATTCACCCAAAACACAAGCCACACAGATTCTTTGCCCTTCTCTGAGCATAACACCTTGTGTTAAACTCTTCCTGTGTCTTGAAATGTTAGCTCTCTCTTTCCTGTCTTCCAACTGCTTATTCATCAGTTCAATTCCCATTTAAATATCTCCTCTGGGATGATTTCTTTGGTTATAATTAACTACTGCTCTTATGTGCTCCTATAATTTTAAACATACTTTTATTACAAACTTTAATATTTTATCATAACTATTTGTTCCCATTTATTTCTCCAGTTAATTCTGAGAGCTTCTTGAAGACAGAATAGCCTACCCACAGAACAATGCCTAGCACATGGTAAGTAGGTGCTCAGCACTTACTGGATGACTGAGTGAGGCAAATTAATGTGTCCGCCTCTGGCAAAGAAAGCATATGGCTTTAAGGCATTCATCTCAAGGGGCATTTTTACCCACTTCCTAATTCCCAACTTTGTTCTAGATCTAAAAGTCTGACATCCGAATTAATGAGTCACATATCTTACTACAATGAGGTTTACTGGAGGTACACACAGAGAGACAGAGGAACACATGCACACACACATGCACACACACATCCTCAAACATCCCTATTAAATTTTAAATATTTTATATTTTGACATATTTTGAGAAAACTATTTGTTATCAAGGATCATATTTTTATGAGATAAATGCATTGTAATGAAGCCAATTTCTTATTAGATTTAAACTGATCATAGAATTATATAAGGTAGTCTAGCAGACAGCTTCAGGCTCTAAATTTGAAAGAAGGTGCAACTGCAGAGGAAATTTATCTACGATATAGTGAGTTATTGGAGCCATTAATATATAAATACATTTGATGTGGGCCACCACATACTCTGCAATCAAGGATGCAAACACTGTCTCTTTCCATCATCTGCCATCAAATCATTTCAAATATTATGTTCAAGGAATAGTTTGTCTCAGTTATTGAAAAACAGTTATTAATTTAATTACGTCTGTATACCTTTACTATGAAAATAAAATTATAAAAGGTGAACTTGGAGCCTTAAAAAAATAGTTCTGTTAATTAATTAATCCACATCAATTGTCACATAATAAATGTGACTATATCAGATTATACCATTTTCCTCCCTTACTGATTCACTGCTGGGAACTCATGAGATAATTTTTGACACCTAAAATATTGTTGGCCATTCTGTCATAGGCAGGAGGAACAGGTACAGATAGCTTTTCACCATCGTCACACCCACCCTGGCTCACCCACCACTGCAGTCTTTCTGAGCCAAGGGAGTTGTGGCCCATAGACCTTGTCTTACTATTTAAGGACACCAGTGACTGAAATGTGATTCCATGTCATTTAGGCCAATGGGGGAACTTGACAAGGGAAAAAAAAATCAGATATTTCTTCTTCATCATTTACACAAAACCACGCATTCCTAATCAGGGATTTACAGTCACATAAGATATTTCCAATTGTGTCAGAGAATAGTTTTCAAAACAAAAGCCATTAATATTCAGTGGGTTTTTTAAAAATTTCACTTTTAGAGCACTTCTTAGATAAAGTAGTGGCTTTTGGATGAGGATAATATAACACTAAAGATATATAATATACTTGTACAACAAGAATAAATTTTATATAAGTAAAAGATAGGATTTAGGATTTCTTGCCAATTTGTCTTAAATAGATGATTTAAATAGATGATTGTCATTATGACTAACTTTTTCACTTAGGATTTTAAAAAACTAGCTTATAAGTTGCTTTTTTGAGTAATTTCAAGACATTCAAATTGAAAAGGTAAAATATCTTATAGGTTAGTGGTAGTCTTTAACTTTTTAAAAGTTTGTCAAATTTGTAAATTGATTGATTATAGCTCAGAATAAATTTTTCCTAAGTAGATAATGTTTTACATGGGGTTGGTCTACAGGTCAATCCATAGAAATGTTTTTAAAGTGTAGTGTACATGAAATCCCACTAAGTTTTGTTAAGCCCTCAGTACTGCAAAGATTATGCAAAGATTAAGATGTCGTTACACATGATTCAAGATAATATATTGCTGTTCTTTCACAACAACACAAAATTTATCTACATCCCCAAATCAAAACAACCCTTTAAATTTTCTGACCACAAACATTTTGGATACATGTATTCAAAGGGGAGATGGATTCTTTTCATTTCTTGTGCCACAGCTGCACTGGTGCCCTCAGTAGGGACTTAGCGGATTGCATGATCATGTGCTGAGCAATCACACATAGCAATGCTGTAGACAAAAATGGATCCTTGATTCCACATTGGGATGCTGGAGCACATCTACTTCATGATATGAGACAAGGTCCTGTTCCACACTGTGCTGTGGCATTGCAGGGGTTCCACTGACCTCGGATGGGGGCATCTACAAGGAGTGAAGAACTGTGGTGGGATCTGATGGAGAAGGAAAGGAGCTCTGGGACAGGGGGGACATCGGGCTGGGGGAATGGCAAAGAAGGAAGGAGATAAGATCACTTATTCTACACAGGACAGCCAGACCCTCTGGTGCTCCTCGTTGGATATTTTCCAAAGATGACACGTTGGAGAGGTTTTTTCTTCCTTTATCTTTCCCAGGATCCCTCCACTGTCCATCTCAATGTTGTTTCAAATCATATATTTGCCTTGGCCACCAACGGGTAATAAGGCAAAGTGGAGAAACACTGACCTGAACCTGCAGAAGAAGGGGCAGTAGATAGAAGGAGGGGAGAAGCTGGAACTGGGAGAGAAGTTCAACCGTAAGCAGAGTCTACAGCAGAAAGGAGGTGGAGTGAGCTGTGACAGCAGAAAAGGAGCTCCTGGGTGATAGGGGTGGGGAGGGAATAAGTGCAAGGGGGTCTGTGAGTTTCGAGGTTACCTCTACAAACACTGGCAGAGTAACTCTTCCTCTACTCTGTGAGTATTGGAGATTTCAAGGCCATATTCTCACCATTTAAATTCAGTGATGACCATGGAAGACTGCACATCCAGGTAAGGGTTGTCACATTGGGGTCCTTTAATGTAGACATACTGAAGAAGAAGCAATAGAATGTGCGTGGCAGACATTCACTGAACTAATAATGGTCAAGAAATCTGAGTTTTAGCCTCAGCCTTGCCCCACTAACTCTGTGCATAATTTTTGAGTAAGTCTCTGGACTTCATTATCAGTGTATTAGAGGGAGGAACAGAAGTACAACATCTCTAAGAACTCTTACCACTCTTCTGCAAGCAAGTTTTCTATTTCTTGGCTGAGCAAACACAGTTTTTCTGGATTACTAAGCAATCCATAGGCAATGATTCCAAAATGGAATGACATTCACTGAGGCATTGAACAATAGATCCCATTAATGAGTCTTTGAAAGTAAGGAAAATCCTAACCTGTAACCACAGAGCCACCTGCAGATGTCAAATTGCTATTTTCCTATTTAATAATTTCTACATGTAAAGTCTTATCCCTATTTTAAATACTAGTATTGGTATAATAAGGCAATGTTATTCAAAATAGACTTAAGCAAATAGTCACAATACTCCTAATTTCACTGATAGAATTATTCACTAGAACAGCAGAAGTCAGTTTAGCAACTGCTTTATCCCCATTCTTTAAAGAATTTCCCACTATGGAAGTCATTGTGCAACTCCAATATTATCAAAGTAATTTTCATCCATTACAAGGTATATTCTAAAATCTTTATTATGATTTCATTACCTTTCATGAATCACAAAATCTTTCTGAAGTTTTAAACCAAAATGAGATATGAGAATGACTTGCTTTTCTGATAAAATATTATCTCTACGTTAAAATGAAAGCCAACATTTATTAAACATTTATTTTGTATAGGTTCTATGCCAGCCAGAACCTAGCGGCCCCAAAGAGGCAGGCAAGCATTATTATTACCTCTATGTTATACCTGAGCATTTGAACCACTTCATATAGGACAAATATTTGGTAAGTGGCAGAACTGGGATTTTACCCAAATCCATCTGATTAAATAAAATTATTCAACAGAGGGAAAAAATGCTGGTTATTTTCTGGGGTTTAAAATGCTTCGATTCAGGTCCTGGTTTGCCCACTGATGTGCTATAACACCCAGGTATGAATAGCCATTAGTACCATGGAACCTGACTTGGGGGCCCCCAGAATGTCCTCTGCCTGTAGATCTGAGATGTCCCTAAATGACAGGGAGTCATTAACTCCTATGGGCTCCTTGATACTCTGCCTTCATGATCTATCCTTTACCTTTTGAGATGTAGAAGCCAGTAAAATTTCTCCTACATCTTCTTCAGAGAGGCTGTGAGAAATTTAGATCCTTTATCCTCACAGATTCGTGAGAAATCCTTGCCATTTGAGCCAGTTTCCACTAGGGTGAAAATCGGTGTCTCTGTTTGGTTTGGGGACTTCTGGTACACTCTTATTTCTTAGGGCAAGAAAGGCCAGTCCACAGAATTCACTTATGTTAGAGTTACAAAATATATGACCTGGTTTTGAGGCCAGTCTGTGGGACTCTGAGTCATGAGGTTGGCAATTTAGCAGCCGAGACGTGGCTTCAGATTGGTAAAATTCAACCTGAGAGTAAACGGCACAGCGACCTCTGGCACTGTCAACTGTCACATTTTTCCTTTTTAAATAATGACAAAATAGTTCATATATTGTACTTACAATATTAGCTCAACATACTCAAGTCAACAGAAATATAACTGAAGGTTAACCATGCAAATCTTCAGTGTTAGTTAACTTTAAAAATCTAAAAGTACCTGTTTCCTTATTTGATGGTGAGACGTATAAGTCATCATAGTACAAAATTAGTCATGACTGAAAGACTAGCTTTCAATAATTACATTCATGATAAGAATAATGCTATTACCATAATATAAATCTGCTCAATAAAGGGCATTACTCACACAATTTTACAGTACAAAGATATCAATGTTTCAATACATGTTTCTCAGCTACTCCTTCAGAACAGGGATATTCTTTTTCTTAAATACCTTGAACATTAAAAAGTTCACACCTCGTTATAGTCCTTCACTTTTAATTTTTCTCCTAGAGAAAATCCCTTCACATGTATTATTTATTTTACATTAGCATTCATATTTTTATTTAACATTAACTATATGATTAATAAAAAAACTGCAAAGCTTAAGTTAATATTAGTGTTTGATAGTATGACATGCATTGTTTGTGTTATGGAATCATACTAATTTTCAGTCAAATTCTCTGATATGTATTCACATCATTCTTTTTTGCAATGAGTTTGTATAATAATTTATTAGTTACTAATATTGACAGCTTTACCGATTCTCAGGGTTTAATTAAAACACTAAATGATATATAGGACATAAAAACACACACAAACATACACAGTACTGTGATTTTAGAGTCAGAGAAACCTGCAGTAAAATTCTATATAAATCACTAATTAGCTGTGTGAGCTCATGGACTCTAATAATTTCTGTAAAATACAAGCACTGGTCCTTCCCTCTGTAGAGAACAGAGGAAGGTTCCATATCAATGAGGCCACCACAAGGTCCTCTTCCTTGAAACTCTATGCCATGATTTTTAGGGTACACTGCTTCACTCTTTACTAAGTTTTTATTATTACTATTATCTCCTCCTTTTGAATCCATTTGCTACACCAACAATATAGTTATCTTTATGAAATATAAAAGAGATTTTGTCTCTCTCCTGCTTAAAACCCATCCATCTACCTGTCTAACCATTCCTTTATGTATTCTTTATCATATTGTTTCAGGTCATTTCAATGGTGTTTGTTTATAATTCAGCTTCATAGTTTGATATTATTTAATATCTTATATGATTCAAAGGGAAGTACAAGTCATAAAGTCATTTTTCTGTTCTTTTCCATAAAGATATTTTCCATTCTTCATAATTTAAAGGAAAGTTATATTGGACTATGAAGCCTGCACCTGCACTAATCATTTTGTGACCTATTCAAGTTCTTAGATTTAGATATAATTAGCTAAAATTAAATAAACCATGCCTGCATCATAATTTTTTTAAAATACAGCATAATAAGTCATTGCAAAATGAACCTCTTACACATCACGTACAAGTAATTCTGGTTTTATCATATCATAAAAAGTTTAAATATATGGAGATGCTCTTGTAGGAGTGCAGACGTGAGTACAGATGCTTAATGTTTGTTTGATTGTTCATGCATTTATTTGTTACCAGAAAAGTTTGTACTGGATTCTCTTATATGATCTTTATTCTGTCATTCCAGTATTGAAAGGTTCACTCATATATTCTAGACCTAGTCTAAAGGAGGCCAAGGTCCTGCAATGCCACAACCACTAAAGGGAAACATAGGGTTTTGACTTCAATATATAACACAATACAAATTCAGGATACAGTGCACTAGAATACACTAGAGATTAGTTTGTATTGTGATATCACAAAAACAAAATAAGAAAAAAATAACCTTTAGAGTATAATTTACTTAGGTTCTCAAACTCTCAATGCATTAAAAATATGCATCAAAATTAGTTTACTCTGCTTTTCCAAAACAGAAACATCTATTCTACTATTAACTATGACAAATATATTCAGACTCTAATCAATCCAGTCATTTATACTCAAGGAAGTAGCACATTGTGGGGAACCAAAAGCATATTCCCCAGAGAGGAGTTTAGTTTCCTCCTACCCTGCTGATATTGAAAATGGGTACAAGGCCCACTGTTGGACAATATTGTGGGCTTTTGTCTTCCCTCTTTGCACTCTCTTCTTTCTTTTTCAGTGGTGTTATTCACAGCTCTTGCTTCAGAGTTGTTCTCCAGATAGATCACATAGGTTCAGATGTAAACAACTGAACAGAGAGCTTAAATATTTCAAGTTTTCCAGAGATGTGCCCATTAATAGCAGAACATAAATCTTAAATCAAGAGAAGAGCTTCTCAAAAAACTCCCAGAAACACCTGAAATCCTTGTGGAAAAGGTACATTCCTAAAGCCACCTCCTGCAGATTTTGATTTAATAGATCTCTGGTGGAATCAAGGAACCCAGGCGGCTCAAAATTAACCAAACTTGGAAAACATTAACCTAAAAAATGACTCTTTGGTTGTAGATTTCAGGCATCAGTGAATAAGTCACTGGTTATTTCTGACAAGGCTGTCGTAGGATTGAGGTCATGGTTTTAAAAATGTTTACTCCAGGGAATTGGGGAGCTAGGTTGGTATGTTTTGCAATTTCAATACAAAATAATTGCATTGATCATCTTTAAGATTTAACTTTCCATTTGCTGCTTTAGCAAGCTTTTTCCTAACAAATAATAAATGAAGGACCTCTCACAGGAGCTAGTATTTCCTGCCACTTAAAATTAAACGTAGCTACAAACATTAAAACAACTTCCATTTAGGACCATTTTATAAATCAGAAGCTAGCCTCTAGTGTTTAATAAGACATTTAAAAAGAAACCTGTGCTGGAAGTCAGCATTTTAATTTTCAATATGGAGAATAAGGATGGAAATAAAAATGATTATGGAAGCAAATTGAATGTGACATGGGAACGATTTACAGTCTCTTGGGAAATAATGGTTGGGAAGGATTATTACTAGAGAATTTTGGCTTATTTTCCTGTTTCTGAGATTTGGGACACTAGATTTAACCTTTATGTTATGAACCATAGACTACAGAGCTACTTTCTCTTCAACATTCATGTAATATTAAATGAGTTTGACCTCGTGTGAGACCCAGGAATACGTGGGTGAGAAGACTATTCCACTCTGCATCCATAGTATCAAGAACTTTAACTGAGTGATAAAGAAAATCTGAAAGTGGTATGTGATTATTTCATTTGTTTACATATTCCCAGAATTTAGAGTTATAAAATATGTCACATTCAACTCTCCCAATAGGAAAATAGTCTAGTAAGATTGGGTGGTTTTATTGTTCATTATTATTGTTGTTTTATGAGCATAAACTTCATTTAAAGAGTGGGAATAAAATAACATTCAAGTCATCTGTGCTTCTTTATATAACCAAAGACATAGTAGCTCTGAACTGGCCATCAATTAACTTTGTAGCTTGGGAAAATTTCAGCCCTTAGATCAGATTGCAGTTTCCTCACTTGTAAAATGAAAGTTGGATTAGACAAACTGTAGTGTCCCTTGTAGCTGTACCATGGTGTGGAGTGGCTTGCCCTGACGCCTGGTGCAGTCGTGATGGTGGCAGTGAGGGTTGTTTACAGAAGCTGTATGAGGAAGTGTTTACACATCATACACAAATGTACTACGTCATCCTGCTGAGTCACATTCATTTCTTAGCACTTTACTTACATTAATTCTTTTAATCCTCACAAGAAAACTTTAAAGTAGACACTGTTAATATTGTTGTTTCCATTTTACAGACAGGGCCTGGGACGCACAGAGAGGTTAAGTAACAAGCCCTGAGTCACCCAGCTAGTAACTGGCAGAGTCAATATTTGAATCCAGGCTTTCAGGTTCTAGAGTGCTTGCATGCTTAACCACTATGCTGTATCACCTCTCTGCTACATTGTGTGAAGAGCAAGTTTAGATCTCATTGCTAAAGATGGGCCTGGCTGCAACAGACAGTGTGAGGTCGATACCAACATCCAAATCGGATGATGCCTCCAATTTTACAACCCTCCACAGATCCTTAATAAACTCTTGCATTTGTAAAAACATTACAAGACCACCAAAAATGCTTTCACTGTTTCTAACTTATAAACCAACATGTAATATGTCTATAACTTGCACTTTAACTTTTTTCAAAAGTTCAGGCTAAGTTAAATAACAGCATTGATTTTAATCAGCCTACTGTTGGTCTGTGTTTAATGGAATTCTTTTTATGTTTTACCATTAAATATATTTGGTGTTAATTTCTGAAATGTATGTTTGTGTTTGGGAGTGTGTGTGTTTGTGTGTGTGTGTAATGCTAAGGGTATTTCCTTCTTTTCCTCTTTCCAAGAATTTTTATTAGGAATGGTCATTGAATTTTACCAAATGCTTTTTGGTAGTCATAAATATAACCATACCTTTTTGTTTCCTCTATTACTTCAATTTTAGTATTTAAGGAACATTTTTATTATTGAACCATTTTTACATTCCACAACAGACCATATTCAGCTATTTTTAAATATACATTGAGGAGTATTATTACAATTTTGTAAATACAAAAAAAAAACCAACTTAATCCTACCAAAAACAGTTATATGAACCTGTAATACAGAAGAAACCACTAAGGCAATTTTAAGACCATGTATAAAAGAAATAGCATGTGCCCCTTTCTTCTTTTGTCTTTCAAAGATTAATTTCTTATTAAATTATTTCCTTAATCCCTAACAATATCTAGACTTACAAAACAAAATAAAATACAGCAGACCAACTCTGTGAGAATGTTGCTTTTAGTAAGTCTTCACCAATAGAGCATCAGATTAGAAGGTTGCCTCTCTACATAGGAAGATTTAAGATGTGAGAAGAGACAGCTCAAGACTATAAAGACTAACCCATAATTTTTTAAGAGAGGGTACACTAAGACAGTAAATGGAAAAACTAAGTTTCCCCTCAGTTCAGAGGTATATTTTTCTGTGAAATTCCTTTCTTTTTTATTGAAAATTCTGAAAACTATATATATTTAAGGTATACAACATGGTGTTTTTCTTACATAAGTACACCTTGTGTAATGATTCCCACAATCAAACTAACATATCTATCACCTCCCACAGTTACTGTGGTTTTTTTGGTCTTTTTTTTTTTTTTTTTTTTTGAGGTGAGAAGACTTAAGATCTACTCTCTTAACAAATTGCCAGGATAAAATACATTATTATTAACTACAGTCACCATGCTATATATTATATCTCTAGAACTTATTCATCATAACTGAAAGCTTATACTCCTTGATCCAGATCTCTTCATTTCCTCCTTCCCCCACCCCCTGACAACCACCATTCTACTCTCTCTTTCTCTAAGTTTGATTTTTTTTAGATTACACATGTAAGTGATATCATGCCTTTCTGTGCCTGGCTTATTTCACTTAGCATAATGTCCTGCAGAGTCATCTATGTTGTTGTTGCAAAGGTCAGTATTTCCTCCTTTTTTAAGTATGAATAAATAATATTACATTGTATATGTACTCTATAATTTCTTTATCCATTCATCTTTCAACAAGCTCTTAGATTGTTTTTACATCTTGGCTATTGTGAATGCTGCTGCAACAAACATAAGAATGCAGATATCTCTTCAAGATACTGATTTCATTTCCTTCAGATGTATACCCAGAAGTAGGATTGCTGGATCATATGACAGTTATAATTTTTTGAGGAACAAGGGTACCAAGAATACACAATGGAGAAAGAATAGAATCTTCAATAAGTTAATAAGTTCTTATTTATTAACAAATAAAAATTGTATATACAAAATTATATACACATATTGTGTAAAAAATGATGTTTTGAAATATGTATACACTGTGTAATGACTAAATGAAACTATTTAATATATGCATTACCTCACATACTTATCATTTTTTATGGTGAAAACACTTCAAATCCACTCTCAGCAATTTTTGAAAATACGATATTGTTATTAACTGTGGTCATCATGCTGTATGCTAGATTGCTTGAACTTATTCCTCCTATTTAACTGAAATTTTGTATCCTTATGCCAACATCCCCTCAACCTGGGTAATCACTGCTTCTATGAGTTCAACTTATATGATCTCATAGAAGTGAAATACTGCAGTATTGGTCTTTCTGTGCCTGTTTTATTTCACTTAACATAATGTCCTACAGGTTCATTCATGTTTTGCAAATGGCAGGATTTCCTTCTTTTTAAACAATGTAATAGTATTTTATTGTGTGTACATACCATATTTTCTTTATCCATTCAACTCTTGATGGACACTTATATTGATTCTGTATCTTGGCTGCAGTGAATAATGCTGCAGTCAACATGAGAGTGCAGATATCTCTTCAACATACTGATTTTATTTTCTTTCAATATATACCCAATACTGGGATTGCTGGATCATGTGATAGTTCTATTATAATTTAGGGGGGAATCGCCATACTGTTTTCCACACAGCTATATTAATTTACACTCCCACCAACAGTATACAAGGGGGTTCCCTTTTCTCTACATCCTTGCCAACACTTGTCTTTCATCTTTTGGTAATAGTGTGAGGTAATATATTATTGTGGTTTTAATTTGCATTGCTCTAATGATTATTGATATTAAGCATTTTTTCATATATCTGTTTGTCATTTTTATGTTATCTCTTGAGAAATGTCTATTCAGGTCCTTTGGTTATTTTTTAATCTGATTATTTGTTTTCTAGCTATTGAGTTGTATGAGTTCACTAAATATTTTGGATCTTAATCCTTTATCAGATGTGTGTTTTGCAAATATTTTTTCCCACCCTTTTTCATTTTGTTGATTGTTTTCTTTGTTGTACAGAAGGTTTTTAGTTTGATATAATCCCATACTTATGCTTTTGTTGCCTGTGATTTTAGTGTCATATCCAAAAATGGAGTTTTTTCCCTGTTTCTTTTAGTAGCTTTACAGTTTCAGATCTTCCATTTAAGTCAACTCCATTCATTTTGAGTTGATGTGTGTATATGGTATGAGATGAGGGTCTAATTTCATTCTTCTTCATGTGGATATCCACTTTTTGCCAACACTGTTGAAGAGACTGTCCTTTCCCCATTGTGTGTTTTTGACATCTTTATCAAAAATCAATTGATCATAAATGCATGGATTTATGTCTGGGCTCTTTATTCTGTTCTATTGGTCTATAGTGTCTGTTTTTATGTCAGTAACATGCTGTTTTGATTACCATAGCTTTGTAGTGGATTTTAAAGTCAGGTAGTGTGATGCCTCCAGCTTTCTCCTTTTTGCTCAAGATTCCTGTACATATTCAAGGTCATCTGTGGTTCCATATCAATCATAGAATTGTTTTTTCTATGTGCAAATACCATTGGGATTACATTCAATCTGTATGTCACTTTGGGTAGTATGCATGTTTTAACATTAATTCTTCCAACCCATGAACATGGGATATCTTTCCCTTTATTTGTGTCTTCTTCAATGTCTTTCATCTATTTTTTAATAGTTTTCAGTGTGCAGGTCTTTCATCTTGGTTAAATTTATCCCTATGTATTTATTCATTTTGATACCATTATAAATGGAATTGTTTTCTTAGTTTCTTTTTCAGATAAGTTCATTGTTAGTATATTGAAACCGTACTGATTTTGTATCCTACAACTTTACCAAATGTATTTATTAGTTTTAACAGTTTTTTGGTGGTGCCATTAGGGTTTTCTATAGATAAGATCATGTCATCTGCAAACAGGGACAATTTAACTTCTTTCCAATTCAAATGCCTTTTATTTTTTTTTTCTTGCTTAATTGCTGTGGCTAGGATTTCTAATACTATGTTGAATAGAAGTGGCAATATTGGGCACCCTTGTCTTGTTCCTGATCTTAGAGGAAGAGCTTTCAGCTTTTCATTGTTGAGTATGATGCATTAACTGTGGGCTTATCATATATGGCCTTTATTGTGTTGAGGCACATTCTCTATATACCTCAAAGTTGAAAGTTTTTATCATGAAAGGATGTTGAATTTTGTCCAATGCATTTTCTGCATCTATTGAGATGATCATATGATTTGTAGCCTTCATTCTGTTAATGTAGTATATCACATTTATTGATTTGTGTATCTTGAAACAACTTTGCATCCCTGGAATAAATCCCACTTGATCATGGTGTACAATCCTTTTAATGTGCTGTTGAATTCAGTTTACTAGTATTTTGTTAAGAATTTTTGAATCTATGTTCATAAGGGATGTTGGCCTATAATTTTCCTTCTCTGGTTCTGGTATCAAGGTAATGCTAGCCTTATAAAATGAGTTTGGAAGTACCCCCTCTTCTTCAATTTTTTGGAAGCATTTGAGAAAGATTAGTATAAGTTTTTCTTTAAATGTTTGATAGATTAATTCCTTTCCTATAGATTTCCTTTGCTCCTGGAAAATAGATGGGGGAAATATTAAGCAATTGTTTCCAGGCAAGAGCCGAATTCTTCTCTTTTCTTTTTCTTCTATAATTGCCAGATCCTATAAACAGTAGGCATCAAAATGTGGGTGCTTGTTTTTTGGTGGAAGATTAAGTAATTTTTAACAATTCAGAAGTTGAAAAGCTTCCTCTGAGAACTCCAGACCTGAATGTAAGACAGGATGTACCTCTTTCATGAAGAGAACAGTATAGCATATGGGTTGAAGATATGGGTTTAGGACTCAGCAGCCCAGTTCTGCACTAGCTAGCTAAGCAACTTTAACCTCTCAGAGGGCTCAGTTTCTTCATCTATAAAATGGGTGTAATAATACCCATCTTACCAGGGTGAAGCAAACAATGTAAAGTGATTTGTTCAGTGCCTGGTACATAGTACTCAATAAATGTTAGCTAAATACATATACATATCCACACATGCATACATTATAAAATATTTTCAAAGCTTTCAGAAACAACCAGAAATGGTTTGCTGAATCCTATGTTTCTAAGGATACAGTCAGGTAAGTGCCCTGAGACACAAAATGAATTGTAATATTTGGCTAATCCAACCTTTTACAGCAGTGCTGTAGCTATTAAATAAAAGTTTCAGAGCCAGAGGAATGATTCTTATTATGAAAATTTACTAAAGGGCATGTCCTCCCTAGTGAATAGTCACATTTACAGTTCAACAGAGATCTTCATAGGAGGACCTGACTTCTTTCTGGTTTATAAACTAATTACAAATCTTTGCCATGAGAAAGAGCTCACAGAAAGAGAGAGGAAAATAACACAAATACTTTGCTCCCCCTCAAAGTCAAATGTTACCATATTTAAAATTTAAAATTAAGTATTAATTAAATTAATTATCAACTGATCAAATTAAGTATTATCATTAAATTAATTATTGGTCACATTAAATATTGAACCAAAATGATTCTAAAATTAATTTCACTGAAGTAAGACAGAATATGAAGGCAAGCTGGTGAACCATGATTACCATACTTGGGAGAAGTGGGGTTCATTTTTGGCCTCACCTTTCCAAGCCTGTGGAATCCTTCAGGGATGCTTCTTATCCAAGCTGTGAGATACCAGGTGAGTCACCTATTTCTTTGGCAATTGGTTTCCACCTCTGAGAACTGAGCAGGTTAGGCTGAAAGACTTTAGCTCCCTGGCAACTCTAACATTCTCTGATTCCGTGTTTTGACAGGGCAGGATGCATTACACAGCTCCACGTAGAAAGTCCCCCCTGAACCTGTGCAACCCAGCAGAGCAGATGCTTGGACAGCCAAGATGAATACCAAGAAAATCAGCCAGCTCTGAGCTCCCCCAGCTCCTAAAGTGAAGGGACTGGACCACATTTCCTTCCAGGCTCCTGTGAGTCCTTGCATTCCACAGTGATGGTCCAAAGCTCTTGCCTTTGGAAAAATTGTAGTTCGGTTCCATTTGGAACTGCCAAATTAGAATAAAAATGAATATGAAGAACCATAATCTGTGAATCTTTCCCTAATAGATGTATAACTGGGTTTAAAGTCTCTGACACAGTTACACTGAGTGCTAAGTTACCCGACCATCTGGCTGTAGGACAGTTATGCAAAGGCTGCTCTCCACCTGGACACCAAGAGCATTTATATTAACATCCTGTGGGCAGGCACATGCAGGAACAGAGATTGTGATTGGTCCAAGGTCAAAAGCCAAAGAAATGTGAAAAACACTTGGACCTTGAGAACAGCAGAATAAAACTTGTTTGTGGTGAAAATTCTGTCTGTGAAGCAGCAAGGTTGAAGTGAAGAAAACCTGACTAGCTGAAGGAGGAAGGTATAGAGTAGCCATCAATGAAGAAAGACTTCAGCTGAAATTCAGGAGCATAACTGTGCTGAAGGTTTAGCTGGCCTTTTAAAAATCCATCTCCCTTCAGAATTGCTGGTAAGAGATGACTTTGAAAACGTTCCTGATTCCCGTTTTCATCATGTCAACACTGCTGGTCACTGTCACCCAATTCCATTTTTTTGCCAGTTGGCCTTTTGATAATGTCTGTTTGCCTGGAAAAATGTAGCCCTGGACATATATTCATCATATATTTGTGCTTCAGAGACAACTCACACCTTTAAGTTTGACTACAGTTCCTTAATTACATACAGATTTCTATGGCTCCCAGGTGTCTTCAATAAATTTGATAAAAACAAGATTCCCAACCCCTGTGCCAGCCTGTGAATAAGACTGTTTTGTATTACTTGTTAGTAGAACAATCACTTGGATGGTGGATTACACTACCACACACTCAGTCCATGCACAGGAAAGCCCCCTCCTTCTCTAATTTCCTCCACTTGTTAACTCATTCCTTTAACTGGGAACACAGTATATCATTTGGCAAGTAGAAATATGACTTAAATGCAAGTATCATTGGGAGAAGTGTTCAAAGGGCCAGAGAATTAATCCCTTCTCCCATACTTCATAAAAAAGAGATTTTAACCTTTCTTGGATATTTCTATATCATCCTGAAAAAATCTCAAACTTCCCAGAATACTAGGAATGTGTTAGATCCACACACAACACAGGGATGTGTTAGATGTGTATCAAACTTCTAGATATGTCATAGCCCATGAGGTAGATGGGAGAACATGCCCTCCACTGAGTTTCAGCTCTTATACCTTCTGGAAACACAGGTTCCTATCAATTCTTGGGCTGTGGCTCAACCCACATGTGGTGCAACAGAACAAGAACAGAGAACAGCTACTGTTTATATCATCAACTGCTATTTGTTAGGCATTGTTTTTAGCATTTCTCATACATTGTCTCCTTTAATCTTTATAACACCTCTGTAAGGAAGGAATATTTCCTATTCTATAATGAGCTGTGTCAGTCTGGATCCTCCAAGAAACAGATGTTTTGTTGGGATTAAAACTGCAAGGGTCTTATTAGGGAAGATGTGTGAAAGAAAGGAAATAGGAAGGGAGGAGGAAGGTTGGGAGAGCCATCAGACCAGGAGTCAAGTTTGACCCTGGGTGAAGGAGAGAGGGAGAAAGCATTCTAGAATACTGTGGAGTCTAAGGAAGATTTCACAACGTTGTCAGGGAATCCTTAAACCAAGGTGTCCTTTGTCTCCCAGGAATGGGCCTGCTTCGGTACTCCTGTGACGGGTTTCCATATCTGGGACCCTGAGTCACTCACTCTCCCTCAGGGGGAGGTCTTTGAGGCTCATTCTCATGGCTGCCCAACAGGTTCAGTCAGCTGAATTTGCTCCAGATCTCACAGCTACTTGGTGACAGAAGAATTTGACCTGTCTGCTCAAATTCTATCCCCAGACATCCGGACACGTGTGAATAGAATCCCAGAGGTGCGAAACATCAGGCCCAGGCCCCTTACACACTCCCCATCGAAATTCAGGCTCCCCAGCCTGCCAAGGCCAGCGCAGTGAAGCTGCAGCGCCCCAGGGAACCGAGGAGATTGGGAGACAGCCCCTGTCAGAAGCAGTTCGTTGCTACCTAGCACGCTGCTCTCCCACTGCTTTAATAATTTGTTATAAAACAAACAAAGTCACCAGGGGAATCGCTGCCAGCAGATAATGGCCTCCTGCTTTGCAATTAAGCGCTGACATTCAGCTTCGCCTCACCAGTCACGGCATATTGCTGCTTCCTGTCCCAGTGTTCTCACCCATGAGCGTTTTCTGCTAATCAAATTTATTATCCTATGCAGCAGATCTTGACGTTCGTTTCCTTTTCAGCTTGGTGGTGAAAGTTTAGAGAACATAATTTTTAAGCTACCTGTTCTCTCCCACCTGGCATTGGTATAACCTACAAAGAAACACAAAAAGGCTTCAATAAGGCACCAAAACTCCAAAAATTTATGTTGGTAAGATATACCAGTTGTCAGTGGGGTTCATTCACAAGACAGTCTCATCAAGTTGATAAGGAAGTGCACACTTGTGCAAGTTCTTTTAATGTCAAGCTGAGGCGATTCCCTGCCGACCACTTGACTTGAGGTTCAAGTCCATAAACCTTGCCATCTGATAGGCTGTCCTATGGGATCCTGTGGAATCTCTCAATTTGGACCTAACAGAACCTTTTGGCTCTGAGATCACATTTCAGTTCTTTTATCAGAGAAGGGTATTTAATGTACCACCTACATCTCACTGATAAGCTCAGAATCATTCAAATACAAGTCACCCCACAGGAGTGGCTACTTCCTTAGCAACCCAGGGCAAGCCCAAGCCCTTGCATTAAATGCACACAACATTGAGAATGTTAAAAGATCATTTTAAATTCACACTAAATTTTAAAAGACGTAGAAAATCCCTTCCTGAGCACAGAGGGAAAAACATAAGTTGCAGAGTTGGGGGAATGAGGAGGAGTTTGCAAGGGAGGAAAGGAATAATCATTTATTGAGCATCAGGTGATGCCAGGAAGTATATCATGTGTTTTGCTTTTTAATAAATTGCTATATTGTTCTTTTAGATTTCAAAAGCAATTTGCATATCTCACATAATGCAAAGACAACCAGGTGTATAAAATAAAGTCAACTGAATTCTTATTCCCCTCTACCACCAGTGCCCTCTTCTTCTAAGAGCAACCTCAAAAATTTTGTTATTTATTGATTCAACAAATATTTACTGACTCTTCTTTGTCAGGCCTGAAGCAGTGAACAAAACAGACAAAACACCTGCTTTCCTGGAGCTTACATTCTAGTGAGGGAAGACAATTAAAAACTGAATAAGTAAAATAAATAATATTATATCAGAGATGATAAGAGCTCTGGAGAAAAATAGACCAGGGAAGGGGATAGAAAGGGCCAGAACAGGGATGTGGGCATGTGAGCAACTCTGAATAGCGCCATCAGAAAACGCATTGCTGAGAATGTGGCACTTGAGTGAATACCTAAAGTTGGTAAAGTGGGTGAATACCTTTATCTAATTTTCTCTGTGCTCATAGAAATATTCCAACATGCACGTGGTTTTGTTTTAATACTTTGTACAAAATGGGATTATATTATATATATTACTTTGCAACTAGGTTTTTTCACTGAGAAGTAAATCATTGACATCTCTCTGGGTCAATACATATGGACCCAGTTCATATTTTTGAATAGCTGCATAATTTTTCATGGTTTGAGTTTATCATAATTTACACAAATGTTCCTCCATTAATGGAATTCAGGTTATTTGCAGTTTTCACACTCTTTTATTCTCTTTGCAAATACAAGCGATGCTGTACAGTTTTCTAGGCCTTATTTGTTCATGTCAAAGTTCTAGATATTTTAAATATTCTATTTTACTCAGCATGACATAAACTGGAAAACTAGATTTTATTGCTGTGTTTCCTTTTTATAGAAGCAAAGACGTGGCAATTCAGAATAGTTAAGTTGATTTGGACTGGGCCATTTAGCTACTAAATGGAAGAACAAAGATTCAACCTCAGGACAGTATGGTTTCAAATACCATGTTTTTTCTAAAGCCATACCAAATCTCAGAGCTGAGGATAGAGCAGAAGTGCCATCCCCAGGACAGTGGGAAGAGTAAGAGCAGTGGAGTTTGTTTCTCATAGCACTAAATTTATTCAATGTAAGAATGGCCATTTATTTTGTGATTATGTCCTTCCTATGGTTTTGGCATTAAATTGACTTGCTTCAGTGAAATAAAGTGACAGCAGATGTTGGACAGTAATTTCCAATGAACTTACTTGGAAAAGAAAAACTTCTCAATTCTAGTTTGAGTTCCCAAATACTCATACTTTAATGTTCCATGAAACATTGGAACCACAAGAGTAGAGAATATGGTGTGAAAATCTGGTGTAAGCAGCAAAGATCCGAGCCTCACCAGAGTTGTGCCTCTGCCTACCTGCCTCAAGACAAACTTTGCTAGTCTGTGAAACTGAGATTATAATGCTTCTTAACTCCATACATGTAGAATGTTTTTTGTTTGTTTGTTTGCTTTTTTGCTTACAGCTAGGCCTGTGCCTATTCACTTACATCTGAAGACAAAAGATTCAGTCAAACCTTATGGATGACAGTGAAGTTACCAAGTTTGAAAGAAAATCAAAGCTGGTTAACATTTAGAGTCAAATACTAAGTTATAAATAGTAATAATGCCAAAAACACTTATGAAGAGTGTATTGTAATTTCAAAATATACATCCTGTTTAATACATTTAGGAAACTGTTACTGCTTGCTTACCATTTGAGCTAAGTTTTCATGAACTATATACATTTGAACTTCACTTTTAATATTGGAGAAAATATTGACCGTGATGGTATCCCTAGATTGGAGGGAACATTTCTCCACTAATTCTGGAAATTAGAGTCAAACACACACACAAATACATTCACAAAGCTAGAGTATTTGAAATTGAGACATGAAACAGGGACTGAAAAAAATAAAAGCATAAAAAAATAACTTTTAAGGAAATAGCTTAACATAATATAGAATAGCCCAATAAAAAGATTATACTTCATGTACATATAATATTAAATAAAATAATGCACTGCTAAAAAAAGAAATTTATAATAACTGTTCTTAATTATCTAATCTCTTAGTAGCAGAAGAGTTAGATCCCATGTTAATATAGCATCAATTTTATCCAAGAAGCCAGTCATGTTAGGAAACCACTCTGGATTTCCTGCTTTCTGTTTACTTGCTTTTTTACTAGATAGAAAATGTGGATGCTAAGGGTCATACCTTCCATTTGACTTCATCAAACTAATGAATTTCTCTAATAAACAGTTAAAGAATTTATTAAAATTTGAAAAATATGCCTTGTTGGGAAATGAATGTTAATCCAGAGTGACAATGCTTCTCAAACACACGTGTGATTTTCCCAGAGTATAAAGGAACCAGAATGCATGCTCATCTGTACTTACAACAGAGCAAATATCTAAACAAAGAATGTCTGCAAGCAGTTTATTCTATGAGATTTATAGTCCTAATCTGCTCTGATGGGTGGAGTCGGCAGTGTGTGCTGACTCTGCCATTGTCAGAACTGGACTCATTAAAGACAGAATCAAAATGCTAACTGAAGCAAGAAAGATGGAATTAATGTTGGAGGCGGTTTCTGAAGACTCCAGCTGTTATCACCACTGTAAAATTAACACTGCTATCTCAGAAGCACCATAATGGCTGAATCTAGCCCATGCACTGTGCAAAATTCTCTTCTGAGAAGCAAAAGCCCAAATTTGTACAAATATTTGATAACTGGAGAAGCTAAAGTAAAGGAATGCCATAGCTTTGATCTGGTGATTTTTAACATTGGGCAAAATGAAATAATGCTGTTTTTGAAAAAAACTTTCTAGGTTTTCTTTGTTTACACTAAGACTCTGCTATAGGCCTTGCATGAAAAATGAGGAGTAAACTTGCCTTACTTCTTTGTTTAGGAGTTGAGTTTTGTGTGCTAACATGTTGTTTCTCTTCCTACTGTATATAAATCTGTAATTGTGGGGATGCCTGCTATTCCAAAAATAACCATGCAACTTGGTAACCACGTAAAAAGCAAGACTTGAGGGAATAGAGAGAATAAAATTAGAAACAGACTTAATTTCACGTGTGCTCAGGTAAAAATGCTATTAGTCTAAATAAAAAGCTCTGTCTTTGTGATGGACAACATAAGACAAAGTTTCCTATGTTTTCCAATTACTCAAAAGTCCTAATTAATCTCGGGAAAGTCAATAGTTTAGTTGTTGCCAGAAATTTTCAACCTGCTTCAAGGAAATACTCATAACAAAGAAGCTTCTTCTTTACTGGGTTTATCAAATAGTCTTTAGGATCTCCATATGAAAGTTGCATGTGGAAGGTTCTCCATTTACCATTTAATATAGTGGATTTCTCTACTACAATTGCAAATAAGTAGTTATATCTGCTCCCTTGTTCTCATTACTTAGTTACAGAGTGGTCCACAACTTCTAATTAAAAGTACAAGATGCCTTTATAATTTCTTTAAGTAGTTTCAACAGCTCATTTTTGGTGTTTTTACATATTCATGAGCTTTGGTCACAACAGGTAACATTAGCTGATGTCAACAGAAGAAGTGAAAACCAGATAAACTCCATCCAGCTTTAGAGTGAAAAATTGCAAAATAGTGTTAACTACCTGCGTTTCAGAATGTCAAAGACACCCTAAATAGGTAGTTCTGCAGCTTTGGTGTGCATCAGAATCACTAGGGAAATTATTAAAACTATGAATGTCAGGGGCCTGTAGATGCTGACTCACAATTAGGATGGGACCACGCTTCCAGTATTTTTCAAGCTTCCTAGATGATTCTATGACATTAAGAAAAATTGAGAGGCAGGATTCTAAAAGATAAGTAGTGATTTATGTTGTGAATTTCTTTCCAGAAAATAAAGTGTACTCAGAGTTGTAGTATTTTTTCCCTCAGTATTAAGGGTTTTAGAGCACATTATTGCTTTTAAAAATAAAACTTTCCTCTCCCTGAAAAACATTTAATAAAGGATCTATGCAACTCCAGTGTCCCCCCATTCACCCCACAGTGCAGAGGTACTAGTTATTGCAAATGACCTTTTTTTTCTCTTTCCTACCCATCAGGTAATTTAATTTAAAAAAATAGCTAGGAATAACACCAAGAAAATAAAGAATAAAATAAATACACACTTATATAAAATTATACCATATTTAATTAACATAAAATTTAAAGATAGAGAAAATAAAATTAATTTTCCTTTCCTATGGTTTATTCTTCCAAAAGTAGCAACAGTGATATTGCTATTGGGAAGAGGATGGACTTGGATTGGCCTATAACGTGATGGTGATTTGGCCAAGCAGAATGGATTCCCACCTTCTCCTTAGCAAAAGCTTGTCCCTGTTCTTATTTCAGGCAAAGCTCTTTTTCACCTTCCATTTCAATGCTGGGTTGTTAAGAAAAGCCTTTTGTGCTAATAGACCGATGTTCCTATAGTTGCCTTTATACTTCTGCAGAAATGGGCACCCCCACAAACATATACTGCACAAACATTCTATTTTGTTGAATTAAGTCACCTCTGAGTTCATGGGTTAATAAATTAGGACATCAGGAACCTACCACGGTATTAATAGTTTGAGATTAGTGGAACCCAAAGATTTCCAGCTGCATTCTGGGTTGTGTGCACAACTTACACTTCAATAAGAACAAGCTTCCTTTCCTTGAAAAAAATTCTCCTGCTGGCATTGGTCATTTTTTACTCCTCAGATAGCAACAGCTTTGATTGTTTTCTTTAGCAAGAAGGGTATAGGTATAAATCCATAAATTCAAAAGCCATTTGTCATGGGAGTATGTGAGAGCTCTGAAAATTGCATGCAATTAAAATAAGAGGGAAAATGATAAGCTCCTCTTGATTTCTCTTTTCTTCAGCAGCATTATGGAATACACATTAGAAGGGTATTTTTGTGAGTAAATTGGCAATCCTGCTGTGAGACATTGGGATGTTTGGCCCCTCCAAATCTCATGTTGAAATTTGATCCCCAGTGTTGGAGGTGGGGCCTGGTGGAAGGAGTTTGGGTCAAACTGGCAGATCCTTCATGAATGGTTTGGTGCCCTCCCCGCCATAATGGATGTGTTCTTGCTTTATTATTATAGTTCACAGGCGAGCTGGTTGTTTAAAAGAGCCTGGTCCCTCCTCTCTCTCTTGCTCCCTCTCTCGTCATGGGGTGCGCCTACTCCCCCTTCGAGTTCTGCCTTGATTGGAAGCTCCCTGAAGCTCTAACCAGAAGCAAATGCTCGAGCGATGCTTCCTGTACAGTCTGCAGAACCATGAGCCAAATAAACCTCTTTTCTTTATAATTTACCCAGTCTCAGGTATTCCTTTGTAGCAACACAAAACAGACCAACACATAGTGTTTCAAGCCAAACTTGTAAAATGCTATCAGTGGTTATGCATCCTTCTTCGCTGATAAAAAGTAGAGTTTGAACAGCAACTCTCACCTTTTCACTACCTATTGTGAAACCCTTTTATTTTGAGGAACTCTGTGTGATTTAAAATCTTTAAATTGATTAGTCTAATTTAATAGTCATTAGGCTGTTGATGGTTCACTTGTTTGTTTATTGTGGTAAAATATACATAAAATTTACCATTTTAACCATTTTATGTGTGCAATTCAGTAGTGTTAAATACAATCACATTGTTGTGCATCCATCCTGGGGTGGGAAACCTGTGGCCTTGGGGCACACGGGGCCTTCTGGATCCTTGAGTACAGCCTTTTGACCAAATCCAAATTTTAAAGAACAAATCCTTTTAATAAAGGAATTTGTTCTGTGAAGTTTAGATTTGGTTAAGGGGCCACACTTGGGGATCTGGAGGGCCACATGTGGCCTTGAGGCTGAAGGTTCTCCACCCTGTAATAGGTATACAAATATCTGTCCAAATCCCTTTCAATTATTTTGGGTATATACCCAGACAAGGAATTGCTGAATCTTACAATAATTCTGTTTAATTTTTTTAGAAATTACCATAATGTTTTCCAACAAAGCTGAAACTTTTCACATTCCCACCAACAGTGCACAAGTGTTCCAATTTCTCCACATCCTCATGAACACTTGTTATTTTCTGTTTTCTGTTTTATCATAGCCATTCTAATGGATGTAAAGTGGTTTCTCATTGTGTTTTTAATTTGCATTTCCCTAATGATTAGTGATGTTCAACATCTTTTCAATGTACTATGATCACCTATATATATTCTTTGGAGATATTTCTGTCCAAGTCATTTGGCCATTTTTTAATTGAGTCGGTTTTTTGTTGTTGTTGAATTATAGTTCTTTTTTTTTTTTATTTCAGAATATTATGGGGGTACAATACTTTGGCTATATATATTGCCCATGCACTGCCCGTGTCAGAGCTACAATCGTGGTCATCCCCCAAACTGTGCTCCCCATATCCATTCAGTGAGAGTTTTTCCCATCCCCTCCACCCCCCTCCCGCCTGCCCGCCCCCTGATGAATATTATTGCCCTGTGTGATATAAGTGTTGATCAGTTAGTACCAATTTGATGGTGAATACCAGTGGTGTTTGTTATTCAATTCCTGTGACACTTTGCTTGGAAGAATGGGTTCTAGCTCCAACCAGGATAATACCAGATGTGTTAATTCACTATTGTTTTTTATTGCTGAGTAATACTCCGTGGTATACCTATACCACATTTTATTAATCCACTCGTGTATTGATGGGCACCTGGGTTGTTTCCACATCTTTGCAATTGTGAATTGTGCTGCTATAAACATTCGTGAGCAGATGTCTTTATTATAGAATGTCTTTTTTTCCTTTGGGTAAATACCAAGTAGTGGGATTGCTGGGTCAAATGGTAATTCCACTTTTAATTCTGAGGTATCGCCATATTACTTTCCATAGAGGTTGTACTAATTAGCAGTCCCATCAGCAGTATGTGAGTATTCCTATCTGTCCACATCCCCACCAACATTCGTTGTTTGGGGATTATTTGATATGAGCCAATCTCACTGGATTTAAGTGATATCTCATTGTGGTTTTGATTTGCATTTCCCTGATGATTAGAGAAGTTGAGCAATTTTTTATATGTTTGCTGGCCATTATTCTGTCTTCTTTTGAAAAGTTTCTGTTCATGTCCTTTGCCCATTTTTTAATGGGGTTGTTTGATTTTTTCTTGTTGATTTTCCTAAGATCTGTATAGATTCTGGTTATCAGCCCTTTATCAGAGGTGTAGCATGCAAATATTTTCTCCCATTCTGTAGGTTGTCTGTTCACTCTAGTGATAGTTTCCTTGGCTGTGCAGAAGCTTTTCAATTTGATCAGATCCCATGTATTTATTTTTGTTGCTGCTGTGATTGCTTTGGGGGTCTTCTTCATAAATTCTTTGCCTAGGCCAATGTCCATAAGAGTTTTTCCAATGTTTTCTTTGAGAATTCTTATGGTTTCATGTCTTAGGTTTAGATCTGTTATCCATTGTGAGTTGATTTTTGTGAGAGGTGAGAGGTGTGGGTCCAGTTTCAGTCTTCTACATATGGCCATCCAGTTTTCCCAGCACCATTTATTGAATAGGGAGTCTTTTCCCCAGTGTACGTTTTTCTGGAATTTGTCAAAGATCAGGTGACTGTATGAGGTTGATTTTATATTTGGGTTCTCAGTCTTGTTCCAATGGTCTACGTCTCTGTTCTTGTGCCAATACCATGCAGTTTTGGTTACTACAGCCTTGTAGTATAGTTTGAAGTCTGGTAGATAGATGCCTCCTGATTATTTCTTTTTGCTTAAGATAGGTTTGGCTAGACAGGGTCTTCTCTGGTTCCACACGAAGCATAGAATTATTTATTCTAGATCAGCAAAAAATGATATTGGTATTTTGATAGGCACTGCATTGATTCTGTAAATCACTTTAAGTAGCAAAGCCATTTTTACTATGTTTATTCTACCTATCCAAGAGCATGGTAGGGTTTTCCATCTGTTTTCATCCTCTGCAATTTCTTTTCTCAGTGTTTCATAATTCTCTCTATATAGGTCTTTGACCTCTTTAGTTAGATATGTTCCTAAATATTTAATTTTCTTTGGTGCTATTGTGAAAGGTATTGCATCTTTAATTTGTTTCTCGGCTTGATTGTTATTAGCATATATGAATGCTATGGATTTGTGTGTATTAATTTTGTATCCTGAGACTTTGCTGAATTCATTTATCAATTCCAGTAATCTCTTGGTTGACTCTTTGGGGTTTTCTATGTATAATATCATATCGTCTGCAAATAGTGAAAGTTTGACCTCTTCTGCCCCCATCTGGACACCCCTGATTCCTCTGTCTTGTCCAATTGCTTTGGCCAGGGCTTCCAGCACTATGTTGAATAGAAGTGGAGATAGTGGGCACCCTTGTCTGGTGCCAGTTTTAAGGGGGAATGCTTTCAATTTTTCCCATTCAGTATGATATTGGCTGTGGGTTTATCGTATATGGCTTTAATAGTTTTGAGGTATGAGCCATCTATGCCTATATTGTTAAGAGTTCTTATCATAAAAGGATGCTGGATTTTGTCAAAAGTCTTTTCTGCATCTATTGAAAGGATCATATAATCTTTGTTCTTGCTTTTATTTATATGGTGAATTACATTTATAGATTTACGTATGTTGAACCATCCCTGCATCTCGGGAATGAAGCCCACCTGATCGTGATGAATTTTTTTTTTTTTTTGATGTACATTTGAATTCGGTTTGCAAGGATGTTATTGAGAATTTTTGCATCTATATTCATAAGGGATATTGGTCTGTAATTTTCTTTTCTTGTTGTTTCCTTACCTGGCTTTGGTATCAAGGTGAATTGGCTTCGTAGAATGAGTTTGGAAGGATTCCATCCTTCTTGATGTTTTTGAATAATTTCTGCAGTATAGGCACCAGTTCTTCTTTGTAGGCTTGGTAGAATTCAGGTGTGAACCCATCTGGTTCAGGACTTTTTTGTGTTGGAAGATTTTTTATTACTGCTTTGATTTCGGTGCTTGATATTGGTCTGTTTAGAAATTCTGTTTCTTCCTGGTTGAGCCTAGGGAGGCAGTATGTTTCTAAGAATTTGTCCATTTCCTCCATGTTTTCGTGTTTGTGGGCATAGAGATTTTTGTAGTATTCGAAGATGATGTTTTGTATTTCCATGGTATCAGTTGTGACCTCTCCTTTTTCATTTCTAATTGAGCTTATTCGAGTCCTTTCCTTTCTGTTTCTGGTCAACCTGGCGAGTGGCCTGTCTATTTTGTTTATCTTTTCAAAGAACCAACTTTTCATTTTATTAATCTTCTGTATTGTTCTTTTGTTCTCGATTTCTTTTAATTCTGCTCTGATTTTGGTTATTTCTTTTCTTCTGCTGGCTTTAGGATTGCTTTGCACTTCCTTTTCCATTTCCTTAAGATGATTCATTAGTTTACTGATTTGTGACCTTTCTGTCTTTTGGATGTGGGCATTTAAGGCAATAAGTTTTTCTCTCAGGACTGCTTTTGCTGTATCCCACAGATTTTGATAACTTGTGTCCCCATTATCGTTTAGTTCGAAGAATCTGTTGATTTCCATTTGAATCTCCTCCTTGACCCAATAGTCATTCAGCAACAGGTTGTTTAGTTTCCATGTTTTTGGATGAAGATGTGAGTTTCTGTTGGAATTGATTTCTAATTTTATTCTGCTGTGGTCTGAAAAGATACATGGTATGATTTCTATTTTTTTGAATTTGTTTAGATCTGTTTTGTGGCCTAGGATGTGGTCAATTTTAGAGAAAGTTCCATGAACTGATGAGAAGAATGTATATTCAGTGTTATTTGGGTGGAGTGTTCTGTAGATATCTGTTAGGCCCCAATGTTCTAGAGTCCTGTTTAGGTCCTTTGTTTCTTTGTTTATTTTTTGTTTGGAGGATCTGTCCAGTTCCATCAGTGGGGTGTTGAAGTCCCCTGCTATTTTGGCATTGCTATTTATTATGTTGTCTAGATCAAGCATTATTTGCTTTATGTATCTGGGTGCTCCTGTGTTGGGTGCATAAATGTTTAGGATTGTTAAATCCTCTTCTAAGATTTTTCCCTTCACCACTATATAGTGTCCATTTTGTTCTTTACTTTTGTTGCTTTAAAGTTTATATCATCTGAAATAAGGATGGCTACTCCAGATTTCTTTTGGTTTCCATTAGCCTGGAAAATTGTATTCCGTCCTTTCACCTTGAGTCTGAATGCATCTTTGTGTGTAAGGTGTGTTTCCTGAAGACAACAGATATTTGGCTTGTATTTTTTAATCCATTCAGCCAGCCTATGTCTCTTCAATGGGCAGTTCAAGCCATTTACATTTATTGAGAGAGTTGATATTTGGGGTAAATTTCTGATTATTCTATTTGGTGGTGTCTTTTGTTTTACCTCTTGCATCATTGTGGAATCTGGTTTCTGGGGTTTTAGCTTTTGCGTAGTTTTACATAGGTGGGTGTCTGTTGTGCTGATTAGTGTACAATGCAGGTCTAAGCATTTCTTGCAAGGCCAGTCTGGATTTTGCAAATTCTATCAGTGATTGCTTGTCTGGAAAAGTCTTTATTTCTCCCTCATAGAAGAAGCTTAGTTTGGCAGGATACAGAATTCTGGGTTGGCCTTTGTTTTGTTTTAGGAGATTGATGATGGCTCCCCATTCCCTTCTGGCTTGTAAGGTTCCAGCTGAGAAATCTGTAGTTAATCTGATTGGTTTCCCTTTGTAGGTTATCTGCTCTTTTCGTCTTACAACTCTGAGGAGTGCCTCTTTTGTGTTTACTTTGGTCAGTCTAATAATTATGTGGGGTGGTGAATGCCTTTTCAAGTTGAGTCTCTCAGGAGTCCTGTGTGCTTCTTGTACTTGGATATCGAGATTTCTGGGTAGGCTATGGAAATTTTCCTCTATTATTCCTTCAAATAGATTTTCCAGCCCACACGAATTTTCTTCCTCTCCCTCAGGGATGCCTATGATCCTTATGTTTGGCCTCTTTACATAATCCCACATTTCTTGTATGCTTTGTTCATGCCTCTTGTTTTTGTGTTCTTTCTCTTCGACTGGTTTATTTAGTGCATAGGAGTTCTCTTCTAGCTCTGAAATTCTTTCCTCTGTGTGTCCAGCCTATTCTTAAGGCTTTCCACTGTGTTTTGTAGATCCTTGAATGCTTCTTTCATTTATAGAATTTCTATTTGATTTTTCCATAATATTTCTATTTCTTTGGAGAATTTTTCATTCATTTCTTGCACTTTTGTTGTGGTTTCTTTGTGCTGGGATTCAATTTTCTCTGGAATTTCATTGAGCTTTCTTATAATCCATAAACAAAATTCCTCTTCTGTCATTCTACCTGTTTCGTTTGAGCTGGTATCCATTGCTGAGGAACTGATGGTTTCTTTTGGGGGTGACTCTTCACTCTGATTTTTCATGTTCCTGGAGTTCTTTCACTGGTTTTTTCTCATCTGACCTCTTGGTCGAGAGCTGGGGGTGTTAGGGCTAGTTTATGGCCCTGTCTCCAAGCCCATGATTTTCATTCCTTGGCAGAGCCAGGGAGAGAAGTAGTGGCCTGTATTGCCTTAGGTGTATTTTAGCAAGTTTGGTGGATTTTCAGTTATCTCTGGCCTGTTGTCTTCTCCTCTTCCCAGTGGGGTGTAGTGAGATTGACCTCCCAGCCTGAGATCTAAGCTAGTGAATTGTACTTGAGGATATGAATCCACAGCTCCCCATTAGCTAGGTATTCTGTTATGTCCATGGCAGACTCTGATCCCCCAGTTGGGGTATGTGAAAGCCCCACATTTTGGGAGGGGCCTTGTAGTTCCTAGGGGTTACTTTGACCCTGCTCCTCCTGAGATGCAGGTAGAAACACAATGTCTTTTGGCTTCAGTGTAAGAGCTGAACTGGGAAAATTCTACATCTCTCAGAGGTTGCTTATCTAGTCGCGTGTGTCTGCCCTTCTGATGTGTGTCTCCGCGTGATACTGGTTGATAGGGGGATCTCCAATTGTGCACCCCTTTTCCACTACTAGACCCCAAGGTGAGGCGGGTGGCCATCTCTATCCCCAGCAGTCTCCACCAGGGGGATGTTCCCATGGGGAGGGGGGAGTAGTGGCCACTGGAAGCACTCTTGGATGGCGTGAAATTCCCTATTGAAGTGGGCAGGATTATGGGGAGCTGCTCTGGTTCAGCCTGTGGCTCTTGAGGTATTTGGTTGTCATGAGAACCAGCAGTTATACCAAATGAGTCACTATAGCCAGCAACCTTCAAAATGACCGATCTCTGGGGTACAGGAGGGCTGGGACCTGAAGAGTGGGCACTAGGACCAGCACGTAGGGGACTTGTTGGAGGCCAGAGCCGGGGTAGCAGGACCAGATGGACAAGCTGCAAACTATTTCCAATACAGAAAGGTCCTGCTACTGTTCCAGGATCTCGTCCCACCTGGAACCCACGGATGCAGTTGTCCCTGGCCACCAAAGGCACAGACTGTCTCGCCCCAGTGGAAGAGCCCGCGGGCCAGGGTGGGGCGGAGCTAGAGACCCGGCTCACAGCTCCGGGCGGGCGGCTTTAAAGATGGCTGCTGCCACCAGCCTGGCACACAGCAGGGCTCCAATTGTGCTTGGGAGCACAGCTTTTCTCAACTGGCTTGTGGACCACGGAGGCAGTTGCCAGCAATCTCTAAGGGCATGTCCCACTCTCCATTAAACTCCTGGGCCCAGTCCCGCTGACTTCTAGTGGCGCATTGCCGGCTTGCGGGTTCCCATGCACTGTCCCAGGAAGCTGTATCTCCGCCTGGTCCCTGCCCAGCCCTGAGCGGTCTCTGTATATTGCAGTTGTGAGTTGTGTTTGGCTCTCGCAATTGCTTCCTCTCCACAGAGTCTGCTGCCTCCAGCAACAGTTTTGCCCCAACTCTGGGCTTGTCCCTGACTGAGTGGATGGGGAGGTGCGTGACCGCTTGGGGGGTCAGGTCGCTCCGCGTCAACCTGGTGAGCACGTCCTTCCCGCACTCTGGGCTCTATTGTACTCTGTGAGCTCACCGATCTTTGTGAAAATTTTGTACTTGTTTTCTTGGGCTGGGCATTCCGCATTGTTTCTCTGTAATTCACAATGCTGTTTTCGGAGTGAGCGGTCTGTGCTCACAGGTAGCCGATGACGTTTTTCACCTCCTTCCCTGGGAGCCGTTCGGTGGGAGAACTCTCTATCAGACCACCATTTTTCTGTAGTTCTTTATATATTCTGAATTTTAATCTCTTATCAGATATATGATTTGCAAATATTTTTTCCCATTCTGTGGATTGCATTTTCACTCTGTTAATAGTGTCCTCTGATACACAAAATTTTTTTATTGTCATAAAGTGCAATTTATCTATTTTTTCTTTGATTGCCTATGTTTTGGTGTCATATGGAAAAAATCTTTGCCAAATCCAATGTCATGAAGCTTTTTCCCTATGTTCTTCTAAGAGTTTTACAGTTTTAGCTCTTATGTTTAGGTCTTTAATCCATTTTGAGTATACTTTTGTATATGATATAAGTTAAGGACCCAATTTCATTCTTTTGAATGTGAATACAGTTTTCCCACCACCATTTGTTGAAAAGACTATTCTTTCCCCATTGATTGATCTTAGCAATATTGTCAAAAATTGTTTGACCACATATGCGAAGCTTTATTTCTGGGCTATCTATTTTATCCTACTGATTTATATGTCTATCTTTATGCCAGTACCACAGTACCATAATGTTTTGATTTCTATTGCTTTGTGGTAAGGTTTGAAAGTAGGAAATATGAGGCTTTCAACTTTGTTCTTCTTTTTGAAGATTATCTTAGCTATTTGTGCTCCCTTGAGATTCCATATGAATTTTAGAATGTGTTTTTCAATTTTTTTGTTTGTTTGTTTTTGTTTTTTGAGACAGGATCTCTGCACTCTGTCACGTAGGCTGTAGTATATTGGCATGATCATAGCTCACTACAGGCTCGAACTCCTGGGCTCAAGCAATCTTCCTGCCTCAGCCTCCCAAGTAGCTGGGACTACAGGCACATGCCACCACAGCCGGCTTTTTTTTTTTTTCTTTTTTTTGGTAGAGATAGAGTCTTACTATGTTGCCAAGGCCAGTCTTGAACTCCTGGCCTCAAGTGATCCTCCTGCCTTGGCTTCCCAAAGTGCTGGGATTACAAGCATTAGCCACTGCACCTGGCTGGTTTTTCTACTTTTGGGAAAAAAAGTCATTGGGGTTTTAGTTGTGATTATGCTGAATCTATAGGTGGCTTTGGATATTACTGACATTTTAACAATACTGTCTTCCAACCTATGAACATGGTATGCCTTTCCATCTATTTGTGACTTTGTTTTTATGCAGATAAAATAAGTGATTTATTAGCCACTGAAAAGCAGTTCTCTCATGTTGAAGATCTTCCTCCAGAAAACACAGGAACCTATTATGCTACATAAAGGTTCAGTAAATACAGAAGAATAAATAAATGAGTGAAAACTAGCATGATGGTGGACAACAGAATCACCTTTCCTTCACATATCCCACAAATGGTTTAAGCACGCTATCTCTGTTTCATCATTGTCCTTCACTTGCAAATGTAACATAACTGATGCACTTCAATTTCAGTATGTGGATGAGACTGAAGGTGTTGATTTGTGGGCACAGTTCTTTTCTTATCAAAGTTACAGAAGCCTTGCTCTACCCACAGTTCAGTTTAGCAAATAGCCCTATGGATATACTAAAACACACAGGGAGTTTTAAGAAAAATTGTAGACACCCATTCTTATCCTTCCAGAGCTTACAGTCTAAACCTGGAGTGAGGGAAATAAGACAGGCATACATTTAGAGATTGCTTTACATTTGAACAATAATGTGTTTCCACAGCAATGATTCAAGAAAATACAGTGATATCCAAAATCCTTATTGATCTTTACCTCTATCATCTGTGATTTATTTGAATCCAACTCTGGTAAATCTTATTTTAAAAACTGAATTATGTTAGTGGTTCAAAATTTTACTTTAAATTCTCATGAAAAACTATATTTCATATTTCAATATGAAATAATTCATATTTCATGTTGCACAGGCATACCTCCTTTTATTGCACTTCACTTCACTGTGCTTTGCAGATATTGTGGGTTTACAAATTGAAGATTTGTGGCAACCTTGCCTCAAGTAAGTCTTTTGGCACCATATTTCCAATAGCATGTGCTCACTTTGGGTCTCAGTGTCATACTGTGGTAATTTTCATAATATTACAAACTTTTTCATTGTTATTATATATGTTATGGTGGTCTGTGATCACTGATCTTTGATGTTACTATTATAATTTTTTGAGGGCACCATAACCCATGTCCACAAAATATGGCAAACTTAATCAATAAATATGGTGTGTATTCTGACTCTTCCACAGACAGACTGTTCCTCCATCTCTCTGCCTCTTCTCAGGCCTCCCTATGTCCTGAGACACAAAAATATTGAAATTAGGCCAGTTAATAACCCTACAATGGCCTCTAAGTGTTCAAGTAAAAGAAAGAGTTGCATGTCTCTCACTTTAAATCAAAAAGTAGAAATAATTAAACTTAATGAGGAAGGCATGTAGAAAGCCAAGACAGACCAAAATCTAGGCCTTTCACGCCAAACAGTTAGCCAAGTTGTGAATGCAAAAGAAAAGTTATTGAAGGAAATTAAAAGTGCTACTCCAGTGAACGCATGAATGTTTAAAAAGTGAAATAGCCTTATTGCTGATAGAGAGAAAGTTTTAGTGGTCTGGATAAAACCAGCCATAACATTCCCTTAGGCCAAAGACTAATCCAGAGCAAGGCCCTAACTCTCTTCAATTCTGTGAGAGCTGAGAAAAGTGAGGAAGCTTCAGAAGAAAAATTTGAAGCTACCTGAGGTTAGTTCATGAAGTTTAAGGAAAGAAGCCATCTCTATAACATAAAAGTGCAAGGTAAAGCAGCAAGTTCTGATGTAGATGCTGCAGCAAGTTATCCAGATCTATCAAAAATCACTGATGAAGGTAACTACACTAAACAACAGATTTTCAATGGAGATAAAACATCCTTCTATTGGAAGAAGATGCCATTTGAGACTCAGCTAGAGAGGAATAGTCAATGCCTGGCTTCCAAGCTGCAAAGTACAGCTTGACACTCTCATTAAGGGATAATGTAGTTGTTGACTTTAAGTTAAAGCTAATACTCATTTACTATTCTGATAACCCTAGGGCCCTTAAGAATCATGCTAAATCTACTCTGCCTGTGCTCCATAAATGGAACAACAAAGCCTGAATGACAGCACATCTGTTTACAGCATAGTTTACTAAATATTTGAAGCCCACTGTTTAGACCTACTGCTCAGGAAAAAAAAAAAATTCTTTCAAAATATTACTGCTCGTTGACAATGCATCTGGTTACCCAAGAGCTCTTATGGAGATGTACACTGAGATTAATGTTGTTTTCATGCTTGCTAACACAATATCCGTTCTGCAGCCCATGGTTCAAGAAGTAATTTTGAGTTTCAAGTCTTATTATTTAAGAAATACATTTTGTAAGACTATAGCTGCTATAGATAGTGATTCCTCTGATAGATCTGGGCAAAGTAAATTGAAAACCTTCTGGAAAGGATTCACCATTTTAGATGCCACTAAAAACATTCAAGATTCTTGGGAAGAAGTCAAAATATCAACATTAGTAGGAGTTTGGAAGAAGTTCATTCCAACCCTCATGGATGACTTTGAGGGGCTGAAGACGTCAGTGAAGGAAGTAATTGCACATGTGGTGGAAGTAGCAAGAGAACTAGAATTAGAAGTGGAGCCTAAAGATGTGACTGAATTGCTGCAACATCATGATAAAACCTGGACAGATGAGAAATTGCTTCTTATGAATGGGCAAAGAAAGTGCTTTCTTGAGATGGACTCTACTCCTGGTAAAGATGCTGTGAACATTGTTGAAATAACAACAAAGGATTTAGAATATTCCATAAACTTACTTGATAAAGTAGCAGCATGGTTTGAGAGGATTGACTCCAATTTTGAAAGAAGTTCTATTGTGGGCAAAATGCTATCAAACAGCATTGCATGCTACAGAGAAATCTTTCATGAAAGGAAGAGTTAAATCCATGCAGCAAATTTCATTTTTGTCTTATTTTAAGAAATTTCGATATCCACGCCAACCTTCAGTAACCACCACCCTGACCAGTCAGTCAGCAGCCTGACCAGTCATCGAGGGAAGACCCTCCACCAGGAAAAAGATTAGGACTCGCTGAAGGCTCAGGTGATTATTAGCATATTTTAGAAATAAAGAATTTTTAATTAAGGTACATACATTTTTTTAGACATAATACTATTGAACACTTAATAGACTACAGTATAGTGTAAACATAACTTTTATATGCACTAGGAAACCAAAACATTTGAGATTCACTTTCTTTCAATATTCACTTTATTGCAGTGGTCTGGAACCAAACCTGCAATATCACCAAGTTATGGCTATATTTGTATTTTTTTATGCAATCTGATATTCTGGTAGCCTTGGGGTTTGTGTTAGTCATTTTTTGTTGTTATTATTTTTAGCTTCCAGACCAGAAATGAGAAAAAATATATATCAAAAATGTATTAATGTACATAATATCCTGAACTTTACAATATATTTTAGGTGTCTTTTATAGATTTTGCTTCCAATATAAATATATAACCTAAGTTATTAAAATTTTTAAATGCAGGAGTACTTGTAGAAGCTCCATATAGCACTTCAGATAGTTTTATGTTGATTTGCATGGAGGCCATTAGTTGAGCTGTTTTTGGTGAAAATGTTGCCAACTATGCATATTTCTTGCAGAATGACAATTCTTAAAATCTTTCTACTACCCATAATTTTTCATTTGGAATTGAGTAGAATCAACTACTTTTTTATAGTTCATGATATTTTAAGATCATATTTGATGCTTGAGATTTCAAAAACCATATATGACTAAAGTGTATGCTATTTTAAAATCTTAGCAATCTGTCAATTAATTGACTTGATTGTGACTTTTTAAAGCAAATAGCAAAAATGACTAAGATGATTTGAGAGTTCTCTGTAGTATATCACATTCTTTTCTAACATTTAATAGACATGACTTTATAAATATTTTAGGACACAGTATAGCTTTTTAATTTCATTTTTTTGTATAATTAAAGTGTAGACCTAGTACACAATTTAATGATATTCCTTTTTTCCTCTCAGAAATATCAAATTGTGTAACTAAACGCTTTAGCACAGTGTACATTTGTTCTATAAAAGTATGCCTAGAAACCAAATTCTTATGATACTGTACACAAGATGATAGGTGTTTTAGATGTAACCTGGATACTATAGCTGGCTTGATGACTAGGTCACAGTCAGCTCTCCCAGGCTGAAAATCATGAGTGAGCCTTCAGGAATATGCCTAATGGGAAACAGTTTTTAAATACCCAGACTACCAGTAAAGAGAAGTTCAGAGTAATGTAATAATAAACACTCAAATTCTCTAAGTCAGCCAACTATAAGAAGCATGAAGATAGGGCCTATGTCCAAACTGCTTTAGCCAATCATGAGATTTAGTATAGTGCCTTGGGCCCAATAAACACTAAAAACATATAATGAAGTTCTTTCCTTCTATCATTTAACAAATTTCAATCCATCAAATGTATAATGAGCGTCTACTATGTGTCAGGCAAATGCCAGGCACCAGGATAAGATGAATGACATAGAGTTAGCATCAAAGGACTCACAATTTAGTGAAAGAGACAAGCACATGAATAAATTAACTATAAATATGTGGCATGTGTTCTAAGAGTAGGAGATAAAAAGTGCTGTAGCTATCCAGCTAAGACAGCAATGGATTTGATCATCATCGTCTCTACTACTATCACTACCCATGCTCTATATTTAGAAATATTGTTGGAAGCAGGGGTGGGCAATCTGCGGCCTTCTGATTTCAAGATTGTTCTTTTTTAAGCACCAAAAGAGGCAAGAAAAGCTTTATCTTTCTCTGCTGCACCCCTTTTAATAAAAGGGTTTGTTCTGTAAAATTTGGATTCAGTCAAAAGGCTGCACTTCAAGACCTAAAAGGCCACATGTGGCCTTAAGGCTGCAGCTTCCATTAGGATGTAACTTTTTAGCTTTTCCAAGACTTATAAGAGTCTACATGCGTGTTCAAATACACCTGTTTGTGTACTACTTTATATGACACTGAATACTCTCTCATGCACCTCTTGACTAATTAATGCTATTTGTGATGTTATGGTTATGACAACTGTAAGTTAGGTGACTGTGGCACCACTTAATACTCTAATCTCATGATGGCAATTGTCATGTACTCTAAATGATGCTCCATTACCAATTTATCAGAATATTTATCCTGAAAAATTGAAAAATTGTGACTACTTTTCATTTCAGGTTTTACTTGTGAGAGTAGTACAAGAAATAATCACCTGTCATCTCCAGATTCTACATTTCTAGCAACTGAAGCTTTAAAAGTATAAGCAATTACCCTGGAGCAAGTTTGATTCCACTTTGACTCAATAATTTTTCAGAGTTCATTTCTGGATTCCCCATTATTTAACTTTTCTTTCAAATTGACTCTCTACCTCCCAACAGCAACCTGCTGCTGTACCTTCAATTGGTGAAATTTGATTGGGGATCCTTTCAGAGCCTGTCATTATCATTCAGGATTAGCTTGAAAGTTTTTACATTGGGGTAAAAGAAATGTTCCAACTCTCTCTCTATCACCCTCCATTATGATGATCCTAAAAATTGTAGAAAATATTTCTCAATTTGATCATGAAAGAGAGAACTTGGGGGCTAGAGGCAGATTAAGAGTCACATAAGCAGATTTAGAGCACCATAGTGAGTGGTAAGGTAGTCAGCATTTATCAAACAGCAAACAGGTGTCAGGCACTGTGGTCAGGTATGTATATAGAACGTATCATTAAAAAATCTTGTGAGGTTAGAATTTTTGCCTATATTTTCATAGAAAAAGAAAATTGAATCTCAGAAAGTCACTAAGCTATTAAAGGGCCTATACAGCATTTAAACTCAATGGAAGCATTGAATGAATGACAAGTTCAAATTTGAGGGACATAGGGTATGGAAGCCTTACAGGTCTGGCTGCAAATCTTGGCGAGTACAATGTTAAAGTAAGAAACTGAATTCAAGTGGGTAGAAGTTGAGGAGGGAAGGCACAAAATTCCCACAGCCCTCTATCTAGCTCTCTGGCTCTTCTTTAAAATTAGATTTGTGAAGATGATAAAGTCATGAAATCAAGGGTAGAGATATGAAGCCACAATGATGGTTCAAGTTCTAATAGGTTGGGAATAGGGGATTATGATTACACAATGTAGAATCAGGAAGACATCTATTGGCTTGGAAAATGGAGCTGCCATTAATTGGAGACTATTATGAAAATTCTTACAAATGGCTGGTATCAATGCCCCAGTGGGTATCCAAAGTGGGTATTCCAAATATGTAAGGAATGGTCATGCACACCAAGATCTCAAAGAAATGGGATAACCTTGTTACACTGGGTTGGTTTCTTTATTAACAAGCAGCATCATACACTTGCTGATGACCTTAGGCAAATCATTCAAACCCCAAAGTACAGTGACACATCTCTTAACCACGGGGATACATTCTGAGAAATGCATCAAACATCATAGAGTGTACTTACACAAAACTAGATGGTATAGTCTACTACACACCTAGGCTATATGGTATAGCCTATTGCTCTAGGCTACAAACCTGTACAGTATGTTACTGTACTGAATATTGTAGGCAATTGTAACACAATGGTATTTGTGTATTCAAACATAGAAAAGGTAATGCTTTGTGCTACAACCTCATGATGGCCATGACATCATGAGGCAATAGGAACTTTTCAACTCCATCATAATCTCAGGAGACCACCACCATATATTTGTCTGCCATCAAACAAAATGTCATTATATGGCACATGACTGTATTGTGTCCTTATCTGTACAACAGAATAATTATTTCTAAAACTAATATATCACTGAGAAGTTGATTTACTGTTTTACAAGATATTAATATGAAAGGAAACTTTCAGGGTAAGGCTTTTGTATCAGGTCAATAACTAGTTGAAAATATATCGTAACGGTTAATTTTTTGTGTCAATATGGCTAGACTATGGTGACCAGTTGGTCAAACACTAATCTAGATGTCTCTCTAAAGGTATTTTTCTAAAGTGATTAACATTTACAGTAAGTTCCTTTAATTAAAGCAGACTACATTTCATAATGTGGATGGGCCTCATTCAATCAATTGAAACACTTAAGAGCAAAGACTGAGGTTTCCCAAGGAAGAAGAAATTTTGCTTCCAGACTGCCTGAGTTTCCAGCCTTTGGAATCAAGACTGCAACATCAACTTTTACTTCAATTTCCAGCCTGCAGCTTGCTATATGGATTTCAGGTTTGCCAGTGCCCACACACTTATCAGCCAATTCCTCAAAGTAGATTCTCTCAATAGATAGATTAGATAGATAGATAAATAGATAGATATAAATCTCCTGTTGATATTACCCATCATATTTTTAGTTATTTGCAGAGAGAAATTTTTAGCTCACAGTGCTCTAAAACTGTTAATATCCTTTCCCCCTGATTTTAAGGACTCTACTTATGACCTTTGTTTATTTCAATGATTAGCAATTGCTATGAATAGTTCAAAAAATAAATTTAAAAATGCATATAAAAATGGAACATCAATATTTATGCATTTATAAATTAATCAAAATTGAAATTCATAAAAACTTACTAAAATAGTGAATACTTTATAAATTAGGAAAAGGGAAGATTGAAGATTTAATCATGTATTAGAAGATCATATACAAATGATGAATAAACTCTTTTTGGCAAGTAAAATATTCCACAAAGTTTTGAAATAAAAAAACAATTTTTATTTTTTATTAAATAATGTCTCATATCTAGCTGAAGATTTAAATTAGTTATGTCTCAAATGCACCAGCAAGCCTTTTTGTCACTCGAATATTTACACCAACTCAATCAACTTTACTACTTTCAGCTCAATTCATCATCGACTTGGCACATGAAAGGAAAACATCATTTTATTTTATTTAAACAATAATTATTTATTTTTATTCAATTCTTTAGAATTGAAAAACTCTGAAATGAGCTTAATATGGGCTCAAGTTATTCATTTATTCACTCATTCATCCATTTAAAACTTAATATTAAGCATCTACTACATGGGTTGAATTGAGGACTTTAAACACTAAGTAAGGGTGAGCCAAAAAGTTCTAATCCTTGATCATTACCCTATAGGTGCTATTGCCTGCTTGAGGAAACAAAGCACACATGCAGTCCAACAACTAAGTTAGCTGCATTTAATTAAATGCCATGATAAGAGGCAATATCAATAAGTGCTACAGTAATTCGGAGAAGAAATTAATGTACCTTTTGTGTAAGAATGAGAAAAGTATCCCCTGACACCCATGAGCTGGACTGGTAGAATCAGTTAGGCTTTGGTGCTGTTACTAGCTGTCTTGGCATTCACAGCCAGACTTTGGTGTCCTCCTGCTAAACATAAACAATTTCATAGAACATCAACATCAGACTCTGTGACTGTGATAGGTCAAGAAAAAAACAAGACCATTATGTAAGCATGTCTGAACACAGATTTGGAACATTGTCCAAATCACAAAATGACCAAACAGTCCCCCATCCTGGCCAACATGAGTGACTCTTGCTTTCTTCCCCCTGCTTATGCAATTTATTTATTGAAGAAGCTGGGTTGTTTGTCCTGTAGAGTTTTCCATTCCAGTTACTCTACAAAGAGTGACTGTTTGATGCTTTACTAATTACAGAGCTAGCTTTGATCTAGTCTACCCTATTCCTAGATAAGATTTATTAAGATACTCAAACATCCACCCAAATCCTATAAATATTTTCTTACACCTTTGCTGAGACACTCCATGGCTTTCCTCACTGCTGGAGTCGTTATTGTTAGTTAACAATAACTAACTTAGCAATGAAGGTAACACACTACAGGCGTGTTTATAGTGGTCTTTGGCTGGACGGCATTGACAAGTGGCAGCCTAAAAGTGGAGGTTAAACTCAAAGAAAGTGAGGAATTGTGAGACTTGACACATCTTCAGCATGTGCCATGAAGGTGTAAAAAGCAATGATAGGGTGTATAATCAACAATTTGGAAAAACTAAGTCATACACCATGGACTTCAACAGGGCACATGGACCTGTTCTGGGATAACAGTAAATTCCCAAACAGCAGGTGGGAAAGTTTTAGAAAAGATGAAACTCATAGTACCTAGGCTGGAGACTTCAAACAGGAAGTGTCCCGGGTAGCATGAGTGTCACAAACAGAAGCCCAGGATGGATAAGCGCTTCTGGGACTGCTGATAGTACTAAATTCAAGAAGTTGCCAGAAGCAAGTGTCTTAGTCCATGTGGGCTGATATAACAAAAATACCATAAATTATGTGGCTTATAAACCACAAAAAATGTATTTCTCACAGTACTGGAGGCTGGGAAATCCAAGATCAAGGTGATGGCAGGGTCAGTGTCTGATGAGGGCCCTCTTCCTCATAGATAACACCTTTTAACTCTGTCCTCACATAGCAGAAGGAGAAAATGTCCTCTTTTATAAGGGCACTAATCCCACTTATAAGAGTTCCACCCTCATGATCTAATCATCTCCTAAATTGCTTAAGAACTAGCTTTAGTACTAAGGAGACAAATGACAGGATAGGACAGGAAAACAGTGGGAATAAAAGCATACCAAAAGCAGTTGCCCAAATAAATTATAGCCTTGGCTATCCTCTTTAAATTCCTCAGGCTTCACATCTTTAAATGCAAATAATCTCCACCTCTTCTTATGAAGATTAAATACATGTATATATGACTCAGACTATGTTTGTTTAATCATTTATCCACACATATTTGGGTTTAACTAATATTTACTAAGCATTCATTGTGTACCAGGTGCTATGCTCAGCACAGGTAAAGATACAACTGTGAAAGATGTTCTGAACCACTTGTTCATACCCACCACCACTATACTTCTTACCAAATTTCTAAATTATTGCCATCCTTTCTTAACTGATTTTCCTGCCTTCTATATCTTTACCTCCCCCCAACCATTTCAGCATTCTAATGCCAAAACAAAGTGTTAGCCATGTTATTCCCTAGCTCAGACCCTTTAGTTGGTGCCTTCACACACAAAACTACAAATTCCTTAGTATAATGTTTAAAACTCTCCACAATCTCTCTTCATCTTCTCCAATCTTATTTCACTGCTGTCGTACAAGAACGAAGGATTCCAGTGAGATTGAAAATAGCTTCCAAGCTCTTGTCACAAGCTTTCTAGTCTGATATCATGTACTATTTTCCCTGCTTAGAATGCCCTAGATTTAAATGTCCAAATCCAACCTATCTATTGCATGAAACTTCCCCTTCTCTAAATTAATTATTTCTAGGAGTCTGAGAGTCCAGTGGAGAAGTTCCAGCACACTAATGGAACAAAAAATTTCCCAATTTCCCCTTCTCTAAAGTAATTATTCTTCTCTAAAGTATAATATTTCATTTATGTTTTCTTTTATAGACACATTTATACATATCTCAGTTTACTGATTGAACATGAGTTTCTTTCAAACTTTTTATTTTGAGATAATTATAGATACAAGTGCAGTTGTAAGAAATATAATACAAAATTATCCCATTGAAATTTTACCCAGTTTTCTGAATGAGAGCATCTTGCAAAACTATAATACAAAATCACAGAAAGGATGTTGACATTGATACAGTCAAGATACAGAACATTTCTATTATTACAAGGATCCCTCATGTTGCCCTTTTATAGCCATACCTACTTCCCTCTGTCCATACCCCTTCCTTAACTCCTGTCAACCACTAAACTTTTCTCCATTTCTGTAATTTTGTCATTTCAAGAATGTTATATAAATGAATCATATAGTATGTTTAGGATTGGCTATTTTGATTTAGTAAAATTCTCTGGATATTCATCCAAATTGTTACATGTATCAATAGTTTATTCCTTTTTATTGATGAATACCACTCCCATGGTATGGATGTACCATAGTTTGTTTAATCATTCACTCATTGAAGGACACCTGGATTTTTTCCAGTTTTTGGCTAATATGAATACAGCTGCTGTAAAATTTTATGTACAGGTTTTTGTTTGAAGATAAGTTGTCATTTCTTTGGGATAAATGGCCAGAAGAATGATTTCAGGGTTTTAAGATAGTTGCATGTTTTTAAGAAATTGCTAAACTGTTTTCCAGAGTAGCTGTACCATTTTACATTCTCACCAACATACATGAGTGATCCAGTTTCTCTGCATCCTTACCAGCATTTGGTGTTAATGCTGCTTTTTATTTTAGCCACTCTGAAAGTTGTTTTCTCTTGTTTGCTGAGCTGCTTTAAAACAATTATTTTGAATTCTTTGTCAGGCAACTTGTAGATCTTCATATCTTTGGGATTGGTCACTGGATTATTATAGTGTTTCTTTGGTGGTGTCATGTTTCCTTTATTTTGTGTGTGTGTTTCTGGAAGTTTTGCATCTCTGACTTCACATATGAAGAAGCAGTCACCTCCTCCAGTCTCTACTAATGCTTCAAGAGAGAAATGCCTTCACCACTCAGCCTGGCTAGGGGTTTGGGGCTCTCTCAAACTTTTTCTATGGGTGTACCTGCTCCACACCTGTGTTCCCTCTTGGGGTGGGCATGGAATTCTTAAGATTGTATGTCTTTTCTCAATCTCACAAAGCTAAACCAGGTGCTGAGAACCTCACATTTGTTTTCCCTAGGGAAGTTCCCTGAAATGTTCAAGTTTGTGTTTCTTCTCTCAATCTGAAGAGTAGAATTAGCTATTTGTGGGAGATGCTCACACTCACTATCCATAGGAAAGTACTAAGGGAGCTAGCCTGGTGGAGGGGGTCATGAGGCACACATAGCATCTAGAGTGCCCCTGGGCCAATTGGGGGTGTCCACAGGCAAAGCACTCTAAACGACTCATGGGTGGGCTTCTTGATGATGGAGTATGTGTAGAAGATAGTAGGGCTTCTCTTCCCTGCTCCTAGACTCTCCCAACCACTCAGCTGTGCCAATCACCTCAGCAATATGGGTGGGGCAAGAAAGAAGTGGACCTCTTGAGCAGTTTCCCACATCAGTGGGGAAGTATAGCGCACATTTATTACACTCTTACTTTCTCCCTTGGGAGAAATTGCAGGCCAAGAAGGTCTCTCTTGGCACTGAGATGTGTCTCCATTGAGGACTGATGTGCATAAAATAAAACTGTTCTTCTTGCCCACATCAATGAGTCTATTCACTGATTTTTTTGCTCCATTGGTGTGCTGGAACTTCTCCACTGGACTCTCAGACTCCTAAAACAGTACTGTCATCATGGGTATTCATCAAAATTGATGCTTTTGCAGGAGGATGAGCACCATCTTGCTGATGTCACTTCTGCCTTTGTCTTTTATGGTACTACAGTTCCCAGGTTTTCCTCTTACCTCTCTGGCTACTCCTTCTTTGACTGTTTTATAAATGTATATTCCCCTCTACTGGGGTTTCTAAATTTGTGGTCCCCATCCACTTTCTTTTCTGATTTTATAATCTGTTCTTGGGTGCTCCCATTCATGCCATGGCTTTGAATACCTCCTTTAGACTTATTACCTACTTATCTCCACCCAGACCTCCCTAGCAATATATCTAACTCTCTCCTTGACATCTCCATTAGCACATCTCAAAGGCCCATTAAACCCAATATGTCCAAAACCCAGTTCATTTTTTTGTTCTCAAGCCTTGTCCTCTTCTAGTGTTTCTGTAAACAGGAAATGGAGTCACTATCTGTGTTGCACTTTAAGATGAGAAGCCATCCTAGGATTTTTTAGAAGCAGGAGGGAGACATCTGGTTTATATTTTGTAAAGATCACTCTGGCTTCAGTGTGGAGAACAAATTGCATAGTGGGATAGGTCTTTTTTGAGTTTCACAAGTATATTATGTCCTAGATGCTACAGATCATTTGCACTTCCTTTTTTGTCTGCTTAGAGCACTCTCGCACTTATTTTTATAGTAATTAACTCTAACTTTGCCTCTAGATTTCAACTTACTCTTCAATTTCTCCAGAACAACCATTTTCATACTTGTTAAGTCAAATCCTCCTGTTATAGCACTGGGCTGTGGTTATAGCATTTATCATAGTTATTTGTGTGATTATTTGTTAAAAATCTACTTTCATAAACAAAATTCCACCTTCTGTCAAAAGACACTATGCTTGCTTTTTCTCACAATTGTATATTAAGCACATAGCAACATATACATAAAAGGTTTTTCATAAATATTTGTCAAAAGAGCTAAAAAAATAATAAATGAGTTCTGTGAAAAAGCAGAGGCACACTAAAAGCTTCTAGGCATGCCCTGGGTCAATACAAATTTCTACAATGAAAATACAATATTCATTTTTTGTGCAGAATGACTAACCAGACATACAAACAGATTCTGAATCAAGGAAAGATTCAGTATACCCTCCTTTATTTAAGAGACCTTACATTGTTTATATGTTCCAAGCATTTCTGAGTAAGTGTACTACATGACATATTAATATATTTTCAAAATTGAAATTGAAATAAAAATACTATCTGTAATGTTGATCAAATATTGTCAACTTATCTTCAAAATGTATCTCAAATTCAACCATTTCTCACTTCCTCCTATACAACTATTTTAATCCAAGCCACTATTTTTTCTTGCCTGGACTTTCTTGAATTAAATGATCATTCTGCTTTCATTCTTATTCTTTGCAAGTCTAGGCCCAATTCAACAGATAGAATGATTCTTTTAGAATGTAAATTAGGTTTAAATTCTCTTGCTCTCAACTGTCCAATTTTTTCCTGTGTAGGTCATCTATTGCTGCATAACAGGCCACCCAAAACTTAGAGGTATATACTCAAATAACAACCATTTTACTATGCTCATGAGTTTGTGGGTCAAGAAATTGTAAAAGACACAATGAAGATATTCATCTCTGCTCCCCAGGGAGTCTCAGCTGGGGTCATTGGAATGACTGACCTTGGTAGCCCTAGTATGATCATATGTTTGGCACCTTGGTTCTTTTCCACATGATGTCTGCTGAGGCTGGATTGTCCAAAATGGCTCCCTCCCACTTGTCTGGCAGCTAGGCTGGAACAGCTGGAGTTGGCTGGGCATCTCTCTATGTTTCTTTTTCTACACAGCTCTCCACATGACTATCTTGGACTGACTCACAGGATGATGGTCTCAGGGTAGACATACTTCTTACATGGCAGCTGATAGAATGTATCTGGGCAGAAGCTGGAAGACTTTAAGACCTGTTCTTGTTCCAGAACATTACTTCTGTACATTCTATTGATTAAACATGTCGCCATGGCCAGCCCAGAGTCAAGAAGAGTGAAATTAGACTCCACCTCTCAATAGAAAGGGTAACAGATAACTTTTGGCCATTTTTAATCTACCACACTTCTCATATTACTCTGAGCTCTTATTTACCAAGGCTGTTTGAGGCCCTGTACAACTTGCTTCCTGATATTTCTCCAATCCCATCTCCTATTAATTTTCTCCTTGTTATCCTCCTTTGTGTTTCTCATGTATACCAATAATGTTCCAATTCAGAGCTTTTTAATTTGCTATTTCATCTGCCTGGAGTCTTTTATCCCTGGATAATTGAATAGCTCACCCCCTACTTCATTCAAGGGTCTGCATACATGTTGCCACCTTTAGAGAAGTCATTCTTGACCACTTTTATCACAATTCATTTCCTTACTCTTAATTTTTCTGCATTGCACTTATCTATCTATCATATTATACTTGCTCTCCTGTATATTATATGCCTCACTCCCCAGACTATGAGTTCCAAGTTCCAAGAGCAGGAACGTTTTCTTTTTTACTGTAGCCCCAAAGCCTAGAATAGTGCCTGGCACTTACTAGAGGCTCAGTGAATACTTATTTCATGAGATGAATAAATAATTCTTAAAACCATCTGAAAACTTGATTAATATAATCCTTCCTCTAGAGTATTACTTAGGTGTCTTTCAGTTATTACATATTTATTGTATCTGAAACTATTAAGATTTGGGGGAGACTGCCTTTCTCAAAAGGCCAACTGAAGCTGACACAAATTCCGAACTGGTCATGAAACAAACACATGTCTTGACTCTACTGGTTCATTCAGGGAATGGCAGATGCAGACTAGTTAAGAAAAATGCAAAAGATAAAAAGCCAATATATCCTAGAAAGATCACATGTCCTAGGGCCTGATTATGAATAATATTAACCAAGAGATGGACTTGATATGGCAGGAAAATTAGTAATGATATGAGCCACCTTTATAAACGGCACAGCCATAAGAAGGCAGCTCAGTGATTACTACATTAAAGAGTGTTTCTAGATTATGATTCCAAAATATAATTAGGGTGCTGACTTTTTAATAAGTTATAGTTGTGACTTATCTTATTTGCTATTATTATTGCCTTTTAAATAACCACGTCTATAGGCTAGTAATTATTTTGTGTAAGACCTGTAGTAAAGAACTTTGATTCACTTTCATTTATTATTTACTTATTTGTAAGTGTTTTCTGTATTATAAAACCTCCTCCAAAAGAGTTATTGGGCAATAATTATTTGGGTCTTATGTGTAACCCTGCATTAATATTGGGAAGGTAATATTCTGTTTTTGCCCAGCTGGAAAAAACCCTTCCGCCATTAATCTGCATGATATATTTGGCCCACATTGGGACTGACCAGTCAGGAAATTGTTTATATAAATTCTTTTGTCTCTTGCCTGAAGAAAGAGACCAGATTGATTCTCTGTGTATTGTATTATATTGCACTGAGGAGAGAAGTCTACCAAAAATATACAGGCTATTAAATTCTGAGGTTACTTGCAATCGATGGTTTCTAATGCTGATAATTTTAATAGAATAGATATGTCCATGTCATCATACTATGCTTGGGATAGAATCTAAAAGCTTTCCACCACACACCAGTGTTTTTCAAAGTGTAGTCTTCATATCATCTGCTTCGTAATTACCTGGAGTGTGTATTCAAAATACCCAACTCAGATATACTGAATCAGAATCTCTAGGGGTAAGACCCAGGCATTTGCATTATTATCAAACACCCCTCCCCCCACAAGGTACCTAATTATGTACAGTAAAAACTACTTTTATTTTTTTTTATTTCAGAATATTATGGGGATACAAATGCTTTGGTCATATAAATTGCCTTTGCACCACCTGAATCAAAGCCACAAGCATGCCCATCACCCAGACAGCATGCACTGCACTCATTAGGTATGAATTTACCCATCCCCTCCTCCCCACCTCACCTGCCTGACACCTGATAAATGTTACTTCCATATGTGCACATAAGTGTTGGTCAATTAGTACTAATTTAATGGTGAGTACATCTGGTGTTTGCTTTTCCATTCTTGTGATACTTCACTTAGAAGAATGGGTTCCAGCTCCATCCAGGATAATACAGGAGGTAGTTCACCACTTTTTATGGCTGAGTTGTATTCCACGGTATATATATACCACATTTTATTAATCCACTCATGTATTGATGGGAACTTGGGTTGTTTCCACATCTTTGCAATTGTGAATTGTGCTGCTATAAACATTGGAGGTCAGATGTCTTTTTTATAGAATGTCTTTTTTTCCTTTGGGATTGCTAGATCAAATGGTAGTTCTACTTTTAGTTCTTTGAGGTGTCTCCATACTACTTTCCATAGAGGTTGTACTAGTTTGCAGTCCCACCAGCAATGTATGAGTGTTCCTATCTCTCTGCATCCCTTCCAACGTTTGTTGTTTTGGGATGTTTTAATAAAAGCCATTCTCACTGGAGTTAAGTGATATCTCATTGTGGTTTTGACTTGCATTTCCCTGATGATTAGAGATGTTGAATATTTTTTCATGTTTGTTGGCCATTTAGTCTATCTTCTTTTGACAAGTTTCTGTTGTCCTTTGCCCACTTTTTAATGTGGTTGTTTGATTTTTTTCTTGCTGATTTTCCTGAGTTGTATATAGATTCTAGTTATTGGCCCTCGTTGGATGTATAGCATGCAAATATTTTCTCCCATTCTGTAGGTTGTCTATTCACTCTAATGATTGTTTCTTTGGCTGTGCAGAGGCGTTTTTGATTTTATCAGGTCCCATTTATTTATTTTTTTTGTTACTGTGATTGCTTTTGGGGCCTTCTTCATAAATTCCTTGCCTAGGCCAATGTGTATAACAGTTTTTCCAACATTTTCTTCTAGAATTCTTATGGTTTCATGCCTTAGGTTTAAGTCTGCTATCCATCATGAGTTGATTTTTTTGAGAAGTGAAAGGTGCAGATCCTATTTCAGTCTTCTACATGTGGCTATCCAATTTTCCCAGCACCATTTATTGAATAGAGATTCTTTTCCCCAGTGTATGTTTTTATCTGCTTTTTCAAAGATCAGATGGCAATATGAAGATGGTTTTATATGTGGGTTTCCTATTCTGTTCCATTAGTGTATGTCTCTGTTCTTCTGCCAGTACCACGCTGTTTTGGTTACTACAGACCATATGATCCTCTCAGTAGATGCAGAAAAAGCATCTGACAAAATTCGGCACCCTTTTATGATAAGAAAGTTTAACAAAATAGGCATAGATGGGACTTATCTCAAAATGATAAAAGCCATATATGACAAACCCACAGCCAACCTCTTACTGACTGGGGAAAAATTGAAAGCATTCCCGCTAAGAACTGGAACTAGACAAGGTTAACCTCTATCATCACTTATATTCAACACAGTGCTGGCAGCCCTAGCCAGAGCAATCAGACAAGAAAAGGAAATCAGTGTATCCAAATGGGGGCAGAAGAGGTCAAACTATTGCTCTTTGCTGACAATATGATCTTATATTTAGAAAATCTGAAAGAATCTGCCAAGAGACTACTGGAACTGATAAATTCAGCAAAGTTCCAGGTTACAAAATCAATGTACACAAATCAGTAGCATTCATATACGCCAATAACAGTCAAACTGAGAAACAAATCAAAGACTCAATAGCTTTCACAATAGCAACAAAGAAAATAAAATACCTAGGAATATATTTAACTAAGGAGGTGAAAGACCTCTACAGGAAGAACTACAAAACACTGAAGAAGGAAATAGCAGAGGATATAAACAGATGAAAAAACATACCATGCTCGTGGATCAGCAGAATCAGCACTGTTAAAATGCCTATACTACCCAAAGTGATCTACAGATTGTCTACAATCTCTGTTAAAATACCAACATCATTTTTTGCAGATCTAGAAAAAAATAATTCCATACTTCATATGGAACCAGAGACGACCTGGTATAGCCAAAGCAAACTTAAGCAAAAAGAACAAATTGTGAGGCATCAATATACCGGACTTCAAGCTATACTGTGAGGCTATAGTAACCAAAACTACTTTAAATTATGAAGTTTGAAAACCACTACTATTAGTCAATGTAGCAGAGTTGGGAAGTTATAGTCAAGGGAGAACAAAGTAAAGATGAACTAATAATGGCATTAATGTTAATCATATATTTGTTCTTTTCTTATTAAAATCTTTGACTATGTTCCTGCCCTATTACCTAACAAAAGAGGAAGTGATGGTCAAGTGGGAGCCACAGAGGCAGGGAAAATACAAGAAAGGATACAATTTATGGATCACTGAAGGATGGTAGGACAATGCCCCCTGCCAGGTTGCAAATCTAGTACAACGCAGGGAACAGCATAATGTGGTAATTACAACTCTTGATGTTATAGTCATGGGATTTGAATTAAATCCTGATATTTTTACTCACTAGCCTTTTAATTTCCTCTTTTGCACTTTCTAACCCATTTTCCAATAGGATCCAGACTGATACTTTTTAAAATATAAATAGGATAATATCACTATTCTTGCTTATACAGTCTTGATGCTTTCTCATTTATCTCAAAATAAAAGCCAAATTCATTTCTGTGCATTATAAGACTGCATGATTGGGTTCCTATTTATGTCTCCAATCTCATCCAAATCCTTTTATCCCATAGTTCACTATCATCAGCTCAAACTAACCTATTTTTTTAATTTCTAGAAAATGCCAAGTTCTTTCTTGCCTTAGAAACTTTACACATGCTATTTCTTCTGCCTGAAATGCTCTGCCCCTGAATATTTGTGTAGATTTTGCCTTTTTATCCATCTAGTCTCAGCCTAAATATTATCTATCTAGACAAGTCTTTGCTTATCACAATGTATAAGTAGGTACCCCCACTTGAGAAAATATATTTTCTATAATTGTAGCAAAATGTAATATCAAGCAATCAGCTCTGGAACCAGAATGCCTGACTTAGACTGTACTAAACTCTAACTAAATATGTCTATTATTACTATAATTATTACCAATGTTTCATAATGTCATTAATTATAATTACATACTAGTTAAGTTTATTTATTTGTGTCTATGTAGTGTAAGCTTCCTCCACCATAAAAAGCTCCAAAAGAGCCCATTCTGAATCAGGTTTGTTCACCTCTCTAAATCCTGTTCCTGGCCAAAGACCTGGCAGAGGCTTTCAAAATGTTTGTTAAAGGAAGGAAGGAAAGAATGGAGAGTAGATTTAAGTGGTAGCTTTTATTATTGTTATTATTGTGACACTCTCCATATTGTTTTTAATTGGGCTTGAATTTCCACCTATACCTCTATAGGCTCCTTGAAGAGAGGGATAGTGTGTTAATCACCTGCGACTCCCAGGATAAAGGGCAGATATTTACTTAAACAGTGTCTGTTCAGTTGAATTTCTCAAAGGATAATGGAAGTAAGAGGACCACAGCCAACAGAAAGAAAAGATTATCCTTTTATCCACATGTAAAGAATAACCATGTTTTGCTATAAGTAGCAAAGGATGATGGACAGGGAAGTGCTACAATCAAATGTGTAGGTTCTAGTGACAATGTGAGCAGGTAGATTGGGCTCTAGAGATTAAAGTGGTTGGGGAGATTGGAGGCAAGGGGAAGAAAACTTTGCAAGAGCCCAGGGAAGCTAAGGAGGACCTAACTGGGTTAGTAGCAGTGAAACAAGCTCTAGTAATTCACTTCAATGTAAGAATCTGATTTGTTTTTCAGACACCCAGTCTTATCACCACAAATGCTAATAGAGTCTATCTATCAAATATGTTCTAGCTACTATCCTGGCTTTTAAAAAATTCATAAAACCAAAATGAATTGATTCATTAATAAAATAGAAAACTTTAAAACTTAAACTGAATAACACTTATAAAGCTTACATTCCAAAAGTTATAAAAAACTGGGTCACATACAATATAATTTCAAAGTTAAGAAAGGACATTTTTCTTATGATTCAGAAGATCATGTCTGAGATAGGATAGTGTCTTGGGGATAGAGAAAATGAACGTATTTTAATATTTCATTTCTTTATTTATTCAATAACTTCTTATTGAGTACCTACCATATGCTAGGGAGAGGAAATAAAATGGGAAACACAAATAACTATAGTCTCTGCCCTCAGAATTCTGCAGTCTAATAACAGGAAAATGCATTAATCAAATAATCATGCAATTAAATCAAATAATTCCCTACTGTATATATACAAATGTGGAAAGTTTTATAACCTGAGGTCCTTAGTGCTATAAGAAGATCCAGTCAGAGAGGGCAGCAAGGCACCTCCACTGGAGGTGATAATTGGAGTATAAAACTGACACCAGAAGGATGAAAAGATAAAAGTAAAAAGATAAGGAGAAATGTTTAAGTTAGAGGGAAAAGCATATGCAAACATCTGGTAAGAGAACAGTAAAAAACCAAAAGAAGGCAAGTCTCCAGGAGAACAGAGAAAAACAGGTAGCTGAGGAGGCTTCCAATCTTGAAGGGCCCTGACGCCTTGTTAAGAATTTTGGTCTTTATCTTATGAGCAAAAGGAGACCTCTAGAATATTTTAGGCAAAAAGAGGGTGGGGTAGGGTGGAGAAGGTGAAGACAATCTCATTTACATTTCAGAAAAGGTCTCTCAAAGCTTCATCATTAGATTTTCAAAAATGAAGCTGATTCTGATTTGAGATCCATCATATATATTTATATTGTTGCCAGAGAAGTAATTCATCCCTAACAAAGCCCTTAAAATAGCCTCCTTTTTCTATTTGGACCAAATTTGCGCTCTTCAGTCTGGCTTTCACAGCCCTCTGTGATCTGGTCCAACTCTCTATAGGCCCATTCTTCTTCTCATCACCTCAAACCGCCCCACTCAGATGCATCTCACACTGCTTTCTATGCACCTCCAATTTCCCTGAAAGACTGTGCAGACCCTCCCTGCATCCACTCACCATCTAAGACCTACATATTTGTTTAGGTCCAGTTTGTTCTTATTTACTTATTGTCTTAGCCTGTTTGTGTTGCTATAAAGGAATACCTGAGACCAGGTAATTTATAAAGAAAAGAGGTTTATTTGGCTCATGGTTCTGCAGCCTGTAAAAGAAGCATGGTGCTGGCATCAGCATCTGGTGAGGACCTCAAGCTGCTTTCATTCATGGCATAAGGCAAGGGGACCCAATATGTACAGAGATCACATGGTGAGAGAGAAAGCAAGAAAGGGGTGGGGGAAGGCTCTTCTTAACTAATAAAACAAGAACTCACTCATTACCACAAGGATGGCACCAAGCCATTCATGAGGGATCCACTTCCATGACCCAAACACCTCCCACTGCGCCCCACCTCCAACACTGATATCAAATTTCAATGTGAGGTTTTGAGGGTCAAATATCCAAACTGTAGCCCTCATATTTCACTTTTCTCTGGCTCTCACAACTCCTATAATTAATACTATAAAAATAAAGCATGGCACCACATAATTTCACATAAGCCTATTTCATTCTTTTATCTGTATATTTCTTATTTTCCCAACACGCTTATCTCCTCAAGGGAGGAGCTGGATACTGAAGAGTTTTTTAGTCCTTTGCAGTTGTTAGCACACTTCTATAAAAATGGTAGGTACTCAAGACATACTTCTTGATTGAATGCTTACAGTCCTTTACTGGTTTTAGAAGGTAGTTAGGGAGGAATTAAGAGCAAAGATGGAAATAATTTGGAAGATTTGTATAAGGAAGTTGAATGCTATTGGAAATTAACATGAGACAAAGTATGTTTAAGAGTAGAATTGAACAAACAAAGAAAATGTTTTGGATAAGGAAATTTAACATGCAAATTTCATACATATTTTTAAATTTTTAATTTTGAAATGACTTAAGACTTGCACAAAAGTTACTAAAACAAGGATTCAGAGAGTCCCCATATACCCTTCACCCAATTTGCCCTTTGAGATTATACAAATATCTGGTTTCTCCTCAAACCACCACCCACTAATTTTAGCATCCATCTGTGGACCTTGCCTGCAACAATTATACTTGCCTAATAATGATTTTATATTTTCCTTATTCCTTCAATATTTATTCACTGGAATTATTCCATAAGGAATTTTCCCTGCCTCCTTACTTTCTTTTTCACTGTCAAGGAAAGAAGCTACAATCAATGAGAACCATTATTCCTTTTATAGAGTGCTTTTCCATGAGGCACTATGATGTTATTTAGGTATAGACTCCTAGAGATCCTCTACTATTAAAATCCATACTCAATCATGGTCATATTGAATGCTCTCAGGTGACAGGACAAGGTCTCATAACTCGCTTTGCAGGTGACAAGCATGCTGTGGTACTCACAGGGGCTTAATCACTGTTTACAGATGATATCTGACAAGTAGGCAGTGAGCTTGAAATGCAAATTAAATAGCAGAGAAGTATTTAGAATTAATATGTAACATTTCAGTGACCTTTCTCAGATGTAATCACTTGGAGAGGCAAATGATATAATTTCCCTCATGCTACAATACTAATAATGGGCTTCCTTGTGAAAATATGCTTTTGATGTTCTGCTCAAATTTGGTGTCTACACCCTATTGATGTTTGTCGAATTAAGAAATAAATGAACAGGTCAAATATTTGATCTATATATAAATTGATACTTAGTATTGTATTGCATTTAAATTTTCAATATATTTTTACCTACATAATCGCCAAACCACCATTCTAGGGAGTAGAAAGCCATTTTTGTCCTGGTTTTACAGATGAGAAATCAGGTACAGTAATTGACTTACTTGAATTTAGGCTCCTTGTTCCTTTCACTGGGTCATTATGTGAATTCTCCATCATTTTTATTCTCTAACTCATTAATTCAACAACTTTAATGGACAGCCTCCATAACAATTCAATTTATCCTCAAGCATTTGCACCTATAATAGGACTGTGCTTTACTACTGACCCAAGTCATGAAGAAGGTCAAGCTAGTTTTATTCAACACCACAAAATGCTAGTGATCCAGATTTCCAACCTCCTCTGGGTTTGCAAGAGTTTTGTGTCATTGCTAGTGGCCTATTTACACAGGCACAGGCATCTGTTATCTGGGGTGTTTTGGGGATGATGTGCTAGCTGCTGTTGAGAGAGACTTTCTCACCAAAACTGAGGACAGAATTGTTAGCTTGTCCTGAGGTGTGGGAATCCAAGGTGCTCATAGGAGTGAACTATTGGCCATCAGTCAACACTGATCTTGCTACATCCTCAATACCAGTCACAACAGACTCCTCTCTCTCATCATTTCCCCTCTGACTTTTAGTCTGGTGAGAGGAGTGAAGTACGGGACATTTGATCTTTACTCTTGAGGTTTAATCTAAAAAAATTGGATTTACCATAAGCCCTTTCCATTCCCTCAAGGGATAAGTCTTGAAACTTAAAGTTAGGAAAAGACCTCTTTCCCCCTCCCCTGCCTGATTTCTGCCATCTACGAGGAAATGAGAAGAGAATCATCTAGCTGCTCAATCTGAGGAAAAGACCAAAAATTAAAGAAAAATCAATGGGAAAAATGTTAATATTTCAAAAGCATTAGCTTTCCAAATGCTACTACTTATTGGCTTTCTGAATGGTGATCCAGGAGACACGGCACCCACAAATATAGAACAAATAGATTACCTACTTTGTTTGACCAAACTTAAAGGAATTCTACAACTCTGAAGGAAAGGTTTGAGAAAGAAATAATGATATGTGTAGAGAAAACAAAGCAAATAAAATATAAGGTAACTTGTAACTATAGAAATACAAGAGTTGTTTAAGGCAGGACATATCATTATAATGTACTATGTAGCTCAGCTATGAATGATATTAACATAGTAATACTAACATAAACTCTGAATATTAATTACACCAAAATTATGATACACATAAAGTGACAGGTTGAGGGATGTTTGTTAGGGGAGGGAGAAACAAGAAGCAAAGAGAGAAAAGTCTAAACCTTCTGCAGATGAAAGCCAGGAGATAATATCTACAATGAAAGAATCAATAAGTATCAAAAAATGCATATTATTTCACAATATATAGGTAATAGCAGTTGGAACTGCTGAAAGAGTGGAATAAGGTTGCCCCAATAGATCAGAAGAGGGAAGGCAAAAGTCCAGGGACTCTTGTTTTTCATAATAAGCTTTCCAATTGTCTAAACTATATAAATTTATTCCCCAATAAAAAGAAAAATTAATTTCAAAAGTATTTCAAATGTAAACTGAAGAACTGGTAGAGTTTCAGTTCATGATCATTTATAGTCTCTTAATCTTTTAATTTCCTAAAACAAGTGTAAAGTATGTTCTGAAGAGGAAATTCAAAATCAGAGAAAAGTGTAACTTGGAAAGCCTCTAGAATATCACTCAGAGAAAGCCAGTATAGACAACTTAATGTATAATTCCTCCAAAATTTATGTATTTACCAAAAAATGCAATCTTACTACAGAAACTACTTTGCAACTTGCAGTTCTTTTTCCTTTAATGGGTCCTGGACATCTTCATATCTCAGTATGTATAGATTAACCACATTTTTAAATGGATATATAATTTTTTGTAGTATGGATACATATTGGATATAAAATATTCCATTGTATGATGTACTGTGCATTAAATTATTATAATTTAATTATAACTATGATTATATTAAATTATTTATTCATATGTTTATTTTTCCCAATTTTCCAAAAGTACTTCAACAACTATTCCATATATATATATTTGTGCAATTCTAAGAGTGCTTCAGGAGTGTAAATTTTTGAAGTGTAAATACTGACCCAAAAGATATGAACACTTCATATTTTAGTGTATATCACTAAATATTGAATAGTTCTTCAGAAAACATTGTGGCTTTGAGTAGTCCCACCAACATTGAATATGAGTGCCCAATATACTTATGCTACTAATCTTTATTGGGACATTAGTAGAAAATTATGTGTTTACAAAGAATTTTTATATATGGTGCAGTGGACTGAATTATGTATCCCTAAAATTCATATGTTGAAATTCTAACCCCAATGTGACTGTATTTGAAGATCAGACCTGTGAAAAGATAATAAAGGTTAAATTACATCATAATCTGGTAAACATGGTGTTCTTATAAGAAGAGACTCCAGAGTTCTCTATCTCCACTATGAGAGGACACAGAGAGAAGGCCACCGTGTCCAAGCCAGGAAGAGAGCCCTCACCCGAAACTGACACTGCCAGATCTTGATCTGGGACATCTAGCCTCCAGAACTGTGAGCAGAATTTTTTCTGTGCTATTTTGTTATGGCAGACCAATACATATATGATTTCATTTAAAACTCCTATCAATGCAGTAAGGTACATCCATTTATAATTTACAGATGAGGAAACGAAGGGATTAAGAACTTGCTCAGAAGGGTGCCCACTGTCACTACTTCTATTCAACATAATAGCCAGAGCAATCAGGCAAGAGAAAGAAACAAATGGCATCCAAATCAGGAAAGAGATGGTCAAATTATCCCTGTTTGCCGATGATATGAGCTTATATCTAGAACACCCTAAAACCTTCACCAAAAGACTCCTAGAATTGAAAAATAAATTCAATAAAGTCTCAGATTACAAAATCAATGTACACAAATCAGTAGAATTTCTATATACTAACAACAGCCAAGCTGAGAGTCAAATTAAGAACACAGTAACATTTATGATAGCTGCAAAGAAAATAAAATACTAGGAATATACTTAGCCAAAGAGGTGAAAGATCTCAAAAGGAGAATTACAAAACACTGATGAAAGAAATCATAGACATCACAAACAAATGGAAAAACATTCCATGCTCATAGATTGGAAGAATCAGCATTGTTAAAGTGGCCATACTGTCCAAAGTGATTTACAGATTTAATGTAATTCCCATCAAAATACCAATGTCATTTTTCATTGATTTAGAAAAAATAATCCTAAACTTCATATGGAACCAAAAAAGAGCCCAAATAACTAAATCAATCTTAAGCAAAAAGAACACATCTGGAGGTATCACATTACCTGACTTCAAATTATACTAAAGTCTATAGTAACTAAAACAACATGGTACTGGTATAAGGGTAGAGATATAGACCAATGGAACAGAATAGAGAACCCAGAAATAAAACCATATAGCTATGACCAAAGCAGTGATTTTTGCCAAAGCAGACAAAAACACACACTGGAGAAAAGATGCCCTACTCAATAAATGGTTCTGGGAAAGTTGGACAGCCACATGCTATCCATGCAGAAAAATGAAACAGGATCCCTATCTCTCACCATGTAAAAAACTTAACTCAAGATGGATTAAAGACTTACATGTAAGACCTGAAACTATAAAGATTCTGGAAGAAACTGTAGGGAACTCTCTTCTAGATATTGACCTAGGCAAAGAATTTATGACTAAGACCCCAAAGGCAAATATAGCAACAACAAAAATAAGTTAGAAAGTTTCTGCACAGTGAAGGAAATAACCAATGGCATAAATAGCCTACAGAATGAGAGAAAATATTATCAAACTGTACATCCAACAAAGGGCTAATATAGAGAATCTACAAAGAACTCAAACAAATCAGCAAGAAAAACCCCAAATAACCTCATTAAAAAGTGGGCAAAGACATGAACAGAGTTTTTTTTCAAAAGAAGATATATAAATGGCCAACAGACATATGAAAAAATGTCACTAATCATCAGGGAAATGCAAATTAAAACCACAAGGAGATACCACCTTACCCTTTCAGAATGGCCATTATTAAAAAATCAAAAAACAATAGATGTTGGCATGGATGCAGTGAAAAAGGAACACTTATACATTGTTAGTGGGAATTTAAATTAGTACAATGTCTATGGAAAACAGTATGGAGATTCCTCAAAGAACTATAAGTAGACCTACCATTAAATCCAGCAATCTCATTACTGGATATCTACCCAAAGGAAAAGAAGTCATTATATCAAAAAGACACCTGTACCCAAATGTTTATTGCAGCACAATTCACAATTGCAAAGATGTGGAATCAACCTAAATGCTCATCAGTTCATGAGTGGATAAAGAAAATGTGGTGTATATACACACACACACATACACACACACCATGGAGTACTACTCAGCCATAAAAAGGAATGAAATTTGCAGCAACTTAGATGGAACTGGAGAACATTATCCTAAGTGAAGTATCTCAGCAATGGAAAAACAAACACTGCATATTCCCACTAATAAGTGGGAGCTAAACAATGGATATGCATGGTTGTAAAGTGGTACAAAGGACATTGGAAACTAAGAAGGGAAGAGGGTGGGAAGGAGGATGCGGGATAAAAACCTACCTATCGGATACCATGTATGCTATTCTGGTGACGGGCACACTAAAGGCCCTGACTTCAGCATTATACAATCCATCCATGTACCAAGAATGCTTGTACTCCCTAATATTTTGAAATAAAAAGTATATATGAAAAAAAGAACTTGCTCGGATCACATGGTTTTTAAGTGGTGATGCGGGAGTAGAAAGCAGCTGTTTTGACTTACAGTCAGGTGTTCCTTTTCACTACAGAAGAGTGGTCTTCTTTATTGCAATGCCAACTCACTTATTAGCTGATGGGAAACCTAATGAAATCATAAAATTATTAAATTGGAAAAGCCTTTTGAGGTTATCTATTCTAGCAAAGAAAGGGAGGTCCTAAAAGATCAAATAATTGGCCCAAGATCTCACAGCTAGTTAATGGGAAAACTGAGATTGAAATTCCGTTTGACTTGAGTCCAGTATTCTTTAATTTTGACACACATATTTCACAGTTTTTTAAAATTTATGAATTATTCTTTCCTAAGGGTAACTCTATAAATATGGTTATTTTTTAGGTCACAAGCTTTATCTTACAAAATAGAAGTTGCCCTTTAAAATCCCAATCAGATTTATTTTCTGATAACCTTTGGTAAAGTGATGTAGCACGTAATGGCCAATGTTTGTTTCATTCTTTTTTTTTTTTTAAGCATCATCAAGCCTAATTCTTTTATATATTACTCTATTACAGGACTTAGTTCATTCAGGGACTGAAGGCTTCCACATCTCTCGTTTCTATGCTAATTAAGACGTTGGTTTCTTCAGTCTTTGGATATGTGTGACAGGAGATTAGAGTTTGCCTGCTTCCTGTATATCAGCAAAATGGATCATACTGCTGCCAGGCTAGTCCCATTAGTGTTACAAATCTTAGAAAGACTATACATTTTCTGAGGATGCAGCCTGATATTCAGAAAGCAGTACAATAATTTTTGCTGACAGTTACCCCCATCAGGACAGAAAGGAAAGGTCTAGGGGGAAGGCACAGATTAGTCTCAACATTAGCAAAGTGGGATGCTTTTTGAAAATAATTATTTTACCTCTACAAAGTAGTATAGATATTTTTATTATTTTATTTTTGGTATTTAGTTTCCCAGAATATAAGACTTAAATTGAAATGGCAGAGTCATTCAAAACCCTTTTTTACCTCCTTGGAATATAGCACATTCAGTAGCTTGGTGAATTCAAATATATTTTTTACAATAACAAAAGAAATTAAATTCAATAAATAATGTGTTAAATACACCATGTAGATTCATTATTTTCCTGCAAAACCTCTTATACAGTAGAATACATAATATACAACTGTGGTTATTAGTAGAGGAACTGAAAAGTTTGATTCACTGAATGTTTCCAAGACTTAGGTTAACCTTTGACTAGAAACAGCTTCTAGACATCTGACTCATGTTTTTTCTAGTGTCCAGAGGAATAATGGAGCTTTTAAAAATCATTTCACAATATCATAAGTATTTACTCAATCTGTATGAGTTGTACTTATCTTTTAATGAAAGAATCAAACAAAATTATAAGAATTATTGCCCGTAACACTTACCCACAGGAAGTTGATTACCAAACTATTTCAATATTCAAAGTGCAATGTTTCTCTCCACTCAGAAGAGAATACAACAGAAGAAGAAAGGTAGTAGAAATCAGGATATTGGAGAAAAGAGAGAAATGGTAAGCCTTTCTGCACATCAGAATCACTTGGGGAGCTTTTACACAGCACAGGGGCCCATACTCCACCCTGAGATCTCATTCAGCTGGTCTGGATTGGGGCCAGGCATGATTCTCATGCTTAATCACTATGCTAAAAGAATGAACAGGTACACGAGAGGGCATATGAGGTATCTCAGTGGCCTCAGGAGCTTTGCAGAGAATGGACACTCCTGTTATCTGAAGGTTGTCATCCTAGGTCTGTGCTGTACTACCCCCAAAGATGGATGCTCTTGGAGCAAGGAAACAACTGGCAATGCCACCTGCTTGGTGTGTGTGCTTGAGCAGGTTACCAAATATTTGGTGCTTCAATTTCTTAGTATGTAGAATAGGAATGATAGTACTATCTCATGAGTACTATCGTTGTCAACAGGGCACAACGAGATAATCCAAATAAAAGGTTAGCTCGCTGCCTGGCACATAGTAAGTTCTCAGTATATGTTACCTAACCACTCCTTTGAGAGAAAGTAACGAGAGCATTTCTTCACCTTTTAAGCACTTACTAACTGTAGTACTTACACACACGCGCGCGCACGTGCGCACATGCAGATCAACTGAAATGTGCTAAATGTTTCATAGGATGGTGAATGAAATGTAAGTAGAAGTAATCATCTAATAATGGAGCCCTCATCATAACTGCACTCAGATGGCAACAGTATTCCCTACTCGGGAGTGGGGGGGGGCCTCACCTGCCATGTGAGAGGGCTTGGATAGTTCCATAACAGGCATTTGAATTACAAGAAAAAGAGAAAGAATCTGGAGCAAATGTGTGTGGTATTGCTATTGTTACCATTTAAATTGAAGAAACTTGAGTAGATCTATAGGCTGAAAGGAAAGAGCCAAAAGAGGGAGAGGTGACCCTGCAAGTGAGGGAGTGTTATCTGATGGAGCAAGAGCCTTGAGGAACCCATGTTGTGGGATCAGCTTCGGATGGAGAAGAGCAAGGTCCTCCACTGAGATGGAAGGAAAGGGCATCAGGAAGACATGAAAGCAGATAAGTGTGTGGGCATGGCAGGACAGTGAGCAAGTTCTCCCTAGTTGGCCCTTACTTTCCCCAAGAAATATAAGCTGAGGTCATCTGAAGAGGTTGGAGCAGGCGGAAGAAAGGAAGGGAGCTGGAGGCAAGTGGCCAGGGTTTTAAATAGCTGTTAGGGAGGTCTCCAGAGCTCCAAAATACCCCTTACTGCAATAAGTTATTTAGATGGTATTCCTGACTTGTCTTCTTGGCAGATTCTTGAAAATTTTCAGCCATTTGGAGATAATTAGTTTTCCAAATAGATCCCACTCTGGGAGAACCAATATTGCATTTTTTTAATGCAGCTTTTATAAATAGCAATAAAACATTATGCCATCTAACCATAAAGAAGAGACACATATAAAGTCCTCCCCTCATTGAAAAGGGAGATGTTATCTTCTAAAACTGTGCTGCAAATACACTTCCCTGCAACACATTGTGAGTTCCTACTAAATATCTTCTGGTGGGGGAAGCAAAGGTTAAAAGCTTCTATTTCTACCAAAAAGATTTTTATTTCTAAACCATTAACTTTGGGGTTTTTTTTTTTTGAGAAGGGAGCTAAGATTTTTTAAAAAACAAACTATGCAGGAACTATAACAATAGAAAAGTCAAAAATGTAAATATATATGCCAAAAGCCAACTACCTTTTCTATTTTTTTATGACTTATCCCTTAGCCAAAAAATGTATTCTATGTAGTTTGAGCTAATGAATAAAGAGGTCAAAGAGCTGAAGAAAGATAAGAAAAGGAAGCATAAAAACAATTGAGAGAGGAGGAAAACATTGGAACAAACCACTTTGCAGGCAGAATTTATGCTGAAGGCCATATGCAGGCCAGAACTTGAAGTACAGTTGAAAGCTTAAAAGGCACAGTGATAAGAAAACATCCCAGGCCATGAGACAGCTCTTCAGGGGTCTAATCACAAGTGCTTGAGAGGATTAGAGCTTTCACAAATACAGCACTGCTTTAAAGAAAGTCAAAAGCAAAATGAAAGTGCATGCCTCCAAAAAGGAATCAAAGACCCACTTGATCTGCCAAAAAGAAAAGAAAATAAAAAAGAATTATAATGTAGAAAGAATAATAATTACTTTTTTGTTAATCAGTACTCAGTGTGTCTCTAATACTTACTGCTACATTTTTTCTTCATAGCATTATATAATTCAATTCATCTCAATAAAACAATTTAAACAATGTGAGCCCAGACCATGAAAATATCTAGAAGGTACACATATGCATACATATAGAAGGTATCAATTCCTTCTCTTTTTTTAATATTGTTTCATTCAAAGGATCTATAGGCATTAATAATAATCTGTAGTAAATTATATTAGAGTCCAAAAATGTGTGCTGCCACTCCCTGCAGGAAGATTATACTTTCTCACTGCTTTGATGTCAGTTTTGGCCATGTGACCTGCTCTGTCCAGTGAAATGTGAGAAGTTATGTGTTTGTGTAGAAAGGATTAGCACAGTAGGTCTGAGGTTGCTTGGCTTAGAAAGGCCTGTGTGCAAGGTTGGCACTCTCCTGGCTTTGGGGAGCTTGGATTTCAGGAAGGTTCCCACCATTCCCTGATGAGAATGATTCATGGTACCTAAGCTGTTTGTGCAAAAAATATGGCTTATGCTGAATACATGCTTCCCTTCTGGGAGGCCAGAATTTGGGTACATCCTTGGCAGAGGATGCCTATGTGACCATCCTCCAGTAAAAACTCTGGACACTGACAGTGAAAACTCTCTCATGAGCTTCACTGGTAGACAATATTTCACACATGTTGTCACAATTTGGTGCTGGAGGAATTAGCATATCCTGTGTGGCTGCACTGGGTAAGGACTCTTGGAAATTCGCACCTAGTTTCCTTCAGATTTTTCCCCATGTACCTTTTCCTTTGCTTATTTTGCTTTGTATCCTTTGGCTGTAATAAATCATCACCATACAACTATATGCTGTGAGTCTGTCTAGTGAATCACTGAACCTGCACTTCCAGAAGTCCTCCATGTCTCTTTCTCCTGTTACAACAAGTGTCACTACTCCAGCTACAGGCTGCTCTGCCTTCTGGGTCCCAGAGTGAAGGTGACATGACAGAGCTATAGCCAACTCAGAGTGGTTTAACATGAACAAAAAGTAAACGTCACAGGTTGTGAGCCCTTAAGATTTTGGAGTTTCCATTACTACAGCAAAACCTAACTTTTTTTGACTGATAAATAATTCCAGTGATACATTTGCACAATTCCTTTGTGCTCCTTCCCCAAAACCTTTTCTCACATTATTTACTTTGACCTTCCCAAAATTCTATTATGTATGGAGTCCAGGTGATATTTCTATACTAGAGACAGCTGGACCCTTGTTTTATTTCCCCTATATTATATGACATTAAGTTAAAAAAAATCTACTCAATCTGAGGCTTGGTTCCATGGAGTTGCCTGTGTAAGAAGCAGATAAATAGCAAATAAGTCACTGCAATTTGGAGCACTCACAGTTATAACTTTTTATTCAAGTTTCCTATTAGTGATTACTGGTTTTGTGGGGTTTTTAAATTTTTGTTTTGTTGTCAACATCTCCTCAATAGTCATAGATGTCTTTGTAGGCTTCTGGTTGTCCATCAGTTTAATCTTCTCTGGTGGATAACCACTTCTTTGAGGCGATCTCTGAGGACCGATAAATTAGATGTGGCTTATACAGCATAGCCCATATTTTAAATCACACTGAATCAAACATAGCTTTCAAATTTGGTGAAACTCAATTTGTTAATTCTCTATTTCTATTTAACAATTTACTTTGAAACATCTTGGCTTAGAATATCAATAAACACTTCTGATCTCACAGAATTTCAGTGGGTTGGGAATCTGGGAACACCTTAGCTGAGTGGCTCTGGCTCAGGAGTTCTCGTCAGTTTGCAGCCAAGATCCCAGTGGCCAAGGCTGCAGTCATCTTCAGGCTTGCCTAGAGCTGGAGGATCTGCTTTCACAGTGGCAAGTTAGTGTTGTCTGTTGCAAAGAAGCCTCAGTTCCTCACCACGTGTTTTGCCATAGGTCTGCCTGAGTATCCTCATGACATAACAATTGGCTTCCACCAGAGCAAGCAATTCAAAAGGCAGCAAGGAAGAAGCCATAGTACCTTTTCTGACTTCATCCCAGAAGTCATACACCATCACTTCTGCCACTAGAATATGTGTCACTAAGTCTAACTTACACTCAAAAGAAGAGAAATTAGACTACACCTTTTGAAAAGAGGAGTGTCAAAGAATCTGTGAACAAATTTTAAAACCATCACATCCCTTGAAGGTAATTATTGTTACTGTCCATCAATATATTCGGTTCTCCCACTTCTGGGCAGTGCCTGATCCCTCATGGGTGGTGGGGTCATGTGACCAGATCTAGGCAAAAATTGTGTATGGACCATTCAATAACTATTTCTGGAAAACTGGCTTATATGGAAAAACACAAGGATATTCCTACTTTATGTCATTCACAAAAATAAAATGCAAATGAATTAAAGAAGTAGAAAAGAAAATCAGAAATATGAAAATTTTCTAAGAAAATATATATATTATGGCCTTGTGGAAAGTAAGAATTTTCTAATAAGGCACAAAAAATATAACCTATAATAAGATACCATTTCACACTCACCAAATTGGCAAAAAATTAATAAATCTGACAGCACAAACTCTTAACCAGTTAGCAATTGCTGGTGTGAGTATAAATTCATACAAGTACTATGGAGGGCATTAGAACAAAAGTCAATAAAATCTGAAATGTAAATGGTCTATGACCCAGAAATTCCACTTCTGGAAAAGCACAAGGGATGTATACACAAGGATACACATACAAGAATGTTCACCGAAGCACTGTTTAGAATAATGAGAACATGGAAATAACTTTACCATTTCTTAAATATGGTTAATTTATACAATGAAATACTGTACCAGTTAAAATAAATAAACTATATCTATATTTACCAACATGGATAAATACCAAAAATCATTAATGAGTGAAAAAACAACTTGCAAATTGGCATTCATAACAAGATGCCATTTATGTAAATTTTAAACAAGACATAAAAATATAGCATTGCTGAATAAATGCATTTGTAGAAAAGATGAGAAAACTTGCATGCATTTCAAGGTTGAGGTTACTTCTGGGGAAAAAATAGGAAAAAGGATCGGGGGATAGAAGAAGGATGGTTTGGTGTAGCAGGAATTTTTTTTCTGTTTTTTAAAAAGCAGTCTGAAGCAGATAGCAAAATGTTACCATCTGCTTAATACTGATAGTGAATGCATGTTATGGTTATTTTCCATAATTTTCAGTGTATTTGGAGAATTTCAAAGTTGGACACTAAAATTTCATTTTAAGAAAACCACTGGACTGGATTATAACAATTTCTTATTTTATTAAAATCTATGATTCTAATGGGGAAAGAGGTAATCCCTAAATCATGGTGAGTGATTTCTAAGATTCTGGGCTTTTCAAATGAACCTACATTGGCAACTCCTCTACAATGAATTCTACATATGATATGTGAAAGCTACATCCCTGGAGCAGGACTCGCTGATGCTTATGGCCCAGAAAGGTCCCAGGCCACCCCAAATTTTTTCCCTTTGTAAGAAGATAGTGCCATTATCTCTGTTCTGGAAAATATCATTCAAATTATTTATCTGTATCTACTCCAAAGAATCAAAATGGTTTGCACTCTACTGAGTGTTTCTATGGTGTCAAACTACATGATATAATAAAAGTGTTTGTTTCAAAGGAGGTAAGTTCAAGCTATTCAATTCCCTCTTTCCCACAAAACCAACCCAATCACATTTAAATTTATTAGGAATGAAAAATACACATAAATCTCCATCATCTCCTGATTTCCCAAAGAAGGCTTTGGAGAGAGTGGAAAACATGTGAATTACACTTTGATTATAACTGTCATTTCCTCTACACAGCTGGATTACAACAAGCTGTGAAATAGTTTTAATTTTTAAAAAAATCCAACAGTTCTTTGCTTAGAAGGGAAAGGTCCAACTTTCTCTCACAGGAAAGACAATCTTGTTATATTTCTAACCACATTTTGGGATGGATGGGACTAAATAGTACAGATAAGCATCCAATCTTCCAGATGCTTATCCTGAATAAATCTCCAAACTTTGAAGGGACTGTTTGAGAGTTAATCTTTTCAGCTTTGAGCTTGAGTCAACCAATAATGAACGATAAAATGGAAAGTGGATCCATTTCCCAGTTATTTCCCCCTATCATTGTATTATACCAAGAGCAACACTAATTTAAGCTACAATGTTTCTGCATTAGGTGCACTCACATGTGTGTGTGTGTGAGTGTCTACCTATGTCCAAAAAAGGTTCACCATCCAAGGGCACAGAATTGCTCTCTGTCAGTAGCAGAGGTTTGTAAATCTCCACGGTGTGGACCGTATTTTGGACCTGGGCCAAATAACCAGGGAAGTAATTACTAAATTATTCTAATCATAAATTGTCCATTCTAATAAGCCCAAACCTCATGATTATTTCTATAAATCATTTTCATCTATTTGCCTGTCATTTATTCATTCAACAACAAATCAATACTTACTGAGTACTTACCCTGAGCATATTCTATATTAGGCATTTCACAGTCAAGACTATGGGATTATACAACAACATGTCATTTTCTGTTTTTGTACTGATTAAACTACAGGAAAATTAAATCACAGAATTCTTAGTGAAAGATATGATTTCAAGTCATAAAACCAGAAAATTTGATCCCTGGTGATACTGGTGGTTATAACTCTCCATCACTACAGTCAATGTATTGCCAGTAACTCAGCAAAATTAGACAGAGTGTGACAACAAGAGGATATCAAAATGATTTGTAAAGCAAGAATTCATCACATTTTCAGGGAAGACCACACAGTATCCTGAAATGAAAGCCGTTAGAGGGAAAATGCATCTCATTAGCCTGGTTTTCTAAGAACGGTTAGGTTATAAAATGAGTTTGCCTTCTTTTAATCCGTTTCCTCCACCCTTTGCCATATATCCTCATGTTGTCATGGGTGTTCTGTGATTGTCTTGGAATTTTTCTAAGAAGAGATTAAAAAGGAAACCCAAAACATTTTTTGGAACATCGTTAGACATGATGGATTATATTTGACCCTTCATTTTCTTTCTTTGGGAAATTTCAACAGAAACCCAAACCTCTACTTACCTCACAAACACACTTTTGTTATATAGTTAAAATTTCATGGAATGCATTTCTTGAGTTTGAGAAAATGCAAATAAGAGTCAAGCTCAAAGTTTTCAAGAGAAAAAAATTTGCTTTAGATCCAGTTTGGCTGATTTCATACGCAGTACTTACGTGATGGGCCTAATTCTCAGAATGCCTCTCTCTCCTGACACAAACAATGGAAGGTTAAAAACTTGTGTGTGTCTGTGTGGCTGTTCATGCATGTATATGTATGTTTGTGTGTGTCTGTGTGTGTGTATGCACACACGTAGAGAAACAGATAGACAGAAGAAAGAAAAAAGAGAGAAACAGAGCAATAGGAAAGCAAGAGACAAGAGGGGGAACAATTTTGAGCTAAAACAAAAGAACAAAAATCTGTACAAATTAGTACGTATCAGTTAATGTTTATGGTAGAAATTGTGAGGTGAAAAGAGGACAAAAGAGCTGGAAATGACCTCTTTTTAAATAAATGAATTGAACTGAAAAAGAATTGATAGTGTTTCTTAACATGAAAATAGTTGTAATACCATCAATAAAGTCATAATTCTATAAATAAAGGGATCCAGGAGATAATCTTTGCAAATGGTCTGAAATGACACCACCAGTGTCGTGGAGGTTCTCAGCATGTTCTCCCATGACCCAAAGCACTTTAAGATTATTTTCAGACATACCTGAAGCCATAGAAAGAGTATGTTTTTTGACCCTAATATCAGAACACTAAGATAAAGAAAACCCTGAATCTTCAAATTAGAAGGGCACATATGTCCTGGCAGAAAAACAATATAGAATGGCCAATACCAGTGCACAATTTGGTAAAATTATTAGCCTTTGAACTTGAGAATGCACTGCCATCCAGGCCAAAAAGTGAGCTGCCAAATGGTGAATACAAACAAGCTGGCCTGGGGTTATTAACAGAAACTTTCATATTCTAGATGACAGGGAAAATGTTATCTATTTGTATGCTTATTTATATGCACATGGAAAATATCTGAAGGATATGCACTATATCCATTTAGTAGTATTGTAGTGGTAATCTTTGGTGGTCAAACTGTGATCTTTTAATTTTTTTTTTTTGCTTATTTTTATTTTCTAATTTTCTGCAACATATGTGTATTGCTTTGTAGTAATGAAATATTAACAATAAAAATAAAACAGCAAAATCATAAAAAATAAATAAGAAAAGGAAAGTGGAGCACACTCAAAGAAAAAAAAACACTACAGAAGAAAATTGTATGAATAAAATAGTTTGATTTTAAATACAACAGACACCCATGCATTTAGAGGCAAAAAATAGAATTTAAAAATCCAACAAAACAAGAAATACTTGGAGAAGCCATTTTAAAACAAGTGATAGTAAGCATTGAATCATTTTGAAAATATGTAATACCAACAAAAAAATAAATAATTCAGTCAGCTAGCTGTTACAAAATTGGTAACCAAAAAATCCAATAGCTTTCCTGTATAAAAACTATAACCAATTCAAAAATAATATGAGGAAAGATTCTATTTACTAACATTCACATACACAAAAATACACACATATAGCCAAGTAATAAACAAGAACTGGTGGGAAAAACCACCTCAGGTTTTTCTTACGGACATGAAAACTATGAATTCATGGAAATGTATACCTCCTTCTTGGTTAAGAATATTGAATAGTAAATATTTCAGTTTCCCATAAATTAATCTAAATACTTAGTATGACATAATTAAGAATGACATTTTTTGTAATGGGACAAACTATTTTTAAATTTTATTTGGAAAAAATAAATATGTGATAATAACTAGAAAATTCTGAAAAAGAATAGAAATGTGTGAATTGTGTGGCGGTGGGTGGGGGAGGGGAGAGAAGCCTAGGTGGCCATACTATGGAATGGTTACAAAAAGTCTAGAAACATACACAGGTAAATATGAGCATTTAGTACAGTGGACCCCCCTTATGGGGGGGTGGATACATTCCAAGACCCCCAGGGGATGCCTAATACCTCAGATAAGACCATACCCTACATATACACTGCCGTTTTTTCCTATACATACATACCTATGACAAAGTTTGATTTGTAAGTTAGGCACAGTAAGAGATTAACAACAATAACTAACAAAAAATAGAACAATTGTAACAGTATGCCAGCATCACTACTCTTGCACTTTGGGACCATTATTAAGTAAAGTAAGGGTTATTTGAACACAAGCGCTGTGATACTGTGACAGTCTATCTGATGACAAAGAGGGATACTAAGTGACTAACAGGCAGGTAGCATATACAGCCTGGATATTCTGGACAAAGGGAGGAGTCATGACCCGGGCAGGATGGAGCAGGATGATGAGAGATTTCATCATGCTACCCAGAATGGTGGCATGCAATTTAAAACTTATGAGTTGTTTATTTCTGGAATTTTCTATTTAATATTTTCAGACCACAGTTGGTCTAGTAACTGAAACTGAGGAAAGCAAAGCCACAGATAAAGGGGAATTATTGTATACGCAAAAGGCCATTTCAGTTAAAAGTAAAACTGAATTTTTCCCTCACTTTTTATACCAAAATAAATTCCAACTGGATTAAATTTTGAAAGAAAAATAATAAAACCACATCCATAATATATCCCAATTTTTCAAAAATCCTGAAGTTAACAACTTTTAAAATCAAAACTAGAAAATCCAGAAACCATAACAGCATATTGATAAATTACCCTTATGGTAATTTAAAACTTGCGTGTTGTTAAAACCAAATTGTATAAACAAAGAAAAAAGTAAAAAAAAAAGAAAAGAGAATGTCAGCAATATATTCAAAAGTAAAAGGTTATTTTCCTTAAAATAGAAAACTGTTCTAAAAATCATTATGGAAAATACTCAAAATCCTTTAGAAAAATATAATAGGAATTTCACAGAAAAATAAACACATATGGCTTATAAGCAGATGGAAGGATGCCCAATCCCTCTCATAAATAAATGCAAGTTAAGGCAAAATAAAGATAGTATTTTTCAGCTGCCAGATTGGCAATGGTTTGATAGTATACTGTCTTGGCAAGGTTGTACGGAACAAATAATTATCACACACTGGCAGTGAGTGTACACATTGTTACAACTTCTTTGGAAGGTAATTTGACAGTATCTATGAAAACTAAAAATGTGCATATCTTCCAACTCAGAAATTTGATCTTGAGGAATTTATCCTACAGATAGATTCACATGTGTGCAACTGTGAATGCACACAAAAAGTTTAAATGTTTTAATGTTTTAAAGCATAGTTTGAAGCTCTACTGTCTGGGTTAGTAAGTGGTTCCACTACTTACTAGCTCTGTGACTCTGAACAAGCTCCTTCAGTGCTCTGTGCCTCATTGCCCTCATCTGTAAGCAGTGCTAAAAGAAGTATCTATCCATTTCATAGGGTTTTTAAGATTAAATGAATTAATACATATATCAAAAGACAAGATTACACCAATTTAGGTAAAAGATCTTAATTGGCTTTATTTGCAATTCTAGAATTGGGTAACACTTCATTCCACAAAGTAGAGTAAGTGTTTCAATGAGCTGAGGAGAGGAAATCGGCTTTATACTGCGGTCCCCAACCCTGGGGCCATGGACCACCGGAATGGTCCTGGCTTGTTAGGAACTGGGCCGCACAGCAGGTGAGCAGCAGGTGAGCCTGCCAGCGAAGTTTCCTCTGTATTTATAGCTGCTCCCATCACTGGCATCACCGCGTAAGCTCCGCCTCCTGTCAGATCAGCGGTGTAGTTTCTCATAGGAGCGCCAATCCTACTGTAAATTGAGCATGGGAGGGATCTAGGTTGCGCGCTCGTTATGAGAACCTAACGCCTGATAATCTGAGGTGGAGCTGAGGCAGTGATGCTAGTGCCAGGGAGCAGCTGCAAATACAGATTATCATTAGCAGAGAGGTTTGACTGCAGAATAAATGTAATGCACTTGAATCATCCTGAAAGCATATCCCACCCCCTTCCACGGAAAAATTGTCTTCCATGAAACTGGTCCCTGGTGCTAAAAAGGTTGGGGACCACTGGCTTTATAGACAGAAAAGGGCTGAAGAAAACAGAAACAAAGAATAAAAAGCAAATTGGTCATTTCAAAGTTACTTTCCTTGTAAGGCAAGGACAGGCAAACAGAACAATAAACAAAATAACTATTTGGTTAACATCAAGGCAAGGGAACTTGATTATCATGCACACTAAAACTGGCCTGTTTGGGAAATTTGGTTGTTATCTCTCTCTCCTGTTTCCTGGGAAGGTCAGATAATTCAGTTTCAGTTTGGTGATGTGGAACCTTAGCATGAGTGACTCTATTTTGGTTTTTAGTCTGGTATGTTGGGGTCTAGTGCAGGAACTCAGTCCAAAACAATGGCCTCCTACAGTTTTATTTAAAACATATAAAGTGCTATGTATACTATATATGTTAGACATATATAGTATGTCTATATATACATATATCTGTATATATACATAAAAGTATAAATATATACAGTAAGGTAATATTATAAAATTATTTTAAAACAATAAATGTTCATGGTTAATATGGACACATCTCTAAGATATATTGTTACATTCAAAAGACAAGATAAAGAACAGAGTGGGTCCTGTCCTCCCACATATGTACAAAAAGACATGCGTTTACTTATAAAGCTCCAAAATGATACATGAGCATTTTGTAGCACACCTTTCCTACAGGATACACAAGAAACTGCTGGCAGTTGTATAACCACATCAGACCAATGTGGCTCAACTTTTATGTAACAAAGTTGTGAGTAGTTTTTCAGTTGCCATGACCCCCAGGGTGAAGGTCATGTAACCTGAGCATACCCAGATGAACCAAACATGCAACCACAGGGCAGGACCTAAGTGCTCGAACCAAGGAGTCAGGACTGAATTCAGAAGCCGATCCAGGATCCAATCAGATTGAGCTCTGGCATCACCCTATGTCAGGAACTATTTAGAGCACGTTTCCTGGCATCACCCTATCGAAAGATCCTACCAGATCATGCCTCATTACCCTCTGACTATAAAACCAGCCCAACTCCCTTGTTTGGGGACACACTGCTTTGGGAACTCTCCCCAGTGTGCTCCTTACTTGTGCCAAGTAATAAAACCCTCTTGCTATAATCAACTTGGCTGTGTCTATTGACTTGACACCGCTAAGCAAACTAACCTCTCCATTTGGGATGTGACAATTGTTGCCCATGGGGAAAGGGTCCGAGATCAGAGGTTAGAATTATATATTTCAGTATATATTTTGTATGGCTTGACATTTTTACCTTGGGTACACATTAATTTTTAAATTTACAAATCTAGGTTGTTTTGTTTTGTTTTGTTTTGTTTTGTTTTGTTTTGTTTTAAGAAACGGAAACAAGCAGCTAATCAAAGAGATCCTCACATTAAATTATGGTTCTCAGCTTTATCCAGTAAAAATATTGCAGTCTGTAAGTTCCCTCTTCTATCTCTCCTATAGGATGCCCCTTCTGATTACATTACCCATCATTACTCCAGAAAACAGAGCAATGCTCTCATAAAATCACCTTTGTGTTTTGTGGTGACAACATTTAGGAGTAGCTGAGATTACTAAACCAGGGAAAATGTGAAAATAGAAAGCAGTGATTCTCCACATAGGTTGTCAGCCCACTTAAGTAGACCCCATAATGTGATTCCTCTACTCAATCCCATCTGAGTGGGCAAGTGACATGGCCTTCCTTAGCCTCTTATTTTTACATACAATTAAAGGGCTATTTACTAGTAACCTTTCCATGAGATATTTAAGTTAGCTGTTAAAAAGTTGAAAATATTTTAAATCATATTAATACTTTACAATTCTGTTATCACTCAGTTCTTTTTTAATAGGATAGGCAGACTATAGCATCTATATTCATTTTGTATTGCTGTGTAACAAATTACCACCCACTTAAAACAGTATACAGTTATACTTTCACAGTTTCCTTGGGTGAGGATTTGGGCATGCTTAACTGGGTCCTCACTCAGGATCCTATAAGGCTGTAATCAAGCTGGACTGTGTTCTCATCTGGAGCTTGGGTCCTTTTCTAAGCTCATTCAGGTTGTTGAAAAATGTATTTTCTTGAGGTTGTATGACTGAAGTCCCTATTTCTTGCTAGCAGTTGGCTGTAGACTGCTCTCAGCTCCTAGAGGACACCCTCAGATCCTTGCTATATGCCCCTCCAGAGGCCATCTCACAATATTCAGTTTACATCTTCTAGGCCACCAGAAGAACATCTCACTCTAGTCTGCTGAGAAGGAGTCATAGGCCGGGTGCCGTGGCTCACACCTGTAATCTTAGTGCTTTGGGAGCCAAGGCAGGAGCATCGCTTGAAGCAGGAGTTTGAGAGCTGTCTGAGAGAAGTAGCAAGACTCTGCTTCTACAAAAAATAGAAAAATTAGCTGGGTGTGGTTGCATGTGCCTGTAGTCCTAGGTACTCAAGAGGATCCCTTAAGCCCAGGAATTAGAACTTGCAGTGAGTTATGATGATGCCACTATACTCCAGCCTAGGTGACAGAGCAAGACCCTGTCTCAAAAAATAAAAATAAAAAATAAAATAAAAGAAGAGACTTATAGAATATGACAAATTACAGGAATGAGGTCCCATCACCTTTGCCAATATTTTATTGGAACTACAGGTCCATCCCACATTCAAGGGAAAGGGAATATATAAGGATGTAACTTACTAGGGTCACCTTAGGGTATGTGTGCCACAGTGTCCCACCTGGAAGATGCCAGGAAAGTTTGAGAATTATTGCCCATTACAAAAGCTCTAAGGGATAAAAAAAAATAATGTGATGTACTTACAGATGAGGGCAACATCAACATCTGACAGAAGTTGCAGTGTGGTGATACTGGTTGATATGCTACTTGGTACTTAAGAATTGGTAAGCTAAAATATTTTTATGGATGAGAAATACTTGGATGGCCATATAATGAGTTCCATAAACTGTTTTGATTTTTGCCTTCTCACCTATAACAGCAGGAACATTTTTAAACAAATACACACACAAAAAGGCCACGCTTCCAGAAATTATCTATTTTCTGCCGCAACTCAAACCTGACATTTGGATATAATCCCTTGGGGAAATTCTTATTGTTGTTTTTTTAAATGTTATTTCTTCGAACCCTGACATTCAAGAAGATAGCAGCCACCTGTTCAGAAGTAGGTCTGGGAGATGTTATCCAGAGGCATAGGTGCTTACAGGCTACTTGGTCTCCTTATCTCTTCCTCATTTCCTTTGTGGTTACCTCTAGAGACATGTCCTTTTCTCCAGTCACTGAATGTATTTGAGAGAAATTAGAATTATCTAGCTCAACTGAGCCTTGCAGTACCTGATTAGATATCTTCCCAGTAAAAGCATCAGATTTTGCTTAGCAGATAGGAAAAAAAAGATTAAATTTACCTATTACCATGCTTTCTGTAGGAAATTATTACAGGCTGGTTAATGATTTGTATGTATTTGTAAGCATAATTTAAACACCACATAGGTTATGCTTGAGAACTATAGAGACTGAAGTAGGCCAGACATTTCAAGTAGAGATATGAAGGAAATACACATAGATTTCAATGAGTAAGAATACTTCTTTAGTTGGCTTTTCTTTTTGTTTTTAGAAGACTGAACAAAGTCTGAGAGGAAAGGGATATTCAAAGGCCCCAGAACATCTGGGGTCAGAAGATCTGTGTATATGAATGCCAATGCCAATCCCTGTTCAGATCTATCAATTATACAAAACAATGACTGCACTACTTAAACACGAAGTCAACATTTGAATGAAACTCTAAGATAAAGCTAAGATATTAGCTGTACCTAAATTATCTTAAAATAATTCTTAAATAGAATCTAAGCACTAAGGTTGCCTATTTCTGGGTCGTAGTTGGAGAAATGGAAGCACATGGCCTGAAAAATGCCATTTATCCCACAAATTCCTCCTCACACTACTTGAATTAAAATCTCAACTTTTCCCCATTATCCCTTCAACATGGGCAAGTTATAATGCTAAATTTTTCTGCCTCCGTTTACACATCTGTAAACTAGATGTGATTATACAACCTATGAAGTTCTCCATACTGCATGCAACTACTTTTAACACAGTGCCTTGTACATGTTATGTGTTCATTAAATGACAACTATTATTAATGCTACTATATAGAAAAAAGTGATTCAGTTAGAATCTTGTACAGATAAGTCTCTGTGCTATCTTACTAGCAGGGCATATATAATTTTCTTTGTGGGTTTTGATGATGGAAGTTTTGAGTCTTGAAATACAAAATAACATAATGCCGATAAGTGTGAACAGTTCTCTTTATGTTAAAATTATGCTGCTCTTCTGTAAAGGCCACCTGCATTTTATATAACTGAAAAAAAGTTATGTTCTAGTTTCTTTCATAACCACAGAAAGGGCCACATATCTGAGTCAGAGAAGAAAGATACATGCAGAGTAAGAAAGACACTTACTCCTGGGAAGAATGCTCCTAACACAGCATTACCTGTTATTGTCAAATGAAAACAGTTTGATTTGCTGTCTTCTTAATCCTATTTTGCATATTTTGAGCTCCTCTAAAGTGCTACATATCTCCAAGTCCTCCCCTCTGCTTGTGCACTTGCTCTCTCATTGTGTGCGTTCCCTCTGTCTGTCTCTTTCACTGAGTGGCAGCTCCACACACCCCGTCTCCCTTCTCTCTCAGCCCCTGTGGATTTGATCATCTCATTATTGAAATGCAATGTCCCGTGTTCACATCTAAGGTAGATATTAACATTTTTATTGAAAACCAAAGTAATTCACTTACTCTGTGAATTCTCCACTACTGTAAACGACAGAAGAGACCCTGTCACCAAGTGCAGTCATTTCAAACACTTTATTACATTCAGGAAGAAAAAGGTCCACGTTAAAATGAAGTTAACAGATTTGCTGAAGGGCATGTTTCCACACACCAGAAAGTGTTTTCCTTTCTAACATATTCCATTGTTGAACTCTGTGACGTCACTCCACCAGAACTGCCAGCCATAAGGTGTTCAACACACTCTTAGCTGCAAAACTCCAGATCTGAACTCTTGGCACCATGCAGTGACAGTTCTTGGGGACCAAACTATTCTACACAAACTGCCTAGGGTAACGAACAATATTCTACTTTTTTTCAGCTGGATATTTTTCTGAGCCTAGGAAAGAGTAGGTAAACCACGTACTATGCTGGGTTCAACATCAAAATCAAAGGGCTAAACCACAGGATATTTACTGGCCTCTAGGAGCAAAGAAATCCTATATTCATGGCTCTTCACCTTATAGGAACTTCCACAGACTCCTCTTGGAGACCTCCCTGCTCTATTGGTCTGAATTAAATAAATAGTGGCAAAGATACCCTCAGTACCACCACTAATTTAGAAGGAATTGAGTTTTGCTGAAATAGCCTGGGCTTCTGGAAGACCCCTAGATAATAGGCCTATCTCAGCTGCATTCAGCATCAGCTAAAGTTATTTAAAACACCTTAAGAAAACTTTTGCCTTCTCACTAGCCTTCCTGGTGTAATAAAAAGAATATTGAACTGGAATTCAAGAGACCTGAAACCTAATACTGCCAGATCCATGCCTAGCTTTGAATTTTTCCTTATCTGAAGCTCAAGGTCCTCAGTGGAGATATAATGGGTATAATAATGCCCAACCAATCTATTTCACCAAGTACTTATGAGGCTCAAATAAGATAATGTATAAGCAAGCTTCTGATAAAACATAAATACCATATGAGTCTAAATGAAACAGGGGCAGCCTCTCATGGCCATATCATATTTTCCAATCCTTACTCCAAAGCCATAAAACCCTTGAAAGCCAGGAGACCGGCCCAGAGACTCCTCAGCCTCAGCCACCAGGCATATGCATGTACCCCAACAGCACCTGCGGAGGTTTTGAGCCCCACCACACAGAAAGGAGGGCCTGTGCCTGGCAAAGTTTTTGGCAGATGGCTAATCGTGAAATGTCTGATGCTGGTGCTCCAGGAGAAATTAATATAGAGAGAAGTAGCAATGTCATGATCAAAATATTCTGCTCTTTCCCTTATCTTTCCACTGGTCCAGCAGACAAATGTATACTTTGATCCTTGTCTTTGAAGTGATGAAGGTAAGACTTCCCAGCTAATTTCTCTTAAATCTGCGTTCCTGAACCCAGATAGGATGAGTGTACATTTGGCTTTTCCATAAAATGGTGAGGTTATTCTTCAAATGAACACCATCTACCTGTGGTCCCCAACCCCCAGGCCACAGACCAGTCCCAGTCTATGACCTGTTAGGAACGAGGCCGCACAGCAGGTGAGTGGTGGGCAAGCTAGCTAAGCTTCATCTGTATTTACAGCCACTCCCCATCACATGCATCATGGCATAAGCTCCGCCTCCTGTCAGATCAGCAGTGGCATTAGATTCTCATAGGAGCGCAAACCTTACTGTAAACTGTGCATGTGAGGGATCTAGGTTGCACGCTCCTTATGAGAATCTACTGCCTGATGATCTGAGGCTGACCTGAGGCGGTGATGCTAGTGCTGGGGAGTGGCTGAAAATACAGCTTATTATTAGCAGAGAGGTTTGACTGCACAACAAATGTAATGCACTTGAATCATCCCCAAATCATCCCCCCCTTCTAGTCCATGGAAAAATTAATTTCCATGAAACTGGTCCCTGGTGCCAAAAATGTTGGGAACTGCTGATCTAGAAGATGAATGGGATCCAGAAAAGAGAAGATTAGACTTTTCTTAAGGACATATACCAGGCATGAAGAGGATGGAGGCTTCAATATCAGAGTTTATGCTTTAGGAATTCTTAAGACAGGAAGGAGACCTAAAGGTAGAGTAGCCTTTGAATGGAAACTGCTTCCTTGATAGCCCCAGGCAACTGCGGTTATTTTATGGGTTTGCTGGTAAAGAAATATGTCAAAAGAGCCTGCATCTCCCATTCAGATTCCTTTCATAAACAGAAGTGTAGATACATAATCACTGATGGAATGATCTGACTTGGATGGTCCCCAGAACCTTCACATTCACTATGTGCAGAACTGTACTCTTTATCCCCCATCCCATACCTTCCCCACCTCACCCCCACAAACCCAACATTCATTATCTCGATGAGTGGAATCACCACATCCCCAGTTGCTCAAGGTAAAAAATAAAATAAAATGAAAATAGGAATCATGATCAACTTTTCCCTCAACCTCATGTTCCCAAATGCAGTCAGTCATTAGATCCTGATAATCTGACTGCCAAAATACATTTCGGTTTCACATCCATTCTCTTCGTTTTAGTGATGGCTACCATCACTCCTGACTTTGTTTACTTGACTCTAAGTTGCCATTGGTTGTAAACTGCATTATTATGCTTTGCATCACTGAGAATGAAAATAAAGTCTTCCGGTTAATCTATGACGTGTCACTAACGATAAAATGAATCCAGACTTCAGAGATAAGAAAACGTGGGGAAAAAAGGGAATGTCTTAAAATTAATGAAATATAATACTTTTTAACTTCCTAACTACTATTCCTGCATCTATTCATGCCCTCCTCCAATCCATTCACATTTCTTCTAGAACCTTCTTCCTACAATAGGACAATGTTACTATCTTTCTTTCCTAAGATACTTTAAATTATTCTCCATACATTCAGAACAAAAACCAAAATTAGCACAACATAAAAGGCCCTGCTAGCTTCTCCAGCTCTTGCCACTCTTTTCCTCTTACTCTAAACTGCAGCCATGCATATCTACTTCCAAATTATAAAAGAAAAGAAAAAATAAGTTCTGCCCAAACTTCAAATTTTTGCACCTACTTTTCCTTCTGCTTCAATGGTCTTCTCAACCCTCCTACCCCTTACTCAACCCTCAGGTTTCAGCTAGTTCAAATTGTCATTTCCTCCAGAAGCTTCTCTTGACCTCCACACCAGGTCTAGTTGTCTCATCCGTGTTCCCATAACACCCTATGCTAAACATACATCACACTCTACAAAAATCCCCTCCTTATCTGCCTGTCTTTCTCTCCAAGCCAGAGAGCTCCTGAGATCAGGGACTGTGTCTTGTACACTGTCATATCCCAAGTGCCTCACATGATACATGACACCTAAGTATTTGTTTAAAATTGAAAACACATGAGGAACCAATGAGAGCTTACCTGCCAAACAATTACATAAGCCACAGAATTTTTTTTTAAAGAATTCATTATTGGTTAGTATCTTCTACCTGGATCAAATACAAATCTCAGTCATAAATTTCTCATCAGTGAAATAAATATGTTTTAAATTACAGTCATATGCTTAGCTACAGTTAGACACTGCTGTGTCTTTAAGGGAAGCCAGCCTCAAGTTAGAGAGATAACCTAATACAATTAGGGTAGTGAGCTTGAAAACAAAACAATTAGAAAAAAAGCAATGCAGGATAAGTCTAAAAGTACCTAACTATATGTGGCAGATTTTGTTCATTGTTGGTGCTCAGATGAAGGAGTGACCGCTGAGAACTGGAACAGTCGTAGGATTCATTGAGGACATTGCACTTGAGCACCTCTTGAAGGAGGGGTAGAAATTAGATTGGTCACAGTTAAGAGGACCTACCTGTGGGCTACTGAACAGAGACCTATCTGTCATTTTATTCAGCTTACACTGTATTAGTGTATAAAAAAAAAATCTTTTTCAGAGGAATTAGAATCATAATCTTTGAGAAGCGGGTTAACTCGATTAATTTAAAATCCATTCTTAGTTAAATTCTCAAGTAGATTTGTTCTGCTCTCTTCTCATTCTATCGTAGACGTCCTTATTCCTGCTGCATTATGTTGTTATTCAGCTTAAGAAGAAATATAGACAAATCCTGAGGAGGTCTAAGGATAATTATTCTGAAAGTGGAGAATGTCAGCAACACTCAACAGAGCTGTACATGATGCCAGCATTCGCCTGTTTCAGCCCATGTCAGCAACCCATCAATTTCTCAGGCAAAAAGTCACAGTGACCTGCAGTTGAAGAGGAGTCACGCTGCACCACTTAGTCAAAATGACAAGCATGTCCCTGGTGACATGACGTTTGAATGGATGTCCAAGAGCTTGCTGGGGTGACAGCCTAGGGGTCTCATTGGAACTGTAATTGCCCCCAAGAGCTTTTAAAAGCTGCTTCCATATCTGACTCCCCTCTCTCTGCAAAAAATATTTTTATTTTAACAATATTTCAGTTAAAGTAATGATATAGAATTCTGCTCTTATGTTACTTTGTCAAGCCCAATGCTCACTGGAAAATAGTTATGAGAAAGTAGAAATTAGAGAGTGACCTACCACTGACCCCTTGAGCTTGAGACAGAAGTAGAAGTCAGGTAGGAAATGATAGCCAGAAAGAAGTACCTGAAGGGCCAATCAGCAGTCATGTAGGTGAAAAGAGTATGGGCTGTCTCTTTTCTGCCATGATAGCTCAAAGTGTATCTTTGTGGATGTATTGCTCTCAGCTATGTATCCTTTCTGCAAGCAACAATTTTTTAACACAAATTCCACTCCCATGGTCCTTGCCATGAAACTCATCATTACCACTCACTATGAATTCTTCAATATTCTTAATTTCATGCATTCTATTTTCTGACAACCCTATTTTCTACCTCATTCCCTCTAGAAGCTCAATTGCAACAATCTCATGCAGTCTAGACAGCCAATAAACTAAGAGTTTATTGACTCTTCCACCTTTATCCTGTCCTTTTGATATCTTCTGTTCTTCCCTTATTCAACTTAAATTCCATGATAAATCATTATAATCACTTCTTTGCATGTACTGCCTAAGAAATCGTTTTACCTTTCTTTTCAGACAGGTCTTTCAGCTTTTGTTTGTCTAAAATGCCATTATTTTGCCTTTATCCAAAAAGGAACTTTTCGCTGGATAAAGCATTCTACATGGAACTATTTTTACTTTTAAAATTCAAAGATGTCATTGTGTCCTGTGGCATGCATTGTTTCTGATAGGAAGTCTGTAATAATTCATTGTTTTTCTGTACTTAATGTGTGTTTTTGTTTTTGCTTTTTGCTTTTTCTTCATCACTAACAGCAATTTGATTTTGATATGCTTACAGTGGTTCTCTTTGTGTTTATATTCTTATAGTTCATTGAGCTTACTGCATCTGTCAATTTATAATTTTCATCAAATTTGAAAAATTTTAAGCCTTTGTTTATTCAAATATTTTTTGTGCTTCTCTCTCTTCTCTCCTTCTGAGACTCCACTGACATATTTTAGACTATGTGGTTTTGGTGTTGCCCCAGAGGTCACTAAGGCTCTATTCATTTCTTTTCAGATGGTTTACTCTCTGTTTTTCACTATGGATAATATATATTGCTATGTCATGAAGTTTACTGATTTTTTCCCCCACAGTGTTCTCCTACTTTAATCCCATCCAGTGAATTTTTTATTTCTGACACTATATTTTTCACCTCTAAAATTTCCATTTGAGTCTTTTTTTCATTTCTCCCTCATTAGGTTTACGTTTTCCTTCAAATCCTTGAGTTCTCTACCTTTTTAAAGCCTTAGTCTTCTAATTTCACATCTCTATTATTTCTGTGTCCCTTTGTGTTACCTGACTTTTTTCTCCTAGTAATGGGTCACCTTTTCTTGTTTCTTTTTATTTATTATTTTTAAAAATTATATGCTGGACATTTTTGTTGTTGAGTTCCATGTTTTGTTTCCTTCCTTAAATAGTGCTGAATATTTTTCTGTCAGGAAATTAAGTTACTTGAGAATCCTCTTGATCATGTTGAGGTTTGTTTTTAAGTTCTGCTCGGGTAGGTCTACTTTAGGGCTATTACTATAATATGACCCTTCTTGACTCTCTATTTGATGCCCCAGGTGTTCAGTGAGGACTCTCTACTGTGGCTGGTTGGAACTCGAATGTCTCCCAGCCTGGCATGAGCCATGAGAACTACTTCAGCTTAAAGCTGCCCATTTGTCCCTTTTACAACCTCATTTGTGAGTTAGTGTTCAGCAACAAAATCAAAAGGACCCCTGTGAAAATATCTGGAGTTATTTCTCTGCTACTTGTCCTGCAAATTCTAGCTATCTCAGGCTCCCTCACCTCAGTGAGACCATTATATTCTGGTTGGGTCCTCTCCCTGTTCTGTGGCCCAGAAATGCCTCCAGGTAGAAAGCCAAGAAAATTGTAGGGTAAGCTTCACCTCATTTGTTTCCCTTCTTTAAGAGTTACAGTCCAACATTGCCTGATGTCCAATGTTTGAAAAGAGTTGTTTCATATATTTTTTCTAGTTTTCTAGTTGTTTATGGTGAAGTCTTATCCCAGTTACTGTAACATGAGCAGAAGCAAAAATCCTGAGTATGTTCCTTTTTAAAGTGGTTGTTTAGAATAGTGCCATGTGCAAAAGCTCCACATTGCCAATAAAGTTTTCAAGAGGAAACATGAGGAAGTTGGAATCAAACAAATCTGAGCTTGAATCCTGGCATTATTACTTAATTAGTTGTGTGATCTTGAATAAGACCCCTAACGTCTCTGTGCTTCTGTTTCTTCTTCTACGTAAAAATGTAGGTAGTCCACTAACAGCACTAATATAGACATCCACAGTTACCTATAGTAACAGATAGTGACAATAACTACCACAACTGGGGTAGACATAAAGTTTAAATAAAATAATACATATGGAGAGCTTAGCAAAGTCTTTTGCTTCTGATAGTAAAATAATAAATGTACAACCTGAGATCAAAGAGCTCGCCCCTTTTTGTTTTCAAATTTTCATAATTTGGGCGAAGGAGTGTTGCCCAGCAGCCTAGTCAAAGAATGGGACAAGAGAAGAAAATAAATAAGGTGGTTTTCTCACTGCTGGGAAGATCAGTGTGTCTGGTGCTCTCTTCTCTAGGCCATGACTGGCAGAATCCTGCCAACTATGTGGCCTTTCAGTTTCAAAATGCTGAGGAACAGAGAGAGTCAGGTGCAACCCCACCTGCGCCAGAGGTAGACGAGAAAACGGGAGGAGGGTCCGGTCCAGTTTATATCTATTCCTCCCTCTTAATTCAGTGTCCTCTTTCTCCTATTTTTGCATCTTCCTCCTCTCTGCCTCTTCCTGGGATGCCTAGTGACTCAATCTAGCTTGCTAAAAAGGAGAAAAAGAAGCAGATGATCAGCTGTGTGAACCTTGCCTTCCCTCATCTGGTGCAGTAATTATTACTTTGTTAGTAGCAGGCTATCTGGTCTAAGGTAAGACTCCATACTCAGGTCACAAATGCCACACTTTGCTATAGGTTCAGTTTTACTCTTTGGAAAGCCATTTAATACATTATTTATTTATTAAAGTAAATAAAAATATGTATTCTGGAGTATGTTTAAAAATTTGAATATATTATTTCAATGTTCTGTTTTGGAAAAGCTGCTGCATTTTCAAGCACCTTCCCATCTCCTTTTCACTGCATTCACTCACCTCTGCCATTAAGGAGAAAAGCTTCAACACACAACACTGAGAGGTATATACCTTTCTAAAAGATGGAATTTTCCAAGAAAAGAGTCCATATGGTTTACTCCACTGGATTCTGGTGTATGATAGTTATTCCTACCTTACTTAGGTATATTAAACAGAGGGCAAAAGAAACTGAGCTGGGCCTGGAGGATCAACCTCCACTACTGTGACCCAGTGGTGTCATTCAGTTGAATTATTGTTGAGTCCTGCATACAAAAGAAAGATACTGGTTGTAGCATTAAGGGCATTGGCCCCATCTGTATTTCTGTTAGAATATAAGCATAATTTGGTGCTATATCAACCTCTGCCATCTAAGAATTTCCACCCCTGACCCCACATTCATGTACACATGCCTCTTCCAATATCCTGGACTTCACTTTTCTGTTCCCAATGTTATTTCTAGCTGTAATGACACAGTATCCATCTTCTTCAGTAATGGAGGCAAGCTGCAGCCCTGGCAATAGCAGACAAGCATCAAGGAATTCTGACATCTAGTGGAATTAGCCAGTAACTGTTGTATCAAAATTCTGCACTGTCCCAAATGGAATTCTGATCCGGTGCTGGTAGATGTAGGAAGATGTACTCAAAACCTACCTGGATTTCTTGTTAAAAAACATTCTGTGGTAGTTTATACATTCCTTTTTCCCTACTTCTCTTAGAAAACTAAAAAGAAAGAGAAGAAAATTTGTAAAAATCTCATTTGGAGGTAATCCCCTCCAATTGGTCTTTTCCATATGTGAGTGGCCTGACAAATAAACCTGAACTCTTTGATTGAATGAACTGATCTTTCAGAATTTCACTGAAGTATCTTCAGAAACCACTACTCAGAACTCATTTCTAGGACTTACACACTCTTGGTTTTCTTCCTACATCTTTGTTTTGCTCCTCCTTTTCCTCTTGTGCAGGTTTCTCTTCTTCCTGACTTAGTGCTGAAGGGCCCCACAGTTTGCTACTTGACCCTCTTCTCTTCTCGATCGATGCTCACTCTTTTGCCGATTGCAGTCTTGTCACTTAAATACAATCTATACGCCAACAGCTGTTAAATCTATACCTCCATCCCAGATATCTCTCCTGAATGTCAAACTTGTATATCCAACAACCTACTTAACATGTCCACTTGGATATCTAATTATTATCTGAAATTCAACATGCCCTCAACTAATCACATCTGCTCCATCCAAAATTTTTCTCATTCGAATGAATGGCAACTGCAACCTTCAAATTACTCAAGACAAAAACCTTAGGGTCATCTCTGACTCTCTCTCACATCACACGTCCATCATCAGCATTGCCTGTTGGTTCTGCCTTCAAAATGTAAACAGAATCCTACCCTTTCTCAGTACCTGTCTTGCCACACCCTGATCTATACCTTCCTCTTTTCTTTCAGATTGGGGCCATTCCCTCGTGAACCGACTTTGCTCCTATGGTTGTTCCTCCAGAAATACAGAGCAGAGTCACATAACTCCTCTGCTCAAATCCCTCTGGTGGCCCCTCATTTCACTTACAGAAAAAACCAAAGTACTTACAAAATGCTAAAAGGTGCTATATAATCTGACTTCATCTCGTACCAAACTACTTCTCACTGTCTGGCACTTTCATGCTCATTTTAGACTTCTTGCATCTGCCTGGAAAGCTCTTCCTCCAGGTTGTTAGCTCCCTCATCTCCAAGTCAATGCTCAAGTGTTATTATCTTAATGAGGCCTATTCTAAACACTTTTTAAAAACTTTTCCCTCCAGGCATTGCTTGCTAATCCTTCTTACTATGCCCACACTTTCTTTTTGCCTCCTAGTCTTATATCCCCCCACCCCCACCCCGGCCAACGTACCACATAATTTACATATTCATTGAGGTCTTTGCTTATCTCCCACATTCCCCTGCCAAGAATGTAGACCCACAGGGTCAGGAGTCTTTGTCCAGTGTAGAACAGTATCTGGCAAAATGTTGCACTCAAAAGATATGTGTTGAATGAATGAATCTACTCAGCAATAAAAAACACGGAGCCTTCCAATATTATTGCCAAGACAAAGGCAATTTTAAGCCCCTAGCATGTCAGCCTTATTACTCTACAGATTTTATGTTACCCATTTTCCTTTAATCTTCACAGAATTTTCAGCCCATTTGCCTCACAGTGATCTGTTCCAAGCATTTTCTTAACCCCATTTGCTAAAAATATGTACTCCTTTTGCCTTGGAAAAATCAGAAATTAAATGACCAATTTATAATATTAGAGATAGTCTCATTATTATTCATAGGAATGCAGGTATTTTGTCATAATTGCCAGTACAATCGTCTTCACAGGCTGCTGTAGAGTCCCCTGCAGATTGCCTAAAGTAAAATCTAGACAGAAGTTCTTGACACAGCTCCTTAATCTGAGTTCTTAAGGATATGATAATAGATTAGGACAGCTCAGTACCCTACTTTGATTGTGTATTATTTCTTATCACCTGTCACTTTAAAATACACATTTCTCTGAATAGAATGTGGGTTCCCTGAGGGCAGGGGGAGGATCTTCTCATGTTTGTGTCACTAATTCCTATCACAGTACACAGCGTGGGTTGTAGATGCTCAGTGCATGTTTGTTGACTAAACGTTAAGCCACCAAAACTCATTTGCTGAAGGCCCTCTGAGAGCACAGTATCATTCATGAAGCAGGACATGTCACACATAAGGGTAAAATAATATGAAATGGCAAAGCCTGGAGATATGATAACTGTCCCCAGAGCACTAAAAGTGTCCCATTTAGCTATACCCTGCAGGGCCCCGGGCAACAGTCACACTTTGTATAAAGAATGGTGAAATATCAGAGGTGGGTTTTCTGCTTACTTAACCACCTTGAATATACTAAGAAAAAGAATATATTTGATAGGTAAAATCAAGAAGAGAGAGAAAGAGAAATACCTAAAAATGTATTTTACCTTTTCCTATTTCTTATCCAAAGGCAGAGTTTCCTAAAACTTGTTAATTGAAACAACATAGGTGGTAAGTGAAGAAAATACTGGGTGAGATATTATTTAGCCATAATTTAAAAAGCATTATTATGAATTTATTTACTATTGTTTTCAAAGCAAAGTGGCTTTTTAACTCGTTCATCTTTGTTTTTTTTTTAATCGTGGTATCTTTGAAGAGTGGCATCTGGAGAAAGAACTTTGGACTAGTATTCAGAAGTCTTGAATTTTAAGCCCAATTCTGCCTTTACATGACTATCTGATTTGGAGTAAGTCTCAACCACTGGGAGCTTCTGCTTCTTAGCTGTAAAATGAGTATATGTTCCTCATAATTACTGAATTCCCTTCAGGAACTAAATTCAATGACAATCGTTCTATAGGTCCACAATTTACCATTATAAAGCAGGTGACAAATAGAATTTTTTAAAAGAGTTAAACTCCAGATGAAAAATATCTCTATTCATTATGTGTTTAGGAATTCTGTTCCTCCTCCATATAATCAAAAGTGAAAGCAGGCTGAGGGATATAAAAGAATAATGCATCATCATTACTATGATTAGAGAAAGACCCAGAGCTGGCTTGCTGCTGTAGAAATCACAAATTAAAACTTTGTTGTGGACATTCATATTCCATAATCTTTCCCTGTGGGATGTTCCTAGTGATTACTGATTATCTCACATAGAAAAAAAGACATGTCTATTTTAGTTATTAATAATATTAGTTGTATCAGTCAGTTCTTGCCTGCAAGCAAGAAAAGTAAACTCAGCTATCCAAAGCAAAAAAGGAGTGATTTCGAGGGATGTCAAGGGTTCCCAGGACAGGCTTGGAGAGCAGGCAAAAATCCCAAAACATCTGGAGGCTGCACGGCATAGGTAGGATTCGCGTCCTACCACAAGAAAAATCTCATCCTTGAGTTCCCTCTGTGACCAGCCTGACCCCAAAACATTCTTTCTACCTGAATCACTTAAGAGTACCAGAAGAAAGCACTCTGACTCCTGGCTAAACCAAGGATCCAGCCCCTCAGATTATAGACCGGAAGTAGGAGTCTAAAGCCAGGGAACGCCCATCCTTCCTAGACTCCACACAACTAGAAAAGCCCCATGAAAGGGAGAGGTTGGCCTCAGAGGTATGTGTTAGGGGAAAATAAAAAAGCAGATATCTATATATGGTTCAAATTATTAATAAAAGAAATCAAATTATATATGAATAATTTTATTTACTGGACTAGGTGGGAAGTGATAATCACAAGGGTAAAAGCAATTATACATGACTTGTGAATTTTTTATGTTTTAATTATATGAGTAAAACAGGAATAAATGCTTTCAGTAAAAACTCAAATGTTATTTAAACATATAGAGTAAAAATTTAAAATACCCCTTTACATCCCTCAATCTTGCTCTGTTTCCCAAAGGTAACCACAACCATCAATTTGTTGTTAAGACTTCTAGAACTTTTTCTATCTATTGATAAATATATAAATGAAAATGTCATTTATATACATTTATACATATGCACAAATGTAAAATTATATGTTATATATAGGTATGCAACTTGCCTTTTTTCACTAAAAATATATATGAAAGATTTTTCCAAATAAATCCACATAGATCTACCTTATTCTCTTTAACTGTTGCCTCGTATTCCATTATCTGCTATATACCATATTCAACTAAAGTCTATTGATAGACATTTAAATTGATTACAAACTCTTAATTCAAATGTGAACAAAGCACTAAACAGTCATTTTAAAGCACTTGGCAGGATACATGTATATGTGTGTGTTCCTCCTCCTTAAAATGAATCAGGGGTCGTATAAACACTGTATTCATCTAAGTAGCAGTTATCATTTTTCTGAGTTATTTATCTCCTACAGGAAGGCAAAAAATTCATTTTGAAATCTGATTATAGTTTAAACCAGTTACGAGGATTTTAGCTGTAAGTTACAGAGATTCAGCAAAAACTGGATAAAATAATTAGGGAACTTATTGTCTCACAACAAGAAATTCAGAGGTAGAAGCTTTCAGAAATAGAGCAATGTCAACAGAGACCCAAGATATTTCCCCCTTTCTCATCTGCCTTCCTCAGCATGCTGACACTGTCCTTTGCTCTGCCATGGACAGAGCAAGATGCCTGCAAGACGCCTGCAACAATTTCAAGGTTTCCATTCTCATACAACATTCAAACCAAGAAAAAAAAGCATAAATCAGCATCTTATATCCCTTTTTTAGGATTAAGAAAAAAAATCCCCAAAGCTCCCCAATGAACTTTCACTTCTATCTGATTAGCCAGCATTGTGTCACATGCCCAAGCTTGTACCAAACACTGGTGAGGGGAACAAAATTACCACAACTGACTTACACTATCCCTACCCCTTGCAGCTAGAGAAGAAAGAGCTCGTGAAACATATGGCCACCCAGTACCTAAATAAACACTAGGCAAACAACAATGTCCACAGCACCAACAAACCTCAGACTTCCCTAGGGAAAATTCATGATGTATACAAGTGGATCATGTGATGCATACTCTAGTCTCAAGCAGTGAAGCACATGGCTCCCAGGAAGTCATTAGAATGCCAAGTAATTTGTTTCTCTTGTCCTGAGTTTTATAGTTGCAAAGCTATGGGAAAGTGGCATTCCTATAACCAAGCCACATGTGACCCAGGACAAAAATGGGAAGTCAAAGACCCACCTCCAGACAATACTACAGACAAGAGAAAAGATGAAGTTTCATGCTCTTGTGTATCCTACCCTTTCTCATCCTGCCCCCTTTATTTATCCGACCTCACAAACACACACATCTGAAGTAGAGTCTTGAAGGGTAGAAATATCATGTTGCTTTGAAATAACTGCTCTGTCTAAGGAAAATGACTGCTTAAGTATATCCATATGTGTTTTATGTACACATGTACACATACATGTATGTACATGTATATGTGTGTACACTTCTATATTACAAATAGAGCATTTATAAAATAGAGATAAATAAACAGGAAGAATTTTAAATCATTCAAAACCCTGCAGCTAGAGATAACCACTGTTGATATAGCATTATATCATTTTGTATTTAAAAACTCCTTTTCACATCAATGTTTATTCTACCAAACAAAATTAAGCAACACAGGTTTTATATTGCCACACACTCAATTTTCATTATCATTCTTAAAGTTCACTAATAAAAACATTAAAATATCTTTATCTAAATTTCTGTGTAAGTTTTATCACAATACAATGGAAGCGATCAAGCAAAATAAAATGAAACACAACCCCTACTCTAACACTGTGCTCAAAAGTTATTATGAAATACACAGTAATATAAGTTCTGACTCACTGAATTTTATCACCCAATCTACAAGGATAAGAGCCTTCCCCAAAGCAGCTGTATCTCTAACCCAGATGTTCTATTGGCACTCTTTCTTTCTGGACCACTCTGGTATTGACTGGCACCTTTTCTCTATTCCATTTTAGTGCCAATCCTGCAACAATGCGGCATTAAACAGGAATTATACACAACAGCATTCTTTAAAAATGGAAATGAGAGCCTTCATTAATTTAGAAAATCCAAGACTACATATTAACATTTTCTGCAGTAATTTCTCTCCCTGATTAAGTCAGTGACTAAACAAGTACTTACAGCCATGTTATCCAGGCCATTTACTTGATCATTTCTTCTGGTTAAAAGCAAGCATTTGTTCTTTCAATTCTCAGGCTCTAAAAGTTAAAGAGGTAAGCTTGGATCAAGACAAGTAATAATCAGTCCACACTGAAATCTGGGAAAAGACAATTCCCTGTGGTTCAATTGTGTGGCCCCAAGGAGCACACATGTGCTGAAGGGGTTGCGGGGAAAGAGTAGATAATGCTGCTGCAAGACGCCCTGGCCCAGTTACAATATGAGAAGCGGTGTCATTGTATATGTCCCATCAACTGCCGACATCTGTTCATGGACCATGTCCTTGCCAGAGCTATACTGTGAGAGTATTTAAAATAAAGATATATAAACATGGCATCCTAAAGTCATTATGTTTTATCTTCACTCAAACACAACCTCTTGGATCATTTTGGAAATTCTAAAAAAGAAAGAGAGATTGAGGGGTAGAGTTAGAAGAATCTGATTTACTGAAGTGGCAAAAAGTAAAGTACTTTTTAAAATCCTCTGTGCTATAATCTATTGCCATAGTATTAAAACTAATAATTGGTGATAAAGTCTAGTTTTCTTGGTCACAAAATAAGCTTTTAAAATACAGAGTTTGAATAATAATTACACACATATGTTTGTATATATGGAGGCTGCCCTTAGTGTCAGGTTTGATGTATGATGTTACAAGGTTGTCTGCAATTCATGCCTCACAGCAAGACAGGTCTTTTTATGTCAGAAACCAAACACAAGATTGCCTGTTCTTAAACATAAATGTGCCACTGGGCACCTAAATTTAAATTGTGTATTATTCTGCTGTGGTTCAACAATCTGATTATTTTCAATAGAGATTTAAGGTAAAATGGTACCTGGATATATTTAGAGTGGCCCGCAGCTGGAGTCCAACTATCACAGACAGCATTCTGGCATTTGCTTGGGCAAGATATAGCTTTCAAAGAGCAGGGGATCAGCAATAGCAGGTCACTAAGAACTGCCACAGGAAGTCACTGATTCCTGGAAGCTATGACTGGTGTCTTGACACCCTGGAAGTTTTCCCAGACGACTTGGCTAAAGCGGATAAAGCTCAACTTATGCCCTTGCTCATATGTATTTTCTTGCTGATCATGGAAGATGGGAGCAAGGGAAGACAATATGTTTGATTTGATTTTACAGGGGACAGAGCAACACTTTATTTGTTCAGTCATCCAACAAATATTCATTAAACATTTACAATGTACCCAGCATTGTATTAGATGCTAGAAATATGATGGAGAGGGAAAACAAATATTCCCATGTCTTCATGAAGTTCGAGTCTTAACAGGTAAGATTAACATGAGCCAGGCATGGTGGCGCGAGCTTATAGTCCCAGCTACTCGGGAGGGAGGCTGAGGTGGGAGGATCACTTGAACCCACGAGTTTGAGGTTGCAGTGAGCTATGATGATGCCACTGCACTCTAGTCTGGGGGACAGAGCAAGATGTTCTCAAAAAAGAAAAAGAGAAAAGAGAAAACTTAAAAGGAAACTTATTGCCCCCATAAATGAAAACCCAATATCATCTGCCACAAGTTAAAAGTAACCATAAAAATAAAGGCTTTTAAAACAAAACAATTCTAGATGTCATTTATTGCCTTTAAAAAGAATCTGAGACATAAATATTTCTTTGTTAGAAAGAGTTTAGCAAGTATTAGAAAGGTATTTAAAAACATGCTGGTGAAGATATGGAAAAATGTAAACAAATGTTCTTGGTGGGTGGGAGTATAAATTGAAACAACCACTTTGGAGAGTAATTTGGCAAAGTTTACACTATATGTGTATATTATATATATTTTACAGTATATACATAAGTAATATAAATACATATTATTATTTGTATGTGATGTAGAAAATGTTTAAATATTTACTTATATATGTTAACTTGAACATAGAAATTCTACTTCTAAATATATACCTTAGAGCAAAAATCAGTGAACTTTTCCTGTAAAAGTATAGACAGCAAATATTTTAAATTTTGCAGGCCATATAGTCTCTGTAGCAACATCTGTGCTATAGGACAAAAATGATCACAGATAATAACGAAGAAAATGAGCATAACTGAACACCAACAAAAGCTTATTTATGGACACTAAAATTTAAATTTCATATAATTTTATATGTCATGAAATATCAGTACTGTGATTTGAATGTTTCCTCCAAAGTTCATGTGTTGGAAACTTAATCCCCAATGCAAAAGTGTTAAGAGTTGGGACCTTTAAGAGGTGATTAGATCATGAGGATTCTGCCCTCATGAGTGATTGATGTTGTTGTCACGGGAGTGGGTTCAGTGTTGCGAGAGTGGGCTTGTCATAAAAGCAAGTTCAGCCCTCTCTTGCTCTCTTTCAACATGTGATGGCTTCCTCCACGTTATGAAACAGCAGGAAGGCCCTCACAAGATGTGGCCCTTTAATCTTGGGCTTCTCAGTCTCCAGAACCATGAGCCAAACAAATTTCTGCTCAGTATAAATTACTAATGTATGGTATACTGTTATAGGAGCACAGAACAAACTAAGATAATTAGTCTTCTTTTGATTTTATTAACTTTTTAAAAATATAAAATCCAGTCACTGTCTACACAGAACAGGTGGCAGGCTGGATTTGGATCCTTGGGATTCAAATTCTGCTGACCTTGCCCTAGAGAAATTCACCTTCATGTGGATAAGGAGAAATGTACAACTGTAGGATGTTATTGCATGCATGTTTTTAATAGCAGTCTTAGTTTGATTTTCTGAGACTAGATCCTGAAACAAGGATTTGAGTGCACATATAGGCATACCTCATTTTATTGCACTTTGCTTTATAGCACCTCATGGATATTGTGTTTTTTGTAAGTCAAAGGTGTGTAGCAAACCTACATCAAGCAAGTCTATCAGTGTCATTTTTCCAATAGCATGTGCTCACTTCATGTCTCTGTGTCATACTTTTGTAATTTTCACAATATTTCTAACTTTTTCATCATCGTTATATCTGTTATGGTAATTTGTATCTAGTGATCTTTGATGTTATTATTGTACTTGTTTTGGGATGGCACAAACTATACCTATATAATATGGCAAACTTAATCTACAGATGTGTGTGTATCCTGATTGCTCTACCAACTGGCCATTCCCTCATCTCTCTCCCTCTCCTCAGGCCTCCCTATCCCCTGAGACACAACAATATTAAAATTAGGCCAATTAATAACCTTACAATGGCCTCTAAATGTTCAAGTGAAAGCAACAGTCGTATATCTCTTACTTCTAATCAAAAGCTAGAAATGATTTAAGCATAGTGAAGAAAGCACATGAAAAGCCAAGATAGGTCAAAAGCTGTGCTTTGTACCAAATAGTTAGCCAAGTTGTGAATGCAAAGGAACAGTTCTTGAAGCAAATTAAAAGTGCTACTCCAGTGAACACATGAGTGGTAAGAAAGCAAAACAGCCTTATTGCTGACAGAAAGTTTTAGTGGTCTGGATAAAAGATCAAACCAGCCACAAGATCCCCTTGAGCCAAAGCCTAATCCAAGGCCCTAACTCTCTTCAATTCTGTGAGAAAGCTAGAGAAGAAAAGTTTGAAGTTAGCAGAGGTTGGTTCATGAGGTTTAAGGAAAGAAGCCATCTCCATAACATAAAAGTGCAAAGTAAAGCAGTAAGGGCTGATATAGAAGCAGCTACAACAAATTATACAGAATATCTAGCAAAGATCACTGATGAAGGTGGCTACACCAAACAACAGATTTTCAATGGAAACAAAAAATCCTTCTATTGGAAGAAGATGCCAGTTAGGAATTTTCTAGCTAGAGAGGAAAAGTCAATGTCTGGCTTCAAAGCTGCAAAAGACAGGTTGACTCTCTCATTAGGGGCTAATGCAGTTGTTGACTTTAAGTTGAAGCCCAGATGAAAATCCTAGGACCCTTGACAATAACATTAAATCTACTCTGCCTGTGCTCTATAAACAGAACAACAAAGCCCGAATGACAGCACATCTGTTTACAGAATAGTTTACTGAATATTTGAAGCCCATTATTGAGACCTACTGCTCAGAATCGAAGATTCCTTTCAAAATATTACTGCTCATTGACAATGCACCTGGCCACCCAAGAGCTCTGATGGATATGCACAGGGAGATGAATGTTGTTTTAATTCCTGCTAACACAACATTCAGCTGTAGCCCATGGATGAATGAGTTATTTCAACTTTCAAGTCTTATTTAAGAAATGCATTTTGTAAGAATTTAGCTGCCATAAATAATGATTCCTTTGATGGATCTGGGCAAAGTCAATTGAAAACCTTCTGGAAAGGATTCACCATTTTAGATGCCATTAAGAACATTCAAGATGCATGGGAGGAGGTCAAAATAGCAACATTAGTAAGAGTTTGGAAGAAGTTCATTCCAACCCTCATGGATGACTTTGAGGGGTTCAAGACTTCAGTGGAGAAAGTAACTGCAGATGTGATGTATATAAGATGAGAACAAGAATTAGAAGTAGGTCCTGAAGATGTACTACAGGACCTCTGCTACGATCTCATGATAAAATTTGAATGGATGAGGAGTTGCTTCTCATGGATGAGCAAATAAGGTGGTTTCTTGAGATGGAATCTACTCCTGATGAAGATACTGTGAACACTATTGAAATGACAACAAAGGATTTAGAATATTACATAAACAGGTGATAAAACAGTGGCAGGATCTGATAGGATTGACTCCAATTTTGAAAGAAGTTTTACTGTGGGTAAAATGCTATCAAACAGCATCACATGCTCAGAGAAATCTTTCGTGAAAGGAATTGATACAGCAAACTTCACTGTTGCCTTATTTTAAAAAAGTACCACAGTCACCCCAACCTTCGGCAACTGCCACCCTGATCAGTCAGCAGCCTTCAACATTGAGGGAAGCCTCCACCAACAAAAAGATTACAACTTGCTGAAAACTCAGATGTTCATTCACATTTTTTAGCAATAAAGTATGTTTAATTAAGGTCTGTAGGTTATTTTCTAGACATAATACTATTAAAGACAACTACTATATAGTGTAAACATAACTGTTATATGCACTAGGAAACCAAAAAATTTCTGTGACTTGCTTTATTACAATATTCACTTTATTGTGGTGGTCTGGAACTGAACCCACAACATCTCTACAGTATGCCTGTAGTTTATTTGGTAGGTGATCCCAGAAGAAAACCAGTGCGGAAGTGGAGAAGTGAGGTAGGGAAAGGCAGGAAGCCCAAGGGGGCATACTCAACAAATTACCACTATGGGATTTGAAGCAGGTACTGGTGGGGAACACCTCATTGTGAGTTCTCTCACAATAGGCATGAAAAGAGCTGGGGTATTTATCCACCAAATTACTGTCTGTCATTGAGTGAAGGCTGCTTCAGGCTCTCTGACATTTCGACTTGCCCTGCATATTTTCTAAGTATGCCAGTACAAAAACGCTCCGGCATAGTGTGACAGGTGTCCACAGGAAGCAACCTTTGGCATAGAAATGTGAATGCCAACGGTGTAAGGGCAAAAACAACAGCATTCACTAAACACCAAACAGTTATAAACATGAACCTGAAAATGGATAAATTGTCATTTGCTCAAACAAAGGAACATTATAAAATGGATAGTGCACATGGATAGTGTAGAAAAAAGACGGAAAAATGTTAAGTATGAAAAATATGGGTGTGGGTACATGGGTATTCCTATTAATATTTTTATGTTTTTCTTTGTGTGTTTGCAATTTCATGCTAAGAAAAGTTTTAAAGAAATGAGCCAATCTGTAAGTCTGGGTTGTTCTTGTCAAAGGAATAAACTTCTAGAAGGAAATGAAGTGGATGTACAAAAAATAAATAAATAAAACCTTGAAAGTACTTTGCAGATGGGGAAAGTGAAACATAGCTCAATTTAAGTGACTTGCCCAAGAATATAAAATTAGGACATGGGGTGATGAAGACTTGAAATGAATCCTGTTAGCTCATTAAGAGCCTGTACCTTTAGTCACTCTGCAGTACATTGCCCCAACAAAGAAAAAAATATATATTTGTAAGTTAAATTCCATCACACAGCAAGGAAGCATCAGATTTTATTTTACTATTTCTCAAAATAAATTGGACATTACTAGGTTTTGGAAATCTTTTTGGTCATAAACACTCCCTTATAATATGTTTTATTGTAATAAGATTTAACCTATTTGCTGTAATCCACTTTCACAATTGCACATTTGGAATAGTCACATGTTAAATTATACTACACAAGAGGGCTAAGACAAATTAGTATACTCCTGAGTGGCATGCAGTTACTAGAACTTAAGGAGGTTCACTTTAAGAAAACACCTGAATATACAGATAGGGAGGTCTAGGATTCCCCCTATAAGGGTGGTGCTCCCTCTGGCAGTACATGTCACACTTCAGCACCTGGTCAGTGTCTGACCTTGCCCTATTCTTTGCCAAACTCAGTGAGAACCCTGGCTGTCACCATTATGTTAGTATCAGGCAAACAGGTGCTAGACTGACTCAGCACAATCCCACGGGTTTTGTATGAGCCAGTCCTGAGCTTTGACTGCTGTCCTTGCCTCTCATTTGAGATAATGACCTTTCAAGCTGTCTGGTCAAGACTCTAGTAAGAACAAATGGTGTTCTGTTTTGTGAACTGTGTTTTGGTACTAACAACCATAAAATCACAGTGACTTGCAATATTTATTCTTTTACATGAGGGATGCTGGTGAGCTGCAGGTATGTTGGCTACATAAGTAACCAGGTCTGGGCTTCCCTGGGCTGTGCTAGATGTATCTGGCTGGATCCACGTGTCTACCCATCCTGGGTCCAGATAACATTAACAATGTCAGCCACTTAAGAAGCAGCCATGGCATGGCGTTCCCACAGTGGAGGACAATGTTCAAGGGTAGACAGAGACAAATCACACAAGCTCACTTAAAAAGTATCTGCTCAGATTCAGCTTACCTCATATCCACAAGCATTCCATTGACCAACACATGTCACATGACCATGGCCAAAGTTAATGGGACAGAGAAGTATACTGCACCTATAGGGAAGACACTGTGAAATTTGTCGACAAGGGCAAACATGTGAAATCCTTTAGTGGAAATAAGGCAATAATTGGTAACAAACTAGTTCAATTTGCCACAGTAGAAAAAAATATCAAAGGAGAAGGAATTAAAAATATACATATACATACTCACATACAAATTTATAAGTATTGTAGTAACAAATTTTAAGCTATAAAAACATCAATTTTCCAAAATTATTAGCATCAAATTACAATAATATTTAGGAAGAAATCTCAATGCTCTCTTCAGGCTCTCTCAACCCCCTAGTCCCTCCTCCCAAAAGAGAAGGAATGACATGTGAGTTTAGAAGTGTCTGTGAATGCATGACTTGGGTCCTCTGGGCTCTCTCTCTTTGGAAGCAGCTCTGCCTAGCAGCACAGTATGTTCTGATCTCTCCTCTTCCATGAGGTAAGAGGCTGTCCCTATCCAGCTACGCCAGTAACTGGGTGGGTAGATTTTATTCAGAGGGGAATCATGAGAAACTGACATAGAAGTCTATTTATCAGTTGGTTCCACCCTGATGCAGGGAAGAGGAGTCTTCTTTATCAGCTCCCTCTCAAAACTCTAGTAAAAATAATGATAATAGCAGCTAATAATTATTAAATATCTATAGCCTAAATCTAAAAATCTCATTGAATTATCACAATAAACCTGACAAGTCCATTTTATAGTTGAAGAAACTGAGCCTCAGAAGAGCTATGTGATCCTCCCAAGGTCACACAACCGGTAAATTGGAGGACCTGAGTTTCAATGCCAGATTTATTGGAAGCCAAACCACACAAGCTCTGTCCTGGCCTATACTGCCTCTGGGCTGTGACGGTGCTGAGGGTGGGGAGGAACACAGCAAGGAGAAGATAAGGCAGAGTGTCTGGGATGTCAGGTATTTTTATCACCTTGGTTTCTTGATCACTCAGCAAACTTCATTGTTTAATAACTTAGACTTTTTTTCTTAACCATAGAGCTTTTTCATCTTGATGTGAGTTTTGGTAATTTATTAGTGTATTTCTGAATTAGTACACCCATGATTTTGTTAGAAGACAATGGTAACACAGGGTTTAACTCAAAGACATTTTCATTAGTGCAAATTTTACAAATATATCTCTAGTCTGATATAAAGATCCACAAGTACAAAGAGGGATAATGACTCTCTCTGTAGACTTTTGTTCAAGGAAAGCCACCTGGAGCTTGTACAATTTTCTACAATGCTTAAAAAGCACTGCGGCTATTGACTACTTTGGAATAGTGGTAATTGGAGGTGTGACTTCTATCTATATAACTCCAGGGCCCTTGGATTTAGCCAGAGTTAAGATCAGAAAATTTTCATCAGTGAGAGACGATGGGATTTTTGTTCTTCACCTGATATTTAGGTATCCTCTTAGGCTTCCTTGTTTTAATTTTAATGATGATATGATATCATGTCTCCATTTCTTTGAATCCTGAGATTAATAAAATGTATTCCTGGAGATGTCCCATTCACGTTAAGTGCTATTATCTCAAAATCTTGATATAAAGAAACACCACAAACCTCAATTCCTTCCTGCCCTTTTCTCTGTGTTACTTGTCAAACTGTTATTGGAAATGAGCCTCTGACCTTTTTTTCTCCCACACAATTTCTAATAAAGATGCTGCCACACGGCCGTATCCTAGTAACTAGGTTTTATACTGAGAAAGACGATTAAGAAAGAGTCCAAGATAGGGCTGGTTTCAACCATCACCAAAGGTAATTTGCTAGTCTTGCTCTCTTTCTTGATTTCCTTAATTTAGATAAATAACTGATCTAAGCTTAATGTTCTTTCTGATAAAAATACCCTCCTATAGACCGAAATTAGCATATTTGCTTTTGATTACCTTGCAGAACTCTATTTGTTCTCTTTTCTTAAAAGCTTAATAATTCATATAAGGCTTCAGAGGAATAGTGGCTGAAAAATCCCAACTCCCCTGCTGAGGTTAAATGGCAGGCTTCAAATAATTTTTTAAATAAATAATCAAAAGAGATACTCTATCTTGCCTCTGAACTACTGCATAAGCAGTTCCTTAGTCATCTGATTTTGCAGAGACATAAAAAAGCAGTAACCACATAGTCAGGTACTAGAGACCAGGAAGTTCCTGATCCTAAATTAACGGCAGAGATTGGAACTGCTCTGCTGCAGGGCTTTGTAAGACTCTGGGAATCCTCAACTTTCAATGCAGTAGATCATTTTTGCACTCCTAAATCGAAGGCATGAAATTGGATGAGAGAATAAAATGTATTCTTCTGAGGCAGAACCCAGACTTAAGGAGAAGAGAAGGGAAATTGTACAGGCGCCTTGGAGAGAGGTCCTCTGCCCTTGGAGCACCCTCCTGGGCAGGATGTAAAGGGCATGGGAGGAAAGACATGGGTGAGTTTGTTGCTGCATTATGACATGACTCTATTGCTTTCCAGGTCACAGAGGAAGACGGCTCCACTGACCCAACTCTTACTTCCTCCCAGCCTGAGCTTGGTAAGCCTCTGTCACCTAACATCATGAAAGCCAGCTTCAGGCAGAATTCCAATAGCTTTACGGTGTGAACACAGAGGCAGCCACCCCTCTCTCCTTTTTGCTGCCCTTACATAATTCCAGCAGCTTTGATGAGGGTGGCTCATAGGGCTGGCAGGTCTGTGGGAGTCAGATTAGACAGGCAGCTGGATTCACTCCTCATGGGATTCACAGTTCTCCAGGACATTCTTTACCGTAAAGTGGCCTAAAGTTAATTTCTCAGAAATGTTGCAAGTCCTCTCTGGGGGTATACTTTCCAACCCTCTGTCTGCTGTTAGTTTTCTTTTTCTTTCGGTGACATCAGCCCAGCCTACACTAACTTGGGACTATGGACCCTGTATCAGCCAGTATTTCAGTGGCAGGGGGGTTCCTTTTCCAAGCACTTCAGGCATCTGCTTCTTCATTTCTTTCTTCCTTTGTTGCAAAAGAGCCCTGTGCGTCTTGTTTTATCACAATATGTTTGCAGCCACAGCAGATTAAACAATGCAATTTGAGAACCATATAGTAAAATATGAAAACCCAAATCAAATTTATATCTCCATAATGCAATGTTTCCTGAGCTTTAGTCATTCACATACCCTCATCACAATTTTTGTCATGTCCACAGTCTACCTGTAGTATTAGTTATTTAATATTTTTCTTTTAAGTTGACTCACATTTTTACTTCCATAAATTAATTTCAAAGGAAACTACCCTAAATGTAGCATATAACTCACCATAAACAAAAAGCAAATATAAAATAAATATACAATCATTAAAAGATAAAAATTTTCATCACCCCCTGAAAATCATCTTGCAAACCAACATACTGTATTTTGAAAAATTCTTGTATAGAGGTTTATAATTTACAGATTTCTCTAGCATGCATCAATTCATTTAATTTTCACAAAAATTCTACAAAATTGGCAAAACAGGTACAGTATAACATTCCCATTTAGAGATGAGAAAACAAGCACTAGCTCCAAAAATCAGAGTTTTTGTGCTGAAAGAGGGCTTGATGTTGTTTTGATTTGAGGCCCATGTTCTCTAATTTTTTAGTTTATATGTGACTTTTCCAGGATCATTTGTGGTCTAAGAGTCTAAAATTTCACACTTTAGATCTTCCAGAACAGTGCTTCTTTTAATTAATTCCATGCTCACTTACCATCAAAAATCCTCCTTGTGACTGTCCACATTTTTTATTTCACTATGAATGTGTCAAAATGAATATATTTGAAATAATTGATAATTTATGGAACCCAGAAAAACCCTTCACAATACAAAAATTTTATTTGGTAAGGCAGGTGACATTTTACTTTGTATTTTGCAAGTTAAGAAATCAAGAAGTATTTAAATAATTTGGCCCAAAGCAAACATTTTTCTGTAAAATTAGAAATACCGAAAAAAGTTAAAATTTTTTTAAAGACTCAAAAGGGGGTTTATGATTGTGCTTTATAAATCATATTGGAAAATAACACTATTGTGTAAAATTCCTCATAGTAAAAATATGTTAAAAATATATAAACTGTTTAATTGGGATAAAATGCCTTAATGATTTTTTCACTAAATTAATGAAGAGGTAAATTGTAATCATCTAAAGCAAATAGTGAAACTAAAATTGCAGATAGATATTTAAACATGAAATAACATGTACTCTATTTACTAGTCAAAGAAATAGGAGATGATTACATAAATGTCCAGCACAAATATTCAGAAGATTTAAAAAACTGGCATCATTATTATTATACCATTGAACAGTAAATCAATTCATTCTACAAATAAAAACTTCCATAAATGTCCATTGCTTCAACAAATCTAATTCAGTTTATTTTCAATTAGAAATTTAATATATGGGCATTTTTAAATTTAAGATGATACAGAAGATATCAAATGAACATTCTCCATCTCTCCATTCTCCCTCTACCCAGTGCCATCTCCTAATTTTACTCACTGGAGGTAATCATGAAGATGTTCTTGTAGGTATGTTCTTCCAGAAAATTTGATGCATATGTATAGCTTTTGTTTTTAGGCAAATGGAATCCCAAAATACTTATATATGCACTATTTGGAATCGTTTTTTTCTTTCAGATTATCTTTTCACGTCATCATGTACCAATCTTCTGCATTCTTTTAATGGTAGCAGAATGTTCCTTTGGATATATGTGCAACCATCTATATCAGAGGTTATCAAATTTTTTTTTGTAAAGGGTCGTATGGTAAATACTTCAGGCTTTGTGAGTTACATGGTCTCTATCACAACTACTCAATTCTGTCATAGATAATATGTAATTGATGGGTGCAGCTGTACTCCAATAAAACTTTACAAAAACAGGTCACAGGCTAGATTTGGCCCACAATACATACTTTACTGACCACTGATCTCTATAGTCACCTACTGTTATAAACTTAGGTTATTTCCTGTTTGTTGCTATTAAAAACAGTGCTGTTATGGCACTTTATTATGTATTCACATTTGTTTGGTCAAGGTAAAATAAACCTACCACAGAGTATTTAAAATATTGCCTTAAGACTGAAAAAAACAATCTAGTATATATTCTGGGCTTCTTTACATCAACTCCTTGTGTTCTCTCCATGGACAAATGGACATTTTCTGTCTGGGGTCCTTTATTTTTTTTATCTGGCCCCTTTCTTACCCTGATAGTGGCTAAGTAAAAAATCCAGAGACTCAAATCTATTATTGTATCTATTCCTATTTCTCCTGACTTGTGTTATCTAGGGATTTGTGACAAGAAGGTTTTATCCCTATGGGAGAGGAACTGTCTAACTCAAAGGTTATGTGTAAAGGGAAAGCTAAATGGAGATTGAATTAAATGCTTATCTTTTTCTCCTCTTTTTTTTCTTTTATCTATTTTTTCTTTCTTTCTTTCATTTTTTTCTTTTTGGCAAGTTGAGTGTGTAATCAGAATAGTTCTAGACAATAGGAAGTTTATGGAATCAGCTTTTAGCCTTCAATTGAAGACATTCCTATCAGCCACTTCACAGAGTAGAGAAATTAACACTTTCAACTGCAGGGTATTGGAGAAACATCAGGTCATCAGCTTGTGTGTTATCACAGAGGATAGCCAGCACAATTTCTTCTTCTCCTCCAGTTAAATGTTTATACAATTGTCTAGCAAGACGCACACAGGTAGAGTTAAGCAGGATCCTCTGTTCCAGCTCCTCGACAAATAGTCTCATAATTAGCCCCTGCAGATGTATGAATTTTAACTCATTTTTGCTTCCTTTATAGTTGAAGTACTCACTGGGGATGTCATTTCCCTTTTTCACTAGTGCTTAAAAAAAGAAAGTTCTTGTGTCTTTGATTCACCATCATCCCAGCAGACTTTTAAGCTGAGATTTTTGAACAAATATCTTTGTGCTTTAAATTTATTGCGTTTGTGACTGAATGTCTCACCCTTAGAAGGGAACACTCATCACCCGACCAAGGGTCCCAAACTAACAAAGGAGCTATAAACCCATGAAGAATTGCTGATAATGCACTTACTATTAATTTGGGTCTGAAATTTAGCTTGACTGAAACCCAATCAGGCTCACTGGATTCTGGCTATGCCATGGTGTGCATGGTTGTGGCTTTCTTCATGAGCTATCTCATCCTAACCAATAGTATTTGGCATATCCCACCTCATAAAATAAGGTTATATACCCCTTAACGTTCAAATTAATCCACTTTGAGCCCCTCCCACTTATCCAGAGAATGTCACTCTTTCCTTGCTAATAAATCAGTGAAGGCCAGGGGTGTTTATTCAGACTAAGAGGGACAGTCCTGGTTATTAATGGCTCAGAGAAAAGACACCACAAAGTCCCATCAGTCCCCTGAAATGCATCATTCTTAAGTGTATTTGCTGCTATTGCCAAAAATCAGAGTCCGCAGTACTGTAGTGACGCAGGAGTGAGCTACCACAAAAACCAGGTTTTTTGGTGGTAGTTTCTCAAGAGAAAATTGAAGAAAAAGGTGGTTTCTCTTCCCAGTGTTACAACTACTTCTAGTCTGCACACACAAAGCATTACAGGAAACTGGAGAAAGTCTCCCTGGGAGACTTTATGTTACAACCCTGCAATGATTGCCCAAGAAAAAACAAGCAGATGTAGGGGGAAAAGTGAAGTTTGTCTGTGAAATTAACATAATCAAAGAAAAGAGAGTGGGCTATTTTGTATAGCCTGAAATAGGATACCCTGCTGTGCTTGCACCTCAAGAGACTTTGCTAACAGTACCTTTAGCTGAAAACATGTATGTGTTTGTTCAGAAAATCACAAAAGTTTCCTTCAGAGTAGAGGAAGAAAAAAAAGAAAAAGAAAAAAGAAAATCACAAAAGGGCTTTTTGGTAAGTCCCATGTCAACTCAAGAAATCAGTTTTGGATATGGACTGGAAGCATCTATTTTGACAATGGATCCCCTCCCCCACCCACAGGTACACGCATACATATAGAAATTCTCATCTATTATGTATAACTTTGCTCCATCCAAGCTGCCACAAAGCAGCTGACCCTGACATCAACCAGAATTGCCTGCAGATGATGAAACCACCCTTCCAGCTGCTGTCCACATAGCCTCCCCAGTGCCACAGAGAAGCCCATAAACAAGGTGTTGACAACAGCATAGCACACTCAGGGCTGTGGGGGACAGAGGGCATCGCCAGGCTGGAGGGAAGATAAAATGTGTGACTAAGGTATAAGTTAGCCCAGGGTAAAAAGATATCATTTTTGCCTTTCCCTGTGACCCAGACACACACACACACACACACACACACCACTCTCTTACCAGAACCTTTTATGATAGCAGGAATACTGACTCTGCCATATCCCGTGCTTCGAGCTAGCTCTCTAGAACCTCTTGAGAGGCTTGCGCTAACAGTTTTAGAATTCAGAACGTGACTTTTCTTCCAGTGAGTTTCACCTCAGAGCTAGGCCAGGCAGGACTACCCCAGTACATATGATCAAGTTTAGTAACTTTCAAACTTAAAAAGAAAAATTTCCAAGGGCTTGAGCACCTTACCCCCCCAGAAGGCTATTTGACTCCTTGGAAAAGTTGCCCACCTCTTCGCCAGCAACTCTTAAAATGGGGGAAAGAAACTAAAAGATCTAGAACAGTCAGGACTGGGATTCTTATGTTACATCTACATTTCCAAAAGGAGCCACTCAAGTGGTCTTCCCAAACAAAAAGATCTTCTCCAGAGCATCCTGAACCTCTGCTCTCTAGGAACTTTGATGACAGTATCTCTTACTAAATACATGTGTTTTTCAAAATTCCATATCCCTAAGCATCCAATTATACAATGAAGTTGTGTAGATATTTAGTTGTCTATTTGAGCATATATATTACAATAATGTGAATTAAACTAGCAGAGCAGAAATCAGTATTTTTGCCACTAAGAATTGATTCAGCACTCACATTGGGTCTACATTACACAGCTAACAACTCTGATATATTTGTTTTGGAAATATTGAGAAAATAAATATGAGCTTTCTGATTTCTATAAAAAGTTTAACTGATGGATTTCTAAATTTTCTAATCTTGAAGGTCTCCTGATCTATAATACTCCCTCTCATCCTCAGCAAAACCTTGAGTCCCCTGGACATGTCTGTGATAAGGGATCCTCCAGTGGGAGCCTGGACCATTTTAAGGAGCCATATTCAAAAGCTGTCCTTACCTTGAACCCAAATCTGCCTCTTTGTGATTTCTATATTTGCCTGGTCCTCACTCCTGGGTTCTCTCAGAATCAGTCTAACCTCACTTTCAGATGACAGCCATCTGAGTATTGGCAGATAGCTACCAGGTTCTTTCCAAAGCTTTCTTTCTCCTGGTTGAATATCTCTGATTGTTTCAACTAATCACATTATGACACAATTTTGAGTAAATTCACCACCCTTTTTCTCCTTACCAGATACACTTCTGGAGAACACCAACATTCTGAGTTGCAGGGACCATGCTTCTAGAGAGTTATGTATAGTTGATCATAATAATGTTAGTGATAACAATAATAAGCTAGGATTTAATGTGTACCAAACATATGCAAGGACTGCTCTGAGTGATTGGCGTGCCCTTACTCTCTTACTAACTATAATAATTCTGATGCAAGTTGGATTCTCCAGAAGAAGATCCTGGGACAGAGTCTGTGTGTGGGGAGTGTAAGATGTTTATTAGGGATCAAAACCTGTAAAAGGAAGGGAAATTTGTGAAAGGAAGCACAATTGCACTGAAGGAGAAATTGAATTGCTATGCTGACTTGACAAGGCCTCAGCCAATCCAGCAGCGGTCTCTGACACAACTATTGGCCCGTGAAGTTGTCCCACATGGGGTCCAAATGGCTGGTCCTTTATACAACCCATAAACACACTGCTCCATCACCGGATGCAGACTGCCCTGGGAAGGGTGTGAGGCATACCCTAAAGGCAGACTGACCAACCCAGGCTGTCTGCTGACTGCAGCCTTTGCAGCTGGGCTACAAGTCTTTCCTAGCAGGAGGTCTGGGAAGTACACCTCCATTTCTACCACAAACTTATAAGGCAGATACTTTAATTCTTCCCATTTTACACATAAGGAAACTGAGGTATAGACAGATTAAGGAATTTACCAAGACAATACAGCTAATAACTAAAACACATTGATGAAAACATTCACTCTGCAGCTAAAATAAAATCAAATTACAATTAAATTAAATGTACTCAAAACTGAAAATCTAGTTCATTCCCCTATACTGTGCCAGGCAACATGCCAGATATTGGAGAAACTGCCAAGAACCATGAGGGTCTGAGGTTTTACCCTACTTGCAAGCTAACAAGTTAGCATGCCCCATTTTATGGATGTTAGAGGAAGACATGAGACCCTAGGGTCAGAGAAAAGGACCTGAGTACTTACAGCACAGCACAGTAGTATGAGCTTCATGTTCATACCAATCTTCCTTCCCCACCCCTCCCCCAAGTTGTGATATGAAGGCATCCCAGGTAGATGCTGCACATACAGTGGGTTTGTGTCACAGCTGAGGAACATGGAGCTTAGGAAATTCCATCTTTTAAAGGGGGTTGCTATAATACCTCCTCAACCTTTGTCCCAAGGGAAATATTTTTATTATCTTGGCCAGAAAAAAAAAATCCACCCTAATTTCTAGGGTGCGACACTACATCTTCCAAGGCTATTTACTATACAAACATCCTTGAAAAGAAAGTCCATAATGAAAGTTGATACAAGATGTGCAGAAATGCCAGGAAAATTGTCTCCCAAAAGTTAAAAACAGGAACATGACATGATCTCTGCCTTCCATCAATCTGGAGAGGGAAACCAAAATATAATTATAAAATGCTATAAGAATTTCTATAAGATGGATAAGACCAGGAAGCTACAGGAACAGACAGAGGAAGAAACAAGTGACTGTTGAAGTCTGGGGAGGCCTTCATACACTAAGTGATGTTTGATTTGGACATTGTTAAACAGTTTGCAAGTTCTCTAAGGGTGGTGACAGTGCTTCTTATGATTGATCCCAAGTGTTTACGAAGTTTTCTAGAATTTAAGAAGTTCCTAATAACATTTGCAGAAAATAGGAAGGAATGATAGAATACTTCATGACCATGAAATTTACCAGCATGCAAAGAATATGAACTATTTTTGTAGTAAAAATTTGAGTCCTAAAGATTTTAAACTTTAGGCAGAATGATGGTAATGGAAATACATGCAAAATAGTTTTTAAAAGTCTAATAACATTTTTCCTTCATTTCTTTTATAGCAAATGACAGTGTCCAGTAACTTGAATATCTATACATCATGTTTGATATTCAAATTAATATATTTGAAAGGTTACTGCATTTCAGAATAATTTTAGATTAGTAATTATAAACATACAACATTAAACATGCACTTTATCCAATCTACAGCTTTATCTAGCAGAAGGTCATTAAGGATCATTTCTTACTTTAGAACTAAATGTGTTGGGTTTGCTCTACTCCATCACATTTCATAAGTTTCAAGTCAAACCTGTGTTCTATCTTATTTTTCTCTCATATTCTATTCTCCAGAACAGAGGTGGCCCTTAGAGTAACATCTCTGACTCCTTGAGTTTCCCTTTCCGTAATTTCCAAAACCTTTGGGTAAAGGCACTTCTGTTAGACTAGAGAGGGACCAACTGCATTGATGATATGCAGTGAGATGTAAGAAATAAAGGAAAAAAGGAAAAATAGAGAATAAAATCAGAGTTGAAGTCCAAAAGCTTCTCTATAACCTTTTTGAACCCCAATGGGCTTCTAAGGGAATATCTGTATCTGAACTCCAAAGAGCTAGTCCATAGCTTTACCCCTCCTCTATTCCTTACTCATGTTCTTCTCATGCCTTTTAATGAGCAAGCCTCAACTTCACAGAGAAAGCAGAGGCCACTGGGCATGAGCGCAATTCAACTGAACAAATGTTTATCGCACGCCCACCACATGCAGTGCCGTGTTGAGCACTGGCAGTTCAAAGACAGACAGGACATAGTCTCTCCTTTCAAGAAGCTTGCCTTCCCACCCTTACCCTTCTTTCCACCTATATATTTTTCCCTATCCACACCCTTCTTTTCTTTTTCTTTCCATCTGAGCTTACCTGAGATTGATCCTTCCAGACAGAGCTCTTAACTACACGCTCCCCTCATTGCTCATGTTCCCTGCTTATCACTCCATCTGATTTAACCTGTATTATTAACCTCTTCTTTTTACTGGCTCTGTCTTCTTAATATAAAAATTATGCTAAAATTTTTCCCCTAGGTTTTTAAAACTTCCAAGCATTTATCCCTCTGTAACTACCACATTAACTCATCTCTCTATCTTTATAACTAAGCTTCTAGAATTGTTTGTGTTCATTGTCTACTTCTCCTCCTATTCACTTCACAAAGCAATTCAATATGGGTGCCACATCCACCACTGCATTGGATGTCATTGTCAACATGTTCAGTGCCAAATCCTCCTGATGCCCTTCAGTCCACCCAGGGGACAATGACAGCCCCCCCACTTTTTCACATAGCTAGAAAGTGAGTGGGTGGGGACCTGAACCCAGGCAGGCAGCTACAGAGTCTATGCTTTTAGCTGCTGCCTTATGCTATCATTCCAGTGGGAGATGCCATCTTCAGCATTGCCTCATAACACTTACCCAGACAATGGATTGGGCTAGAGTGTGTTTCTGACCTAAGCAGGGCTGCTCAGAGCCCTTCCTGAGATTTTTTTTTTAACTGAGATGAGAGAAAAAGGGAGAGAGAGAAAGCTTCAGTTACTCTCTACTGGAGAAGCCATAAGATTTTAAGCCAAGAGATGTTGATGACCTTGTCTCTTGCTGATCTGCTGATTTGTGACAGGAGAAAATGAAGCCAACATGCAGGAAGAAGAAGACATGAGAAATGCAGAGAGTCCAGGAGGCTTCTCATCCCTGGCACAGTTGTACCTGAGACCAGCTTCTATCCTTGCTCTTAGTGGACTACCTGAGCCATAGGTTCTCCTCTCAGCCAAGTCTGGTTTGAGTTGGATTTGCCACTTGCAACAAAAACAATCCCGTTTAATTCTCACCTTTTCTGCCTTCACCTGCACTCAGCATTCAGTATTATTGGACATTCCCCTCCTTTGTGAAAGTCTCTCATTCTTGTTGTCTCTCAAACCATTCCCATCTTCTTGGACATTTTCTCTTCTCCTCCTCAACAAGATAGCATACACATGCACTAGAATGACTAAATAAAAGAATGACACCACCAAATGTAAGCAAAGAGGTGGAAGCCCGGAACTCACATATATCACTAGTGGAAGTATAAAATGGTACAATTACTTTGGAAAATTATTTGAAAGTATCTTTAAAGGTTAAACACACATCCACCCTTTAACACAATAATTTGACTTCTAGGTATTTACCAAAGAGAAATAAAAACATATTTTCCATACAAAGAATCAAATACAAATGTTCATAGTAGCTGTAGTCATAATAGCCCCAAACTGAAAACAAACCAAATATCCATCAACAGGGGAACAGATAATCAAATTGTGGCATAGCCTTATAATAGAATATTATTCAACAATAGAAAGAAATGAACTTCTGATACAACAAATGGATTAATATCACAGACATTATGCTCAAAAACAGACACTAGACACAAAAGAGTATATACTGAATAATTCCATTTATATGAAATTTTAGAACATGCAAAACTGATCTTAGGTGAGAAATACTGGAAGAGGTTGCCTTGGTTGGAGGGAACGGCCTGGGAAGTGGCACAGGAAACTTTCCTGAGGAAATGGAATTGTTCTACATCTTGGTTGTGGTGGTTGTTCACAGGTATATATAAATTTGTCAATACTTATTGAACTGTTCACCTAAAGTGGGTGCACTTTTTGTATCTAAATTATACCTCAATAAAAATTGATTTGAAGAAAAGGGCACATAGCTTAGAAAGAAATAGCATCCTGTGATGTGGATTAATCTCATCCTTCCCACATGACTTGTAGTTGGCATAAGAGGACCAAAGGCCTAGAAGTTTCAGCGGGAGTGAGATCAAAAAGAAAAGCACAGAAAAGTGTGCAGTTTGCTTACAACCCCCTCCACCCCCTTCCAGCCCCTGCCCCTTTATTCTAGTTCAGCTCCCTGCTTCCTCTACTACACGGTTATGCAGGGCCCCACTATTGCTCTTAGACGGCTGCCAATAATCTGGTGAGCAGAGGCACGGGTGTGAGCCAAAGCTCTGCAGCTAGGACTGCTGCATTTTGGTATACAGCATCTAAACCATGTCTTTAAAAGAGCTGTTAAAAATAAACTTTAACAGTGATAACTGAGGTGGGGTAACAGTGACAAACGGGTAGAGGTACAGATGAAACAAGAACAGTAGAATATTGACAATTGTTGAAGCTGGGTGATGGGCTCGTGGAGGTTAATTATGCCGCTTGCCTATTTTGTATACGCTTGAAATTTTCTATTTAAAAGATAGATATGCCAGCCACACGACTGTCTGGTTACTGTAGATCTCTTTTATCTCTTCTATCGCTGACTATGGTCCTATTTAATGTAAATAAATAAAACGTTTATTCACACCTACGCTGCTCACCTATTGTGGCTGATGCCAATTTTGGGTGTAAAAGAAAATCCCCAAGGAAGCAGGTGGGTAAATGAACACACAGCTAGTTACAGTTCACCCTTGTTCAAAGTCCTTTGGTGTGTTTGAGGACGAAGCTCAAGCTCTTTGAAACAGTTGTCATTACTTCTCATCACTGCTGCTTCTCTCGCCTACCTTCAGCTTTCTCTCACTCAGCATTTGCTTGCGCCATCCAGAGCAGGTGTTTTGAACTACTTTCACCGCAGTGAATTTCCCATGAACGTTTACACCTTCTTGACCTTACACATACTAACCTCTGCCTGGAAAGAGTCCCCATTCCCCCAGGTGTCCTGGCTAATTCTCACTCATCTCACCACGGAAAGGCTTCAGAACGTGTCTTGTCTTGCCAGCCCTCGCGCTCCATTGCACCGTGAGCTGCTTGAGGGCTGGGACTGTGCCTTGTTTATCTTTCTGTTCTCATCACCAGCCCAATGAATGCAACTTCGTAGATGTTAAGATTTTTATTGAATGAATCAATGAATAAATGTAGACAAAATGCTAAAGACACAGGCATATCAAAGAGGATTATAGATACACATCACACCTGATAAGATTAAGAAGCATCGGAAAAACTTTTTCCAATGTCTTACTTGAATTAAAAATTAGGTCTTATAGACTCTAATAAGACATTGTTGGGGGATATGGTGGTGATTGAAACAGACAATGCTGCCGATATCATACACATTACATTCTATTCGGGGGGAGACAGATGATTAACAAATACAGAATATAGTGTCAAGTAGTGATAAGTGTTAGGAAAAAATTAAAGCAAGATCAGGGTTGGTGGGGGCTGATGGACTACATAAGGAGGTGATTAAAAGCTTCCCTGGAGAGGTGACATTTGAGCACAGACCTGAAAAAAGACAGGCAATGAGCTGGTTGATGATCATGAGGAACAACCTAAGAAGAGGAAGCCAAAAGTAAAAAGGGCCAGCATTGGGAATTTGCAGTACTAGGAATCCCTGTGCCAAAACCCAAAAATTCTACCTCCAAAAGTTGTATTTTGGGGGTCCTAAAAGCTTTTCTTTTTTCACCATTTTTCTGTTGAAAGTCAAACACTGCTAGGAGCAGTACAGTTCAAGTAAGGGTTAGTTAACAACCTGCGGAGAATGACACAAGAGTGGGAGGGTGAAGCGAATGGCAGAGCAGGTCCCCGAAAGGGAAGACTAGAGGGCAGTGAGCCTTGTCTGTGTCACTGCTAGACCTACACTGGTCCTGGGTAGAGACAGTGATGTATTGAGATGACCTACCTGAAGGTGAGATGGGAACAAAGGTGGTATTGCTGCCTCCTCTCCTACCAATTGCTCACACTCTTTCTCCTCTACCCACTTAATCCAATTAGAAAACGTCTTCTAAATAGCAACAGGAACAGTAAAAACAGGGATTGGTAACCTCTGAAATGGTCTCAGTCACTGGAAAGAAAATAGAAGAATCAATTCTGTTTGACTTTGAGCAAATGAGCCTGCTTTGGTGAGATAGGAAAAATGTCATCCTTAAGAGTCCAAGTGGCTGTTGAGTTCATACCAGTGACTTTGCCACTGATACTTCTTAACAATGGCAGTAACTAACAGGACAGTCAATAATACAGGTTCAGGAGGCCAAGATCACTGATCCTGTAAAGGAATAAAAATGTGCTGCTCTTTCAGACTCTTGGAAAAATCAACAGAACAGTAAGAGCTAGATAAAGAAGATGACAGCTCTACCCAACAACAGAGACGTAGGAAGATAAGCCAGGAAAATGCATCACAGAAGGCAAGTGGTTTGTTGTGCACACAGGTGCAATGGTCAAATTAAGCTTCCTACTCTGCTAACAGTAACAGAGCTTAACATCTAACGTCCTGCCACATACAAAGTGTGTTCTGTCTAATATTTCTTTTCATCCTTACAAGCACTTACTCAAGTTATCACTCATATTTTGTAGATAAGGAAATAGGAGCTCAAAGCCACATTAACAAGTGGCACAGCAAAAACAGAAGCCTCAGTCCTCTGGTTTCTAATCTCAGGTGACCTTCATCTGGGATGTGATTACACAAGGTGGACAGCTCTCCACTTTCCTTCTCAGTTCGCCTCTCTTCCAACCGGCTCACCCTCAGCCTTGTTACTTTCCTTCCCCTCCGTTATATAAGCACCCTAGTGGGGGTGTTTATGAGCTTGGGCAGTAGAATGAGACCACCTTGGTTTAAAGCCTAGCTCTACAAATTACTAACTGTGTGACATTAAGCAGATTATTTCACCTTGTTTCGTTTCTGCTTCCTCTTTTGTGAAATGAGAATAATAGCTCTCTTCCTTCTCCCTTCCCACGACTTCTGCATCCCTCTGCCCCGTGCACGTGGTTGCACTGCCTTGGCTAACAGTGTCCAGGTCTGGCCCAGCGTTCCTGTCCCTGCCCCTGCTGCCCTTGCAGCTGAATGAGTTGGTCGAGGCCCTGACACTCCCTGGGGATAGATAGTTCAAAAACACATTCTTTGAAACTGCTTCAGAGTGGAGAGCAGGAGGGCTTTGCTGAGGGATTGCAGAAGTCAGGGAACACAGAGATTTATAGCAGGTGCTGCTTCCTTAGAGGCCAAGAACCCCGGAATGCTTCAGGAATAACAATGAGCTCTCTCCCAAACGCCTATCTTTACACGCGTGCTTGGATGCTGATGAAATTAGCTGGTGTTTCAGGCTAATCAAAAGCATGTTAACCTGCCTTATCCATATACATTTTGTCCTTTCCTGCTCACCCAGGCCAGAAAAATGTAGTTGTCCTTAGAGTCAGTCCCCATCTCTTCAGAAAAGATCAACCTGCACACATTTACACACACACCCCCTCACACCTGACTGTCCCCAAGTCCCAAACATTCTCTCTAGAAGTCTAGAAGGACCACGTCTTTGATAACCCAGATTGTGGAGAGCAAAGACTCAGTCATGCCCAAATTGACTTTGAAAATGCCTTTATTCAAATAATTCTTTAAGAAAATAACCCAATTCTCTTCTAAAAGATAAAACATCTAAAAAGTAAAACAATCCCACATCTCTCTCTCTCTCTCTCTCTCTATGTGTCTCTCTCTATATATATGTGTGTGTGTGTATGTATGTGTGTGTGTGTCGCAGCATGGGGGCTTTTAAAGTACAAATCCCTGAGATTCACTTAGCACATTCTGCATTTTACTGCATGGATTATTGCAAAAATCAAGATGCAAACAAAATGGTGAATCTGAGAAGAAGAGGAGAGGCAAGAGGGGGCACAACTGAATCAGTATTCCTGCTACATCAGTGTGGACTGTGCCCACTGAGCAACAATGTTATTTAACTATGTTCCTTCATGGTTCACAACAGTAAATATTATGCTTCTGAAACTCTGAAAATATTTCTGTCCATGATGGCAGCATCTTGAAGGCCGGGCTATTTGTCTTTAGTGCCCAGGCCTGTGAAACCCAGCATGGTGACCTCCTTCCCTGTGAAAGGCTCAATAAAGTACTAGTTAAGGCTGGTGATTCCCAGTTATATAAAGATCCTTGACCATTACAGTGTACACAGGGGTTTCAAACTCAGATAGAACTGGAGCCAGGAAATAATAAATACAGGTGAAATGGGCCCGGTGAGAAGTACAGCAAGCTGGAGTGCTCACGTGCCTTCTAAGGGCAGAGTCACCATTCTGCACCAGCTAACGTGCTTTGTGGAAACACAAGCCTAAAGTGCCAAAATGCTCTGGGTTTCCAAAAGATGTGGAGAATAACCTGTAATTGTCAAAAACTATTCAATTTTTAAAAAATCTCCAAGAAGCTCAAACAAAACTTATCTACAAGCACCCAGTTTGCAACCTCTTACCACAAAAGGTCCGTGTCCTTGGTCTGATGCAGGATGGAGTTACTTATCATCTGAGTACCTCTATTTCTCTATCCATAAAATGGAGATAACTCTACTAGCTTCCTCATAGGGTTGTTAGGTGGATTAAATATATTGCTACATGGTAACCATTTGAGCTGTCACATATTGTGCACCATTATTATTATTATTCAAAGTTATATTTTTTATACATTTGCCTAGATCCATCTGAATGCAACATGATTGTAATGAAATATGTAGTATGTAAGTCATAATCCCTATCTTTGATTGTATAATCTCAATAAAGAGCCTCATAAATCCCTCAAGCTATATTGGAAAAGATCCATCCTGTAACATTCACAATTTATGACTGTAGAAACTGAGGCAGAAAGAAGTCAGTTTTGTTCAGATTCACAAAGAGTCATTGGAGGTAGAGGAAGTGTCTCCTTGTCTCAGCCACAGGTATCCTGTTAACTGAAATGGCCTCTGCCATTGACTTTTATGATCCCTAAGTTTTCCTCGTGGTTCTCCATGTTTTCACTGTGTCAAAAAAGCAAGGTTTATAAAGGAGTGAGCAACTTTAGCCTCTAAGAAAGCTTTAGTTGTGGGCAGACTATCCATTTGAATTCGGGTTGTTACCTTTCAAGCTAATTTGTGGAGTTTCATTAAGGCATCCCACTCAGCATCACTTAAGGACACACTTTCAAAGTGGAACTGGCAAAAATAAACATCCTTGAAAAATAGGAGTCCACACTCTAGAGTCCATTCCGAAGCATGGGTTCTCAAATATAACAACCCCTTGTTTCTCAAAGTGTGGTCCTGAGACAGCAGCATCCACATTACCTCGGAGCTTGTTAGAAATGCAGGATCTTAGGCCTCACTCCAGACCTACTAAATTAGAATCTTCACCCCCAGGTGATTTATGTGTTCATTAAAGTTTGAGAAACACTGTTAGCCAACTCATCTCTATAATTTCCTGCATTTTGTGTGTGATCAGGGAAAGAAATAGGGAAAAGAGTTTGCCTTAGATTTCATAGGGAAGGCTTTTACTATTCGTTAACTCACTCAAAGGACAAAAAAAAAAGTGAAAAGCCAACCCTCAGCATCTGTTCAATTATATACCTGTAAGGATTCCAAAAATTCCAAAGAAACATCGAAGTTTATACTGGACTCAGACCCAGGTTGCTGAGAGTTGCTTTCAGCTGAGACTGGCCGGTGTGTTAGCGTCAGTCAGCACGGCTGCTGAGACCTGCTCCTCGTTCCTCCAAGGACAGCCAGTGAGAACATCACTTTGTTGATATGGCCACAAAATTGGAGCAAGGTGCTAAGGTGGCTAACTGGCCAGGAAATATCTTATTATGGACAGCCTTGCTCATTCCCAAGGGATGACAGAAGCAAGTAGGTACACCACACTTTTCCTAAAATGAGGAAAAGAAGGAAAGAAAGGAAAGAAGATGGGAGAAGGAGGGGGAGAGGAAAAAAGGGAGGAAGGAAATAAAAATCATTCTTGGATTTTCCCTCATGTCTCCCATTTCCGTCCTTCCCTCTTTCTAGCCATTGAGAAGCCAGAACTTCTGTGAACCACCCTGGGCTCATCATAAAGCAGGAGAAGGCACCTGCAGTGACCTTCTTAGAGGCAGGGGAGGAGGGGCACAGGGTTTAGGGATCTGGAGACCCTCTTCACATGCGGGAAAACCCTGCTAAGCTTATTCCTTCACTTGGTTAGACCCTGGGCAGGCAAACTCTATCCATTTAGTGTGGCTGTCCACTTCCAGCCTTGTGTCCCAGCAAGGAAAGGGTGGGTGTGGGTCCATAGTTTGGTTTCCATACATTTGACCCATCCTGCACTGTCCTGTCCACATGGCTGTATTATCAGTGAACACTCTCAGTAGGCAGGACAGCATGTGACCAGCCATCGGCATAGCCCAGTGGCTCTCGCTGTAAGGAAAACACTAAAATTCACCTTCTGGAAGAAAGAGGTTTATAAAATCAGCTCATCTATGTTTCAAAAATTGCCTTAAATTTTGCTCTAAATATTCTGCTTTTGCAGGTAACATAGATATTCCTGAAAAACAGCATACATGTGCACACACACAGCTTGTTTGAAGAAATCTCTTAGAGAAGAATTTGTAAAAATGCAGTTTACTAGGAGCTCATCCAGCCATGGTGTGTCTGAACTATAGCACATTGATTTCATTCTTCAAGTTCCCTGGATGTCATAGCACTCAAGAGACAAATTTTTTAAAACCCTCTATGTGTCTAGCACTGTACTAGTTAACTTAAACCAAGTTGTTAATAATCCTAGTTTCAAAAAAGAATTAGTTAGTCATGTTAATTTTATGTTATTATGTGATCAGTATAGGAGTATCTGTGTAATACTAGTTCAGTATAGAACACATACAAACATATTAAAAACTAAAAACATAACATGTTCTCGCTGAGAGTAATTTTTCTTTTAATAATTGAGCCTTTGGGAACGTTGCCACAGAAGGCATTGTCTCTGTACCATAAGTCATTTAAATTGAAGAAAAGCTATTTGTCAGCTCAACAGGGCCCCAGAATGCATTACTCCCTTGCAGGAAAACCCAGGCTCTGTCTGGGAGTTAGAGAACAGAATGTCAAGGTCTCCAGAGAACCTCGTTATGCATGAACCATTGTTTCATTCATCACTTTTTAAAGCAACTCTTTTAGATGATTTCCTATCTGAGTGCGTGGAGGGAGCCTCATTCACAGACCCCTGAGAAGCAAGCGCCAGGAGCAAGGATGACCCCTCAGGTCTCCTTGGCCAATTATTCCAAATCTCAGCCCCTTTGGTTTCTCTGTAACACAGATCACAATTTAAAACTACTTTATTTGTGTGTCAGTTTATTCATGTAGTGACTGCTGCCTCCTCCCTCCCCCCTCCTCCCACTCCCACTGAAAGCTCCAGGAAGTCAGAAATTACACCTCTTGTTCCCTTTTGTATCTTCAGTGCCCAGAGCAGTGTACAGCCTATAATCGGAAGTCAATAAATAGTTTTGAATTTTTTTAAAAAATGAATGTTCTGCCAAAGCAAATCAGTGCTCAGGAGAATACAAGACTGCTCAGCCAGTGCCTGCCTCCTTTTGTTGTCCAGACCCCCAGCTAAGTGAGGGGGGAGGGGTTGCTAATGAATAAGACAGACACCATCTTCACCTCTAGTGAAACACTAGCTTGTAATCAATCCAGTAACTAGTTATTGCTGCAGTTAAAGCTGAGAAGCCAAAAAATTTCAGATAGGAGCAACTTCCCAAAATGCTATCATTGTCAAATGCATTTGCTAAACATTTCTAGTGAGTGGCACATCCTCTATGGTTTGGGAAGAGCCTGAAAATAACAATTCTTGGCAGCTGTTCTAAGGTGTCACAACATTCTCTTTTAAATGGAGCCTTGTCATCCACCCTGCAAATGATTGGAGCATCAAGGTCAGATTTCCAAGATGAACCCTAAAACACTGCTCTGAAACAAGGAGCCCTGAGCCTTGTCACTCGGTAACTCTAGCAGCCAGCTCAGCACCTGGCATAGAGTGCATGCTGGGCAATGTGCCTATTAATGAGCAAATTAGAAGGTGTTTTCCTAATTCTTGAATATATAAATAATTCTTAAATGAGTAGAAATGAAAATAATAGAGGAAAGCTGTAATTTAATAAATGCAGCAATAAACTTTCAATACATGGGACTTGTGGGAAGAAAAAAAATTGAGAGCACATCCAAAAACTAAAATCAAGGACTTTCTAAGTTCTATAAGATTAGTGATATATAAAGACATACCAAAAAAAAAATGAATGTACATATTATCACATATTCCTTTGAAGTTTTGCTTTTACTTTTAATAAACTACTGAGAGTAATTTACTAAACTGTCCAAAGTTAGCCTGTGTTTTCATTCCTATATTCTAAGTGGAAATAAATGCTTTAGGAATCTATTTTCTTTTCTACTCTTCCCTGGCTTTTTGGTTCTCTCTGGGTTAGGTTACTCCTATAGCCAGAGAGGAAACTTGGCATGTTCTATAGAGCAAAGGGTTAAGTACTGCAGATATGACCAGTGGATTTACTAATTTATTGTCTGTAAAAGGCACACAAAATCTTTTGACAAGATGTTTAAGTGAAATCCTACTAGGGTGCTAAAAGGAAAATATACTGGATGAACAAAATAATCTCTAAGAAGGGAAAAACCAACAATGAATGGTGGTCCTGACTCCCTCGTTTCCAGGAAAAAAAAATGAACTAAACATTCCGGAACAATATCTGATTGACTAAGCCATTGAACTGAGAAGGTAACCAGGAGAATTCCACTAGTGTGCTTCAGCCACCCCACTGTAGAGCTCTTCTACCTCTCTGTCACTTTGAGGGTAGACAAATACCATGACAAGAAGTTAAACATGGCAACATCCTCCAACACATGAGTCTGTGCTAGAATAGTGCAGTTTGAAACTCATCTAAAATTCTTGATTTCCTGGAGGGAAAAATTAGCATTTTTACTAATTTCTTTGTGCCCCAGTTTCCTTGGTTGTAAATGGCAGGTAGTGACCACCTCACAGGGATGTTGCAAAAATTAAATGCACAGCTTTTAGAAGAGTGTGCGGCATATAGAAATCATGATATGTGCCTGATATCATGGTGATGAGATGACAATGGTGATGACAATGATTGTGGTTCCCTTTGTTGCAGGAAAGCACTTTCCTTGAAACCTGCAGTGATAAAAAGAGACGAGGTGTTGCTTTTTAATGCTAGGCATTGCATAGATTGTATTATTGGCCTCAATTCTTCACCTCCTATCTGTATCCCTGTCTTACATATTCTGGCTTATGGAATGGGGTGTTGGAAGTGACACTGTGCCAGTTCCATATCTGGGCCTTCAGGAGCCTTGTGTGTTATGCTTGCCCTCTTGCACCTCAATGCTGCTGTGACGAGAACATGCACCCAGGAGTCTGCTGCACCAAGGAGATTAAGAGATACATGAAGCAGACCAGTAGACCTGGAGCATATGCATGTGCTTATTGTTATATGCCATTGAGATTCTGTAATTATTTTTTTGTGCAGCAATAGCTAACTCAGCCACATTCCATATAATTGTGAAAATACTAGAAATAAGCAATGAACATAACATAGAATAAAGCCATGGCTCTAAATCAAAGATTTTGTTTAGCTGTAGTTGTGTGTGTGTGTTTGTGTCAAAACTTATAGTATCATTACTTTTAGAACTAAAAAGTAGTCAATTCCATATGGTTTAACCTAAATATTCTCTAGTGTGTGCATTGTGACCGCTATTTTAAATACACTCATTTATCACCTATGAGAGTTCCCTACAATTAAATAAGAGATTTTCAAAGAGCCTGTCACATAGGTGGCACTCAATGATACTTGCGGAAAAAGTTATTAAATAAAGACAAAAAAAATCAAGCAACATTTTGTGTATGTATCCTACTGGAAGGAATTCTCTAAGAGTTTCATACATTTTATTTATTCACATTTCAGCCATAATAAATATTATGCATGATTTTACCTGTTCTGTTTTTATAATCAGACTGCTGTGGATAAAGGAAAATGACCATATATTTTATGGATTTTGAATAAGACATTCTCAATAGGGGGTAAGTGTCTAAAATTCAGGAGTTCTGTTTCTAATGGCTACAAGAAATATTACTTCTGTTTATACTGAATTCAGGTATAAATATTGAGTATTGAGAGGAAAGTACTTCATCCTCTTCTAAAGGGGAGAAGGTCAAAAAGTAGTAGGTAAAATAATGCAAATAATACAAATCAGTCTTCTACATTGTCAAAATGTGGAATGAATCTAAACATCAATTTTCTTTCACAAAATGTATTTGTGCCTTGTGTATATCCCCAAAATCAAAACTCATCAATAGTGGTGGAAAACAACTCAGTTAATGGAACCTTAGATTTCTGTTACTGTCTTTACATCTGTAATTAGTGCTATAGCCCCATTGTCTAGATCCAATTTATACTTAATAAATTTACTAAAGAAAAGCATCTTGTTCCAATTCTCAAAATGGTTTGGGCCATGCTTTCATCACACTGTTTCCTCATTCAAGTACATATCTGCGTTTTCATCAAATATCAGCAATCCTCATGTTGCTTAGCTTAAATGGATAGTCGCAGGCTGAAATTTGTTGCTTACAAACATAGGTTGATTCTTCCACTTTCAGTTGCCATAAAGAGGTTTACTATTGTGAAAAGAGCAACTGTTGCCATAATGCTTTCTGTCACACAGCACAAAATGCATCCATTTTAGTAACCATGTTTATTTCCAAAATTGTATCAGTTTGAATTAGATGTATTTCCCTTTTGTTAAGGAAAAGGAACTGAGGAGCATTCACTTACATGTGTACATTTCATTTTTAACCCAACAATGCCTAGTCTCAATATAGACATTGATGTACTTTTCACCCATAATCTTCCACTTGCTTTTCTCTTCTGAAACCTAAAAAAAAAAAAAAAAAATCAGTTCAAAACTGTATGCTTCAGTCAGGCAGTATTAACATCTTAAAACACACACATGTGTATGTTCATATCACTCATGGTAATAGATAATAAGACTCAGCCCAGATTTCTCCTAGCTCCTAGATACCTGGGTGATCTTCACCGATGCTCAGCTACTTCCTGGGAAGTGAGTGGGAAAGAGGGGCATGTAGTGTTGAAATAACTAAGGCTCTTCTCTGCCCAAATCAAGACATTTAACTCTTCTTTACCTCTGTGCTCTATCTCTCACCACAGAAGTCAGAGGACTTTTACCTGATTGGCTACAGAACACACTACAACGATGGCTGAGTGAGCTACTCTGATACATGGTTGTGGAGCCAACACAGTAAATATGTCAGTCCATGCTGCAGCCAACAATCACAGGAAGCTAAATATAGCAGGTGTGCAAAGAGGCAAAAAAGCTATATTTTTATTCCAACTAAGCAATTGTGAAATATTTTAATTTCTTGTTATACCAGTTTCTAAATCTAGACACCAGGCACTAAAGCTAATATCTTTATCCACCTAATTCAAGTGGTACACTCCTTATTAGGATTTAAGCACAATGCCCTAAAAATAGCTATAATCCTTTACTAATTTTAAATATTTTCACAGACCTAGTCTTAGCTTATCCTTGAAACTACCTCCAATAGAAGTTTATGCTGATGGTTGGTGCACTTTATAAATAAAGAAGCTGACGGGCCAATATCAAATATTTTCTAAGATAAACTTCTTAATTCTCAAAGCAGTGCTTTTTCTAATTTGCCGTCATTTTCCCAGGCAGATTCTGTAGAAAACAATCATGTGGGATCCTCTGTGAAAAGGGTGTTACTATGGTGTGAATGTTGACATCCCCCCAAAATTCATATGTTGGAACCCAGTACCCAATGTAATAGTATTAAGAAGTGGGGCCTTTGGGAAAGTAATTAAGTCATGAGGTCTCCAACTTCATAAATGGGATTAGTGCCCTTGTAAAAGAGATTGAAGGGAGCTGCCTCGCCCCTTCCACCATGTGAAGATGCACCGAGAAGGTACTATCTTGGAAGCAGAAAGCAAGCCCTCACCAGACACTGAATCTGCTGGTGCCTTGACTTTGGACTTCCCAGCCTCCAGAACTGTGAGCAATAAATTTTCTGTTGTTCATAAACTACCCAGTCTAAGGTATTTTGTTATAGCAGACCAAATGAACTAAGACAGGTATTATACAACATATATTCACATTCTAAAGCCTTGAGAAGTCCCAAAATAAGGAAAGTTCTTTACACTATTTAACTCAAAATTCCCTAACAAGATAAACCACAGACAGGTAGAAAATATTTGCAAAAGACTTATCTGATAAAGGACTGTTACCCAAAATATACAAAGAACTCTTAAAACTCATCAATAAAAAAAGAAACAATCCAATCAAAAATGGGCCATCCAAAGACCTTAACAGACATCTCACCAAAAAAGATATACAGATAGCAAGTTGACATATGAAAATATGTTCCATATCCTACATCATGAAAGAAATGCAAATTAAAACAACAAGGTACCACTATATACCTATTACAATGGCGAAAATCCAGAACACTGACAACATTAAATGCTGGCAAGGATGTGGAGCAGCAAGAATTTTCATTCATTGTTAGTAGAAATGCAAAGTAGTACAGCCACTTTGGAAGACGGTTTGATAGTTTGTTATAAAACTAAACATACTCTTACCGTATCACCCAGCAATCCAGCTCCTTGGTATTTACCTAAAAGAGTTGAAAACTTATGTTCACCCAAAAACCTATACACATGTTAATAGCAGATTTATTCATAATTGCCAAAACTTATAAGCAACCAAGATGTCCTTCAGTAGATGAATGGATAAATAAACTGTGCTACATGCAGGCAATGGAATATTACTCAGCGCTAAAAAGAAAAGAGCTATCAAGCCATGAAAAGGCCTGGAGGAAACTTAAATGCATATTGCTAAGTGAGAGAAGCCAATCTAAAAAGGATGCATACTATATGATATATGAATCACATATAATTCCAACTATATGATATTCTGGAAAAGTCAAAGTATGGAGACAGTTAAAACATCAGTGTTAGGGGAAAGGGAGGGATAGACAAGTGTAGCACACAGTATTTTTAGGGCAGTAAAACTACTCTGTATGATACTATAATGGTGGGTACATTTCATTATACATTTGTCCACACCCATAAAAGATAAAACACCAAGACAGGACCTTAATGTAAACGATGTTCTTTGGGTGATAATGATGTGTCAATACAGGTTTATCCATTGTACCAAATGTACTGCTCTGGTGGAGGATGTTGATAATGGGGTAGATTATGCATGTGTGGGTAGTGGGTATTTGGGAAATCTCTATACTTTCCTCTCAGTCTTTCTGTGAACCTAAAATTGTTCTAAAAATAAAGTCTGCTTTTTAGAAAAGTTCATTAACTTCATAAAATCCATTTGTGGCTTAAAATCTATTAACTGCTTCTTAGATTATGTTTTGCAATTTTGTGAGCATCTAAAGGGCAAGAACTATATTTTATTAGATTGTGTGTTTATGTGATGTTATGGATTGAATTGCATCCTCCCAAAATCTACCTGTTGAAGTCCTAACCCCCAGTATCTCAGAATGTGACCTTATTTAGAAATGGGGTCATTGCAGATGTAATTGGAAGTTATGCTGGAGTAGGGTGGGCCTATAAGGACACAGAATCCAACATGACCAGTGTTCTTATAACAAGGAGAAATTTGGACCTATACACTCACACAGGAAAAATGTCATGTGAAGATGAAGTCAGAGATCAAGATGATGCAGTAGAAGCCCAGGAATGCCAAACATTTCCAGCAAACCATCGGAAGCCAGGAGGGAGGCATAGAACATATTTCTCCTTCATAGCCCTCAGAAGTAACCAGCCTTGTCAACAACTTAATCTTGGACTTCCAGTTTCCAGAACTATAAGGCAATAAATTCATGTTGTTTAAGCCACCCTGTTTGTGGTACTTTGTTACAGCAACCCTAGGAAACTAACACAGGTGACAAGTAAAAAGTATAGTCATTTTTTTTGCATTAATTCAACAGATATTTACTGAATGCATACATTCAGTGCTAAAATAGGAGTAAAGTTCCTGCCCTCATATAGGTGACACTCTAGTGAAGGAGACATAAAATAAACAAATAAATGTAAAATATAATTTATCTCCAATATTAAGAGGAAATTGGGGCCTACAGAGGTTTGTCCAAACTTTAAGCAGTATGTTTTATCCATGAGCACAATAGAGAATCCCAGAAGGCCCATTCCCATTAGAGTGCCACTATATTCCTGCCAAAGCACCATCTCCAAATTGTGTGTTGCTAAGTAACATGAAATTCTCTTTCCTGGCTCTCACTTGCCAAAAAATATGAGATATTGGCAGAGTGGAAGCACTGGATTTGAAGTCAGGGAACCAAGGCTGGGTTTCTGTTTGGCTTCCTATACAATCCTTGATAGATTAATTTATACACCTGAGTCTCAATTTTCTCACTTGCAACGTAATACCTATCCCATAGGATGATTATGAAGAATCAATGGTGATAAAGAAAAACAAGTAGGATTTATTTATTTCTTCTAAATCTTTTGTTGGCTCAAACTCAAAGTTTCTAGACTACTCTTATATGAATTTGTAGCATTTTGGGTTTTTTTCTGGGTTGTTTTGTTTTGTTTTGTCTCTGGATGGCTAAACTATCTACTCAGAGATTCTGGACTTGAAACCACATTTGGTATCAAGGCAGGAAGTTGTTATTCTTTATGTTTAGTGAAATGCATACTAAAATACCAACTATCTCTAGACGCCCACTCTTCTCCCTACCACACACACATGTACATAGATAACTGGGGCTAACACCCCTTTTTCCTTGAGTGATTCATGATGGGGATGACAGAAAGTTGGGGTCGCATGAGCAATAAGGTTCTCTCTCACACACACACACACACACACACACCCAGTACCATCTGCTTTTCCCAACTGCTGGTGTTCCCAAATATAGCATGTGTCAGCCACTCTCAGCCTCTCCCAGCAAACTCTCAAGATTGTCTCTACTTCATGGCTCCTCTCACTTATGGCAGGTCCTTCTGTGGCTCTTAGAGGTGCTCCCATCAGAGTTTGCTGGTCCCAGTAACTGCTACCGTGGTGATGGCTGTTCCTGTAGGTGGTGCTTACTAGAACCTCTTCTGAACCCACTCATTTGTAAATTTGGTTGTCTGTCTTATTTTTATTGAGTTGTAAAAGTTCTTTATTTAGTCTAAATACAAGCCCTTTATCTGATATATAATTGGCAATTTTTTTTCCAAGATGTGACTTGTCTTTTTGATTTCTTAGTGGTATCTTTTGAAGCACAAGAAGTTCTAATTTTAATGTAATCCAATTGATTGATTTCTTTAATGGTTCTTCCTTTTATTTTTTTGTCTGAGAATCCTTTGCTTAACGTGAAATCACAAATATTTTCTCTTATGTTTTCTTCTAGAAAGTTTTTGTTTTAACTTTTACATTTAGTTCTGTAATATTGAAGGAAATCAAAATATTTATCTCTAAAATACTGAAGATTGTTAGCTGAAGAACGTGAAAACTTAGGCAGACACTCTGCCTCTCCCTATGCTTGCCTGATGGCAGGACAGCAATTCACAAAAACAAAATATCTTTCTACCTCCATCTCTTTTCTGTCTAAAGATAGAGATGTAAATTTTGTCTTTACTGGAGAGGGCTCAGAGCTCTTACCAGCTCAGAAACTGGCACCAGCAGAGCTAGGGGAATCTGGGAGCAGACTTTAATACTTCCCACAGCTGTCTCACCTTTGTGAGGGACCCCTTTATCTGGACAGTACAGAATTTATGCTTCTTTATTAAAATACTATTTAAAGGAGAGCACCAAGCTACTGTCTGGACAGAAAGAGACTTTTGAACTGAAGCTCCTCCCATGTGATGTACACAGCATGTGTTAAATATAAAAATGTTTGTTTTTCTCTTGTAAAAGAAAATAAAAATCTCAAGACTACCTCCCCAACTCCTTATGCAAAAGGGAAAGTAAAGGCCACGCGCACCTGTGAAGGACAGGCCCACAGATGATTCATTAAGGAAATTCCTTGCTGGCCTCCCATAAGCAAGGACATACAAATGGTAACTTTAGCTCTGCAGGCTATGTCCTGCTTCTAAAAGTAAAGTCTGTTCAATCGCACACTAATAATGAATTACGAGTTTATCTTCCCAGGTGCAGAACAGAGACAAGGCAGGATCAAACATTATTCCACCTATCTAGGGACATCTACATAACTGATGCTTCCTTTGCTCCTTTTATCTCTTCTAACATTGGCCTTAACCTTTACATAAAATGTAGATTTTCCTGGGTCTCACAAAAATGTAACCACTTTGTCTCGCTACACTCCCCTGCTCTTTCTTTTCCTTTCTGTATGCCCTATTCCCCTTTAAATACTGAAACTTCCAATTCCCCTTCAGAAAAACAGTCACAGATTCCTCTGTGGTTTGTGTTTTTCTCAGCCATGTCCTCAACTTTGGTTTAATAAACTTCCATTGATTGTGTTCTTTGCCTGAGTCACTTATTTTGGGTCCACACTCTTGTTAATCTGTCTTTAATTAACAGGAATCTGTCTAGCTACAAAATTATAAAGGTTTAAAAGAGAAATGATTTTCTCTCGTTCAATATATTTTGAGTTAATTGCTGTCTATTTCATAAAGTAAAGAGCTAAGGTTTTTTTTTAATTTGTTTTGGTTTTGTTTGTTTGATTTGGTTTTTGTTTTGTTGTTTTTTGGTGGTGGTGTTTGTATATGGATATCCAATTGTTCTGGAGCCATTTGTTGAAAAGATTATCCTTTCTCTATTAAAATGATTTTTAAAAAATCAATCAGCTACAAATGTAGGAGTTTATTTCTGGACTTTCAATCTGTTTCATTGATCTATATGCCAATATCTATATCTATCTTTATGAGAATACCAAATTGTCTTGATGACTGTAGCTTTATAAGTTTGAAATTGAGTTAATTAAGTCCACCAATTTTGTTCTCCCTTTACAAAAGTGTTTTGGCTATTCTAGGTCCTTTGCATTTCTAAATAAACCTTTTAAACAGCTTGTTGATTTACATAAGAATACTTGTAGGCATTTCTGTAAGGATTGTATTGACTATCTAGATCAATGTGGGAAGTATATTCATCTTAATAATTATGACTCTTCTAACACAGAAACATGGAATATCTCTCCATTTATTTAAGATCTTAACTTCTCTCAGCAACAATTTGTACTTTGTACTTTTCAGTATATAGAACTTGCACTGCTTTCCTTAAATTTATCCCTAAGTATTTTTTTAGTGTTATTGTGTATGGAATTGCTTTCTTGATTTTATTTTCAGATTGTTTTGTTGCTAGTACATAGAAATATACTTGATTTTGTATATTGATCTTGTATCTTTCAACCTTTCTAAATTTGCTTATTAGTTCTAGTAGGTTTTTTTCCTTTGGCTTCATTAAGATTTTGTACATATAATATCATGTCTTAGAACAGTACCCAATCTTATAATAAAGACTCTTTTACTTCCTTCTTTCCAGTCTAGATGCTTTCAGTCTTTCATCATTACATATGATGGTACCTATATATTTTTGATAAGTGTCCTTTATCAGATGGGGAAAGTTCTCCTCTATTGCTAGTTTATTAAGAGTTTTTATTATGAATAGGTGTTAGATTTTGTCAAATGATATTTCTGTAACTATTGATATCATCATGTGATTTTTATGCTTTATTCCTATAATATGGTACATTAAATTAAGTGAGTTTCAAGATGTTAAACCAACCCTGAATTCCTGGAATAAATCCCACTTGGTCATGGTGTGTTAGCCTTTCTATATGTTGCTGAATTCAGTTTGCTAATAATTTATTAAGAATATTTTGTCTATGTTCATCAGGAATATTGGTCTACAGGTTCCATTTCTAATGATTTCTTTGTCTGGCTTTGATATTATGGTTATACTGCCCTCGTGGGATGTATTGGGAAGTATTCCCTCCACCTCTATTTTCTGAAAATGTTTGTGAGGAGTGGCATTATTTTGCCTTAAATATTTGATAAAATTCAAAAGTGAAGCCCACCAGGTCTGACTTTTTTTTAATGGAAAGATTTTTAAAAAACAATTCAATTTCTTTACTTGTTACAGTACTATTCATATTTTCTATTTCTTCTTGAGTCAATATTTGCTCATAGCTTGTAGGCTACTCTCTGATAACCCACATGCATACTAATACTCCCGTCAGTTAGGTGCATCAACACCTGGAGTCAGTTGTGTTATTGGCTTTTATTTTTGTAATCATTTAATTTGATTTAATATTATGTAAACTTCTTAAATAGGAGTAGAAAAAGAAAAATGTCATTTATAGGAAAACTAAGTTTGAAATATTTTAACAAGACTTGATAAAAGCAAGTAATAACTTTTAAAAACATTGAAAAACTATTGTGAAACATTGGGAGGGGAAATCGCAACACCTAGAGGGATCCTGAGCTCAGATTGCCTCACAAGTGTTTCTGAGGCAATATCAAAAAGGAATATCACAAAGAATGCACCATTTTATGGTGTATGCAAGAAAGAAGAAAGACAAATAGAATTCTGTTTAGTATATCCTTATTCAAAGAAAAACCCATGTTTTTTGGCAAATACATGTACACTGATATGTTTATAAGTTAAAATACAATAGTTGTATGTACCTAGAATCACTTGATATAGTTTAGCAAAAGACTCAAAAGAAATTCAGAATCTTATAGGATATCATTTCAACATCTGTAAGAGTTGTCATGTTGATATACTGGAAAAAATCTGACAAGAATTAATAACAGTATCAAGCAATCAATAAATTAGTTGAGTCAATCAAATGATGAAGCAACTTAGGTGGAGTTTGTAGACATAAATCAACTTTGAGAATTAGGTAATATGTAATTTAAATCTTAAAGATTCACCTAGAGGAATGGATTAATGGTCGTAGCAAATTTACATGAGAATTCTTCCTCTCTGTCATGCAACACACACACACACAAACCCTGGGTTTCTGCAGCTCCAGATTTCACAGCACTCTAAAATCTTTGATAAATATGAACTTCATCTGGCTGACAAGACAACCACAAATTTGTTTGATAAAGAAACTAAATTCTTCGGTAGTAAAATTATCCGTCAGCAAAAAGTATCTTTAAAGCTGGGGAAATGTAGAATTAAGCCTAGAGGTGTTGAAGTTAATTATATTCATAGTATGAGAATAATCTGTGTGTGGTTCATATATTGATTTTTATGATTAAGAAAATTTGACATTAGTCTCCATCTTACAGATTCTAATTTTAAAAATGTATAATTAATTGATTTATTTGTCTGATTTTTAGTATGAATATGTACAAATTTTTAAGTTTATAAATATTACTAGAGTGTTGTAAGAAATCAAAATTTACTATATTTGTAGTTTATTCCATTATGCTATGAGAATTATTTAAATACCTGAAGAGTTTTGTCAAAATTTGTAAAAAGGAATTTATTGATGATATTTTAAAATACTTAAGATAATTTTAATGTACAAGTTATAAAAGAATTTTTAAAGCCTCTTTTAGAAGTAATTGTTGAAATTTCCTAGATTTATACATAGAATCATAATATTTTACACTAAATTGAAACATTTAAGGAAAAACTATATTACTGATAGTTATTACTTTAATAAGTCAAAGATTAATTTTAAAATCCTGTATAACCTAAATAATCTGTATTGTGCATAAAAGCTGTCATCAAGGACACTGAAAGACCCTGATTAAATGTATTTGTCATTTATCATGATTCTTCCACATCCATGGTCTTCTTAGATTAACTTACAACTACCAGTTCTGATTACAGTAAGTACATTTCAGACATGACCTAATTATCATGAGCCATTGAGTTAGCCAAGGAGCCAAAGTGGGGAGTTATTGGATTTGTGTGTGTTCAGGTGTGTTAGTGTAGCGGGGCAGGACCTATACAAATTATGAGAGGTTACAGAGTCAAATGGCCTGGGTTTGGAATCTGCTTCATTTCATACTGTGTGTGAGACTTCCTCTGGCATATTACTTAACTTCTCCGTATTAGTTTCACCACCTGTAAAACTTCTACCTACCTCATAAGGAAGTTGTGGGGTTTACATAATGCAACAGATTTTAAGTACTTAGAATAACACCTGACACAAAATTAAGTGTGCAATAAAAATTGGCTGTCATTTATTATCATTATTAGCAAAAAAGGTTTATGAACATCAATTTCACTCAGATGTTCTCAAGAGGGTTTAAGTTATTATTTGCCAATTTTACCATGAAGTCCTCTATTTGGGAGACTCCTAAGTACACCTTTCCATATTTCAATTGCTATACTTTCTAGTAGCCCCAAGGATGATTTAGCCTGAGGAAAAATATCTGGTTAAAAAAAAATGTGACAATCTCTGGATTTAGGCTTAAACCCCAAGGCTCTACAGATTCTCTTGTTTCAACTACTTAGGAAATTAACAGTTAACAGACTTGAAGTCCTGCTGTTTTTGACATTTCTTTCAAGATCAAAAACAGCTTTAATGATTTTGCTGGGATTGTGGGTGATTTTATCTCTTTAACCATTTGATGCTTGAGGGTGAGGACTAATATAGGGAATGGGAAATGGGAAATACAGTTGTTCCTCAGTATCAGTGGAGAATTGCTTCCAGCACCTCCCTCAGATATGAAAATCTGCGGAAGCCCAAGTCCCTGATAAAAAAGGGTGTAGTATTTGCATTCAAGCTATGCACATTCTCCAGTATATTTTAAATGATCTCTAGATTACTTATAATACCTAATACAGTGTAAATGCTATTTAAATAGTTATACTGTATTGTTTAGAGAATAATGACAAGAAAAAGTCTGTTCATGTTCAGTACTGGTGCATTTTTCTCTCAAATGTTTTCAATCCACAGTTGATGCATAGATATGGAGGGCCAACTGTATTTCTAATAGCTACTTTTGAGCAGCATAGTAGCAATTACTTTTATTTGCCAGGCACTGTCCTTCATACATTAACTCTTCGTGTGTTGTTTAGAGCTACCAATTTAGAGGTACTGACGTTAGACCACTAAAGCTTAATTTGCTGTTAGAATTTTTTCCTCTCAGCAAGTATATCAAGTCAAGTATTTCAAACAATATAGAGGCTAAAGAAAACGCCACAGAGCAAATCCATACACCAGGATAATAAGAGAAAAAGTACATGAAGCAGTCAGCCTGGTGATTATTAGAGATCATTTGTAGCTAGTTAAGTGGCCGCAGCTGAAAAACAGACTGCTTTTATCACTACATTGCATGATGCCTAAGTGGTCACTGTGACTCTGATTCAATATGCCATAATATTGCTGAACTCAAATGTACTCTCTGTTCAGAGGAGCTGTTTCTCATCTGTTCTTCCCTCTGATCTCTAGAAAGGGAAAGGGCACAGGGGAAATCTTGTGTCAGGAAATGAAAAAATGCTCTGAATTTTCCTAAATATTGAAGGTATTTTTTTAACTAACACATGGTTAACATATAGCTCGTCAATTGGTATTTATGGAGTGACCTCAAATGCTGCAAAAAGAGCAGTAAACTGTCACAAGTTTAGTGCCCCCTGGTGTAGTATGATGGGAAGCACCTCTTTTTCCTCTGGTCCTTTAAAAGGTGTCAAGACCTTACGATATGCATGTTATATATCCATTTCTCCCTTGGCATCATCTTGTCTTTCCTAGTTTCTTCTTTCCTTTAGCTAAATCTTTTCACCTTTTTGTGTTTACATTTATTTTATCTTTTTATTTTTGTAAACAATTCTTTCTGGACTAGCAACATATCATTAATAAACAAGGCTGATGGTCAGCCCATGGGGCGTCAGCTGGGCTGCCTAGGGTGTTTATAGCTAGCATCCATTCTCTTGGTTCCAATTGGTCAGTGCCTGGATCATACCAGTAGTTAAATGTTATTCATATTTTCCCTAAATATAAGTATGCATATGTATATATTCTTGCATGTAAAGCCAACCTGCACTTTTAAAACTCTTTGTTCCTTAGGATTCTCGAAGACTAAAGAATGCAAAGGAAATCATCCCAAAATTGAAAATATATTGATATATCCTAACTATATTCAAACAAACACATCACACACAATACCCATTTTTAATGGCCTATAACTAAAAGCTGTGATTTTAGGTCCTCAAGGAAGGAATGAAGACCATTAAGAGTTCGGTTTTACCTCCAAAAGCTCTATAGTCACTCAAAGCCAGAGTTGCTCAAAAGAGGAAGACTCCACATCTCTGAGAATGACTGTACCTTGCGCTTACATCAGGCCCAGGCCTACCCAGGATTTGTAGATGTGATTTGCCCTTGTCTGATTTTTTATGTTTTTCAACTTTATTGAGGTACAATTGGCAAATAGAAGCTGTGCATATGCAAGGTGAACATCATGATGCTTTGATATACATATATGATTCCCACAATCAAGCTAATTAACATATCTATCATCTCACATAGTTTTTTTGTGGTGAGAATACCTAATATCTACCCTCTTAGTAAATTTCAAGTATACAATGCATTATTATTAACTATAGTAACCATGCTGTATATTAGGTCACTAGAACTTATTCGTCTTATAACTAAAAGTTTGTACTCTGTGACCATCTCCCCATTTTCCACATCCCTTAATCCGTGGTAACCACCGTTCTACTCTCTGTTTCCATGAGTTCAATTTTTCTTAGATTCCACATATCAGTGAGATCATGCAGTATTTGTCTTCCTGTGTTTGGCTTATTTCACTTAGTATAATATCCACCAGGTTTATCCATGTTGTTGCAAATGGCTGAATTTACTTATTTTTTAAGGCTGAATATTATTCCAGTATTTGTGTGTGTGTGTCTGCGTGTGTATCACATTTTCTTTATCCACTCATCCATTGATAACTTAGGTTTAGTGTATATCTTGGCTATTGTGAATGATGCTGCAATGAACATGAAAGTGCAGATATCTCTTTGACATACTGATTCCATTTCCATTGGATATATACCAAGAAGTGGTATTGCTGGATCACATGATAGTTCTATTTTTAATTGTTTGAGAAGCTTCCATAGTATTATCCATAATGGCTACATCAATTTACATTTCTATCAACATTGTATAAGTATTCCTTTTCTCTGCACCTTCACCAATATTTTTATTTATTTATTTATTTTTAATAGTAGCCATCCCAACAGGTGTGAGGTTATATTTCACTGTGGTTTTGGTTTGCATTTCCCTGATGATTAGTGATGGTGAGAACCTTTTCATATACCTGTTGGCCATGTGTATGTCTTCCTTGGGAAAATTTTCATTCAGGTCTTTGCCCATTTTTAAAATCCGGTTTTGTTTTTTTACTATTGAGTTGTATGAGTTCCTTATATAATCTGGATTTTAACCCTTATCAGATATATCGTTTGCAAATATTTTCTCCTATTCTGTGGGTCGCCTTTTCCCTTTGTTGACTGTTTCCTTTGATCTTTCTGCTTGATTATGCTTTTAGGGTTATAATATTGTCTAGACAGGGGTGATGTGCAGAAGACAGAAGCCATTTTCAGAAGATAGGAGTTTTTTATAAAAAGAGATTTGAGTGCTTACAATATCATTGGTAGAGCTAGATGAGCAGGTCTAGGTTGGTCTTTGAGGAATGACTCCCACACAACCACCTCAGAACTGAGCTGCCAGGGGAGCTGCTGCTCCCTTGTCACAGTCAGAAAATAGGGTGATTAGGAAGCTGCCACTGGAAATTTGACTTTGGGAACACAATATTAGCTAGGCTCCACACCCTACCTCTCAACAGCTATAAAACTAGTGATTAGACACAAGAATTCTATTGAAGAAAAACTCAGTGCCTCCCCAGCTTCGTTTTCCAGAAGTAAAAATAGAAAAAAATACTGAATATGGCCTTTAATTTCATGCAAGTGCATTTGATTGGCTAAGTATAATCATAGCTGGACCCTTAAATCAAGGGAGTCCAGGAAATGAAAAATTTTAGCATTCTAGTGTAGGTTACCAGGCAGGAAAACATATTAGAAGAGCATTTTTCAAATTTTACATTGCAAACTACTTGTGGGTCATAAAATCAATTTATTTAATGAGACATGAAATCAAGTGATTTTTAATGAAATGGAATAGAATAGAATATATCATTGTGTCCTACATAGTAAAGGAGGATTTTTTTTAAAGCTTTTCATTTCAGGGGTATTTGTGTGTGTGTGTGTGCGCATGTGTGTGTGTAACTGGGTTATGATTTAAAATCATCATTGGGACCATATGGACTAGGGCCAAAATATTTTGATATCCACTGCACCAGATGGAGGGTGGAATGGATTTTGAACAGCAAGCCACCAATATCCAACATAAACCCTGTGAAGATGAATTTGTATCTAAATCAACTGTATCCATTTTCTACAGCTGCTGTAACAAAGCCATAAACTTAGTGACTCAAAATAACACAGATTTCAATGTCCATTACACTACTTTATGACCATATATACCCCCCGTTTAGCTCCCACTTATAAATGAGAACACGTGGTGTTTGTTTTTCCATTCCTGAGATATTTCACTTAAGATAATGGTTTTCAGTTCCATCCAAGCTGCTGCAAAAGACATTATTTCATTCCTTTTATGACTGAGTAGTATTCGATGGTATATATACATGCCACATTTTCTTTATTCCCTCATCAGTTGATGAGCACGTCAGCATTGTACAATTCATCTATGTAACAGAAAACACTTGTACCCCCTACATCTACTGAAATAAAACATTTTTCAATTAGTGTGGTGCAAAGGCACCATATGTAACCAAAGTGTTTGTACCCCCATAATATTCTGAAATTAAAAAAATTTAAATTATGAACTGAAAATAAATAAATAAAATAAAATAAAACCATTTTAAAAATCCCACAAATTTACTATTTTTCAGTTCTGTAGTTAAGAAGTCCAAAATGGGTCTCACTGGGCTGAAAGCACAACGTTGGCAGGGCTGCATTCCTTTCCAGGGGCTCTAGGGGGAAATCCAGTTCCCTCCCCTTTCCATTTTCCAAAGCCGGCCCACATTCCTTGGCTACTGGCCCTCTTTATCCATCTTCAAAGCCAGCAACACCAAGCCAAGTCTTCCTCAGGTTGCCATCTCTCTGTTCTTTTCTGCCTCTGTCTTCCCCTTTTGAGGACCCTTGTGAATATTTTGGGTCTCCCTGGATAATCCAAGATAATTTCCCTATATAAAAGTCAGCTGATTAGCAACCTTAACTCCCCTGTGTCTTATAGTTTAACATATTCACAGGTTTCAGGGATTTGAACACAGATATCTTTGGGGGGAGAGGACATTATTCCATACACAACACTAACCGAACCAGATTAAAGAGCAGGGGAACATTTAATGTGTCTTATAAACTAGGGAGGAAAGGGGACACTGATCTTCCTTCCAGTGCAGATCTCTCCTGTTTCTACTGCTTTTAGAGCCAGTTAAATGAGGAAAATGTATGATTTCCTATAGGGAAATACATAAAAAGATACATAATTCCATTAGTCTCCTCATTTTAAAACGCTGTTGGTTCCCCACAATGAACAGTACTGAAAATGGCTAGGTTTTTTTTGTATCTCTTACCTGCCCTCTCCCCTAACATCAAATTTGAAACATCATTTTACTTCAATTTAATACCAATAAATCCATCAGTGAGTTTATACTACATTTTATAAATGTACCCCATTTCTTTCCCAACATTTTTTAGAGTTGTGTCATATCTATGTTGTCAGAGCATGGCCATCATATACCATATTGTTTCCCTTATCTCTATCATTTAGTCTCAGTTTTACAAGTAAACGTATGTTCAAAGCTCACAGATAAATATGTAGTGGTTGCTCTCTGGTCACTTTAGTTATATCAACAAATCTCCTGAAAAGGATGTTCTTTCTAAAAATGGAAAGAAATTTTATTTCAGCAAACAGTTTGCAAACTGGGGAGATGCAGGCTTTGGTATAATACAAAGCTGCTAACAAAGAAAGGGAATGACCTTTACAGAGAAAGTTCCTGCCCAGGTTCCCACTCTGGTCCGCTTATGCAAATGTAAAATGCAAACTTTTTTAGTTCCGATTGGTTCATGCTTGTTTAGTTCTGATTGGTAGATGCAGGTCACAGTCTACCGGTTGATTCAGGCAGCATAAACAGGAACAGACAACTGTGAAAGTTCCAAAATTAAGCGAGCCCAGGGGTTTTCTGGGAATGCAGAGTACTTGTATGACCTCCAGTCAGCAATCGCCACTTGGCTGTATTTTGAATTTAGGCCATTAGCCACTCAGGATCCATTTTGAAGTATTGGCTCCTTCAGCGTTCACAGTTGTCTGCATATTTCTCAGGAAGGGATGTTAGAAACAACATCCTCTGAGTTCTTATATGTTCATAAGAGTATCTGCACTCTTCTATCAGTTTGGCAGGATAGAAAACTCTTGCCTTTCTTTCCCTGAGTATATTAAATGTTACTATTTTAGCAAAAAGCATTGATGGAAAAAAAAGTTATTTTAATTATGACTTTTTTCCCCTTATAAGTGACTTGAATGTTTCACCCAAAAACTCAAAAGAGTTTTGTTTTTTTTTCTTATTAGTCTAGTAGTTTTACTGGAATATGTCTCAGTGTTAGCTATTCTGGGACAATTTTCTCATAAACATAGTGTGGTTTTAAGACCTCTTTTATTTAAGGAAACTGTTCTTGAAACATAGCTTTTAGTATTATTTTGTCACATTGCTTTGCTTCTTTTTGGAGGCATATATATATATATATACACACACACAACACACACACACCACACACACACGGCATAATTTTTGCCTACCTTATATATCTATAAATTTCTCTGAAGTCTTTTTATTTTTGTTTTCAAATGTTTAATCTTTTTATTTTTCTCTTTTCTACCACCTATTTGTCTTATTGTATTATCCATGCTGTTATCTGCAATTCCTTCTAAGTTAGTCTTTAGTTCTGAATTTTTTTTTTCTTTTTTTTCCTAATTATCTTTTCTTTAGTTTGGTCAGTTCTCTTTTCAAACCCTCCTTTTGTCCAATCATTTTTGCCTCTGAGTTTTTCTAATTCTAATTTACACTCTTCTTTCATAGTTCTAAAAATATCCTAATTTCTTTTAGATTGCTTTTGAAAGATTAGTTAATGGTTTTTACCTGATTGCTATAAAAAGGTGTTGTTCTGCTTAGTATTCTCTTTTTCTTATAATTAATCTATGTGAGATGTGACTAAAGTCTTTTGCTGCAGCTCATCTTTAAGTGAGATGGGTTTGCCTATCCTTTTAGACATCCCTGTATGCTGGGTCAGTGGGGGACTAGGGTAACTTTCATATCTTTACAACTTTAAGGCTTTCTTTTCTGTTGCTATGGAGAAATATCAGCAAATATGGCCTAATAGTGGCCCTTTCTCTGACCCTTTTCCCCACTTTGTTTTTAAGAGATAGGGTCTCACTCTGTCACCCAGGAGGCTGGAGTAGAGTGGCATCATCATAGCTCACTGCAACCTCAAACTCCTGGGCCCAAGTGATCTTTCTTCCTCAGCCTCCCTAGTAGCTGGGACTACAGGCGTGTGCCACCACTCCCAGCTAATTTTTTTATTTTTAATAGGTATGGGGTCTTGCTATTTTGCCCAGGCTAGTCTTGAACTCCTGGCCTCAAGAGATCCTTCCACCTTGGCTTCCCAAAGTGCTAGGATTACAGGTGTAAGCCACTGTGCCTGGCCTCTCCCACTGTTATCTGGACTTTCTTTCTCCTTTGCTCCTAGAATCCCTACCCTGCTCAATCTGGATCCTGCTCCCACAGTTGGTCCTTAGTGAAGGTTTGTGTCCAGAAAGAGAACTTGGGTCTGTTAATTTCAAGAGTTCCTAGGACCCAGAACCCTCCATCACCATCTAGCCTTCCTACAGCTCTCTCATCCTCAATGGGGCAATGGGGCTTGCAAAGTCCCCTCCCAGCTTCTGCTACTATTCTCAAAAAGGCTGTTGTGCTTCACCACTGAAAGGGAGCATGTTGATTTCTAACTTCTCTGGCTCTCCCTTTGCCCTGCCCCACTCTTTTCCACATAGTCACTTAGACCGAATAGTTCTTGTTGCTATTATTAGTTTTCTGTTTGTATTTTGAAGTTCGTGTGGTATCTCATGCCTCACTTTTTTGTAGAAGCTTCCTTACTTTTTGTTGTTGGTGGTGGTAGTAATGTTCTTTATCTACCTTTTCTGCCAGTTTTTGAGGGGGATTCAGGGAGATTCAAAAACTATGTCATCACTCTCTTCCCTTCTCTCTTATTATTTAAGTTTCACACAGGACTTTCTAAATTTAATTAATTTATTTAATAAAAATTAATTTGATTTTTATTCCCTATTTCTTACCAGTATCTTTTAGAAGACATTGAATTCCACATATCCAAACATATCCCAGAACCACAATGAGATATACAATCTTGTACCAAGTAGGATAGCTAGTATTTTTTTTAAAGAAAATAGATAAAAGAAAGAAAGAAAACCAAAAAAAGCTGGGTGCAGTGGTTCATGCTTGTAATCACAGCTTCTTGGGAGGCTGTGGCCGGAGGATCGCTTGAGCCCAGGGGTTGGAGGCTGCAATGAGCTATGATCATGCTACTATACTCCAGCCTGGGCAGCAAAGTAAGACCCTATCTCTTAAAAAAGAGAAAGAGAGAAGAAGAAAAAGAAAAAAAGAAAACCAAAAAATAAGCGTTGGTAAGGATGTGGAGAAATGGAAACTCTTGTGCATTGTTGCATAAGATTGAAGGGAATGTAAAATGGTACAGCTGCTATGGAAAACTATATGGTGGTTCCTCAAAAAATTAAAAATAGAATTACCATATGATCCAGCAATTTCACTTCTGGGAATTGAAAGCAGCATCTCAAAGAGGTATTTATACTCCCATGTTCATAGCAGTATTATTCACAACAGCCAAAAGGTGGAAGCAAGCCAAGGGTCCAACAGTAGATGAATGGATAAAGAAAATGTGGCACATACATAATAATGGGGTACTTTTCAGCCTTAAAGTGGAAGGAAATTCTGACACAGGCTACAACATGAATGAATCTTGAGGACATCATGTAGAGTGAAATAAGCTAATCACAAAAAGACATGTGCTATATGATTCCACTTGTATGAGGTACTTAGAGTAGTCAAATTCATAAGGACAGAAAGTAGAATGGTGTTTGCCAGGGGCTGGGAGGAGAGCGGAGCGGGGAGCTGTTGCTTAACGGGTGCAGAGTCTCAGGTTTGCAAGGTGAAAAGAATTCTGGAGATCGGTTGCACAACAATATAATGTACTTAAACACTACTGAACTATTCACTTAGAAATGGTTGAGATGATAAGTATTTTACCACAATTCAATTTTTTTTAACTTTAAAAAATATCCCAGAGCTGGTATCTCCTCCAGTGTTCCATCTCTCAGGGAGCAGCACCACTATTTACCCAGCTGCTCAAGGCAGGGAGGGGACTAAAAGTCATTCTCGACTCTCCCATTCCACATCCAACCCATCACCCGTCCTGTGATTCCAGACAGCTGCCCACTCCTCTCCACCCCACAGCCTCGCTCTTAGTTCTCTTTCCTACATTACTTTTCTCCCTTCCACCAATGTTTGTGCTATTTCCATCGCCATATTTCAGCCAGAGTGTTCTAAAACAGACTGGATCACATTACTTTTTTTAGGAAAGTCCAAACTCCTTAAATAGGATTTACAGACAAGAACAACATGATCTGGTTGTGGTTTATCTTCCAGCCACATTTCTCACTCCCTTGGCCCTCACGTCTCCTTCTGGCCCAGTCATGCCGTAGACTTGGGACAGCGTCTGGACTCCAGGAGAATCAGGAGTTCGTGGCTTTGAAACTTTTGTATAGCTCAAGTCCATTGCTCTTGTACACTCTTGCACAACTCAGCTCTAACCTTCATTAAATACTTTTAGATTGGTGCTGCAAAGTCCTCAGCCATGATTCACCAGGCTCAGCAAAGACATTAATATCAAGAAAGAAGTTGTAATGGGCTTTTAACAATATGATTCCCCAGAAAAACAGAACATATTTCAGTCTCTGAAATGTTCGGTTTTTTTTAAATGCAGTAATGAAAAGATAATTTGATCTCCTAGACATTCCAGTCACATTTTCCCATACTCTACTCTCTCATGTTCTCTATTGGCTTTGCTCTGTCTTCTTGTATTATTAATAAAAATAATAATAAAAATTCCATCCCATATGCTCAACTCCACATTACTTTGACTCTGAAGGTTTCTTATGCAACTTTGTCCTATTTCCTTAGGTTTTGTATTTTTCTTCTTTTCTCATCTTCTCATTAGTCTCCAATTCCTCCCCTGAGTACTGATGCCTCATGGTTAATGGGCCTTACTGAGGACAGAAGCGAATCGTGCTTCATGGCCTTTCTCTCCTTCCTCTTGACCTAAGTGAGATGTATATTTTGCTTTCTGATAAAAGAAATGAAGGAAAAAATCTATATCAAATAAATTAGAGAATCACTCAAAATTTCTGACCAAACAATGGATTTATATATACTATAGTTTCTTTTTTCCACAGCACTCCTGCAGGAGCTCACAGTTTATATTCAAACCTTCACACTTTCTCTCTAGTTCCCCATTCTCAGGGACTTCATCCAGTCACAAAACTTCAACTCTAAATTCCATCCAATCACAACTCTTTATTATAGGGCCTGACATTACTCATCATACAGTGCTTCCAGTCATAATCAAGGAATTTCTGTATGAGGTTCCTGCCATTTCTATAAACATAGAATTTTATTCCTTCCCCATCCACAGCCTCCCCTTTTTGTTTATAATATCACCATTCTCCCAGACATCCAGGTTCAAATTATTTTACTAAGTACCTAATACGTGCCTCTGTGATATGTGCTGGGAACAGAGAACTGGAGAATCATCCTCACCCCCAACATGTTCCTAGCCCGGCCAGGAAGAATGACAAATAAACCAGAGGTGGGCACCAAAGTCTGAAAAGGGTCACACTGTGGTCAGAGGTAACTTTTCCCTTCCCTTCATCCCTGACATTCAACCTCTCACCCACTGCTGCTGTATTTTAATCCAATGTTCATAAATTCATCATTGACATCAGTCCTCTCTCCAACTTGAAAACTTGAAGTTGTGTTTCCTGTGTTTTCCTGCACTAAATAAGTCCTGAGTACAAGCCGTGCTTTTTCAGTTTTGTCTCACAGATTCAGTCCTCTTCTTCACAGGACTGGCAGGTTATGGCCTCTTGTATTGGGCATTCGAGCATCCTGTTCCCATTGCCTCCACTTGAGTCAACCCATCCAGGACATTAGATTGAATTTCCTACAGCACTACATTCCCAAAGCCGCTCACCTACTTGGGAGCCTACTGTGGATCTGATCCTAGTCACAGCGGGGAGCCTTCAAGAGGTCCCCAGCCAAGGTCCACTCTAGCTCACCAAGCTCATCTCCCACTAGCCTCCAAAACTCCAGGCGGTAGTGACAGCCAAGCCTCACTTCCAGATGCACGCTTTTAGTGAACATCCTCACCCTGCCAGCTCTTCTTAATCTGCTCAAGTTCTGCCTGGGCTTTAAGGACTAGCTCAAGTTCCTCTTCATTTACTGACTATTGTGAGTGAACCTAATTGTGCCGTCTCTGACTTCACCCGGAGCTAGTCCATATTCCCGGGATCACCCAAGCTCCAAGAGATTCGGTTAAACACAATTCAGTCTTCTAGGCTGTAGAGGCACAAAAGCTAATCAATGCCCTTTTATGTCTTTTGTTGTATAAATTCTTTCAGAAAATTTTGGATATCCAATTGAGTTAAAAAAAAAAAGGAGAAAAAATGTCTTAAAAGACAACTAAATACTTTTGGGCTTGAGGTATTTGAGATAATATCAGATACTTCCAAGGTTACAAATAGAATCAAAAACACTCTGCCCTACCAACCAAGCCTCCAAAAAAATTATTATAGTAGTAATCTCAGCATTCCCTTCCCTGTCCTCCTTTGTCCCCTCAAGCTGGCCTTTGTTTCCTTGCACATTTAAGATTTTACCTTTTCTTTCAAAACTTGCCTTCGTGAAAGGATCTCATAAACCGGGCATAATAGAAAGAGTACTGGACTAAGATTCTTAAGATCTACGTTCTGGTGCCAGTTCTAATAGAAGTCAACATCAAGAGAAGTCACTTCACATCTGTGCCTCATCTTCTTTGCAAAACAGGAAAATTGAACAAGATATTTCTCTAAGGTTCCTCTCAGTTCTCACATTTTTACATAGAGGGCACTACATACATGGTGATTAATAAATCAGCAATTAATAAATGAATGAATCCTAAGTTGTTACTTATTTTTAGAGTGATTTTATATTAGTAGACCTAACACTTTAATCTAACTGTGGTATTTTACCTGGATCTCCTGGAGAAAGAATTTTGGAGGGAAAAAAGTGAATGCTGAACCCAACAGATAGCTTCTTCCTCATGAGGTCAACCTGGTTGCCCATGTTTATTACTCCATGGTGATAACATGGCCATCAGGTAAACAAGTCAAGGGCTAAGAGTTTAGTCATATAAGAACAAGAATTCAAACAAAACCTCCATTTCAAAGCATCCCTTCAACCAACTATAGCTCAAAGTTTTTACTGGGTCCAATAAGTGCCACTATTGGTTGAGCAAAGATATTTCTGTGATTCTGTTTCAAAAACTGTTTGAGAGCTCCCTGACATGCCATGGGGGTTGTAGGAGCTCACTATTCACTGGTCCAATGACCAGGAGGTCAGGAATTGAAAAAAACAAATACTGAATAGAAATGTCACAGCTACTTTGCTTTTCCCAAACATTAGAAAAGGCCAGTGGAAGCAGGTGTTTGGCTTCTGAAGAAGAGCATCCAAAGAAGTCATAACCCAAAGGCTGAGTAATCTCTCCTGAAAAGTGAAAGACTCAGTGACCTCCAGGGGAGAAACAGATCCAACATCCTGGCCTGAAGGTAAAGGGCAAGGATGTTAAGTATTTCACCGGAATGATGGGTACGACTACTACCCAGACAAGCCATCTTGTTGAATCAGATCTTTCTTTATCATCCCTTATGTTACAGGGGTGAGATCATGAGCATAAAACAAAGGAAATTATGAGAAAATATTTTCAATCAAGAAGCACCCAGTGAAGCATGTAATTAAGTGGAAAACTGTCAGTGATTGCTTATTGTATCTGCGTAGGACAAGACATTGGTTTAATGGCTTTATATAAATGAGAAAAGACAACTTGGTAATTGAGTTAGTATAACAGCAGACAACATAGAAAAGATACTTCTGGAGGCAGCAGGGCACTACGTACAATCTTAGGGGTGCTGAACACTGAGGGAAAATGTATACAATTGATGAGAAATTATTCTTTAAATAATTAATATATTTTAAAACAACAATGATTTTACAGAATTGATAAAATTGGCTGACCTTTGCTGGGTACAGTGGTGCATGCTGTAATCTAGCCCTTTCAGAGGTCAAGGCAGGAGTATCGCTTGAGGCCAGGAGTTTGAGACCAGCCTGGGCAATATAGTGAGATTTTGTCTCTACAAAGACTAAAAAAAAAAAAAAAAAAGTTGGGTGTGGTGACACGTGCCTGTAGCCCTAGCTACTCAGGAGGCTGAGGTGGGAGGATCACCTGAGCCCAGGAGTTTGAGGTTGCAGTGAGCTACAACTGGGCCACTGTACTCTAGCCCAGGTGACAGACAAGACCCTGTCTCAAAAAAAAAAAAAAAAAAGAATTGGCTGGCCTGATTGGTAACAACTATGTTCAGTTCATCTCTTCTATTTCCAAGAAGAGGCCGCTTATTCCACATTTTAGAAAAGTTTGAAGAAAGTTTCTCTGGACAATCTCAAGAACCAGACACAATGTATTAAAGAACCAGGAAATCAGGAAAGGCCTTAAACTTAAGACAGTATTTGCACTCTGTCTCTTCATAAACTTAACATAAATGCCACTTGGCCCTACCAATTAAATGTTATTATAACTCCAAAAGACAGTGCAAAATTCCTAAGTTCAGGAATTTTATTGTATCCAAGTCTACCTACAATAAACGAGTCATTGACTACAGATTGGAACTACGTCATAATGTGGGGGCGGGGTTGGTAAGTGAAGTATGGAAAGATTTGCCTGCTCTGTACTTTCTCAAACTACAGAGAAGGAGAAAATGAAGCGACATCAAAACCCAAAGCCATAAAGTAATGGTACCATAGTGACATCATGTTACAACTTCCCATTCCAACCTAAGAGGCAGCAGTGAAGTAGTGGAGGAGAATCTTGGAGAGCCAGTAGCCGCAGACGAGCACAAGCAAGGACCCTATGTAGCACGGAGTTCTCTGGCCTCTCGCATTCCACTCCTCCAAGACTCTACCTCTTTTTATTTGACTCCATGCCAAAATTAACCAGTATGAGTTGTATTGGGGATCAATTCATATAGAATGCACACTGCTCATAGTAGGTCCCATTTCTTCACGTATGAATCCATTTTGTAGCAAACAGGCAGAGAACTAACCAATCAGGGGACAGAAAAGATTCTGTAAGATGGAAATAATTGTTAAGTTACTCTTCACACCTTGATTTCAGCCCTCAGCTTTTCCTATGTTTTCACAGTGGGATGGAGAGAAGTAATATTCATTCAACAAATATTTATTTATTATTATTATCATGATGATGATGTGTGAGACACTTTGGCCATGACAAAGATGAAACATAGTCTCCCCTAAAACGGATTTATACTTTATAAGAAAAATCAGACTCTCCTTCCTGAAAAAATTTGTTTTCTGGCCTCCATAACATCACCTTCTTGTTCTGTTCTCACTTTCTAAGCACACACCATCTGAGGGCCTTTCATTAGCTCATTAGCTTCTTCAAACTTCTTACATGACAAGCCGTCCTTGAGGGAATATTTTCGAACTCCTGAGCTCAAGCAGTCCTCCCACTTCAGCCTCCCAGAGTGCTAGGATTACAGGCATGAGCCACCATGCCTGGCTTGAGGGAATATTTTCCAAAATCTCAACCATCACTTTTTTTTTTTTTTGCAGCTTACTTAACAATCTAGAATACCAGAGACCAACTATTTATTAAATTCCAGGTTAATACCATTGCATTTCTTACTTCCAATGCATTCCAGGCCTTCCCTACTTGAATGTCCCAAAGCCATCTCCCCCTCAAAATGTCTAACATAGAACTTATTTCCCTGTTTCTTCTGTTCCTTTCCCCTTCCCTACTCTCTTAGTTTCATTTTTTCCGAGGTAAACCCCAAGACAAGGATTCCAGTGCAAATAGTTTATTTGGAAGGTGATCCAGAAGAGACTACTAGGGGATTGGAGATGTGAAATCAGGTAGGGAAGGCAGCCAAAGAGATTTGATTATCAAACAAGTTCCCACTATGGGAACCTAGAGCTGAATCCCACTGGGGAACTTTGGGAGGAGAATACAAACCTCAGAGTAACCCCACCTGTGGTGCTAAAGTGCCAAGGTATTTACCCACCAACTCCTGTCAAACAATGTTTGAGGGCTGTTCCCAGGACATTAATTCCCTAGCACTTTCCATATCCTTTGCCCCTGCCACCAGGGAAATCCCTTAGGTGTTGGAAGTGCACTCAGCTGTCAGGCTACACACCCCAGTTACATGAGGGACACCAGCAAGGTCTGCCCGACTCTGTTCTGCACCTTGGTCAATGGCGTCACGGCTAGAACCTTAGAACCATCCATGACTTCTCCCTCTTCTTCACCCGCACACTTAGTCAGACACCAAATTCTGTTGATTTTATGCCCACCATAGTGTTAATTTTGTTTGCCCTTCTCAATCCTTTTGCCATTGCCTTAATTCAGTGCATCAATGCCTCTCCTAAAATATTGCCGTAAGAGGATTTTATCCAGTTTTCTTCAAGCTGCTGGCAGAGTCATCCACCCTTTATACTACTCCAGAGGAATAATAAGAGTAATAACAACCAATATGCACTGAATGTTCTCTTTTTCTGTGTCCTGAAAATGTGGATGAACACATTACATGCATTATTTCATTTAATCCTTACAACAAACTTATAAGATGGGTAATAGTTTTTATCCCCATTCTACAGATGAGGTTGCTGAGGCTTAGAGAAGTTAATAAGGTCAGAGCTAACAAGATTAGACAGTATGACCCCAGAACTCTGGTGCTTAACAACCATAAGATTGTGCCATTGTACACAGTCATCTGTTTAAAATGCAAATCCAAGTATATCACTTCCCTGATTAAAAGCCCAACTCCATTGATGTTTTCCTAAGATTTTAATGATTAAAGTCTTAACTTTTAAGCATCAGGACACCATGTCGTATACTGGCTCAGGTTCCCTTCCTAGCTTATCATTCTCCACCTGTGCTCACATATTAGTTAATAAACTTGAGCCACAAGGAACAGGAAGTTGTGTGTTTGATTAAAACATGAGGTGCTTTGAGGAGAGTCACAGAAGATAAGCCTGTGTTCATAACAGAGGCCTTCGAAAAATCATTAGATCAAAGAAGCCATATATTCCTCCAGAAGGCAGCCACCTGCCTCAGCCATCAGTGTTTCTGAAAAAACAGTCAGGACATTCAACCTAACACCAGTCAGGAATGGCCTAAACCAGCTGGGAGGCAGGCTGACCTACAAACCTGTTGACTGAGCGCTCACATCTGCCAGCAGGTGCTGTCTGGCTTCCTGCTGCTCCCTGGCTCACCAAGCTATTGCCTGCCCAAGCCCTTCCCTTCTTTTTATAGCCATACTGTTTCTTACTCTGCTAGATCTTTGCCTGATGACCATGTCACTCTTCTGCTCTGAACCTGAAAAGGACTCACTGCCTTGTATTCTCATGAAGTCATTTCATTTTCCCCTGAAAGTAGAGCCCAAGTATTAATATATAAGGGGATAGAGACATCTCATATTTCACGGATGCCCTTCATGTAAAAGATCAGTAGACAGTTGAATGAATCAGTTAGATGGCATATCAAGAAATTGTCCAAGCCTACAATATTTTAAATCCTAATGTTCTCACATTTTGAATGTATGATACCATGTAGTAAATTACACATATCTTTGTTTAAAGAATACTAAATCCTGAAGGTCAACTCAGGTCTAATTAATAATAAGCAATAGGCTGTATTTCATATATGAAAGTGACCCACTATCAGCAAAGCAAACATTGTGAAAGTTAAATATTCACAGGGCTAGCCTTTATCAGACTACACAGTATTATAGGTAGTTAATATTGCACAGGACAATTCTGTTGTCCCTTTAACAGGGTATTAATCACCCACCACATCCCCACCAGTACCCCTGCTCAACACCTCTTTATTATTTTTCAGGTTAGCACTTTGGATATAGATATAGTGAATGAGGCCTATTTCCCTGACAAGAGTAAAGATTACCAGTAGGTAAATAAAAAAATTACTTTTCACAAAAGAATTCATTTCCCAGTACATATGCAAATTGTTTTAGATTTGCCATCTATTCACACTGTTAACACCTTCATATGAGGTGATTAAAACTTTTTCCCTACAGGAAAGAGATGGATATGCAATTGTATTTTCAAAACTGAGTCAACATTTTATTGTTGATGTGGCCAGGAGAATTATGTCACCATAGAAAGCATATGTTTCTACTGTGAAATGCTATGCAGTACAGAGTGGGGAGAAATGGAAACTGACCCTCATTAAAATGATGTTGCCAACCGATAGCTGGAGATGGAAAGCAGCCTTCCTACCCAGTAGAGAGCTTCACTGGTGAGTAAAAGGAAGGCTTTTGGTGGTCAACTCACAGCAGAGCACTGCAACATAATTAAATCAGCTCCAGGTTTCCTTGATTCAAAATCAATGTTACAGAAAATTCTGCTGTAGCAAAGCTAGCTCTATTTCCCCTGGAATGTTGCTGCTAACATAAAATCAAATATCTAAAGATACACTTTGCTAACCATAATGGGTGATTCTCTTTTAAATTATGCATATATAAGAATACCACCATATACCTTGGTATGTTCCTTGTTAATACCCACATTACATAATTTAGATTACCATAAAAATTATGTTGTCAAAGTAGAAATTTTGTTGCATTTTACATATTAGGAAACTGAAGTACAAGGAGATTAATATGACTTGTCCAAAGTGCATAGCCATATTGTGATCTTTAATTTAGGTAATCTGGCTTCAAGTCGGGGAATAAAAGCAGAGTCTTGGATTCTCTAAAAAGTAATGTGAAAGTGTTGTGGGGAAAACATATAGTTATATAATTTTTTCCTATCACACAACACTACATCATGATGTTGCCAAATGGTTAGATTCAAAACACATTTCTCTCACTTTAATTTTGTTTATGTCTATGACTGGTCCAATCTTGAAAGATGAAAAGGGAGGCAAAATGCCCCTACTACTTACTATAAAAAACAGAATCTTATTAGTTTTTAGAACAAGCATTTTTCTGTTTATTTTGGTTTATTTATGGTGATAATATTCTTTATTATTCCTAATTTTACACTAATGTAAAAAATATATACTTGAAAGAAGGTATATTTTTTGAGATTTAATAACATAATCTAGTAATAATAATATTATCCTTAATATCTATATATTCAGGAAGATGAAAAATTAAAGAGGAAGAGGGTGTAAGAATGTATTAAATAACTGTCTTATAGGCTTGTGTCAAATACAGACTGAAAATTTATTTCAAAAAACCAGAAGGTATCTGCTAGTAGAATGATGTATACCTTCCCAACAATGAGAGAGTTTAAAGTAAATCATAGTTTATATAGAAATTCTTTTGGAAAACCTATTTAGAAATATTAAACATTGCGTAATATATTTAGAAATAAGTTTCTTTTTTAAAGTTTTTTTCATGAAATCTTTGTTTTCAAATAGAAATAAATTTCTTCCATGATCCAGCAACTTTATTTCTAGGAATCTAACTAGGAAAATAACCATTGATGTACCAGAGTTGCTGGAAAAGATTGAGAAAAATCTATCCATATAATTGACTATCATGCAACCTTAATGTGGGGACCATAAAAATGTGCCTAGTAGACCTCCAATCATAGGAAATATAACTGGACCAAAGACCCACCCAGCTGCTGCATTTTAAAATTCATTGTTGCATTTTCACTAAGGCCATACCTCCAAAGGCCTGTTCCCAGCTAGTGACCCAGGAGACAAGATTCTATGACAGACCCATTCCTGGTCAGACTTAAATGGTGGTATGATGGCTTTCCCAGCCATATCTGGCCCCTCTCCTAGTTTCTCTCACACAAGCATTCCTAATAAAATCCTTGCAGGTTTAATCCCATTTTGGCACCAGCTCCTCAGAGGACCCATACGAAGACACATTAAAACGTGTTTTGGAAAGATAATTTTATCTCATGCTCTAATTTTAAATTAAATGCTCATGAAATATTACATGTTTAAAAAGCAAGATGCAAACTGGATGCACAAAATGAGCTAGATATTATGATAAAATAAAGGAAAAAGACACATTCACATGAAGATATATAGATAATAGAATGAATGAAAATATACCAAAGTGTTAAAAGTGGTTATCTTTAGGTAGTAATTTTACAGGTGGTCTTAATTTTCTTTTATATATATTTCTTTGAGTATTCTAAGTTTCCTAAAATGAGATTATTTTATTTTATAATTTAAAACATGGTATAAATATCACAATTTAACAAACTATAAATTTTATAGAAAAGTAGACAAAATACAATTTGGCTAAATATATAAAATGGTTAAATTGAAACACATGATGCTTTCCTAAAATAATTTAGGGCGTTTTGTTTGTTGGTTTATTTTAAATTATAATAGAACTTCAAAGAGAAACGTAGGCTTCTTGATTCATCAGTACTTTGATGAATTTGAATGTGTGGGTTGAAATCACTGTCTTCTTAACAATGGATAGCTATAAAACTATATGTTGCATGTTTATCAACAAATGTGCCACTACTGGGAGAATCTCTAAGAAAAGACATGGGGCTGGGTGCAGTGACTCACACCTATAATCCTAGCACTTTGGAAGGCCCAGGTGGTAGGGTTGCTTGAGGCCAGGAGTTCGAGACCAGCCTGGGCAACAGCAAGACCCTGTCTCTACAAAAAAATTAAAAAATTAGCCGGGTGTGGTGGTGCGTGCCTGTAGTCCCAGCTACTCCAGAGGCTGAGGCAAGAGGATCACTTGAGCCCAGGAGTTTGAGGTTGCAGTGAGCTATGATGATGTCACTGTGCTGCTCTAGCACAGGTGACAGAGAGTGAGACCCTGTCTCAAAAAAAAAAAAAAAGAAAGAAAGAAAGGAAGAAAAGACATGGAATTTCATGATTCTTTTTAAGAGCAAAGAAGCTCTGCTCTTGATTTGATTTAAATTATGGCAAAGTAGGGTCTTCTACCAAGACTTCACTTCAATAAAGTCTTGAGTTATGTGGACCACTGGTTTCTGAAAGCTTCAAAAAGAGAGAGATAGAGAGAGGAAGGCAGGGAGGGAGGAAAGAAGAAAATTAGAGAAAGAGGGAGAGAAGAGTGCTTTCTGGTTGGGGTGGGGTAGGTATGTCAAATACAACCTTACCCTCATGCCAACTCTGATAGCTTGGTGACTTCCTCTGTTGAAAAGGATTCCAAGGTAACATCTGATTTAGCTGGAAAGAGTGGTATAATCAATGAATACTCTCTGCCTAAGTGTGGAAGGGAAAGTATTTTTCATCTCTGGGGTCTGGGGTGATAGGATAGACCATCAATCTAGTAGTTTTTCTGTCAGTACATTGTGTGACTTCCATGTAAAAACTGCATTTAAGTTTCTATCAGCCTATTATTGATCAAAAGCATTATGTTTTTTTGAAAGTATGTTGATATGAGGCTGGTTTGTAATAAAGACTAATGTAGTTGAAGAGCTGATGATATGAAGTAGGAGACTGTTGGTTGTAACCCATAAATAACCTGAGAATCACAAACATTTGGATATTAATGAGCTATGTTTTGGGGATTGATCATTTTTATGGAGGAGGGAGTTGTTCATATACTATTTAATTTTAGTAAAAATATTTTATATATTTGCACAACACTCAAGTGTTTATTGTGATGTAAATGGTCATGCTGCAGTTGTACCATTTGAATTTTTTAAAATATAGTTAATGTCTAGTTTTGCTTACTTTTAAACCAAACATGTTCATATGTTGTGAGTTTAAAAGAATAATACTACCACCCAGGGACACAGAATGAGTGTATTTTGTAAGTTATGATTGTTCAGGATGGAGTCTAGAAGCATCAGCACACAAGGTAAAGTTGGGATGGGGTCTGCGGCGTTACATAGTGTGGGCCACGGAGCAGTGACAGAGTCAGGTGGGAGCTTTCACAATGCAGCTTCCTGGCCCCCACTCTCTCCCTTCTCAGTCAAAACCACTGGAGGCTAGGCTCCAGACATCTGCGTTTTTAGCAAGTACACCAAGTGATACTTACACAAGCAAATTTGAGAAACACTGACCTAAACTTTTGAGGGGATTTTGCCACTTATTCCAGAGTACCCTCCCCACTGCCTTCCCTACCATTACGCTCACTGAAAAACACCAACAGCTCCTAGATTATTCCCTATTCCAAACCAAATTTTTGAGGTCAACTTCTGAGAAACAAGGTATACTTACTCCTAACCCTGAATATGAATAATCCTTCCAAGAGATGCCATTAACATGCTACAAAAAACTTGGGAAAATGTTGCTGGCAGCTTTAATTAAAATTATGAGTTCCTCTACTCTTGCGTTCTTACTAGAATGACCTATATTCTCTCAGAAATTGAGGCATCTTTCACAATAAATGTGAAAATGGCCTCAGCAGCATTTCCATTAAGATGGATGTGAATTATGATGATAATTTTTATAAATCTGATTTTAAAAGTGAAGTAGCAGTAGGAGTAGCAGTGCCAGTGGGTAACAATTGACTGTATGGAATGCTTTCCCTGTAGCAAGCCCTGTATACTTTATGTTCAGATATCACTGTGCTTACATTTTATGTCTGGATTGGTAGTTATATTTAGCCTGTATTGAAGCTTAAACCACTTCTTTCTCCTAGTTACTGAAGTGCTTTACTCCAAGCAAGCACTGTTCCTTCATATCTTGCCTCTCTCTCTTACTCCCAGGCAGCAAAAGATGGATTTGAAGGAAGCCTTTCACTTTATGGAGTCACATTTGAAATATAAAGAATTCTAAATGATAACCATGTCAGCAAATTCAAAGGAAGAGTCCTAAAAAGAATGTATCAATTAAGATGATTTATGGCATCAACCATTCTTGACCAAGGTGGAAAAACACGTCTAGTGAGAAGTGCCTACTTAGTGTAGTTGCCATGACAGCAAGTGTGTCAGGTGTCAGTGCTGCTCCATTTCTCCCTTCCATTGTGAACCCTGTGAATTTACTACTGGCCACTGCAGTGGGTGAAGTTTTGGTCCTCTGACAGAGGAAAATTTTATTTAAAGTTTTGAACATATACTAGTTCTGGTAAAAAGACAGATGGCTCCATAAAATATGCAATAAAAGCAGTCTCCAGGGTTTTTTGAAAGTTAAGAGAATGTGAAAACTCATTGTGGTGCCATTTGGCCCCTGAGGTTGTGAGTCTGTCAGTATTTCAATTCCTAACTTCTGCATTTTTAAATTCTATTTGGGCGATACTAGTGTCCTACATCATGTAAAGGAAAGCTTTGTCCAGAAAACTATGTTTTCCAAAAAAAAATTGTATTCATCTGGGAATCACAAAAAAGTTTTGTTTTATATTTTAAATAAAATAAAGTGCTTCTTTGGAATTTTTTTGCCTTTAATATTATGTGTATGATTGGGGGTACATATTTAACACATTCATTTTAATCAGGAAAACACTTAGACACTTCCCTAACCATATTTGTCTCTAACAACTCTGGTAAACAAATTCTAAGCTGCCTTCAGAAAAAGTGTTCATTAGACCTACAGTTTTCAGGTCAGAATATGGAACTAGAGACAGAATTAGGGTCTGGAATGGAGGTCTAAGCCAGTGGAAAAGGCACAGGAATTCCTGGGAATCAGGAATTCTGTGTTCTGACTCTGCCTTTAACAAGCCATGTGATCCTAGGCAAGGCTGTGGATCAATCCAACCAAAATGTCTTCCAGTTCTCAGGTGATAAAATGCTGCTGTAGAAACATATACAGCCAACTGGCAATATTATAAAGTGGTCTTCATCTTCAACCAATCCCTCACCACCATTCAGTAATATTTTTACACTACCCTAGAGAGGGAAATATTTAAGAGTTTAAATTAAAAGAGAAAGATGGGTTATAAAACTGAATGAGGTGTCAAAGAAGGTCCTGGTCAGAGACATGGCCTTCACCATTCTGATGCATGAAGCTCATTGCCTTCTGCCACCAATCCTGAGGCCTTATGGCATTTCCGGTGGGATATCTCAACCTGGGGGGCTCCATGGACATGTATCAGGTAGCTTTGTATCATCTGTGTTAAATTAGGCTCGTGTGCTTTTTCCTGGAGATAAGGTCTATTGCTTACTTATTATTTCCATAGAAATTTATGACCAAAATTATTTTTATGTTCTGTGTAAAGAAAGGAAAGTGATACATCATCCACACCAGCCTGGAGGATGGTCCATTCATCTTTTTATCTACAGCGCCATGCACATGATATACCTGCCATGTTTTATACACTCAAAAAGGGTTTCATGAATGAATGAGTTGATTAATGAATGAACAAACAAATGCACAAACCCCATTTGGGAATACATTGCTGGGCACTGAGACTGCCTGAAGTAGTACAGCTAACCAGTAGCCTCAGTTCCCCAAATGAGCCCATGATCTCTGCTTGCCCACAGCAATTGGTGAATAACATTCGTCTGCTTTTCTTTGTACTAGAAATAGCGCTTATTATTATTGCCCATGGCCAATTAACTTCAATGGAAAAAGGAAATCCATCATAATATTCATTTTTCTAATGGAAAAGTTAGAAGCAATCGTCTCTGAAATAAAGATGCATGATAAAGGACTTACTGGAATGGGTTGAAAAGGAGAGCACTATTCCTGAGCCACCAAATTTGGGTTACAGGAGGTAATACAAGCCAGAGACACTTGCCCATCAGGCTACAAGCCAAGGCCCTTGGGTCTCAGGTCTGCCCATATTTTTGAGAGCCCATTAAACCATGACTACTTTGTCCCCTGCTCAGAACCCAAGGACACAGGTGTCTTTGGTTTATGTACTACAGTTGCTGTTCTCACTCTGGGCCCATTCCAACCAGCAGCTGGCTTTTTCACACTGTCATTGCTAATGCTTTGTTACCCCTACCATGTTCCAGGCAGGTCTCACAGATAGGGCTCTCACAGCTGCCTTTGCATATGTCTGCCTCTGCACACTCTTCAAAAAGTCCTGATGCTTATTATGCACAGGAAAGCCAAGATGCTGCCTTCTCAACACAGGACTAGTCTTGAAGTCACATCCAGGAGCCAGGGAAGGTTCCTGCTGCTTCTGTGAGTGGGTCCTAAGACTTGTGCTGCAGGATGGCTGTGTAGAATCCACAAAGCACCTCTACTTCTCTCTTGCTAATTTTCCTCTGTATACATTATCTTTGAAAAATTAAAGCACTATTTCCAGGGCAGTTGTGCCTGAAATATGGCCTTGAACAGGAGTGTTCCTTTACTCCAACTGATCTGAAACAAGCCTGAGGGATACAGTTCTTTGAAGACCCAATTGTGGTCAAGAATCACAGGTTCTAGCTATGGGACTCTCACCAGTATTTCATGGGTCTGATGAAGAGACAATTTTGTTATCTCTGTGATGTTCAAGGATACTCATCTTACTTAGGCTAATTCGCCTGGGTAGAGTACCTGTCTACTGACTCAGCCTAGTGTACCTTACCCACTAAACAACTATCTATTTACATATTTTATGCCTATATTATGTTAGACATTAGGAATAATAAAACTTCCTTCCCCAAGGATTTTGTAAACTAACAACACAATGAGATAATTATGGTTTTAAAAAGTCTATTACAATAAAATGTGTTTTATTAGTTAATATTGTTCTAAAACACATTGGTCATTGTCATAAGGCAAGAGAAATAAATGAGGCAAAAATAGAAAGGAAAAGGCAAAATTATTATTTGAAAATGATATGGTTATATAACCATAAACCCAAGAAAGACAACTAAAAAACTATTAGACACAATGAGATAATTCAGTAAAATATATAATTACAAAATTAGTTTGCCAAATAGATTGCTTTCCTATATGCAAATAATAACTGGTAAGAAAATATAATGAAAAAAATAAAATATTTAAAATAAATATAAGAATTGTGTTGGATCTATGTGAAGAAAATGTTTTAAATTCTAAGAGATACAAGATGAATAAATAAAAAGATATACCTGTTCTTGTAGAGGCAAAATAAATACTGTAAAGACATAAACTATCTAAAATAACCTATACAACCAATGTGTTACCATAAAAAAAAAAGTACCATGTTTACTAGTAATTTGTCAACCTGTGAAAGTTATATGAAAAAGAGTGGTACGGGCATAGGAGTAAACTAACAGACCAATGTAACAAATTTGAGAATTTAGAAATAGATCAAATATATTTTTTAATTAGTATATTTAAAAGAGCAGCATTTCATATCAGTGGGGAAAAGATAAGATGGTTCCAAAAAAGTGGCCTGGCATTTGAAAGTAAAAAAAAATGGCTTACTATCTTACTTCTTCCGCCAAAATATATTCAAGATGAATCAAAGATTTAAAACTACTAGATAATAACAACAAAGATAGAAAAATTCTTGCAGAGGTCCATGGGGACAAGTACAGTATGTGTACATGTGGAAATGTGGAATTAAGGTAAAGAGAGTAAGAAAGGGTAAGACATTAAAAAACAGCAGTCAATAGAGCAAAATAAACAGATCTTAAGAAGTGGACTTCAGTTTCAGCTACAACAAGAAAAGAGCTTAAAATACCTCACCCCATACTTAACAATAAGAAAATGCTGAACAAACTGAAAACCAACTACTTTTGTTGGACCCATGAAAGAACTGAGTTTGCAGGGCATACCACCACCCCCAAATCTGAACAAATAGGCAAATCCAAAGAGTCACAGCCAAAATCTGCCTATCTGTAGCAGAAGCCACTGGATCCATAAACTTGTAGAAACACTTAAATGGTAATTTTAAAGAATTGGAAAGATTCCCTTGTGTCTCTGGAAGGAGGAGGGAAAGAGTAACCCTTATGAGGTATGCTCAGAGCCTCCTTCTGTATAACAAAGGTCTGCTCTCCAGAGGATAAGACTTTATCAGAGCCTTGGGTCTCTAGACCCCAGTAGCCCTCCTGTCTCACCTAAAGGGAATAGAGTGGGGAGAAGCTGTACGAAAGAAACACTTGAGAATGTCCCAGGCCACAAACACAGGCTCACTAAAAGATTGACATTTATTTGGAAGATTAGAGAATTCCTTCCATTCCCCACTCCTGTCTGTGCACGAATGGGGCTCCAGTGTGATAATAGTGGATTACAGCTAAAAGAGCTGCAAGACACAGATTTTTTATGAGAAGTTGTCCTTAGGGAAGCCCAAAGTCAAGGGGAAGACAAATACAAGAGCACTAGATGAACTGGAAGGGGTTGGCAATCCAAGCCATATTAACATAAGTCCTCACAGGCCTATTTACCTTGGTTTCTATTATCTGATACAACATGTAGACGTTTCAACAAAAAATTGCAAGGCACACCAAAAGGCAAAAAAAAAAAAAAAAATTCTAAGAAGATAAAGTAAGTATCAGAATCAGACTCAGGTATCACACTCATCTCCTCAAGAAAACAGAAGCAGAGGGCATACTTCTTAACTCATTCTAGATGCCAGCATTACCCCAATATCAAAAGCAGATAAGATATATAAGAAACAAAAACTGCAAACGAATATCTCTCATGAATACAGATACAAATATCCTCAACAAAATATTATCAAATCAAATATGACAATGCATAAAAGGAATTATACATCATGACCAACTGGGATTTGTTCCAAGTACACAAGGCTAGTTCAACACTTGAAAAGCAATAAGTATAATCCACCACATCAATAGGCTACAGGTGGAAAATCATACAATCATACCAATTGACACAGAAAAGACATTTGTCAAGGTATAACACCCATTCATGATAAAAAAAAATTCAACAAATTCGAAATAAAGGGGAACTTCCTCAACTTGATGAAGAACATCTACAAAAAGCTCAAGTCAACATAATAGTTAATGGTGAATTAAATACTTGCTCCTTGCCCCTCAAGTCTGGAAACAAGTGAGGATTCCTCTCACCACTCCAATCCAATGTTATACTATAAGTACTAGCTAGTCAGTAAAACAAGAAAAAGAAATAAAAGGATAAACAGACTAGAAAGAAAACTGTCTCTATTTACAGATGACATGTTTGTCTTTATAGAAATTATCAAAGAATTGACCAAAAGAACCTTCTAGAACTAATAAGCAAGTATAGCAAGGTCACAGAATACAAGGTTAATGTATAAGAGTCCATTGCCCTCCTATGTGCATGCCAGCAGTGAAAAATAGGAAGTTGAAATTAAAACCAAAATACCATTTACAATAGAACTCAAAAAATAAAATAGGTATAACTCTAACAAAATATATGCATAACCTATATGCAGAAAACTACATGGTGAGAAAAAAATGAAAGAAGCTTTAAATAAATGGAGCAATATTCCATGTTCATGGATTTGAAGACTCAATATTGTTAATTTAGTTGTCAATCGAGCTAAAGATTTAATGTGATCTCAATCAAGATATCAGCAAGCTATTTTGTAGATTTTATCGAGCTGATTCTAGTTTATATGGAAAGGCAAAATACCTATAACAGCCAACACAATGCTGAAAAAGAACAGTGCTGGAGGAGTAACACTACCCTATTTCAAGACTTATTATAAGGCTGCAGTAATCAAGGTAGCATGGTCTTAGTGAAAGGATACATAGAACAATAGAACAGAATAAAGGTCTCAAAATAAATTCACACAACTATATTCAACTGAACTTTGGCAAAGGAGCAAAGTCAATTAATTAAATAGAGAAATGATAGACTTTTCAATAAATGGTGCTAGAACAATTGGATGTCCCTACACAAAAAAAAAGAAAAGAAAAAGAAAAGTACCTAGACACAGATTTTACACCTTCCACAAAAATTAACTCAAAATGTACCATATACCTAAATGTAAAATGCAAAACTATAAAACATCTTGAAGAAAACAAAAAAAACAGGAGAAACTCTACATTACCTTAGGTTTGGTTGCGAGTTTTTAAACACAAGATCAATAGCATGATCCACAAAAGAAAAAGTTGATAAGATGGACTTTATTAAAATTAAAAACTTCTCTGTGAGAAATACTCTTAAGAGAATGAAAAAACAAGCTATAGACAGGGAGAAAATAATATTTGCAACAGACATATATGGTTTAATATTTGTATCCAAAATAAACAACATACTTTAAAAAATCAGAAAGAAGAAAACAACCCAATGAAAACATGGGCAAAAGGTCTAAGCAGACACCTTCCCAAAGAAAATATACAAATGGCAAATACGTGTATGAAAAGACTCTCAAAATCATTTGCCATTAGAGAATGCAAAGTAAAACAACAATGTAATACCACCAAACACCTATTGGAATGGCTAAAATCAAAAATCGACAATACCAAGGATTGACTAGGATGCTAGGATGTGGTGCAACAGAAACTCTTATTCATTGCTGGTAGGAATGCAAAATGGTACAGACACTTTGGGAAACAATTTGGTCATTTCTTATAAAACTAAACATAGTCTTACCACACAATTCAGCAATCACTCATCTAAGAATTTTTCCAACTGATTTGAAAATTATGTCCATGTAAAAACTGCTTGTGAATGTTTATGGCAGCTTTATTCATAATCATCAAAAACTAGAGGCAAACAAAATACCCTTAAGTAGGTAAATAGATAAACTGTGTTTCACACATACAATGGCATGTTTTTCAACAACAAAAAGAAATGAGCTATCAAGCCACAAAAAAAATGGATGAATCTTAAATGCATATTGCAAAGTGAAAGAAGCCATTCTGAAAAAGCTCTATACTGTATGATTCCAAGTCTATGACAGCCTGGAAAAGGTAACACTAAAGAAACAGTAAACAGATCAGTAGTTGCCAGGGACTCAGGGGGTGGGGTAGGGAGTTAAATAGGAGAAGAACAGAGGGTATTTTTAGGGTGTGAAACTATTCTGTATGATACTGTGATGTTGAATATAAGATATTAATAATTTTTTAAAATCCATGGAAACTTACAGCACAAAAAGTATACTTAAATGTAGGCAAATTTTTAAACAATCATTTAGGAGGTTAGAGGATCCCAGCAGAGAATGTAGGATGTGAAAAAGAATCAAGTACTACACCTTTGTGAAACAAGTTCACAGAAGTAGGTGAGGGAATAAGTTGCTGACTTTGGAAATGAATGGAGTCTGTAAGACTGAAGGCAATAGGAAGTGCACATAAGCACTATAGTCTAGTTGATAAAAGTTGTTTCCTATTGAAGCATGGGTTAACAATTCTGGAAGCACTATATGTGTATACTGGAATTGAACAAGTAAGTAAATGGAGGGCATATGGTAGAAGTGGGAAGTTATAGATAAGCAAGGGAAAGAAGCTGGAGTGGTCCGTGGGTACTGGATTAGAGTTGGAAGCATCTGTATGAACTCGTGTCCAACTTAGTATACATATAGTTGGATACACATGGAAGTATTTTTAGATAAGTTTATCTACATAGGTTAGAATATATACACATATCTCTTAGTCCTGAGAGCTTAGAGAGCCCAGTAACAAGGAGCATATCTAGTGCCCAGATCTTGGTTTTAAATACTATCCTCCAGTAAAAGGAACCAGGGCTCCTGGATAAATGGCTGATTCTAGGACTAGGGCAGGAAATATACAAGATAAGCCTGGAGGGTCTTGTGGTGCCAGAAAGTAAGAAGGTGATCAAAAAAACCCACAAAAAAACAAAAAACCCACAATGATGGGCATGTGTCAAAGGTATCCAGGAGCCAAATGAAAGAGCTCCCCATTGAACTCTGACCAACAGAGCTGGAACAATGTGAGCAACAAAGTTATTAAAGTAATATTAGGTTATAACACAAAGTATAAAATAAATAGCCATGAGTACCCATGAATCTTTACTAATATAAATAAGTCATTCAATAAATAAATAAGTTGGGGAGAATAGACACATTTCCCATGATGAAAAATTCCAAATAATTTATGCAGATACTCCACCCTCAAGAAGATGGAGCAAAACTCTCCACTCCTTAAATGTGGCTGTGCATAGTTACTTCCTTCCAAAAAGTACATTGTGAATATGAAAAGGAAGTAGGGGAGAGATACTTCACAGTGAAGAAACTTAGCAAACACTACCTGGCCAGGAGATCAAGGTTAACATCAACATTGATAAGGCATGTTGACAGTATGTACCTTTGATATGATGTGGTGAATATGGCACTTTACATCAGTGGTCTTCCTCCCAAAATCACACGCTCTCAATCTAATCATGAAAAAAAAATCAGGAAAATCCCAATTGAGGAACATTCTACAAAATACCTGACCAGTACTCCTCAAAATTGTCGAGGTCATCAAAATAAGGAAAATCTGGAAGACCATCATAGCCAAGAGCAGCTTAAGGAAACTATATAACATGGTATTCTGGATGGGATCCTGGAACTGAAAAGAACATTAGGTAAAAACTAAGGAAATCTGTATAAAATACAGACTTTAGTTAATTATAATGTATCAATATTGGTTCATTAATTTTAATAAATGTACCATACTGATGTAAGATGTTTATAATAGAAGAAACTGGGTGTGGGGTCCATGGGAAACTCTTTGTACTGTCTTCACGATTTTCCTGTAAATCTAAAACTGTTCTAAAATAAAAAGTCTATTAAAAAAACAAAGATATTCAGTGTCATTGATCATGAGGGAAATGCAAATTGAAACCACAGTGAGATACCACCACACACCTATTTGAATGGCTAAAATTTAAAAGACTGACTATATCAAGTGTTGGTGAGAATGTGGAGCAACTGGAACTTCATATCCTGCTGGAGAGAATGTAAAAGGGCACAACAACTTTGTAAAACTATTTGATAGTTTGCTAAAACATTAAATGTATGCCTACCATTTGACCTGGCCATTCTACTTTTAAGTATTTATCAAAAATGAAAAAAAAAAAGCATGTGTCTATATAGGGACTTGTACACAAATGTTCAAAGAAGCTGTTAAACAAAACTAAATTTGGCCCGAGGATGCCTCGGTACTTGAGTCCTTATGCAACCTAACTTAGTACGGAAACTAACCGAAAGCCTAACTTAGGAGTTACTCTTGCAACAAATAGCTGAGTTTTCAATCATAGCATCTGAGCTTCAGTCAATCACAGGTGGTGAACTGTTTCAAATGAGGCAGAATGGTGAGCTGTGGTCAGTTAAGCCGTCTCTGTCCCTCACTTCCGTTTCCCATCCATAAATGCTGCCTGACCACATTGCAGGCTGCAGTTCTTAAAACTTGCTATGGTTCTGAGGGCTGCCCAATTTGTGAATCATTCTTTGCTCAATTCAACTCTGTCAAATTTAACTTGTCTAAGGTTTTTCTTTTTAACAAAGCCTTATCTGTAATAGCTTAAAACTGGGAACAACTGAAATGTCCATCAAAAGGTAAATGCATAAATCTCAGTAATATCTGTGCAATGGAAAACCGCTCATCTATAGAAAGGAATGAACTATGGAAAAGAAGAACCGTAGAGATGAATCTCAAAATACTTATGCTGGGTGAAAGAAGCCAGATGAAAAAAGTACATACTATTTGATTATATTTATATAAAACCTTATAAAATGCAAACTATTATATAGTAACAGAAATCAGATGGGTAGTTGCCTGGGCAGGGCGGGGGGAGAGAGGGTCGAAAGGGCATGAGCAAATTTGGAGGTGGTGGTGACAGATATACTTACTACAGTCAGCTCTCAGCATCTTCGGGTTCTGCATCCTCAGGTTCCACTAACAGTGGATCAAAAATATTAGGGAAAGAAAACAACAAAAAAATGCAACAATTAAAAAATACAAATAAAAAAACAGTATAACAATTACTTATATAGTATTTACATTGTATTAGTTATTATAAGCAATCTAGAGATGATTTAAAGTATACTGGAGGATGTGTGTAGGTTATATGCAAAGACTATGCCACTTTATATCAGGGACTTGAGCATCTGTGGATTTTGGGATCCGTGGAAGGTCCTGGAAGCAATCCCCCACAGATACCAAGGTACAACTGTACACTGGTTATTGTGATGGTTTAATGGGTGCATACCAATGTCAAAATCTACCAAACTGTAAGTATGTGCTGGTTATAGCACATATATGGTATATGATTATATACACAGCCGAAAAATGAAAAGTAAATATACAGTTAAAACTAGTAGAGTGACCGGGCATGGTGGCTGTAATCCCAGCACTTTGGGAGGCTGAGATGGGAGGATTGCTGAGGCCAGGGGTTCAAGACCAGCCTGGGCAACATAGCAAGACCCCATCTTTACAAAAAATTTTAAAAAAATCATCCAGGTGTGGTGGTGTGCGTCTGCAGTCCCAGCTACTCGGGAGCCTAGGCCAGAAGGATTGCTTGAGCCCAGGAGTTTGAGGCTTCAGTGAGCTATGATGACCCCATTGTACTCCAACGCAAGTGACAGAGCAAGACCCCATCTCAAAAAAGAAAAAATTAGTAGAACCTTAAGTTTTCTGAGTGGGAAGCAAGATTTTCCACAATATGAACATTCTCAGGATCCATAAGGAATTTTAAAAATTCATTTTAAAAAGCAACAGCTTCCTATGGTATCTTTCCATCACTCTTTTTCTAGATATAAAGATAGCCTTTCATGTCTTTGAAAAATATAAAATATCTGTGCATTTCTAAAAATTTTTTTCTAATGAAGGAAATAAAATAAGAAAACAACCTTTCCCTCTTCCCCCACGTCCCCTTAATAGCCAACCACACACAGAACAGTTGCAAACACTAAGAGGAATGCTCAATACCATGTGTCTCTTGATTTACCATTGAGTAGTAAACTAAAAGGTTCCACGAGATTAATTTGGTCAAGCAAGAAGTGTAATAAGTATAAATTTCTCCCTTGCTTAAAAATAAAAGAACATTTGCACTTTAATACTTATCCAACTACTCTTTAAGAAAAAAATTAAATCAGATGTATTAGATTTCATGATCTCTATACAGAAAATAGATAATTTATTATGCATTTTATGAAATGAAAATCTTAATGGATTGAAATATTTAGCATTATGTATTTATCTTGGGAAACAAAAACCCAAAGAAAGTTAGCAAATGTGTATCACTGTTGTGCTTTGTCCTTTGTTGCATTAGTTATACTCTAATGATGAAATTTTCCATGAATTTTCATGACTTCCTATGGACAGACACACTGTTTAGTGTTGAAACTGTTGCCCAGGTAGAGATTTAGTACATTCTGTCTCCGTCTAGTGAATGGCTCAAACTGAATCAGAGCAAGATCCTAACATAATGGAAGGAAAGATACCAAGAGATACTAAGGGGGGTCAAGAAGTAATTCATCTTTGATATTCTGCAGATTCTGTCTTCCAAGTGTTAGCCCCTTCCTATTCATTGAGCCCAGTGTCCTCATAATAAAATTTAAAACCTTCTCTTAGAGCAGGGCAGTGTAGCAATAATAATTATTATTATTTTAATTGATATTTATTGAACACTTAGTATATGCCAGGCAATCCTATAAACTCATTTAATCTGATAGCCTTATGAGGAAAGTATCATTATCACCTTCACTTCACATCTTAATAATGGAGACACAGAGAGATTAAGTGACTGGCACAAGGTCACACAGCTGACAAGTGACAGAGCCAGGATTGGCACTCCAGCAGAGCAGCTCCAGAGCCCACAACCTGACTCCCCACTGCATGCCTCTCAAACATGGGCTTCCTAGTCAGACACACGTGAACCTGGTTTCTCTCTCTGCCACTCTATTTAACTGCTCATAGTTTTCTTATTCTGGCTCTTAAACAAGTCCACCGCTGCCTGCCCCTCTGGCTATGGTAGGAATTCAGTGAGATCAGGTAAATGCTCTGCCACACATCCAGGCCAACAGAAGACATTTGGTCACAGTTAGGCAGGCACTGGAGATACGAAGACATGTCTGACTGGACCCCTACCTTGAGGAGCTCACTTTTGAGAGGAGAAGAGGGGCTGTAGTATTCCTTCTGCAACTACAAATTCTTCATTGAAGACACATGAAATTTTCTGTATATCTCTTCAACAACTGTGTGCATATTGGATCCGTCACTCAAAGTGACCATTGCTTTGGTTTGTGACTAGCTCATGAGGTAGGATGGAAGTCTGGATCATTGACTTCCAAGCTTGTTCTCCTCACTGCCAACCGCACAGGCAGTGACAGCCTCCTAATCTGTTAAAAATATATTATTATTATTATGCAGTGCTTTAGAAGGCCAAATGATATTGAACATAAAGTGCTGAGATATGGTAGGGCTCAGCAACTCCAGCTGTCAGGTTTAAGTCTTCACATAAAACCTTATGATGCCACACAGTAGGGAATCCATTTCCAATACGGATTCCCAGAAAGGATTTTAAAATGTCCCTCCCACCACTAGAAAAACTGAATACAAAGAGTGACTGAAAGAGAGAACGTAGTGCCTATAAAGGAACACAAATACAGAACAGTCAGGATATGAAAGAGCATCATGAACACTGAAACCATTGTTTTGCAGAACATACTGAAGCAAATCAAGTCTTCCATAAATTAATTCTTATTAAAAAGAGCAGTGATTTATATTTGATATCCTGCAGATTCAGTATTCAGAGGACTAGCCCCCTCCGATTTATTGAGCTCAGTGCCCTCATACTAAAATATAAAGCCTACTTTCAGAGAAACGCAATGTAGCAATATCAATAATAATGGTTATTTTAGCTGATATTTGCTGAGCACTTAGTATGTGCCAGGCAACATGTATACTCATTCATGCTGATATCAGCCCTATGACATGGGTATTATTGTTATCTTTATTTTACATTTTAGGAAGGGAGACAGAGAGTGATCACGTACATAAACTACATGAGCTAAAATGGGGCCTTAGAATGAGATTTAAATCATTGATTCAATTTTATAAGATGGTGCAGAGACTTTCAAAACAAATCACTCAATTTACATTGCATGTTTTCTTTTGGTTGGGTAGCATTGATCCAAGAGAAATCTATGATATTAAAGGATAGATATCAGCATTAGTAAAAACACAGTGGTTTGCACAGTTGGGGGAAAATAATGCAATGAAAAGGAGACTACAAACAATAGAATTATGTAGCACCATTAAAATCATGTTATGGAATAATATTTAATCACATGGGAAAATGGTCATGATAGAGACTTAAGTGAAAAACAATTTTTAAAATACATAGCATGACAATGAGGACACAATAGTGAACAAGGCAGCCTAAAACCCTGCTTGCAGGGAGCTCCCATTCTATGATCACAACAAAATATGTATGTTATAGTAGATATTTAGGTACTGTCTATCTAGTATCTTTTTGGAAACCAATTCTTCTCCACTCTGATTTTAATAATTTTTTTGGTCCTGGAGAACTTACTGATGGGCCTGTTCTTGATCTCTAGCCCTCTTCAGACTCTGGGGTGAGAAGGCAACACAGCTGTAATCTAGTATCTAACTTGAATCAGTATCAGCAGCCAATCAGAGTGAGCCATCCTCTTACTCTGTGATGTTCAATAATAAGTACGTGACCTAACCCAGGACAGTGAGACTCTTTAGTGACACTTTTTTTCAGAGCCAATGGAAAAAATATCACTCTTCCTGATGTAATTGCTCAGGTTTTAGGGTAAGACTCTTAGGCTAACCATGGTCATCATGCCTACTACTTAAAGACAATAGAAATAAGAATTGGAGAAAAAGAGGAAATCCTGATAACCTCATTTTAATTTTTTTACTTAAAATCATTTGAGTAAAGTTTCCTCCCACTGTAAAGAAAAAAGTCTTAGCTAAAACAAACATCTTACGAGCACCTCAGCTCGAGCCTAGGGTATGACAGTATATCCAATTATATTGGGGGGGCCGGTAAAGGCATCTGTTTACACATATTAATTTGCAGAGAGAAAAGTGCCCCGGTAGCCACAGAGGGACAGAAAAAAAAAAAAGGGTGCAGAAAACAGAATAGTGCTTGTTGCCCAGGCCCCATCCATTTGCATTTGAGCTCTAAGAAATGAGCAGATGGTGGTAAAGGAGAGGTTTTTGTGGAACACTCTATTAGGCTTGAGGGCCAAGCACCTCTGCTTGGGGGTCGAGGATAGTAACACAGCAGATGGGGTATGAAAAACACAACACTGCTCTGCCACAGTGAGGACTACAGGGCATTTGGTCTATGGTAGCGCAAAGGTTTTGCACTTTAGGAAGTACCTGAAGACAGTTCCTTTGGCACGGATGTTGTGTTCTCAAGGACGATAAAGACAACAAGGTGGCTGAAGAGCTGTCATCTGAGTGGTTTTGCAGAGTGGACTTGGAGTGCAGAAGACATGCTTATTTAAGAGCCCATGGGAGCTACCCTGGACATGCCCAAAAAGACAAGGTGTAGCATTGGGGAGGAGCTTAGGCTTTTACATCCAGCTGGAGGCAGCACAAGTCAATGAAGTTTAAGATAATTACTGTTGCTTTAACCTCACTCTGCCATCAGAATGATGACATTTGGAAATTTTTAAAATATGTATTTGGAAAGACACATACCAAAATGTTAATAATGGCTGCTTTGGGATGACAGGATTATGAATGACATTGTCCTTTTTGACCTTTTTTAATTTCCTCAAATGTTCTATAATTAAATTTATATTATAATGTGATCAACAAATAAAGACACAATAATGTTGTATTAAAATATATTTTTTTTCTTAGGCCTCCAGGCAGTGACATTCAAATGCACCCAAGGGCTGGTAAACCTTCTCAAGAAAAAATTTCACCATTCAGAATAGAATGAAGAAAACCTAAGACCTCGGAGATCCAAGAGTTGGAGTACTCCTCTTTCCAGGGAAATCTACTTCTCTTCTTTGTTTACCACCAAAATTATCAGAAACATCGTATCAGAAAATCATCTGAAGATCAAAGAAATTGGAAATATTTGTATTAAATTCATGGTTTTAAAAATTTTAGATATGTGAAATATAATTTATAGTCCATTTGATGTACTGTCTATTGTATGAATGACTATAAACATGTAGATATAGACAGTTATATATATGAATATAGATAAAGGTAAAGATATAAACGTAGACACAAGGTAGACATAGGCTTAAATGTAGGTATATATTTATTGTGGCTTTTAGAGCTATTCTTGAGCCCCATTCTTGTATTATATTCTCCTGTATATAGTTTTCAGTTCTTCAGCTAAAACTTTTTCCATGCCAAAGGTTTTCGAAAATCTAATCCTAATTTCCAGGAAAGAATTATTACAATCCAGTCCCTAGACAACTTTACATTTCATTTCCTCTTACGTTTGTTATATATTCATAATAGAACAGTGGCATGCAGAGTTCAGGAAGATTTAGAAGAAAGGGCAGATATATGCCCTCTCCACAGTGATCTTACTAAAATCACAGGAGACAAGAAAAACCCAGGACAACTACACTTCACAACGCTGGGACACCACTCTCAGCAAACCTCGACAAATGCTATGTGAAAAATTTTATAGAGATGGTCAGTAACTGTTTCCTAAAGGATAGAATAGAATAAAAAACATCTTCTAGTTTAACCTAGTTTCCCCTCTTCCTATAGCAGACTGCTTATTTTGCCTCTCATTATCTAATTTACCACTTTCTCTGGTCTTTAATAAGATTTCACTCTGTTTCTGGCAAATCACTTGTGCTAATAATTTCTGGCTCAGGTTCTCTCTATAGCCTCATATAAATGAAGACTTGTTGCTTTGCTAACAGCTCATTTGCTGGACTGTAATTTTGGTTCAAGAAGAATTAACATTTTGTAAAACAGATGGTGGATAATAATTCATCACTCCTTGAAAGTTTCAGTGCTGCTGCTGCTGGAATGAACGCCAGGTTCATCTGACAGGTGTTCCATTGCCACTAGCTATTGTTTGAGGTGATATAAACCTTTTCTCTCCTGCATGCCTTGATTCTTTTTTTTTTTTTTTTTTTTTTACAAAATTTGCAATACCCAAAAGGCTGTGTGAGTTGGGACAACATGTTCTTCTAGGGCAAGTCTTTCTGTGTGAATACAAAAAAATGTAATCCCTGGACTTGTTAATTTTTGCTAACTTTTTCATATATAGTCTTTGCCAAATCAAATCTAAAGCTTCAAAGTACACTTCTAAAAAAGACATTCTCACTCAGTAACTAAGAATAAGACTGAAATTGTTTTTTAAAAAAAGATCAACTAAACAGACTTTCACGCCTGGAAAGCTGTTGGCAAGTTGAAATCCTCAAAGGAGTTACACTGCATTACTTTAAGCAGACTCATAATATGTGGAAGTTTGACCTCAAAGCTACCCTTTGAGGATCAATTCTCTTGACCTTCTCCAGGTACTATGCACACAGCACATGGTGTAGACAAGAGCTGGACTAAGGGTTCTAACCCAGGGAACATGTGTAAAGAGGCAAATCCAGGAGGAGGGCTCCAGAATGATGCATCAACAGTGACAGGCTAGAAGGATTCAGCATTATCATGGAAAGAAGTAAGAGAATACGTACAATTTGGTTAGTTTTTATCCATGAAGAGTCCTTCCTATTATGATTTTGGAATTTGAATATGAAAATTAAGAAATGGATCTTACAGAGGTAAAAAACTAAGCTCTAAGAATACAAGCCATGCACTCTATGGGCATAAACAAGAACAGAATTTTTGGAGGGAAAAAAGGGGCATCTATGGCAAAAGGTCTCCAACCCCCTCCTTGAGGGGGGGATTCGGAGGTGTATTCTACATTGCTATCCAGGGGCCCCAGTGGGATTGGACCCAGTTGCCCACAGTGGTAAACTGATCAATAACTGGCCCTTTATTTGCTTCTTTCCTTCCCTATGCCATGTCCCCACTCCCATATCTGCGCTTCCTTGGGTGATCTCCAAAGAAAGTACTTGTACACACGCCCTTATCTCAGTGTCTGCTTCTGAAGAAACCCAACCTAAAACAATGTGTGTCCACATGAGTCCCTCTGAGCTATGAGATACCCTATTTCTGTATTTTCTTCAGTGGGAGGCAGTAATCAATAAGCAGCAGTATAATAGAAAATAAAAAAGAGCTGAAAATAGTCTGAAAATAGAAAATAGAAAAGAGCTCTAGTCCTCCTGACAAGGGGCTTAGTGTAGGTCCACCATGCTATTTATTCGTTTTCTAGGGCTGCTATAACAATAGCCACAAACTTGTCTATTTGTTACAGACAACAGAAATTTATTCTCTCACAGTTCTGGAGGCTAGATGTCCAAAATAAAGGTGTTAGCAGAACCATGCTCCCTCCGAAGGCTCTAGGGAAGGAAACTTCTTGCCTCTTCCTAGCTTCTGGTGGTTATCTGCAATCCTTGGTGTTCCTGGTTAGCAGCTGTATCACTCCAGTCTCTGCCTCCACCTTCATATGGTGTTCTTCTTCATGTATCTCTGTGTATCTTCACATGGCCTTCTTATAAGGACACCAGTAGTAAATTTAGCTACCTCCCCCCAATCTAGCATAACTTCATCTTAACTTGATTATATCTGCAAAGACTCTATTTCGGAATAAGATCACATTCACAGGTACCATCAGGATGGACTTGAACATATTTGGGGAAGGACACAATTCAACCCACAACATGCTATATCCACCAGCTTGACAGAAAAATCAAGGCAAATAGCCCTCCTTCCCTGCTTACTCATGCATAGCAAATATGATGATGATGATAATGATGGTGATGATGAGAATTTTAAAAATCTACTCCAGCCAGGAATAAAGCCCTCAGCACAGTTAGGATATACAGAAAACCCATAGCCAATGCTTGATTTTTTCTAGGTTAGTTATATAGTCCCTAGAATTTTTGCTCTGAGAACTCAGTGACTGCCTTGGATCTCTATTGCAATCTCTCCTGAGAATAGTAAGCATTATTTTGCCAAGATAGTGCCTTCCCTAGATGAAGTGAGAGCCAAAAGCACCAGCTTATCAACTCCTCCGTCCCTGACCTTAGCTGAATCTTGCTTTTGTCGCTCTGTGAAGCATAAACAGCCAAGAAGACAGCAGCCATGTATTTTCACCATTGGTGTTTTGCATCTGAGTGTGTCCCTTGTTAAAGGTCATCCTGCTGTGGTCTCTACACACACACCTGGTTTCCAAGTTAAATACTCCCAGGTTCTTGAGTAATTCACAAACACGTCATGCTATTTGAGCCATATAAATGTATCTTCAGCTTCTTTGATGCAATTTCTCTTTTGATTACTAATAAGAAGGCATTGCCAAAAAAAAAAAAAAGGGAAGGTTATTGAACAACCAGAGCAAAACATCCATCACTAATTATCTGAAAGCCCAAAGATCCAGCATCCTGATTAGCACAGGCCTGGAAAAAGCACAGAGTAAAACAGGACATTTATTCTTCAATTAAAGGGCAAAATGATTACTGCCTCCTAGATGTCCTGGGGAGCAACACTTCAACTTAATCACTCCTTGAACAGAAAAGTAATTTAAAAGACAAAGAAGTGCCCACTTAGGGTTATGAACATGGCATCAAAATGCTCTACTGAAGAAGGCATGCCTGACCTTTTTCAGCTTTTATCTCTTCATCAAATTGGTCTCTTGCGGAGATAAAAACAAAAAGAGCAGCTTACAAAATTATATATGCGGTAGTATCTCAACTATTTGAAAATGTACACAGAGGAAAAAAAGATAGAAGAAAACACAACAAATTACTAACTATAGTACTCTTTGAGTGTTTTACTTTCTTTTCAATACATTTGCATTTTCCAAGTTTTCTACAATGAGCATATATTGTTAGTAATTTATCATTAATGATTTAATAAGTATTGAATGTTTATAATGTACATGACACTATGTTAAGAAAAAATTTCACATATTATCTCATTTAATTCTGACCAAAAAGGGGGAAAAAAGAACTTATATAGGAAGTATTATTCCCATTAGATAACTTGCCTAAGATCACTTAGCTGGTATATATGGTAGTCAGGATTCAAACCCAAGTCTACATAATTTCATTGTATTACAATTTCATAATACAATACATAAATTGTAATACAATTTCATTGTATTATTTTCATATGTGAAACTATGTCTCCCATATCTGAAGAGACATATAACAGAGGCAAGGGGAGCTATTCTAAAAATAGTATCTGAGATGGTAAAAATAATGGGATGAACTTGTGTGAAACAAGCTTCCTAAAATGCAAATAAAAATAATCAATACATCCAGAGAGGATAAAAATCTGTGACAAAATATTTTATCTCAGATTTATACAACATCAGTTACCAGTTTCATTATGAAAATGCATATTACCAGCCATAGCACCTTATACTGTGCCTGGAAACCAGAGGTCATAACAGGTAGATTCTGCAACTCTTTGAGGAGGACCAGCACAGCGACCCGAGTCTGGGTCTACTGCCACCACTTACAAAGTTTTATGACCTCAGTCAGTCCGCTTGTTCTTTGTGAGATTCCATGTTTTAATTTTTCATTCATCTGTCCATTAATTCAACAAATATTTCTTCTATGCTTAAGATGCCAGTCATTGTCCTAGGCCCTGGGGGTAAGTGTAGTGAATAAAAGAAGTGTGGTCTTAGTCCTCAGGGAACTCAGCATCTCACTTCCGAATAAAGATAATAATACTTACTTCAACAGGATTGTTGCAAGGACTGCATGAAAGAACGTAAAGTGCCTGCTTCAGCGCTTGACACTTGGAAGGCACGCAATACATTTACCACGGCTATACTCTCAGTTTTTCCAGCTATAAAATGGAATTTATCTTATCCCACTTGGCTGGGGGTGAGAGTGTCGATCTCTATAATCCTTCAATAATGCATCTGCCCTGATCCAGAAAACACCATGGTTTTTAAAAGATGGTTCAGAGAACAGGGGATCAAAGGACAAGATGAGAACTTAGATATTTTAGTTGAAGTTTGTGATAGATTAAATTCCACTTACTTTTCAAAATTTTTTGCTTTGGCTATCAAAATTCACAATACCATATTTAATATCCCCAAGATAAAAACTGATAATTCACCAGGAAAACTCTGAGAATATTTACATAGGCAAATTCTTATGATCTTAGCTTTCACGATTTAAGAAGTTAAAGGAAAAGTTTGTAAGAACTACGTTAAGCAAGTTCATGCACATTCTATATTTTATGAACACAATATGGGAGTCTGCACCAAGGGATTTACATAGATCTTCTCTAATACTCCAAACACTCCTTCTAATAAAGTTAGACATCCTCCTCCATCAGAAACTGAAGCTGGGAGATGTTAAACAGCTTACCAAGTCATACTAGGAAGTGTCAGGGCCTGAATGTGAACCCCAATTATCTGACTTCACAACTTAACCTTTTTTGGTAACACCACACTTGTGCTCTAGTAACGGGGAATTTTACTTCCCAAAGCAGCTCGTTTCTTCTTTTAAAAGCTCTTACCATTCACAGTTCCTCCTAACATTGAGCTGAAATCTATCCTCTTCTAGGTAGTCACCATTGGCTCTAGTTTCATGCTTCAGTTACGTTAGTTAATCTAATCCCTGTTCTGTATGAGAGCTCTTCAGATATTTGGAAACACCTTCCATTTCTCCCCTTCTCCCTCTCCACCAAGTTTTCCTTTCTGCAATATGAAATAATCCTATTTTTATACTGCTTTAAAATTACATTGTTTTAAGTCCCTACCCTCTTCCTGCCTCAGTTCCAATAATCATAGTCTCATTTGCTTACATCACTTTTAAGAAAACTAAATACAACGCCGTTGTTGTGGTCTGAAGAGTACAGAGTTGAATTTCATTATCGCCATCCTTGTCCTAGATGTTATACTTCTATTTATGTAGCTTGATAGCAAATTAGCTGTTTTATTCCAGCTACTTCATGCTGCTGACCCACTTAGTACTTGCTGTAATTATAATAAGACCGATAGGTCTTTTTTTACATGCACAACTATGAATCTGTGTTTCCAACATCTTATACCTGTACCTTGTTTATATGATTTTTTTTCCAAGTTAAGCTACATCTCTTAGATTGGGAAGGCCGAAATGAAGGGCCAAGGCTTTTTTGATTCATTTCTGTCATTCAATGGATTCCCTCTCCTTCAGTTCCATTCCATTGTAAATGTCCTCCCAAGTCATTGAGTAAAAATATTGACCAAACAGGGAAGAAAACAGAGTGTGAAATTTCCATCTCTCACCCCATAGACTTCTTTCTGGGTTGACATCAGTTCACACATTCCCAGCTTGTAGGCAGTGTCAATTTAACCATTTGGGAATTCACCTGCTGGTTCTAGTCTCCAGCCCACATGCTCCTCCATGGTTCCTCCTCAAGGAGTCTAGGAGAGACCATAACATGTGGTTTGCTGACATTGACATTCCTTGACTGCTGTGTGCCCTCACCCCCAGCATGGTAACCTGGTACTCCTGGCACCTGGCTGTCTTCTGATATAGGATATACAAAGTCCCTGATTTCTTTTTTGTTTCCTTTCTTTGCCCTGAAAGAATTGCTCTCACCAAATGCTCATCTTGGTGCTGCTAAAGTTGGAAACTTTTTTACTTTCCAGGCAGGACCAGCTTCATGGGCATACAACCTGTGTGCAGAACCCCACACTCACATGGGTTCTACACTCAGCTTAATGCTCTGCTCTCACCAGTTTGAAATGTTTAATAATTTTATTTATTCAATTTTTAATTTATCTAAATGTACATGACATTAAATAGTAAATTTAAAATATTACAACAAGGTGAGATGAAGACTACAGAAGAAAAGAAAATATATATACTTTCTATTTTAGTATCTTTAACAGCAATATTTTCCTGCTTTTTGAGCAAGGAGCCCCACATTTTCTTTCTGCACTGGGCCCCACAAATAATGTAGCTGGCCTTGATTCCGGGGTGACTCTTTAAAATATTTAACAACAAGTACAGCATGGGCCCCACCTAATTGGAACAGATGCCTAACCAATCAGAAATTGGTGCCCACTGGTACGTAGAACCACAGCATACCAGCTGAATGCTTTCAGCCACCTTGCTGCTTTCTGTTGCGTTGGCATAGTGACCTGTGAAGAATGTGACATATGCTGAACAACTTCAGGCCTGTGCCACCGTAAACCCTACTCACTCCCCCTGACTTAACCTATCTCCAGACTGCCACACTACCTCAAACCATCTTTGTTCATTCCTTGCTTGTTCTGGACTTGAAAAACATAAAAAATACATTATTTCCAAAGAAAGCTCAAAGTGCAAAGTTATGGAAATGATTAGCTGATTTACCATTTCCCACAGAGACTATTCCAATATCAGACCTATTACATTCTCATTTATTAACTTCATGCTTTGAAAGATTTCTGATTGAAGAACCTTGGTGCACCGGATGCTTTTCTAAAGGCAAAGGAAGCGGGTAATAACTATAAGTACCTCAGTTGTCTGACATAGTCCACAGAACTTCCCCTTCCAAAGGCAATAATTGCCATTGGTGTTCTTGCATACATAGATCTGGGGACTTTTACTTGAAAAGCAATCATAACAAGGAAATTCTCTGATTCTTTTTCTTTCTGAAGTGAGGGGAAACCAGTTCTTTCAGAGATCACCCCCAGCAGAAAGTTAAGTATAACATCAGTCTCCATGCCTGTTTCATCCTGCCAAACCCCCAGCTGTAATCGCCCCAAAGGTGGCAGCTTGTGAGTCCTCTCAAGGGAGTGCCCAAACCATCCTGAGATGGAGCTGGTTGGGTTCCAAAGAAAGAAGCACTAACCACCAGCATGATCAGTCCAAAGCATTTATTAGGGGATCTTACATATGGAGGGCTGCAGAAATCCTCACCACAGACTTCAAGAGAAAATGAGTGCTCTATCGAGGTATGTCTGCAGTGAGGGGCTCAGGGTATGGAGTTTGTATGAGGGTTTAAGGAATTTGGCTCAGGGCCAGGGCCAGTTTCTTCCAGTGTTTTGGGCAACAACCTAGATACCTTTATCAGTGCCTGGGAATGTTCAAGGACTCAGATTGGGTTCAAGCCTGCTGGGAAAAACCTGCAGCTGGCTGGGTCACAGAGTGGTCAAGGCACTCTGTGATTTTCCAGCAGGCAAGACATAGAAAGCCGAATGCAGGACTGGGGGACCCTAAAATCCACCTCCCTGGATAGCTGAATTCAGGCTCCTACAATCTGACACGCCCACCTCTTCTGCAGTGTTCCCTTAGCGGGCAGGAAAAGGTAGACGCCTACAAAGTCCTATTCCCTAACTTTATGGGACATAGCAAACAAAACCCACACCAACAGTAAATACAAGTGCAGGTGACAAGACCTGAAATCACAATTCCCAAAAGACTTACTAGCAGAGCTTTCCACAAAGGATCCCATCTCAAAAACCATGATTTTATTGTAGACCATCAAGAGTCATCTCCCATGTGGTCAATTAGCTGTAATTGCTTTTGTAAATGAGGGATGGACTGATTAATTTGGCTTCTTTGTCTGGGCTATAGACACAACATTCAGTTTTAAAAAGACACAGATTCCCCCTTGTGCAGCTGTCAGCGTGTCTAGCGACATTCAGTTCTGTAGAACCACTTTTCCCATTGCAGCTGTTTCCATGTTCAAGGCCTCCAGGCCATGCCAATTGCCATTCAAAGCCGTGGAGACAAATCTTTGAAGGGCTTCCACCCCCTGGGTGATACTAATACAGCCTCCCTGAGGCACAAATACAAGTCAGTAAGTAATCCCACCAAGAAAAAACAGACCTACTCCACCAACCCCTCCAGAGGGGCTCACTGAGGGGACAGGGATGGTGTCAGAGAGTCTGGAGTGCACCTTTTTTTTTTTTCTTTTTTCCCCTCTTTTCCCTCTTTTTTCCCTCCATGTCTCCAGCAGGCTGGACTTGGAGCTGCTGCTGCCCAGAGCTCCCCCAGTGGCAGACTGAGGCTGCGGGTCCCCGGCGCCTCTCGTCAAATCCCCCTTTCTTCCCTACCCGCCCCCCCCCCCCGCCAGGTGGGTAACTAACAGAGTGGCAGTGGCAGTGGGTGGTTTGCATGTCACTTTCCAGTTGTAATTCCTCCTCTAACTTGCACACCTTGCTTTTGGCCACCAGCTGAGCCTCTGTTGCCAGGAGGGCTGCCCACCACCAAGGCCAGTGTATCCCCGCAAATAAGCACAGGGCTTCCTTGCTGGCCCTTTACAATTTTAAATCCTCTATCAGTCTACTCAAGCCTGCTGGAGCTTTTGGAGCATCTTGGTATCAGGCAGCCTGCAAGTGTCAAGGAAGCGGGCTACAGAGCCCTACAGAAACCCTTGTGGCCTTCCTGGTCGGTTCCTCTTTTCCCAAAACCATTTGTTTGTAATCCTACTGACTACACCAAATGTTTTCTCCCGCCAAACCCATCCCTGGAATCATCCCAAAAGCGGCAGTAGGAGAGTTCCCACAGTGCCCCAAACCATCCTGAGATGGGGCTGGCTAGAATTCCAGAGAAAAAGCACTAAACGCCAGGATGATCAGTGAAAAGCATTTACTTACAGAGGGCTACAGAAATCTTCGCCACAGACACCTAGAGAAAAAGAGTGCTCTACAGGGTATGTCTGCAGCAAGGGGGTCAGGATATGGAGTTTGCATGAAGGTTTAAGGAATTTGGCTCAGGGCCCGGGCCAGTTTCTTTCAGTGTTTTGGGCAATAACCTAGATACCTTTATCAGTGCCTGGGAATGTTCAAGGACTCAGTTTGGGTTCAAGTCTGCTGGGAAAAACCTGCAGCTGGCTGGGTCACAGAGTGGTCAAGGCACTCTGTGATTTTCCATCAGGACACAGAAAGAAGGGGCAGTGGAGAGTAACTGAGGGACCATACAATGCCATTTTCTCACTCACCAATAAGTCCTTACTTACTAGCTGCCCCGCTTGACTTCCCATACTGGTCCTGCTCAGGTTTTAAATGACAACCACTAGAAAATCAGATTATTATCACTCTTTATGGATATCCTCATCTGTGACATTTCCTCAAAGTAATATCCCTCCCTCTTCCTAAAATATCCTTCCCTCTCTCTTCTATATCTCCCGCTTATCTTGAAGATTTTAGTTTAGTTTCCATTTCTCTGTGAAATTCCTCCTTTCCACTACAAAGTCTCCTGCATTACAATTTTTAAACTTTCCATTCTAAGGGCCGTATATCTAAATGTCTAAAAAAGATCTAATTTATCTGCTTCACATTTAGAAAGCCAGTGCAAGTGCAGTGAAGGCTGATTAGCAAATTCTAAGTCGTGCACATGTATGAACCATTAACATTGATTTAATGTGCCAGAAAGAACATTGGCTCTGGGTGCAAATCCTGCTTTTCCTACTTTCTAATACATGATCTTTCAAAATCCTTTCACCTTTACAAACATGTACGTTTATTTGTGAAATGATAGTAATACACACCTGGTAAGTGAGGAAATTCTCCTTTGATTAATTAGTACAATGCTTGGCACAGAATAAGCACTCACTAAGTAATAGCTATTAATATTAGCAAGAATTCTACCACTACTTGACTTATTTTTCATCATTTCAATTCAAGTTAGTCCTACAGATAGGTAGTGTCGTCCACCACCACCAATTTTGTGGAAGATAAAATATATATAGTTTTTGATACCTAGGAAGGCTATTGAAGAGAATAATATTTATTAGTAAAATAGAGAATATGTTGGTGGGAACTAAACTGAAAACACCTGCTCAGGAGATCAGAAGTGGCTGTGTGGGTGTGTTAAGCAGCGGCCAGTACATGCCAGGGTATCAAGAACGACCTCATGGTTTCATCTCTATAGCAAGAAAGACATAAAAAGTCTACGTTTCTTCTGAGGATCCTTTGAGGAATATCCTGACTGCCCCATTCGTGTTGGCCAGGCATTTTAAATCCCTACTGACTTGGAACAGATTAAAAGTTATAGGGCACAGATAAGATTCATGTGACAGCCTCATGCATCATTTTTCTCACCCCAATGACCTTAGTCCCCTGGATGCCATTTTTTGTAAAGTGCATCAACACTGGAGAATTTAATAAGTTGTCTTTATTTTGCTTATTTTTCCAAAATCCTGCTCTACAAACTTTTTAGGCCTTTCAGCTACGGAAATTATTTCTCAGGGATATATAAAAGTGTCAATGTTACCAGGCAGTCTGATGATGCATGGCATACTTCTTGCTAGAGTAAAGGCGATGGAGAAGGTAATGCTTTGAATCAAACACTGACAGGAGGCCAAAAATCATGGCATGTAATACATTTTCCAGTGGAATAGGTTACAAATGTTTAGAGAGTTGTGATGAGGCATGCATAAGATGCATATCACACATCAGGAGAGCCAAGCCAAAGGTGAGAACTTGAAGAAACTCAGAATTGTTCTCATGTTAGGTAAATTGGAATTTTGAACTAAAATACATGGCATGTATGTTTGGGGCACTAAGGGGCAAGAATAAGGGAACATGCTAGTCCTTCATTTGGCTAGTCCTATTTATCTTTCAGAGCTCAACTCAGCAATTACCTGCTTCAAGAACCTTTCTGTGATCCCCACCCAAACCATCAATACCACCCTCCACCACCCCACTACCTCACCACTGGTACCACCACCTCTGTCCCCTTCCCCACCACCCCACCACTATTGTTGCCTCTGCCACCCACAGCTACCACCACCACCACTACTACCACTGCAGCCCAATCTACTTAAGTAACCCTGTACATGCCTTTTTCAAGGCAATATCACATTATATTTAATTATCACTCGTTACTCTCTTGCTAGACTTATTTTTTAGAGTCAGGGATTCCTTTTGTTTATCTTGTTTCCCCAGTGCCTAATAAAGAGCATACTATAGAGTAGGAATTCAACAGATGTTTGCTGAATTAATGAACAAACCTAAAAATGGAATTACTTTTCAGAAATGTTTGCAATATGGAGTTGTCTTCTTTTTAACAAATTATAGCCAGATTCTCAACTTTATTAATTCTTTCCAGCCACTAAGGAACACTTAAGGAGCAATTTATTGAATGACACCCTAGTGACCAGAAAGAGGTAATGTGGCTAATTCTAAAAGTAATTTCCAGGCAGAGTTTACTTACAGGAAAAATATAGCTAAATACTTCCTAAGACTACAGGATAGGGAGCTGTAAATTAATTCAGTGCGCTGCATCTTTCCAGACTCTCTGAGAAATCGATATATGGTGGGTGTCACCTGTTAGAAGACAGTTCTGAAAATCTATTGTAAAGAAATCCAATTTCCCCATTACCTTTATTTATGAGTTAGATGGATTTTTATACATGGAATTTCTATACATGGAAATTCATGTTTGGTTCTAATATGGATTGTCAATTGCTCACAAATGATCCTTGAACAATAAGGGGAGAAAACTTGAAATTATTTTGTTCATTGTTAAATGTTGGTTGTTCCTTTCCTTTGTGAGACTTACACATACTTAAAAGATGTAGGGACAGAAAAAAAGGAAGGGTGAAGGCAGAGAGAGAGAGAGAGAGACAGGAAGAGAAATAGAAAAGAGTTTTAAAGTTTATATTTATATGCCAACATCATATTAGTCATTACTTCCAAAAACCAAAATAACTTTGGAATCTGTAACTTCTAGTAACATGAAACTCACTTGCTCTATCTGGTCTTAATTCTGCCACTAATGTGACACTAGAATGTAACTTTGACCTTCTGTTCTCTTTTCTATAAGTTTGGGGGCTGGTGTTGTTTACTCTAAGGTCCCTTCATGTTCTGTAATTTTATAAAATTCTACCAATCAGTACCAAGTCTTTCCTGTTTTTCATCTCTCTGACTCTTTCTCAGTTACAAAACCAAAGTCCATGTCAAGAAGAACAGCACTACAAATGACCACCTACCCAGGGATCTCAGTATTTATTTTTAAACTTACACAGTAAAAGAAAAGTTGCTTTATTCTGCTGCCCAAACTCAAAGAGAGTTATAGGCATAATAACTATGTTTGAATTTTAAGACCTTTATCAATTAAATTCCCTCAGTATTTAATATTGATCTTGTTCCAATAATTCAACACCTTACAACAAAAAGAAAATAAGACAGACAGAGTTACGTGGCTCTCCTGGCTGTTGTTGTCACCTGTTCCTTAAATCAGTATACTCCCAGAGAAGGGGTAAATACTGTACAGTCCAGGAATAACTCATCCATTTATATACCATCCAGCCTGCCAATCTTCCAACTCCCCCTCTGGCCTTCATCCCCACCCCAGAGCAATGAACATACAGGAAGAAGGTGAGGGGAAATAGGCCAAAGAGCAAAGCAAAGGCTGATTTTGCTTATCGGGTTAAGAATGAAGTACACTAGATCACTGTGGTTTTGTATTTTCTTTGTTTACTATGTTTTTACTTTTTCTAAGTAATATTATTAGTAAAACTTTTTTTTTTAAGTTCCAGCCTGTTTTAACTAACAGATCTTCTTGCCCTCACAAGAAGAACCAAGAGCAGCAGTATAACCCAGAACTCAGGAGCAGAACGTGTGACTCAGGCAGCCAAGCCAAACTTGCAGATCTGGGGGTGAAGCTGGGCCCTAAAATTGGACTGACCAGCCACATGTTCAGTTTCCTTCCCACTGGGGTGTTCCCTTCTATATTTGCTCCTTCAAAGTCGACTTGCTGCAATATATTAAGTAACTTGAAGCCCCTAAATGTGGAACTTTTTCATGCATTCAGTTCACCCCATTTAAAATTTTATTAATAGTGCATTATTAATGGTGAAGTGGGGTAGGTGGTCTTGAGTTGTCTCAACAGATTTTGGTTGGGGTTAAAACTGATCCACCCAGGGTAAAGTTTCCCAAGAAGAAAGATAGTCTCCCTGATTCTCAAGGTTCTTACTCATAGCTCTATGGTGAGTTGAAATCTCTCTGAGTCACTCTCCACTGGTGAGCATATGGCCAAAAACAACCTTTCAGAATCTAACACATTCTTATCATGTCCTTCTCTACCTCACAGCCTTGCCTGGGCTGACTCTAAGAATAGGCAAGGGGCTGCCTAGGAACACCACAGAGTAACTTGGAGAAGAGAGGGTTGTTTTCGGGTTTCATGCTTTCACATTTTTGACCTTTAGAAAATAAGTTTTAAGGAGAGGTTAAATAATTTGAAATATTTTTTCTTTGGAATATCAAAGAAAACTTCTGAAAGTTTCTGTGCAGGTTTTAGCTTTTGAGTATCTCAGGAATAAATTTCTGAATGAATTTAATATTAAACTTTGACTATCTGACACTTCATTAGTAAAACATACCATGTCCAGTTAAGCAATTTAAAAATTTTGCTGACAAAACACACACATATACACACCCCAAAATTGTTGCCATAACTGAGGAAGTCAGACATAGATATTTTTCTTCCAAAATCTAACTCTGCTTTATGAAATAAAAAATAAACACAGATATCAGACTTCAAGTCTTACACTCAAAGGATCTATCTTTTTCAGGTAGAAGATACTGGAAACTAAGTTGACTACATATATACAGAGAGAGGGACAATGTGTGTAAGAGAGAAACACACATATGGGTAAAAGAATCTGAAGGTATTATTATCTTCTTATAAATAGCTTAATTTTTACCAAAAATTAGTGTTCCTTGTAGCTCTATTTAATAATACATATTAACAAAATGAAGAAAATTATAATAAAAATTAACTACAAATCTCATGATCCACAGTAAATCATTATTTATGTTTTTAAAGGTACCCTTCCAGTCACTTAACCTCTGAGGATATATAAATAAATAAACAAACAAACAAATAAATAAATAAATAAAAACTTTCTGGTCTTCTTTCTAAAAATCATTTTGTTTTCAAAAATTACTTTATACCTTATTGTGTTTTCTATCATTTTTGACCTAACCATGTATCATGAATGTTGGTCTATATTATTAAATATCATCCCACATTATTATTGTAAATAACTACAAACATATTAATGTATGATTATATTATAATTTATTTAACTCACATAGTATCAATAGAAATTGGATTATTTTTAATTACTTGAAATTATTGAGACTTCTATTATATCTTGAGTTATTATTTTCTAAATGAAATATTCTAGAAGCCAAAATGTATTTCTAAATTATAACCCATAAATACCAAACCTTTCAACAGTAGACTTTCAAAGTGCTTTTTTCCAAATGTTCTTATCAATGTTGAATATTAACATAATTTGGAAATCTGATAGGTAAAAAATGATATCCAATTTTTATGTGTAGGAATACATATATGCGTATACATACATATCATACATTTCTTTGAAATATATATATTTTTGGATCATTAGTGAGGCTATATAGCTTTATATGTTTGTTTAATATTTCCATTTCTCTTTTTGAGAATTGCTTGTTCATTCCTTGCCCGATTATTGTCTTTTATTGATTTCTAAGTATAATTAAATATTTAAGACTTTAAGCCCTTGCCTATCAACTCTCCAGCTAATATTTTTTTCCTAGTTTATTATTTACCTTTCTCTTTTGTCCATGGAGTTTAGAAGTATGAAAGTTTTAAATGTTTAGGAGTTGAAATCTATTAAATTTGTTAGCCATTTTTATTTCTATATTCATAGTCATGCTTAGAAAGTCTTTCCATAGCCAGTATATTTATAAATATTCACTTACATTTTCTTTAAGATTTATATCATTTCCCTCAGTACATTTAAGTCTTTAATTTCTCAAGAAATTGTGTTGATGTATATTGCAAGTTATGAGAGCTAACTATTTTTCTTCCAAGTAGATAACTGGTTGTCCACTCAAAAAAATATTGAATAATTCATCCTATCACGATGGCTGTGAAATACAGCTTTTATTTTACTGAATTTTTCTATATATTTGTGTCTGTTGTCAGACTTTCTATTCCGTTTCATTGATCTCTTTAACAGTACCTGGACTTATATTATACTTTTTCATTTATTATTTGGCCTTTAATAATGAAGCACAACTTATACTGTGTTATATTAGATTTAGAATGAAGTAATCTCTACTTAATTTGCTTCCTTTTGATTTTCTTTTGAATCAGTAGGATTATCTATGAATATGATTTTTTATTTCTACATTGCTAAGATTTTATTGAATAACTTTTGAAATTTTTTCTAATTGTATAGGATTATAATCAGAGAATATAACTTCCAAGATGTCTGCTAAATCTCTACTTTTTAGAATTTTTAAATACTTTCTTTTTAGTTTAATACATGATTAATTTTTATAGTTGTTGCACAGATGAAAAAGTATTTTCTCTGAACTATGGATTCTGTTAATTATATTCTTTTTCTATATCCTTATTTCTGAAATGGATGTATTGAAGTCTTCTACTAAAATAGTGTTTGTGTTTTCATCTTCTACTTGAATTTCAAATAGTTTTTATGTATTTATTCGTCTCCTGTATTGCTTGGTGTATAAAAAGTTGTGGTAGCTATATCGTCTTCATAAATTGTGCCTTTTATCATATAATTTATCATTTTATAGGTTTAGTGCCTTTAACATTAAATTCTACCTTTTTGTTATTGACTCATTCATCTCCATTTTGTTTGTATTTGTCTGGTCCTTCTTTGTTTATTCTTTTATGTTCAACCACTCATTTTGCTTTAAGAATGTTTCTTGTAAGAATCATATGGCTAAATTTTGATTTTTAACACAATCTGATAGTCTCTCTTTTAATGAAGAATATAGTGCATTTATATTTAATAAAATGACTTATATATTTGATCTTATTCCTTCCAACTTTCCTTATGCTTATTACTAATTTCCATTCCAATTGCCTCCTTTCCCATTCTTTTTCTTTCCTAGTAAAATCAAATTGCTATTCATTCCACTTTTTCCCTTATTAATTTGGAATTTCTTCCTTATTTTCCTTTAGGGAATACCTTTCATGTGTCCGCACTCATAACCAGATGCATTTTTGTCTCTACTGATATTTGAAACAAGAAACCTACAAACATGTTTTATTTTCCCTCTCCTTCCTCCCCCCATCCCATTAAGATGATACTTCTAGAGCACTTCATGTGCTCTCCCCATGCCCATCAGACCTTTGGAATGCTTTTACTTTGCCCCCTCCAGCCCAATTCTTCCCTTTGCTAGGATAGTTTGCTACATTTTAGTACTTTTTGTTTCTAGACTATTAGCATTTATCTTGTGGTAGGTTCTTTCTATTTCAGGAATCCCAATTTGGCTCTTAACATATTTCCAGACAACCTATTATCTTCTATTTAATGGATAATTTAAACTGATTCTCCCTGTCTTCTCTTCTCTTCATTTTCCCTTATTTTAGTTTTTGATATGGTTCATTTCTTCTTTGATTAGAGCCTTTTAACAAGAGATTTTCTGAGAAGAAATATATAGCAAATAGCATAGTGTCCTTGCCAAACCTTGCTTCTTAATATGGGCTTGTCATGCCTGATTAAGTGAGATTTATTCTCAATATGACACTCCAGGTATGGACTCAGTTACAAAATCAATTTGTCCAGTGATATTGTGATAAAAAAGAGGACAGATTCCTACTGATCCTATGCAAATAGTTTTATTGCTGTTGGAGGAAGAGCATTCAGTAGAAGTATTTCTGAATTCTGAAGGGTCAATGAGAATCAGATATCATTAAAATATTTTCAGTTTAAAAAGCAAAGTTTGCTAAATTGAGAGTTAGTGACAGCTTAGGAAGAAAGAGAAAAAGTTTCCTCACATACCCATTAAAAATGGAACATAGAAAATAACACCAAAAATATTTCAATAAATAACCATAATTTAATTTCCCTTATCAGTTCATTTAGTTGTATGTAATTCATTCTTTTCCACTGGATCTTGGGCCAAACAGTCTGCCTTCTGCCTTTATCAAATATACCTGCCTTAGGACTGAATTCCTAACTCAGTCCATTGGTAAAATCTAAAAGTTGTCTAAGCAATGAGAGCTCTGAAGTATATATCCAACTGTCTATTTTTTGAAGTATGAACAGTTTAGAGTACTAGATAAAGTCCCTCCCATGAGGCTCTGAAATTGTCCTTTTTTAAAAAATACATTACATTCATCTGTAACTCATAAAAGAGCCTACAGACAAATATGGAGAAACAGATACTTGTTTAATAATGAAACAATGACTGTGATCAATTTATTACAGTAACCAATAGTATCAGAATGAAGGAAAATAATATTCTTTATTGGGATATAGTCCATAACTATTTCATAAGGGTTTGATCAATTTTTTCCCTGAGGATAAGACTGAGAGTACGGATAAATCTCAAAGGTCTTAACATAAAATGTGCAATTTCTGAAATATTTATGTTAATAACATTTTACCTATGCAAACTTAACAAGGAAAGATTGAACATGTCTTTTGATTTGACAATTCCTCCCATATAGTTCTTACAGTAGTGTCAAGGTAATTGTGAAATATGGAGCATACCAAACATTTATTTCTAGCATTCCTCTTTATAAGATGAAGTAATAAATCTTTGTGATTTTCGAGTGGCCCTTTGGTAACTCACAAAGGTCATTTAAGGTGTAAAAAACATACTTATTTTTCTCTAATTTTAGGGTCTGATTTTGGGAATGCAAAATCAAAAGAGTTATTGGAGGAAATTTGGTTACTTGATCAAAATAGCATCATGGATGCTGAGAAATATTACTTGGTTATCTGTTTAATCAAAGTGATAATAAATTATTTTTTAAAAAATCAAACAAGGTAACATAATTATAAGAAACTGTAGTTCTTTCACAAGTGAGGAAATTTTGTTCTTTATTTTTGCTTTTTCAAAAAATAATTAAAGACATTATAAAAGTAAACATAGAGAAGAGAAAATTATTCTGGTGAGATAACAAGTCTTTGCTGCCTGAAAATATGTCATAGAAGGTGCAGAATAACATTTTATATACCTTTATTAAAAGTTCTAAGATTAATTTATCATTTTAAAAGAGATAAGGTTAACTTCTAGTGTTTCATTAATATATTTGGCAGTAAAATATTCACAAGTCCCTTTTTGTTCCTTAAATTATCTGGTGAATAAATGCATTAAAACCAAACAAACTTGGCCAAAATTTTAATACATTTCATCGCTTCTTTTCAGTTCCAGTTATTATAATTCAAGGCAAATAAAATTTAGTTTCCTCAAACCCTCTATAACTTGCTATATATAGTCACATGTTGTCTTTCACTATTCTCTCTCATATTCTGGAACAAACTGACACTTTAATATAGGATAAAATCATTCTCCTTTTCCATTGAAAAACAAAAGCACATACGCAGTTGTATTTCCTCTCACTATGGCGCTTAGTATAGTTTCAAGCAGTCATATTAATTATAACTTTTAACTAAAACAATAACTTCTATTTCACAGAGCAAACTACTAACAGAAAATAGAAAGTTGACAAATGTATAATAATTAAGGATTTTTATCTGACAAAACTGAAATGAACACTAATAACAAAACTTTCTCCAGCTACACACATCGTTTTATGCCTTTATAAGGTGGCAAAAATAAAACATTCAACATGACTATCCCAAAGATATAGCCACTATACAATGTATCAAAATCAGATGCAAAAGTATATGAAGTTGAAATTATGTTTAGTAATCAATGTTTCAGTGTTGATACTACTTATAAATAATCTCAGTCTATTGATTATCCTTTCATTAACATAATTTGAAAATTCTAATATTTTAAGTTTGCCTAAGGATTTTGGAAATTATGTTCAAACTGACACACTACAAAATTACTTCTATAAAAATACTTGTCAGAATTATGAAGACAAATTGACATTTTTATAATCATAAGCATTATATAACTGTAATTTTAGTTTATTTGATCAGTAAGACAATGTAAGAAGTTTAGGACATTCATATATTAACTAATCTTATGAGAAGACATACCCAAATAATGTTCAAAAAACAAACAAAATATGTTGTATTATACTGAACACTAATAATTCAAAGAAAATTATTGAACCAGCCTAATTTATATGAAGATTCACCTTAATTATATGAGCCTAGAATCTCAAAATGTTTCTGAGATAGTAGTTTCTGTAAGAAGGATTTTTTTTCCTGCATTTAAAGTATTAAAAGATTAGTAGTTTCTTTATTTTTTAGTGAATTCTGGGAATATTTTATTTATTCCCAGAATAAACACTTGTTTATCCCTAAAAACCAATCAGAACAGATCCCCTTTAATTTAATAGGCATAGTATCTAATTTTTAATACCCTCCAGAAGTAAGAAAATATTTTCCATTCACACACAAGAGGTAAAGCCTTTCTGAATTACAAACACGTAACTTTTAGCCCAGTTGTACAACTTCAGCTGCAGGTCAACAGTAAACACAGAAACATAAAAACTCACCAGTCTAGACCTCAAGAGCTGTTGTTCTTCCCAGTGGTCACAAAATATTTTTCAATTGATTTGAGTTCACAAGTAGGGAAACAGAAAAAGATTAACAAATCAAATTCTGTCATCTCTCGCCCTTCAGAGACCAGATCTCCATCATCCATTTGACAGAGATCACCAATGGTCAGACCATAAAACAAAACTCCCGACATTGCTGCCACCAATGGGGAATGACTTTATTGACCATTCAGAAACCAGAAAAAGCAAAAGCACAAAATCAATATAGAGAGAGAAGGAAAAAAAAAATAGAGTAACAGAGCATCGGCAAAGTTAAACTTCTGTTGCTGCTTGATATTTACACCAAGGGGCAAGAAAAGACGTATTTGAGCATAAGCAGCCCACAGGTACACTTCTCCGACAACACAGTTTCTTCAAGAGAGCGCGCTTGGGTATTCTAGTGGCTCATCACCAAAACTTAAGAGAATCATTTTCAAAAAGATAAAACCATGATTCTCATGCAATATAAAATGAACACTTGTCAATAATTTTATCTCATTAAATAATGAAGAAACCAGTAAAATGTTAATAAAGTTTAAAGAGGATTTAAGAAGGTAGGTCTATATGGGTAATTTAATAAAGGAATGTTAAGATAAAATCGTTGGGTTAGACATAAAACTGTTTAATGTCTTAAGGGCCATGAGCTGTATCCATTGGGGTTATCTTTTTCACCAAACAAAAATTATTTTCATCTCTACCAGACAAAAATCTAGACATTAACCTCTGCCACCACAGACTTGTAAAATAGCTCAGTCAAAAGAAAGTCAAGCCCAGACCTGCATGGAAAAAGCACCCAACAATCTCTTCTACCTATTTCCAACTTTTGGATCAATTTTTTCTGGCAGAGCTCAAGAGTTTTTGCCACACCTAAATATGCCTGTTTTTATGCACCCTACTGAAACCTGGTGAGCCTTTCAGTATGCAGATTTAGACCTTTAGAGCTCTCTTCAAATCAGGGACATTTCCTGCTATTATTTCATTATTGACTTTCCTTCTTCAGTTCTTCCTTCTCCTTCTGGAATTCCTACAATGAATATAGCGAGTCTTATGGAGCCAATCTTATCTTTTTCCTAATGATTTCTGTCTCTTGATATTTTCCTACAAATTTCTATATTTCAGAAGTCAACTTCCTCTCCTTCAAATCAGCCACTGAATTCATTGGATGGAAAGTAATATTTAATTACAGAAAGTCTTATCTGTGCTATCCTTAAATCTCCTTAAACGCTCTGATTATTTTTTTTGCTTATCTTCTATCTCCTCCTGCAACTCTATTTTACCAAGTGTGTATTCTATTTGTACTGACTACTTGCCTTTCTGCTGCTGAGTCTTTTAGATTGGTTGTCATTTTGTTGTTTTTGGTGTTGTTGACTCTTTGGAGCTTGCACCTGACAGTCTCCCTGCCTCCTGACTAGAAAGACTCAGGCCTCTCGTGTTCAGCTGATTCTTGGCCTGTTGGGGGCTGGAAAATCTGGTATGTCATCCGTCTTCTCCCACTCTGGGCAAGGTGTGGTAGGCATAGACCTCTATAGGGCAAGCCCTTCCCAAGAGCCTCTGCCTTCATCCCAGGGGTCTTCAGTGCTGTTTGCCAAGGTCTTACCCAGCCAACAAAGAAGAAAGTCCCCACCACCTCTCCTCACCAGCATTCCCATGTAGCCCAAGACTATATTTGGATCAAGCTCCCCATCAGTTCCACCAACCTTACAGCACAGAAAAAGCAAATAGATTGGAGTTGGGAGTGGAGGCAAAGGAAATCAATGCCTTTCAGAATTCTCTGACAGGTATAACTTCAAATTCTTCCCCTTATATTCATGTTGCCCAAAGCCCACTGGAACTTCTGCTTCTGTTAGCCCACAATGTTGTGTGTAGCCATGGAGCAGGAGGAAGGGGGCCTGAGGTTGGAAGTTGTTCTTAAAATAAGTGGAATGCATGTGAAAATTAAGCAGTGTTTAACAAGGAAGCCTAAACTATGTCTTTATCTTCATTTAGCTTCAGATAAGCAAAGTGGTCATGTCTAGACTGCCTACATTACCAAATCTCAGGTTGGCTTAGGACTGAGTTAACCTCTCTACCAGTTGTTTATCATTTAATTAACTTGGTTATCTGGGTTCTTTATTTTTGTTGAATTTGTATACTTCAGAAGGTAGGATACTTAAAGAATGGGTCAAATCTAAGGCCATATTGAACCAGAATAGAGTTCTTGGTGAAGAGGGAAAAGTTAAAACTTTGGCTTCCACAGGATGGGGAGATTGCTTTGGATTTGTTCTCTTGGAGTTCTTCTGAATTGTTTGGGTCTTTTTTTCTTATGTTGCAGCTGCTATAATAAAATGGACCTGGGACTGCCTCCAGATGGAGAGGTATCCAACCTGGGAAGGCCCAGTCATTAGTGTCTTAGACCAGCCTTTCTCTAAGCCTTGCAGCGAACTATTTTCTTCTCTGGTTTTTGTACAGTCTTACTTGGGTTGTCTTTCCTCTTGTCACCTGCTGTGTGGTGAAATCTAGACAGTGTGCAGGCTTAGGGGACAGACACTAAAGAGGTGTATGTCTTGGCTGTTTGTAGTGGTTGTTGTGGTTGTTAGTGTGTTTGTTATCATTTGTCTCAACATTAAAATGCTCTACATTAAAAATATTTCAGGGACATATTGGTACAGCTCAACTCACAAAGAGACTAAATTTAAATTTGGAATTAAACCTCTGACTATTATAGTCTATCTTTACTTGAATCTTTTATGTATCACTTTTGCAATCCAGTGCAGAGTTAGGAAATTGATCACTAATGATACTCTACTTAAGATAACAGGCCTCGCTTTGTAAAGGTGGAGAATGATATATCATTTCAGATTACATTAAGCAACTCCAATGGCCCTAAAAAGGTTTTATGGCTTCATAAAGAAGAGACAAACTTGAAGCATTGTCAATATTATTAGAATCTTGAAATAGATTCACAGATTTTCCTGCCTTGTTCCTATTTGATGTCCATAATTATTCACAGATGAAATAAGAAAATAGACCTAGCTGAATATTTAAACAGTAGACTGATTCTGCTTTTTTCCTTTATGAACAGAAAACATTAATTGTTTTTACTTTGATTGATTTGCATCTTTAATGTCTTTTTCCAGTTTATAATATACAAAAACATAAAGAATATGTTCTTTGGTCTTATGGTCTTAACATAAGAATATGTTCTTGTGGTCTCAGTAACTAGAGATAACTTTTATTAGCATTTTGCTGAATTGACATTCAGTCTCATATATACATATGTCTAATGAGTTCAGTCTTATCTATACATTCATTTTATTCAGTGATTTAGACAATGTACAGCTAGTTTTTAATGGATATAATCAAGTTTTTCAACATCATATTTAAACTTAAATTTTTTCTAATTATAAAATCCAATAGTGGTATAAGTATTAGTTTAATATCCTTTCACTTCCCAATTCTTGCCAGTACAACCTGAGAATAAACACCTAAAATATCATTGAGCTGTTTTTCACTCTGTCTTCTCTTTCATTTTTCATATCATTTGTGTACCAATTTATAACAATTACTTGAGTTTCACGCTACACATATATCTGGCTTCAGTGTTCTCACTGTGGTTCATTTGGATCAATCTAAATTTTGTGCCCTTACAAGTAAACTGGGTTTTTTTCCCTCTTGCTTGAAAAGTTTAAATTGTTTTTACACTAGAAAATCACATTTTTACCAGCATATGCCTAAGGTGTCTCATTTTGCCTAGAACATTGTCCTCAATCTATAGTCTTGGGTATTTTTTTCAGATTTAGAAACTCTTCTTTACATGTATTGGATTATATACTTAATTATAATTTCTAGGCTATTCATTTAGTCTCATTCTCAAGGGTGTCAATTATTCCTAGCATCACATTTTATCCCCCAAATCTATCATTTTCTTTCTTATAATTTTTTTCTGACTTGTATAAAACATTCTACACTAACTGTCCCCAATGTGGATTTTGATTCTGTGATGGTGTTTTAATTTCTATGGCTTCTTTCCTTAACATTGGCAGGGTTTTTTTTAAATATCTTTATCAACTTCCCTTTCAAATACTCTTTCATAGATATCCTTTTTGTCTTTTGATAACTCAAAGCAGATATATTCTAATTTTTTTTCTTTTACCATGATGAACTTCCACACATATTTTTTAACAGTACTTTGTAGCAGTGGGCCCCCTTTTTTATGTTATATGGAGCTTTTTAAAGGATTCTGTTTCGTGTTTTTTCCCCTTGTTTATACATCTTTGAAAAAGGAGAAATTTTAACCAGGTCTGGTGATTGCCAAACAGGAGGGCAGTCTTCCTTTTGTTCCTATTCAGTGTCCCCGGCCCTGGCAGGCAGTGTTCCCCCTCAGGCCTTTGATCGAATAGGGATGAGCATAGCCCCTCTAGTTGTTTATCTGGAAGACTCTATGAGACATGCTCCCAGTGTAAGATCCTCTACTATAATCTGAATTAATTCCTGGACAATATGATCCTATACAGGTCTTTTTATGTGCACCCCAAGTCAGGCTCTCTCTCCCTCTCTCTCTTTCTGTGTGTGTGTGTGTATCTATGTAAGTATATAAGACCTATATCAGTCCCATTTGTCCCCTTACTTTGGTGTTTTGCTTTCTTCCTATTTAATGTCAACTTTTAAATTGAAATATAATATATACGGAGAAAAGTTTACAGTTCTTAAACATGCAGCTTGAGGAATTTTTGCCTAGTGTATATATCCTTGTACCCACCAACCAGATGAAAATTAAAACATTATCAGCACCCCAGGCATCTCCCTTGTGCCTCCTTCCAATCATTAAGCTTTTCTAAAGGCAAATACTACTCTGACTTATATCACCACAGACTAGTTTTACCTATTTGTGAACTTTATATAAATGGAATTATGTTTTATATATCCTTCTGTGTCTAGCTTCCTTTGTTCAAGATTATGTTTTTAAGATCCATCCATGTTGTAAGTAGCTTGAAAATGTTCACCCTCATTGCTCTACATTATTTCTTTCTATCAATATGCCACAATTTATTTACCCCTCCTCCTATTGTAACACATTTGGGTTGTTAACAGTTTAGAACCATGAACATGTCTTTTGGCGCGTATATGCTGAGTCATAAATTATGTGTAAATACAACTTTGACAGCTTCTGCCAAACAATTTTCTAAGTAGTACATGAAAGTTTCAGTTGCTCCAATCCTAACTTTTAGTATAGTCAACTTATTTTTAACTTATCCATTCTTGTAGGTGTATAGTGATATTTCACTGTTTCATGTGCTTATTGGCCATTTGAATATCTTCTTCTGTGAAGTGTCTGTTTAAGGACTTCTTCATTTTCATTTGGTTTGTCTGTCTTTTTCTCATTGATTTGTAGAAGTTCTTTATATATTATGGATATTGGTCCATCATCAGATACATGTATTGCAAAATTTCTCCCACTCTATGGCTTATTTTTCCATTCTCTTACTAGAGATTTTTTAAATTGTTTATATTGGAGTAATTTCAGACTTCAAAAAACTTACAAAAATAGCACAGAATTCCTGTATACTCTTTACCCAGCATCCCTTAATGTTAACATTAACATTTAAACAGTTCAATTATTGAATCCAGGAAATTAACATTGATATAATACTATTAAATAATCCACAGACCTTTATTAGAAGTTTACCAATTGTCCCAGTAATGTCATTTTCTGTCCTAGGATCCATTGCAGGAGCTGACATTGCATTTAGTTGTCATGGCTCCTCCAATCTATGACAGTTCCTCAGTCTGTCTTTATCTTTCATGACTTTGAAACTTTTGGGGTATGCTGCTACTTATTTTGTAGAATATCCTCAATCTGTTGTTTTCTAATGATTAGATTGAGAATATGCATTTTTGGCAATAATACCACAGAAATGATGCTGTGGCCTTCTCAATGCATCATATCAGGAGGCACATAATGTTGATATCACTGATGATGTTAACTTTGATCTCTTGGTTAAGGGGGCATCTCTCAGTCCATTTTGTGTTGCTATACCCGAGACTGCGTAATTTATAAATAAAAGAGGTTTATTTGGCTCATGATTCTGGTGGCTGGAAAGTCCAAGATTGGGCAGCTGCATCTGGCGAGGGCCTCATGTTGCTTTCACTCATGGCAGAAAGCAGAAAAGAGGGCAGGTGCATGCATAGAGATCACATGGCAAGAGAGGAAACAAAAGAGAAAAACCAAGGGAGCCAGGCTCTTTTTAACAACCTGTTCTCCAGTCCTGAGAGAGTGAGAACATAATCAGTCCCTCCAGGAGGGCATTAATCTATTCATTAGATATCTGCCCCCATGATCGAAACACCTCCCACTAGGCCCAACCTCCCAATACTGACTCGCTGGCAATTAAACTTCAACATGAGTTTCAGTGGGGACAAACCACATCCAAACCACAGCAGAGTACTTGCTATATTACCCCTCTACAAAGTCACTATTTCCCACTTTGTCATTACTAAGGTTCTCCTTAAGAGCTAATATGAAGCTATGCAAATACCCTGCTTTTCATCATACTTACATCCACTAATTTTAGCATGTATTCGTGATTCTTGTCTGCAACAATTGTTACCTCAGTGTTTGCCTAATAGTTATTTTCCATTTCCATCGTTCCTTTTATATTATCAATTAAATTTCTACAGTAATGAAGAGTGTCTCTTCTTTCCCATTTATTTACTTACATAAACACAGATTCATAGATTTTTATTTTATTCTATATGGGTGATAATCCATTACTATGATTATACATTTGTTGTTCAAAGCATCCCAGATTTGCTCCTTCGGGGATCCTTGTGACATGTTCTTATCTTTTCTTGAGCACGTCATTCACTTTTGGTGCCATAAGACGTTATAGGCTCTTTTTGCATTTTTCCTGCCCTGGACCTGGAACCAATGATTTCTCCAAAAAGTCCTTTTCCCTTTGTAATGGATAATGGTATTTAGAAACCAAGATCTGGGTCCTAGTTCATTGCTACTGGGGTATCATTAGTTCTAGGCCCTCATTAAAGACAAGGCTAGAAAATAGATATACCCACACATCTGTATTTATTTCTACATCTGTTCAACTGTGTGTATACATATATATTTAATATTATAAATTCATATTAATACCTCTGATATCTTAGTCTGCAATAACTTTAGCTTTCTGAGATATGCATGTGACACAGTCCTTTCTGTCTTCCAGCTGCAGGGAACACATTGCAAACTCCCTGTGTAGTCCCCTTGAAGCCACTTCTCTAGATGGATGGCAAACCCCTCACCCATCCCCAAACTGGGAGAGGAATTTATACCAATCTCACAGTCCAGTTCAGAGAAGAATCTTCACTAATCCCCTAGCAGACTCCTAAGGAGCCCGGGAGATACGGAACTCCTTCTTAGGTCCATTTCCTTTATAAATCTGCCCCTGAACAGGCTCCATTTCACACTCACGCTTTCCGTCTGGCATACTGGTGGTCAATCAAACACGGAACACAAAAAGCTCCAGGCTAATGGTTTATATCCATTCTATAGATTTTTTTCTAGGTTCTGACGGGAGACAAAGGAATATCTTTAGCTACATTAGAACACAACAATATGGGGAGGACTACAATGTGGGGAGGACTCTCCTGACTTCTGGTAGTTGGTTAAAAGGTACATAGCAAAAGGTAAGAGTGCTCACCTTTTCCTACTACTTCCTTGGTGATACACAGATCAAGGTTCTTGATCATCCACATGACAGTTAGAGACAATTTCCCCAGATGTTTTCAAATCAAAATATTATTTACATATTTTCCATGACACTATCTATGCCTCTGCAACTTCATATACTTTCATCAGTATCTTGACAGAAATGTTAGAAGATGAATCATAAGTCACTGGTTGATCCTCATACTGTCATCTGCTCTTTGACAAATTACACAAAAGCATACACTGGGGAAAAGAATCTCCATTCAATAAATGGTGCTGGGAAAACTGGATGGCCACATGTAGAAGACTGAAACTAGACCTACACCTCTCACCTCTCACAAAAATCAACTCACGATGGATAACAGACTTAAACCTAAGATGTGAATCCATAAGAGTTCTAGAAGAAAACGTTGGAAAAACTTTTATGGACATTGGCCTAAGCAAAAAATTTATGAAGAAGACCCCCAAAGCAATCACAGCAGCAACAAAAACAAATAAATGGGACCTGATCAAATTAAAAAGCTTCTGCACAGTCAAGGAAACTATCACTAGAGTGAACAGACAACCTACAGAATGGGAGAAAATATTTGCATGCTACACCTCTGATAAAGGGCTGGTAACCAGAATCTATACAGAACTTAGGAAAATCAACAAGAAAAAAATCAAACAACCCCATTAAAAAATGGGCAAAGGACATGAACAGAAATGTTTCAAAAGAAGACAGAATAATGGCCAGCAAACATATAAAACATTGCTCAACTTCTCTAATCATCAGGGAAATGCAAATCAAAACCACAATGAGATATCACTTAACTCCAGTGAGATTAGCTTATATCAAAAAGTCCCAAAACAACAAATGTTGGCGGGGATGCAGAGAGATAGGAACACTCATCCACTGCTGGTGGGACTGCAAATTAGTACAACCTCTATGGAAAGTAATATGGAGATACCTCAAAGAATTAAAAGTAGAACTACCATTTGATGCAGCAATCCCACTGCTGGGTACTTACCCAAAAGAAAAAAAGACATTCTATAATAAAGATATCTGCATGCAAATGTTTATAGCAGCACAATTCACAATTGCAAAGATGTGGAAACAACCCATGTGCCCATCAATACACGAGTGGATTAATAAAATGTGGCATATGTATACCATGGAGTATTACTCAGCAATAAAAAACAATGGTGAATTAACATATCTGGTATTATCCTGGATGGAGCTAGAGCCCATTCTTCGAAGTGAAGTATCACAAGAATGGAAAAACAAGCACCACTGGTACTCACCATCAAATTGGTACCTGACTGATCAATACCTATGTCACACATGGCAATAATATTCATCAGGGGGCAGGCAGGCAGGAGGGGGTGGAAGGGATGGGAAAACTCTCACTGAATGGGTACGGGGTGCACAGTTTGGGGGATGTCAATGACTGTAGCTATGCCATGGGCAGTGAATGGGCAATATATATAACCAAAGTGTTGTACCCCCATAATATTCTGAAATAAAAGGAAAAAAAAAAAAAGAAGTCATCATCACACATCAGAAATCTTTGTATGTATTTTAGATTTTTGAGGTTTTATGTTATTTTTTAGGAACATCTTTAAGATAAAGGAGCATAAAAATAAGATAAAAATAATGTCAAAGGTATGCATAATTAGTTAAACTTTAGTCTGACTTGGATAATTTCATCAAACAAAATGTATAGCGGCTCCTATTTCTACAAATGATTTCTTATAACTTTTAAAATTAAAATAGTAACACAGTTCACTCAATACTGCACCGGAAAATAGGTGACAGGTCTCAATGAGTATGAGTAATTGGTTCTGGAGCACTGGGGGCTGTCAGAATGCGTAGAATCTCTGCTTGCTGGGACAGCTTACCAACCTTTGGGCTGGACTTTTCTTAGGGTTGTAACTGAAATAGCCCCTTTCCACTCAAGCTATGGGTAAGGTGGCAAAGAAGCTTACCAGTAATGATCCCGAAGGCCAACAGTAATAGGAAAAACAAGTTTGATCTTTATATCTCTTTGATAGCCTGAGTTGCTAAAGGGTGAGCTCAAACTTCTGTCTCCTTAATTTTTACCTTGATAGACTTTTCATCCTCCCCTCTAAGCATTTTCTGTCTCTCATTATTTTTTACCACCAATATGGTGGATAAAGGAGAAATTTTCCTGAATTGAATACAGACAGAGGATATTGTATTTCTGACTGTATTCTTACTTATGCACAAGAGCATGGCTAAAAAGCAAGAAGCTCAAAATAGAGATGCTAAGGCACTGATGAGCTGTTTTCTTTCTCATGTCATCAATTATGATGACCAATAAATCAATTGTACTGATTGGCTTCCTAGAGCACTGTGGATGATGCATTTCTTCATACACTGATACACTGTCATTGATCATTACACTTTAAGTATCATAGTATGGCCAGTTTTCAGTACCCAGTAAATTAGCAATGCCTCAAAAGTCAGCTAGACTCCTATCTTCCTGTATCCATTTTTTAAATTATTAATTCATTCGCTTAAATGACATCACTAACATTTACTAACCTTTAAGCACTGTTCTAGGGTATGTAGTGACTATATCACAGTCCTCGCTTTCATGATAAAGTAGAAAAAAATATTATTTGAGCTAGTGTTTACTAACTGCTGCATAAGAAGCACAATAAAATGGCATAGGGATCCAGAAATAGGGATAAGTGATTTCATCTGAAAAGATTAAGGAAGGTTTCATAGAGAACTTAGTATCTGAGCCTGTCTGTAAAAGTGAGTGAGTTTTGAACAGATGAAATTGGGGGATGAAGGACGGACACTCCTAATAAATGGAATAACATGGAAAACTACATAAATATCCAAAGAATGACAAGTAGCACAATCTGATTAGTGTATGGGATACTTATAGACAGACAGCAGAAGATATAATTTTGGAAATGTAAGTTTGAAATAAGTCAGGGAAAACTCTGAATGCCAATCTAAAAGATTTGAATTTTCTTCTGCAATCTTTCCAACAAATAAAATAAACTTTGAAATTTTATTTACTTAAAAAATTCTGACTGAAGATTTCCCAATTGTTCTGTCTGAATTTCTGATCTACAAGAAAAAAAAAATGTTTTCGAAATCTACACATTAAGAGTCCACTTGCTGAAGGGTTCTTGGGCGCAGCTCCGGGCCATGGTCCTCAAATTTGGCTCAGAATGAACCTCCTTAAATTATTTTACAGAAAAACCATCTGCATATTTAATGTCCAACTATATCAATTGGATGATATTTAAAATAAATTGAAATTGGTCCAGTTTCATTGCTTCCATTATATGTTAGACAGCGACACCTAATGGTAATATGTTGTTTTACAGCCAAGTCTGTGAGTCTCAAAGAACACAGAAAAAAGCAATAAAGGGTGTTAAGAGAGTCCAACCAGCAGGAAGATTGCCCAAGATCACAGTAAGGACTGTGACAGACTTAGCTAAGGGTGGCAAAATGAGATAGCAGGGGATTGGGAAGGACCCAAACATTCCTGAAATAATCACTAAGTTCCAACACACACCAGTATCAGTGTTTGGGACTTTCCATGTCCGTGTTCCCTGCAGCTACCAGATAATGGCAAGCCTAAAGTATTTCCAACTAAGCGTAGTATCAGATGAAAAATGCACATGTGATACTTGGTTTTTCTGGGTACCTAAGTATTAATGCATGCACACCAACAAGACTAACCCCAAATGTCCAAATGTTTGTCTAATACCACACATAAACAAAGAAAATGTGTAAGAACTGTTTTATGTATATTCTTGGCATCTACCTGAAAAAGAGGTAATGTGGCAAAATGTCATAAAGTGCCTTCTTTCCCCGATGTTATTGTTCTGCCACCACCAGTTCAAAGGCCACTGTGGTATTCTACAGATGGTCATGGCTTCGTGCTGGAGGATCTTCTCTTCTGATTACATCCTGAGAATAGAATGGATGATGGTTCACGCTAGGATTAATCCTCCCAAGCACATGTGGGGGCCAAACTCATCCTATTAAAAAGGAAGAGAGTTTCTCTCACACTCACGTGATAACTACAATAACATTCAAAGCACACACTTTCTTGTCCACTGTCTAATATTGGCAAAACTAGAAAGAAAACGTTTGATTGTTTCAATGAACAAGGGACTTGGTTCTCCTTTATGCTGTGCATGTGTTTGGTATGGAAACCTGTCTTCACAGGTGACTGGGACTCCAGTCTTTAATCCAATGTATCCCGGATTTGAGGAGAAAAAATAAAAGTTAATGCAAAACACCAAGGTCATTTTAGGTTCTCGGTTTGTCAACAGAACAGCCTTCCATTCACATCTTCAAGCACTACAAAAAAAAAAAAAAGGAAAAAGAAAATAGTCATATTTGCTTATACGGTTCTAATTGGATACACTTCACTTCAGATTTTAGCTCAGCCTTATAATTTTAGCTCTTATTTATAGATCAGACCACATAGTAACTTTGAATTATATTTCTACTATGATACAAGTTTGTGGATATAATTCACTTTCCTAAATGACAATAATTTAACATCATGTATTGACTATCTGTTATGAGCCCATTATAGAACTGGCTGTAAGGATGAAGCCAACAGAAAACAAGCATTCTTTGTTTCCAACATCACGTGTATGTTTTTCCTCTACATTTGCATTCAAAGAAAATACTCTTATGCACATCAGGTTTACTCGAATCTCTTAGCTTGACTTATGCTAGATTTATGTTATATAGTGGCTAAAATATGCTTCCAAAATTTTCAGTACCTATTCTTGTCTGTTTTGTAACCTCCCAAGAACATACGGAAGCTGCGGGAAACATCAGAGGAAGAAAAGGATGTTCAAATATACAGGCACCATCAGTGGACGTGTGGCCTGAACACTGATGGGCAATGCAAACTGAGTTCCTGTTGGATCTAGAGGGATTCAGTGAAAGAGAGTCATCAGGCTTTTTGGGCCCCAACTGCCTTTTCCTGCCCCCAGAGAGAGGGAAGTAGTGAGGGTGAAAAAACCTGACGCTTCCCAAGGCAGCCCTGCCTGCTGATGGGCCTGCCAGGACAGGCTCCCTGGCGGGCTGGGAAGAGAACAGCAGGCAGGACAAGAGCTCCCAGGAAGCCGCCCCCCCCCCGCCCCCACCCCCACAGGGGCCCGCCCGGCTGGTGGGACACCTGCCTCCTTGGCAAGACACATCCTGAAGGGACTAATTCTCCTCCCGTCTCCCCGGTTTCCCCCACCTCTAGCAGAACAATGTTCCCAGTGAGAATCACAAAAAGATAGTGCTGCCTTTTTGTCCACCACTTTGTTAATCTCCTTTAGCATGAACCGCAAGCCCAATTTGAATTCTCCTCTAAAACCCCAGCTGTACAATATCTTTCATAAAATTAGATAATAAACAGCCACATGAGGTTCATACTACGTGACTATCACATATCTACAAGAACTTTTCAACCTTTCTTGGCCACTGGACACTGTATAAATTTCCTGTAAACAACAGATAATGTAATTTTTTTAACTCAATCTGAAGTTTTCTGTCTTTTGATTAATGAATTTAGCCCATTCACATTTTACACGGAAAGAGATATACACACCTTGCCCCTTTCATCAGCTCCCAGGTTTACTATTTTACTATTCCTTATTCTTCACTGTTGTTCCCTCATTTCTTTCTCCTGACGTTTGCTCAGTTGGTCACATTTTTTTTCATTCCCTTGTCTTCATCACCCCTCCACCTCCACCTCCACCTCACCTCCATTAATTAGGAAGTTAAGCTATGTTTGTGAATTTTGCTGATTAATTGAATCCATATTACTCTATTAATATGTCTAAATTAAAAGATAATCATGCCTGCCACCTGAATGTTTTGCTTCATCCCTTCCCTCCCTGCCATGCTCCCCTCCTGGCCTAAGGTTTTGCTTAACTAGGAATTGTCCTGAGAACTTTCTTTCACGATGGTTCAAGCTGGGAGCAGATCTCCACGTGAACCCGGCAGTCTACATCCCTTAGCCTGGGGACACAAGCCAGCCTGCTTTGGGCCTTCTCAGGCAGGTTGGTCCCAGGAAAGAATAGCAAAGAAACCTAGGACAGTGTTGTTCAAACTATCTGTGGGTGAATGATGACCATTTTTTAAAATTTTAAATCTTTTGCAGACAATTTTTTGTAAAATATGATATAAATGAATGACTAGAAAAAAATGAAATAAAAAGTAAAGACATACAAAATACAAGGCCAAATCTTTTGCTGTTATTATAGATTCAACGGACATAAAAGTAAATTTCAAAAAGTACAGTAAGAACAAACATAACATGGGGGGAAAAAATCACAAAACCATGTTACATTGTTCACTGAAAGTGTGTTTACAGGAGATTAATACAGAGAATCCTTATTACACTTGCTGCCTTTACTCATTCTGCAATCAAAACAAAAACTTATGAAAGAAATAGTGGTCTCCATGCTAAGTGCTCTATAGATACTTTGTACAAACAGCCTACACATCAAGATTTAAAGTTTTTAATTCTACAAAGGAACCTGTTTCTTGCTTATAAACTTATCTAAATCAGATTGAATTGGCAACAACACTACTCACAGGAGGTAATGGATATTGGAATCTTTTCTATGTTTTCTTTTAATAATACTGATAGTAGAGAAAGAAGACTTACAGAGGTATGTTGGTAGGATCAGAATAAGAGATTTTTAAAGGCATTTCAGCAAGTTCAGAATATTCATTCAACTTTTGTCCAAAATGGAGCAAGTGACACTACATTTGCAAAATTCAACTTCTTACTTCTCTTTTGTCCTTATCCAATAAAAGGATCTTTATCAGTAGGTAATCACAACAATTTGTCCTACAAAGTTATAGTTAAACTTAATTTAATGAAAATAGCAGATTTCAGATTTTACACATTTTTGGATTTGAGTTTACCAACTAATTTTAAGATATCACCCAGTATAATTTGGTTCCAATGTGCTTGCCTAGTTCCTCTCCTTCCTCTCCCTCTTCAACCAGACAAGTCCCCTGATCACATGTTTGGATGTCATGGCAATGTCAAAAATTCTAGAAGTTTCTAAATGCCTACTCTCAACTTCTGTACAAACTGACCAGTACTGGTCCACAGACCAGACTTTCAATAGCATGTCCCAGAGGGCATTGCTAGAAGCTGAAGGGAAACTGATTTTCCTCCTTTGAGGACTGGAGTATGGCTGAAAGGATCGTCACCAACTGGGGAGCTTTGGGAAAAGATCAGTTCCAGGGGCTCTCGCTTGTGTTTCCCCAGCCAGAAGCTTCTCACCAGTGAATCCATCTGTCTGCAGTGGCTTCCAGATACACATTCTAGAGCAGGACCATCCAATAGAACATTCTGTGGTGATGGAAATGATCTAGATCTGTGCAATTCAACTCAGTAGCCACCAGCCACAAATGGCCTCTGAGTACTTGAAATGTGGCTGGTGTAACTGAGGAACTGGAATTTTTATTTTATTTCAATTCATTCAGATTTAAATGGCCACATGTGGCCAGGGGCTACTGTATTGGGCAGTGCCTCCTAGAAGCTTTTGTCAGGCTGGACTACTGGGAGAGGAAGGCCCCCACTTGGGAAGCAGAGGCCAGGAACTTTGCCCACAGCTCCAGAGCACAGGAGGCTCCAGGTAGCAGACAGGAGAAGAGAACTGCCATCCCAAAGGGGTTCTGGTCAGCTCTCCAGGTATCTTTCACCTCTCTGCACACTGATGGCATCAGGAGCATTCAAATGTCTCATCTCCAGGACTCTGAAGGTCCCCACAGCACTAGCGAACCCTCTCAGGCCTCAGGGCACTTCTACCTGCTGCCCTGCTCAGATCGTGGGGAGCCAGCCCCCTTCCTCATGCAAACTTGGCTTCCTGAGAAGGCTCCTGGCCTTGGACTAGGACCATGGTGCTCAAACTTCAGGGGACAATGTGATCAATCTAGCAGTTCTTCAGGAACCAGAAATGCCAAGTGGACAGGGCAGCTCTTTTTCAAGAAGATCCACAGGCTTCTACTGGCTGGGCCCTAAAGAAGCCACAAAAAATTTTCATTTCACCAGAGGCTTTGAGGAGAGATGAGCCCTCCCCATTTCTGTCAATCACTCAGCTCTTCCCCAGCGCCACAGGGGACTCGCTGCCTCCGAGGCTCTTCCAAGTTTCCTCCAGCAGGTTCCTTTTAGCTGTTATAATGTTCCAGAAATGGAAGTGGGAAAGGAAGCTATCAAGCCTTCCATATTCCAAAAGTCACCTCCAGCAAATTCTCTGAGAAAGTGTTGCATCGTTGCCCTAAATACCCTCCAACCGAATGACTAAGGAGAACTGAATGCTAGACCATTCCAACCTGGGTGCAGATGCCTGTTCACGCACAGATGGGTGGAACTATCTGAAACTGGGCTCATTTTACATTTCACTGAAGGCACTGTTCCCACCTCTCACTGCTGGACCTCAAGGGACCATACTCTGCCCTCTGTGGCAGCTCCTCCCCTGCCCTTCTCCCTTGGTCTATCTTTGTGGAATATGTTTTGTTTATTATTAACACTTTAGAGCTATGAGACTTATAGATCATTTGGTCGAAGCCCCTAATCCTGCAGGTAAGTAAAAAAAGTCACAAGAAGGACAAACAGAAGGTGTGCACATTATCACTCTCCCATCTTATACCCATGGCAGAAACCACGAATCAGTTAAAGTAATCTTTTCTACTGCACCTGGATGTGGACTTAAAATCCTTCTTGATACAAGGTTCCAGGCAGTCTTTTCACATTTAATCATAAACGTGAATGGCATCACACGTTAGGTCCATTTGCCAAACCAGTGTTAAATGATGCCAAAGTCATCTGTGGCACAATTTGGGCCTGAACCCACATCTCCTGTTTCTCAGGCCACTGACCTTTCTACTACGTCACAATGCTGTGCTTATGTTCAAATGTCACACTTGACATTTTCTGCAAATATTCCATTTGGGGTTAAGTTTTCCAAAAAAAATCTAATCGAGTTGTTGTCTTTTAACTTTTTCTTTTGAATAAGTAATGCATTTACATGGTTTAAACTCGAAGCAATATAAAGGTACATTCTAAGAAGTCATGCTCCTACCCATCCCTATCCACTGCATTCCTCCCGTTTTATTAGTTTTTTGTTTATCCTTCCAAGGTTTCTTTGTGCAAATACATGCAAATCAAATATATATTCTTGTTTTCTATACTGGTTGTACACAAAATAGCACATTATATTCAATTTTAGCATATTGCTTTTTTTTTTAACTTGACAATATAACCTAGAAATGGATCTTCCTTATTTTTTAGCAGGTACATAATCATGTTACCTTTGACATTTAGGTCATTCAAATAAGATCCAATCTGCAAGACACACTTTCTAAGACTTATTTTTGTCCTCTCTGAGATTTGATGCCACTATTTGGGCAGTTAACACCTAAGTGGCCCTTTTTGCATAAGTTAATTATCCATGATCATCCTCAAAATGCAGGTGAGGTTTTCTTCTATTAGCCAGCACATATGTCCAACAATTTATTAAACTTTATTAAAACCACTACATACAATATTTCTTTTGATGAACATTTTTAACAACAAAAAAAGGAAGCACACTTAATGTGTCATAATGTCATTGACAAGAGTTAGGTGTTTTGGAGTTGCCAAGTATAAACCTGGAGGCTTCAGAATTAATTTTAAGGACCGAGCCCTGGCTTTTGGCAGATACACGTCTGCTTTTAAAACTGATATCAGTTTCACTCATAGAAAGCCAAAGGCTGCTTTGGCTCTTAGAGCCTTGATAGAGCACCTTTGAATCTGCGGCTGCCCCAGAATTGACCCATTGGACTGGGCTCAGATTAAACAGACCCTAAAGTGTTAGCCCAAACTCTTCTGTCAATTGCCTTGAGTGAGCTTACCTGATCTGTGGAAGGAAAGTGTGAAGTCTTTGATCTGTGCAGCATCCTTGTAACCTCTGATCTTTATTACCTTCTATATAAGTACAAATCACTTTTGTATTCTGCAGTTCTTTTCAATTCCCTTGATAATAAAGAATGACCTGTTAAAAGATAATCTTAAGCATGTTAAAATTTTAGCAAGTTTATCTGAGCATTCATGAATACAGTAGCCCCAGACCACAAACAATTCAGGGCTCCACCAAGAGGATGTGAAGTGAAAACTTTTATAAGGTATTTGTGGAAGCAAGACAAAGAGAATATTTGATTAATTTAAGTGGAAAGTCTCTAGTTAGGGGTTAGTGGCAATTTCTGTTTGGTTAAACTTAAGTTTTATTTTACTGTTTAGATTGAGTTGGGTTTTGGTTTGCTTACAAAGGAACCCAAGTCACTAGAACCATCTCAGCCTAATGGTCTCTCAAATAATTATTGTAAGAGACTCCCTCCCTAAGAAGCCAGCATCCCTATGGGAAAATAAATACTGGGGACACTATACAATGCAAAGAAACAGACTTAAGGACATAGATCCTCATTTGCCTCACAATACTTCTTTGGATGACCAATTTCATTGAACAAAAGCTAAGAATGGATGGAGAAAAAGAATAACAAAACCTTGTAGCTTGGACTGTTAATACCAGAGAAGTGTTGACACCACATGGAGATTATTTTTGCCTCTTTCCTACTACTGCTCCCCGAGACAATCTGGTACCCCTGCAAGTGTAGCACACCAGGCAATATTGCTGCGTTTGCACCTTGCAGAGCCCCGGGACAGGGCAGGAGCCTGTGTGTCAGTCTAAACTCCAGACAGGAACATTAGCGTTAACAACACAAATTGGTCATTTATTTCTTCCTTACAGCTAAGCACTTAATGATCCAAATCTTGGCAACTGAGATGAGTAATAATCCACCGCTGGATGACCCACCTCTACCGAAGTTGCTATTGTTTTTACATTACCCCAAGTGTTATCATTAGGTTGTGAGCAAAACCAATTTTCTTAATCATCCACCATCTCCCCAACCCTTTTTCACTGAATTACCATGAACAGGCTGCACAAATTAGGCATCTGAGATTTAGTTGAATCAGTAACACCTCAAAGATCATTTATGGCTGCAGCAATAACACTCTAATTTCATCTAATTAGAGAGCAAGATTATTTCCCTAAATCCTCACTAATATTTCGAGTTGACAAACAATGAAGCAATCCTGATATGGAGAATAAATGAGTTTCATAAAGCCATTGGTTTTTTGCTCCCTCTTCAATAACCTGACCACTATGCCACTATGCCCCATGTGCAAGTTTAAGTGTCAAGAACAAGATATATAAGCATCTGTCACAACAGTCATTAGCCAACATACCCCCAAAGAAGTCCTCTTGAATCTTCAGAGCATTTTAACTCTGAGACAACCATCCACCAGGAACATTGCTACTGCTTTTATGCTTAAATTCTTAAACACTTAAGAACAGAGACAAATGTTGTTTGGTCCCTTTATCATGAGAGTATTTAAGTATTTACTAAAGCTAATGTTCCCAATAAATTACAGCACATTCCCCAAAGATACCATTTCTCAAAAAAGCTATGAAGCATTTAAAAAGAACAACCAATAGAATTTCATGGGGAAATGGCAGTCTGGCTAAGCCTGCCGTAGCTTGGTACAGCGCAACTTTTTTCATCTGAGACAACACTTGTAGATATGTCTGTTTTGAACATTCATGGTGATCTTAAAATAAATGTAAAATTATGGACACTGTTGGTGAATGTGTTACCTAGGAAAAAATATAGGAAATGCACAGGCAGAACAAGGGGTAAAGAATGGAACAAGAACTAAATGAAAACAGGGGAAATGAAGAGAAAGAAGAGAAAAGAAAAGAAATGTTAAAGGGCGAGAGAACCTTTTGCTGAGTTTAGCTTGACAAGTGGTATATGACCACTTACGTGCCCCATGAGGGGATTTGGTACGTCAGGATACGGATGATTGACTAGGTGTCCTGTTATTGTACCTGGCTTTGTCCCAAAGCTCTTAATGCACAGTGACTCTGGCAGCGTCACCCCCTGGGACAATTCATTCTATGCTTTGGCTTACTTGGCCACATTTTTCTGGAAGGAAAAGGGAGAGGTTGTATTGGGGAAGCAGTAAGAAAAGGGGTGTCCAGGGGAATATTGAGAAATTCTGGGTTTCCTCTCCCTCAGTAGAAATTCAAGTAGGATCCCTAAACGTTTGTTCTCAGCAAAATGAAACTTGTCACCCACTCCTGTCATGAGCAATGGAAGGATTACAATGGGCAGAATTTGAAAGTTGCTTTATGGAAACCTAAAAATGTCTAGTAATTTATTTTAAAGTTAATGACTCACTTTGAGATGTACAAACTTACATTTCCTAGAAATCTAAAAACACAGCTAAACCCCTTGGCTTTCTGAAAACCAGTTGTGCAGCTTATTAAGGCAAATGTCAGCTAAGCAGAGGGCCTGGCTGTTGTTTTTCCTCTCTCCATAAGTGCAAATAGCACCCCAGTGGGAGTTTGGAGACTTGTTTTACGCTCAACTAACAAAGGTGACAGCAATTAGGTAGGTAGTGGAGTTGGGATCCGAGCTCCATTGTGTCCCAGGATTGTTCCCTGACCTCTATACCACACTCCAGTCAATCATTTGTACTCTGATTAATTAACCAACGTGTGTTTTTCAACTTTCACAGATATCTGAGAAGTACAGAGATGCTAGAGGGCAAGTCCAGAGGCTGCAACTTCTGCTCGTCAGCTGCCTGCCTTGTGTGGAGCCACAGGAGCCCCTGACTTAGTGGAACTGAGGACCCTTTTAACAGATAATGTTTAGTAACCTGTTAACTACATGCCAAGCAGTGTTCTGATCACTGCTTATGAATCAACTTATTTATTACTCACAACTACTCTGAGAAGTAGTTACTTCCATTTTACAGATGAGACAACTGACACAGAGAGGTTAAGTGGCCCAAGGTCTCACCACAAGTGGGTAGGAAGGGGGGTGCCTGACTGTGAGCGGGGGCTCACAGCTGTGCCTTCTTCTACTACACCAAGCCACCCTTTGCCGGGCTTTTCCCTCTTCTTTTCTAAGCTTGCTGATATGTTTCTTTAAGGTCATGGCCCCCAAATGCTTGGTTTACAAAAATATATTTTATTTTATTTATTTATTTATTATTTATTTTAGAATATTACAGGGGTACAAATGTTTTGGTTACATGGATTGCTTTTGTACTGCTTGAGACAAAGTCATAACTGTGCCCATCACCCAGATAGTGTACATTGTACCCATTAGATATGATTTCACCCATCCCCTCCTGCCCCCTCCCACCTGCATGATTTCCGTTGAGTTTTACTTCCATCTGTGCACATGAGTGCTGATCAATTAGTTCCAATTTAATAGTGAGTACATGTGGTGTTTGTTTGTCCATTCTTGTAATACTTCACTTAGGAGAATGGTTTCCAGTTCCATCCAGATTGCTGCAAATAGTATTAATTCATTTTTTATGGCTGAGTAGTACTCCATGGTGTGTGTGTGTGTGTGTGTGTGTGTGTTGTATATATATATATATATATATATAAAATACCACATTTTATTAATCCACTCATGAATTGATGAGCACTTGGGTTGATTCCACATCTTTGCAATTGTGAATTGTGCTGCAATAAACATTCAAGTGCAAGTGTCTTTTTGATGAAATGCCTTTTTTTCCTTTAGGTAAATACCCAGTAGTGGGATTGCTAGGTCAAACGGTAGGTCTACTTTTAGTTCTTTGAGGAATCTCCATACTCTTTTCCATAGAGGTTGCACTAGTTTGCAGTCCCACCAACAGTGTATAAGTGTTCCTTTCTCTCCACATCCATGCCAGCATCTATTGTTTTGGGACTTTTTGATAAAAGCCATTCTCACTGGGGTTAGGTGATGTCTCATTGTGGTTTTAATCTGCATTTCTCTGATGATTAGTGACATTGAGTATTTTTTCATGTTTATGGCTGTTAGTCTATCTTCTTTTGAAAGCTTCTGTTCATGTTTTTTGCCCACTTTTTAATGGGGTTGTTTGATTTTTTCCTTGCTGATTTGCTTGAGTTCTTTGTAGATTCTGGTTATTAGCCCTTTACTGGATGTATAGCATGCAAATACTTTCTCCCATTCTGTAGGTTGTCTGTTTGCTCTGATGAATGTTTCCTTGGCTGTGCAGAAGCTTTTTAGTTTAATCAAGTCCCATTTATTTATTTTTGCTGTTGCTGTGACTGCCCTTGGGGTCTCCATCAAAAATTCTTTGCATAGGCCAATATCTAGGAGAGTTTTTCCAACATTTTCTTCTGGAATTCTTATGGTTTCATGTCTTAGATTTAAGTCTATTATACATCTTTAATTAATATTTGTGAGTGGTGAGAGATGTGGATCTTGTTTCAATCTTCTACATGTGGCTATCCAATTTTCGCAGCATTATTTATTGAATAGGGATTATTTTCCCCAATATACATTGCTATCTACTTTGTCAAAGATCTGATGGCTCTATGTGGATTTTTTTATAATTGGGTTCTCTGTTCTGTTCCATTGGTCTATGTATCTATTTTTGTGCCAGTAACATGCTGTTTGGGTTATTATAGCCTTGTAGCATAACTTAAAGTCTGGTAAAGTGATGCCTCCAGATTTTCTCCTTTTGCTTACAGTTGCTTTGGCTATTCAGGCTCTTTTCTGGTTCCAAACAAAGCATATAATTATTTTTTCTAGATCTGCAAAAAATGATGTTGGTATTTTGAAGGGGATTGCATTGAATCTGTAATTGACTTCAGGTAGTATGGACATTTTAAGAATGTTGATTCTACCAAATCATAAGCATGGTATGTTTTTCCATTTGTTTATATCATCGGCAATTTCCTTCTTCAGTGATTTGTACTTCTTTTTGTAGTGATCTTTCACCTCCTTGGTTAAATATATTCCTAGGTATTTTATTTTCTTTTACCTATTGTGAAAGATATTGAGTCTTTGATTTGATTCTCAGTTTGACTGTTTTTGGTGTATAGGAATGCTACTGATTTGTGTAACCCAAACCCAGCAGAAGAAAAGAAATAACTAAGGTCAGAGCAGAACTAAATGAAATCAAAAACAAAAAAAAATAATACAGAAGATTAATGAAATAAAAAGTTGGTTCTTTGAAAAGATAAACAAAATTTATAGACCTCTTGCTAGATTAACTAGAAATAGAAAAGAAATGACCCAAATAAGCTCAATCAGAAAAGAAAAAGGAGATATTACAACTGATACCACAGAAATACAAAATATCATCTGGGAATACTATAAAAATCTCTATGCACATAAACTCAAAAACATTGAGGAAATGGACAAATTCCTGGAAACACACAACCTCCCAAGGTTCAATCAGGAAGAAATAAAACTGTTGAATACACCAATTACAAGCAACAAAATTGAAGCAGCAATAAAAAAATCTTCCAACAAAAAAAAGTCCCAGACCAGATGGTTTCACAGCTGAATTTTATCAGACTTATAAAGAAGAATTAGTACCCATACTACAGACATTATTTCACAACATTGAGAAGGAAGGAATCCTCCCCAACTCATTCTACGAAGCCAGTATCACCTTGATATCAAAGCCAGGAAAGTACACAACAAAAAAAGAAAACTATAGACCAACATCCCTTATAAACATAGATGTGAAAAGCCTCAATAAAATTCTAGCAAACCGAATTCAGCAGCACATCAAAGAAATAATCCACCACAACCAAGTGGGCTTCATCCCAGGGATGAAAGGATGGTTCAACATACATAAATCCATAAATGTGATTCACCACATAAACAGAAGCAGAAACAAAGACCATATGATAATCTCAATAGATGCAGAAAACGCATTCGACAAAATTCAGCACCCTTTTATGATAAAAACTCTTAACAAAATAGGCACAGGTGGAACACATCTCAGAATTATGAAAGCCATAGATGACAAACCCACAGCCAACATCATACTGAATGGGGAAAAGCTGAAAGCATTTCCACTGGAACAAGACAAGGATGCCAACTGTCACCACTTTTATTCAACATAGTGCTGGAAGTCCTAGCCAGAGCAATCAGGCAAGAGAAGGAAATTATGGGTATCTGAATTGGGAAAGAGGAGGTCAAATTATCGCTCTTTGCTGGTGATATGATCTTATATCTAGAAAATCCCAAAGATTCCACCAAGAGACTCCCAGAATTAATAAATAAATTCAGCAAAGTCTCAGGTTAAAAAAATATATTTTAATGTGCTTTATCACTGTCATCTTCTATTTTTGTAATTTTTTCCAAAGGTTACTGTGCCTTTTCAGTATTTTATTTTGTTTTCTGTGTATTAGAAAAATTACCCAGGTGGTATATTATATTATCCCCCTGCTTCCTGCCACTGCCTGTGCAAGTGAACTTAACCTCAGAGACCCCAGGGTTGAGAGTCTGTGCATTTGGGTTCCTCTCTATGAATTTATTATATTGCATTGATGTATTACATGCATTTATTTAAATATACAAGCAAACACACACACCCTGTTAACATAAAGGGATCATACCCAAGACATATTTCTATAACTTGCTATTTTCAATAAACAATAGGTCTTGAAGCTCTTTCAAGGCCTATGCATGTAGATATAAATCTTCCTTCTAACAGATGCAAATAGTCAAATGCCACCTTATCTGAGGGTATCCCTGACTATCCTATGTAAAGTAGTGCCACACCCACCTTTGTCATTCTCATCACTTACTTTGCTTTATTTTATTCTCAGCTTTTATCAACCCAGAACATATTTGCTTTTTGTCTATCTCCTTCTACTAAAAGGTAAGCTTTATGAGAAGAGAAAATTTGGTTTTTTACTGTTATATTCCTGGCCCATAAAGCAGTGCTGGCACCTAGGAGGCGCTCAGGACATATTTTTTGTGAGAATACCCTTCAAAAAGACTATCAATTTACATAATCACAATGGTGTATATGTGCCTGTTGATCCACACTTTTGCTGACCCTGGTTATTGCAAGTCTTTTAAATTTTTTATTAATTCAGTAGATCATTTTCATCTACATTCCCTGAGAACCTCTTGAGTAAATTACCTGTTCAGATACTTTGCCCCTTTGGCAATTGAGTTTGTTTTCTTCTTGCCTGTCTGTAGGAGCTCTTTATACTTTCTGGGCACTGGTCCTTTGTATCTTATGTGCTGAAAATATTTAGTCCCATTCTGTCATTTGTGTGCTACTGGTTAGACATGGAAGCTTAGGCTGATCCTACATGAGCCTTGCCCCTTGGTGAAGACCAGAAGTTCTACAGATTTAGAGTCACCACAAACTCTCTTGTTCCAAATGAGCTGGGCCTTCCAGAGCTATTCTCTGAAGCTACCACTTACTGAACCCTGCTCTGAATAAAGAAGATTCCCAGGAGATTCCCAGGGCTGTGCTTCCCCAAAAGCCTTGCCAGAGAACACAGTGTGGAATTTGCTGTTGTCCTGCTTTTGTCAAAAGTCAAGATCAGACATTTAAGGAATATTGTTGGAGAACATGTTGCCCATCAGGCATTTGTATGTTCTACACATCCTAATTCTCTGAAAGCTGAATTCTTGGCCTCTGCTTTCTTGGAGTCACACTAGCTGACCTCCACTTATCCAACTTGCCAGTTAACAGATGTTCTCCTGGAAATGCACCGAGGAAAGCCCATGTCCAACTGAATGCTAGCAGCTAGCAAATCTGGGCATTTATGCCTCCCCAGTTATTTGCTTGCCAATAATCAATTGTGTTTTTCCTCAAATCTATGTATGCTAGTTAATTTTATTATAATTTTGGTTAACTATTATATAACTGCTCAGAATGCAAGTGAAAAGAGATTAGTTGTTTCATGAACATTTAGTTGATTGCTTTGGATACACTCAGTAAAGTAGGTACTAAAAATTGCTGTCATACTAGCTATATATTAGACAACTGTAAAAAAAGAAACTGGAAATTTCTAAAAATGTAAATGTTTAGAAACACACTTCATTCAGACTGAAAAGTAAAGAAAAGGCCCTGGCTCTACATCAAAAGATTGCTAAATGGCTGTACTTTAGTTACAATATGGTGAATATCATATGCAATTTTTTTTTATGATTCACTGCTTTGATAGACTTTTGTATTATAGAAAAGACCCTTGCCACTCCAGGTGTACTCTGAAGACCAGCAACAGCATCAGTGGGAGTGTTTTAGTTCCTTTTGTACTGCTATAACAGAATACCTGAGACTGGGTAATTTATAAAGAACAAAAATTTATGGGCTCCCAGCTCTGGAGGCTGGGAACTCTCAGGTCAAGGCTGTGACAGGTTTGGTGTCTGGTGAGGCCATTTGCTCCTTCCGAAAGGGAGCCTTGCATGCTCCACCCTCTGGAAGGGAGTTAGGCTGAATCTTAACATGGCAGGTGGCAGAAAGCAGAAGGACTGAGAAAGAAAAGAGAGTTGAACTTGCCCTTTTATAAGGGTATTAATCCCACCCACGTTGGCAGAGCCCTCATGGCCTAATAACTTCTTAAACACCTCATCTCTTAATACTGTTTCAGTGGCAATTAAATTTCAACATGAGTTTTGGAGGGGACAAATAATCAAACCAGCAGTGATCTTGTTAGAAATGCAGGATATGAGGCCCACCCCAGACCTACTGATTCAGGATCTGCATTTTAACGAAATCCCAGGTGACTGTATACAAATTGCACTTAGAAAATACCAATCTACAGAGTACTTTCTCTCTGATTTTATAAAGGCACATTAAAATAAATCTGTATGGTTAAAGAATTTTCTATATATTATTCAGCCCATGTTAGAGATTTCTTTTAAATTTGATGCTAGGAAAAGCATTGCTTCTCCTATAGAACTAAAGTTTTTCTTCATGGACAGTAATAATTATAATATCAATTTTATCTTCCTTTTTGCTTTGGCCACAAGGAAGCTCGTAAACAGTTTTTACTCAGCTATGTCATCTGTTCCTGCCTTTCTATGTTAATTTGTATTTCCCCTAGTCTGATAGTTTTCATTTACATGTTAATATTTCATTGTATATGTTTCTTGAAATAAATTTACTTTTGTTTCCCCTGACATCATTTATGGAGAAAATTAGGGAAATAGACTGATACTCCTCAGCCTGGCATTGAAGAATTATGTTCTATCTGATCTCCTCCTACCTTCCTTACTTCAGCCTCTGCTCCTCCCACATATGAACATCATATTCTTGCCCAACTACCAACCCTTTACCATTACCCAGATATCCTCTTTCTTTTCTTTGAACACCCTCTCTTGATCCTTCAAAGTTCAGTCCAAATTACACCTCCTGTTTTACAGTTTTCCCTGGTCATCCTGGAGCAAAGGTTCTTTCCTCTCTTAACTCCAAAAAGCACTCTGTTGAGATCCCTAAATACAAATTCACATTTAGCCTCATATTATATTCATTTGCATATGTGATTTGAAAGAGTAGTTTGGGGGAAGGGAGCATGTATTATGTGGGTCACCTGCACTGCCTACTGCCAGTTGATGCTATATTAATGAATGAATGAATGAATGTGTAGTAGAACGAATTAAGTACATATAATGAGAATTTTATTTGGTTTAAATTTTAAAAAAGACAACCAATGTAGTAAGTAAAATAATCTATTATTTTTACTTTTTCTGCTTCACTAGCCATTCAAAGGAACTCATAAGCCAGGATTTGGTTGAGTGGGCTAAAAAGTCTACTCAAAATATGTAAGGCACCAAGAATAGATGATGTGACCTTTAAGTGAAGCCAAGGAGGTGGTAGAATGTGGGGTAGGGTGGGTGAGATGTCTGTGTATAGAAGATATTTCCATTTTCTCCAGAACCACACTGCTCACCACAGGGCTTCTGGCACCATTTCTAAAGACTCGGAGGCCTTCAGCCAAGTGTTTTAGGGCCAAAGCTCCCCACAGACTCTCTCACAAGGATCTGTGAAGGGAACAAGGTAACATTGACTTTGGTGGCTAAGAGACAGTGCAACACAGCAGCAGACAGACATCCTGGCACACAGCCAGCTGAGGAAGCGGGACATCAGTGTGCAAGCCAAAACATCCCTCCGACCTTGAGCTGAAGGGATGAGCTCTGGCAGGCACATTAAAAAGCTCAGACTCTCTGAGGTGAAAGCGAATTCCACACACAATTGCAAGGGAGTGGCCCGCGCCACACTTAGCAGCCTGGCACACAGCACAAATGAACAAAGTCACCTTTCTTAATTAGGGGACATGCAAGACAATAAAATTCACCAATAATCTCACCTTTTACTGAGATACAGGCTGTTGGACAGAAATACAAAGCAAGCTACAAATGTAATTTTAAATTTTCTAGTAGAACATAAAAAGGTGAAAAGAAACAGGTAAAATTAATTTTTTTAGAGATAGGCTCTCGCTCTGTCACCCAGGAGGTTAGAGTGCAGTGGTGTCATCATAGCTCACTGCAACCTCTGACTCCTGGGCTCAAGCAATCCTCCTGCCTCAGCCCCCTGAGTAGCTGGAACTATAGGCATGTAATGAACTTATAAGTCATCTCTCCATCCCAACCACAAGCAAAGAGCTGAACAAACTGAAAAATCAACAACTCTTCTTAGATCCGTCAGAGAAGTGAAGTCACAGGGCAAACCACCACCCCAAAATTAGAGATAGGCAGATATAGAGAATTACAACTTACCAGAGCAGAAACCTTCACAGCAACCAATATTGGGGTAGGAAAACCTGAAATGTAATTGCTGGAGGCTTACTGTGGACAAGGTTGAGAGATTAAAAACTCCAGGGAGATCTAGTCATAGGAGGATTCTCATGCTTTTGTGAGTTTTACCTCCAGAAGCTCTACCAGATCCTTACAGTGAATGTCAAAGAAAAATCCCCTGTGGTTCTGGCAGGTGGGAGGATCGGGGGAGGAACCATTTGAAATATGCCAGAGCATTCTGTTCTTCCTAATAAGACCTGCCCCCAGGAAAAAACTATTTTACCAGAATCTAACCTGCTAGGGTTATAGCAGAGCCTAACCTGCCTGAGAAAAAGAAAATACCCCACTTCGGCTCCCTCTAGCCTGCCCCTTGGGGGAAAGGAAATGCTCAACTTCAGCCAACTCTAGTCATCTTGTTGCACCTAAGGCAGAGGGTGGTGGGGAAGGGGATGAGGAGACACTGAGAGTTGCTGGGAAAGTTCACAGTCCGGAGGCACAATCTTAGGACTATAGAATACTTCCCCTCCCCCTACACCTTACCATCACATTACCAAGGGCTTATTTGCTAGTTTCTTTCACATAGTACATCATGTCCAGCTTTCAACAAAAAGTTGAAAGGCACAACAAAGGTAAAAAACATAACTTGAAGAGAACTGAAGAAAAAATTTGAAAGAAGCCAAAAGAAAATAACCCCTATATATAGAGGAACAAAGATAAGAATTAATATTTATAGCTAACTGATCTTCAACAAAGCCTAAAAGAACTTACATTGGGGAAAAGACACCCTCTTCAAGAAATGGTGCTGGGAAAATTGGATGGCTACTTGTAGAATAATGAAACTGGATCCCTATCTCTCACCATATGCAAAAATTAATTCAAGATAGATTAAGGACTTAAATGTAAGACCTGGAACTAAAAAATACTAGAAGAAAACCTAGGGAAAACTCTCCTGAACATTGGTCTAGGCAAAGAATTTATGCCTAAGACCTCAAAAACACAGGCAACAAAAACAGAAATAGACACATGGGAATTAATTAAACTAAAAAGATTCTACACAGAAAAAGAAATAATTAACAGCATGAAGAGACAACCTGTTGAATGGGAGAAAATTTTGCAAACTATTTTTCTGGAATAGTTTTGAATAGCGTGGAATATCCTTAAATACAAGGAACTAAACAACTCAACGGGAAAAAAACCAAATCATCCCATTAAAAAGTGGGCAAAGGAAATGTATGGGCATTTCTCAAAAGAAGACATATGAATGGCCAACAGATATATGAAAAAATGTTCAACATCACTAACCATCAGAGAAATGCAAATCAAAACCACAATGAGATATCATACTACTCAAGTCAGAATGGCTATTATTGAAAAGACAAAACATAACAGATGTTGGTGAGCATACAGAGAAAAAGGAACTCTAATATACTGTTGGTGGGAATGTAAACTAATACAGCCACTATGGAAAACAGTATGGAGAATTCCCAAAGAAATAAAAATAGAATTACCATTAGACCCAGCAATCCCACTACTGGGTATCTACCCAAAGGAAAAGAAATCAATATATCAAAAGGATACCTGCACTCACATGTTTATTAAAGCACTATTCATAATAACAGAGATATGGAATCAACCTACATGTTTATCAACAAAGCAATGCATAAAGAAAATGTGGGGGGGGTGTATATATATACACATAATAAAAAACTATTTGGCCATTAAAAAAAGAATAAAATTCTGTCATTTGCAGCAACATAGATGGGCCTGGAGGTCATTACCTTAAGTGAAATAAACCAGGCATAAAAAGACAGATATTACATGTTATTACTTATATATTAAAGCTAAAAATTTGATCACATGGAGGTAGAGAGTGGAAAGATAGATAACAGAGACTGGGAAAAGTGATTGGGGGGGAGGAGAGAGGATGAAAAGAAGTGGGTTCAAACATATAGTTAATAGAAGAAATAAATCCAGTGTTTGATAGCAGAGTAACGTGACCATAGTTAAATAAAATGTACTGTGCTTGCGTGATGGACACCTCTAAATACCCTGACTTAGTCAGTACACGTTATATACATTATATTCATGTAATGAAACTTCACACGTACCCCAAGTATCTTTCACCAAAGAACATTTCACTTCATACCTGCACTCACATAAAATGATTTCATGATCAAGAAAGTGGCTAGTGTCAAATAGCTAAATAGAATAGTTGAAAGTGTTCAGACTTCTGGGGGCCCAGGTAACTACTGAATTTAGCACCTCACGTCCTATTGTCCTTTTCTCTCCTGCCATTGTTGCATGTAGTTGGGGTCTTGGGAATCCAGTCAACATTTTTTCTAAACTGAAAAGTATTATTGGAAAATATCTCAGAAGGGAAAACAAGTTTGGCATTTAGGAAGCAGGAAGTTTTTCTAGAAGCAGAGAGATGCTTTACATAGATGGTAATGGAAAAAAAGGAAAGAAAAGCAGATTGTCAAGAGACAATTTCCTGGCCTAGAGCAAAAGGAGAACAGAATCAATTTGGTATGTGGAAGTGGAGCTTTGGAGATATAAGAATCCACAATCTTCCAGAAAGATCCAAGGTCAAAATAATTACTAGAGAGCCTGGGAAAAACATGTTGTGAGACAAAGATGGAGTGCATGGGGGCAATTTCTCACTTTGCTGGAGGAAAGAGGGGATGGTTTTCAAGGGACAAGCAGAGCAGGAAGGTAAGACTATAAAACTAGAGGTAAGAAACCACAATGTCTTCCTGGAGGGCAAGATTAGCTTGAAACTGGATCTAAATCATTGCAATCCTTAGGGAGATCAGATGTGAACTTTGCCTAACTGCTGCCATACAGAGTGAGAAAGAAGGGCTTGGAGAATACTGGATACTAAGGGAACAGAATGATATTCTGTGTGGCAGAAAGTAAGGAGGAATCACACTTATGGAACAATGTAGGACAGGATTATTTTTAGGTTGATATTGTTAACTGGTAATTATCAAATCTCTTTTACATTCCCCCTTCCAACTTCCTACACTTCACCCTTTTCTTTTTTCATGATTGCTGTTGGTGACAATTCAAGAAAAACCAGCCCTTACTTCCAAAGAATGAGGAAATTCTACAGACCCAACATATTGAATGGTTAGATTAGAAGGTACTACTGATGGGGAAGAAAGATAGGGGAATTTGGGGAAAATTCCTTTCATTTAGCAAAATTCAAAATAGTGTTTCTATAACAACAATTATTTCCTACATGTTTGTTTATTTTCTTTGGGAAGTTGAATTGACAAGACATTCCACAATCTGGTTCCATCTCCCCATCCTGTATGAGTTTCCCACCTCTCCTAACACATGTCTTAAAATAACATAATAGCATCCTTTTATTAGGCACCAACTACATGACAGTGTCTGTGCTAGAGACAATGTGAATAATATCTCTACTACTCATAACTCTGTGATAAGGATATTAATTTTCTTCCTATATATAGGCAAAGAAACTGAGGCTCAGGGAAGTTGACCATGCAAATAAGGGAGCTGCAACTTGAATTAAGGTGCTCATGCTCTTTCCACTGGAACACACCAGTCTCCAAGTGAGTGTGTCTCCTTAGTGCCCCTCCACTCATCTTGCCTGGAGCCCTCCTGGGTTCACGCTGTTCTCCTACCCGGAAGGCCTCTCCAGCCTGCGCTTCTAGCAATTCACACCCGCCTGCTCATATTTCTGGACCCAGCTCAAATCCTGCTTCTCCCAAGAAACCACTCAGGTGGCTTTGGCCTATGTTCCCTCTCTGCTTTTAACTCTGGGAAGCAGTAAATCTCAGGCCGGGGCTCAAGCACAGGAAGTAGACCACCAGGTTTGATTGGTAGCTCAGTCACTTAGAGTCTGAGGATGGTGTTAACCTTCCATGTCTCCATTTCCTCTTCTGGAAAATGGAGAATTCAATTGCCCCCATCCCATAGGATTGTTGTTGTCAGGGTAAATGAGTTAACAGACATAGAGTGATTAGTGCAGAAGCTGGTACGTAGTAGGTGGTCAATAAATGTCAATACTATTCAGTTGTACCACAATGATCACTTCATCATACCCTGTCCTTTCCCTTAATCATTTACTCAGTATGTATATATCTAATTTCTCTGACTAGAATGTCAGCACTTCATGGGCAGGGCTGTACCATATTTACAGCTGTGCCCCAGAGTTACACAGTACCAGACACGTTGTATACATTTAACAAAGAAAAGATTTTTCACATTACAAAACTGGCCAATGCCTGATGAAGAATTTTTTCTTCTGTTTCTTCTTTAACACATTTTTTTTTTTTTTTTAGCAAAGTAACAGCCAGTGAAGACCTGTTAGTCTTTACATTTCTGAAAGTAAATATTGGTTACGTTTGGAGATGATTTTGTTTGGGGAAGCTCACCGGGATAGTTTTTAAGTTCCACACTTGGAAGTGCTCCTGGGGAGAGCTATGGTGCAGATGCTGCTCTGTGCTGTTTAGTGACTGAGCGGATATAATTTTCATAAATTATGTACCAAGAATGGGATGTGCAAAAATTTACATTTCTTTATTTTCCAAAACTGATGTTATTTTAGCTCTTGAGCTTTTACTTGCACTTAATTAAGTTTGCTCAGTCACTTCATTGTAAATGATCCTCTCTCCCAATTATTTTTCTCTCCTTCTTCACCAAGGTAAGTCAAAGTTTCTGAACCCAACCAGGGCAAGGACAGAGTGAGAAATAGGCCACAAATCCTGGACTTTCAATGAGCTTATGACTATGTCTCTCAGAGGTTAGTTTGTTATATGGGCCTTTGCAGAAAATAGACCATTTTAAACATACTCAGTATAGCCACTTTCTTTGTCCCTGGTTTTCTTTTTAACTTCACCCAGTTTTATTCATTCTGCAAACTCCATCCCCTGATAGTAAGCACCTTACTGTAAGGAAGTTACGGTTTCCAGCAAACACAAAGACCCCCAGCCTGCTTACTTTTGCCACTGTTCATACTAGCAACACATTTCTTTCATGTACACAGAAACACAATAAGAAGAGAAATAACAGGAGACACAAAAAGGCACAAAGAGAAGTCTCACAGGAAAATGCATCCAGAACATCTAAAGAAAATCAAATATTTTACTGTATTTATTATCTTTCCAAGAAGTGAAAGTGTGAGAGCCCTTAGATACCCACCCGCAGGGAAACGTTTCTAATTCACTAGAAATGCCCTACTGAGTCTGATGGCACCCAAACACTGGTCTCCTTTTTACAAATTCACCTGTTAAGTGCTGTTTGTTCCTCAGAATGTGGTTCTGTGTTCTTGCTCCAACATTCCCTGGTAAAAGAGGGTCTGGTTCAAGGAAAATCAGTGGATATAAAGGAAATGTGAAGAGAAATGACAGCTCCCTGGGAAGTAACACTTTTTTTCCTAGAACGTGACTTGAATATGCTTCAGCTGAGGGATAAATCATCCTCAAACTGCATCTGCTCTATTGACAGCCCAAAGAAAGTTCTAGAAGAGCCTGGACACTCATTGGTTGCTCAGAATTCTTGGAGTTATGACCTGTCATTGTATGATTTCACTTGTGAAGCCCCCAGTGAGTTATACAGCATGTGCTTATGTAGGCACAAATAAAAACGTATAAATCAGTATATAGTCAGCCAAGTCTGAGAATTTTATAGCATCCTTTGAAATATTGGTAGCAGACTAAAGTTGCAAAAGCAGATTCTTGGCTTCAACCCAAAGGAATAGGTAGTGGTGTGGTCAGAGTAGTGCTAAATGTGAGTTTGGAGAAACTTCTCTTAGGAACCACACACTCATTTGGTTTGCGTTCTGAGACTGGTCCTCCCAGGCTTCTTGGGAGATCTCTGGGGACCGTGTCTGCTGCACCCAGCCACAAGTTCAAGTGGCCAAGCAGTTTAGCCCATTGCAGCTGGGCTTGGCTGCCCATGGGGCTTATGACAAAGACAGATGTTAAGTACCACTACGTCAGTACTCATTATGTAAAAATAGTCATGTATATTATGAAAACTTAAGTAATGTATTTCACTAAATAATTTTTCAGTAATAACAAAATACAGAACCAAAGAAAACAAAACTTACAGAGTAAAATCTTTCTGACTTATAGTAAGTTTATTTTGACTCCTCTGTCTCACAGTCTCCGCATAATTGTTTCAAATGAAAATTGCATTTCTAATAATAGATTAATGTTATCTTTCTTCTACTCTACCATAAGCTGTAGAATCAGACATGCCTATTTTTCCACTCCCAGAGTTTCTAAACAGCCCACCTACTTCTTCTGGAATAGTATGAGTTCTTCCTCCTGAAGTAAAATATTTTTTGAGCAAAATCATACTTTTGAGATTGTTCTTGTCAAAGCAGAACTCTCTTTGAACTTCCCTTTCCAGTAATTCTATCCAGGCATGAACTGGTATCATTCTCTGCTTTAAGCCTAGAGAAAACTATCCTTAACTTTTACACACCAGAGGCCTATTTTCAAAGAATGAACATCATTTGATATGGGGTCAAAATATACTATGTAGAAAAAAACGTCAGACTACATCAAATCCATTTACTGAAGTTTTGGGGCAGGGGATTGACTGGGGCGTGGGGAAAGACCTCTTTCAGGGAGTAGGTAGAACATGGGTGACCACATTTATAGTCCTGTGCTGATGGGGAGTGTGGAAGGAGGAGAACCAGGTATCTTTTCTGACCTCACTCGGTACAGAGGGATATGGTCCATCCTACAATCTGAGCCTGAGCAGGTTAGCTCCTGGGTAGAGGTTACCACAATGAAGAGAAGGAAAGAATGAGGGAGGGATGAGGCATCCCAGGGGCTCAGAGCCTACACTCCACCCAAACATTGGTATCCCCGAACATGATACTATAGCCCAGAGATTTAGGGTTGGCTTCAACATTCATGGACAACAGCATGTTTGGTGAGAATGCAAAGGTTGTAGCACGCCATTCCCCTGTGTTTAACTCTCCAGTGGCTCCCATGGCTCTTACAATAAGATAAATCACCAAGCTCCAAGTGCTACTAAACCCTGCACCGTTTGGCCTCAACACCTCCACAGGCCCTCTCCAGTTTGTGCTCCAGCCACCCTGCCCTTCCTGGAACCCTCACTCAGCTCCTGCTCCGCTCAGGACCTTCTCCGCCTAAAATGCTCTTTTCCCCCTCACCCCTCACCACTCCAATATCCTATAAGTCTCCATTTAAATGTCACTTTTTCATGGAAGTCAACTCGAACTTCCATCACTTTCTCTTGATAAGATTGTTATTAAATCATAGTTGGTTTAATGTCTGACTTTCACATTAAACTAGAAGATCAGTGAAAGCAGGAACCACGTCTGCCCTGAATTCTGGGCCCCTAACACAGTGCCTGGCTTCAGGCGGGTGCTGAGTACACCTCTGCTGCCCAGTTGCCTGAGAATGAATGAAGTTGTTCAGGAGAACATGGGGACAGCTCAGGTAGTAACATGTTGTATTTCTACCATTCTTAAAGTCCCCAGACTGATGTCTCCCAAATACCCAGTGCAGTTATATATATTTTATAAATTATAAACAAAATAGACCTTTTAAAAACTTATAGAATAATTTTAGTCTATCTTCAAAGCCAAAATACAATATTCCCACTGATTGTGTGAGGCAGAAAAGACGCAAAAGGATTGAAATATTGTAGCACAATTCATGTGTTCAGACTTCCTGCCATCTCAGCCTTTTAATTTAGTGGATTTTTGAAATTTAGAATTCCGTATATGCTACTTCCTGCTCTATGTTATCATAGGTAGCCATCCTGACAGGAATGAAGCAGAAAAAACATCTGGGCCAGAATTCATCATTACCAGGTGACAGGACTGGAAGAGACAGATATTAGAGTGATCAGAGATGATTACTGAGTAGTAGATAAGATTGATCTCTATTCTTTCCTGAATGTAGTCTAGTTTGACCTAGAGCTGTGCTTCTCAAGCTTTAACATGCATATGAATTACTGGGATCTAGTTAAAATGCAGATTCTGTTCAATAAATACAGAGTGGGTCCCAAGGTTCTGCATTCCTAACAAGCTCCCAGGTATCAGATAGGACCTGTCGAGATGGATTGGCACAGGTCAGAGGGCACAGTCATGCCCTGAAGCATAGAATTTTCTTCACTGAGTAGTAGTGCGAAAAGTAACGCGTTTTAGTCGCAGGTGGGGCCAGCACAGGAAGGGTGAACAGCAAAGACCAGCCGTCGCCAGCAGAGGGCAGCAGAGGGCAGGGTAAGGTGCTCTACACTCCCACAGGCCAAACTCATCCCAAAGGCAGTTCCCAAAAAAACTCGAATCAGAGCGTGGGTAGGAGAACAGTGGAAAAGCAGGACACTGAGCGCATCAGCAGCTTGGAGGGAGAGGTTCACACGGACCAGAATAAACTCATGGAAGGGAGCACGATGTAGCAGGAGAAAGAGCACCGATGACAGAGTCAGGAGACCCAAGCAAGATCCAATTCAGACTTTGAAACTAGACAGTAGTGAACTTTGGGCCGCTGCTCACTCACCGTCAGCCTTGATTTCCTCGTCAATAAAACAGGAGGAAGTCAGAAGGGTGATCTCTAACGGACGTTTCCAACCTCACATTCTGTGAGTCAGTCGTTCGTGTTCAGACTCTGAGGACACTGGCACAGTCCATGCCGTATGGGTGGAGGGTGAGTCAACGGGAAGCCGGAGTCCGTGGAGAGACTGCTGAGGCCCGACGGGACACGCCCATGGGCAGGTGTTGGTTGGGTCCGGAAGTCAGGGCTCAATGCAGGCTTTCTGTTGTTTTGTTTGTTTGTTTTTTAAATTAGTATTTTTGTTATCAAATTTTATATGGAGATTGGTTAAAAAGTCAAACAGGACTAAAAGGCTTAAAAGCAAAAATAGTCCCTTGTCCCCCTTGTCTTCCTCATCCTTTTCCCCCAGAAATAGCGTCTTTGAACTCTTTTACTGTTTCTCCTCCATATTTGTCTCCATTATTCTGAATGATGTGTACAATACAATCCTATTACTTGACTCATTAGCTATTGACTTTTTTTATGGTGGATGAGGATATTAGTTCAATTATGCCACCTCTAACCCTTAATTATTCTCCAAATATAATTTATCTTGTTTTTTGGATTATATCTATATTCACTGTTCCCATATTATGACTATGTAAATATTGTTCATTAATAAACCCAGTAATATAGTATGATTATATTTAATTTCTTATACAACTTTTTTAAATCCTGGAATTAATAATTATCTTTTTTTTCATTTGCTTAGTTTACTTTGAACATATGACTAAATTTCCCACACCTTCTAACATGCTTCTATTAAAGACTTTTTCCACATAGAGGAATTTGTCAGATTATTCTTGGTTTCGTATTTCTTGCATTCAATCCTACGTTTCCTGGATGCTGTCCTTCCTCCTCCTGGTTTGTTTTCTCCTTTTAGTGGAGCATTTCCTCTAGAAAGATCCACCAACCCTTATGTCAATGCCTTGCCAGTCATCTTGGCACATTCTCTTGTAGATTCCTTAGGAAGAACTCACAGTATCAATACTTCATAAGTGTTGGCATGGTCATGAAAGTATGTCTGAACTCTTTATATTTGAAGGTAAGTTTGGCTGGATATAAACTCCTTAACTTACATTTTCTTCCCTTAAGTATCTTAATTATGTCATTCCATTGTTTTCTGGCTAACATATTGCTTGTGGATGGCTTGATGAAATTGGATTTCCCTTCCCTAACACATGAATTGTCCTTTAGCCTGGTTGCCCAAAGGACTTTTTTTCTCTGTCTCTTTCAAGTCCAATATGTTTACTAGAATATGTTTCAGTGATGGCTTTTTTTGGGTCAGTTTTCCCAAGTAGTTTCCATTTTAATGTGAGGCCTGACATCATCTTTTATTTCAGGAAAGTTTCCTCGAATTATCAATTTTAGTATTTCTAGTACTCCATTTATCTGGTTTTCTTCTTTGAGGATTCCTATAACAATGTATACACGATCTTCTTTGGTTATCCTTTTATCTATCATTTTCTCTCAAATACTTTTTCTCTACTTTATTTCCAGTTGATTTTTAATTTTTTTCCTTTTGCCTTCTTCCATTTCTCTTAAGATGCTATCTATTGTGTTAATTTGCTTTTTTCTTCCTAGTTTTACCATTTTTAGATTTTTTTTAATTTTTATTTTTTATGAATTCTGTTGTCATATAAATGTTCCTTTTCCCCAATTACCTCATTTCTGAATTTTTTCTAATTCTGATTTCTGTTGTTCTTTCATAGTTTCTATCAATTTCTTAATTTTTTTAGCTTATTTTGAAGTATCAGGTTACAATTGTCATCTGTTTTGTGGGCATACTTTTCTGGATTCATTCACTGAGTAGGGACAATTTTGTACTTTTTATTTTCCTTTTTTGAATAACTTTGTATGGAACTCACCCACAATCCTCTTCTGCTGCTCATTTTCCAGACAGATGAGTTTTACTCTACTTTTAAGAAGGAAGAGCAAGTCTGGATCACTTGTCTAGGTCCATGACTCTAGAATGACCTCTTTTGTTATTTTTAAAGAGATAAATATAGGCCTAGAACTTTCTGAGATGTTCCTCCTCTGCTCCCCTCTCCCATTCTTACCAGAACTTCTCATTTTGTTGCCAATATTATTCCTATTCTCAATTTGGATTCTACTCCCAGCAGTTTCTCCTCTAAGTATCTCACTGTAAGCCAGAAAAGCATGGTGATGGTTTCACACTGCTTGTACTGCATTCCATTCTCAGGGATTTCTTGAGTATGTGTCACTTCAAGAGATAAAGTTTGAAGGGATTCAGGAAAGTGACAATAGCATAATTTATTAATCTCCTTGAATCTCCCTCCACATGAAAACTGTCAGACCAACTATTAACCTTGAGTGTTTAAGTTTTTACCAGTATTATTTAAAAAATATGCAACTCATTGGATACCTGGTTTGAGCTTTTGTCCTCTTAGTTGCTCTGCCAGGGCATCTGAGCTTGAGGTGAGTCTGTGACATTGGGCTTACACAATCCACTCTGAGCCTTGGGTTCACTATTGGTAAACAGGATAAAGAATAATACTCACCTCACAGAGTTATTGAAATAATAAAGTAAAGTTGAAAAGTATGAAATTGCCTCTATGATTTAATCTGATAAGTTAAAAAAGTATTTATAAGCTGTAAAATGATATGCCATTGTTAGTTATTTCAAAATAGATTTATGAAATATGTGAAACCCTGTAATTTTATGTTTAACTGCATCAGTTTCACCTTTTATGCTCTTTTTTCCTGTCTTTTCCCACCAGGACGTAAGCTTCATAAGAGCAGTGATTTTTGTCTGTTTTTGTTCAATGGCATATCCTCACTGCCTAGAATAGTGCCTGGCATATCGTAGGCACTCAGTAAATATTTGATGAATGAATGAATTATTTGTGTTAACGCTGCCTTAAAACACATTATGCAATGAATAAAACAAATGGGCAAAATTAAATTATTATCAGGTTGTTGTTGGACTGGGCCTGTGTAACATGCTCTGCCAACTATATCTTTCCGCATTTCAGTTTGCTTTGCATCCTTGCCTAAAAATGACACTGGCTGCCCTGCTGCAGAGACAGGAATCCAGCAACACCCAGGGTGCCAGAAACAGCAACTGCAGAAAATGTGGCAGCATTGCCCTCCACATCTCTGTCTTCCGGGCCAAAATACGGAAAGCTTGAAACAGCGTGGATAATGGCTGGGCGGAGAATAAGCAGCAGCACTGTCCTCCTCTCTCTCGCCGGTGTTTATAGAAGTCTGGCAGTCTGTTTTTAAGTAAATAGACTTGCTTTAATGGAGCAGTCTATCAAATAAGCTGGGCTGCTGTGAGGGGAGGGCAGGAAGATGCCATGCGGCTCCCCGCTCCCTGGGGAGCGATTCGTTTGCGGAGGATAAGGAAGGACAGCGAAGTAATGATACTCAAAGCAGGAAAAATAATAGCCTGTGGCTTAGGATGGTCTCATCTTAACTCCAGGTATAGATGGGTTTTGTGTGTTTAAATAGCCAGCTTTTTCCATTTGCATCTCAAAAACACATGAGAAAGAGCAGACAGACGCAGAACCATCACCAGGTTGCTAGTTAGTGGGTTTTGCAAGAGCAGGATGGTACAATGAACAGATTAATGAGCAAAAATTTAGTCTCTACAGGTTTTATCCCTCTTTACTAATGGAGGGGTGTCAAAACCACCAATTTGCTCCGTCAACACACAGTCCTTGATAAATGAGTGACACATTTACATCATGACGTACATGGGTGTGGGGTATAGGGCGGGGGGGATTGAAGTTACCAAATGTTCACATGAAGACTCATATTTTGGACTTTACTTACAATATTCACAATGACACAGTGAAAGGGCCAGGTGTAGTTTAACCCTTTTAGTTTGTGCCAGGACTTTACATTCTTTGGAAAGAAGAAAGGGATTTGATGTGAACTACAAACACTTTAATCAAGTGGCTTTCTTCACATAGCATGAAAGCATTTTGAAATATTCAAGAGAAAAAAATACTTATTTTCTGAAAATATAACCTCTTAAACACCAAGGATGCTGGCAGACCAAGTCCCATCAAGTAACAAGGCACAATAAGAAGCTTGAAAAGGGTTAGGATTAAGTTACATCTGTACAAATAAGCTCATTTTTGTTCTCCGGGTCTCAGTCCTTAAATGATCCTGTCTGGCGTATGGAAGGTGTCTCCTCTTTAAATTATACATTAATATTCTCAGTGTGGGTCCCCGTGGAATCCAAAATTTCCCTAAGGCTCACTAACATTTAGAGGCAAATAACTATTATTATCAATAGCAATAATTCACATTTTGTTCACCCTTTGTCCCCACCTGCTGGAAGTCCCCTCACCCCAGTTAGGTGTCCCCCAAGACTCCCTGAAAGTGTCTCACAAACACAGGCGAGAAGTCTTGCGTCCTTGCCTCTTACTCCACATGAGCACAGGTGCTGCCCCACTGCCGGCCCCTTCTGTGAGATGCCATTCCCAAATGCCATCCTCGTTCCTGTGCTATCCCCAGGCTCCCAATTGTGCAAAATGCACCAGGTGCCAAAAGATGCACATCCCCTTCGGGCCTCATAGGGTCAGAGCCATGCTGGTCCTAGAACAAAAAGGCAAAAGGGCCTCTCATTCCAGCACCATGTCTCACTGTGTTTCTGATTTTCAATTGGCCATGAGAGTCAGAAACATTTTGGTGGAGAGAGTGTTAGCCTTGGAATCAGTCAACCTGGGCTCAAATCTTAGCTCTGTGCTTGAATAACTTTTGGGACTTTAGCCCAATCACTTACTTGCTTTGAGCCTAAGTTTCATCATCTGTAGAATGTGATATTAATATCTGCCTCATAAGCCTATCATAGGGAAAAATAAATAATGAATGTGAAGTGTTTTTCAAATTTGAAAATTAAAATGCAAGATACAATGTTATGAAAAGTCAAGAACTTCTCCTTGAAACTGAAGCCCTCCATAATCTGGCCACCACCTACTTTGTCGACCTTTTATCCACTTATTGCCATTTCCAACCCTCCTCCCTAGACTCATCAATCTGTTTCTTGCCCTTTAAAGGAGTCTCTCACTTCCAGATAATGCTAGTTGCTGTAATAGATGGAGCCAAATGTCACTGGCTTGATACATGAGTTTATTTCTTGCTCACTTAAAATCCAAAACAGGTGTTTCTCCTTGGCAGGTGGTTCTCCTCCAAGGGATGATTCAGGGATTTGGAATCCTTCCATCTTATGGCTCCACCATCCTTAATATATGGCTCCCAGGGTGACCCCACCAACAGGAGAGAGAACATGGAGAATCATGCGTGGAAGGCTGTTACGGGCACACATCAGTACTCAGTCACGTAATAGCTAATGCAGTCCAGTGGAGTGTCCAGTAAGCTGAGAACAGGTTTGGTGAACACCTGGCTACTCTGTGCTACCAGCCCAGACACCAACTATAATAGAATATATTTTCCAGGACATATTCCCCAGATTTATCCTTCAAACACCGGCTCAGTCCTCATTTCATTCATGAAGGCCTTTTAGAGCAATCTAGCTGATTTATTCTCTGAACTCAAACTCCTAGCACACATTGATTGTACCATGCTTTGAGTCGCTGATCTCCTTTTTGTTAAGTCACAAAGACATTTCTAGATCTCTTTCTTATCAACTCCCTGAGACATTTAAATCTGATCGTACCCTTCTTGATGAAACACTGCCCTACATTGACATCCCTGATTTCAGATCTTCCTCATTCTTCTCCTGCCTCCTATGGTTTGCTCAGTTCTTTCTTCCACTGAATAACTCAGAGAGTCCCCCAGCCAACCCCCTCTGCCTAAAAAGTGGTCTTCCTTCTGCTTCAACTGTAACCTCTACACTTATGTCTTCCAAACCTGAATCCTGTCTCAATCGCTCACCCCTACTCCACAGCCATTATTCCAGCTATTTGCGGGATTTTTGTGGCAGCTTCTCTCCAAAGATCCAGACATACCTACCTCCCTTCCCCTAGTGAACTACATCTCTTTGAATTCACACCCTGTGTATCTCTTCCCCCTTCAATCTGGGGTGGCTTGTTATTGTGTTAAGTAATACAAGTGGGATGCTATGAGATTTCCAAAGGTGGGAGTCACAAGAATGTGTGATGCTTCCACCTAGATATCCTAGGATGCTCATTCTCAGAACACGCACCATGTTGCAAGAAGCCCAAGATGCATGGGGACACCCTGATTGACAGCCCTGCCTGTGCTCCCAGACAACAGTAAGCATCAAATTCTAGCCAGGTCAGTGAACCCAGTAGAGACTTCAGATGACTCCAGCCTCAGCCACCATCTGACTGCAAGTGTATGAGATCCTGAGTGAGAACTGCCCAGCTGAGCCCCATCAATCCTAAGACCCATGAGAGATAATAATAAATGTTGGCTATAAACCACTAAGTTTGGGGATGGTTTGTTACACAGTAAGAGATATCTGTAATAATGTAAATAGGGTATCTAACTGTTCAGCTTGCCCACAAAATAGGTTTTCCTGGTAGACATGTTTCTTAGTCAAAGGGAAAAGAATGCAGTCTTGTCAGCTAAAAACCTGGACACCATTATTTTCCTTTCCTTTTTCTCTGTTCTAACTCATCCACTAGATTGTAAGCCCCATCAGTCTAGAAGCTGTGTCTGTCCCCCTATCCTCAGCATATTTGCTTGTCCATAATACTGATTCAATAAATATTTTGTGAATAAATTACTGGATAGCTGAATTATTACTAGACCATAACATTTATTTCTTTAAAAATCTCATGGATTCTTCATATTAGTTTTTGTTGCCAACTCAACCATATCAGGAGGATAGTTGTTGTTGAGTACACAAGTGCTCGATGCTATATTTATAATTATTTTAACTCTCATAATAACATATGAATATGAACATATGATGAGTAATGATCACTATTCATGTTTGACAGAAAAAGTGAATCAAGACTGACAGCAAAGTCAAACCCCTTGCCCAATGTCACAGAGATTGAGAGTTTAAGAGTCAGGATTCTTAACTCAGGACTCTAAGCATCCCTGACTTATTTCACTCAGAAAGCACTGCTTCCTTATTTTGTTACCTCTATAGGGACAGGACTAGGTGCTTACAATTATTGGTTATTTGGGAAAAAATGAAGTCTCAGGCCCAAGATCATGAAAATGTTTTCTCTTCATTGCCATCTTCACTCTTGGCCAAAATTGGAAACAAATCAGAAAATATGGAGAAGGTGGGGTACCGTTATTTTTTATCACTCTGCTCTGTAGCCACTGAACCACAAAACAGAGGTCCTCAATGTTGGCTGTACATCAGAATCACCCGGGAGCTTTAAACATTATTTCCTGCCTGTGATCCAACCCAGACCAATATAATCAAGAGTTTCTAGTTGTGGGCACAGATATTGGTACTTTTTTAAAGCTCTCAGGTGATTCTAAATTGCAGTCAGCAAGATCCACTGCTCTGGAGTCCTTGCAGCAAGTATGTGATATCCATGATCTGTCAGAAAATGATCCAAGAGTTTGGCCGCAACCAACAATCATCACTTTAAGCAGTATAGTCAGCTCTTGCCTGCATGAAAATGCATACTAGAATCTTCTGGTCAAAATGGCCAGGAGAGCATGGTCAGGCCTTAAACCTCAACCTCAAAGCTAAGAAGAATTGACTGGGAAATAAACCAACGTCAGCCCAGGAGTTTTCCAAAGTTTCTAAAGCCTCTTCAACTGTTAAATCAAGTTGTATGACGTTAAAAATTTAGTTGTAAACATAATGTAATAAAGTGGAATTTATACTTGTTTGTAGCTAATGATCCATGTAAGAGGTGTGTAGTATTGGCTATGGAAATAGTGGTTATGATAGGAATTAAACATTTAAGGTAGTAAGGTTGGAAATAGTAGAAGATGTAAAAAAAAAAAAAAAGGTCTCTTCACTTTTTATAGTGTTCATTAGTGAAGCATAGTAAAATTCATGTAATCCATTTTCTCCCTACAGATAGCAATATGAGTACTACTCACTTTTGTTTCCTTTATTGCTTGGGGGAACAAATGAAATCCTATGAAATAAAACTAAGAGTACAATTTGGAAATAGAAGGGAATAAAGGAACAAGATTGGACAGTAACTTTTCATAGAACTTTAAAATGTTTTTTAAAAAACTACCAAAATTCCTAAAACCCACCCGCAGTGGTGAAATAGCTTCCAATTCCCTCTTCTCTCCTCCACCCAAGAACTCCTCAGATGCCCAGATCTCATGAGATAATTTGGAAATCCTTACTCTGAAATCTCCAGAGAAGCCCCGAAGCATAGAGAGGTGTTATTTGCCCTCCACTCCAAGGAGCACACAGGGAAGCTCCCTGTCCCGTGGGCAGGCGAGCTGGCTCAGCCCATCCTTCTGAACAGACACACCCCTCACTCCTCGTTCCGCTGTTGGCAGCACGGAACGGAGTAAACTAAAGCCTCCTTCACATTTATTCATGCAGCTCAGCTCCTGCCCTGTTGACGTTCCTAAGCAGATTTGCAAGTGCCCAAAGACAATTACTTTATGATTCATCCACCAGGACTCCTGCTAAAGCAGGCTACCTGGCTGTGAGTGAAAACACTTTTTAGCAGTAGCTGATCTTTTCCTTTGGTTGAGGACCAAGTCAGACTAGGCATGGCTTTGAAGTTATTTCTGTCTCGGTGGATTAGAGGTATCAAAAGAAGCAGCTCCACAAACCTTTTAACAAATATTTACAATTCTGCACTAAACAACCTCCACTGTACCTTAACCTTTACCATCTTGTGAAATGCTTGCCAACCTCCCTGCCAAACTCATGCACTTGCCAGAGTAGGAGACACGGCAGCGGCTCAAAGAAAATGAAGTACAAAACAGTGAGGCATTGCTCTCTTCGCAGAAAGGCAAACAAGGCCTTTCTGTGCTGACCTGGCTGCAGAGGTGGATGCCCTCCCCCCTCCCCCCTCCCCCCTGCAGGCAGGCAATCCTCTGTCCTTGAGTGATACTACACCTGCTTAGCCAGAATGCGGGAGGGACACATTCTATATTCACCTCAGTTAGTCATGGGGCTGCCCTGAAGCCAAAGTTTTCAGAGGTACCAAAGGATAGCTCCTATCTGGTGTAGGAAGGACACAAACACTAGGCTCAAACTGCAAAGGAGATGCTTGTGAGGACACTGGTGTTTTCATCAGCTAGAAGACAACTCTTGGCATAGTTTATAGTAAGCCTCCTTGATTGGAGGTTTTTAAATGAAAAAGCTTACCACAGGATATTTTGGTTGTTTCTAAAATGTTGTAAAGATTAGTTAAATGGATGACACTGACAACTTTTTTTATTTTTAAGACTCCTCACTATAAGCACAAAGATCTCATAATAAAAATCCATGGAGAACAAAAGGATAAATGAACGCAGGGGGAAGGTGGGATGCCATGTCTGATGGGGTGGAGAAGAAGAGTGGGCCAGTCCTTCACTCCTCTCTGTCCCAATTTCCCAGGAACAGGTAGCAAGGGCAACTTCCCCATGGAGTCAGGCCCATGACCAGATCAGTAAAGGAGACTCATAGGAGGGGTGAGCATTAGTGAAGCCCCCGAGTGGTTTTAATCAGCAACAGAAAGTCACCAAAGAAAGGCAGAGCTTGAGAGGAACAGATGGCAGCTGCTGACATAACAGCCACCAAGGTTTGCTCATGAAGCCCCAGGATATGGTACTCAGGGACCCCCAGAACTTACTATGAGACTCTAAAGCCCCACAGCCATGAAAGAGACAAGAGCAAAAAGTATACGCTATACTGGTGGCAGGACCACCAGCTGTTACCTTGGACTGGTATGGCCCAAGAAACAAAATTAGAAAGAGATGAACTCAAATATTTGGTGTCTATGGTCATGGTCAGGCATTTCATTCATTCAACAAATGTATATGTTACAAAGCACTGGATTAAGTGCCCTGCAAAACAAAAATAAATTAAACATAGGTCCTACCACCTGAAAGCTTACCCTAATCACTAATAGTAAGTACACAGTATCTATAATACAGGTTAGAAATAGTTAAGTTTCATCATGTAGTCACAAAGTCTGCATTGGTTTAGGTGGGGAAGAGAGATGATCTCCAAATTAGTGCATGCATAAGTGGTGCAGAAGGTATTCTCAAGGAGAAACAGTATGGGTAATGGTATTGGGCAGGGAAAAATTGGACATACTTTTTTTAAAAAGTAGATGCCTTCTTTTGACTGAGCAACAGTGTATAGGAAATAGTGGGAATTGTGGTCAGAAAAGTGGGAGAGTCAGGAAATAGAGGGATGAAGGTGCCAGTTCAAGAAGTCTGATTTTCAGGTTATAAAGTAATGAAAGTCACTAAAGATTCCTTAGCAGAAGAGTGACTTGATAAAATGGTTACATCATGAATGTTAATAGCTAAGAAAATTCTTGTCTATAGGGCAAAGTCCACCATTAAATTTTATAGTAACTCCTATGAACAGTAATATTCAGTAGCATGAACAAGCAAGAAGATCATCCAGTTTCTAATTCCAAATGCATTTCTTCCTATAGCCCAGAATACTCTCTTGGGCCACCAACTTTGTTGTGTGCTCAGACAGTGAAAAACACATGTAAATAACAGCCTACATCAATCATAATTAGGAAGGTCTGCCCGCTGGAGGGAGGGGCACGGAAGAATAAAATGCACCAGGGGTTCATCCTCCGGGAAGCCTTTCTGATTGCCCCACAATCTCTCCTCATCTCAGATGGAAGGGGGGGGAGTTCTTTCATAGCCCACAACCCTAGGCATATATTCTTAATTTACTCAAATGACTTACAAAGTCATTAATGTATAGCCTCCTTCCTGAAAATTGGTGAAGATATCTTTTTCTATATGGGTAATTTCCTTAACTATGTAAAAATAATAATAATAGCACATAGACATTGTGAGTCTTATTTTGAGGTGTTAAACACAATAAACTCAATATACTATATTTCACACATTTTAAGAATATGAAATGGGAACAATAGTCATCACTCCATGATATTTAGCCAACACGTATTAGTTGTACTGGAACATATCAAGTTCCACCTATAGAAGAATGCTTCCATGGCTCCTCCTGCAATTCATGAATATTTAGCTTTCAAGTTCAGAACTGGTTTATAATTTAAAAATAAAAAGAGGGACTTAAAAATTAAGTGTAAAGTTTTTTGTCTGTTCAAAAATGTAGAAAATATATCTTTATTTTCACAAAATATTATTTTAGAAAAAACATTTAAGCAAAATGAAGAAAAATAAACACCTTAATTCCACCATTCAAAGATAATGTACTTTTTAATAGAGAAATAACATTTTATTGTATAAATATACTATAATTCATTTAACCTGTACATATGCTTTTGTACATTTAGATTGCTTCTGATTTTTCAATTTTAGAAGAACTTTGATGAGCATGCTCATATTTAAATACTTGCTTAAATTTGTAATCATTTCCTTACAACAAATTTATAGAACTCTAAGTTCTAGGTCAAAGAGTAGGTACATTTTAAAGGTTTTTGATGAGTATTGACAAAGCTTCCAGAAATCCTAGACCAATTTAATATCCCTCCTGCAATGAATGAAAGTGGGCATTTTCTTGAACACTGTATATTATTATATTTTATTATTTGCTTATTTGCTAGGTGAAAGTTACAGTTTAATTTGCTTTAGTTTGTCTTTCATTATTAACATTGAAATAATATAATATACAATGCATATATAATATAATATAATGCATATTATTCATGTGATTTCTTCCTTTTTGGGTTATATCCTTTACCCATAAAATTCATATATTTAGGCTTTTTTATTTTTAACAACATTCATGCACATATTGAAAATATATATATTTTTAGTACCTGTTTTATTTTACCATTTTTGTAATATTTTGACATAAGGAAGTTTAAATTTGCACATGGTCAAATCTATCCACCTTTCTCTTTTTTCATTTCTAGACTTGGTGTCAAATTTTAAAAATCTAGCACACACAAGATTAAATAAATATTCTCAAAATTTTTCATACTATTCTTATGCATCTGGCATTTAAATTTCTTTAATCCATTTGGAATTTATTTTGGTGTGTGGTGGTAAAGTAGTGGGCTTTCCCTATGTGTTTTGCAAATATCTATCCAATTGTGCCAACACTACTTAGCAAAAAATTCCATCCCTTTTCACTATTTCCCCCATTTAACAGCACACCAAATTTTTATAGATGAATTGGATCGGACAGAGGACTTTTTATTTTTTCTTTTAATCAAGGTTCCATTCCTCAGTCAATAGTAGGTACTTTATTCCAGCTTTATAACGCCCTTTACTGGCTGGTATAGTATGGTGAGGACCTCATGACTGGTTTGTTTTGTTCTGTTCAAATAGAAATTGTGCTAGTCTCATACGTTTATCCTTTAACATTTTTCAATATATTATGAAAACTTTCAACTATAAAAAAGGCATGCAAAATAATAAAATAAGCACTCATATACCTACTCCCCAGACTGAAGCTTTTTAGCGTTTGCAATCCAGCTGGTGCTTTGCATACACACTTCCCCCCAGTAAAAGTTGGCCACTTTCCTGTCACCGTCCTTGACATTCATCATCCTCTGGAGTTTATTTATACCCTGACTACATATGTATTTCGAAACAATATATACCATTGTTTAGCATTTTTAAAACTTTTTATAAATATCATTGTATAAATATTCTTATGTTTCCTATTTTGTCATTGCTGTTCAATATTATGTTCACGAAGTTTGTGCATTTATATATGTAGCTCCAGTTTCTTAATTTTCATTGCTTTATAATATTCCATTGTGTGAATGGACTGTATTGTTTAAATTATTTACCAATTGCCTTGTAAATGAGGTTTTATGTGAACCTCTTGTTCCTGTCTCCATATACACGTGAAAAAGTTTCTTGAGGATATATATTTTCAAGTAAAATTGCTGAGTTGTAGGATGAATACTTCTTCAACTTTATACTAAGTATTGTCGCACATTACATTGCTTTCCAAAGCAGTCGTACACTTACCTTCCTACAAGCAGAGTTTTTGTCACTCCACAGCCTCATCAGCTTTTAGTATTTTCAAGCTTTTAAACTTTTTTCAGTCTAATCAGTTTATTCTTCCACATAGACTTTAGAATTCTGTCATCATGTTCTAAAAAATGTTAACTCATTGAGATTTTTAACAGAATTTTTGACTTCATACATTAATTTGGAAGAATTAGAAGCTATATATTATAAACTCTTTCCATCTCAGAACATGAGTTTTCTTTCCAATATCTTTTTTGCCTCTTCATAAAGTTTTGCACTTTTTCATAGTCTTGAACATTTAAGTTAACTCCTATGCATTGCATATTTTGTTGCTATTGTGAATAGACTATTTTTTTCAAAAGGGTGATTTTTTTATAGCCAAAAATTTACTTTATTCTTTTATTGACTTTGAATTTAAGTAGATTAGTGCCCCCAAAAGATGGAAAATATGTTAAGAACAAATAGCTGAGCACATCCATAGCATTATCGAAAATGTCAAATAAAAGGTCAGCCCTGAAATTAAATTTCAGCACCATTATGAACACTGCTGGTCCCCTTCATTTGATCTGCCCCACTCTCCTGAAGCCCTATTTTTTTTTAAATCACCTTTCAACAGCACCTCTTAGCAGGCTGGTGATCATGAAATGATCTAGAATTTGTCACATGGAGCAGTGGGCAATTGGGACCCTCCTCCCCAGGACCCTTTGCACCACTTTGCAACACCTTACTGAGCTTCCCTAGTAGTTGTAAGGGCAGTCCTTAAACCCCAGCTTGAATCATATGCTCAAAACTCAAGGACACAGGAGAACAGGAGTAAGGATAGGGGTTCCTCAGTACCCCTCCCTTTCTGTCTGAACATCCGCCTCTTCATTAACAGGAGTTATCAACCACCTATGATGGGCTGAGGACTGGGCCCAATGCTGTTAAGGTAAGGGAGAGAATATGAAAAAAGCCTAAGACATAGTTCTTGCCCTCGAGGAGCATACAGTGTACCTGAAAAGATGATTAATGAGCATACAGAATTAGAAAACAATTCATTGCCTTTAAAGAGCAGTTTCATTTTTTCTACACTACTCTCAGCTACATCCAATTATAGATTAAGATAGATCCACAGAGATAGAAATACATAAAATATTTGGGACATTTTTGTTTCTGTGTTGGTTTATGACTTGGAACAATGGAAAATATTCTCTTGCCGCCACAACTGCATAGAGAACCTAACATAATACTGCTGTGTCTCAACAGTGACAGCCAGGTACAAAGGGTTCCATTATTTTCCTTTGGGCTCTGAGTGAGTCTCTCCTACAATCACCACTCACTGTCCCTCACTTCTCACTCCGCTCCCTGGCTGTGGGTTGTTCTGTACTACAGCACATTCCTCCCCAAAGACGCTGAGTCCCCAGATGTATTTAAGCAATCTCCAGTGTGAAACAGTAAACTGCTTCTCGGAACTTTGAAAGGAGTAGAGAAAAAAGTCCTGAACCCTGTGTACCTGGGATTAATTTTGTCTCTGTTTAACAAGAAAAAAACAGCCCACTGCTTTAGAATGACACTTGGAGTAACATCTAGTAAGGAAGAGATTAGTCTGTTCATTTGTCTTGCATTATGGTACACATCATTAAAGATCTAAATACAAAAGATTTATACACAGTTTTGAAGATGAAAAGTGAATTGCAAGCTATTTTGATTCTTCAGAGGGAATTAATAGTATCACATTGCTTAATCTTTTGTAGAGGGCTTACAGAGTAGTTTTGTAAATATGATCTCCTTTAATTTCCACAACAACCCAGTCAGGTAGGCTGAGCAGGTAATATTATTCCCATCAAATCCATAGATCTTAAGGCTAGAAGGGACTTGAAGGCCAATTCTGCAGATAAGAAAATAGGCTCAGAGCAGTTCACTGAGGTCACACAGCTGGTAGAGATGGGACTACAAAACCTAGTTATGACAGCCACACCTGTTGGCTTTCTATCACACTATGAAGTTTTATCTACCTCAAGTAGGGAAAGCTAGAAGTGGTCATTTAGTCTGTAGGTGACCACAGGGAAGGAAGGAAAAAGAGGTGCTCAAGGGTCTCAATTGTAGAATGTCTCTGTTTTATGACATTAGTTGAGATTCTCCACATTCAAGGCTATGGGAAGGTAAAGAACAGACCCCTTTAAACCTCCCGTGGTTCATGTGCCAATGTTACAGCTGACGGAGAAGTGAACAGCCCCTCACTCAGCCTGCCCAACCCCAAAGGAAAACTGGTTCCTAGTCACTGCATCCCACCTGATTTTTTTTAAGGGATGCCTAGGTGTGGAATTCCAGAAGCTCTGAGAAGGAAGGTCATTTCTCAGGCTGACTATGATGCTTAGGGCCCAAAATTAATTCAAAATCTTAAAACCCCATTAGAATAAATTCCACATAGAATGGAACCAAACTATACAGTATTCCTCCAGATTCAAAGCTATGGAATATTTCCAGAGCAAGGATAACTTTCAGGCCCCAGCTTCCTCAGACCAATCTGCGTGTGAGCCCATGAGATGTACTGACCAGGCTAGAGACAAGGTGAAAACCAAGCTAGGAAGGGAGTGAGGGACCTTTTATTTTATCAGGAGACCTCTGTGTTTACTTTCATATTAGACAACTCACAAGGGAGATTTGGAGGTGAGACAGGTTGCCCAAGGATTCTACCCCAAACTCCTTCCCCTGGTGAGGTGGTGTAGTATGTGGCCGCCTAGCTAAGCTCTTTACTTGGCAAGCCACCAGCCATTTGGGACAGACAACTGGGTCACCATGCCCCCCTGACATCAACACTGTTCAGACACCAGAGCGAGTAAGACAGGAATTTAATCCAAAGATTGGTTTTGGAGAACCACACTTAGACTGGAAGGCTGAGCCCCTGAAAAAGATCTGTCTCGCCAGCTGGCCAAAATAAATACGTGCAAAAATAAAAGGAAAGGGGAGAAAAGCAGATTATGAATAGTTTTTCCAGACATGCAATTCTAAACTTAAGTCCAGATATGCACTTTAGAGAAAAAAAAAGTGCCCCAGTCTTTTGAAATATTTCATCTCTGGAAACAACCTTATTTTACTTTGATTCAGAAAACTGACAAAGGGTGAAATCAAGGACCTTATATGCATTTATGTAGAAGTTCATTATTTTGAACATTAAAGCACATAATACAAGGCTGAAAGGCATGTTGCTTGATTATTAGTGATATAAAACATACATAACTACCTTCTATATCCTGACTGTTAGCACTGACTTTTTGCTGTGAATTGCTGAAATCCATGTCCACATTTTAAAACCTATTTCTTTTTTGAGGGATGAAATTTTTCCCCAAATACTAATTTAAACAAATATGCATCCAATGCCTACTGTGAGCTGGGCACTTCATTATTCATTCAGGAATTCTTGGTTTTTATGTTGAGAAAAGCAAGAAGAGAAAGAAAGTGAAATTCCCAAGAGGAAATAAATCTTGTAAGAGACTTTATTGTTTACAATGCTGATTTTCTTGTAACTTAGGAAAATGCACATCAAATGTGAAGAGGTTTTTATACCCCCATTAAGAAGAGATGGGTATTGTTTTGTTTCTGCTTGTAATGAACACGGTTATTTTATCAAATTCTGAAATGGTAGCATGCATTGGTTGTTTTCAATTCCACAGTCTCAAATAAAGACAATAGCAGTGAAACAAAATTATTATGAATAATATATTATTTTGTGTCATAAGTTTAACAATGATTTATCTACTAAGTAGGCCATTTAAAAGTCTTCAACAGTAAAGAAATAATTCATCCAAATCCTATAATATTATGTAAAATGGGAAAAATATATTTTTATAATTAACAGCTCTATTCACTCGTTCTAAGGCTCTTGGGCCTATGAAAGCAGAATGTTTGCAGCTAGTAATACCATCCATATCCTAGATAGCTTTTTAATGATCCTGTTCTTCTTTGGTTAAATTATGTCACATAAAACCTCCCAGAGAAATGAAAAAGAAAACAGTAATGAACAAGACATATAAAGTTCCCAAACTCATTCAATAGCCTTGCCAAAACACACATCCCCATACTGAACACACTTTCAGTGCAGCCACTCTGAACTTTCTAATGAGCATCTTAGGAGAATCACAACTGCCTTACAAGGAAAGAGATCTTATTAACCAAGAAAGTTTATATCCCATGTAAGCCTCACACATTAAATATTGCATAATCCATTCACTGGGGAGCAGGAAGGATCAATATGGTAAGTACAATAATCTCAAATAAGCTTAAATGAATATTTTTGTATTTTATAATAATGACATAGTCTGAACTCTAAATTATGAATAAACATTTTAACACAGAGCATATAAACACTTTTCCTTATTTTTGATAATTCATTTGAAACTGTTAATTATGCCTTTGATGCCTGATCCATTTATACATGAGTTATACTATACATGAAAGTCAAAGAGAAAATGCGTTTATTTGGATGCCACATAGCATAACTATTAATAATTTTCCATATATCAAAGTATATTATTCTTTTTCATTACAGATTGAGATAGATTGGGAAGGTACTTAAGAATATCAGTCTTTATATAACCTGCCAGGTTGCTATTTAATACCAAACTTTTGTAGACTAATAGCTAAAAATATCTTGGTTTGAAGACTCTGAAATCAAAGAAATATGGATTATGGGGTATGAATAATAACAAAAAATTTCAGGAACAAATCCGCTCATGTTGTATTGATGCTGCATCTATATGCTTCATATGTTTAATTATGTCTTAGTATGTGCTTACCCACATAAATTATGTCTAGTTTTGTGGTAAAGCTTAGATTAATTATGTTTCTTTTATAGTGTCTAACACAATATGATGCCCATTTAATAAAAACCTTTGATGCTGATTATAAACCCCCAGCACAACTCCAGTTACCACAAGAGTGTCTTGTGACAAAAAAAATTTTTTTAACAAATTTATAAGCACTAAAAACTTCTAGTACTGACTTGTCACTATTTTTAAGTGTTCTTTTTCAGTGAAAAGGAAACTTAGTACAGTACTTCTCAAACATGCATGCACATATAAATCGCCTGCAGATTCTCATCCAGGAGGTCTGGGGTGGGGCTTGAGATTCTGCATTTCTAACATGCTCCCAGGGGAGGCGGGCGTTCCTAGTCCAGGAGACACATTTTTATGTAGGCAGAAAAATATTTCTAGGACACCAGCAAACGGCCTCAACACCTTACTGGAGTTCCTTGGATTTTTATAAGTTTTTCTACGAAAAGCTTCTTCCCAAACATTATCTACCTTCTCAGCTAAATGATAGAAAAGAATGACCATCATTGCTGTGAGGACAGATCCTTCAAGTGGAAGATATGAAGCCTTAATAGTGTAGCTCTAATTTAAAGGAATTAAATTCATCCCTCGCCCACTGAAGAATTCATTTATTACCCAAACATCTGCGGAGCATTATTACCAAAATGTCTGGCACTACTCTATATACTGTCAGGCAAACAGAATTAAAAAGGCACAGACACTGTGTTTGAAGAACTTGAAATATGGTGGGAAAGATGAAACATCTTCCCCAACACAAGTAACTGTGCACCCATGTCCTTGAAAAAGTGGAAAGCTGGGGTGGGGTGGGGGGCTGAGGAAAGAGGTGACACACAGTTGTGTGAATCAAGGATGGCCTCCTGAAGGAGGAGGGGTCACCCTCTGAAGGATGAACTGGGTTGAACATGCAGAGATGGACAGTGAGGAACGACAGACACACAGGTACAGAAAGAAATGTGGATGTTTTGCTAACGTTTTTATTTCTACAACTAAAATGATTAACATTTAACAATCCAGGGTATGTTTCATTAAAACATTTTTCAGGACTTCAAAGATTAGACTAGAGCTTCTCAAAGCTCTGGAATTCTTAAAGTGGGGTTTCTTTTTGTTTGTTTGTTTTGTTTTTAACTTTAAAGTGGGGTTTCTGAACCAGTAGTAACATTAATATCACCCAGGAACTCGACAAAAATGCAAGTTCTCAGTTCCAACCCAGGACCTACTGAATCAGAAACTCTGGGGTGAGGCCTACAAATCTGTGCCGTATTAACAACAAGCCCTCCTCAATGAAGTTGGCAAACCGCTAGACCAGACCTTTTCTGCTTCAGTATGGATGGGAGTCTCCTTGGGAGCTTATTGAAATGCAGATTCCTGTGATCCACCCCAAAAAATCTGATTTAGCAAAATTGAGGTAAGGCTTGAAATTTGTGTTTATAATAAGCATCCCAGCCTATTCTGACACAGGTGAACCACAGACTCTATTTTGAGAAATACCGAGTCAGAGTATAGCCTCAGAACAGGAGATAAAGAAAAGAAAAAGGGTGGGAGAGTCAATAAAAACAGGCAGGAGAGGGGAAAAGATTGCGTAAAATCGCACAGTGCTTGTCAGTATGAAACTAGCCAGTAAGGAAAGGGTTTGTTTCTGAATGCTCTGGAAAGAAAATTAGATCCAGAAAACTGATACCTAAGGAACATACACATTTCATAAAGTTTGATGGACAGTTCCACAAGGATTTTTCAATAGCCACAAACAATTCCTCCTTTATAACAGAGGCCCCCGAGTATGACTTCTCTTGACATTACAAGTGTAGAGGAATTGATCGAGTTCTTCCCTGTTCAGTGCCCAAGAACTCGATAAGCCATTGCCGTTTTTAAAAGACTGTCGTTTATTGCTTGTGGGTCACAGGAGAGCTCAGTGGTAGAAATTACTCTTAAAGCCTCGTCCTGTTTAGAGTGCTAGATCAGCAGTAGCCACTTCCTCTCAGAGATTCCTTCCTTTTTCCTACAAACTTTCAGGGATAAATCTCAGAATGACTCAGTATCTAGAAAATACAGTTCAGGCTTAGTAGCAGCTATAACCCTACAGCATTATGAGGTTAATTATTAGGTTTTAAGATTGAGTTTTGTCCTCTAATCTTCCTCATTTGAAAGAACATTGAATTGCCCACTTTGTGTCTAGGTTATTCTAAACATAGGATAAAACATGAAAGTTCCTGAAGTCCTCAAGGAGACATAAATTTCTGGGGTGCCAACACATGGAGTTTCCAGGGCACAGATCTGCAATTCCTTTGTACAGGACTGGGGCCTCGGTTCCTTTCTTCCCTAAAAAGCAGAGGCCCTGGGATCAAACTGCTCTACCCCTTACTACATGCAAGACTTTTGGCAAATTACCCAGCCTCTCTCTGCTTCAGTTTTTTCATCTATAAAATGGGGACATTAATCATATTAGCTTCATGGGTTGGTCACAGTAATTAAAGAGATAATACATATAAAGCATTTAGAAAAATCTTGACTGTAAGCACTTAAATGTTTTTAGTATTTCCCATATTTTATATAACATAGAATAGATCTAAGTAAACAGGAAGATGGCACTTAAAATATTTTATTTATTTTACTTTTAGAGACAGGGTCTCACTATGTTGCCCAGGCTGGTCTCAAATTCCTGGGCTCAAGCAATCCTCCCGCCTTAACCTCCCGAGTAGATGGGACCACAGGCGAGTGCCACTATGCCCACTGGCACTTAAAATATTAAATAAAAACACATGTATCATTGAAAGTACTTTGAGAAATGAATTAATCTATATCTAGTCAAGAATGCACTATATTAGAATTTTTTTAAAAAAACTGAAAAAATGGGCTTCAGCCTCTTTTATCTTGCTTTTTTGGTATTTCCATTCCAAAGTATTCCTGAAATGGCGTTTCCAGGCAGCCTGGGTTTGTATTGTGGCTCTACATTTAAATGTGGGACCTCACCAAGCCACCTAATCTCTGTGGACTCAAGTTTTCTCATCTGCAGAATGGACTAAGAATGCACTGGGAGGGTGCAGTGAGCACCTCAGGGGATCCTCAGGGCACAGTGCCACTGTGGTGCTGTGATGGCAGAGGCCACTGTCATCTCGCAGTTCCTGACAGTGAGAATGAATGCTGGCCTGTGGGTCTGCAGCACATCCCAAAGCAGCCACCCAAAAAAGGAGAAATGTCTCCAAAGTCTTGTGCTTTACCATTAAGATTCATGTGAATTTTTAAAGTTCTGTTCCATGACATAGCTGTATCTTTTTATATAAAAAATATTTTACTTTCCAGTTAAATAACTAACGTTTCTCTCTCCTCTCCCCGCTCCCTAACCCAACTCTCCTTCTTACACTTCTCAAATAAAATTGATACTCCCTGGCTACTCACTTATTCCCCTAGTTGTAAAGACATCCCAGTTTCAGAAATTCTGAAGGAAGCTTCTATGCAAAAATCATATTTTCACAACCAAGCTACAATAAGAAATCTAGTATATTAAACTCTTTCCTAGATTGCCAAGATTTTTTAATTCTCAAACATTCTTCCCCCACCTTGTCTACTCACCATCAAAGATCCAATATAGTAAAAATACAGCATAGAAATTGAAAGCAGAAGATGCAATACCAGAGAAGTCAGTATTCCACGGAGATGAGAATGTGCTGCAGAGCTATGACACAACTCACGCTATTCAGGGTAAATTACACCCAGATAAGTTGTGCTGAGGTGTCTCCCACATTTCAAAGGCACAGGGTTCTACTATAGAATTTGTCAATTTTCTGAATAGGTCTCCAAGACTTTAATAAAATCATTGCTCTATCATTTTTAAGGAAAGACGACTTCATCTCTAGTTTTTGCATAATCAAATGCCTTAACTTAGATACTAAAATTTTTGTCTTGGTCTTCAAATTCAAAAGAGAGATTTGTTCCTGGCTTATAAAGCAAACATACCTAAATGATGGTCTCCCAGTCTAATAAATTCAGCATTTGGTGATTTATAATAGGCTTTAAAAAAAAAAAAGACTTACTACTGTGTAACAGTCAGAATGCCATAAATATGAAGTTAAATTCCCAATTACTTTTTCTTTCTTCAAATATAAGTCAAGTTAAGTTGATTTATAGATTTATATAGGTCTCCTATGGGAAGGTTATAGAAAAAAAGAAATGCTTCATACAAAACAGTTAGGGATCTTTCCCTTGGATCTTAGAATCATATAAGTAAAAATTGTACTTTAAAGTGTCATGTGATTATATATATATACACACAGATATACATAGATAGACAGTAACAATAAATGGAATTGTCTGACCTATTAACCAACTGAAGTAAGACTAAGGAGTGTATTTGTATTTGGAATGTGAATAATGCTTAGGGATTTATTACTTTTAAGTCATGATTATAAAATTACAAGTATCATCAGCTTAAACCACTGGTCTCTCAAGATTACTTTTTTATTAAAATTTGTGTCTTAAAGTTGATAGATATGCTAAGACAAAATTTTTAGTGATTACATTTTTTTCTTTTTATCAGAGCCTTTGGAGTTCTTTATATTTTCAGAGCACATGCAAACTAGTATCTTCTGTAGTCCTGGGAAGGTAAAAGACCTCAATTGATCCACAGGTTTAGAATCAAATTTTATATTTTCCTTGGAAATTTAAGTGACTGTGAACATTACCCCATGTGTTTTGGAAAAAGAGGTTTTAAGGCTATGTTTTTTGTAAGAGCTGGTCATGATGCATGCATGGACCTGAGAAGATGTGTGGGCAGGACCTGCCTGTCCCAGTGGGACCCCTGATGTGTCCCTGCCCCACTGGCTCTAGCTCAGAGGCTGCTGTAGATACCCAGGGAAAAAGGCAATATGGATCTTTAATAGTCTTAAATGTTGCCTCAAATAAGCTATTTAACTTGGGAAGGGGGATAATTTTATATTTTTATTATTATAAAAGGAAGACATGCTCAATGATTAAAAAATAAATCAGAGAATGCAGAAGTGTCAAAAGTAAAAAAATCAAACTGAAGATCTGTTAAACCTCCCACACAACTCTACCAACAAACCCTATACCATCAATGCCATTCTCTACAGGTACTCACTCTTAAAGGCTAGTGTATGAAAATCATGTAAGACCTTCTACGAAAATACATTCTATATATGTATGGTTTTATTTTACAATAAAATGTAATCTTACTATATTATACATATTGTTCTGCATGTCCATATGGAAAACCAAATGATCACTAGAAGGCTCCTTCTTTAGAATACTATCAGAAAAAGAAGTTGTTGAATTGCCTTATTGGTTTAGTGGACTAAAGCTATGACAATGGTATGCTGCATTTCCTTTATGGGAATTTACCAACAAACAGGTCAAAAGATGAGAATGTTGCTGTTCACTGTTTAGAGAACTTGTTCAGCAGACGGAGCCAGGAACATGCACATCAACATTTGCACTATGGCCATTCCCTCTCTTCATTCTAAGCTACACACACACACTATGCCTCCATGATCAGTACAACCTTTCTTAAAAAAGGATAGTAATTAAAAATCTGCATGGTCTCTTATGCACTATACTTCATTGAGTTACAACTTGATTATGTTATATCATTGTCCAATTACAAAGATTACAATGATTAGCTTAAGATGTTGCTACATCATTATTTCAGACATCACACCCTCATCACCTCAACAGAGTTCTGTTTTCAGCTACCTACTTGCTCACTAATCCTTAGGACAGGTCATTGTTACAGCAGGCTGATCTCATCCATTATGTCTTGATTTTTCTTAACTTCATTTTTTTAAGGTTAGTGTTAATCTTACCTTGTGGTACTAACGCTGCTCTGTGTGTGTGTGTGTGTGTGTGTGTGTGTGTGTTTAAGTTAGGCAGAGTGAAAGCTGTATAGACACTAAGGACAAAATGTTAAATAAGAAAGGTACTGAGGATGCGTGCAGTCACTGCTTGGACCTTTGAAGAGTCTAGGTTTGCCTAGACTTACCATAGAAATGAATAGTAAAATATAAATCTGTATTGTGTTGGGTAATACTGTCTGAGTTTCCAGACCTGTCTTTTCTTTAAATAAATTCATCAAATATTTATGAAGTAACTGCCATGTGTCAGGAACTGTGATAAGCATTGGTGATACAGTGGTGAGCAGATAGACATAATCCCTGCCCTCAGGGAGTTTCCAGCCTAGCAAGGAAAACAGCCACTAAGCAAGGATATACAGAGGTGAAGGGTGTTCCCAAAGAGTAGGTGGCAGTCCTGTGGAAGTGTATAATAAAGATCTAAGCCACCCGCCAGATAGGGGACAAAATTCCTTCCTGAGAATAAATTAGACTAGCAAAGATAAGAAGAGGAAGAGATTTTTGAATGCTGTCTGGGATCGCATAGTGAATGGTCATTAAGGTTCTTGTTATTTTTGGAAATCCATGATTCTAAGACACTGACTAACAAAACATTTTTTATGACATTGGAGAACCTCTAGGAGTAAGATCTTACTGTTACAACATGCTAAGAATACAGACTGAGACTCTCAAAGTACAAGATTATTGCTTCTGACTCTGACCTGCCTGTCCAGGCAGCAATCAACCTGTGCTGCTTGTTCATTCCCTTTTCCTCACCCATCTCAACAGGCATTACATTAGACGTCTTTCCTTCCCCCACTCTGATTACTCTTCCGCTCCACCCGTCAAGCAACAATACAATAATACTGTTAAGTACAATGTTTCCCAAGATGTAATATGAATAACTCTGGTATAAAAATAGATTTTTTAGGTTAGAACAAGGACAAATTTTTAATAGCTATGCATTTATTTTTACAAATTTCTTCTTTTAAAATAAATTCAATTAATACTAGCAGTCAATTTAAGGAAATATATTGAGCAAATAAAAGTGGAACAAAGTTTGGGTGGCAATGTTATGCTAGAGGTACTCTAAACTGATTATTTAACCTTTGTGTACTTCATTTTTTTCTCTGTAAAATGGGAATAATAACACCTGCCTCATTGATAAGGGTGAAATGAAAATGTCCGTAAGTCATAGCTGAGTGTTTGGTACATAATAGGTTTTTAACAAATGATGGTGCCCTTTTTCTCCCTTTCTTACTACTTACATGTTATCTTTCTGCTGTCAATTCCTACCTGGCCTTTACTATTAAAGATGAAATATAAGATATTGCACATTGACTATATTTCAAATTAAAAGCTTGAGATGATCTTGTTACTACTGTGCATTTATCTAAGGGTTAGGGTGGATAAATAGATAGGTAGCAGATAGGTAGACAGACAGACAGACATGGGCATAAATACACGTATATATGCCAGTAAAAAAAAAAAATTGCTAAAGACTGGAAATCCTTTTTCTGCACTAAAAGTCATCAGAGAGGCAAACAAAGAGCTTTAATATCATTATGATAAAGACTGTTTGTTTATCTTGTCTTGCTTTTTTGAGGTGAATAGGAGTGGAAGGTGCAGAGTGGGCTTTGAAACTAAAATAAGAGCTCACCCTCACCTCCACCATCCACTATCTGCATGACCCTGATCATATAACTCAATCCATCAGAGCCTCAATTTCCTCATCTAATGATGATACCTACAGAGCTTACAGGGCTACTGAGAAAGTAGAGGCAGTATAGGTGAGGCATGGAACCCTATACCTAACCCTAATAACCCTAAAAATCGTACTTATTACAGTTATTACTTTCAAGTTCCAATTATCTTTTTCTGCCCATGGTCAAACTACATAAATACCACATTGCAGAAAAGGTACCCCATCCATGTGAAAAGAAAAATAAAGCTCTAAATTTAAAAAAATATAACAGTATCAGTCAAAGTTCAGTTGCGGATACCAGGAGGCACTCTGGTTATTTTAAGAAGAATGGGATTTTATACAAGGGAATGAGTGCTCACATCACTGGAAGGTCTAGAGAAGCAGGCTCTCTTCTTTATGGGCCATCATAAAAGCAATGCAAAGCATGGGCCAAACTGGGGGAGATGCTGCCCTGCCATAAAGAGGAAGCTGGGAAAGTAAGAAATGGACACAGCAACTGTTGGCTTCAGGAAAACATACAATCCGTCCAGAGATGGAAGCCATGGCCATGATGGTTGACTCCAGAGTAGGGTTGCTAGATGAAACACAGGATACCCATTTAAATTTGAATTTCAGAACAACTTTTCATTTCAGAAATGTTTTTCAAAAATTATTAAATTGCGGAATAATTTTTGGTATAAGTATTCCCATACAATAGTAAAAGCATACTTATACTAAAAAACAAAAACAAACAAAAACTTTGCTGTTGATCTGAAATTCAAATTTAACTGAGTATCCTTTGTTTAACTGGTAGTCATAATTATTCATAATTTATCTGAAATTCAAATTTAACCAGGTATTCTTTATTTTTATTTGCTAAATCTGACAACTCTACTTTAGAGCCACCCAGAACCTACTGTTTTTGTTTGTTTGTTTGGGGTTTTTATTTGAGACAGGGTCTTGCTCTGTTGCCCAGACTAGAGTGCAGTGGCGTCATCATAGCTCACTGCACCCTCAAACTCCTGGGCTCAAGCGATCCTCTTGCCTCAGCCTCCTGAGTATCTGAAACTACAGACACACACCACCACGCCTGGCTAATTTTTTAATTTTTTGTAGATAAGGGGATCTAGTTATGTTGCTCAGGCTGGTCTCCAACTCCTGGCCTCAAGTGATTCTCCCACCTCAGCCTCCCAAAGTGCTGGAATTACAGGCGTGAATCACTGCACTCAGCCTGGAAACTACTGTTTTAGAACCAGCAGAAAGGTGCCTGGCATGATAATGCCTCAATTCAGCCTCGTGGGATTGCATCAAATTGGCAGAAACTAAATCACCTCAGAACTCTGGGCTGCTGGCTACAAAGACCTTGGGAGACAAAATTTTTAGCTTTTCAGTCTCTGTATTTATTTTTAAATTTTTTTTAGAGACAGGGTCTCGTTCTGTTGTCCTGGCTAGAGTGCAGTGCCATCATCATAGCCCACTGCAACCTCAGACTCCTGGTCTCAAGTAATCCTCCTGCCTCAGCCTCCCAAGTATCTGGGACTATAGGCCCACACCAACATGTACAGCTAATTTTTTTTGTTTGTTTGTTGTAGAGACAGTGTCTCACTTTGTTGCCCAGGCTGGTCTCAAACTCCTGGACTCAAGCAATCCTCCTGCCTCGGCCTCCTAAAGCACTGGGATTATAGGCATGAGCCATGATGCTGGCCTCAGTGTCTATATTAAAGAAGTCATAAGAAGTCTGAAGGACATAGGACAAACAAACAATTCACCACAATAGTCATACAATAGTATTAATTTGTTGCATTTTTAATTTGTACTTTATTTAACAAATATTTCATTAGCACTATAAACACTGGAGATACAGAACTAAACAAAAAAGACAATGTCTGTCTTCATAGGACTTCTTATAGTCTAGTGGAGAAAAAATACAAATTAACAAAAAACCTGAAAATTACAAAAATGCATAAAATTGAAAGTAAAAGTCATTTGTAATCCTACCACTCTTCTTTCATGATGTGTAAAAAAATTTTACAAGTAATGTGTATGTATGTATTTATTATAAATAAATGAAACCCAACCAATAAGTCCTACAGTGGTGGGAATTAAGTAGGCTCAGTCTATCTAGAATCTAAACATTTCGTTCCTCTTCCCTTGGGGCATCATTGACTGATTTAGCTCCCATGACCTCCTGAAGTTACTTTCTCTCTTGTTCTCCATCCTCCCTCCATCCTGCCTTCATCCTGCTATCTTTTCCTTTATCTGCTGTGGTTCTTCCAACTGTCAGAGTGGAGCACCTACAAGACAGGGCAAACCTTTTTCCACAGAGTACTGATCAGTTTTCATGTGTCCAATTTGTATCCGTGGTGCTAAATATCCACAGTCCACTACGGTGAGGATGGAGGAACACAAAAGGAATTAAGATAGAAAGCTCCAGTCTCTCTCCCTCTCTCTCTCTCCCTCTCCCTCTCTCTGGATCTCTCACACACAGTTAAGTCTTAACTCCTTGTGTTGTAACTCCTTCATCTAGCAGCAAGGATCCCCATATCTGACTCTGACTACATGGCCATGTTTTCCTCCCACCATTTCCCCACAAAAAGTCTCTGCTCCAGCCCCTCTCCAAACATGCTTTTTTCCCCCCACTTCTGTGTCTCTGTCCCGACATTCAGTCTGTATGGAGGGCCTTACTATTCAACATTGCCCATGGGCATTTACCTCTGCTCAGGACCCAGCTTAAATGTCTCTTCCTCAGTGATGCTGTCTTAGGTTCAATTCCTCCAAAAGTAGATCCTGAGACAAAGATTTCAATGCAAGTGGTTTACGTGGGAGGAGATCCTAACAAGCCTTTGCCAGAGGAGAGGGAGGTGAGAGAGGGAAGGGGAAAAGCCAACACAGGGTGTGTTATAGAAGTTATATTGTGGCCAAATGGAGCTCAATCCCACGGGGGAAGTTAGGGGGAGTTCTCCCCATAAGAGGCAAGGGAGCTGAAGTTTATGCTTTAATCCCCAACTGTCATTAGCTGAAGGTTGCTCCTAGTGTCATTAACTCCTCTGTAGTTCTGGCCTGGCCTATGCATAGCCCAAGAAATGCCTCAGATAGAAAATCGTAGGTGCTTGCAGTAGGACACTGTTGGTGCATATAGAAACTGTGGGTGCCCAGGGGATATGGACGAGAGGACATAGAGTATTCTGACAAGTTAGACAAGACTTGTGACCCTTGGTTTGTATCATTTCCCTATCATTATCACATCCTGCCTCATGTTGTGAGTATTTGTGCACAATTAGAAAAAATTTTAAATTGGCCAGGTGTAGTGGCTCATGCCTGCAATCCTAGCACTTTGGGAGGTCAAGGTGGAAGGATCACTTGAGACCAGGAGCTCAAGACCAGCCTGAGCAACATACAAAAAATACGTCTCTACAAAAAAATAGAAAAATTAGCTGGGCTTGGTGGCACATGGCTGTAGTCCCAGCTACTTGGGAGGCTGAGGCAGGAAGATCACTTGATCCCAGGAGTTTGAGGCTGCAGTGAGTTATGATGATGCCACTGCACTCTCACCTGGGCAATAGAGTGAGACCTGTCTCAAAAATACATGTATTAAATTAGGATTAATTGTCTTAATCTGGGCTCCCCCAGAAATTAGAGCCTGTGGCAAATGCTTCTGTGCTATCACTTCGTCAAGAAGTACAGTCCTGGGAAAGCAGGGATGGTGAAAAAAGGGAGTGAGGCAGGGAAGAGAGAAGCACCAGTATGAGGCGTATTTTAAAGGTGGCCCCTGGTAAGTGCAAGTGATCATTTAATCGCCCAGGACCATCCTCCAGGAAGCTATAGAAACTGAATGTCTCCGGACACTCCACCAAGAGATGGAAGGGATTAGAATTATCCACCAGTTCCTTTCTCCCATTATCAAAGGTTCATTGGACAGGGACCAGGGTCCCCTGCATATCCACGGTGCACATGGGTGGGCACTGAGAGAATCCCACAGCATCTAATAACTCAGCATTGACAGAGAAGCCTCGGGACAGTCAGCAAGAGATGTGCAGCACAGGCTGGAGATACAGGTGCATGAGGCTGGTCTGAATCTCATCTGTGGCTGTGGCAGGGGCAAAGTGAGGGCAATAGGACCTGAAGCAGCTTATTAAATGTGTCTGATTTACCAACTGAAATAACTCATTAGGGATGACTGAATTCTCACGTGAACCCATATATCACGCAAAGAAAATTACCCTGAAATGGTATGTAGCATTCCCACAGGGGTTTACAAATTAAAATCAACTTTCTATTGTGAAAATCTGGTACATCAAACTAAAAACAAAGGAAGCTGACTAGATACAAGTATTTTTTCTAAAATGCATGATCACTGTGAAAACAGGTCTCTGAGGAGACGGAGAGGTACTGGAAGAATAAAACCAAGAAAGAAAATAAACCAAGTGAAGCAAATATGAATGAATTAAAAGTTAGGAAGTCTTGTTATTATCAATGAGGCAAAGGGAATGGGTTCTCCAGTTCATTCAAGGATTCCTCAGAAACATTCCATAAAGAATTTTTAGCTATTTTAATTTATTTTTACTCATCAACTGCTATGATGCACTAATTATAAGCGCATACAGATTTTACATATGTTTATGAAATCTGCATTAGAGAGGCAGAGGGGACTATCTCAAGGGAAAGGATGCTCAAAATTTTTCTAAGTGCTTCCCTGGAAGGCAGGCACCATGTAAAGAGAAACATGTTTATCAATTAGAAGAATATGGTTACCAGGAAGAATGCAGGCCAGTATATACACTGTTTAAAGGAGAAGAGAAAAAATATACTTGACTTCAATTTCTTTATAGTTGTCAGCTCTATATTTATGTTTTCAAATCTAGATACTGTTGAATATATTATGAGTAGAGATTGATGAAAAGGTCAAAGACACTTCTTCTACAATTATATAGTATTATTAATATTTCAAAAGAAATTATTTTAAAGAAAATATTTTAAGTGTTAAGAAACATTCTCACTTCAACTCTGCATCATATGAAGAAATTCAATTACTGAGGTATTCCAAAAATGCAGAAAATGATCTAAAAGTTTTATAGTTAATGTATAACATAAACATTTTGTTAAAATGCATTAAAGGGTTATATAGAAGACTGGCATAATGAATACAATAATGAAAAGAGTGCAACCTTTTAAACCACAAATACACTCTAGTTTTAGGAAGAACAACTGTGTAAATTACTGCAGAAACCACAGTCTGTGTAATTACGTAACCGAGGCATATTCTTCAAGATCAAGTGCTTGGTTATAGTCAGCCATAGCTTCCTCAATCAGGCCTATTTTACCACGAACTTTTGCTCTAAGATTGTATACTACAGCATCATTAGGCACCAAAGACAGGGCTGCAAAAGAAAAAAATTTCAAGGTATGTTTATGCTAGCATTCAAAAATAATCTCATTTTTTAAAAACAAAATTTTATAATTTAAGAACTTTAATATTACTTATTTGAAAACATTTTTCTTCAAACATAACTATTTAGTCAAATTAAAAATATTGAATCTTTTTAAGAAAACTATCTTGGGGAAACACAGTAAAATGTCTTTCTTTGAAAGGTTGGCATTGTCTGTGTATGATTTCCTAATAAGTCTCTATAGTTCAGCTTACCAAAGCTGTTAGTAAAGATATTACATAAAGGAATCTATATTGATTACATTAAGGACATGTTATCTAAAAACATTAATTCCTATGTAAGTTTATCTAGACAAAAAGACCTGGTGACTTTCTTCTTTTATTGTCTAAAAACAGTCACATCAACTGTAATTTTACCAAAATAATTACCAAAAATATACCTTTACTAAGGTCTTCCTCAGCTAGTTCATATTGCTTTAAACAGCAGTATAATTGTGCTCTGTTAAAATATACTGCAGCCCAAAAGGGACAGCTTTCAATTACATATGCAAAATCTTCTTTCGCTTCTTCATATTTCTTTAATATTGTATTTGCAATAGCTCGATTCATGAGAACATATTTGTTTTCTGGATCAAACTTTAAAGCCTTTGAGAAGTATTCACTGGCCTATAAAATGTGAAGATAATGATAATTTGAATACATTTTCATTGGAAACTATACAGAAATTTTAAGCACATTTACTCTTAATTTAAAATTAAGGCCAGTGGCATACCAAGGGGACAGTGGAAGCATTTCATCCCAGATATAGAGGTGCATTGTCTGTAAAGAATGTAAAAACCAATAATAAAACTGAACAAAAGTTGGTCTGCTTTGTGTTATTACCATGTGACAGCAATTCTAGACAATGTCAATGATAAAATACTCCTTCTTGCTGGGTTGAAATTCTCCCACTACCTGCCACCCAAATCCTATATCCCTGTACATAACTTTAAAAAAAAGGTAAAACACAAATTAGAAAAGAAGACCATACAAGATGATAAAATACAAATTAGAAAAGTAACACTATGCCTATAAAAACAGAGTAAGGGCTGAAGAGATAAATGAATTTTCAAAATAAGGTTCTAAGCCATACTAAAAGGGATAAAGACTTACTTATACTATAAAACATTATAAGAAAGGGAGAGGGAAAATCAGCTTGTCAAGAAGATCCTTTGATTATTATCCTCTATATTATTCACAACTCATCATCATCCTCACAGTGTATAGTGCAGACCAGTGTTGAAGTCCTGGTCCAAGAACCATTTGCTATAGGTCTGCAAAGAGGTAAGTACCATAACTGAGAGTAAACAATAAATAACTTCTATAGCATTTTTGACATGGCTATGACATCTTGGGACATGATCATATTTCTAGTAATTCATTTTTATTGTGTTTTAGCAATGTATATTGATCTACAATAAATTGGAAATTTTTTAGAAACTAGCCCTTCACGACAAATGTTTTGAGATGCTGATTAGGCATTCTGCTACTCAAGTTAGAAATCTCTTCTCTAACACCCTGATGGATGAAAACTTGGCTCCTACTTTAAAACTTACCTTAAAGGGAAAGTCACTTTTCACAATATAGCTTGTCATTCACCAATTATTTACCACTCAATGTTTTCCCAGTTCACCACAATCTGGCTTCTATCTGCCTCCCCTTACTCCATGAGTTCTGCTCTTGCTAAGGACATTTTCTAGTTCTTTTCTTCTATGACATTTCTTTGGCATGGACACTCTTGTTCTCTCCTTGCTTCTTAAAATCTCTGTCCTTGAGACAGGGTGTCTCACTAGCTTTGTTCCTACCTCTCTGATCATTTTCTCTATCTCCTTCACTGAACTATTTTTCTCTATATTTCTCAAAGATCTGTCCTCTATTCACTTCCATTATGGGTGATATGGAATGTTGATTGCATGGTGGCTGGGAGCCCAGACCATGGAGCCAGATTGCTGGGTTCATATCCTGCCTCTAACTTAGGTGAGTTACTAAAGCTCTATTTGCATCAATTTCCTCATCTACAAAACAAAGGTAACAAGTAAAATTCCACTTCCAGTGTTGATGTGAGAATTAAGTGAGCTAATATGTGAAGTACTGAGAATGATATGCAAAATGTAGTAATGACTCAATCAATTATTATTGATATGTCATTTTTTACCAATGTTTATAAGTGGAGCAGCAACATAGCCTTCAGGCAATACTCCATGAACTTTGCTTCCTCTGACTTTTGAAAGGCAATTAGATCAAGATTGTATAACCCATCCCTTCCCTGGATGGTAGCTATTCTATACCACAGTTAAGTGCAATTTAAGGATCTGTTGAGATGGGGGCAGAATTGACATCCATCTGTGAAGAGCTTGAGGAGAATTCACTCCTCAAGAGAAGGCTCACTCACAATCATCAGAAATGAGGCCAAGGAAAGACCCCAAGCAGGACCAAGAGTTTCTTCATAAAGTAATTTGGGCTTCATTTTAATTCACCAATAAATGACCAATAAAACCTATACAATTATACACCACAAAAGCATAGCTTCAACCATGTAGGAGCAAATTTCTACCTTAGCTAAGAGAAAAGAACTCATTAAACACCAATAGTGTGCCTAACTTTGCACAATGTAACTTTCTATTATAGCTTCCAGAATACATTACTTAGAAAATGACAACCTATAAACTTAATGCGGTTACTTGAAGTACAGGAGTATTAACTATGAAGCAATTAGAGGCTAAAGACACCTACCACAACGGATGGCCTTGATTTTTTAACAATTTGTCTAATGCCCTCAAGATCTATAATTAATTAAAACATAGATCCACTTATGCTTTAAAAGTCACCTGTAGTTCATAATGTATGCACATAGTTCATCCAAATGTGGTTTGAAATCATTAAGTCACTAACTAAAGATAAAAGTAGCCAGATCACATATGTGTTTTAACCCTCTAGAGCTGTGGTCCTCAACCCACAGGCTGCAGACAGGTACTGGTTCATGGCCTGTTAGGAACAGGACTGCACAGCAGGAGGTGAGTGGCCAGGGACTGAAGCTTCATCTATACTTTACAGCCACTCCCCATTGCTTGCATCACCACCTGAGCTCCACCTCCTGTCAGACCAGTGGGCAGAAATAGATTCTCATAGGAGCACAAACCCTGCTGTAAACTTCATAAGCGAGGATCTAGGTTGCGTGCTCCTTATGAGAATGTAATGCCTGATGATCTGAGGTGGAGCTGAGTCAGTGATGCTAACACTGGGGAGTGGCTGCAAATACAGATTATCATTAGCAGAGAAGTTTGACTGCTCAGAGACCATAATAAATCAATTGCTTGCAGATTCATATTAAAAACCTATCAGTGAGTGGCAAGTGACAATTAAGCTGCATCTGGTGGCAGGCTTTATAGTGGCAAGTGAACATCTTACTTCAATTGTGCAGCTGCATCTGGTGGCAGGCTTTAAGTCAGAATCGACACTTATTTTAGTCCAAGTGTGGCCTGCCCATTATTTTATTTACCACTTCCATCCACGCCTCTTTCCCACACTGCACACTTGTCCCAGTCACAGTTTTGGTAAGCACACAAGCTAACCCTAGCAAAAATGAGTAAAAAACAAACATCACTGGAGAGCTTCTTTGAAAAGGGGTAAGACCCAATGATGAGACAGCAGAAGATGCTAAGACTGCCAACAAAATGAAAACTGCATTTAAAAGAAAATACCAAGAGTCCTGCTAAAATTACAGGTTCATTGCAACGGGTGATTCATAGTCTCCAAGCCTGCTTCGTATAATATGTGTCAACTGGCTATCCAACGAAGCTGTGAAACCTTCAAAACTGCTTCGCCACATGGAGACCAATCACGCTGCATTAAAAGACAAGCCTTTGGAGTTTGTCAAAAGAAAAAAATGTGAACACAAAGATAGCATCATTCTTGGTGGCTGACTGCATTGCTAAAGCTAAGAAGCCCTTTACTATTGGTGAAGAGTTGATCCTGCCTGCTGCTAAGGACATTTGCTGTGAACTTTTAGGAGAGGCTGCAGTTTCAAAAGGGGGCACGTGTTCCTCTTTCAACTAGCACCATAACTAGATGAATTGATGAAATAGCAAAGGATATTAAGGCACAATTGTTAAAGAGGATTAATGAATCACCATGGTACGCAATCCAGGTTGGCAAGTCTACCGATATTAACAACAAGGAAACAATGTTTGTTTTTGTGGAATATATTTTTCAGGAGGATGTGCATGAGGATATGTTATGAAGAACTATTCAAGTCTTCGAATGATTACATATCAGGAAAACTGAATTGGTCATTTTGTGTCAGTATATGCACAGAGTGGCTGCCATGACTGGACGGCTTTCTGGTTTCACTACTCAGGTGAAGGAGGTCGCTTCTAAATGTGAGACTACGCACTGTGTCATCCATAGAGAAATGCTGGCTAGCCAAAAAATGTCACCTGAACTAAACAACATTTTGCAGGATGTGATTAAAATTATCAACCACACTAAAGTACATGCCCTTAACTCACATCTGTTCTTGCTGCTTTGTGAAGAGACAGACCCAGAGCACGCATGTCTTCTCCTATACACAGAAGTGAGATGGCTTTCTAAAGGTAGATCACTGGCCAGAGTTTTTGAGTTATGAGAGCCACTCCAGAGATTTCTTTTAGAAAAATAGTCACCACTGGCAGCACGTTTCAGTGATACAGAATGGGTCATAAAACTTGCTTACTTGTGTGATATATTCAACCTGCTCAGTGAACTCAATCTGTCACTTCAGGGGAGAATGATAACTGTGTTCAAGTCGGCAGATAAAGTGGTTGCATTCAAAGCCAAACTGGAATTATGGGAACAACGAGTGAACATTGGGATTTTTGACATGTTTGAAACATTAGTAGAGATTTTCAAAGAAACTGAGTGAGGGCCTTCTTTCTCCCAGCTGGTGCATGATCACCTATCTCAGCTTTCAAAAGAGTTTGAGCATTACTTCCCAACCAAAAGGACCCCCGAACTGGGAAGGAATGGATCAGTGACCCATTTGTGAATAAGCCAGGTGAATCGACTTTGTCTGTGCTAGAAGAGGATCAACTGCTTGAGATCACAAATGATGGTGGCCTTAAAAGTATGTTTGAGACAACTTCAAATCTCCATACATTCTGGATTAGAGTCAAGGTGGAATATCCTGAGATTGCCACAAAAGCACTGAAAAGCCTGCTTCCATTTCCAACATCCTATCTTTGAGAAGCAGGGTCTTCTGCAGTGACAGCCACCAAAACAAGATTACGGAGTAGACTGGACATACTCAACACACTTTGGGTGTTACTGTCTCCCATCATTTCTAAATGGGACCTAGGTGCAAGTAAACAAGTTCAGGGCTCCCACTGATTCTGCATTATGGTGACTTGTATAATTATTTCATTATATATTATAATGTAATAATAATAGAAATAAAGTGCACAATAAATGTAATGCACTTGAATCATCCGGAAACCATCTTCCCGACCCCTGGTCCATGGAAAAATTGTCTTCCATGAAACCGGTCCCTGGTGCCAAAAAGGTTAGGGACCTCTGCTCTAGAGATTATTTCATCAGCTAAGGGACCCTTCTTCCTAGCAGAAATCTTACTTCTCTAGGACAGTCAGAAATAAGGGGATGAGGTCAGGGGGAGGAAGATAGGGAGTAGAAGCCATTTTCTCCACAAAGAGAGGCCCAGACCACAGTGGATTAATTATCTGAATAACTATTCTCAAAGCCTGCTAATCTCCGGAAGGAGTGTGCACTGTAAAGCCTAATCATCCAGCAAATCAAGACAGAGGATAGAACACATTTTACATGAAAGATTTGCCCAGCTAATGTGTCAGCAATTTGGGGGAAATAGAACCATACTTAAAAAAAAATAGTTCAAACTACACTTTAGATCTAACCAAATAATTTTGTACATGTTGCCCATAGAGATATTAAATACGAATAAATTTAAAAAGTGAAGGTCTCCCTTTCATGCATATCTTAAACATCTATGGAAACAAAATTTCCCTGGGCATTTTATTTGTCTTAATCTTATCAACTAACTTCACAATGCAAAGAAACAATTCTAGGACCCAGCCTGAGTTTGATGAAGTTTAAGACAATTGCTCTTGTTGTCAGCCTGTGAAATATTAGCCTCCCAGCTGCCAATGAGATCTGAGCAATGACAACCTCATTCATGCCCAACAGAATTATATCTTAGATAACTCTGCCCTAACATCTAGCTTTACCACTGAGGTCATACAGACTAATCACAGGGGTCAGTAAGCTGTTAAGGATCATGATAAAACTTGGGAAAAAATGAGGGCTAACCCTAAGGCAATGGCAGCAGAAACTGAATGGAGGGGACATAACTGAAAAAAAAATTAAGAAGCAAAACTGACATAATTAGATCACCAAGTAGATGAAGGGGGTGAGAAGAGAAAGTTATGGTTCACTCTGACGTTTTTACTCAGGTGACTTTATGGAAGATGACATCGTGAACTGAGAGATAATTTATATGAAGAAAGCTGAACTGGGTGTAGCAGATGTAGACATCAATTCAGTTTTGGCTTTAAAGCACCTGCAAAATATCCAGTTTTAGCAACTGGAGATAAATATGGGTTAGGAGTCCAGAAGAAAGATAGAGGCTTCCAAGTAGTATAAGCCATGAGAATAAACAGACTTTCTGAGTAAGGAAGTGTATGAAGAAGAGTACAGAGTATGATTCCTGCTCCTAAAAAGCTTACTATCTAATTAGAGTGAGGAGATAAGATATCAACACCCAGCAACAACCGCAGAGTGACACAGAGCAGAATTGAATCTGTATAGAAAGAATTATATACAAAGCAACAAAAACTCAAGATTTCATTTTGAAATTCAAAACCACAAGCCTCAAATGAGGATGTAATGTTGTTACTAAACTATAGTATGTTCACCCCCCCTTCTCTAACACAATTATTTCACATGTTCTCTCTTCTCCTTAAAACTTCTAGCCATCTTGTCCTCCTTTCTTAACTGTTCACCCACACTCTTAACTGGTGACTGATACTTACACTTATACTGATACTTATATTTCATGAAGAAGATATAATCCATAGGTAGGAGTCCCTACTACCAAAATCTACCTGTCTACATTTAACTGTGTCTGACTTCCCTCATGACATAATGGATAGTGTGTTTTGCTCCCATCAAAGGCCATCACTGCAACTTCCAAACTCTAATCTCATCAAATTCTCAGAGATTTTGATCATAATTATCCCTGCCACTCCCTCCTGCATCACCGATTTCTCCCTTTTTAGTAGATCCTTCTCATTAACATAGGATGAATTGATATCCTTCTTCTTACAAAAGAAAAAAGAAAATTCTTATCCTCAAAACCTTGAAGATAACAAAACTCACCAGAAAGGTATTGCTATAATGTAAATTAAAATTATAACATTTCACACCCATCCTGCCATGGACATCACTGGTGCTCACATACCTCGCCCAGGAGCCTGACAGCTGGCCTGTCCAGCATGCTACCAGCACTTCCAGCTCCCATGTGTGCTGCCTGTGGACCTGAGGACCAGCCCACATGGTCTGTCACCACCACTACCAGTGCCCATGTATAAGAATAAAATACCATCATTTGCAGCAACATGGATAAGCCTGGAGAACATTATGTTAAGTGAAATAAGCCAGGCACAGAAAGACAAATGTCACATGTCCTCACTCATATGTGGAAGCTAAAAAAAAAAATGGCGATCTCATGAAGGCAGAGTAGAATGGTGGTTACCAGAGGCTAGAAAGGGGAGGGGTGGGGATGAAGAGAAGTTGGTTAATGGGAACAAAAATACAGTTAGATGGAAGGAATAAGTTCTGGTGTTTGATAGCACAGTGAAGTGACTATAGTTATCAATAATTTCTTATATATTTTGAAATAGCTAGAAAAGAAGATTTGGAATGTTCTCAACATAAAGAAATGATAAATGTTGGAGATGATAAATGTTCCAATTACACAGATTTGATCACTACATATTGTATATAGCTAAAAAAAATATTACATATACCTCAAAAATATGTGCAATATTATGTATCAATTTAAAAATTATTACATTTCAAAATGAATGAAAAAAACTGTTAAAGAAGCAATTACAATTAAGAAAAAATAAATCAGAAATAAAGGAACTCAGAAAAGAGTTAACCAGGAAGAAATTACATGGAAATGAGGTGGAACTAGAAAAATAAAATAAAAATAAACCTGAATTATGAGGTCCACAAGGGATAATAGATATCTACATTGTAATAACAGAAAGAATGAAGACGGCAAAGAAAATGAGACAAAAATTAAGAAATAAAAAATATTCGAGAAAAAAAAAATCATCGGTACATAGAAGTCAAAGAATATGCAATGTATACATAATTGGTATCCCCAGTGAAGCAAATCAAAACAATAAAACAAAAAAAATGTTTTTAACTGACTTTAACAAAACTTTTCTAAAATCTACATGTTAAAAATACATACTATGTATTGATAAATTTAAACCCTAATGGTCAACTTTAAGGCATACCTTGGTAAAACTTTTTACTTAAAAAAATTTTTTGTTGGTTATACTATGTTTGGTTATAACACTACATTTGGTGATATGGTGTTTCTTGCTTATAAGAGAATAAAAATAAGCTTTGCATCAGGCTTCTTGACACCAATATGCACCATCAGAAAACAGTGAAGCAACACTTATTAGACACTCAAGGAAAGAAAAATTGAGTCAAGCAGACATGGTGTTTTATGGTCTAGAGGCTGCAGGTAAACAGGTATGAACATGCAAAAATTCAAGGAATATTGCTCTCCCATAGTACTGAAATTAGTCCTCTTGTAGGACTAATTACTCCTCTTGTAGGACTAATTTCAGACAATCAAGAAATTATTTGGGGAAGGGGAAGTTTGGCAAATTGTCTGGTGATGAGAATTGAATATACTTAACTAGAGAACTAGACTAAAATATGCAATAAGAATTACAAAATAATATATAAATATTAAACCCTCTGTCAGTATAGGAATAATGAAACTCACAAAAAAATGGGAGAACAGATATAGTGGAAAGTAAGTTTAAAGACAACCTGGCACAAAAAGCTCAAGCATATTTAAGAACACAAAGATAATCATTTCTTTAAAAAGAGAATACTACTAACTAAAATTGAACAATGGATGAGAGGGAAGAGTAAGGAATGGGGAGGTAACAGGGTAATTTTATTGTTGTTTATAGTAGAAAAACTGAGGGTATAAAGACGAAGAGTATTAAAGATATTTTTATGAAAGTAATCATTACCACAAAACTATAAACCTTCCAAAATATCTGAAAAACTGAATAAAAGATCAAAGAAAACAGACCACAGAGTAAAATACTTCTAAAATACACATAAATAGATTTTACATTACATAAAATAACAGAACTAAGGCCAAACATATCATGCAAAAATGTAAATGAGATTAACTTGCTTATTAAAAGAAAACATTTTCAAATTGGCTCTCAAAGTAAAAATCAATTCTGTACAGTATAAAAAAGACATACCTAAAACAAAGGATTTTAAATATGGAAAATCAAAGGAATACTAGGCAAAGCAAATCAAAAGAAATCAGAGATTATGATCCTCATATCAGATGAAGCAGAATTTATTCCAAAGAGCATTAAATTAAAAAAAGCAGAGAAGCACGTTTGTAATGCCAAAGGCTACAATTCACAAAGCATATATAATAGTTGTGAATATCTATATATGAAATAACATAGCAGCAATTTTCATAAAGCAGATATTACAAGAGATGTAAAGAGAAATACAGGAACACACTAATAACAGGATACTTGAAAATAAACCTCTCTCAGTCCAAGATAAACCAAGTTAAAAAAAAAGTATGAATGTAGACTAATTAAAAACATAATTAATAAGATAGACTTCATAAATATAGATTTAACTCTATATCCTTTCTTTGGAAAGATCCTTGACATATTTTTTAAAATGTTGTTGTATTAGACCTTATTAAAACTCAATAAATTCCAAAATGTAGAAAATATAAAAGCCTTTCCACCTGGCTAAATACCCTATTATTTTATTCTTGAGTCAAAGGAGAAATAAAAATTACACATGAAAAATTTTGGAAAAACACTAATAAAAATATTGTAGAATATAGTTAACAAAACTGAACTGTATGGCTTAACAAAAATAAATAAATGGGACCTGATCAAATTAAAAAGTTTCTGCACAGCCAAAGAAACTATCACTAGAGCAAGTAGACAACCTACAGAATGGGAGAAAATATTTGCATGTTATACATCCAACAAAGGGCTGATAACTAGAATCTATATAGAACTCAGGAAAATCAGCAAGCAAAAATCAAACAACCCCATTAAAAACTGAGCAAAGGACAGGAACAGAAATTTATAAAAAGAAGATAGACCAATGGCCAAGAAACATGTGAAAAAATGCTCAACATTTCTAATCATCAAGGAAATGCAAATCAAAACCACAATGAGGTATCACTTAACCCCAGTGAGAATGGCTTTTATCAAAAAGTCCCAAAACAACAAATGTTTGCGTGGATGTGGAGAGACAGGAACACTCATACACCGTTGGTGGGACTGCGAACTAGTACAACCTCTATGGAAAGTAATATGGAGATACGTCAAAGAACTAAAAGTAGAACTACCATTTGATCCAGCATTCCCACTATTGGGCATCTACCCAAAGGATAGATGGGCATCTACCCAAAGGAAAAAAAGATGTTATACAATAAAGACATCTGCACCCAAATGTTTACAGCAGCACAATTCACAATTGCAAAGATGTGGAAACAACCCAAGTGCCCATCAATCCATGAGCGGATTAATAAAATGTGGTATATGTATACCACGGAGTACTACTCAGCCACAAAAAACAATGGTGAACTCACACCTCTTGTATTATCCTGGATGGAGCTGGAGCCCATCCTCCTAAGTGAAGTATCACAAGAATGGAAAAAAAAGCACCACATACACTTACCATGAAATTGGTACTAATTGATCAACACTTATGTGCACATATGAAAGTAACATTCATCAGGTGTCGGGCTGGTGGGAGGGGGGAGGAAGGGACGGGTATATTCACACCTAACGAGTGTGGTACGCGCTGTCTGGGGGAGAGCATGCTTGTAGCTCTGACAAAGGCAATATATGTAACCTAAACATTTGTACCCCTGTAATATTTTTGAAACAAATTTAAAAAATAAATTAATTTTAAAAAATGGTTACGATGGCAAATTTTATGTTATGTGTATTTTACCCAAGTTAAAAAACAAACAGGCAAACATTACAGACCAAAATGTGTGGAGTACTGCCAAAACAGGACTTGGGGAAAAAGCATAACCTTAGTAACTTATCACAATATAAATGAAAGGGTGACAATAAATGAATTAAATCCCTAACTCAAAAAGATAGACAAAGAACACGATAAATTGAAGGAAAGTAGAACAAAAGAGTGACTATAGGTAAAAAACAAAAATTAAAAAGTTAAGAGTTTGCATCCTGTACATGTATCACAATTCAAATAAATTCAAAAAATAGAAAATATCATCCAATAACCCAACAGTTTTATTTCAGACATTACAAATTAAGGTCCAAAGAGATTAAGGGGGGGTCATAAAAAAAACCAGAACTAAAATCCAAATCTTCTCACTCCCAGGCAAGTGCTCATGTGACTGAAATTTAAAAAAGGTATAAATTAAGATGAGTTAGGCAATCACATCATAAGGAAGGTCTTGAAGGAACTCTAAGTGGGGAGAAAGGACACAGGATTCCAGGCTGGAAGCTGGTTTCAAAAGATACGGCCAGGGAAGTGCTAACGCTCTGGGAGGTGCAAAAGATTGTTTAGTGGCCGAGTGTTGAATGCCTGATGATAATGAGGAGAATAAATCCAGAGGTGTGAACATTTAATAAATAATTATAAACATCCCTATGAAAGAGAAATTTTTAAAAAAAGAGCTAATGAATTATTAGCCTGAGATTGTAAGGATTACATTTTGAAACTGTATATGTAACAAAGAAAGCATTTAATGTCAAAAAGGAAATGTTGAGGAAAACTCACATTACCTGGGACAACTGCCTGTGGTGCAAGTAGATATTTCCTGCATTAAAGTAAGCCAGCGAGTACTTGGGGTTTAGAGAAATTGCTGCTTGGTAGTCTTTCATTGCATTCTGTCGCTGACCCATAAACTCATGAATCACACCACGATTTGTTAAGAATTCTGCTGTAGTATTGATCTGCAATATAATAGTATGAGTATTTAGCATCTGGGAATAGTAATTATCTCCAATTTCATGTCTACGGAAACGAATGTTATGAAATCTACTTGTGGGAAACTAGTAATTTTACAGGGTAGGTAAAACCCCATTAGAGCAAATATTTTGAGAAAGGACTTGGCACGAAGTTGGTTCAATGTCAACACTTTGTTGATCTGGCTGTAATAAAACAAACAATCTTAGCGTTTTACTCAGTTTCTTTCAAAGGAATAATCATAGCAGAAAAGTTTATCTGTTAAGCTCTATTAGGCTAGAGAAGAAATTAGATTTAATAGTTAATGTGCTTATTTGTCCTATGTAGTAGCAATTACATTTCAGTCCTTTCCTTTTTCTCCTCTCAGATATTACATCTGCCCAAATCTACAGAAATAAAACCTAAAAGCTAGAAGAAGAAAAGAATTTCTGTCATTGCACACACCATGAGATTTTTATTTGTCATTTCACTACAGAAAGAATCTGGGGAACATTGTTCTTTCTTTTGTTCTTTCTTTATTTTTTTCAAACCTAGAACATTATTTTAGGTTGTGCATTCATTCTGTATTACAAAATAATATTGATGTACCAGGAAACTATAAATTGTGTTTACTGAGAGGAATCAACATTTATCAGGAATTTGGGTTTTTGAATTTTAAATGCATTTAGGTTATAATATTGGCAAGCCGTAACTCTACGCTGGGGATCACTCAGGGAAAAAAAAAAAAATTATTTTCTCCACAAGTCACTTTAAAAAGGCAACAGAGAACTTCTTACTTAAATCTATTTATTGATGGTGTTAATTTAGGCTAATAATAATAGTACAATCTAAGTGGAGTTTTTACCTTTATGGCAGTATTAATATCCTGCATTGCAGCAAAATTATTACCCATCTGAAGACAGACCACAGCTCTTCCTTCATAAGCTAGGTAGCTCTTTGGATCAATTTCTGTGGCAATGGTAAAGTGCCTCCAAGCTTTCTGGAATTTTCCTTGGGCCTAAAATAATTTTCCGATTACATGAAGTAGGAAATAATCCATAACATGCCAAACGTTTATGATTCTAACTCACTCAATCAAATAAAACCTCTAGTAAGGGTATATTTATATTGTGCTAAATCTAAGGTATTTTAAACAAAGTAGACTATACTGTGAGTGTATTCAATTGACTAATTACCTCTGAGTGTTTATGATTAAGTTTTAATTAGTTAAAATAAATTTAATTGCAGTCATCCCTCATACCAATCTTGGACAACATGAAATCATGGCCACCATGTGAAACATCAATGCTTCTGACAATTGCCGAAAAATTTACCTTGAGCTGCACACACAGGCAGGAATTGTATTTATTTGCTTGGCACTGAATCTCCAGTTATACATAATATATACATACTATACATAATAAAATAAATGTGTGTTGAATAAATAAATGAATAAACTAATGGTGTGAAACATATTTCGATAAATTATACCACATCTGGAATTTTAGGATCACTATACATTATTCCATGGAAAATGCATGTAAATCTACCAAGCATCTGTTTCTACCAACCTTAGCGCCAAATGGAAAAGAAAGATAAAAAGGTCAGGAGAGGGGCACTGTTAACAGAACAACCTCAGAGTGTTTCCTAGAGAAGACCAGCTGGCAACTGAATGCCTCCCCACAGGAAGGCAGTGATTTAATAAATTCAGCACGGTCCAAGGTCTGTCTTTTTCTCATGGGCTCAAAAACCCAATTTGCCAGAATCTCAGAAGCTCACTCACTTTAAACAAGCTGAGCCCAATGACTCTCACATAAAACTAAAAAGAACTTTAACTATTAAGGGAACGGGACCCTGTTTTTTGATTAGAAAATCTCTCTCTGGGCAAACTATTAATATTTGGAAATCCACATTGTCATCACAAGTTCATTTAGTAAACGAATTGGGCAAGTTGAGATGAGGTTATTGGCATATTAAACTACAAACCACATCAAGATGGGACGTCTGTCATCTGCTCCTGACAACGTCTGTTGTGCTCACTTCTGTATCCCTAATGCCAGGCAAATAGTAAGGGATGCTACAAGTACTTGTTGGACAAACTGTCGCTCTTTCCCCTGCACAGAACTGGAATAGGCCTAATTCTCCTCTCAGTCCTTCTTTCCTAATTCAATTCTTTACACTGATGTGCTTTTCAATCCTTTTTTTCAGGTTGCTATATACCTACCGAGATAGTATCGGAGGGGATGGGAGTGGTAGTTATAGTGCAAACTCCACCAAAGCCATAACTCCATCAAGTGCAAATTTGATGTCACTTCTCTGATTAGTGCTATCGAATCACATTTTTAACTGGACTATAAGGCCGTCAACTCCAGCCTCATCCCACACCCCTCTCCCTTGCCCGTAACAGTCCGTCTACCTGGGCCCTCCATCTTTCTTCCAAGTCTTTCTAATGGGCTGTTCTCTCCAGAACACTACATCCTAGCCCCAAACCATACTTTCACACCTCAACTTAAATGTTAATTTCTCAAAAAAAAACCCTCTCACCTCTCAAACAGAGCTAGCTTCCCTTATTTTAAGTTGCACTAAAATCCATACGTTTCCTTTGTTGCACTTATCATGATTATAATCAAACAACTATATATATGATTAAGTGTTTGATGCCTGTCTCTCCACTAGGTAGTAAATTCTGCAAGAAGAAACAAGTATATCTTGTTCATTGCTATATCCCTAGGCCTAGAGCAGTTCCCCATCCTATATTAGGTGCTCAGTAAATGTCTGTTGAGGCTAGGCATGGTGGTTTACGCCTGTAATCCCAGCACTTTGGGAGGCCAAGGCTGGAGGATCGTTTGAGGCCAGGAGTTCAAGACCAGCCTGAGCAATATAGCAAAACCTTTGTCTCTCCAAAAAAAAAAAAAAGTTAGCCAGGGGTAGTGGCACTTCCTGTGGTCCTAGCTACTTGGAAGGCTGAGGCAGGAAGATTGCTCGAGTCCAGGAGTTTGAGGTTGCAGTGAGCTATGATGATGCCACTGCACTCTAGCCTGGGCAACTGAGCGAGTCCCTGTCTCAAAAAAAAAAAAAAAATGTCTTTTGAATCCAATGAATGATGATGTTAACACATTGCACTGGATTGCACTCAGCTCTAATTGCCTTGAAAGTCACCTTGTCTCTTTAAATTGACTTTGCAAATTTCTACTGTGATTCAATAATGGCTAATTTTGTGTTTCGCTCTCAGAAAGCAATCTTATATCTCTTATTAAAAAGTTCTAAGGCATACCTCACTATAACTACCACTCCCATCGCCTCCGATACGATCAGTCTTAGATCAGCCAAACTCACTTATTTAAAAAAAATCAACTTTGAAAGAAGATTATTAACAGGAATTTCTGCAAATTATAACAATTTGAACACACTTTTTACCCATTATTTAAAATTTTTAATAATGAAAAGGATACAAAGAAAATTTAAGATTACTCAGTTACTTTTCATGGAAAATACAGCACATTTAAGCACTTTGTTACAAGAATGTCACTACGTTTTTTATTAGTGCAAATAGCTCAGTGAGTTAGGACCTTTCATTGCATGGATCAGGCCAGAATGTCCCAGAAATCACTCTGAGACCCGCTTGGCAACACACAGAGTAACACTTGTCTATCTCGCTGGAAGGACAAATGCCTGGCCTCTTGCCTTCCTAGCAAGTCCTAATCCGCAGCAGTTTGGAAGACAACTGAATTCAGAAGTTCTTACGCAGTGTCTGTCTGACCCATTGTATGGCTGGAGTCTACTTCAAAACTTTCATACGTTGTTTATTCCCTTTAGCTTTTTACTAATTCAATAGCACAAAACTTATGGAGCCCAGGTATAAACTGGTAAAATAAATGTTAGCCAGGTTCCCATGTGTGAAATTCATTGGGCAAATTTTAAAAGTGGTTTGTAAATGTAGGGGTGAAGTAGGGAGGGGTGCAGACATTAAAGAAACTCAGATTAGAAAGCTCCTCATGTGACTAGTATACCAGGTCCCCAGGCTTATCCAGGCAGGCTCCCTATAACTAATTGAACCCCTGATCCCCACTGCTATTCTGGAAACTAAAGGTAAGGGAAAGGTAAATGCTCATAACCAAAGAAATGACATTTACTCTCATCACTAGGAAAGGGCCAAATATATTCTTTCTCCTATCCAAAAGATGGTTTCAATGCTCAAATGTTATAAAATATTACCTGCAAATTATAGCCTAAACTAATTCTGGCTTTTATGTATGATGGATTAAAATGCAATGCTTTCAGAAAGTCCTTCTGTGCTTGCTTGGTGGCTTCATCATGACCATATTCCATGTAAGAATTTCCCCGTCCAACATAAGCATCCAGAAAACACGGGTTAATTTTAATAGCCCAGGTAAAGAAATTGACAGCTTCTTCAAACTCTTTAATTCTGAAAATAAATTAAAATATTGGTACCTTCTGATGAACTGATACATTTTGGTGGCATACAATGTTTACTGTATATAACTTTTTCATAAAGATTTGAATATCCCCTTATAAAAAAACTTTCATTTTTATTTTCCATCATAGAAGGTAAGCACACAAGTTCATACGACCTAAGGAAGCCTGACAGGTTCTTTGAAGATTGTAGTAAAAGGAAAGAAGGGAGGTAAGAGCCATTTTCATAGCAAAATGTGATGGGATGATATCCTAGAATTCTTTTTTCAAATTATAAAAGTCTGAATGGCATTCTTAAACCTGTTTTTAACAGTTACTAATTACCAGTATGGAAAAACATGTGCTATTACTGATGAAATACACTATTTAAATTGGACTAAAATACATTTATTTATATGTATTTAATATTTCATTAAACAATGAAAGGAAACAGATTTTCATCACACAGAAGTCCTCACTTCAGATCTTCTATAAAAGTAGCCCATTTAATTGTGGACACCAGGACAGGAGGAGAGAGAAAGAAGTAAAATGCATTTTATTTATCATTAATAACTTGGGAATGTATGTAGCTAAATGATAGCTCTGTCTCTCTATCCTCTCTAATTACTCTCTTGAGGTGGGGGTGAGGGCTGTTGAAGGAATCAAATATTTGTTCATGAGCATATAAAGTCACTTTTCCATTTCATATGCATATCTAATAATTATATTTAGTCTCAATTCACACTACTCACTGTAGAGTATAGGATTTTTTAAAATAGAATAAGGGAGCTAAAATTAAGTAACTACTTACTTACCAGGTAGTTTGCTAAATGCTTCACATGTGCTATTTCATTTAATCCTTCCAACAACTCTGTAAGCTAGTTATAATTATCTACATTTTACAGGTAACAGAAAATCATGGCAGAAAAGTCTTCACATAAGAAATGGCATAGTAAATAGCATATTAAGTTTGCACAGAGTAAATGCCTGAGACTCAAACTCAGGTAAGTCTTACACCAAAATCCATGCTTTTCCACACAGCCATCTCTACCACACATTCTGCACCTACAACACACCTGCTGTTGGTGCACAAGAGCCAGTAAGCTGATATCTCAACAATGTATTTAGAGGAAAGGCTTGGAGTTCAGACTTGAGCCTGAGCATGCAAATTAATACTAATTCTTCAAGGTTGTTAGGAGGATCAGAGAAGACCAAGTGAAGAACATCTAGCACAGAGACTCTCACCCAATAAAGATTATCATCTTCTTTCCCTTCCTTTCATTACTTCTCAAACAGGCTTAAAAATTTAGTAAGATGCATTGCTACTTTGCTCATTTTTCCTTTATGAAATACATGGAACCCAGGATAACTGTTCTAGAAACATTCATCTCCTAGATGTTACTCAAGAATATCTCTTAAAACGGTGTTTCTCAAACTTTAGCCCTTCCTTCACAAAAGCTGACCTGTGTTCCAACTACACTATCATTTACTGAATATTTTCATTTGTCAATTCACTTTTTTTACTTAACTAAATTTATATTAAAAGATAACTTAATTTCAATACCATAAATTGAAAAATTATCATCTCATGCCATACGTAGAAGACAACTCTAAAAATAAATAAAATTGGAGCTGGATATCGTAGTCTGCAGAAAACTGAACCTGAGAGGATGCACCATCTGTTACAAAGAGTTAGAAAATTGTTAAAGACTAACTCTTAGTTGAGACTTTCTCCTTGATGTGTTTAGATGGTTTCAGAAAGAATTTATTTTGAAACTGAAAATCAATTCAGTTTCTCACAATGTGATTCAGTAATTTTTTTAATGGTTGTCCACACTGTGAAAAATAACTGAGTTACTCATGAGACTTACTCTATATTTTGGCAAACACTACTCAACAAGCGTTCTGCCTGAAGATTACAAAAGAACCAACAGTGAAGCACTAGGAAAGCTTGGCTTCTGACATTACAGACAGGCCAAGATTAACACTCACTGATATGAACCACATGGTATCTTCTGAGCTCACCCTAGATTGTTACTCAAAAAACACAGGTCACCTCCCTCAGGTAGTTTACAATGAAATAGTGTTCCTCTTTCCTGATAATTGGCACTATTTAAGAAGTAAAAGTTCCTTTGCTTTTCCAAGTGCCCTTCTCACTGCATTATAGCAACACTTCTAAACATGGCATAACAAATTCTTTACCAAGAATAATTAGCCCATAGTCACTTTGTGTAAATGCACTTAGTTGATAGATTTTGCTGTGCTCAGTATTTTTTATCTATGAATAGTGAAGTATTCACTTATGATGCATACCTATGGTGCCCATGTAAACTGAAATTTCCGGGGAAATCCCCATTTGTTCATATGTTCCCCATAAATCACTGAAATGCTCCCAGTTTCCTGACATTCATATTGCATCATACACACTGCCCCCTCTTACCCAGGGAAATTAAAAATCCTTTGTGAGTACATATTCTGATACATGGTTTCTAAAATATAATCTCTCCCTTTGTATAGCCTAACCAATTAAAACAAAATAAAACAAAAACAAAAATGAGGCAGTGAATTGAAACTCACTACTATGTGGTATAGGTTGTGAATTACCAAAAGGCAGTGATTGAAGTTATTTTTCTTTAGTGATCAAGTTATCAGCACTAACATTTAATGAGCATCTAGTCTGTTCAGTCTGAGTAAATAATCATTAAATCTTAAAGCTAGAAAGAGATCTTTAAAGCCACCTAGCAAGTTCCTCAAAGCTGATAGTGACTAAAATCAAGTCCAGAGAAGGTGAAAGTGCTGAAGACAGAGACTTTCCAGCTTTCTGCCCCAAAAGACCAGAAAAAAGATGAAGCAGATACCACTGTAGAAACAGCAACTACATTTCTCTGAAGATGTGTCTATCACAGTGTCCTACAGGTTGAAGTGCTTGTTAAGTAACCACACGGCAGTTAGCCAATGGAAAAATATGGCAGAATATCTATGTTATGTCAGGACACCTGTTCATTGAGATGTAAATGGTTAAGTCTTGTTTACCACAAATATAAAAGTGTATGAAATGAGTTTTTCTAAAATAAAATGTGTTTGTATAAATCTGAAGTAATGGGGTCACTTACTGAAGATGCATGATTCTCCTCACAGTGTCCTATTAATGAGGGATTGTGTGCTGAGCTTGGCCACTAGGCTGTGGACACAAAGACCCACTGCATCTTCCAAATCAATCACATATGTGATGAGACATGCCCTACTGAGTTGTACAAATAAATCACAAATCCCTCCCCAAACTAAAGAATCTGGCTTGCAGAGTTAAAGATTCAAAAATATTTTATGCAAATACAAGAACAGTAAAATAAAATGTGCTGAAAAGTAAAAAGTGGATAGGATATATATGTCTCTGAGTAATCTCCCTCTATGATACTATTTTTTAAAATATTAAGGTGGCTTTCTCAAAGAGCTCAAAAATTAACTCCACCATAACACTCTTGGTGACTAAATTGGGCAACAAGTAGGATATTCAAGCCTAAGGAATGTTGTCTCCTAGCAACCACAAGAGTGAGAACCAGGGATATACAAAGGATACTGCAAAAGTCTGCAACCCCATGAGATCAAAGAGCAAAGCCCTAAAATTTAAAAATTTATTCCCTTTAAAAACTTTTCCAAATGAGAAAATTTTTACTTTCCCCACTATAAGACACCAAAAGTGAATCCCCACAGTTAGAAACCATACAGCTATCATATATGTATGTATTATTAGCTCACCTTGAAAAGCAAAAATATTTTTTCCTGAAATAAATATAACCAATCACTAAGCATTCCTTATTGTTAAATTCAGTAAAACTGTTAAAACTCAAAACACATGGATTTGGGACTCTTGAGTTTTCAGGGCTTTCCTGTTGATTTAAATTCTACTTTTATTAAAGGACAAGAGAGATTCTAGTCAGGTGATGAAAGTTGGTTATTTGGAATTGCAAAGCAGTTTCAGTGTAAGAAGGCTCTGCCATATATACCCAGTGATTACATTTCATAAAAGAGACTGTGAACTGACACACGGAGAAATTTACTGACTCTAATGGTTGCTAAACATAGGAATGAGGTTGAGAGAAATTTTGGAGTCTGTTTTTAGTTTTAGCAGAATGCAACGACCTCAGACACTTTTGGTCTGCTCCCACCCACCAAAATAAACACACCAGTCAACGTTATTCCAGCTCTTCTTAAGAATGGCAATTACTCAAAGAAATGGATTGTACGAAGGTGCTGGATTAAAATAGACAATGGCGTAACCATGTTTTGCTGTCTGTATAAAATGAAAGGTCTGAGACCGGTTTAGGCCTTTTAACACAAAGGCACCTTCAGAAGTTCCAGTACATTACATTTTGTTCATAACATAAAAAATCTAAATCTCATGGGAAATGTAGCTCTACTATCTGTGTCCTAAAAGGGGAAAAAAGAATATCAATTTCCTAAATAATTCAAACTATGTTCCATTTGCTAAACTGTCTAGTCTACATAATTTGCCAACTATTCTAATTTCATCCTCCAAATTAACTGCTATTGTTTCTCTCATTTAAAAAATGCTACAAAAATTATTTAACCAAATACATTTTATCCCATATTAAAATCCTCACATGCTGAATCTCTATGATTTTAAAAGCAAAATGGCCAAAAATTAATATTCAGATGTGAAATGTATATGTAGAAATGTAAACATTATAGTTAGCCAAGTCTATATACTATAATACTATCTCAGAGTGTATTTTAAACTATTCGGCTTCTGTATTTTAGCCTTATGTGTTTTTTCTCTCCTTCTGTAAATTACTTATCTTTTTTATAATCCCAGAAAGAAGTAATAATGCCTTAAGTACTATGATTTTTGTAGATTTTATTGTGTTTTATAGATATTCACTGGTATTGTTTTACTCAATTTAGATTTACAATTACATTTTTTAAATGCAAGATTTTCTTGAAAACATACAATTTTTTGAAATTACCCTCTCTTCCAGGAAAGAGGCATTGTAAAAGTTAGTCCCATTTTATGAACAAAATAAATCATTTATGTTTAGATATTGCAAGCTATGCATAACTTTATTCTATATATTACCAAGATCCTTCCCAGTGTCTAGGCTTGGATCAGATCGATACCTTGTCATGCTGTCATGCAGGTATATTTACTTGCTAATTTTGCTAAAACAGTTTATTAGAAGGCAAAAGGGTGCTAATGACACACTAAGTGTGGTCCCCAAGTCTACACGGGGAATTCTTTGTGTCCCTCCTCATTTTTGTACTCTGTCACATTCATATTTTCCCCAATTTCTTCCATTCCCTCCTGGTTTACTTATGGGGCTATAAGTACATAAGTCTGATGCTTCCACTTTGACACCAATTGACTCCATACCTGTGATGGCACATGGCAGCAGCTTGACAAAGGTTCACATTAGTCTGGCTTAGCAGTGCAGCTTGTCTAAAATCCTGAAATAATTGTTTAAGTTTTTGTTAATTTTGCAACATTACCTCATGTGCTTTCTTAAACTTCCTTCTAACTTTGACTCCACCATGAATATATGTAACACAAGCATTAAAATATACATCTTCCTAAAACTTTATTTCTTCTTTATATTATCACATCAAGTAAGAACAGCTGAAGCAAAGGAAACCCGTTATTGTGAACTCACTCAGAATCTTGTGTTACTCGTCTCCACTTCAAGAATAGGGACTTTACCTGTGGTTTTTGCCCTTCTATGTATAATGAGCTATCTCATTTACTTCTTTTATTGTTTATTCCCAGTGAACACCACCAAAGACTTCTCTGTCTGGATATAAAAGAAAACGCACCTGGAGAGAACCTTGGGCGTTATAATACTACAGGCAAACAGGCACCCAGGCAAGGGAAAGACATAACTAGGCCTTCTGCATGGATTACCTACGGCTGCTCCTACCTCTGGAATCCACACTTCTGGTGAGAAGGTGTCCAAGGATCCAAAAGGCCTTCTGAGAGGGAGGAATGGAAACTCTAACCCCAAGATTTGAAGTTAGGGAAGTCAGCTGGAAGGATCTGAATGACCCTGGGGAAGAGGCTTTTTAAAAGAATTAACAGTGCTAAATCTGTAAAAGATCCTGCCACAGTGGCTCAGAGCACTCTCCTCTATCAGACATCAGAGACAGTGTCTGAAGCTTATAGCTTTTCAACACCCTACAAAGATATTTGAGACTTGAGATAAAATAAGAACACCACTAAACTTAAATTAATAAAATAGTTCAATAAATATCTACAAAACAAAATATCACGTCAACTGCAATGTGCTATATATACAGAAGATGTGAATTGATTTTAATGATGGCTACAACGTCCGAAGGAGGCTTCTAAAAGTAAGAGACCTATGAAAGGATAAAAATGGCCCTGCTTTTTTCCCAGGGGACTTGCTTCAACAGGAATCTTCCTGGGCAGTTTTGGGTGTGGTCTCCTGTGATCGAGCTAAGCAGTAGGGAGGACTGCACTCTCCCCTGCAGTGGCAAAAGGAAATCCCTCCGGATTCCTTCCTGGAGGTGAAGACACCAGCACTTCAGGGCCCCATAAGACACCACCCAACTAGAGAGGCTACACCCATAATCCCCCTCTCCTTTCAACTTCTTCCTCCTTCAGCGAGCCCTCCCTGGTGTATCAGAGGGAAGAGGCCGGCTGTCTTAGTGGGGTGGAATGGGTTTTTGGCTACTACAAGGGTGGAAGAAGGAGTAGTGGAGTCAAGCTGAGTACTCTGGGGTCCTGCTGGAGGAGGAGCCATTTGTCACAGACCAACCTGAAACACTGGCTCCCCTCTCAGACTGGAGAAGCATGTTTTGATACTAAATGAAACTATTTGGAAGAAAATAGAAATATTTATTATCTAATCGAATAAAATCTAATCAACCATGCTTCCAGATATCTCTCCAGGAAGGATTATTTTGCTAAAAAGGAAGTAAATTTACAAGTATAAGTGAGATTTATTACAAACATTCCCATTAATTTAGGAAGTTTCAAGGAATGACCACACAATTTAAAAGGCTGAGAACACCAAATTTAGTTTTGTAATCAGATGAATTTACAAAAGTCAACTTGACTCCATATACATAATCATTATTATACTATGTGGGAATTAGGCATTAATTATCAGCAATAGACATAAATGATGTCTTTTAGCATTACTTATAATAAAGCTGGCCACTGTTTTTGTGACTTTTCCCTTTTGCATTAATTCTTTCTCTAATATGAGGATGATAATAACAAACCACACAAAGTCACTCATATGCAACGTAAATTCCTTCCATTTCTATCCCCTCCACTGATGACCTTCACCCCCTGTACAATCTTCCTTTCTGTGTCATAGGGGGAGCTCTTGGCCTCACTCCTTCCCACCTCCTCTGGAACCTTGCTCCATCAATTCCTGCCGTCTTCTGTACCTCTCATCCTCGTCTCTCACTGCCCCAACCTACCATGGCTTGCCTCGCCCCTCTGTGCCCCGAAAACAACACATGACCATGTCTTTCTCGTTCCTGTCCCCACCAGTCTCCTTGAGAGCACAGTCAATACTCACTGTCTCCACACCCCCAAATGCCATCCACTTACTATTCTTACTGTTTAAGAAGACTGATTTTATTTGTAATTTGTAAACTGGCTCTAAAGACATTTTTATTTATTTGCTTTTATTCTTATCAAAGTAATTCACATATTCAGTATATACAGGATCCAATAGTACCACAAAACTGATAATGCCGACAGTGATCCCGTTCCACCTCTCCTTACCCCTGAGTCCTACTCCCCAAAGGCAATCTTTTTTAAAGCTTACTGTTATTTCTTCTGCCATTTACCTTCAGATTTCTAAATAGCATGAGTGTTGTATCATATTTAACTTTACGGTACAACTGTTCACTTCCTGCATAGAATGGAATTTAGCTGTTTCACACCAGCACGCCTCACACCCCCCCTTCTCCCATCAGACCCACATACCTATGACACTTTGTTTGTTTTAGTCTCTATTTTACTTCCCTTAAGTGTCTGATCCTTGGCTACCCATTCATATTTAAGTTTGAGGTATTAAAATCCAGAATGGTAGTTTGGGATGCCTGAATATCTCTTCACCACTACCTTTCAACTTTCAGAATTATATCTTTTTTATTCCTTTGCAATTACCATGGCAGAATTTCAAGAGGGAAAAGAGATAAACAAATGTCCTCAATTCATTAACTTCTAGTTAACTTAACCATTAACTTCCCAAATAATCCCAGTCTAAATGCTTCCTGATCAAGGTGCTCCTATGAAGGGCATAGAACTATCAATTCACTGATATGTTTTCAGCACTCATGCTACCGGACCTCTCAGTTAATTACTCCTTCCCACTAATTTTTTTTCCCCCCTGGTGGGTTTTCAGACTCTGCTTTCTCTAAGTTCTTCATCTAGACCTCTACTTCTTCAGTCTCATATCCATTGCTTCTTCCTCTGCCTGCATCTTTTCTTTTAATTTTTAATTAATTTTTTATTTTATTATACATGGAAAAAAATTCTCTTTTTTACTTGTAATTTGTGTTTGTGTGGTATATCTTTTTCCAGCCTTTTATTTTCACCTATCTATAGTATTACATTTAAAGTGTGTTTGTTGTAGCTAGAATATAGTTGGAGCTTTTTAAAAATTCCATTCTGACATTCTCATTATTTTAATTGTTGTATTTTAACCATTTCCATTTGCTGTAACTACTAATATGGTTGGATTTAGGTCTACTATTATTTCTTTTCTGCTGGCCTCCTCTGTTTCCCCTTTCCAGACTTATTGTGTATTCTTTCAATATTTTTTAATATTCCATTTTAGTTTATCTTCTTTGTTTCTGACTGAGGAAGTCACATTTGAGCAAAAACCTAAATGAAAGTAGGACATGAACCATCCACAGATCAGTAGGAAGAGGGTTGTATGCATAAGGAACAGCTTATGTAAAGGCCTAAGGCAGGAAGGGAGCCTGGCATTTCCAAGGAAGAACAAAAGGCCAGAGTGGAGTGGCTCGAGTAGAGAAAAGCGTGTTTGACAATGAGATCAAAGAGGTGAGCAGCAGTCAATCAAGTACAATCTTGGTTGGTCATAGTCAAGAGTTGAGATTTTATTCTAACTGTCATGGGAAGCCACTGGAGGGTTTTGAGCAGAGGAATAACTTGATCTGCTTTATATTGTTAGGAGAGCTATCTGGCATCTATTTGGAGAACAGCACATAGAGGGGCAAGAGTGCCCAGTTGGGAAGCTCCTGCAGTAGTCCAGAGAGATGATTAAGTTCTGAGGCCTGAGTTCAGATCTTGCCCCAGTACTTACTAGCTGAAAGGAGGATAGCAGTGGCAATTATGAGAAATGATTTAATTCAAAATATGCTTTAGTGGTAGAGCTGGCTGGATTTGCTAATGGGTTAGGTGTGGGATGTGAGGAAAGAGAGGGGTCAGATTTTTACTGGACCATCAGCTCTTCAAGGACTGGAACTCTGACTTAGTTATCCCCGTATATCAATGCCAGTGCCTTCTCTGCAAGAACATAGAATTTGGAATCAAGTGAGACCTGAGTTCAGATCTTACCCAAGTACTTATTGGTTCAAAGGCCTGATTTAGTCTCTTTTGAACACCAGTTTCCTCATCTATAAGTTACAATTATAAATTGTGCAGCATTGTTGAGAACCTGGTGTGTAGCAACTGTGCAATAAAGTTAATGTAGTTGTTTAGTACTAAATAAACATTTATTCGGTAGATAACATAGGCCCAGTGTTTAATTCCCTAACAGCTGGGGTCCTTTGCTCCCCACCTCCATTTTTCCAACTATTTCCACCCCAACACTGTGCCCACATTTTCATAGTTTTCTTGCCTACTAGAGAGAGGTCCTTTAGCTCCCCCTACCTGAAGGGATACCTAAGGGTATATCACAAAGATATTTTTGACATATCAAAAAGCCTAAAGGAGTTCAAATGTTGAGATTACATTTCCTCATAGTGTAAACTGCCTGGAAAGTAAGTGATTCTGTGCAGACAGAGTCTCAAAAGATGACTCCAGAAGTAGAAAAATAATACAAGCTATCTTGAGAGATGAAAAGAATAGGAAACACTCCACTATATGTTATATTGTAGTGCATCAGAAATTAAGAAGTAAAACTGCTATTATTTAACTGCAAACCTCAGATTGCTATGTAATTTTTGCCTTGTGTTTCTTTGGGGTTTTTTTTGTTTGTTTTGTTTTGTTTTGAGGCAGGGTCTCACTCTATCACCCAGGCTGGAGTGCAGTGGTGCCGTGATCATAGCTCACTGTCCTGGGCTCAAGTGATCCTCCTGCCTCAGCTTCCCGAGTAGCTAGAACTACAGGTGTGCACCACCACGCCAAGATAAAGCCTCGTGTTTCTTAATCTTAATTCCAAAGTTACTGTGAAATGGACAACAAAAACAAAAATGTTAAAAATGAGAGTGATGAATTTTAATTATCCTATAATGAAATATATTTTAAACCACCCATTTCTTTTCAACTGCATGTATTTTCTTCTATTAAATATGATTCTGCATGCCTGTTTCCACTAATTTAAAAACCCATTCCCAGTATCCCATTCTTGGCAACTATTTCCTGCCCTGTTTGAAACAGATTTATTTTGATATATTTTCAATGGGGAAAGAGGAAAACTGTGAATGAGAAAGAGCACAGAACAGCAGGGCAAATTATACATAAATCATTTTATTTTCTAAATAGTTGAGTTTTGCGTGTACTCCTTTAGGGGAGATGATAGTCTTAATCAAATCAGAAATTGTTTTTTATACATTGGCTATTTATCTTTAATTAAAACAAAGTAAAAGTACACACTTTTTGCAAAGATTCTATTAGTCATCCCAAGTATTTCAATACAATTCTTGCTAAAGTTGAGTTATCACTCATTAATATCGCCAGTTGATAGCAGTAAGAACTTGTTCACTAGTTTTCAGGAGTGAATGTGCAAAATCAAGTGGGTTCATTTTTACACATCAACAGGAAGGCTTACCTCTAATGCAAAGTCGTACTGCTCGAGTTCTGAGTAGATGAGTCCACGATTAATGAAGGTGTTTAATGTTATAGTTTCTCCAGCATCAAGAAGCAGCACAATTCCATAATCTGTTAATGCCTAAAAATAAATTACTTGCAACGTCGATTCAACTTTTTAGACCCTTATTTCATAGGCCATGGACAAAGGTATTTATATCCAAACCAGGATCCAATACTTAGTTCTTTAAGTTGTCTTATAATATATGGCCAAAATAATCAGATGTTAGATTTGATGTTAAGCCAAAATTGTGGATACTGCTACTTTTTAATAAGTGCAGCACACTGTTCTTGCACTTCACATGTTATCTGTGAGTCACCCCATGCATTTTCATTTGTGTGTGGGTTGGAAGGGAGGGATTCAGTACCCTCCCTATATGCCTGTAGCACCTGCTAACTGAAAAATGACAGATAGTATTTGCTTATTTGGACACTCAAGTATCTAAAAAAATTGTGCAACTGAAGATCCTATATGTATACTGTGGCATAATTATAAATGGAAATTTCCAGGGTTGTAAAAAATAATTAGTAATACTTGTTAAAAAAAAAAGAAAAGAAAGAAGGAAAACCTAGACTATTAGCCACAATTGTGTAATTTTTCCTTTACACAGAATGTAAAACCTGTATGATGCTTTAGAGATCCACTAAACAGGTGAATATGTGACACCTAATGAAACCAAAGCTAGGAAATAAGATTTCATGAATGTCAGTGAGGGGGTGGGGGTGGGATGGGAGCAAAGAGGTTTTGATTAAGATGAGTCAGGGCCTTGGCCTATTCTGGGTTTTTATCATGCTTCTGCTATTATTACTAGCTTCTCAGTCTTGGGAAAGTTCCTTAACACTAAGCCTGTTTCCTTATCTGCAAAACCGGGAAATTAAAAACTCATCATATTGTAAGGGTCCACTTAAAAATATTTTGATTGTATGTTGGTAAAGCATTTAACCCAGTGCCTGTCACACAGAAGCCCATCTAAATAAGTGGTAACTGTTACTTATTTTCATTAACATAGAGTGCTTAGAAACAGAATTCACCTTTGCTTAGTTTTTTGAAACCATATTTTGGGAGAATGCCTAAGTGCATTTTCTGCAGAAAGATACTTGGTTTCTCTCAGCCCAGGGATGGCAGGAATGCTGAGAAACAGGTGGAGGTAGATAACAGGGGAGGAGGTGGCAGTGTTTAATGACACCCAGTCCATATGCTGGAGGTCAGATGGTTTTACAAAGCCACCTAAAGACTGTTAACCCAGAGCAAACAAACCTGTAGACACCAATACAGGTCTCTAACTCCCTGTGTGACTTGGATGAGTTTTCTAACCTCCCGCTACTTCCATTTCCTCATCTATAAAATGAACAGATTGGATGAAACGCTTTGGGGTCCTGGCAGCTCTAAAATCACCAATATTTTATTATTCTAATTCAGTCTCACTTTATTTAGGTAGTTTTGCGGTTTCTTTATCAACAGGGCATTGGCTTTTTTACCTACTGAGATAACAAAAAAGGGGAGTTCTCTCCCCACCCAGCCCATTGTTTCCCGTTCAGGGCTGCCTTCTGGCAGGAAAGGGGGTGGGGAGGGAGCCCTCAGAGACACCTGCTGTGCAGGTCACTCTGATAAATGATCCTTTAATTAGCTCCTAGAATCTTAACAATTCCCTTGTTAAAAATTAGTTATTCATTCGTCAATATTTCTGGAGGAAACCTGATAGTCTGGTTACCAGGAATTTTACATCCTCTTAATAGAAGTAAGGTTTCTTAACTTCTTACCTTCCAAAGCTTGTAGATTTCTAAATTTCTAAATGTTTTGAACATTTAACTATCCAAGTTTCAGAGAGATTGGGAGTGTGTCCACACAGAATATTGGGAACATTATGTGGGCTTTTAAAGGAATGTTTCATTTACTATGGAAGAGGGCAGAAATAAGGAGAGGGAGACAAATGGATAACAGAGAAAAATAAGCAAGAGGATGGGACATAACACCAAGAGACTGACCACCTGCTCCCCTCTGAGAAGTCCCCACTGAAAAGGGACCACACGGACAAGGGGAGAGAAGAGGGGATAAGATTAGAAAATGTAAACAAGAGTTTGCACAGGTAGAGGCTGGATCAAGACAAATGGAGAAGAAGGTTTGCCGCAGCCATAGTTAGACCCTCAAAATACACAGGTAAATCCAGGTCCTGGGAGCTGGAAACCATCACTCCAAATTCCCTGCTGCATGTGCGGTCTGAGGAACAAACAAAAAAAACCTACATGCCATACTACCCAAAGCAATCTACAGATTCAATGCAATCCCCATCAAAACACCAATGGCATTCTTCACAGAAGTAGAAGAAATAATCCTAAAATTTATATGGAACCACAAAGGATCCAGAATAGCCAAAGCCATTCTGAGCAAAAAGAACAAAACTGGAGGAATCACGTTACCTGACTTCAAATTATATTACAGAGCTGTAATAACCAAAACAGCATGATACTAGCATAAAAACAGACACATAGACCAAAAGAACAGAATAAAGAACCCAGAAATAAATCCACACATCTATAGTGAACTTATCTTCAACAAAGGTGCCACAAACAAACAGTGGGGAAAGGACAGTCTCTTCAATAAATGGTGCTGGGAAAACTGGATATCCATATGCAGAAGAATAATATGCAGATCCTATCTCTTGCCATATACAAAATCAAATAAAAATGGATTAAATACTTAAGTCTAAGACCTGAAAATTTGAAACTACTAACAGAAAACATTGAGGAAATGCTTCAGAACCTTGGTCTGGGCAAGGATTTCTTGAGCAATACCCCCAAAGCACAGGCAACCAAAGCAAAATTGGACAAATAGGATCACATGAAGCTAAAAAGCTTCTTCATAGCAAAGAAAACAATCAACAGAGTGAAAAGACAACCCACGGAATGGAAGAAAATATTTGCAAACTATCCATCTGACAAGGGATTAATAACTAGACTATACAAGGAGCTCCAACAACTCAATAGGAAAAAAATCAAATAATCTGATTTAAAAATGGGCAAAGAATCTGAATAGATGTTTCTCAAAAGTAGACATACAAATGGCCAACGGGTATACAAATAAATGCTCAACATCATTATTCATCAGAGAAATGCAAATCAAAACTACAATAAGATATCATCTCACCCCAGTTAAAATGGCTTTCATCAAAAAGATAGGGAGTAACTAATGCTGGCAAGGATGTGGAGAAAGGTGAACCCTCATTCAGTGTTGGTGGGAATGTAAATTAGTGCAATCACTATAGAAAACAGTATGGAGGTTCCTCAAAAAACCAAAAATAAAACTACCATATGATCCAGCAATCCCACTGCGGGGTATATATCCAAAGGAGGAGAATTCAGTATAATGAAAAGAATTCTGCACTTCCATATTTACTGCAACACTATTCACAATAACCAAGATTTGGAATCAACCTAAGTGTCCACTGACAGATGAAAGAATAAAGAAATTGTGGTACATATACACAATAGAGTACTATATAGCCACAAAAAAGAATGAAATCCTGCCATTTGCAACAACATGGATGGAACTGGAGAACATTATGTTAAGTGAAATAAACCAAGCACAGAAAGACAAATTTCACATGTTCTCACTCATATGTGGGAGCTAAAGATTAAAAACAATTGATCTCATGGAGACAGAGAGTAGAATGATGGTTACCAGAGGTTGGGAAGGGTAGCAGGGAGGGGGAGATAAAATGGGGATGGTTAATGGGTGCAAAAATAGAGTTAGATTGTTAGATAGAATGAACAATGTTTGACAGCACAACAAAATGACTATAATCAACAATAAGTTAGGGTATACTTTAAAATAAATAAAAGAGTGGAATTGGAATGTTCCTAACACAAATAAATGATAAATGCCTGAGGTGATGGATACCCCAATTATCCTGATTTGATTAATTCACATTGTATGCCTGTATCAAAACATCCCATGTACCTTATAAAAATATACAACTATTATGTACCCATAATAATTAAAAATGAAAACTTTTTAAAAACCCTACATGAACTACTCTAGCTAATGGTGAAGTTTTGAAGCAACAATATCGATAGTGATCACTGCTTTAAAATTCTGCCCATGGCCAGGCACAGTGGGTCACGCCTGTAATCCTAGCACTTTGGGAGGCTGAGGCAGGAGGATCACTTGAGGCCAGGAGTTAGAGAGCAGCCTGGGCAACATGGGAAGACCCCCGTCTGGCAAAAAAAACTGAAAAATTAGCCAGGCGTCGTGGCATGTGCCTGTAATCACAGCTACTCAGGAAGCTGAGGCAGGAGGATTGCTGGAGCCCAGGAGTTTGAGGTTACAGCTAACTATGATGACATCACTGCTCTCTAGCCTGGGCAACAGAGTGAAACCCTTTCTCCAAAAAAAAATAAATTCTGCACACAGTGTATCAGTAGAAACATTTACTCGAGTGATAATTATGTAATGTATTTTAATGTATACATGCATTTAAATGCTTATATAAACATTATAAAATTAATTTTTCATTTGACTTATTGCAGAAATTGTATAAGAATCTTTGATGAGCACTAAAAGAAACTGAATATTCTTCTAGATGGTCTCTGGTTTCTCAAGTTTTGTGTGTGTGTATTTCCATAGGAATTACTTTCCAAAATTATAGTAGAAGTAATACTTTACAAATGCTTTAAACGTGTTTACAAATGCTTTAATATGTTGCTTATTAAATGTTGCTTATTCATTGCTTATTGAATTTAACAAGCTATTGCATGCATGTTATTTATTAAATGCTTCTAATGTGTTTTACTAAAACAGTCATCTTACCATTTGGAGTTCTTTTATCTTGGTGTAACATAATGCTCTGTTATAAAATGCCACATAACTTTTTTTGTCCATGTTGATAGCTGTAGTTAAATCTGTAATTGCTAGCTTATAAGTCTATAAAGAAAAAAATAATTAGCTGAGAAGAGTAAATCATAATGGACTGAAATTTCATTGTAAAATAAATTCTTGATTCTATCAGAGTTTTTGAAACACTCGTTTAACCATTCAGCATTTCATCTGTGAAATTAAGACATTTAAGCTAATCTTTCACAGAGTTAATTAAGATCTTCTGGTAGGAATTATTGTTACAGTTTATCTTACCTGCAAATAAAATTAAATATATCAACAACTTTAATTTAGACAATTATCTTGTCCCAAATTTTGCTATATGGCAAGGAGCAAATCATACTTATAAGAAAGAAGCAACCCATATTCATCCAGCAAACATCCACCAGAGCCTGCTTGCTTCTGTCACTCAGACCGTCATGTCACATAATCGTCATGTTTTCTACCCACGTTCTCTGTTGCTTCCTCTTGGATTCTTCTCTGATACTTTATATCACTCATTTCTATAGTTAGTAATTTTCATGGAATTAACACATAATTCAAGGTCTTACCTTTGCTTTAAGGTATTATTTGCAAAATATTTCATATGAAATAGCTACAAAGAAAGGTCAAAAAAGAAAAGTAGGGAGGAATGAAGTATTCCATGCAGTGTAAGATATCAACAGTGTTGTTCACACTCTTTAACCCAGTAATTTCTGTTTAAGAACCAATCACAAACTTAGCAACAATTTTGCTCTTAGTTGTGTATAACTGTATTATTTTAAATAGTAAAACAGTAAAAAAAAAAAGTAAAACAACCCAAATGGTCAACAATAAAGTGATTAAAAATAAATTATGGTGGAATATTATGTAGTCAGAAAAATCATATCTTCAAAGATTAAGTGTAAAAAGCAGAACACAACACAAATTATACAAGTAGTATAATCCCAATTTTAGAAAATATATATTATATATTATCATGAAAATAAAAGACTAAAGGCAAATGTACCAAAATGCACTCAGGAATTATCATTTGATGGTTGAGCAATAATTCTTTATTCCCTTCTATATTTTCCAAATTTTATACAATGAATATATACTACTTTCCTAATAATAATAAATGTTATTTAAAACATAAATGCCAAAAATAAATATCATTATTTTGTGAGAAATTGTTGATTGAATTCCTTTTGGTGCACTAGGAAAGTGCAAAGTGCTCTAAAATAGTTCTGCCCCTCATACCACAGTGCTTCCCCTACCACAGAGAAAAAAAGGAAGTAGAAGTCAGTCCCCACTTGGCATCAGAGAATCACCCACTCTAAAATTTCAGTAAACCAGGCAGGAAATGGCCATACCTTGTTGTAGTATTTCAGAACTCCTCTGTACAGATAGGCACGCACACTCTCAGGATTTATTTTGATAGCCTCATTACAATTCAAGATTGCTTTGGAATACCTGCCTTTTGAACCATAGAAGGCTACTCGGCTTAAATATGCCTATTCAGAGAAAGAAAGAGGGAAAGCAGAAATGAATGCTTTACTAAAAGCATCAATTCTATCAAAATATACAGTACTTGGAACAAATCTATGCCACTCAAAAATGGTATTAAAATATAGTCTTTTTTCACTCTAAAAAAGAGTGAAAAATTTCAGAAAAAATTTCAAACATACAGAACAATTGAAAGAATAGTATAATGAACACCTGGATTGAATGAATACCTGGATTCGATAACTATCAATATTTTGCCATGTATATCTATTTTTTTCTGAACCATTTGAAAAAAAATTGTAGACATCATAATACTTCACCCCATGTCCTCCAGTATGCATCGCCTATGAAAAAAAGACATTCTCCTACATAATCATACTACCACTATATATCTAAGAAAATTAACAATAAAATTATATAATCCAAACAAAAACCATCTAATATTTAGTCCATATTGAAATTTAATAGACTTTTAAAATCAAGATACAATCAACCTTCACCTATTGAATTTTGTGCTCTCTTTAGTCTAAAGGCAGGAATCAATATAACAGCAAAACAAGAAGTAAATAAAAGTAATAATATATAAAATTAAAATTATTAATAGCTATATTAATATATTAACAATATTTACATACATCACAATTTACAAATACTTTTACATACATAATATCCCTGATGGAAATAATACTTTTTGTTCAAAGGGAAGTACAGATATCTGGATTATCAAAATATAGATAGTTGAAAAGTAGGTATAAGTAACTGATTGTTGCTAATTAATAACAATAGCATATAAAGGATTTAATAGTTTTACCAAAATTAACACACTCTCTAAATCATTAAAATCATTTATTTAAATACCTGGTAATGTTTTGGATCAAGGGTAATTGCACGATTGAAATCCAAGATCGAATTATCCTTGTGCAGTTTTGCTTTACAAAGCCCTCGTTGGTAAAAGGCTTCTGCAAAATCAGGACTTGCTTTGACAGATTTTGTAAAAGAATCAAAAGCCTAAAAGAGCATATTGTCAAAATATGCAAACCATTTAGTGGCAGAATATATTATTTTAAAATGTTAACAAATATAACATATAACAAGCGTTGAAAAGTTTCACTCTATTTTTCGGTAATTTTAAATACAGTTCTCCCCATGAACCTTGTGGATCAAACAAAAGTAGTATTTATGAACAAATAATACTAAATAATAACAAATAATAAATGACAAATAAAGGTTTATTATCATAATTAAAGGACTTATTCCCAGACTAATGTCTACATAACCCATGTTATTAGATTATAATATTTTGGGGCTATAATTTTAATCATTATTTTTCCAACTTTGTAAGAAATCACAACCAGTACATTTATTTTTCATGAAGATCCAAGAACTATAGCAGATATATAGTTATGAAATTTCAGAACAATAGAACACTAAAATTTTTCCCAACATTGTAAAGCAAAGCTGAGTTTGCTCTGGTTGTTCAAAAGGACTAAAAACTTGTAAAAGATTCGTAATTCATCTTATATTTACTGGCATTTCTTAATGGAACAACCAATCAAGGGCAGCTGTTTTTGTATATTTATGGAAATACAAGTTTAAGACATTTTCTACCCCATGAATATGAAAATTAGGATAATGTGTGTGTGCGTGTTGTGTGGTGTGTGGGGGTGTGTGTGTAGAGATGGAGTTGTGGAATATCCAACATTAGCCATTGGGTAATATCAAGTATTGTACATATTTATCATATCCGTGACAATTTTGAAATGAGGAATTGCATAAAATAGCCAAAGCCTCGATAAACATGTAATAATCGAATCAACTGTTTTTCAGGGAATCTGGCCATCTTAACAACCAGTTTCAATGTGATTTGAATTGTTCAATTGTAAGTAAGAGAAGCCAAAGAGTGTCCTAATTATTTTCCATTTATTCTACATTACACTTGCGATTGAATAACTAAATTCATATTAATGTGATGAAATTATTTTGCTATAATTTCCTTCAGTTAGATGTATTGTTTTGGTGGCAAACACACATTAGTCTTTAGAACACTGTTGACAAATAAACATCAAATAAAATACATTGATTAAATAAAACAATGTCATAGGTATTGCAGGGTACAGATTGATTGTAATAAGCTAAGATTTATAAGAAGCTTTGGACTAGTCACTCACTGTATAGGTACCCTTCAGAAATAGAACTGAATACAAGCAATCAGTTTTTAAAATCACAAATAACCTGTGCTCCTAAACACATAAAATACCATTTGTAAGTTGCCTTCCTCCATGTAACAAAGACCCAAGTTATACAGACAGTCTGCCGAAATAGCTGTGGCATTTGGTCCTTTATCAGAATGAGAAAAGACATCCAACGCCTTCTTAAATATTCTCACAGCTTCCTATAAAAAAAGGAGGGGGAGGAATGTTTCTTTCTAATATTTATTTAACATTATAGCCTTAAATGTTAAAAGGAATGCAGAGCACACACTTCTACTCTCATTTCACCCAGGGACACAAAGACCCAGTAAAGCCACAGATCTTGTTAGCACAAAAGCAGAAAAGGACCCAGATCGGGAGTCTGATTGCCCCGAGTTCCACCAGGTGCCTATCCTACAAGCCAGTATGTAAGCAGGCTTACACTCATGGATTTTTGGAACTATAATTTCCAAATTCTAAAGGCTATTTTCTTTTAGTCTTAAGTCACACTTAAATTTATGAACTAACTTATTGCCAGTCTCCTAAGAATTTTCTTGAATGGAATATTGAGATAGTATTAGGTAGTAAAAGATCTTCACTGATAATACCTGATGTAATTTTAATCAATCTTTATTTTGTCCTGCTGTGCTCCTAATGGGGTTCCATTGGCACCAGAAAATAAATTACCATCAAAAATCATCCATTTAAATTTAGTCGAAATAGTTGAAACTCAATGAAAAAAATTCAATTTTCCAGATAGAAATGCCACTTAATAATTAACTAATCATTATATATATTTATATAGAAATACAAACACTTGTTACTAGTTGTCTCATTTTCTTAATTGTATTAAATTGCAAAAGAAGCAATGAGATTTAGCTTGGATATGCTAAATGGCCTTTATTGCTCACCTTCAGCATTTATTCCACACATTTACTACTCACCTCAACAACCATCCTTCTGTCCTCACTCAGCACATGACCACCTTGCCACAGAAAAAGTGGATCACCCTCTCAATTTCCCTCCTTTCTACTTCTCAATGTACTATAGCTTCATCCACTTTCACCTTCTCTTTCTTTCTTCCTCTTTGCAGACTCCTCAAGCTGCATCCTTGACCCCATCTCCTTCTGCCCTATCTGAGCACAGTCTGTTATTTCTTTCCCTGTTGGATCTCTCCCCTTTCACTAGCTCCTTGAGTCCATAAAAACTTGAGTCTACTCAAGCCTTCCACCCCATTTAAATTAAAATGAACATATCTTTGCTTCCTCCTGCTTCCCCCATCTCTTTCTGCTTCACTACTCTAGGAAGTGTCCCAGGGAGATGTGGAGAGGCTTGCAGATAAGGCATGCTCCTGTTCTGAAAACAGTACTGTGGCTGCTGTGTGAACAAAAACTTGGAAGATGCAATGGTGCTGCTATAATTCAAGACACCTTTTTAAAAATTGGATGTTCTGAACCAGGATAATGACCATAGAAATAGAGAAAGGAAGTGGATTTGAGAGATATTTCGAAAGTAGAACCAGAGAACATCTCTGTTGATTGGGTGGAAGAGGGTGGCCAAAGGTGGCAATCAGCTGTCCAGCCAGAGCGAAGGGCACAGGGGTGGGGAGGTTAAAGCAAACATAAAAGAGCATTCCTCAAAGCCTGCAGAGACCAAAGCTTCAAATGTGAATGAAAAGTAGACAATGATCCACACTGAGAAATGACCACTGGATCTGCAATAAGGAAGTCATTAACAAAAATGGCAAGAACGCTTCATTTCAAACCAGGGGTGCATTCATTTTCTACTGTTGCAAGTCAAATTATCACAAATTCAGCAGATTAAAGTAACACACATTTATTATCTCACAGTTTCCACAGGCCAGGAGATTGGGCCTGGCTTAGCTGGGTCCTCTGCTCTGGGTCCCATAATGCTGCAGTCAAGCTGTTAGTTGAGCTGTTTTCTCCTCTGGAAACTTGACAGGGCAGAATCAGCTTCCAAGCTCATGCATGTTGTTGGCAGAATTCATTTTCTTGAGTCTCCAGGACTGAGAGCCCTGGCTTCTTGCTGGCTGTCGGTTGCCCTCAGGTCCTAGAGACTGCACACAGTTCCTTACCACATCACCCTCTCCCCAGCCAGCCACAACAAGGCCAGCAGGAGAATCTCTCCAGTCTGCTAAGAAGGAGTCTTATAAACTGTAACATAATCAAGGGAGTGGCATTCCCATCAACTTTGCCATATTCTATTGGTTAGAAGCAAGTCACATGTCCTGCCCACACTCAAGAAAAGGGAGGAGATTATACAGGGCATGATTGATTGACAGTAATTTTAGGGTGTGTCCACCAGAGACCACTCTCTGGCCCCAAATGATTCAACATTGCTACCATATGCAAAATACATTCCTTCATTCCAAGATCCCCAAAAGTCTCATCTCATTACTGCATCAGCTCAAAGTCTAAAATATCATCATTTAAAGCAGGTTCAAGTTTGGATGAGGCATTTGAGTATAATCCACTAAGTACCACTCCTGGGGCACAATTCCTCTCCATCTGTGGACCTGTGAAATTAAACGGACAAGTTTTGTCTCCAAAACACCCAATGTGCAATGGTGAGACGGGCATAGGATAATAACCACAGACATTCTGGTTCAAAAAGGGAGGAAATGGAAGATAAAACAGGAGTCACTTGTCCATGGCAATTCTGGAATACATTTGGGAAAATATCCAGAGTCTCTTGATGACTTTTCAAAGAATAAGGATAATTCTCTATGGCTCTTAGTCCTATCCTATGTGTTCTTGGTCTTGCCTTCTGGGTCATTCTTCCTTTTTTAAAGAGGTTGCATATGTTTGAAGCTGAGTTGTTTTATTAATCTGCTTCTTTCAAGTATAATTTTGAGGTCTGACAGCCTTCTTTCATTTTGTACTCTCCCCGTCTCTTTTAGTCCAAACTGGCAGTGTTTATGAAGAAATAATTCTCTCAAAAACTTTGGAGACCTTCCATGGATTTCACAGGGATTCACTCCATTAGACAAAAGCCACATCCACTAATTTTTTCAAGAAAATTCCTTGCCTACTTTGGCCTCATGCTGAGATGCCTGAGGGAAATTGTCCTTAAGCTTCTATAGGTCCTCTGGTTTGGTTAATAAGATTTGTAAGGCATATCCTTAATCTCTTGAGAGAGACCTAGTGTGACTGAATACTCTGATCTTATGATTTTCTGAGATCTTGGCAAAGGGTTGTCCAGCCACACCTTGGCCTTTTCTCTAGAACATGCTTTCCTAAAAGTAAATATTTGATTTTATCATCTTTTGCCGTCCAGAGAAGCTGAGAATTTTCAACATCATCAAGTCCTGGTTTATTCTGTTTAACCATTCTTAATTTATCTCTCTCCTCTCACAAGAAGCAAGAAGAAACCTGGCAGTACTGTCAACACTTTGCTTGGAAATTATCTTAGTTATATATCCAGGTTCCTGACTTATTAGTTCTGCTTTCCATATAACTACAGGAGACAATATTGCTAAGCTTTCTACCACTACATATGTCCCTTCCACCAGTTTCCAATAATGTTACTTGCTTGCTTCTGAGTCCTCACTCATTAGCAGTGTCTTTAAAGACCAGATATCTACTAACAGTCTGTCTGAGGTGACTTAAGCTTTCTCTGCCATGCTCCTCAGAATTCTTCCAGCCTCTGCCCACTGCTTGGTTCCAAAGCTGCTTCCACATTTTTAGGTATTTGCTATAGCAGCATCCACTTCCAGGTACTAAAATCTGTGTTAGTTTCCTATTGCTCCCCCCACCCCAAAAAAAAAAAAAAGAAAAAGAAATGACCAGAAACTTAATGCCTTAAAACAGTTACTATTTCACAGTTTCCATGGGTCAGGAGTCTAGTAATAGCTTAGCTGGGTGCTCTGCTTAGGGTCTCCCAGGCTGCAATCAAGGTGTCAACCAGGCTGCATTCTCATCCGGAGGCTCAGTTACGGAAGTATCTTCTTCCAAGCTCATTCTGGTTGTTGGCAGGATTCATTTCCTTATGGCTGTATGACTGAGGGTCCAGGCTTCTTACTGGCTGTTGGCTGCTGCCCTGAGGTCCTTGAGACCACAGCAGTTCCCTGCCATGAATCCCTCTCCACAGGCACCTCCCAGTATGGTTCACTGTTTCTTCAAGGTCAGTAGGAGAATTTCTCTCTCCAATCTGCTCTGAGAGAGTCTTACATAACCTAACATAATCATGGGAGTGACATCCCATCACTTTGCCATATTCTGTTAGACAGTGGCAGGTTCCACCCACACTCAAGGTCACACAAGGGTACAATTTATTGGGAGCCACCTTATGATGTGTCCGTCATAAGAAGATAGAAGCCAGATAGAAGTGAGTACAAGAATGAGCAGAAAGTGAGGAAATTAAGATAATGAGTGTGAGAGAAAAGAGGAAAAAGTCAATAATTGGAGAGATCAAGGGGGCAAAAATAAAGGAGGTTTTATCAAAAAATTAAAAATAGTTACTCATGATTAAATGTTTATGGAAAGAAACCTATAAAGAGGCTAAAAATAACTAAGGAAGAAAAAAATAGAAATAATAATGGCTAATGTTTATTAAATGTTTACCATGTGCCAGATATTAAGGCATTAAATAGTTAATTTTGTTCTTTTTATCTTCACAAAATCCTCTAACATCTCCATTTTAAGATGAGAGAGCTGAGAATTAGGGAAGATGAGTGACTTGCTCAGTGGCTCACTGATGGCACATTGCAGAGCTGGGACATGAATCCAGGCAGTCTGGCTACAGAGCCCATACTCTCAACCAAGCATTTAGATTCCTGAGAAGATGGACGAAATGGCAATTTTTAAATGAGACCACGTTAGCACCCAGCCCTCAGCCTGTCTGATGCATATTAGGTTCTTAATTGATGGTAGTTACTTATTACTATTATTATTAGTCCTTCATACTTGCATTACTGATGACTCACCAGGAATTCCAAAAGAACCTATAGGTCCTAAATAAGGATAGGAGATCTACCTGCCATTAACTAGACTTTTCATGTCCCCTAAATGTCAATCCAAATCTCCCATCCTATGAAAAAATATAACATTCGCCAGATAAGGTTTTACTACAACAATAACAGCAACAACAACCATCTTAGAGAATCCCACCTCACCCACACCACTACCATCATCAACAGAAGCCAAAAGACAAGGTAATATTACCTTGAAAATACTGGGGGAAAAAATCACTGCCAATTTAAAATTTTGTCATAAAATAAACAAAAATGAAAAGCTTTATCATTGACAGACGTTCACTTTTGTTTCAGAAAAAAGAATTACCTCAGAAGGACAGTCTGACATGTAATAAGAAATGAGTAAATAAAATGGAAACATGTATGTAAGTATAAACATTGTTTATATAAAATAATAGTAGTAATTTTATTTTGTATTATAATTTATAGAATTTAAAAAGTGTAGAACTAAAATACAAAACAAAAAAATATTTGAGTTGGGGAGGTAATGATAAGAGTTAGAGGGGTCTAAGTTCTTTTTATTACTTAAGAAAGTAATCCCTATACTCGGGAATACAATATTATTTAAGTTCAGACTTTGCTATAAATGCATGGCAACATTTAAATAGTAAAAACTAAAATAGAAATGAAACAAAAAGAGTAGAGGGGAAAATTGAATAAAGACAAATTTTTAAATAAAAATCCTCAATACAAAAAGTAAACAGTGATAAAGAGATTTTAAAAGAAACAATGAAAAAGAAGGACAAGTATTAAACACCACGATTTAAGAGGAAAGGAGGGAGAGAGAGAGAAAGAGAGAGAGAACTAAGGTGACAAAAAAAAAATCCAGACAGAAGAAAAATCACAGGTACCAAATCTTCCATGTAAAACAAAGATATTATCAGAATGGATGTTTAAAAATCCTGTTACAAGAGATAAATCTAAAACCTAGGGTATGGAAAGGTTAAAAGTAAAAGGATAGAAAGGACATAACTAAGAAATACTAATCAAAATAAAGTAGATATAATATCAAACGAAGCAAACATTAAGACAAAAAGTATTATTAAAGATAGAAAGGGTCACTATGTAATGACAAAATGTTCAATTCTTCAGGAAGATGTAATAATTCTAAAGATGTGTATCTATAATTGGTAAACCAAAAACTGAAAGAACTACAGAGAGAAATTGACATCTAACATCATAATGGAGGATTTTAACATACTGCAGTTATTGACTGATTAGGTAAAAATGTGCATTTTGAACACCACATAAAAAGTCATACCTAAGGAACATATATGTAAAACACACCAAACAATGAGAAAATACATATGTTTTAAAGTATACATGAATGATTTATAATATAGGCCATAAATAAGTCTGAACACATTTCAAAAAATCAGTATCAAGCAGAATATTCTTTTCGCAATGTATTTGGAACTTGAAATTTTTTTTAAAAATTTTAAAAATTCACGTGTCAAAAAAGAAATCCTACTGTAAATTTAAAAACACTTACTATGAAATTCAGTAAATATGGTACTTGGAAATATATAGCCCTAAATGCTTATGGTATGAAAGAATAAAGTTTGAAAATTAATGAAATGAGTACCCAACTGAAATTTTAATGCAAATAACAAAAAAAATCCCTTTCAATAAAAGCAGGAAGAGACTATAAAGGTAAGAGTAGATTTTAATCAAACAGAAAATAAAGATAAAGAAAGAAGATCAGAAAGCCAAAATTGATTCTTTGAAGAGAAATTTCTGACAAGATTAATCAAGAATAAAAAAGGCACAAGTAAATTTTAAAAGGGTCATACATAACTACAGATACAGCTGAAATTAAAGTGATAATAAATGATATTTTGAACAATTTTATGCAAATAAATTTGAAAACCTAGATGAAATGGACCTATTCCCAGAAAACAATGTTAGCAAAACTAAAGAAATAAAGGGCTGAATATTTCTGTACCTATCAAAGAAAATTACAGATGGTTTTACAGGTGGCTTCTACCAACCTTTCAAAGAAAAAATGATCATTGCAATCTTTACACAAGGTCATTCATTAATAGGAAGGAAGGAAGTAATATACCCCCAAATCATCTTATAAGACCAATATAACCTTGATACTCAAATCCAACAAGGCAATACCACTCATATAAATATAGGCACAAAGATCCTCACCAGTAAACCAAATTCAGCGATGTATAAAAAAAGATTATATATTCTGATCAATTTGGTTTAACCCAGGAAAACATAGTTGGTCTAATATTAAGTAATCTATGACATATAATCGGCTATATTTACATATTAAAAGATAAAAACAATAATCATTTTAATACCTGATGAAAAATAATTTGATAAAATTCAAAGCAGGAATAGAAAGAAAATTCTTAACTTAGTTTAAGTTATCTACAAAAATCAACCAGAAACTTCATTCTTAGTGGGACAAATTCCCTTTAAAATTTGGAAAAAGATAAAGGATGTCTCTATCACCACTTCTAGTCGGCATTGTTTTAGAGTTTCTAGCCAGCACAATTAGACAAGAAAAAGAAATGGAAGACATAAAGAGAAAGGAAGAAATAAAATTATTATTATTTAAAGAAGATATAAATTTCTCTTTATGAACCCAAAAGAACATATCTAAATATTTTCAGAAATAAGAGTTCATTGCTTCTTGGCCTTTTGGCTAAGATCAAGTGTAGAAATAATAACATTTCATCAAGGTGGCTGGCTAGTAGACAGACACTCAAAAATCAATTTCGTTTCTATAATCTATCAGCAGAATTTTTTTAAAAAGATACCATTTTATGGTGGCAGCAAAAATTATGCGGATACTTAGGAATATTTCTAACAAGAGATATGTTAAATCTATTTAAAAGAAAAAGTGAAATAAATGGGGAGATATATCATCATGGTCATAAACTAAAGAATTCAATATCATAAAGGTGTCAATTTTCCCTAAAATAGGACTGTCAATTCTCTCTGAAATAATCTAAAGATTCAATATTTTTTCAATCAAAATACCAAAATCTTGGAAAGCTGAACTTAAAATCTATATGACAGAATAAAGGCTCAAGGATAACCAGGAATTTGTTGGAGAATCATACTGTGTGGTGACTTGCTCTACCAGATGTCAAGAATTTCAATGAGATTATAGTGATTAAGACATTGTACTGTTGGGCCAGGAATAGAAAAATTGACCAAAGGAACAGAATAGAGAGCATAAAATTATACTTGATCTACACATATGTGAAAATATACAACATGATAGATGCAGCACTGCAGATCCTTGGGCTAAGGATAACATTTCAATAAATGATACTGAAATATTTGAATATCCATATGGGGGAAATTGAAATTTTATCACTCACATGGAAAAAAAATATCTTATAATAGAGTAAGGTCTTAAATGGAAAAAGAAAAGCTTAAACTTTCCAAAGAAAATATGGAAGAATATCTTAATGACCCTGGTGTAGGGAAGGACTTCTTAAACAAGGTGCTTTTTTTTTTTAAAGAAAAAAGTTCCTAACGACAAAATTTAAAAGAGTATGTTCAACTACATTGAAATTAGGAAGCTCTGTTAATCAAAAGCCACCATAAAGACAATTCCAAGACAATCTACAAATTGTGAGAAGACATGCAGCATACAACCAAGGGTTAGTATACAGAATTCATACTTTAAATGTCTAAAATCAGTAAGAACAAGAAAAAAAAAAGGGTACATAGGAAATTGATAGAACAGGAAATACGAGTGAACGCTAAACATACAAAGATGTTCAAATTGAGAAATGTGAATTAAGATCACACTGAGACACCAGTTTTTATCCACCACATTAGTAAAAGTAAAGTCTAATAATATCAATTATTGTTGAGGATTCGGATCAACAGGAACACTCATACACTATAAGTGGGAGAATAAATCCATAGCACCATATGAAACAATGGGTCATTTTCTTGAAAGGTAAACATTCACGCTTTCTACACACCAGCAATTCCACTCCTCAAACTATACCCTGGAAAACTGTGCCACATATTAACAGAAGACATGAAAAAGAATATTTAGGACAGCCCTATTCTTAAGAGGAAAAAAAAAGAGGAAATAATTCAAATGTTAATTAACAGAAAAATAAATAAGTAGATAGATAAATAATATAATTTAGTTTTGTAAAAAATATTTAAAGTGTCATAGTAAGCACAATTATGTAAAGTTCATTAATAGATTTAGTAAATGTTACTCAGAGCACTTTTTCACCTTTGTTCTCTTGGCCTTCATTTGGGCTTTCGCTAATAGAGCAAACATGGTCATCTCAGGTTTATTCCAAGTGATCCCATCTAAGACCTGAATGGCCTTGTCATGGTTTTCACAAAATGAATAAATAAGTGCTTGCTGTACAGGACTCAACCCAATAAGACCTAAAAGGAGAAGAACATTCATCAATATCCTTGCCAAATATCAAGGATTTAGAATACAATTATTTTAAGGCAGTCAATGTGATAATTTTTTCTTTATGATATGAATTAACAAATCAATATTATTCCAAAACCTATTTACTACCAGCAAACAATAAGACATTCCAATTATAAATAAAAAATGTATTGTAAGCCTGATATTTTCTATAATAATCTCACTCAAAAAATTCACTATGTTATGAATCATTTTACTAATTGATTATGTACATATGAAACTGAAGTTTCAAAATCTAACTTTGACTTTCAAGTGAACTCTTCATGCTATCTATACATAGCTATTAAAAACAGTATAAAAATTTACAGAGGTATTTCTTAAGTCAAAACAATTATAATTTTGCATTAATTATATTTACCTTTGTTCATTTCTGCTACTTGATAAATAGTAAACTTTGCAAGATCATAACATTTCATCATAAGAAGATACTGCCCTCTGGAAAAAAAATAACAGCTTTTGATTCTAAGCAGTTAAAAATAATTTATCTAAAATAAATTTTCTTATAACCAACTACTTAAAATGTTACAATTATAATACATTCATTCATATTTATACATGTATGAATAGAAATGAAAATTATAGATATTTTATATAGTCTAAATAGACTAATTAGCATAGAGATGTGATGAGAAAACAATTTAGGAAATATAATGCTGAAGGGAAAATACTCAAATCTCTTTTTGCAATTATCTGTATTTAAAATGTTATACTTTGTTGCTACAAAATTATTAAAAGATAAAGTTCAAGGGACATAAAAGGGGGGAGGTAGTTACATAAATTGATATTAATAAAATGTGGTTCAAGAGTTAAAGGACAAAGCAAGCCCTTATCAGAAAGCATTGTTCCATTCCATTTTCCCAGGTCTATAAATCCTTAAAAGATAATATATTTTTGATAGTGAATACTCATAAATTGCAAAAGGTCCCTTTATAGCAAGCTTAACTATAGCTGAAATACAATTCAATGTATCACTTTTTTTTTCCCACTGAATTAGCTGACGTTTATGTTAGGTACCTCTGTGGACACAATCAAAACAACTGTTCAAAACATGTTACCTTACTCTCACGAGATATGTGATAACTATGTAACTAGTAACCTAGAAAGGCCTCGAAGAACTTAAACACTAAACAGTTGTGTTTTCACACAAGGGTAGAGCAAAGGGAAAGACCTGGTTATCTCATGTAATAAATTATATTAAGGTTTAACAAACTGGCTTGCTTGTTGGGAGATAGCCATCGTTGGAAAATTAAATGTAAGACAAGGAGGCTAGATCAAGGATCAAGAGAGAACTAAATTTCCCCACAGCTTCCTGGGATGCTAAGCTATCCCAAGAAGAATTCAATTTCTATGCTCATACCTTATTATATACAATTGGATTCCATCTGGCTGAAGGTGGATAGCACGAGATAACTCACTTACTGCCTTTTTCAATCTATGCATCTGTTGAATGATAAACAGAAACTTAGCTCCTAATAATATTGATTGCTTCCTTTCTGATATATTTTTCCCCTCCCACCTTTTACTACAGAAATTTTGCAGGAACCTCTCCTAATACACGTGGTTTTTTTTAAGAATCATCAAAACCAGTGGTATACAAAGAAGTAAAAAAAAATGTTTATGATGCAATATTTTGGTTTTTAAAATCATTTATCTTTAATTTTGAAGAATGATTACACATACCCACATGTATATAATTTTACATAAATGTGATTATATCATGCATTCTTGTTTGTGTTCATGTGTTTTCCATTTTTCATTTAGCTTTTCAGTTTTCCTCCCTAAACCATAAAACCTTTTTCACCAAACTTCACCCATGTTAATAAACTAGCATACAAAGGAGGGTAGGATAAAAAGTCAATTCCATTTAAAAATAAGGGAGGAAAAACAGGCTTGCACAAAAATTAAGTAAATGACTGAATATAGCAAAATACAAGACTTATGAAAAAGAGATCCATTTAATATCAATATGTAATAAAAAGTAAACATTGATTCTTCCCTTAATACTGGTCACAGAAACATAATATGAATTGTACAAATTTGGGGACAAAAACCAACTACCACTAGAAATATTACAAAAGCAGCACTACACACAGCAAAATTAACCTAAGACAACCAACCATTCCTCTTACTATAACGACATGATGATGCACAGAAGAGAAGGGACAAAACAAATTTGTGCATGGAAGTAGGCAGTACCTGTAGAAATGGTTTGGAGGAAATAGTGAATGAACTCAAAAGAGGGAACCCAAAAGGAGGAAGTTTTAGATTTGTTTAAACAAACTGGAGAATTTCTCCGGAACTTCAGGCCTGCTGCTTGGTAAGCTGGCCCTACTCAGGTTGGCATAATTGATAAATCTTCTAGTCATATGTCCACATCGCCACACCTGTTTTATGCATTAAGGAAACCCTGATTTGGGAGAGATGGAGGCCTATTCTCTCTGATTTCTACAAGCTTCCCTGTGGTTAAACCTCTACCAGGCAGCCTTAGATTAGATTCACCCTGAAGGCTGCACCCACACAGTAGGAGTATATATTCTTCTATGTACATATAAACAAAGGTTGCTTTATAATTGTTTTATTTACATAGAATCACATTGTACATACTCTTTTCTGGATCTTGCTTTTCTTACTCAAAAATATCTCATGGAAATCCCTCCAAGTCAGCCTGCATGGTTCTATTTATTCTTTTCATTGACTCTGTCATATTTTATGGTGTGAATACACCCCAAGTTATTAAACCATTACTGTGTAGAGATCTTTGTCTCTCAGAACAAAGAGTCTTTGAATATATGTCCTTACATCCTGCTATCACGTTGGTGCTTTGGTTTCTATGTGTGCCCAGGAGAAACTCCAACTTCCCCAGATGGCCTCAGCTTTAGCAACAGGGTTAGGTTAAGAAAAAGAGCCACACACTAGCCATCCTTTCCCCAACAGGGTCAAGAGCAGTCTTCACCTGGGGACAACACTGAACCTGCCCTGGGTTTTCCACCTCCATCACCAGCAGGGTAAAGACTCTAAATGGGGCTCCAATCACACTGGGTCCTGAGATGAGGACCATGGAGATCAGAGCCTCCAGGCCATCCCCAATGAACATGTGGTATGAGCAAGAAATAAAAATTTATTGTTTTAGTACAGTGATTTTTTTTTCTATGCTGATCATGAAACAATAATACAGTGATTTTTAAGTTTTCTACCTCAGCATAAGGTAAACTGAAACCAGTATAGCTAGAGGACTTGTAGGAAACAAGGGTAGAAAGGCAATGAAGAGCCAGCTTCTGTGGGCTCCTATAGGCCTTTGGCTTTTGTAGGATTTGGCTTTTATTCTAAACACAATGGGAAGTTGTTGAAGGGTTTTGAGCAAATAAGTGAAATAATCCGACTTATGTTTTGGCAAGATAACTGTGGCTGCTGTGTTGAAAATCCAACGAAAGTACTAAAGAACAGAAGCAAGAAGCCCAGGAGGCTACTGCAATAATCCTGGTGCAAAATGACATTGCCCTGGACAGGGCATTTAGTGGTAAAGTGGTGGAACAAGTTGTCTATTCCAAAGGGTAGGGACAAGAGTTAATAGTGTTCTCTCTGGAAAGTCAGATTTGGTTGGAGTTGAAGAGAACTTACTATTTATTGTACTGTTTGAATTTGTTATACTAAGGATATATTACATTTATTTTTTAATTTAAATAACTTGTAAAACTTGTAAAAATTAAACAAAATTTAAAGGAAAGTATGAATGGTTAGAATCGTATTCTATGCACAGATCCCATTCTATGAACCCACCTACTCACCTGTACACACACACACACACACACACACACACAATATTGGGCCATAGACTCAAATGTTTAATAGTAGCTACCTTTAGAGAATGAAATTATAGATAATAATTTTTAATTTATTCTTATTCATACTCATATATTGTGTGCAATAAATATATAACGCTTTTGTAATGAGGAAAAAACATACAGGCATTATTTTAAAAAGTGAAAGACATAAAAATATACATCTCATAAGTAGAGGCTTTTAAAATGGGTAATTATAGCTAACTATATCTGCTTAACATTTATTGTTTATAAATGCATTAACCCCTACAATTAGCTAAAGAAAATAATAAATTAATATATTAAAAATTATATTGAACAAATATCCAGAAAACTAAAACTTTTTTCAAAAGAATCAAGGTTCTCAAACCTTAAATATACCTTTTGATAGGCTTCTGCTCTACAAATATAGCTTTGAATATATAAAGGATCAATTCTAATAGCCTCAGAAAATTGCCAAATGGCCTCAGTGTAGTTATCCAGGTGTAGCAGATATATGAGGCCAATATTTATATAAGCCAAAGTAACAGTTCTAAATAAAATGAAAAAGGAAAATCTTGTTAAAAATTTTTTATTATTCCAAATGTTCTCCAATTGTGAATGAAGCTTATGAAATACATATATCAATATATATAAAGTTTTTTTAATGTTTTACTAAAGCAAAGTACATTAGTTAACTATTCTCTACTAAAAATTATAAACCCCTTTATAAAATCCTTGGTAGGGAATTAACATTTGTAGAGTCTGTGCTAGGAACAGAATTTCTGAAGTCTCCTAAACTCCTGGAAAAACGTTACTCTTGCTTGACTTAATCTTGAGTTATAGTGAATTGTACAAGTTTCATTTTCCTCAACTGAAAAGTCTTTGCCTCAGGCTATGTTATATTGACCATAAGTAACAGCGAGAAAGAGTAATATTCAAGAGTTTGGTGGCTTGGATTGAAAATCCTCTCCACATAGGTACTAACACAGCTGCTTTTCTGTATCAAATAAACATTGTTTTACTTTCTTAGAATCAAATAATTTTCAGCATAGAAATGACCTTTGAAATTACCTTATTTGATGCCTCTACTTCAAAATGAGAAAAGCACCCATTCCATAGCCCAAACTCACGGAAGCCCTGACACTTTGCCTACACACCAGAGTTTCCGCTGACCACTTTCTGACTTTTTGCAACTGAAACTCTTTTCTTTTCCTTCCTGGCTCAAAAACGTCCAAAAGAAAACCATTGCAGTCATTATGGAGTCACGCTCCATGATTTTCCTGTGTCAAGGGCAAAGTTTACCTTGGACAGGCTAAATAAACTAACTGCTGGTTGGCATGGAATTGGCATGATTAGTTACTCTTCTGACACCTTCCATTTTAATGCTTCATTGGAAATAAGGGGAATTATTTAATTAAATTCTGTGATTTGCAGTTTGACTTTTCTGACTAGTGTGTTTTACTTCCAGTCTGTTTTTCTTCCTGAACCTTATGGTCTAATGGTATTGACCTTTTTCTTTTGCTTTACTAAACAAAATGAAGTCAGAAGTTCTAAATAAAGGGTTTCTTTCCATTGAGTTGTATGTTGTACACAGCAATGATATGTCAAGCAGAATATTTTGTCATTATTTTAAAACTTGATGACAGTTTTCCAAGAAGTTAACTTCAAAAAGCTCTAGCCTGAGCACCCCCAAGCTCCTCTTAATATTAGGTCATTAAGTATGAAATGTCCAATTTCCTTAAGTACTAAACCTGACAGTTGATATCGCTGACATTTCACTTTGACACTCCTTGTTTTATTTTTATTGTGAAGGTCCATCCTCATTCTTTCAAACACATGGGTTGGCTTGTGATTATCTTTCAAATTTTTTTCAAAGCAGTTTTTGCAAAACCACGGATAAGTCAAAAATTCAAGTTATTTTTTAATATGAGTTCTGTCGTGGAACCAATGCAGTGAGACAGCTCGAAATATCAATGAAGTGTTTGGGAAGGATGTGGCTAATGAACACACAGTACATCAATGTTTTGAGAAGTTCCATTCTGGTGATTTTAATCTTGAAAATGAGCCATGTGGGTGACCTGAGACCAACGTGGATAATGATGAGCTGAAAGCTGTAGTGGAAGCAAATCCATCTCAACCTACATGTGAATTAGCAGCAAAGTTTGACATTACTATTGCAACAATATTGGGCCATTTGAAACAAATGGGCAAGGTAAAGAAACCGGATAGATGTGTTCCACATGAGTTAAACGAGCATCAGAAGAGAAATCGTCTCGAAGCTTGCCTTTCTTTGCTGTCACGGCATAAAGGTGAACCATTTCTATACCACATTGTTATGTGTGATGAAAAATGGATTATTTTTGATAATTGCAAGCATTCGGCACAATGGTTGGATAAAGAAAAAGTACTGAAACACAGTCCCAAACTGAATATTCATCCAAAAAATCTATGGTGTCTGTTTGGTGGTCCAGTGCTGGTATTATCCACTGCAGCTTCATGAAACCTGGTCAATTGATTACAGCAGATGTCTACTGCAACCAGTCGGATGAAATGATGAGGATGCTTGCAATTAAGCAGCCAAGATTGGTCAATAGAGTCAGGCCAATCCTCTTGCAAGACAACACTTGACCACATGTCACACAAATGACGTTGCTCGAGCTACAGAGGCTGGACTTGGAAACTCTCTGTCATCCACTGTATTCACCAGACCTTGCACCAACTGACTACCACTTCTTCCAGGCTTTACACCACTTCTTGCAAGGAAAAATATTCAATTCTCAACAAGCTGTGGAAAACACCTTTTGCAATTTCATCACCACTCGCTCTCCAGGGTTCTTCACTGCTAGCATAAAAAAGCTACCATTAAAAGATGGCAAAACTGTGTCAATAGTTTAGGTGCACACTTTGATTGTACTGCTTCTTGTTTGAGATATAATAAACTAAACTTTTGATTTGAAATTGGACATTTTATATTTAATGACCTACTTGTTGATTTGTTAGCCATGGATTTAACTCTTCTCAAACCCACTCAACCTGTTGTAAAATTTGTAAAAGCACCTAAGGCAAATAGATGTTGAGAACAGGTATTATTTTAGAAGTAATCTTATTTTTAGAAGTAGTATTCTAATTCTAGAATGACTTTATATAATTTTCTCATTTTCTACTAGGTTATCAACGACAAGGGAAAAGAAGCTGTTTCTTTCATTTCAGTTTTTTAATTTTAAACAAAAGTGAAATCAATAAGTATGAAAATGACACATACCTTTCTAGATAAATAACAGTTTCAAAGTCACAAATTGCCAGCAACCAAAGTTTTAGATGTGCATAGATTATGCCCCGATGTAGAAAGCAACCAAAATTCTCATAGCCATCATTTATGAGAGCTTAAAAATGAAAATATATATCTTATTCAGGTTCTGACCAACCATATCTGAGTCATATTTTTGTCTATAACCTTCCTATAGCTTATTCTTTTTTTAACATTACATAAAATAGAACATATCTATGATAAGTGTTCTTGTTTGGTGAGTAAAAAATAGTATTGTACGTAAAAATGTATTTATTTATTAGTAACAGTGTGGCTATGGTTCACAAACTCATTGGAGCCAGAAGAAATCCTGGTGATAATGTAGTATAGTCCACTCACTTTACAGATGAGGAGATTAAGGTCCAAAGGGGCTAGGTACATTGACCATGGTCATAATGCAAGTGAATGGCAAAAATTGGCCTAGAATAGAACTCCAGTCAGAAGGGTGCCATTGCCCTTCATGGCCTGTTATTATCACAAAGACATTGTTACTAGCCGAGGAACAGGCATGGGTACTAGCCCATACCAGGGCAGAAGGCAGAGGTTAGGCACACACACAAGCCAAGATGGGCAGCTGCAAAGAGGCTACCTCAAGGCAAGCAGAACTTGGAATTAAGGTAGACAATATGACTATGCACGTCCCAAAGAACAGAAGCAAAGGGCAAAAAGAACCTACTCTTAGTACTCCAAGTTCATGACTCTTATCAGTAACCAGTCTGGATGTCATCTCATATCTTACTGATTCCCCCTTCACTTTCAAAAACATGCTAGTGAGTTAGATGGGTTTTCCATAAGTTTTTTTGTTGTTGTTTTTGGTTTGTTGCTTTAGAGATGGGGTCTCATTCTGTCACTATGTCTGAAGTGCAGTGGCACAATCATAGCTCACTGAAGCCTCAAACTCCAGGGCTCAAGCAATCCTCCCAACTCAGCCCCCCAAGTAGCTGGGATTGGTTTTCCACAAGTTTTGACACATATCTTCTAAGCTTCTCAAGCCCATTCTGGCTTAGGAGGGAAAGTTTTGCCAAAAACGTGCATAATGTTCATAATCCGGGACACAAGTATTCATGGTACTAGATTTGGGGAAGTATAGCCAGTATCAGCATTGATCATACAGATTAAGTTAATACAGTTATGCATCACTTAACAACAGGGATATGTTCTGCAAAATGCATTGTTAGGCAATTTTGTCATTGTGCAAATATCTTAGAGTGTACTTACACAAACCTAGATGGTATATATATTTTTATTTATATGTACTTTTCATATGGAAAACCAAATGTTCCAGCACCATAACTGTGTAACAATCATTTCCCCTACTTGATCTGCAATGCCAATATCAAATGCCAAGTTTCTGTATATGCTTCATTATAATCTTATGGGACCACCATAGTATTTGCAGTTGTTTTTGACCGAAACAATGCCTTCAAGTGATTACAGTTATGTAGTGCTGACTGCTCAGCTCACAGCATGATTGGCTAGAAAAGAAAAAGTCAGCTGCAGTTTTGGTGGTTGCTTTAGAAAAACAGAAAAATTATTTTTAAGGAAAAAAATTAGAGTTACTTAACCTCTCTGTGCTTTGGTTTTCCCATCAGTAAAATATGGATGAAAATAGTACCTTCCTCATAGCATTATGCTGAATATTAATTGAGATACTCCATATATAGCACTTAGAACAGTGCTTAGCAAGTAGTGAAATACCCAATAAATTTTAGATATTATTATTATTACCTTATAAAAATATCTTGAGGGTCCTTTTTAGTTGTAGAGTAAACTAAAAAGTTTAGCTAGCCCATAGGAAAGGATTGAGGCCAAAGTCAAGCTTTTCTGCTCTGAATAATTAAATAATAGGAATGTCAAATTATTATTTGAAGCCTAGAAAGGGGGAAGGGGCAGTGAGAAGCCCAAAACTTGGAGAAAAGAGAAATATGAGCAAGAGGCCTTTTGAGAAAGACCAGGGAGAAAGGGATTTGGCCAGATGGCAGATGGACAGGACTGATAGCACCAGATAATCTTACAGGAAGGGAGGTATTTGACCTTCAAATTTAAGTTGTTTGTACTAAATTTATCCTCTGAACCCTAACATTCAGATTATTACACACAACATGCTTGTGTTGATGTTACATTGGGGAACGAAGGAAAGACCTGCGAACAAGCAAAGCAGAGAGAACAGTAGCCACAAGAAGCAAGCGGGTGAGCAAAGATGGGGAATCTAGCCAAGAGCAGAAATCAGACGCAAAGATGACAAGAGAATTGAACAGGAATCCTCAGGTCTCTTTCCCAGGAATCCTTGAAAATAGAGGGGAGGCCACTAAACTCCTCTCTGCATATAGAATGGGATTTGAGTTATTTTATTTGAATACTAATGGGAAGGGCAACCTCAGAAGGCAAATAGACTAAGAGACAATCAGGTAACAATCACCTTAGATTTCCTTCCCTGTGAGAGTCTAGTCCTCTCTTAATCTCTAGATACTGCCTCACCTAGGATGATGGGATTCTACAACCTTGCATCCCAGGTGAACACAGCCATGTTTAGAGTGCTGGGCTCTGGCTAGATTTTGTCAGCAGAATGAGCTCATTTCATTATGTTGGAGATTGTTTACTAAGCACTTATTCTATGCCCAGAATTGTGCTGGGCACATATATAAGCCAGGAATGCACTGATTGAGGGAATACATTAATTGTTGGTATCCACTAGCTACTGAGAATTCTCAAAGCCTATGTTTAGTTTAAGGGTCACAAACTCTAAATTTGACAAATTCATGGGCTGAGACTGTGGAGTAGGACACAGCCCACCAGGACAATTTACTGCCATTTTAGCAAACTGACTAGGAAATAGACCTGGGTTTCCAGAAAAATCCTCAGAACTCAATATATAGAAAGAGATTTATTTGATATGACATCCTCCCCTTACCACAGTTACCACATATGCAGGCACGCGCGCGCACACACACACTCTTAAAGGGCATATTAGAAACACTTCTAGCTAAACCATTATAGTTTATAAGTATACAATGTATGAATAAGTATAATATATATGATATAGTATATATCTATATAAGTATATTTAAATGTATTAGTATATAATAGTATACATATTATATTAGTGATTCCACATCAGTATTCCTCGCTATGAAACTGAGCTGCTGAACCTTAGATCAGATTCCTGTATACGTGCAGTTGAAGGCAACGTACCTGAAACGCTATAATCCTGTAGCGCTCTAAGAGGGTTACTTTTTCTAAATAAGCAAGCTCGATAATACAATGCTAACCAGTTATTAGGATCTAAGTGAATTGCAACAGAAAAATCTTGAGTTGCTTGCTTATGAAAATTCCGTTTAAAATATGCTCTCCCTCGGTATGTCCTAGAAAAAAAATCATTTTAACATGTATTGCAAAATATATATTTTCTCTTTTTGGTAAACCTATACAACTAATTTTATATTTGAATGACAATTTGTGATTATTTATCCTTGCTTCTCAAGAGAGTTTAGTCATAATGTTAGTAGCAAAAAGGATATGAACTTTTTATAAATAAAGTATACTTTATTGTATATATAATTATATACTTATTAAGTATATTATATATATTAATTATATGTTTATTAATTTAATTTTGTTTCCTGCATTTATCATGGAGGTCTGTCAATAAACCAAATACAATATTTATTTATTTTTATTATTTATTGAATACCCAAAATGTGTTAGGCACTAATTTATACAAAATTGTTCTCTAGAAAGACAAAATTGTTCTCTAGAAAAACAAAATAACCCATTTTGCAGAAAATGGGCCCCAATGAGTCACACTTGTTATGGGGTTTTTCTCTGGTACCAAAGATACACCCCAATAAATGACAATCCACTCTTTCGTGGAGGAAAGCTATTGCATTAGTTGTATGAATTGGGTCCCTCTCTCATTAACTCTGACTCCAATTTTGAAATTGTCATTGATGTATGTCAATTTCTGAAAAACTCATTTTCAATTAGTTAATAATGTGAAGTATATCAGATTTTAGAAATGAAATAAAGATGACAATTAAGGAAAAACAGGAGGAATCAGCTTTTAGGTTGCCTGCTCCAAAGATGTTAAAATAAATCCAAAGCGAGGATAAATAAGTGTTCAAGAAGGTTATATTATGAAGGCAATGGTAATTCAGAGAAAAGAGTGCAACCAGTATATTGGCAGACTGATAAGAGAGGTCTTTTAAAAGCAGTAAGCATCTTGAGACTCAAGATATTTTATCCTGTAAGAAATAGTTTTCCCTACCTTTAAAAAATAAAAAGAAAGTGGTAAACATCAATGAGGGAATAATTAAGAATACCACAGTATATTCATTTGATAATTATTACTGTAGCTAATGAAAGAAAATTTAGAAGAATTTAACACAAAACATATCTGATGTGATATAGTGTGAAGTTTAAGAAGCAGAATATAAAATTGCATATATGGTATATTTTCTTAAATATAAAAACCTGCACATAGAGGGATAAAAAGAAGTATTTTCTAATAAATAAAAAAGCGTTGTATTTCTTTTTAATTATTACTCATTGCTAAAGAATATTACTAATTGTTTTTCAACATATATATGATTCTAAACTTAAAATCTTACAGAATAAATCTTTTGTAATATTCTTTGTAGCACGCCAATAAGTCATGCTAATTCAAACACACTGACTTTTGCATCTGTTCCTTCATTCATTTCCACTGCCTCAATACTTCAGACTTTCATCAGCTCACACTTAGACTACTATTTTACTCCATTCCTAGCTCTGGAGTGACAAGATTTTATTACCACATAACCAAGATCTCCTTTCTCAAAAATTTCTTTCAGTGGCCCCCTATTGCTAATGGACTAAGGCCAAATTCTTTAAAATGGCATATAAAGCCCTCCATAAGACAGAACCATCTTACAATACCTTGAATTAACCATATTTTTCTCCTGAAATTTTCTCCTCCAATTTTATCCCTTCCTGCCCCTTTAACTCAAGAAAGTAGGCAACTAGAATACACCAATAACAAGAGAAGAAATTTTAAAGGATTTCAGAAAAGATTGCCCTACAAATGACTACCAGCTGGGATAATTTTAGAGGTGAGTTATTTTATATTTTCAAAGAACAAAAAAATATCCAATACTAAAAGATATGTTTCTAAGAAAATATGGAAGACTTAATTCATTTTGAGAAAGTAGCCAAATACTGAAATCAAAATCTGACTACAAAACTAGTGACCAATCTTACTATGAATATAGATTAAAAATCTTTTTAAAAAAGTAAAAAAAAAAGAAAATTTGGTACAATTTAATAATACTCTATCCAAAAATATATGATGGCCAAGAGACATTTATCCTTCAAAATTAGAAAGCCTATTAATATGAGCATCTTATAAGTAGATCAGAGGAAAAATACATTTTAAACAGGAATAAAAGGATACTCCCTTGAAATAATTAAAGAATAAATGGCTCAAAAATTCCAACTATTACATTTTTTGGTAAAACCCAAAGGCATTTTCATTAAATTCAAAATAAGAAGATTCCTATTATTACTAAAATTATCATTAAGTGAAAGTCAATGTGATGATTTTTTAAAAGTTGGAGATTAGGGCAGAGCAAAAATGGCAGAGTAGAGAACTCAAAACTCCATCCTTCCATAAAAGTAATGAATAACCTGGCAAAAAGCAACTTTCAGAATGAACATTTTTGGAACACTGGGATCTAATTAAAAACTTACAACAATTAGGGGAATGCTTAACAAAGGCGGAAAACTGCCGAAATTTGGAAAAAGAGCTCTATGGCATTCTAACTTACCTTGTTAACATCCCCCACCATCCAGATCAGTGGTGGCCTTAAGAACAACATTCCTGGTTCAGATTGTTGGTATGAAAGGAAGCAATAAGGACCTTCTTCTCAAAGAATTGTGGTTGCATGTTTTGACCTGTCTGGTGGATCACTGAAGGATGAGCTCAAGTACTTGTCTTTGTTTAGACTGCCTCAGAACTTTCCCAGAGCTGAGGTAGCTTCCTGCATAGTGTTTATCAAGAGCATTTAAGGGAAAATGCATTAATTACTGCCATCTGGAGCAATGGATAAAAGTTGGGGCAAGCAATAGACGAAATGAAAAGTCTGGGAAGGAATAAGCTGGGAAAGGAGATGTTTGGGGGAATATGAACTTTGAAATGTTTCCACATATTCCAAGGAATCTAGAAGGCCACATGCAAGCCTGGGGCTGGAAGCATTAAGAAGATCCTAAGCTCTCCACTCTGGTTGATTAGGCTTCATGCAAGCAGAAAGTGAAAGTTAAGGCACTAAAGTTATAACTGCCTGGATAAACACTGAAGAAGGAACCCAAAAGAGTCAATCTGCAAAGACTAAGAGAGTTTTGTTTTAGTTTTTGGTGCCAGGAGTTTAAGGAAATCTCAGTCAACTCACTAGCTGACAACTAAGCTGAAAGGACAAGGACTTCAGTGGCCACACATGACAAAAAAAAAAATACAGACATCACAAAATTTGTTCAGAAAGGTTATTAAACAAATATGAATGACAAAAAGCAGCAACAGCAAACTGTGGGAAGAGAAGTAAATGTGATATCCCAAGTTGCCACATTATAATATTCAAAATGTCTACATTTCAACAACAACAAAAAAATACAAGTAATGCAAAGGAACAAGAAAATATGGCCCATTCACAGGACAAAAAAAAAATTTAATATAAATTGTCCCTGAGGAATCCCAGACATTGGACTTACTAGACAAAGACATTAAGTCAACCATTTTAAATCTGCTCCAAGAGCTAAAGGAAACAATGAACAAAGAACTAAAGAAATCATTGATGTTGATAGATACTGATTGATAGATAATTTATAAAATTGAACAAAATAGAAATTCTGAAGTTGAAAAGTATAATAACTGAAATGAAAAATTCACTAGAGAGTTTCAACAACAGAAAGGAAGATTCAGAGAACTTGAAGACTTCAGATTATCAATTCTGAGAAGCAGAAAGATAAAAGTGAAAGAAAAAAAGAACAGCCTAAGAGACCTGTGGAACACCATCAAGCATACCAACATATGCACATGCTGTGAGTTCCAGAAGAAAAGCCAAGAAGGGGGAAGAAATAACATTTTATTTTATTTTTAAAAATTTAAATAGATTTAAGGGACACAAGTGGTTTTTTGTTACATGGATGAATTGCATAATGGAGAAGTGTAGGCTTTTAACATACCCACCAGCTGAATTATGTACACTGTACCCAATAGGTAGTTTTTCATCCTATTCCCACTCTCAACCTCCCCCTTCTGAGTCTCCAGTGTCCATTAGGTCATTCTGTGTGGCCATGCATACGCATTGCTTAGCTCCTATTTATAAGTGAGAACATGTGGTATTCGGTTTCTTGTTCCTGGGTTACTTGACTTAGAATAATGGCCACCAGTTCCATCAGCTGCTGAGAAAGACATTATTTCATTCTTTTTGATGGGTGAGTAGTATTCCATGATATATATTATATACCACATTTTCTTTATTCACTCCTCAGTTGGTGGGCACTTAGGTTGGTTCCATATGTTCGCAATTATAAATTGTGCTGTGATAAACATACAAGTGCAGGTGTCCTTTTATAAAATGACTTCTTTTACTTTGGGTAGATACCCAGTAGTGGAATTGCTGGATTGAATGGCAGGTCTACTTTTAGTTCTTTGAGAAATCTCCATACTGCTTTCCAGAGAGGTTGTACTAATTTACATTCCCACCAGTAGTAAATAAGCATTCCCTTTCACCACATTTGCGCCAGCATTTATTGTTTTTTTACTTTTTAATAATGGCCATTCTGACAGGAGTAAGGAGATATCTCATTGCAACTTTAATCTGCAAGAAATAACATTTTTAAAAGTTATGGCTGAAAACTTCCCAAATTTGATGAAAGAAATGAATCTATTCACCCAAAAAGCTCAAGGACTCTAAGTAACATAAACTCAAAGATATTCATGCACAGACACATTATAACCAACCTGTCAAAAGCCAAAGATAAAATGAGAATCCTGGGGGAAGAAGAGAGAATCTCGAAAGCAGCAAGAGAGAAGTGACTCATTATGTACAGAGGATCTTCAATGAGATTAACATCCAATTTCTCATCAAAAATCATGGAGGCCAGAAGGCAGTGGATGACATATTTAAAATGCTAAAAGAAAAAAATGTCAAGCAAGAATTCTATATCCAGCAAACTACCCTTCAAAAATGCAGGAGAAATCAAAGCATTCCCAAGTAAGCAAAAACTAAGAGTTCATTGCTAGCAAACCTGCCTTACAAAAAAAAAAAAACAGTGAAAGGAGTTCCTAAGGCTGAAATGAAAGACCCTAGACAGCAACTTGAAGCCATATGAAGAAATAAAGAACACAAATAAAGATTAAAAAAAAGACAAATTTAAAATCCAGAATTATACTATGTTTCTAATTACTCTTTTTCTATGTGGCTTAAAACACAAATGCATAAAACAATGATTATAGGTCTATGTTAATGGGCATAAAATATATAAAGATGTAATTTATGACAATAACAACACGAAGTTGGGAGTAGGGCTACATGGGGCAAAGTTTTTGTATACTATCAAAACTAAGTTGATATCAATTCAAACTAGATTGATTACATTTTACTTGTAATTCTAGGGTAATTGCTCAGCATCAGCATCTAAGAAAATAACTAGAAATTAAACAGTAAAAGAAGTGACAAGGAAATAAAAATGGTACACTAGAAAAAAGAAATTAAATACAAAATAATGCAGCAATGGAAGAATTGAAGAATAAAAAATATATGATACATATAAAAAACAAATAGCAAAATGGCAGAGATAGCTCTTCCTTAGCAGTAATTACACTAAATGTAAATGGATTAAATTGTCCAATTAAAAGAAAGAGATTGGCAAAATGGATTTAAAAACATAATACAGCTATATGCTATCTATAAGAGACTCAATTAAGATCCAAAGATACAAATCAGTTGAATGTAAAAGGATGGAAAGAGATATTCAATACAAATATTAACCAAAAGAAAGTGGGAGTGGCTATACTAATATCAGACAATATATACCTTAAGTAAAAAATTATTACAAGGGACAAAGAAGAACATTATATATTGAAAAAGAGTCAATCCATCAGGAAGATAGGACAATTGCAAACACAGTTAAAAACAGAGCCCAAAATATATACATCAAAGACTGACACAACAGAAAGGAGAAATAGACAATTCCACAAAAATCATTGGAGACTTCAATACCTGACTTTCAATTATGAATAGAACAATTAGACAGGTGTTCAACAATGAAATAGAGGACTTGAACAATAGCATAAATGAATCGGACCTAACAAACATATATAGAATACTTCATCCAACACTAACAAAGTACACATTCTTCTCAAACATACTTGGAATATTCTCAGGGTAGAACACATGTTAGGCCACAGAAAAAATCTCAGTAAATTTCAGAGATGAATCATACAAAGTATCTTTTCTTACTACAATGGAGGGAAGCTAGAAAACAATAACAGAAGAAAATGTGGAAATTCATAAATACGTGGAAATTGGACAGCAGATGGGTCTAAGGGAAAATTGCAAATGAAATTAGAAAATACTCAGAGAAAAAAATACAACATACCAAAATTTATGAGATGCACCAAAACAGTAGAAAATTTATAGCTATAAATGCCTACATTGAATAAGAAAGATCTCAAAACAATAACCTAACTTTCCACCTTAAAAAAATTAGAAAAAGAAGAGAAAACTAAGCCTAAAGCAAGAAGAAGGGAGGAAATAATAGAAATTAGAGCAAAGATAAATGAAACAGAGAATAGAAAAACAATAGAGCCAATAAAGCCAATGGCGTTTCCTCCTTCCCTGGGAGCAGACCACACCCAGCAGAAGAAAAGAAATAACCAAGATCAGAGCAGAATTAAATGAAATTGAGAACAAAAGAACAATACAGAAGATTAATAAAATGAAAAGTTGGTTCTTTGAAAAGATAAACAAAATAGACAGGCCACTTGCCAGGTTGACCAGAAGCAGAAAGGAAAGAACCTTAATAAGTTCAATTAGAAGTGAAAAAGGAGAGGTCACAACTGTTATCATGGAAATACAAAACATTATCTTCGAATACTACAAAAATCTCTATGTCCAAAAACATGAAAAAGGGGAGGAAATCGACAAATTCTTAGAAACACACTACCTCCCTAGGCTCAATCAGGAAGAAATAGAATTCCTAAACAGACCAATATCAAGCACCAAAATTGAAGCTGTAATAAAGAATCTTCCAACAAAAAAAAGTCCTGGACAAGATGGGTTCACACCTGAATTCTACCAAGCCTACAAAGAACTGGTGCCGATACTGCAGAAATTATTTGAAAATATCCAGAAGGATGGAATCCTCCCAAACTCATTCTACAAAGCCAATGATACCTTGATACCAAAGCCAAGAAAGGACACAACAAGAAAAGAAAACTACAGACCAATATCCGTTATGAATATAGATGCAAAAACTCTCAGTAAAATCCTAACAAACTGAATTCAAATGTATATCAAAAAAATAATTCATCATGATCAGGTGGGCTTCATCCCAGAGATGCAGGGATGGTTCAACATACACAAATCTATAAATGTAATTCACCACATAAATAAAAGCAAGAACAAAGATTATATGATCCTTTCAATAGATGCAGAAAAGGCTTTTGACAAAATCCATCACCCTTTTATGATAAGAACTCTTAACAATATAGGCATAGATGGCTCATACCTCAAAATTATTAAAGCCATATGCGATAAACCTACAGCCAATATCATACTGAATGGGGAAAAATTGAAAGCATTCCCCCTTAAGACTGGAACCAGACAAGGTTGCCCACTATCTCCACTTCTATTCAACATAGTGCTGGAAGTCCTGGCCAGAGCAATCAGACAAGACAGAGGAATCAGGGGTGTCCAAATGGGCGCAGTATAGGTCAAACATTCAGTCTTTGTGGACGGTATGATATTATATCTAGAAAACCCCAAAGATTCAACCAAGAGATTACTGGAATTGATAAATGAATTCAGCAAAGTCTCAGGACACAAAATCAATGCACACAAATCAATAGCCTTCATATATGCCAATAACAGTCAAGCCGAGAAACAAATTAAAGACACAATACCTTTCACAATAGCACCAAAGAAAATTAAATATTTAGGAACATATCTAACTAAGGAGGTCAAAGACCTATATAGAGAGAATTACGAAACACTGAGAAAAGAAATTGCAGAGGATGTAAACACATGGAAAACCCTACCATGCTCTTGGATAGGTAGAATCAACATTGTAAATATGTCTTTGCTACGTAAAGTGATTTACAGAATCAATGCAGTCCCTATCAAAATACCAACATCACCTTTTGCTGATCTAGAAAAAATAATTCTACACTTTGTGTGGAACCAGAGAAGACCCCATCCAGCCAAAGAAATCTTAAGCAAAAAGAACAAATTGGGAGGCATCTATCTACCAGACTTCAAACTATATTACAAGGCTATAGTGACCAAAGCAGCATGGTACTAGCACAAGAACAGAGACATAGACCAATGGAACAGGACTGAGAACCCAAATATAAAACCATCCTCATACTGTCATCTGATCTTTGAAAATTACACAAAAGCATACACCGGGGAAAAGATTCCCTATTCAATAAATGGTGCTGGGAAAACTGGATGGCCACATGTAGATGACTGAAACTAGATCCACACCTCCCACCTCTCACAAAAATCAACTCATGATTGATAACAGACTTAAACCTAAGACATGAAACCATAAGACTTCTACAAGAAAACGTTGGAAAAAACTTTTATGGACATTGACCTAGGCAAAGAATTTATGAAGAAGACTCCCAAAGCAATCACAGCAGCAACCAAAATAAATACATGGGACCTGATCAAATTAAAAACTTCTGAACAGCCAAGGAAACTATCACTAGAGTAAACAGACAACCTACAGAATGGGAGAAAATATTTGCATGCTACACATCTGATAAAGGGTTGATAACCAGAATCTATACAGAACTTAGGAAAATCAACAAGAAAAAATCAAACAACCCCATTAAAAAGTGGGCAAAGGACATGAACAGAAATTTTTCAAAAGAAGACAGAATAATGGCCAGCAGACATATAAAAAATTGCTCAACTTCTTTATCATCAGGGAAATGCAAATCAAAACCACAATGAGATATCACTTAACTCCAGTGAGATTGGCTCATATCAAAAAGTCACAAAGAAACAAATGTTGGCAGGGATGTGGACAGATAGAAACACTCATACACTGCTGGTGGGATTGCAAATTAGTACAACCTCTATGGAAAGTAATATGGAGATACCTCAAAGAACTAAAAGTAGAACTACCATTTGATCCAGCAATCCCACTAGTGGGTATTTACCCAAAGGAAAAAAAGACATTCTATAATAAAGACATCTGCATGTGAATGTTCCTAGTAGCACAATTCACAATTACAAAGATGTGGAAACAACCCAGGTGCCCATCAATACACGAGGGGATTAATATAATGTGGTATATGTATACCATGGAGTATCACTCAGCAATAAAAAGCAACGGTGAATTAACACATCTGGTATTATCTTGGATGGAGCTAGAGCCCATTCTTTGAAGCGAAGTATCACAAGAATGGAAAAACAAGCACCACTGGTACTCACCATCAAATTGGTACTAAGCGATCAATACTTATGTCACACATGGCAATAATATTCATCAGGGGGCAGGCAGTCGGGAGGTGGATGGAGGGGATCAGAAAACTCTCACTGAATGGGTGTGGGGTGCACAGTTTGGGGGATGTCCACAATTGTAGCTCTGACATGGGCAGTGCATGGGCAATATATATAACCAAAATGTTGTACCTCCATAATATTCTGAAATAAAAGGAGAAAAAAAAGAATCAATAATTCTTGAATTATTATTATTATTAAAATGCCAAGCTTGACATTTTAAAAGATCAATAAAATTGACAAATTTAGCTAGAAGGAATAAGAAGAAAAGAGAAGACTCAAATTAGTATAACAAGAAATAAAAGTGGGGACATTACTACTGGCCTTGGAGAAATATAAAGGAGTACAAAAGAATACAATTAACAAATCTAGGTTATTCTAATTTGTGTGCTAACAAATTAGAATAACCTAGAAGAAATGGACAATTCCTAGAAACACATAAACTGCCAACACCAACTCAAGAAGAAATAGAAAGTCTGAATAGATCATATTAAGTGAAGAGGTTGAATCAGTAATCAAAAACCAAAGAAAAGCCCAGGACTAAAAGGCTTCAGTAGTAAATTCTACCAAATGTTTAAATACTTGACACCAATACTTCTCATAATCTTCCAACAAGGAGAAAAGGAGAGAATACTTTCTCACTCATTTTATGAGACCAGCATTACCCTAATACGAAAGCCAAAGATATCACAAGAAAAGAAACCTAGATACCAATATACCTTACCAATACAGATGCAAACATCCTCAACAAAATACTAGCAAATTGACTACAACAACATATTAAAAGGATTATATACTTTTACCAAGTGGGATTATCCTAGTTAATCCCACAAGTGTGCTTCAACATATGTAAATAAATCGATGTAATATACTATATAAATAGAATTAAGGCAACAAAAACAAAAATAGACAAATGGGATTACATCAAATTTAAAAGCTCCTCCACAGCAAAGGAAACAATTAAAAGAGTGAAGGGGCTACCTACGTAATGGGAGAAAACAATCCAATTTAAAAATGGGCAAAGGATTTGAATAACCATTTCTCAAGAAAAGACATACAAATGACAAACAGATACATGAAAAAATGCTCAGCATCAGTAATGATTAGAGAAATGCAAATTAAAGCCACAATGAGATATTATCTCACACTATTATCAAAAGATGAAAGCTAACAAGTGTTGGCAAGGATGTGGAAAAAAGGAACCCTTGTACACTATTGGTGGGATATAAATTAGCACGTCCATTATGTAAAACAGTATAGAGGCTCCTAAAATAACTAAAAATAGAGTTACAATATGATTCAGCAATCCCATTTTTGGGTATATATCCAAAGCATTTGAAGTCAGTATGTCAAAGAGATTTCTGCACTCCATGTCTACTACAGCATTATTCACAATAGCCAAGTTATGAAATCAACCTGTGTCATCATCAGACTAACGGGTAAAGAAATTTTGGTATATATATATTCAGCCTTTTAAAAGAAGGAAAAATTCTGTCATTTGCAAAAACATAGATGAGCCTGGAGTGCGTTCTATAAGTGAAATAAGCCAGGCACAGAAAGACAAATACTACATATTCTTATTTATATGTGGAATCTAAAACAATCAAACACATAGAAGCAAAGACCAAAATGGCAGTTACCAGAGGATGGTGGGTAGGAGGAATGAGGAGTTGTGGATCAAGGAGTACAATGTTTCAGTTAGACAGGAGAAATAAATGATAAGTATTTGACGTGATGATATGCTAATGAGCTTGATTCAGTCATTCCACAATGTATACATATATCATAACATTATTTTTTAACTCATAAATATACGTAATTAAAATTTGCCAATAACCAATAAAAAAGAAAATGAAGAAATACAAATTTTTAAAAATTTTTAACAAAAACTAACTTACAAGGCACGACAGTACTAAACCTAAGAGGTAAAACAATAAATCTCTTAGTAGAAAACCTAGGGGTAAATCTTCATGACCTTAGATTTAGCAATGCTTTCTTAGATATGACACCCAAAGGAAAAGCAATGAAAGAAAAAAATAGATAAAATAGACTTCAAAATTAAAAACTTTTGTGCATCAAATGACACCTCATTAAAATTAAAAGACGGCCCACCAGATGAAAGAAATTATTTGCAAATCATATATCTTATAAGGGTCTAGTATCCAAAATATATAAAGAATTATTACAACTCAACAATAAAAAGAAAAACAATGCAATTAAAAAATGGACAAAGGAACTGAATAGACATTCCTCCAAAGAAGATATACAAATGGCCAATAATCACATGAAAAGGGGTTCAAAATAACTAAGCATTGGAGAAATGCAGTCAAGCCCACAATGAGATACCAGTTCACATTCACTATGATGGCTATATTCAGAAAACATTTCAGATGTCAATTTGGTAATAATTATCAAGAATATTAAGACTGGGCCTGGCGGCTCACACTTGTAATCTTAGCAGTCTGGGAGGCTGAGGTGGGAGGATTGCTAGAGGCCAGGAGCTCAAGACCCACCTAAGCAAGAGCAAGACTCTGTCGCTACAAAAATAGAAAAATTAGCCAGGCATCATGGTGCACACCTGTAATCCCAACTACTCGGGAAACTGAGGCAGGAGAATCACTTGAGCCCAGGAGTTAGAGGTTGCAGTGAGCTATGATGATGCCACTGCACTCTAACCTGGGTGACAGAGTGAGACTCTGTCTCAAAAAAACTATTAAAAATATTCATATCCTTTAACTTAGCAATTCTAAAGCTAAAACTTTATTCTAAAGAGATAATCAATGATACAAACAAAAATTTATGAAATCAGGTGATCATCAAAACATTATTTCTATTTGGAATAAATATAAACAATCTAAATATCTAGCAGTGGTGAAATAAATTATGGTGTACCCAAAAAATATAAACATCATAAATCAATTAAAATCATAGTTTTGAAGATAATTTAATGCCTTGAGAAAATGTCCACAATGTAATAGTAAGTGAGAAGTCCATATAGAAATATGCAATGACTTCAATTTTGCAGAAAGACAGTACTTTTTGTGTGTTATGTGTATATAACCACCTAGATATTAATATTAAGATAAAATTATGTGATTTTAAATTTCTCCTTTGTATTTTCATACATTTTTCAAATATTCTTCCATGGAAATGGATTTTTCCATAAGAAAAAATTAACTTCTTGTTAAATAGAGTTAAAGGAAAAAAGAATAAATTGAGACATTAAGTTATCCCAACTCTAAGTAGAAATAATTGATTTTATTATTAAAGTAATAGGAAATACTATATGTGAAGTTATCTGCTACCTGTAATGGAAGACTAGGTAATTCAAGCCAACCCTCCTGCTGACAATAACTAACGAAAAATGCACAAAATATTTTTAAAAATCTAATGGAAAATAATAGGCTCCTTCTTCTTTGTTCTGGGAGTTCAAGTGTCTCTGCCACAGCCTCTGTCGTCCTGTGACCTGCAGGTACTGAAAGATCTGTAAGAAGGACGCCAGGACACCACAGAAAATGGAAAATTGTGCTATCACTTTATAAATTTGTCATCCTAAAGAAGAAACTGGTACGTGAGAAGGTGGACTAGAAGTATCCCATGAGCATGCCATCCTCAAGGAAAGGATCATAAATTGCAGGCAGATGCCTACCTACAGATAGATCTTCTCATAAGGAACATTGTGAAACTCCAGAGAAATGACATGAGACACTCAGAGTGAAGGAGAAGATGACTGAGAAATTCATTTGACAACATCAAAGGGCTATGTGGGGAGGCATCTATGTGTAGGGAAGATTAGTAGGATAGAGTGCTGGGGCAACACATTCAACCTGCAGGCACTGTGGCTGAGTTGTGAGGAGGCTCCCACCACCACCACAGACCTCTGTCTGAACTGACCAGGGAGCTACCTAGAGTCTGTGCAGCCATTGCACAGGAGAAGAAGCACAGTAAAGATCTGGTGGCTGCTAATTCTGGGTTTCTACAGCTGACACCATCCTGAATTCTCAGGTATATGACACCATGTCTGCACAGGACTCAGCTTTGCAGCAATAGCCTTCACATCACCGCCAATGGGCTAGGGAGGGAGCAGACAAAGCAGACACTCCCCTGAGCCATACCCTGTGACTAGGAGCCAAGCACCCCTCCCCTCCAGCACTGTGGGATCTGAACAGAGGAGTAGCCTCTGGCACTACAGGTTTGACCTGGAAAGCTTTGGATGACTGCCTCAGTGGGACATGGTGGAGGGGTAACTCCATGGTTCCTCGGCCACTGGACTCGACACCAGCCCATGCACCTTGGCATCCATGGTCCCCAAGCTAGTGGAACAGCCTGCCACCTCCACAGCCATGCCTCCACTGTCCCCAGTTCAGAACAGCCCTCCACTGCATGGCCTTGGCCTCTGTGCCCCAGGTATGAACAGCCCACCACCTGTAAGGCACTGCTTCCTTGGGCCCCAACTGTGGCCCTGAGGCTTTTGTGCTGGAGCCTGAGGCTCCACCCCTGTGGCTCCAGAGCCCCTGCCATGCCATGGACACCATCCCTGTGATTCCAGCACTGCACCTGGACCAAGACCCCACCCCTGAGTCTCCACCACTGCTTGTGGCTGGCAGACCTGGCTCAAGGTCCAATGCCCACCAGGGAACCCCAGTCTCAAGCCTCCATCACACCTGGACCTGGTTCGAGCAAATGCCCACAGCCCCAGCACCCTCAAACACTGCCTAGATAGCCTCACCCAGCTTCCACTGTCAACTCTGCAGGGAGACCACAGGCACAGCAATCACCATAATGCCAGCCTTGGCGGAGAGGCTCTCACCCAGTCCCCAACTTCCTAAACAATCTGTGGAACAATCCATGACCACACAAAAAGATCATCCAGCACCAGCTTGAACTGTGGCAAACACAGGTGAACAGGACAAAACAGAACAGATGCACTATAGGCTTTTAGTGTACACGCCCCTCCCCTGCTGCATCAACAATTCAGAGTAGAAAAAAATCATCATCTAGGGACCTCCCCGTCCTCTAATTAAGCAGGACAGTTCCCAGCAGAGGAGAACAAGTACCCTGCAAACTTACTAGCCCTGAGCCAAGAAAAGAGGATTCATATGAGAAGAAACAATTAAAAGAACTCTGCCAACATGAAAAAACAAAAGAGTTTGACACCCCTAAGGCATCACAATGGAGCTACAATAGGAGACTCCAACCACAAGGAAATTGCTGAAATGACACATAAGGAATTCGGAATATGGATGTTAAATAAGAGGAATGGAATTGAAGAGAAAGTTGAAAACCAACAAAAAGAAGCCAAAAAAATATTTCAGGAAATCAATGAAAAATTCACTAAAAAGCTAGACAACATGAGAAAGGATAACTAGAACTTAAAGAAACGAAAGAGTCATTTAGAGAATTTCAAAATATAGCAGAAATCAACAACAGATTAAACCAAGAGGAAGAAAGAATCTCAGAGGTTGAAGACAAGGCTCTTGAGCTAACCTAGTCATTCAGAGGCAGAGAAGACAATAAAAAAGATTGAACAATCATTTAGAGAAATATGGGATCATGTGAAGTGAACTAACATATGAATTATCAGTATTGAGAGGGAGAATAAAAAGAGCTAAAAGCATGGAAAAACTATTAGAGGGAATTATTGAGGAAAACCTCCCTGGGATCACCAAAGATTGAGACATCTAGATAGAAGATGGTCATTGAACACCAGGAAGATTCATACCAAACAGGACATCTCCAAGACACAGAGTAATCAAAATGGCCAAAGTCAAAATGAACAAGAAAATTCTATAAACACCAAGACAAAAGCAACAAGTAACCTACAAAGGAAAGCCCATCAGGCTAACAGCATACTTCTCAGTGGAGACCTTATAAGCCACAAGGTATTGGGGCTGCATCTTCAATCATCTCAAATAGGACAAATGCCAGCTTAGAATTCTGTATCCCGCAAAACCAAGTTTCACAGTTGATGGAGAAATTAAGTCTTTTCCAGACAAGCAAACACTGAGGGAATTTGTCAAAACCAGACTTGCGCCACAGGAAATACTCAGAACTGCATTATACAAGAATCAGCACAATAGACAGCCACCAGCGTAAAATCACCCAAAAAAGCTAAAGTTCAAAACTCTTACAAAACAATAGCACAAGAGAGAAAACAAGGCAATAAGGTACTACCCAACATGATGAACAGAACAGCATTCCACATATCAATTCTATCACTCAATATTAGCGGTGTGAATGCTCCACTCAAAAGACATAGGCTGGCTGAATGGATGAAAAAACACAACCCAATTATCTTCTGTCTCCAGAAAACACATCTAAACCACAAGGACACACACAGACTCAATGTGAAAGGATGGAAATAAATATTCCATGCAAATGGAAACTAAAAGAGAGCAGGTGTGGTCATTCTCATATCAAATAAAATTGACTTTAAATCAACAATGGTAAAGAAAGACAAACATGGGCATTATATAATGGTAAAGGGAACAATACAACAAGAAGACATAACAATCCTAAATATATATGCACCTAACACAGGAGCTCCCAGACACATAAAGCAAATTCTACTAGAGCTAAGCAAAGAAATAGTAGCATCATAATTGCCACTGTCAGAGCTTGACAAATCATCAAAGCAGAAAATGAATAAACACAGGACTTAAACAGAACTCTAAAACAAATGGACCTAACAGACATTTACTGATCATTCTACACAAAAAATACTGAATATACATTCTTCTCATCAGCACGTAGGACACTCTCCAAGATTTATCATATCTTAGGCCACAAAACATACCTCAACAAATTCAAAACAATCAAAATCATACAATGTAACTTCTCAGGCCACAGTGGAATAAGATTTCAAATCAGTTCCAAGAGAAACATTGAAATCTACATAAAGTCATAGAAATTAAACAATCTGTTCCTGAATGATTATTGGACCAATAATGAAATTAAGATGGAAATGAAAATATTTCTTGAACTGAATGACAAAGGGGACGCAAGCTATCATATTAAAATCTAGGGGATTCAGAAAAAGCATTCCTAAGGGAAAAATTCATAGCCCTAAATGCCCACATCAAAAAGACAGAAAGATCACAAATCAACAATCTAATGACAGGTCTCAAGGAACTAGGAAAAAAAAGCAAAAGCAAACCAAGCCCAAAGGCAGCAGAAGAAAACAAATAACAAAGGTCAGAGAAGAACTAAATGAAATGGAAAAAAAATAATACAAAGGATCAATGAAACAAAAAGTTAGCTCTTTGAAAAGATAAACAAAATTGATAGACCTCTTGCTAGATTAACCAGGAATAGAAGAGAAATGATCCAAATAACCTCAATCATAAATGAAAAAGGAGATATTACAACTGATACCACAGAAATAAAAAATATCATCCATGAATACTCTGAAAATCTCTACACATATAAACTAGAAAACGTAGAAGAAATGGACAAATTCCTGGAAACACACAACCTCCCAAAACTCAATCAGGAAGAAATAGAACTGAACAGACAAATAATGACCAATAAGATTGAAACACTAATAAAAAATCTTCCAACAAAAAAAAGCCCCAGACCTAATGGATTCAAACCTGAATTCTACCCAACCTACAAAGAAGAACTGGCACTCATACTACAGAAATTATACCATAACATTGAGGAGGAGGTATACTCCCCAACTCATTTGATGAAGCCACTATCACCTTGATATCAAAGCCAGGAAAGGACACAACAAAAAAAGAAAAGTACAGACCAATATCCCTTATGAATATAGATGCAAAAATAGATGCATAAGGGACCTATATCCCTTATGAATATAGATGCAATAAAATACCAGCAAACTGAATTCAACAGCACATCAAAAAATAATCCACCATGACCAAGTGGGTTTCATCCAAGGGATGCAAGGATGGTTCAACAAATGGAAATCAATAAATGTGATTCCCTACCTAAACAGAAGCAAAAACAAAGTTGAGTCAAGCTGAGTATCAAATGAGAGACTCAATACCATTCACAATAGGTACAAAGAAAATATAATACTTAGGAATATATTTAACCAAGGAGGTGAAAGACTTCTACAAGGAGAACTGAGGGAAAAAATCACAGACGACACAAACAAATGGAAAAACATACAGTGCTCACGGATCAGTAGAATCAACATTCTTAACATGTCCACACTGCCCCAAATGACTTATAGATTCAGTGCAATCCCCATCAAAATACCTCTCTCATATTTCACAGATCTAAAAAAAATAATTCTATGCTTCATTTGGATCCAGAAAAGAGCCCGAATAGCCAAATCAATCTTAAGCAAAAAGAACAAATCTGGAGGCGTCACATTACCAGACTTCGAACTATACCACTATAGTATAGTTTGGTTTCAAACTATAGTAACCAAAGCAGCATGGTATTGATATATATTAGTAGAGACATAGACCAATGGAGTAGAACAGAGAACCCAGATATAAAACCATCTACCTACAACCAACTGATCTCTGACAAAGCAGACAACATACACTGGGGAAACTAAGTACTATTCAATAAATGATGCTGTGAAAATTGGATAGTCACATGCAGAAGAATGAAACAGGACCCCTATCTCTCACCACTTATAGAAATTAATTCAAGATGGATAAAAGACTTAAATGTAAGGCACAAAACTGTACAAATTCTAGAAGAAAATATAGTAAAAACTCTTCTAGATATTGGCCTAGGCAAAGAATTTATAACTAAGACCCCAAAGGCAATTACAGCAACAACAAAAACAAATAAATGGGACTTGATTAAATTAAAAAGCTTCTGCACAGCAAAGGAAATAATCAACAGAGTAAATAGACAACCTACAGAATGGGAGAAAATATTCACAAACTATACATCCGATAAAGGGCTCATATCCAGAATTTTATAAAGAACTCAAACAAATCAGCAAGAAATAAACAAACAACCCTATTAAAAAATAGGCAAAAGACATGAACAGAAGCTCTTCAAAAGAAGATAGACTAACGGCCAACAAACATATGAAAAAATCATCAGGGAAATGAAAATTAAACCCACAATGAGATATCACCTTACCCCTGTCAGAATGGCTTTTATTAAAAAGTCCAAAAACAATAGATGCTGGTGTGGTTGCAGAGAGCAAGGAACACTTATACACTATTGGTGAGACTGTAAATTAGTACAACCTCTAGGGAAAACAGTATGGAGATTTCTCAAAGAACTAAAAGAGACCTACCATTCAATCCAGCAATCCCCCTACTGGGTATCTACCTAAAGGAAAATAAGTCATTTTATCAAAAAGACACCTGCACTCAAATGTTTATTGCAACACAATTCACCACTGCAAAGATGTGGAATCAACCCAAGTCCCTATTAATTCATGAGTGGATTAACAAAATGTGGTATATATAGATACCACGGAGTACTACTCAGCCACAAAAAGGAATAAAATAATTCCTTTTGCAGCAATTTGGATGGAACCAGAGATCATTATCCTAAGTGAAGAATATCAAGAATGGAAAAACAAATACCACATGTACTCTCTAATAATTTGGAACTAATTTATGGGCATACATGGGCACAGAAAGAAGTAAAAATTGTCAGAAATCAAAAAGGGGGGAGGAGGAATAAGGGGAAGGGTAAAAACCTACCTAACAGGTGCAACGAACACTATTCAGGTTATGGCACACTTACAGCCCTAACTAAAGCATTATAAAAGCTATTCATGTAACAAAAACATTTGTACCCCCTTAATATTTTCAAATAAAAATATAATTTTTAAAAAAGAAAATAATAGAGAGCTGCAAGAAATTGAAAAATTACCAGGCAAGGATATGGGAGAGGATTGAGATGAAGGGAAGTTAGCCTGGCTTTTGAGGCTGCTTTTCCAGTGGAGCTGTTTGCCTATCTTGTAGGGGGCAGAAGAGAAACTTGGTGGTACTAACCACTTCATAGGCTCATGGACAGGTGCTAGAGTCCAGGACTCATTAAGAGGGGCGGGCCTTGATGAACCCCCACTCCTTATGGATTCCAACCCCAAAATGCAATACCTAAGGAACACAGGTAAGTTGGAATAAACAGGCCCTTGTAGAACTGCACTTTAGCTTTAAATCCTCTCAATCCCTGAAGACAGATCCAGGAGAGATCCTAGAATTTTAGTGTCCATAAGCTCCTGTGAAAAGCAAGCATAAATCCTCCCTAGAGGAAGATAACATCACTCTAATCCTCAAATTGTCTCAAAAATCAATTTTTAAATATAATGATAAACATACAATCAAAATTAACTAGGCACACAGGAAGGAAAAAATGCACATGAATGAAATCCAACAAAAATGAGATATAATAGAAATAAAATTACAGGAGCACTATATATGTTGGAGCTGTCATAAACATTTTAAAGTAACTGTGCCCCTAATGCTCAAGGACATATAAGACAAGGCTGAGAAATTTGGCCAAGAAACTGGAACCTTTAAAAAAGAACCAAATGAAAAATCTAGAACTAAAAAATATAGCTGGAATTAAGAAACCAAGGGAGGAGCTTAATCACATATTAGATATAGCTGGAACTGGAAAATGGGTCAGCAGAAAATATCTAGAATGAGTCATGGAGAGATTTTTTTTAAATGGAAGATAAAGAAGGGATGTTATGAGACCTAAGGTTATGATGAGAAGACCTAACATACATATAACTAGATGTACAGGAGAAAAGGAAAGAATATATCATAAGCAATATTTGACAAGAAAATAGCTGAGAATTTTTCAAAATTGCTGAAGATATTAAACCACAAATTCGAAACTCTATGAACCATAAACACAATAAGTAAAAAGAAAACCATATGAATACACAACATAGCAAAGCTGATGAAACCCAAAGATAGTAAGAGAAGTTTAGAAACAAAGCGAAATGATACATCACCTTCAAAGGCACTGAATGACCACTGATTTCTTCACTTAAAAAAAAAGTCTAGATGAAACTACATTGAAATATTCAAAGCGCTACAAGAAAATAACTGCCAATCTATACCTCTATACTGAGCAGAAAAGCAAAAATAACCATAAAAAACAAAGGTAAATAAAGATATTTTCAGAGAAACAAAAATTGAGATGATTTGTTACCAGCAGACCAACCCTAGAGTAAAAGGAAATACAGAAGGAAAATTATTCTAGGCAGAAGATGCAGAAAAAATAAGCAGCCACCAAAAGGTAAATATGGAGAAAAACCACATAATCCATGAAGTAATATTAATAATAGCTTGTGAGTAAAAAATATATATATACAAAGAATTAAAACAAAATAACATTACAAGTAGGAAAGTCAGTAAAAGCAGTAAAAATGTTCTAAATTTCTAAGTTTCTTGAATTTTTCTGGGAAAAAGTCAAAAGTATCAAGTAATACTGTATTTTTGATAAGTCAAGGATGTGTTTAGTAGTCTCTATAATTTCCAACCTAATAAAGGAAAAATGGAATCATAAAACATGCATAAACAATCCAAAAGGCAACAAAGAAGGAGGAAAAAATGAACACAGAACAGACAGAAAAACAGAAAACACTTAAGAAGATGGTAGATATAAATGAAACACAGGGGGAAGGGCAAGATGGAAGAGCAGAAGCAGCCCACACATGCTGCTGTCAAGGAGAGGATCAAAAGTTGCAGGCAGATGCCTACCTGTGGATGGCCCCTCTTGGAAATTGCATTGTAAAACACTGAAGAAGTGACGGGGAACATCCAGAGTGAGGACGAGGTGGTTCCAGCGCTGCCCCTGGGCTTCAAAGGAGTGGCCTTGAGACTCCACGCCTGAGGCTCCAGTGCTCCCACTGGGCCCACAACTCCACTGCCAAGATTCCAACATGGCACCTGGACCCCAAGACTCTACGCTTGGGGCTCCACTACTGCTCTTGGGCCCATAGAACTGCCCCACAGTCCAATGCTCTGACAGGGACTCTCCAAACTTGGGCCACCATTGCACCTGGACTGACTCAAGCAAATGCCCACAGCCTGGACAGCCATGACCACTGCCTAGATAGCCTCACCTAGCTTCCACTGTCACCTCTGCACAGATCCAGGCAGAGAAATCCCCTGCAACTCCAGCCTCCATGGAGAGGGTGTCAACCAGCCCCCATCTTGAGCTTCCAACAATCTGAGGAACAACACACCACTCCACAAGAAGATCATGCAGGATTGGCTTGAAATGTGACAATCACAGGGGAATGCGACAAAACAGAACAGCTACATTACAAGCTCTCAGTGAGCCCACTCCTCCCTCTGCCAGGTCAGTCTTCCAGAGTAGGACACAAAAGCACCATCTAGGGACCACCCCTTCTTCTTACTAAGTAGGAGAGTTTCCAGCAAGGAAAACAGGTACCCTGCAAACTTATCAGCCATGAGGTGAGAGAAGAGGATTCAGACAAGAAGAAACCAGCAAAAGAACTCTGGAAATACAAAAAATCAAAACAGTTTAATACCCAAGAGGGATCACACTGGGTCTATCTACAGCAGTGGACCACAACCAAAAAGAAATTGTTGAAATGTCTAAAATGGAATTCAAGATATAATAGAACTTAAAGAATGAAAGAGTCATTTAGGGAATTTGAAAATATAGCAGAAAGCTTCAACAACAGACTAAAACCAAGAAGAAGAAAGAATCTCAGAGCTTGAAGACAGGCTATCGAACTAACCCAGTCAGTCAAAGATGCAGAAAAGAGAATAAAGAGGACGGAAAAATCACTCAGATAAATATGGGACTATGTGAAACAAGCCAATATATTAATCATAGGTATCCCAGAGGGGGAAGAAGAAAGAGCAAAAAGCGTGGAAAATCTATTAGAAGGAATTATTGAGGAAAACTTCCCTGGTAATGGAATGGAATAAAATATTCCATGCAAATTTAGAAACAGAAAGAGAGCAGGTGTGCCCTTTCTCATACTAGATAAAATTGACTTTAAATCAACAATGGTAAAGAAAAACAAAGATGGACATTATGTAAGTAAAGGGAGAAATTCAACAAGAAGACATAACAATCTTAAATACATATGCACCTAACACAGGAGCTTTCAGATTCATAAAGCAAATTCTACTATATCTCAGCAAAGATAAACAGTAGCTTTGTAATTGCCAGGGACTTCAACACCCCACTGACAGAGCTGGACAGATCATCCAAGCAGAAAATAAAAAAAGAAACACTGGACTTAAATGGGATTCTAGAACAAATGGACCTAATACACATTTGCAAAGTATTCTGTCTAAAAACTACTGAATATACATTCTTCTCATCAGCACATGGGACATTCTCCAAGATTGATTACATCTTAGGCCACAAAATATGTCTCAACAAATTCAAAACAATCAAAATCATACCATGTATCCTCTCAGACCACAGTGGAATAAAACTAGCAATCAATTTCAAAGGAAACACTCAAATCTTCACAAAGTAATGGAAATTATACAACCTGCTCCTGAACGGTCCTTGGGTCAATGATGAAATTAAGATTGAAATAAAAAGATTCCTCAAACTGAATGACAAAGGAGACACAAGCTATCAAAATCTGTGGGATACAGCAAAAGCAGTGTTAAGAGGAAAACTCAGAGCCTTAAATGCCTACATCAAAAAGACAGAAAGATCATAAATTAAGAACCTAATGTCATACTCAAGGAATTAGAAAAAGAAGAGCAAACCAAACCCAAAGACAGCAAAAGAAAACAAATAACAAAGTTCAGAGTAAAACTAAATGAAATGTAAACCAAAAAGAAAAAAAATACAAAGGATGAACACAACAAAGTTCAGTTATTTGAAAAGATAAATAAAATCAATAGTCCTCTAGCTAGATTAACCAGGAATAGAAGAGAGAGGACTCAAATAAGCTCAATCAGAAATGAAAAAGGCGGTATTACAACCAATAGCACAGAAATACAAAATAGCATGAGTGAATACTATGAAAATCTCTATGCACATAAACTAGAAAATATAGAGGAAATAGATAAATTCCTGGAGACACATAAATTAAATACAAACAGACCAAATACTACAATTAAAACACAAATATTGTCAAGCTGATTTAAAAACAAAATTCCATTACATTCTGTTTTCAAAAGATATTTTTAAAATAAAATAATATAGAAAGTTTAAAAATAAAAGTTGGAAAAAACATAAAACATGCATATATAATTGTCCCCTGGTAGCCATGGGGAATTGGTTCCAAGACCCCCAAGGATACTAAAATCCACAGATACTCAAGTCCCTTATATAAAATGGCATTGTATTTGCATATAACCTAGACACATCCTCCTATATACTTTAAATCATCTCTATAATACTTATAATATCTAATGCAATACCCACACATCACTTAATTTGCATGGATTCAACATAGTACTTGGCATGTGGCAAATTAAAGTTTTGCTTTTTGAAACTTTGTGGAAATTTTTTTTCTGAATATTTTCAATCCACAGTTGGTTGAATCCACTTATGTGGAACCCATGGATACAGAGGGCTGAATGTATGAGCCCAAAGAAAATTAACCACAATATCTTATAGTAAAATGCTAACTTCTTTCCGTTTGAGATAAGAAACAAGACAAGGATGCCTGCTTATCCCATTTCTGTTCAAAATTACAATTAAAAAAAAGCAAGAGAAAATAGTTACAAAGGGCATAAATATTGGAAATTGAAATTGGTATTATTTTCAAATGATACGATTGTATATGGAGGAAAGCCAAAAGAATCTACAGATAAATTATTAGATTTCATAAACTTAACAAGATTGTTGTATTACAAGGTCAGACTGCATTATCAATTCTATTTCTATGTTCTAGCAATGAAAAGTTAAAAATCAAATTATACTAAAAAAGTACCTAAAATAACACTAAGCAATACCAAATTCTTAGGAATAAATCAAGCAAAAGATGTGCATAAGGCTTCTTTACAAAAACTATGAATATTATTGAGCAAAATGAAAATGAAGATCTAAAGAAATAGAAAGATGTACCATGTGCATAGATGGAAAGGCTCAATATTTTTAGCCTGTCAATGTCCCCCTACTAGTTTATAATTCACTGTAACTTCAATCAAAATTCAATGGGATTATCATGGAACATGACAGGCAGATTCTATTAGGTTCAACCATATAAAATTGTCATATTTGACTATGTTGATATATAAAGTCAAATTCCATATGGTTCAACTTAACACAATCTATTTGGAAATGCAAAAAGCCAAAGAAAGATCTAACAATTTTGCAAGATCATGGAGTACTACTCAGCCATAAAATAGTGGTGAGTATTAACCTCTTGTATTAACCTGTATGGAACTGGAGACCATTCTTCTAAGTGAAGTATCCCAAGAATGGAAAAACAAACACCACATGTACTCACCATTACATTGGAACTAATCTATCAACACTTATGTGCACATATGGAAATAACATTCATCAGAAATCAAGTAGGTAGGAGGGGGAAGGAGGAGATGGGTAAATTCATATCCTAACAGGTACAATGCACACTATCTGGGGAATGGGCACACTTATAACTTTAACTCAAATGGTACAAAAGCAATTTATGTAACCAAAACATTTGTATCCTCATAATATTCTGAAATAGAAATAAAATAAAATTTAAAAAGACCGCTGTTTACCAAAAAGCAATATCAAGAATATATAACTTGTAGAAATTAATAAGAAAAAAGACAACCCAAGAGATGTGAAAGACAAAGAGGAAATCCAAATGGTTAATAAATATATTTTAACATGCACAGTCATGTTAGTAATGAATAAAATGAAAATTCAAACCCAGTGGGACCATACTACATGCCCACTAGAATGGCTAAAATTTAAAAGTCATATAATAATACTTACTTCTTTGTTTGTGTGGAACCCACATACACTTGCTGGTAGTACAACCACTTTTGAAAATCAGTTTGGCTGTAAAGCTATACACTTGCAAACCCAATGAACCAGATATTGTATATTCAACAGAAAGGCATGCATGTGTGCATCAAGAGACAGGTACAAGAATCTTTAACAAAACAGTATTCATAATCATCAAAAACTAAAATCACTCTAATGTTCATAAACAGTAGAATGGATAAGTAAATTTTTAACATATTCATCAACTGAACATTATACTAAAAAAAGCAGAGAAACTAGAGTCACATGCAACAGTACATACTATTCAGCAAAAGAAGCTAGACCTGAAAGAATACTACCATGTAATTCCATTTATATAAAGTTCCAAAAAAGTAGGCAAAACTAAGCTAAGAATGTTTAGAGACACAAACTTATGTGACACAACTATAAAGAACTAGAAAAAAGTGATTAAAAGTTAGGATAATGATTACCTTTCCCAGGGAAGACAGAGGTACAAGGGGGTTTCTAGAATGTTAGAAATACTGTTTCTTGACCTGGTGGTGATTATACAGGTACTTACATTGTGATAGGTCATTAAGCTGTACAATACTATTTTGTACACTTTTTTGGATGCATGCTTTATTTTATAATAAAAAATCATTTAAAATTTAAAATTGCAAGTGAAAAGATGAGTAGGCATGAATATATACATATTTTAAACCTCTTCAAAAAAAACTTAGATGAAAAGAAATGCAACAAAATGAGAACTGTATTACGTACAATCAGGTTGGAACAAAGCTTAATATACAAGTTATAAGCTATTACAGAAATCTATATGAACAGTCTCTGTATTTAATGAATACAAAGCATATGAAAAAGAAATACAAGAGGGAACCTGCCCAAATGCATAGTAAACCACCACTTCAGCCTAAAAAAAACTACCACTTGAGGAAATCACCACACTAAGACTATCTATAACCAAAAAATTCATTCAGAGGCTTGGTCTCCTGGAAGTACCCACTAACAAAGCCAAAGGCTCTTACCCAACATATGCTACAGCCACACCCTTAAGGGGGGTTGGGGGAATTTTAAAAAACAGTAAGTTCAAAAATAAGTAACAGCTTCTTCAGATGAGAAGGAATAAACATGAAAACTCTGGCAGTTTGAAAAAAAAAATTGTAAAGACCCCCAAAAAAGATCACATCAGCTCTCTATCAAAGTACCCCCAATCAAAATGAAAATAATTTAATGAAAGATAAAGAATTCAAAGTATGGATTATAAGGAAGCTCAACAAGTTCCAAAAGAAAATGGAAAACAAACTCAAAGAAACCAGAAAAAATATTCCAGATATGAATAAAAAATGTGTGAAAGGGATGGATATATATTTTTAAAAAAATACACATAGAAATTTTAGAAATGGAAAACTCATTTAGAGAAATATAAAACACAGTGGAAACCAGAAGCAGAAAAGAAAGGACTCTAATAAGCTCAATCAGGAATGAAAAAGGAGAAATTACAACTGATATCACAGAAATACAAAATTTCATCTCTGAACACTATAAAAATCTTTATGCACATAACCTTGAAAATGTGGAGGAAATGGACAAATTCTCAGAAACACACAGCCTCCCTAGGCTCAAACAGGAAGAAATTGAAGTCCTGAACAGACCAATACCAAGTATCCAAATTGAAGCACCAATAAAAAAACTTTCCTTAAAAAAAGTTCCAGGACCAGATGGTTTCACACCCAAATTTAACCAGACCTACAAAGAACTTATGTCTATCCTGCAGAAATTATTCCACAACATCAAAAGGGAAGGAATCCTCCCCAACACGTTTTACAAAGCCAACATCACCCTGATACCAAAGCCAGAAAAGGACTCAACAAAAAAAGAAATCTACAGACCAATATCCTCATGAATATAGATGCAAAAGTTCTCAATAAAATCCTAGCAAATTGAATTCAGCTACTCATCAAAAAAAAAAAAAATCCATCACAACCAAGTGGGCTTCTTCCCAGAGATGCAGGGATGGTTCAACATATGTAAATCCATAAATGTAATTCACCACATAAACAGAAGTAAAAACAATGACCACATGATCCTCTCAATAGATGCAGAAAAAGCATTTAACAAAATTCAGCACCGTTTTATGATAAGAACGCTTAGCTAAATAGGCATAGACGGAACTTAGCTCAAAATTATAGAAGCCATATACGACAAATCCACAGCCAACTTCATACTGAATGGGAAAGAATTTAAAGCATTTCTGCTTAGAAAGGGAACCAGACAAGGTTGCCCTCTATCACCACTTCTATTCAACATAGTGCTAGAAATCCTATCCAGAGCAATCAGACAAGAGAAGGAAATCAAGGGCATCCAAATGGGGACAGAAGAGGTCAAACCACGGCTCTTTGCTGATGATATGATCTTATATCTAGAAAACCCCAAAGATTCTGCCAACAGACTACTGGAATTGATAAATAAATTCAGCAAAGTCTCAGGTTATCAAATCAATGTAAATAAATCAGTAGCATTCATATATGCCAACAACAGTCAAACTAAGAATCAAATCAAAGACTCAATACCTTTCACAATAGCAACAAAGAAAATAAAATACCTAGGAATATATTTAACTAAGGAGGTAAAAGACCTTTACAGGGAGAACTATGAAACACTGATGAAGAAAATGGCAGAGGATGTAAACAGATGGAAAACCATAACAAGCTCATGGATCAGCAGAATCAACATTGTTAAAATGTCTATAGTACCTAAAGTGATCTACAGATTCAATGCAATCCCTACCAAAATACCAACATCATTTTTCACAGATCTAAAAAAATAATTCTATGCTTTGTATGGAAACAGTGAAGATTCTGTATAGCCAAACAACCTTACACAAAAAGAACAAATTGGGATGCATCAATTTACCAGACTTCAAGCTATACTATAAGGCTATAGTAACCAGAACATCATTGTCCTGGCACAAGAACAGAGACATAGACCAATGGAACAGGACTGAACACCCAAATATAAAACCATCCTCATATAGCCATCTGATCTTTGACAAAGCAGACAAAAACATACACTGGGGGGAAAAAAAATCCCTATTCAATAAATGGTGCTGGGAAAACTGGATAGCCACATGTAAAAGACTGAAACAGGATCTGCACCTCTCACCACTTATAAAAATCAACTCACGATTGATAACAGACTTAAACCTAAGCCATGAAACCATAAGAATTCTAGAAGAAAATGTTGCAAAAACCCTCACAGAAGTAGGCCTAGGCAAAGAATTTATGAGGAAGACCCCATAAGCAATCACAGCAACAACAAAAATAAATAAATGGGACCTGATCAAATTTAAAAGCTTCTGCACAGCCAAAGAAACTATCACTAGAGCAAATAGACAACCTACAGAATGGGAGGAAATATTTGCATGCTATACATGTGATAAAGGGCTGATAACTAGAATCTATATAGAACTCAGGAATATCAGCAAGAAAAAATCAAAGAACCCCATAAAAAATGGGCAAAGGACACGAACAGACACTTTTCAAAGAAGACACACCAATAGCCAAGAAACATATGAAAAAATGCTCCACATCTCTAATCATCAGGGAAATGCAAATCAAAACCACAATGAGATATCACTTAACTCCAGTGACAACGGCTTGTATCAAAAAGTCCCAAAACAACAAATGTTGATGTGGATGCGGAGAGATAGGAACACTCACACACTGCTGGTAGGACTGAAAACTAGTACAACATCTATGGAAAGTAATATGGACAAACCTCAAAGAACTAAAAGTAGAACTACCATTTGATCCAGCAATCCCACTACTGGGTATCTACCCAAAGGAAAAAAAGACATTCTATAAAAAAGACACCTGCACCCGAATGTTTATAGCAGCACAATTCACAATTGCAAAGATGTGGAAACAACCCAAGTGCCCACCAATACATGAGTGGATTAACAAAATGTGGTATATGTATACAATGGAGTACTACTCAGCCATAAAAAAAATGGCAAACTAATACCTCTTGTATTATCCTGGATGGAGCTAGAGCCCATTCTTCTAGGTGAAGTATCACAAGAATGGAAAAACAAACACCACATGTACTCACCATTAAATTGGTACTAATCAATCAAAACTTATGTGCACATATGGAAGTAACTTTCATCAGGTGTCAGGCAGGTGGGAGGGGAAGGAGAGGATAGGTAAACTCACACCTAACGGGTGTGATGCATGCTGCCTGGGGGATGGGCAAGCTTGAAGCTCTGACTCGGGTGGTGCAAAGGCAATTTATGTAATTAAAGTGTTTGTACTCCCATAATACTCTGAAATAAAATAATTAATTAATTAACTAATTAAATAAAATAAAACACTGTGGAAAATTTTAAGAACAAACTAGACCAAAGAAAAGAAAGAATTTCCAAGCTTGAAGACAACTGTTTCAAATTAACCCAGTCAGGCAAAAATTTTTTAAAAAGAATTAAAAGAAATGAACAAAACGTTTGAGAAATATAGGATTATGTAAAGCATCCTCACATAAGAATCATAGGTATCCCTGATGAAGAAGATAAAGCAAAAAGCATGGAAAACCTACTTGAGGAAATAATGGAGGAAAACCTCCCAGCTCTTGCTTTGCTAGAGATTTAGACATCCAGATATAGAAGCTCAAAGAACACCTGGGAGATTCACTGCAAAAAGGACATGACCAAGGCATATAGTCATTAGACTAGCTAAAGTCAATATGAAGGAGAAAATCCTAAGAACAATGAGACAAAAGCTTCAAATAACTTATGAAGAAAAACCCATCAGACCAACAGCAGACTTTTCAGCAGAAGCCTTTCAAGCCAGAAGGGATTATAGTTCTATCTTTAGTCTTCTTAAACAGAATAGCTGCCAGTTGAGAATTTTGTATCCTGAAAAATTAAATTTCATAAATGAAGGTGAAATAAAGTCTTTCCCAGACAAGCAAAGGCTGAGGGAATTTGTCACCACTAGACAGGCCCTATAAGAAATGTGCAAATGAGTTCTAAACATCAAAACTAAAGGTCAAAACTCACCAGTATGGAAACACTCAAAAGTGAAAAACTCACAGCTATTGTAAAACAGTACCACAATGGAATATGTAAAGCAACTAGGTAACAATCAACATGATGAATGGAAGAGTATATCACATATCAACATTAACTTTGAATGTAAATGGTCTAATGCCCCACTTAAAAGATATACATTGGTGAAATGGATAAAAAATACAACCCAAATATCTGCTCCCTTCAAGAGACCCACTTAACTTGTAAAGATTCTCATAGATTCAAAGTAAAGGAGTGGAAAAAATATTGCATGCCAATGGAAACCAAAAAAGATCAGGAGTACCTATTTTTATAGCTGATAAAATAGACTTTAAATCAGCAAAAGTAAAAAAAGACAAATAAGGTCATTATATAATGATAAATGTGTCAAATCAACAAGAAGATATAGCAATCTTAAATAAATATGCAACAAACACTAGAGCTTCCAGATCCATAAAACTAATAGTACTAGACCTAAGGAAAGAAATAAACAGCAATACAGTAATAGTGGGGGACTTCAACTCTCCTCTGAAAACTAGACGGATCATTGAGGCCGAAAACCAACAAACACTGGACTTAAACTTGACTCTAGAACAAATGGACCTAACAGATATTTACAGAACATTCTACAAAAAACTGCAGAATATACATTTTTCACATCAGTACAGGGAACATTTTCTAATATAGACCACATGTTAGACCACAAAACAAGTCTTGATAAATTTTTAAAAAGTCAAAATCTTATCAAGTATCTTCTCAGAGCACAGTGGAATAAAAATAGCAATCAATTTCAGGAGGAACTTTCAAAACTACACAAACACATGGAAATTAAACAACCTTCTCCTTAATGATATTTGGGTCAATGATGAAGATGGAGATTTAAAAAATCTTTTCACACAAGTTATCAAAATCTCTGGGATACAAAAAAAGCAGCGCTAAGAGGGAAGTTTATAGCACTAAATGCATATTTAAAAAAGACGAAAAGAGCACAAGTTAACACCCTAACATCACACCTCAAGGAACTAGAAAAAGAGGAACAAACCAAACCCAAAGCTAGCAGAAGACAAGAAATAACAAAGATCAGAGCAGAACTAAACAAAATTGAAACAAAAAATATACAAAGAATCAATGAAATGAAAAGTTAGTTCTTTGAAAAGATAAACAAAATTGATAGACCACTAGCTAGTTTAACCAAGAAGAGAGAGAATTCAAATAAGCTCAATCAGATATGAAAAAGGAGACAGTGCAACTGATACCACAAAAATACAAAAGATCCTCCGAGACTACTATGAACACCTCTATGCACACAAACTAGGTAATGTAGAGGAAATGTATAAACTCCCAGAAACATAGAACCCCCCAAACTTGAATCAAAAAGAAATAGAAATCCTGAATAGGCCAAGAACATGTAATGAGACTAAATCACTAATAAAAAATCTCCCCACCACAAAAAAAAACCCAAGACCAGACAGATTCATAGCTGAATTCTATTGGACCTACAGAGAAGAACTGGTACCAATCTTATTGAAACTATCCCAAAAGGTTAAGAAGGAGGGAATCCTCCCTGACCCATTCTACAGAGCCAATATCCACCTAATGTCAAAGCCAGGAAATTACACAACAACAACAAAAAAAGAAAACTACAGACCAATATCTTTCATGAACATAGATGCAAAAATCCTCAACAAAATACTAGCAAACCATATCAAATAGCACACCAAAAAGATAATTCACCATGATCAAGTGGGTTTCATCCCAGGGATGCAAAGATGGTTCAACATACACAAATAAATAAATGTGACTTACCACATGAAGAGAATTTTCAAACAAACCATATGATTACCTCAATAGATGCAGAAAAAGCATTCAGTAAAATCCAGCATCCCTTCATGATAAAAACCGTCAACAAACTTGGCATAGAAGGAATGTATCTCAAAATGATAAAAGTCATATATGACAAACCCGCAGCCAGCATCACACCGAATGAAAAAAGTTGAAAGCATTCCCCCTAAACTGGAACAAGACAAGGATGCCCACTTTCACCACTTCTTTTCAACATAGTACTGGAAGTCCTAGCCAGAGTAATCAGGAGAGAGAAATAAAGGGCATCCAAATTGGATAAGAGGAAGTCAAACTATCTCTATTTGCCAATGATATGATCTTATACCTAGAAAATTGTAAAGAGTCCTCCAAAAGACCCCTAGGTTTGATAAATTACAAAATCAACATACAAAAATCAGTAGCATTTCTGTACACCAATAATGACCAAGCTGAGGATCAAATCAAGAACTCAATACCATTTACTATAGCTGCAAAAAAAAAAATACCTAGGGATATATTTAATCAAGAAAGTGAAAAATCTCTACACAGAGAACTACAAAACAATGATGAAAGAAATCACAGATGACACAAACAAATGGAAAAATATCCCATGCTCATGGATTGGAAGAATCAATATCGTAAAATGACCATACTACCCAAAGTAATCTACAGACTCAATGCAATTCCTATCAAAATACCAACTTTATTTTTCTCAGAATTAGAAAAAACAATCCTAAATATCATATGGAAACAAAAAAGAGCCCAAATAGCCAAATCAATCCTAAGCAAAAAGAACAAATCTGGAGGTATCACATTACCTGACTTCAAATTATACTACAAGGCTTTAGAAATCAAAACAGCATGGTACTTGTTTGAAAGTAAACACATAGATCACTGGAACAGGATAGAGAACCTAGAAATGAAACCATATACCTACAACCAACTGATCTTCAACAAAGCAGACAAAAACATACACTGGGGAAAGGACATGCTAATCAACAAATGGTGCTGGGAAAATTGGATAGCCACATGCAGAAGAATAAAACTGAATCTCTATCTCTCACCATATATGAAAATTAACTCAGGATGGATTAACAATTTAAATGTAAGACCTGAAACCATAAAAAGTCTAGAAGAAAGCATAGGAAAAACAATTCTTGACATTGGCCTAGGCAAAGAATATATGACTAAGACCCCAAAAGCAAATGCAACATAAACAAAAATAAATAAAGGGGACTTAATGAAACTAAAAAGCTTCTGCACAGCAAAAGAAATAATCAACAAAGTAAATAGAGAATTTACAGAATGGAAGAAAATATTCACAAACTATACATCCAACAAAGGACAAATATCCAGAATCTACAAGCAGCTCAAACAAATCAGGAGAAAAAAAACAAATAGCACCATTAAAAAGTGTGCAAAAGACATGAACAGGCATTGTTCAAAAGATGATATATATAATTAGCCAACAAACATATGAAAAATGCTCAACATCAATAATCATCAGGGAAATGCAAATTAAAATCACAAGACACCATCTTAGCCCTGTCAGAATGGCCACTATTAAAAGGTCAAAAAACAATAGATGTTGACACGGATGTGGTGAAAACAGAATGCTTATACTCTGTTGGTAGGAATGTAAATTAGTACAGCCTCTAACAGTAAAACATAGAAAAGAGTATGGAAATTTCTCAAAGAACTAAAAGTAGATTTACTACTCAATCCAGCAATCCCACTACTTGGTATCTACCCAAAGGAAAAGGAGTCATTATATCAAAAAGACACCACTCATATGTTTATCACAATTGCAAAGATATGGAATCAACCTAAGGGCCCACCAACTGATGAGAGAATAGAGAAAATGTGGTATATACATACCATGGAATACTATTCAGCTATGAAAAAGAATGAAATAATGTCTTTTGCAGCAACTTTAACGGAACTGGATGCCATTATCCTAAGTGAAGTAACTCAGGAGCAGAAAACCAAATACCACATGTTCTCGATTATAAGTGGGAGCCAAGCTATGGGTGTGCACGGTCACACAGAGTGACTTAATGGACACTGGAGATTTAGAAGGGAGAGAATGGAAGGAGGGTGAGGGATGAAAAATCACCTATTGGGTACAATGTACACTATTCAAGTGACGGATACACTAAAAGCCTAGACTTCACCACTATACAATTCATTCATGTAACAAAAAACTACTTGTACCTCCTAAATCTATTGAAATAAAAAAAATTAAAGAACAGCAAATTGAGTAGAGTTAAGAAGCAAATTCAAAAATATTGCAGCAAAGATTTCTGAATGCCAAATTTTAAATATAAGTACACCTATTAGTCTCAAAGCAATTCTCTCAAATTCTGATATACAGACCTTCAAAAAACATGTCATTTTAAAGTATACCCTAACTGTCTACATGGCATTTTAAGTTTTCTAATAATTTTTTCATTCTTTTATTAGCCACTACCTTACATTTTGCTGTCTCATTCTATAAGTAAAATAATTTCGTAGTCAATAACAAATAATAAAACATACTAAGGTCAAAATACCTTGTCTTAAAAAACAATTTCTAAGAGTATCTCTAAGTAGAACCTAGAGGGTTTCTCCACCTTCTGTTTTCCCTTTATTCCCCAGCCCCAACTATGGGCAAACTCTTTCACTTCTGATCTCCTCAGTTTCTTTATCTAAAACAGAGAAGTTTGTTTTTGGTTTTGTTTTCCTGATTGCTTCAGTGACAATATAAAAACAAAATGAGACAAAGGGCCAAAAATGATTGCAATTCATTTTTGCAATAAAGTATAAATGACAGAAGTCACTTAAAAGTTGAGTGATGCTCAAATGTCCAATTTCCTCCTAAAACCTTGTTGTACAATATTACTATCCTTTGCCTTTTCTGTTTTTCCAAGTAATAATTCTTTTCTCATCTTACCCTGACCTTAAAAAATTCACAGTTCAGGTGAGAAATTGTTTATTGGTTCTTCTGTAAAGATGTTCAATACACTAAATCTTTTGGTTATATAAAACTAATCCTGAAATTTGTTTAAAGACAAATAAGCCCATATATTTTAAAATAAAATCTTTTCTAAAATAAAAAATCCAAGGAAGAATAACATAGGTGGTAGTCAATATTTTAGAAATTGATAACGTTAATAATATTTAGGAAATACAAATGAAACAATTCTAAATTGTCATTTATGCATCTTATAATTTCAAAAGTTACATCTAAAATAATTCTTACCTTGCTTGAGAATTTTGGGGATCTATATTTAACAAGTCTGTAAAATCCTGTATGGCTGCAATCCAGTTGTCATTTTCAAAATAAAACAGCGCACGTTTCAATAATGCATCTGTTCTTTTGGGATTATAATGAATACACTATAGGGGCGGGGAGAAGTACATAAACATCACATAATGAAAAAAGAAGAAAAGTATATAATCACATAACAAGTTAAGTGAACTACAACCACGTTTTTAACTTCAGATTACATAAAAGCAAACCTCTTCAAGATGCCAAAATTTCCAAAATTTGCATCTACAGAACATATCTTTAGAAAATCCACCCATCATCAAATTCTAGAGGGGGAATATTTTCTAAAAGAAAAAAAAACAGTATATACAAGAAGCCAAGGCTTTTGCCCACTGAAACTTTTACTGATAAAAATTCATAAGTGAATTGCTCAACTAAAGTGGAGTTTATTGGATCTATCATAGCATTTTATATGAATTGAAGATGTAACATACTAGACTGTATCAAGGCTGATTCAATCAAATAAAACATAGATTAATCTAGCCATTAAAAAGGGGAAGAGAAATGAATTGGTATGGACATGGTTCATTCATTTCATATTAACATACAAGGCAATAGAGTGAACAGACTAAATCATTATATACTCAGTTATAAAGCTCTTCACCTATTGGTAGTGGAAAAGAATTGAAGCACAAAGGAGGTTAGCAGTATTTTTAGAACAGAAAAAAACAAAAATGCTAAAGATTTTGAAACTTGTTTGACCTCAATGTGTTACATTAAATCTATTTTTAAACTATTGGAGTCAGGTGGGGGAAACAAACAGAACAGATAGTCTAATAATTTCCATCTCTTCAAAAGGGTTTTTTGATCACTTCTAGACCAGAAATTACAAAACATATAGTATTCTTTTCAAACAGAAGAATGTCAAGTAAGTGGCTAAACCACCATGGATTAAGAAACAGAGCAGTCAGAAACATGGAAATTTAAATTATTTAAATAGTTTCTCCTAAATTCTCAATTGTACTAAGGACTAAAAATTTGGAGTTAAAAGTCAGGAAATCAGAGTTACAATTGTGCTGCAACCAGGGAAATATTTTGCCTTGACTTTAGCCTCAAAGTACAGTTCAGCTAAAAGTTCATGTCCTCACATTCCCTGACATCCCCCAACCAAATATAAATTACTCTGCCACCATCCTTATTTTCTTCATAGTACTCATCGTAAGTTGTAACAACATGTATCCACTAAATTACACAGTGCCTTAGTAAATAAATATTTGTCAGTGATGAATGAATGGATGAATGAACCAGTAATCACAGCTTCTCTGAGAACAGATAGGTTCCCTGCAGAAAAGAATCAGCTGTTCAAGAATTAACAAGCAGAAAATAATTTTCTCTATTGTTTGAAGGGAAGAAGCAATTTTCAAAGGCTTCTTTAACCACTGATTCATGGTTCAAGGGGAGATAGCTGGAAAAATTGAGACCCCTTCAGAGTTGTCTCAATGCTCCTACACTCGACTCTTTGATATGAATCCATTCATTCACCAATAATTTTTAAAAGTTATGTAGCATCAATATTAATTACAGTAATGAAAACTCTAGCTCCTAACCTATAATAGATTAACTGATTATAGAATATATATGAAAAGACTTTCAAAAACTTGCTACGCTATTAGCATGAGAATATCATGATTTAAAATATATAAATGGCAGCATTATATGAGATAAAGCTTACCCTAGAAAAGTCATCAATGGCCAGTACTCTGTTTGCTATTTCATGCATTTCACCCCTCCTAAAATAGATATCAGCGTCTGTGGGCCTGCACTTAATTGCCTGGCTATAGTTTAGAATTGCCAGAGTAATGTCTTTTTTTCCCCTGAAAATTTCTGCCTTTGACAAATAGGCCTCTAAAGAAGATCAAAAAGGTAAAATTAGTGTTACAATCCTTTCATTAACTATGAAAATTTTAAAAGATTAATCCCTCTCCCTCCAAAAATGTAGGCTTAGAATAATTTTCTCTATTACACTTTCTTAAGCATTTTATTTAATTTTTTATTTCAAAAATGCCAAATTTGCTCACAAAGGCTGGATAAATACTCATTGGTGGTTAAAAGTACATTTAATTTGAAGTGACAAAAATTACCTTTTAGCTTTTTATATGTCTAAAATGTTTCCTAATCTTGTAATGGTCATACTAAAAAGTTAGGTTTTGATGGCACAAAATTTTATGGATTTTTAGCAGATAGACATCAACATAGGTCAAAAAACATTTAGCAAACTTACAGTCTACGGGTATGTTGTAGGTGCTGGGGATACAAAGATGAATATGACATTTTCACATTCCTAGACAGTTCTATGTCTAGTGGTTCAAGTTGGTTAGAGGATGGTACATAAGAGAAAAGGTATATATTTCATCACACCAAGAAGACCTAGGTATACTACAACTCGAATTCAGAGATTTGCGGTCAAAAAAAGATTTTTAAATTAGTTCTATAACTAAAAATTTTAACTTTATATTCTTGTGAGATATGCAGTAAGGAACCAATTTACTGAAATATATATCAAGAAATTAATATTTCAAACCATGATGAGTATTTTGAAAACAATATAGGATTGTGTAAGCCTTGAATTCACAATAACAAGAGTAAAAAATTTAAGTGAGGAAAGTCTCAACCATTTTTTCAGGACTTATACCTCCTGATTTATGTATCTCTATAATACCAATAAATGACAAAGGCTGAGGTAAAGATATAGGTACTATAACTGTCTCCACAGACAACCCACCTGCGTTATTTTTATTATATTTATTTATATAATTCAAGTCATCCAAAGCTTCATTAATCTTGTCTTGGAAAAGATAAATGAAATGTCGGTGCCAATAGGCATTGAGAAACAATGGCTCCAAGCGTATAGCCTAGAAAATATATGTATAAATTCAATTAAAGTTGATTTGTTAAATTTTTCAAACACTATTGATCCCAGTGGCTTTGTATGTATATAGCATAAAATAAAACCTCCAAGCTGACAAACAAAAATCTAGTGTTTTTAATATTAATTATTTGAAAATGTTAATAATCACATTATCACAATCCCACATGCTATACAATAAACATTCATTGTTCAGAATTCCAGTAGAAATTACTATATAATTAAAAGCAAGAGTAAATGGTGAATATTTCTATTTCAATTAAATACAATAAAACTTACTTCCTGTAGATCGTTCATGGCACTCTGTAACTTTCCCAGTTTCCTATAAATAGCTCCACGCCTACAATATGCAAATGCAGGATATTTTTCCTTATTATTTATTTCTTCAGTCAAGATCGCCACTTCAGATTCATAATGTTCAATGACTTCTGGTGGAAGACCAGACTCCAAGAAATCACTTAATTCTAATTTTGGTGGTTCTTTTGCTCTTTCAGGCAGATCTTTAAGAACAGATAGTTCAACAACTTTCTCTGTTATGGGTGGCCTCTGAGGTTTGTCCTTAGTGAACATATCAATAACCCATGTCCGAGGATCACTGTTTTCCGGAATTCCTCCCTTATTCTGGATGAATTTTTCAAAATTTAAACACAAAGGTAAGCTGGGACACCGTATTTGACGTTCATATAATGGAACTTTTAGCAAATATTTCTTCTGTCCAGGAAGTATTCCATGAGATGCTGATCTAGTTTTTAAAAGAGTAATTTTTCTAATTACAGAAATATAATTATCTTTCTAATCAATAAATCAACTCAGCCACACACAAAATTACTATTTCTCTGTTATTGAAATAAAATTACATGCTAATTTTATGCAGCCTAAGTTGCTCCTTTGCATTCATTAAAATTGTAACAGTTTATGAAGAATCTCTGCAGAGTTTATGAAAGTAAAAGACTGTTTTTAAAGATGTAGCCTCCCTAGAGTAGCAAAGTAATGCGGTCGGTGCTCCTTTCAGGTTTAATTTACACCCCCAACACATCACCCCCCCAGAGGAAGTGCAATGGAGAATTAAGGAGGTAAACATGATGTGAGAAAGAAAATGCCATCCAAGAGTCTGGAGAGGACATGAACTTGAGGAAGTGGGAAAAAGAAAGGAGTTGACTACAGGGCAGACTACCAAATAAACATCCCAGACTTCACCCTTCTCTAGTAGGCTGTCAAATTAGATAATACCTAATATGCTTTCAAATGCTACAAGTCTACAATTATTCTTCTCAAATTCTCCATTTGCAATATAGCTTTCATTCAGTAACATTTAGTGCATGACTGGTACTATACTAGCCACAGGAGATAGGATAAACACATTCTATTGGAAGAAAAAAAATTAACCTCATCACTTCATACTTAATGAGTGTATATTACAAGAAAGACCTAGTGCTAACCACCAGGAGAATAAAAGTAAGAAAAATTCATTTCCTTCCCTTTCATTTCTTTCTTACACACTCCACTCTTCTCCACATTCTACTGCAAGCTGCCATATCTATTCTGCTTAGAGTACAGTAACTTCTTAATTCCCTGGTTCTACTCTTGTGCTTTGTCTAATCCATTCTCCACATGGCAGTCAGCATGTTTTTTTTTTCCCAAATATAAATCAGATCACGTCATTCCCTCCAAGAGCTTCCCATAGTACCCAGAATTCAAATCAAGCTTTTCACCATGGTGTACAAGACTCCACATGATTAGGCCCCAGCACAGATCTCTGATACCACTACTCTCTCCCCTCACTCTGTATTTCCAGGCACATCATCCCTGAGCAAGCCTCAAGACCACTGCCCTTTCTAGCCTTCTTACTTGCTGGCTCCTTCTCAATTCATATTCCTGACCAAATGTCACCTTAGAAAGGCTTTCTGTGCCAGATATGTTTTGTTTGCACCTGTGCATTCATCTCTATCCTTCTCTACCTTGCTCACTGCCCTATAGACTGATCTATACAGACTATATCCATAGGATCCCTTGTTCTGTCTTCTCATAGAGTTTGTGCAATTAGGAACCCCAACAGAGGGAAGGAGGAGAGTGAAGTGAAGGTATTTATTCCTCTGGCTCACTCATGAATGGTCTCCTCAAACTGGATATGATCCTTGACCAAGGATCACTCCTGCTTTCAAGAATACTCTTTCTATACAACTATTTCTTCCAGGTTCTATTAATAGTAGTAACTCCCTCTTTTTGTCCTCTCTAACTTAGGGGTAGAAAATGGCTTTACTACTTTTAGTCCCTGGATATTGCATCATCATTTGTTGTTTCCCTATACTCTGATATCTTTGTAAATTGCCGCTTTATCATGACCTCCCAGAACTATCCTACCTGTTTACTACTGGGACCTTGATTGATAAAGTAATTTGTACCAGAGATGGACACAGGAAACACACACATACAAAGGATTCTAGGATAACCTCCTTGCCAGGGTGAAATGTAGTGGTATCAAAACTTCTCAAATAATCCCCAGTGTTAGCAGGGAATTGTGTTCAGGTGGAAGGCAAGGCATTGGGAGATCAAGTAGCTATCACTTGGTCACTAGGACAATAATACTGATTACAAAAATTGTGTAGTCAGTTAACTACTTCTTTCAGACCGAGGAGTAGTTGCAATACCTCTTAAATGTCTAAGCCCTATAAACCTTGTGCACTAAGGTAATAAAGCTACTAGGAAAGAAATAGGAAACTGAAATATGGGTTGTGAACATGAGAGCAGACATGAATGAGGGTGAGTTTTGAATCTCCAAATTCCACTTATCTTCCCTCGACAAAGGAGACTGGCTGAGGGGTTGTCAGAGCCTCTATCTCAGACACTTAGCCCTCTCCTGCATAAATATATTTCAATGATTATACTGTGACATTGCCTCATACAATATAACAGACCTGATTTAAGTACTCCCCAAAATCACTCAGCTGTGACTCCTGAACCCACTCATGGAACCACAACCATCACAGTCCCTCAGCCTCCCACATAACTCCTCTACTTAGGTGGCCCTGAATCAGTGGCTGCTGGCCCTAGCCAGCACATCCTTGGATAGAATACCCTGGAATACTCTAAGTGAATTATTCTCAAACTTCAGTATGCATCAGAGTCATCTGGAGGCTTGCTAAAACACAGATGTGGGCCCCACCCCCACGGTGTCTCATTCAGTAGATCTAGGGTGAAGTTCTAGAATATGCACTTCTAACAAGTTCCCAGGTAACACTGAATCAGGGATCATACTTTGAGAGCCACTGCTGTAGAAGAATTAGGTCTAAGGTTCGGGGAAATGGGAATTTGTCTGCAATATGGAGCATGCTTGGTCAAGCCCTAAGCCCTGGAAAAACCAAGAATGCATAGGTGAGGGGACACGATACCCTTGAAAAGCCTGTGGGTGCTGACCTCAGAGCTGGAAAAGAATGAGAGTAGGCAGCAAAATAAATTTGGTTCACTGATCCCAATGGGAATAACAGGATCCTGGAGTGGCAAAATCCAGCTAATTCTGTTTTACCATTACAGATGTGGTGGACACAATTACCACAACAAGCCACAGAATTTTAACTTGCAAGGATGTGTGGCAATAACTAGATGACCACAGGTCCTTGGAGATGGGAGAGATGGGCAGCCTGCTTACGTGTCCTTTGACTTACACAGGTGAAAAATGTATAGGTCTTCTGGGCATAAAGCTAACCAGCTACTGTAGGGGTGCACAACCTCCTACCCAGCTCTCAGACCTAAGCCAGTTCACAGCCCAAAACCCCTGACCTGACCAGAAGAAGCCTGGGCCAGGTCCCACTGAGGGAGGATCCTGCAATGTGGCCTAGGTTTTTATAGTAAATTTTCCTTGAAATCTTCCAAAAATGTGAGAAAGGAGAAATACGCAAACCTTCTGCGAGCTATTAGATATTGGCTCCAAACTTACACTAATCCACAGATACCCACTATGGATGCCACTGAAGTCCATCAATCAAATTAGGAAATTCTGAAAGTCAAGTGATAGAAAGAATCTTGGCCTGAAACCATCTAACAGTGGATCTAGTGAGACATGGACTCATCCTGTGACAATTTCCCTACTCCCAGAATGTGTAGTAGGAATGAATAAACATAACTGAATAAACAGTACACTCAGGGAAATAATGGTAGTAAGGGCCAAATGGAAATCTCTGCAATTACTCCCATTCCATCCCCCACCACCATCCACCAAGGTAGCAAACAGAAAGCAATACCAGATCACTGGGGAAGTTACACATTAGTGGCACCATCAGAGACTTGAAAGATGCAGGTGGCAAATCCTATCATATCTCCATTTTACTTTCTGGCATGACTTTGGCCAGTGCAAAACCAAGATAGCTTGTATAAAATGACTAAATAATCACAAATTTTATTAGGTAGTGATAACAATTGCAGCTTTAGCACCTGATATGCTGCTGTTGACCTGACATGCTTTCTTTTCCATGCCCCTAATTTAGGAGAATTGGGGAAAGTTTACATTTACATGGCAGGGGCAACAACATATATCTTTGCTGTCTTGGCCAGCACTATGTCAACTGTCCTGTATAATGTCTTGTGATTTGGAAAGCTAGGTTGAAATTCAATCCATTAAGACTGTTGTCTACACTATGCCACCAAAACCATTCTTGTCATGACCACCTGGTCATAGAGTAGTCTTAACCATCTCGATATTTGCAGTTGCTCCAACAAAAATCCGTGGAATCACCTTTCCTAATTCATTTCTTTCTCACATCTCATATCCAACCCATGAGAAAATCCTGTTGTCTCTATTTTAAAATCTATCTAGAGTCTGACCACTCTCCACCACTTTGATTGCTATCACCCCTGACCAAGAAACAATTTCTCACCTGGATCACTTCAATAGCCTTCTAACTAGTCTCTCTGCTTCCACTATAATCTAGTCTTCACAAGCAACCAGAGTGTGCTTTCTGGAACATAGACTACATCATATGAATTCACTGCTCTCAACTCCCAATGTTTCCTTTTATATTTAAGAATCCAAAGTCCTTACCATAGTCTGTAAACATCACTACCCCAGTCTCAGTCCACAGTGATTTCTTGGTACACTTACGGACAATTTCAAACTCACCACGTACAAGGCACTGTATAGTATTATCCTGACCACTTCCTCAACTCATTTCTTATCACTCTCTGCACTCACTTTTTTCCAGCCACACTGATTTCTATGCTGCCCCTCAAAAACAACAGGCACGTCTCCAACTCAGGGCCTTTGTACTTGCTGTTATTGCGTCTTCAGATATTCAGACACTTCACTCCATTCCATTCAGGTCTATGCTCAAATATCACTACCTCATAGAGGCTTCTGATTACACTATCTAAAATAGTAACCTTCGTTACACTGCTTTATTTTCTTTATAACATTTATCACTTCCTTAATATCACTTATCTCTCTACTACCTCTTTCTCCCACTGGAATATAAGCTCTATGAGTACAGGAAGTTTGTCAATGTTGTCCACTGCCCTATGCTCCTCATCTAAAATAGTGTCTGGTATGCAGTAGGTGCTCAATAAATTTATTATGAAGAAATGAATGGCTGAACTTATTTGTTCATCAAATTGTTGTGGAGTTCCTACCATGTGCAATGATTTAATCAGAGAAATTACATTAAGCTATAGCCCCTCCAACTCTTCACTCTAAGCTGATAAACTTCGCCTTCAGCTATCAGACTTAAACACTTTCCTCGTTTTCTTATAACCCAATATACAGAACCACTAGCACCTCTACCGGTCTTCCCTTTATTTACAATGATAGAAGCATCTTCCTTCCCTGGAATTCCACTGTATCACTGTGTGTTCTGTATCTCATCCACTTTTGCCTTGTCAGGGGCATCACTCTTTCAACAACTCCTGATTTTTCTGTATCATCAATTGTTCCCTCTCCACTGGATCATTTCCATTAGCATATAAACATGTTCAATTATCTCCCATTAAAAATACATACAGAGTTCTGATTCTGTTGTGATGGTACATAAGCCCCCCTACGACATACCCTTCCATTTATAACCGTGATAAACTCTGGGAAATTAGTCAAAAAAACAACTACATGAGAATTCTGAAGAGTAAACAAAAGGAAGCACTCTGTGGATGGGAGTCAAAACTTGGAAAAGCAACTGTCACGGGGTAAGTTTCCCAATCGTTTGGCCTTTTGCATCAGGGATAAGCTACAGTTTTGGAACAGCTGGGGACAGGTGCCTAAAATTATGACAGATACTCTGAAATTCTACTAGACAGAGAAATTTCAGTAAGGATACCAGTGGGGCAAGAGTAAGGAGGAAACTCTAGAAGGAAGAGAATTGAATGAGGGGATCCTCTAATTCTATGCTGGGACCCATACATAGCCCAGCCTAACTCCTGAGCCACACAGGTGTGAGACTGACCGAAACAGTGTACAAGGGTTGAAGGAACTGAACTGACATGAAAAGACTATGAAACTATGAAAAGAGTGTATTTGAATCACTTAAGAGATTTAGAAAACCAACCAAGTTTGGGCTAATATTGTTACTGTGATTAAACATTAAAATTTAGTCCCGAAACTCTGGAAAACAAGGGGAGAAAGGAAAAGATAAATGAGATCCATACTTTTTACTATCTGGCTTCAAAAAGAAAGAAAGCAAGAGAGAGAGAGAGAGAAAAAGAAAGAAAGTCGCCAGCTATTGGGGAAAGGGAAACTTTTTGAGACCCTTAATTCCAAAAGCAATATATGGTCTTATAAAAGATGCAGGACAATAACACAAACATCTTCATTAAGTTTTTATAAAAGTAGAAATGATTCTTCTTATAAACTCTTAGAGCATTCATCCTTCATAAAGGCTGAAATGTAATTTGCTTTTAAAAATTTGTCAGGGTATGTAGATTGAAAGATGGAATCAAGGTACACATATGTAAGCAGGCTTTGTGCACTATAACTGAACACAAGTTTAGAATAGCAAACAGTATGAAAATTTTGTAAATTCCTTAGCCAATTATTCAAGCTTATTCTGAGAGCAGAGGACCTCGAAGTTATAATATTTCTTTGCATTACTTTTGCTGAGCTCCATGAACACTAGTATATTTGATTCCATCAAATAAAACATTTTAAAATGTACTGCAGGATTTGTGTGTATTAATTTTGTATCCTGAGACTTTGCTGAATTCATTTATCAATTCCAGTAATCTCTTGGTTGAATCTTTGGGGTTTTCTATGTATAATATCATATCATCTGTGAATAGTGAAAGGTTGACCTTTTCTGCCCCTATCTGGACGCCCCTGATTCCTCTGTCTTGTCTAATTGCTGTGGCCAGGACTTCCAGCACTATGTTGAAAAGAAGTGGAGATAGTGGGCACCCTTGTCTGGTGCCAGTTTTAAGAGGGAATGCTTTCAATTTTTCCCCATTCAGTATGATATTGGCTGTGGGTTTGTCGTATATGGCTTTAATAGTTTCGAGGTATGAGCCATCTACGCCTATATTGTTAAGAGTTCTTATCATAAAAGGATGCTGGATTTTGTCAAAAGCCTTTTCTGCATCTATTGAAAGGATCATATAATCTTTGTTCTTGCTTTTATTTATATGGTGAATTACATTTATAGATTTGCGTATGTTGAACCATCCCTGCATCTCGGGAATGAAGCCCACCTCATATATGCTAATAACAATCAAGCCGAGCAACAAATTAAAGATGCAATACCTTTCACAATAGCACCGAAGAAAATTAACTAAGGAGGTCAAAGACCTATATAGAGAGAATTATGAAACACTGAGGAAAGAAATTGCAGAGGATGTAAATAGATGGAAAACCCTACCATGCTTTTGGATAGGCAGAGTCAACATAGTAAAAATGGCTTTGCTACCTAAAGTGATTTACAGAATCAATGCAGTCCCTATCAAAATACCAACATCATTTTTTGCCGATCTAGAAAAAATAATTCTATGCTTCGTGTGGAACCAGAGAAGACCCCATCTAGCCAAAGCAATCTTAAGCAAAAAGAATAAACTGGGAGGCATCTATCTACCAGACTTCAAACTATACTACAAGGCTATAGTAACCAAAACTGCATGGTATTGGCACAAGAACAGAGATGTAGACCAATGGAACAGGACTGAGAACCCAAATATAAAACCAACCTCATACAGTCACCTGATCTTTGACAAATTCCAAAAAAACGTACACTGGGGAAAAGATTCCCTATTCAACAAATGGTGCTGGGAAAACTGGATGGCCATATGTAGAAGACTGAAACTGGACCCACACCTCTCACCTCTCACAAAAATCAACTCACAATGGATAACAGATCTAAACCTAAGACATGAAACCATAAGAATTCTCGAAGAAAACATTGGAAAAACTCTTATGGACATTGGCCTAGGCAAAGAATTTATGAAGAAGACCCCCAAAGCAATCACAGCAGCAACCAAAATAAATACATGGGACATGATCAAATTAAAAAGCTTCTGCACAGCCAAGGAAACTATCACTACAGTGAACAGACAACCTACAGAATGGGAGAAAATATTTGCATGCTACACCTCTGATAAAGGGCTGATAACCAGAATCTATACAGAACTTAGGAAAATCAACAAGAAAAAATCAAACAACCCTATTAAAAAATGGGCAAAGGACATGAACAGAAACTTTTCAAAAGAAGACAGAATAATGGCCAGCAAACATAAAAAATTGCGCAACTTCTCTAATCATCAGGGAAATGCAAATCAAAACCACAATGAGATATCACTTAACTCCAGTGAGATTGGCTCATATCAAAAAATCCCCAAACAATAAATGTTGGTGGGGATGTGGACAGATAGGAACACTCATACACTGCTGGTGGGACTGCAAATTAGTACAACCTCTATGGAAAGTAATATGGAGATAGCTCAAAGAATTAAAAGTAGAATTACCATTTGACCCAGCAATCCCACTACTGGGTATTTACCCAAAGGAAAAAAACACATTCTATAATAAGGAAATCTGCTCACAAATGTTTATAGCAGCACAATTCACAATTGCAAAGATGTGGAAACAACCAAGGTGCCCATCAATACACGAGTGGATTAATAAAATGTGGTATATGTATACCATGGAGTATTACTCAGCAATAAAAAACAATAGTGAATTAACACATCTGGTATTATCCTGGTTGGAGCTAGAACCCATTCTTCGAAGCGAAGTGTCACAGGAATGGAAAAACAAGCACCACTGGTACTCACCATCAAATTGGTACTAACTGATCAACACCTACATCACACAGGGCAATAATATTCATCAGGGGGCCGGCAGGCGGGAGGTGGGTGGAGGGGATGGGAAAAACTCTCACTGAATGGATGCGGGGAGCACAGTTTGGGTGATGACCACGATTGTAGCTCTGACACGGGCAGTGCATGGGCAATATATATAGCCAAAGTGTTGTACCCCCATAATATTCTGAAATAAAATAAATAAATAAATAAATAAATAAATAAATAAAAATAAATAAATAAAATGTACTGCAGGAATATAAGAATATGTATATGCATGCATCATAAAATTGTAACCAATAACACAAATGTGCACACAAAACAAATTCTAACTAATCTATTATTTGTTCCCTACTACTTATTTCATCTACTAGTACTTTCCAGCTGGAGAGCTGGAGGTGACTCTAAAGTTTTAGGAAAGATTTATGAAAGAAAAACTTGAAAATGAAAAAATATTTTTCATTAAGATTTTCCTATGAATTGGGAAAAGATCACCATTACATTTTAATTGATGGATAACTTTGGTCTACTCTGCAGGACACCCATACTGAATGAAAATATATTTTGAGAATCCCTGCCTTACACATATCATCACCCAAAAGACTTTTTTAAAAAAAGAAAAAGAAACACTCTTTTTAATTACAAATATATGTTCACTGGAAAAAATTCAAACAATGCAGAAGTGGATAAAGTAAAAACTGAAAGTCTCTACCTTCCTATCAACCCCCTTTACCCCAGAAATAATCATTGCAACAGTTTGATGTATATAATTCCATGCTTTCTATATAGATATACAAACACTATTATACACACATACATGCACATACATATAGCTTTGTTAAAATGTATTCCCACATAAACATTCAAATATATGCTAATTGTGACATTTCTGAATGGCAGGATTACTATATTTTCTAAATATTTTTAAATGAGCATGTATTCTTTTTCCTATCAAACAAAATAAATATATTTTTAAGGAAATGAAGAACAAGATCTTTCTAGGCAACTTTCTAAAACAATGTAAAAAGCAAATGCAGACAGTGGATAAACTTTTACGAGGAAAAGTTATAGTCCCGGATCACTGAAATTAAATAGTCCAGATAAAATGAACTAATGTTAAAAGGGTGGACTTGCTGTTTTCTTCCACCCCAAAAGGAAATATTTCTTCCTGTATTGCAATCTCTATCAATGTTTCATAGCCATGAATATGGTTCATAATTTTTCATTTGGAGGAACCAGAGTAAATTAACGTGCTAGTTCACACAACAATCTTAGGAATACAAGCCCTCAAGTTGTAACGTGTGTATATATAATTAATTTGAGATGAGATGTGAGACTATTTGAGGAAACAGAAATTTTAAACAGTTTAAATGTTTTGCTCAAAATTTTCTGGATGATTTTACTAACTGAATCATGGGACCTTTGAGCTTAAAGTTACTTCAGAAATCATGTGGATAAGATCCTTACCTTCCAGGTGGGGAAACAAATATATGAAGAAATTAACTAGCTTGGTCTGGTCACCAAGGACTCAGTGAATGGAGGTTGGAATACAGATGTCCAGATTCCTGGTCCAGAGTTCTCACTCTTGGAACATAGCTGCTACAATCTCTTAGAGAAGCAGAGTGATAAATCAGTCAAAATATGCCTGATAAGGCGCCTACTAAAGAAAGCTGATGAAACAGCAGAAAAATAAAAAACTAGGAAAATATATCACTTCCTGCTTGGGGGAAAATAAATTCTGCCTCTCTTAGGAACCCAAGGGCAACAAAATGGGCCAAGAAAACCAGTACTGAGACAACAGATTCATTTTTTTTTTTTTTTTTTTTTTTGCCGGTCAATCTGGGAGGATTATTTCATTGAAACTCATTTTATTCTTTGGTATTTTAAAAATAAAATAAAAGTAAAAAAGATGAACAAAAATGTATGAATAAGAATAAAAGGATTTGTTCTGTCACATTTGGATTCAGTCCAAAGGCCACACTTAAAGACCTAGAAGGCCACATGTGGTCTTAAGGCCGCAGGTTCCCCCCATCCCGAGCTATACCATTTTGCATTTCCACCATGGATGTGGAATTCCTGTTGCTCCACCTCCTTGTCAGCATTTGGTGTTGTAAGTGTTTTGAATTTTGGCCATTCTTATAGGTGTATAATGATTTCTTGCTGTTGTTTTAATTCACAATTTCCTAATGACATATGATGTGGAACATCTTTTCATATGCTTACTTGTCATCTGCATATCTTCTTTGGTGAGGTGTCTGTTCAGGTCTTTTGTCCATTTTTAAATTGGATTATTTGTTTTCTTATTGTTGAGTTTAAAAAATACTTTGTATATATGTCTTTAGCAAGTATTTTCTCCCAGTTTGTGGTTTGTCTTCTCATTCACTTGACATTGTCTTTCACAGAGCAGAAATTTCTTAATTTTAATGAAGTCAAGATTATCAATTGTATCTTTCATGGATCATGCTTTTGGCATTGTGTCCAAAAAGTAATCACCATTCTCAAGTTCATCTAAGATTTCTCCTATGTTACATTCTAGCAGTTTCATAGTTTTGAATTTTAAAATTGGGGGGTCTATAATCCATTTTGAGTTAATTTTTGTGAAGGATATAAGATCTGTGTCTAGATTCATTTTTTCCTATTGGATGTCCAATTTTTCCAGCACAATTTGTTTAAAAGACTATCTTTGCACCACTGTATTTCCTTTGCTCCTTTGTCAAAGATCAGTGACTATGTTTATGTGCGTCTTTTCCGGGGCTCTCCCTTCTGTTCCATTCAGTCATTTGTCTGTTCTTTTGCCGATACCACACTGCCCTGATCACTGCAGCTTTATAACAAGTCTTCAAGTCAGGTAGTGTCAGTCCTCTGACTTTATTCTCCTTCAATATTAAGTTGGCTATCCTGGGTCTTTGCCTCTCTTCTTTAGAAAAAATTTCTTGATATTCACAAAATAACTTGCTGGAATTTTGATTGGCATTGTATTTAGTCTACAGATCAAGCTGAGAGAACTGACATCTTGACAATATTGAGTCTTCCTAGCCATGAACATGGGATATCTCTCCATTTATTTAGTTCTTTGATATCTCCTATCAGTTTTGTAGTTTTCCTCCTAGAGATCCTGTACATATTTTTTATATTTATACCTACCTTAGTTTGGGCTGCTATGACAGAACACCATGGACTGGGTGGCTTAAACACCAAGTGTTTATTCCTCATAGTTCTGGAGGCTGGGAAGTCCAAGATCAAGGTGCTGGCAAAGCCAGCGGCTGGTGAGGGCATTCTTTATGATTTGCAGATGGCCATCTTCTTAATGTATCCTAACATGGTGGCGAGAGAGGGTGTGAGCTCTCATGTTTTTTCTTTTCTTTTTTTTTTATTATTTCAGAATATTATGGGGGTACAACACTGTGGCTATATATATTGCCCATGCACTGCCCGTGTCAGAGCTACAATCATGGTTATCACCCAAACTGTGCTCCCCGCATCCATTCAGTGAGAGTTTTTCCCATCCCCTCCACCCACCTCCTGCCTGCCCGCCCCCTGATGAATATTATTGCCCTGTGTGATGTAAGTGTTGATCAGTTAGTACCAATTTGATGGTGAGTACCAGTGGTGCTTGTTTTTCCATTCCTGTGACACTTCGCTTCGAAGAATGGGTTCTAGCTCCAACCAGGATAATACCAGATGTGTTAATTCACTATTGTTCCTTACTGCTGAGTAATACTCCATGGTATACATATACCACATTTTATTAATCCACTCATGTATTGATGGGCACCTGGGTTGTTTCCACATCTTTGCAATTGTGAATTGTGCTGCTATAAACATTCGCGAGCAGATGTCCTTGTTATAGAATGTCTTTTTTTCCTTTGGGTAAATACCCAGTAGTGGGATTGCTGGGTCAAATGGTAATTCTACTTTTAATTCTTTGAGATATCTCCATATTACTTTCCATAGAGGTTGTACTAATTTGCAGTCCTGCCAGCAGTGCATGAGTGTTCCTATCTGTCCACATCCCCACCAACATTTGTTGTTTGGGGATTTTTTGATATGAGCCAATCTCACTGGAGTTAAGTGATATCTCATTGTGGTTTTGATTTGCATTTCCCTGATGATTAGAGAGGTTGAGCAATTTTTTATATATTTGCTGGCCATTATTCTGTCTTCTTTTGAAAAGTTTCTGTTCATGTCCTTTGCCCATTTTTTAATAGGGTTGTTTGATTTTTTCTTGTTGATTTTCCTAAGTTCTGTATAGATTCTGGTTATCAGCCCTTTATCAGATGTGCAGATTCACTTTTAGCAGCAGTGTAAGTTAGGTTTTGATAGTACAAGTCAAGACTAAGGTCAGTTATTCTAGAAAGGGGCACAGAGAGATGCATTCAGAGGGATAGGAGAGCCATGAGTAAAAGGGCTGGTGGCCTGGATCTCAGATCAAGGATGTTGTTCAGTCCTGGAAGACAGAACATTGGCAGAGATTCAAGAGGCTAGCAATTCACAAAAGCCCAGGTAAGAGGGAAGGCAATGGGTACATGGGAGTCAAGAGTCATCAATAGGAACGGCTCACTGCTATGTCAGTAAGCTGCTGAGGAAGGTCTCTGGTCCCTCACTGGCTGGTCTGTCAATGCTGAGCTCAGAGACCCAAGCAGAGGGAAACTTCTAGAGAAACAGTGAGGCTGCAAAGTTATTGCAGACACATGACATCCTGCTATGACCCAGCTGAGGAGGGATGCAACAGAGGTAACCTACAGCAAAGGGACTGAAGGGAAATGCATGCATATGGGTCAATCAGCTCAGATGACCTTCTGCAGGAGTGACTTTCCACAGTCAAGATTTGACTTGATATATGAGAACATAGGCAGTCTGCTTCCAACCATTAAGGAAGCCAGCCAAACTTGAGTATGATTTAACAAGCTTTAAGATTGAATATAAAATGGCAAAAAGAATATTTCTGAATTACCAAGTTAAGATTAATTTTAAAAGTCTCAAACTAAGTTGCTCCATAAACTTGTTTTGAACTATTTCACATTCACATTTATGTGGTAAATTAGTTTAAGTTAAGATATTTTTAAAGAAAAGATAGGAAAGCAGTACTAATGTATTGTCTTAGATGAATACTGCCACAGTTTGTTTTACTGCCTCCAGCAAAAAGTTCATCCTACAGCTCCTGTTATGCCTATTGGCAGCATATACAAATGTTAAATTCAGTTATTGAAAGGCAAAGAAACCTTTTTAAATGGTGAAATTTTCTACTCAAAATTATAAATGGTCAGTAAGCAGTACAACATGCTACAGAAGCAGTGTTTTATCAATTTATATCCTTTATCTAGCTAGAAGTCACTTAGTTTGTGGCCAAAATGGTGCTGTGTACTATCCTTTCTAGGATGGCGAAGATTCATAAGACTTTGAAATAAGTAAATGTATCAAAAATGTATAAGCAAACTTCTGGCTCAGATCTAAAACATTTGTCAGCTTAGAAAAACCTACCAGAAGTCTTCTAAAGATGAGCTAACAAAAATACTTCCAGATACACGGAAAACTTGAATGGCATTCTCCACTACAGTTGGCCTCTGTTAAAACACTCATAAACTTATAAACACTTATAACACTTATAAAGTGTTATGTCCCCACTCTTCTCAGGGACAGTCACTATTCCAAAAGACAATTAACCTTTTGCAGAACTAGCAAGTCTTTATAACAACAAAGTGAACAAAACATTTTTGATTCCCTTATCACCACGGAAGTCTTTACTTTCCAAGGACCTAAGTTTAATGAATTTTTTGTCATCTAGGGATATCTTTAGATATAAATTTTTAGATAATACTTTGCTTATAAGAAAGTTATATCCTGAATACTTAAACATGAACATATATAGAATTTCAGTTGTTATTATTTCAAGTCCCTCAATATTTTTAAGTATACTAGCAACGATTACTTCCAAGTAAGGAGAAAATTAATTATTTCTGTGTGTGTATCCCTGAATAAGAGCTCACAACATACAAAAAATATTTTGTCTATCTAGCTTTATTACTCAATTAAATAATTTAAAATACTTAAATACCAGCAATCTATTTTGATTTTTGAATGGTGGTATTTGTTTGGAGCAGGGGTTGTTTTTTGGTGCTAAATCACTTCAAACAAATAACTTGTTAGATTTTTTATTTCTTTCTACTGGAAGATTTCATTTAGCTATCAAATTGATTTAGTCTTACTTCATGTGCTTAAAGCAGCTCCCCCTGAAATTATCGTTTGAACCATTCACATATTTATGCTACAAAATGTCCACATTTTTAAAAGGGGGGGGTTATTCTTACCTAAGAGTTCAGCATATTTTCAGTGCTGATTAAAATAATAACTTCATTGGATGAGATTATAAAATTAAGGCCAAAACCATAATATGTTTCTTAAACTATTAATATAAAAATCCTGATTAAACAATACCTTTTAAGAGATTTTGGAGGCTTGGATAATTCTTCATACACGCTGGTAAGTTTTTGGAATTTCAATCCTTTCTTCCATTTCATCTTCTTTTTCTTGGGATAAACAATGTAACTAATGCCAGCTTTTCTAGATGCTTCAATGAGAGAAAGAGAGAGATCTTTCACATTGCCTCTTTCCTGAATATTATCCAAGATGACATCTATATTTTCTTTCACAGGAATGGGTTCCTCAGTTTCAATTTGCTTAGTGAGCTGACGCTCCAACTCTTTTGCTTTCTGAAACATCATCTCTTTCATACTGCTTTGCATGTCATCCTTGATTTCCAATGGAGCTATGCTCTCCTTCTTTATCAAGTCAAATGCAGATTTTACTCTCTTCATAGGGAAGTAAAGAGATAGAAAAAAATATAAAATCAATTTAGTTGTCCATTTAAAATTAATTCAATTACAATTACTATTAATGTAGTTTAGTCACTTTATTGAAAAATTTAGAAATCATGTATTCTTAAGGTTATTTAAAAGTCAACTTATAAAGTTAATAAAGGGTTAGTTAAAGCAAAATACAATAATTTTGTTGGTCATATGACATTTCATTATGTACATATAAACAACACCATAAGGCACATATGCATTAATTTGATTTTATATGTTTTTAATTGAAAGAGAAAGCTCTCTACATATTCAAATAAAGTACATGCACTACTTTGATATTCAATGCAGAAAAATTGGTAGAATGGGCAAAAACTTTTAAAATGCCTTAAATCAAATTAAAATCAGTTTGAGTCTATTTTCAAAAGCACTTTAGCCATTTGAATACAATACTATTCAAATATTCTCTACAATAACTTTCAATTCAATACTTGTAAGCTTAAGAATCCCAGCCTATTATGTATTTATTTTATCTAATCATTAGAGAATCAACTTAATTTTTAATAATACTATTATTTAATATTATAACAAATAATTTTAATAATTGTACATTAATACTTGAAACTTTAATAATACTCATTATTTATGAAAGATAAATCAATTCTAATCCTTTGATATAGCATTCTCTGCCTATTGAGCTATTGTCAATAAGTTAACTGCATTTCTTTTCGCTAAAAAATAATAACTTGTTACAGAAATGTTTTTCTTTATAGTGAATTTAGGCCTAAATTTCAAACATAATAGTTTCATACAAGTTAGTTATGTACTTTAAGATATATTTAATACTAAAGTACAATAGAAATATTGATTCTGTGACTTACTATACTCCCCCATCACAAATAACTATTTTTATATATATACACATAACTCAATATGTAATTCGACTAGAGAATAGAATACAGAATATATGTGCAATTTTTAAAAACTGTAAGGTGATTATTATTGCTAGAAATATAAACATTTCTTTTAGAAAGTAAAAACTAAAAAAAATTATGATACCTTTAATTGTGCAGGTTGTGTACCCAAACATTTTTGGATATTTTCAGATGATTCAGATTTTCTTAGTAAGAAAGACTGTGAAATAATCAAATGAAAAATATACATTAGCCATAGATACTATTTGGTAAATTAAAATATCATATGACAGTTGGCTAATGACCACTGTTTATATAAATTAATGAAACACAGAAATACTAATTAAAACACAGGTTCTTACTGATTTTGAAATCACTGACTTCATAGAGAGGAGCAGAACTTAAAAGACATCAATTAATTTAGAAAAGTGTATAATGAAAACTATCTTATTTTTAAAAACTTAACTTGACATAACAACACTTATTTTTAAAAAATCAACTTGATATAACAACCTTGCTATGTGCAAGGTGCTATAATGCAAAGCTTCCCAGCTGGTGTAAGTGGCACCAGTGTATGTAAAAGTACAACAGATATGATGAGCCATGAATTCCCTTAACCATGGAGCTGCACTAGTTGGACCTGGGGCAGCTACTATCCCCTGGACAGTCAATTCTAATCATGAGCAACCTCAACCTTTTACTCCAGAGGACCACACAAATATTGCAACTTAACTGCAATAACACCCAGACTGGTGTTACTGGTATTGATTAAGAGTTGGAAAGCACTACTATACTAGAATGGAAAGTACCAAGAAAATGGCATGTTTCATGCCCTCAAACAGTATAATAGTACAAATAGCAAAAGAGAAACATCTATAATAAAAAATGACTGTGGCAATGACTGTACAGATGGCACTAATCAGGTGCAAAGAGATGCAGGAGAGGGATGGGTCAATTTTGAAAGGGGATGATCCTGGATAGACCAGCTTGAAGAGGTAGCGTCACAGCTGGTGTTTGAAAGGAATTTCCATAGGCTGAGAAGGGGTCGAGAACATTTCATTTAGGGATCAGCCTAAATGAGCACAGAAAAGTGTCAAAGTGCCAGTAATTTTAATCCACAAGGACTCTGGTGTAGGCAGAGTACAGAAGACATGGAGGTTACATGGAAGTAGAAGTATAACGGAAAGGAACATGTAGTTGAGACCAAGTTATGAGGCTTAGTTAAGTACTCAGATGTTACTTGGTAGATGGAGTTATTAAGTTTGTTGAGACATGAGTGATGCGATCATACCTGTGTTTTAAGAATATAGTAGGATGTCTTAGTCATAAATTCTCTGTACCACAATGGCAATTACAGCAACAACAAAAATAAATAAATGGGACTTGATTAAATTAAAAAGATTCTGCACAGCTAAGGAAACAATCAACACAGCAAATACACAACCTACAGAATGAGAGAAAATATTCACAAGCTATACATCCAATAAAGGGCTAATAACCAGAATCTACAAAGAACTCAAGAAAATCATCAAGAAAAAAATAAACAACCCTATTAAAAAGTGGGCAAACAACATGAACAGAAGCTTTTCAAAAGAAGATAGACAAATAGCCAATAAACATATGAAAAAATGTTTAATGTCATTAATCATCAGGGAAATGAAAATTTAGAATGGCTTTTATTAAAAAGCCCAAAAACAATAGATGCTGGCGTGGAGAAAGGAACGCTTAAACACTTATGGTGGGACTGTAAATTAGTACATCTATGGAAAACAGTATGGAGATTCCTCAAAGAACTAAAAGTAGACCTACCATTTGATCCAGCAATCCCACTACTAGGTATCTACCCAAAGGAAAATAAGTCATTTTATCAAAAGACACCTGCACTCAAATGTTTATTGCAGCACAATTCACAATTGCAAAGATGTGGAATCAACCCAAGCGCCTATCAGTCCATGAGTAGGTTAACAAAATGTGGTATACGTATACCATGGATTACTACTAAGCCATAAAAAGGGATGAATTAATGCCTTTTGCAACAATTTGGATGGAACTGGAGACCGTTATCCTAAGTGAAGTATCACAAGAATGGAAAAACAAACATCACATGTACTCACTATTAAATCAGAACTAACCAATGAGCATAGATGTGCACAGAGGGAAGTAAAACTCAGTGGAAATCAAGTAGGGGGGAGGAGGGAGGAGGGAATGTCTGAAAATCTACCTAAAGGGTATAATGAACACCATTTGGGTGATGGGCACACTTATAGCCCTGCCTCAAGCATTATAAAAGTGACCCATGTAACCAAAAACACTTGTACCCCCTTAAAATTTTGCAATAAAAAAAAAGACAGCTGAAGTTGAAATAGTATGAAGTTTCTAAATTGGGGGATAATACAACTACCAAAAACAAAAACTAAAGTTAACACAAAATATACTTAGGAGAAGCAATCATCAAAATTCCTATTATCAAAGGCCATTTTACACTTGTTTCAATGGCCGACATAAAATCCCCATATTTAAATAAAAATTTTGATTAATTTTTCAAATTTAAAATAATATTATTAAAAAAAGAATATAGCAGGATGGATTGGGAGAAGCAGCTACTAAAAATGGGACTGTCCAAATAGTAGATGTAAGTAATCCTACTACAATAGTCTAGAAAGTGCAAATGGCATCCAAATTAGAAAAGTGTCATTTTTTGATTCAATTATTTTTAAGCGACAGTCACTGCTCTAAGTCCTGCAGATAAAACAGAGAATATGAATGATATGACCTCAGGCTGGTGAGGAATAAAAAGATCAAACATACATAACAACAAATATTTGATAAGTGCTATAAAGAAAGCAGCAAAAGAGTGACCCATATTAAAAATATTAACCCCCCCCCAAAAAAGTATTCCTTGACTGTATGGGAGCAAAGGAGGAGGCAGAGGGACACATTTAACCTAGATAACTGACTAGAATAGGAGTTTGATTTGTCCCAGAGAAGTAAGACTCTTTACTATGTGGCACTCAGCACCCCAAGATACCATTAAGGGGAGTAGAGGGCTGAAGGCACTAGTGAGAGAAAAATAAAACCACTTCCTCTTTGTCCCCCATAAAGTTCACATCATTATTAAACCAGTTATATAAATTTAACACCTCTCTTCTTCTCTCAATCTCTATCTTTTCTCCCAAATTGTGTTTACTACTTGATAAGCTGACTTGGATGCACTGTAGTGATACCAAAATCATGAGTATGCATCTAATCACCATTTAGAACATCAGTTTTACCGTGCTTCATGGCCATAAACAGCTTCCCTATTTAATGAAAAGACTCATAAATATGTTCTTTTGATCATTTAAGACCGAGACAAGAATGAGTGAAAAAACTGGAAATTTTAGAAAAGCTCACAGCAGAGGTCCTGCTGTTGATTAGTGAATAGCATCTGAGGGTCATTAAAACAGCATATTTGAGAAAGAAGAAATGTATCCTCAGCAAAGACACCACTGAATGGTCTGAGCCATTTCCCAGAATGAGAAAGCACCAAGAAATAATTTCTGGAATTACTAGAAATAATTTCTGAACGGTAAGCAGATACAGTAAACAACCCACAATTAAGAACAAAAATTATACATACCTGAAAATCTGTTTTGCTATGATGATCTAAAGTAACAACACTTTCTTTGCTCACAGATGAAAATTTCTCAGTTAAAAGTCTGCTTGCTTGAACACTCTGTGATAAAAAGATGATAGTTTTAAATTATGTTTTGGAATGTTTTTAAAAGTCTGTATGATGACTGTTACTTCATAGTACATTATCACCAAAAGGGAAAACATATGAAAGGTGAAAGGGGTAGAATTCTAGAAAACATTTACCAGAGATGCATCAAAGTGCAGCCACAGCCTTAGTATTGGGCCAAAACCTGCAATTGGCTTCAGTATTGGCCTTTAGCCAAATGGGTACTTTTACATTATTTACGACATCCTTAATCTTAGGGATGATCAATGATCTTATGATCTCATAAGTTAGCATTGAATCTATTTAGCATATCAATATCAGGATTATGAACAAGGCATTATCTAGATTTCTTGTCAATACATGACTATTCATTTTTAAATGCAAGCAAGTATTCTAAATGTAAATTGGAATGAAAATTTCTTTAAATGCTTTATACTCTGAATTCTATACATCAATGAAGCTACATATGTAAATTTATTGTTCTAAAAGTAAACTACTGCAATAATTGTAGGTATTATTAAATACTACTTCTCTATCTTGTAATCAGAGATTTGGATATGCAGAAACTAGAAGACCTAAATTTGACAGCCTGGTGGATTCATGATTAATTAAATCAGGCTGCTGCTTTATTTGTTTGCTAAAATTCTTAGGTGTCAAACAACTAACATAACAAATTTTAAAAATATTCATTGAATAAAAAATCAGATTTCAAAAGTATCATGTAACTATCACTGAAAATGGAGAAGGCTATGGGTAATTTAGGAATCACCAGCATTGAATTTTTGCCAAAAATCCTCTCTTATGTTATATTTTTAGAAAGTAATGATAGCACAATATAAGGTAAGACAATTACTAGACATAACAGAAAGATACTTGGTCACTTTCATCATTATTCTTCAAAGACAAACTAAATGATATACAAGAGAGGTTGGAACTACTTTATCCCATGCTTCCATAAGTTATTGAAATATGATGAAATAATGGTTATTACATATTTAAAAGAGTGCTTTTAACAACAAGAAGGACAAAAACCTTAATATCATATTTTATAGATATCAAAACAGCAGATTAACAATAAGTGGTTGCTAATTTTAAAAAGAGAACAAGGTTCATATGTTGGAGCCTTAGAACTTGCCAAAAATATTGCCCAAAATTATGTGCATTGAAAGGGCAATTACAGTGTTGCTTACATGGTACCAGTGAAAAAAATCCTCCTACTCTACTCCAGGGATATTGCTGAAATTGGTATCACGCAATAAAAGCTTGGATGCAGATGGAAATGGAAACAATTAGTTACCTTAAAAGTTGATTATGATTTCTGCTTCTAGTTATGGCACTATAGGTAATTCTGCTGAGGACAACTAAGAGAGCTACATGTAATAAGAAAAAAAATCTTCAAAGCATCAAAGAGCTAACAAGATGAAGAGACAATAAGCCAAATCTAGGAAAAGACAAAGACTTGGAAAGGTAAACCCAGTATTCAAAGATGCTTTTGTTCTCAGAATGTTTGCCAAAACAGCTGCAAATCTGAGCAGCAGATTTGGCAACTTCTTGAAACAAGGGTGACAGAAATCAAAGCCCAGATTCTACTTGAGGTGTGGTGACTGATAATATATCCTAGCTATATGTACACTGGGATACCACAGTACTACACCCTCAAATTGAGAGTGAACAGAAGTAAATCAACGTTTATGTAGACTTTTAGCCTGGGCTCTGTCACAAGGATGGTCAGAGAAACTCAAGCCTCAACCTTAGATTTAAGGCTATCTCTGAATGGTAAAGACCCCAGGTTCTGACAAAAATTTTCTCTAGAGGAAGGAACTGCCATTCTAAGTCTCAAATGTTTCCTAAAAATAATGTTTTAAATACAGTGATAAACAAACATTTAAAGACAAACAGGTACACAAAGAAACAAAACACCAGAACATAACAGATTTAGGGGGGAAAATAGAAATACTAAAAAGAAAAACACAAAACAGTGAGCAAGTTTAACAGTATGTTAAATTTAAAAATACAGTGAGCAAGTTTAACAGTATATTAGACATAGCTAAAATAACTTATTTTAGTAAACTTTTTTACCTTAGAATCTATCTTTGCGAATACATTAATGCCAGTTTTCCTTTATTTAAATATTTGTTCCCTTATACTTAACCTTTCTGGAGTCTTATATTTTAGATGTGTCTTTTATAAACAACATGTGATTAGATTAAAACAAATATATACATTTGGGAATATTTTTTGTTTTTTAATTGGACTCACTTAAAATTTACAACTACTTTTTATTTTGTTCTTTTTATTTTCCTTATCTGTTATATGTTTATTTTTCTTTTTCTTTTTTTCTTTCTAATTATTTTGGTTTATTGTGTCTTATCATTTCTGTTTTGGAAGTTATATACAGTTGGTCCTTGAACAACATGGGGGTTAGGGGAGCTTACCCCCTGCAGAGTTGATAGATCAGAAGAAATTGTACAGAATCCAGTACTAAGAGTAAAAAGGTAGCTAATATATATCATTAAAGTCCCAGAAAATGAAGAGAGAATGGACAGAGGCAATATTTGGCACAATTCAAAATCCATAAATTCAAAAATCCCAATGATTCCAAAATGTGATAGATAAAAAGAAATCTACACCTAGACACATCATAGTGAAAGTGTAGGAAATAAAAACGAAAAACTTAAAATCAGCTAGGTTTAAGGGAAGCAGAAAATTTATTATCTTCAAAGAATTCACACTTAAGACTCACTTCTCAACAGTAATAGTGGATGCCAGAAAATAATGGAACATCATTAGTGTCATAAAATAAAATATCTGCCCATATATATTATAACCAGCTAAAATATCCTTCAAGAATGAAGTAATACAAAGATATTTTGAAACTAAGAAAAACCAGGGCTTTCACCAATTGCAGACCTCCTACTCCCCTTAAAGGAAATTCTATGAGATATAGTTTAGGCAGAGGGTAAAATCATTCAGGATAGAAGTGTTTGAGACGCTAGAAAAAATAGAAAAGCAAAAGAAGAGATATATATATGGTAAAATTTAAGGAATATTGCATAAATGGATAATAATTTCTTTGGGGTTTTAAGAGCTAAGAATCTATCAAAGTAAGAGCATATTAAGCCAAGACAGGACAAATGGAATTAAAATGTTCTAAAGTCACTGTATCTTCCTGGAGGAGTATAAAGGTATTAATGCATATTAGATATTGATAAATTAAAGATGCATATTCCAGGGAAACTACCACAGGAATAAGAAACAATATACAGTTCATCCCTCAACAACATGAGTTTTGACAGCACAGGCCCAATTATACATGGATTTTCTTCTGCCTCTGCCACCTCTGAGAAATCAAGACCAACCCCTCCTCTTCCTCCTCCTCCTCAGCCTACTTAATGTAAAGATGATGAGAAGGAAGACATTTATGATGATCTACTTCTGCTTAATGAATAGTTAATACATTTTCTTTTCCTTATGATTTTGCTTAATAACATTTTCCTTTCTCTGGCTTATTTTATTGTAAGAATACAGTATATTAATATAATACATATAACATACAAAATATATGTTAATCTACTGTTCATGTTGTCAGTAAGGCTTCCAGTCAATAGTAGGCTATTAGTAGTTAAGTTTTGGGAGAGTCAAAGTTAATACATGGATTTTCAACTGTGCAGGGGGGGTCAGGACACCTAAGCCCCATGTTGTTCAAGGGTCAACTGTACATATGATAAAACACAATAAACTCAAATAATTGGAAAGCAAATAATAAAAATAAAAATAAACATATAACAGGTAAGGAAAATAAAAAGAGCAAAATTAAAGTAGATATAAATTTTAAATAGGTCCAATTAAAAAACAAAAAAATATCCAAATGTATATATTAGTTTTAATCTAATCACATTGTTTATAACAGTCATATCTAAAATATAAGACTCCAGAAAGGTTAAGTATAAGGGAACAAATATTTAAATAAAGAAAAATTGGCATCAATGTATTAATAGCAAAGATAGACTCTAAGGTAAAAATGTTTACTAAAATAAAGAAGCTCATTTCATAATTGAAAGTTTCGATTCACAAAGACAGTTTACAATTCTTAATTTGTATGCATCTAATAACGTGGTTTCTAAATATATAAAGCAAAAATTGACAAAATTACAAGAAGAGATAGAGAAATCTATACCACAGTGAAATATTTTAACACCCCGCTGAGGTTGAACAAAGTGTCGCTCTGCCTTCTTATTTCAGTCCTACCGTAAACAAGTGTCCTTTTTGTGGTCTATTTAGTATCGTGTTTTTCACATTTTTGTACTTTTTGTTCATGATTTTTCTCTTTAAAATGGCCCCCAAGTATAGTGCTGAAGTTCTGGCTAGTATTCCTAAGTGAAAGTGGGCTGAGTTATGCCTTACAGAGAAAATAAATGTGTTGAATAAGCTTCTCTCAGGCGTGGGTTACAGTGCTTTTGGCCATGAGTTCAGTGGTAATGAATCAACAATATATACTAAATGAGGTGTCTTTAAATAGAAAAACTCATAAGAGAAGGTTACATATTGATTGGCTGATGAAAACCAGAGGCTCACAGGACCCTAACCTACTTCCCCTTGGAGCAGCAGTTGAATAGTCACGAATTCAGTGCCTGCGGTGACTTCATAGAACATGACTACCAAAAATAGCAAGAATCAACTGTACATGTTTATTGTATCTGTCCCTCATACTTGAACATAAGCTCCATGACAAACTTTGTTTTGTCATTACTGCAGCTCCAGCCTCTAGAACAGTGGCTTGTACATAGAGGTGATCAGTATGTATTTACATGATGAAAGAATGAATAAAAAAATGAAATGTAAAAAGATTTAACTCTTCAGTTTAAACAAGCCTATAATGTACCAAGTGGGATGAAAGAGAATTACAGCATCTACTACTAATTACCAACACTAGATGCTGTCTGTCAAATAATTAGAAAAGTAGAGTTTTGTGCCAAGTCAAATTGGAATGCAACAGGTAGGGCTAAATAAATATATATATAAAAATATATATATTCCAAATATATATATATATATATACCAATGAATACAAGGACTCCAAAAACTTACCACCCACAAACCTTTCCAGGAAGAATTTAGTCAAAAATATAATTAAGAAAAACAAAAATGATTAGAAGAAAGGGAATGATGTAAGACAGAAGAAATAGTGGTAAGAAAATAAGTCAGTAAAATATAGCTAAATCTGTGTAACTATTGATGCATATGGTGAAAATTAAAATCTATCAGGAATTAAAATATTTAAAGGCTGCCTCAAACGTGGCAGATGGCAGACAGGAGTAAAGTGAAACATTTTAAAGTCTTTGTCCTTTATGGAAGGAAGGATATAGATTCTTATTAACTCCTGATGTGCTTAAATACATGCTAGACTTTTTTTAAATAATCATGAAAATGTAAAATCGGAATATGTTATATTCAGACCACTGCATTGTATTTTTTTAAAAAAGGAACAACAAAAAATATATAAGTTTAATAAAAAGGAGAAAATAAAACAAAAGGCATAATCAAAAAAAACAAGTAATCGTGATATATATAAACAGGTTAAATTTGCTTTTAAAAAACCACAGCACACAGATCTTTGTATCTAAATAGCGTTTCCCATTCACATGAACCAGGAATCTTTGAAGAAAGGTTTGATGCCAGTTCTGGTGAACAGAAAATGTCAGGTGAGCTTAGGCCATCTTTTCGTGCCAGAAAGTGCTGTTGGATCATTTTTCTCCTGGTAATTGGGAGTGACCAACCACCGGTACTATTTTCTTTTGGGCCACCTTTCTAATAGGTTATTCCATGATCACCAGTTTTCCCCCAATTATTCTTATTCTTACTACAATTCCTACTTCTTTTCAGATAATTTTGCCTACTCTCAATTCCCTATATTCACACTTTTCCATAAACAGAGACAGGAAAATACGTGAACATACTTTGTAAACAAGCATATAGTTTAAAAAACATTGTAGTCATATTACAGACTCCCTGCTGGGTCAGTTCAAGTAGAAGCAGATGCCACCAGAAAAGGATGAAAAGAGAGGGGCAAGAGTAGACAGGGGGAGCCTTCAGGCCACGATGCAGATCTGATATCTGTACAAGGAGACGAGAGAGGGATTGTATAGGAAGAGGTTCAGATCATGCAGATCAGCCACGCAGATGAAGGTCCCTGAGTCAAGGTTGCCCATGAAAGTAATCGCACATCAAGCAGGAATGGGTCAGCTCTAGCAGTCACCTTGTGCTGAGTCACTGGCGAGGGGCAGCCCTGGGGAAGCATGGCCTTGAAGTATATGGTAGAGCTACAAGCCAGCAGCTGGGGGCTGGCAGTCAAGTACGCTCTTCTGAGAAGATTTTCTTGAAGGCGATGTGAGCATAACATTTCCATGGATGCCACACCTATTTATGCAAATTAGCATTCACCAATCTAATCGGGAAGGTGGATGAAGCAGGGGAAAAATTATAAACGTATTTATTACCTACCACTGAACTGTACACTTAAAAATGGTAAAGATGATAAATTATATATGTATTAGGTCATTAAATATGAAATGTCTGACTCTGAATAAAAAGTTTAGTTTATTATATCTCAAACAAGAAACAGTACAATTAATCAAAGTATGTGCCTAAACTATTGACACAGTTTTGCCATTTTAATGGTAGCTCGTTTATGCCAGCAATGAAGAAGCCTGGAGAGCAAGTACAGATGAAATTGCAAAAGGCATTTTCCACAGCTTGTTGAGAATTGAATATTTTTCCTTGCAAGAAGTGGTCCAAAGCCTGGAAGAAGTAGTAGTCAGTTGGTGCAAGGTCTGGTGAATATGGGGGATGACAGAGAGTTTCCAAGCCCAGCCTCTGTAGTTTCAGCAGCATTGCTTGTGCAACATGTGGTCTTTCAAGAGGATTGGCCTGTGTCTATTGACCAATCTTGGCTGCTTAATCACAAGCATCCTCATCATTTCATCCAATTGGTTGCAGTAGACATCTGCTGTAATCAGTTGACCAGGTTTCATGAAGCTGTAGTGGATAATACCAGCACTGGACCACCAAACAGACCACCATTAGCTTTTTTTGATGAATATTTGGTTTTGGACTGTGTTTTGGCACTTCATCTTTATCCAACCATTGTGCCAACCACTTGCAATTGTCAAAAAGAATCCATTTTTTATCACACATAACAATATGGTGTAGAAATGGTTTGCCTTTATGTTGTGACAGCAAAGAAAGGCAAGCTTGGAGATAATTTCTCTTTTGACACTCATTTAATTCATGCAGAACCCATCTATCCAACTTCTTTACCTTGCCAATTTGTTTCAAATGGTACAACAGTGTTGGAGTAGTAACTCCAAACCTTCCTGCTAATTCACGTGTAAGTTGAGATGGATTCGCTTCCGCTACAGCTCTCGGCTCATCATTATCCACCTTGGTCTCAGGTCACATACGTGGCTCATTTTGAAGATTAAAATCACCAGAATGGAACTTCTCAAACCATCGACATACTGTGTGTTCATTAGCTACATGGTTCCCAAACACTTCTTTGATATTTCAAACTGTCTACACTGCATTGGTTCCACAACGGAACTCATATTCAAAAATAGCATAGATTTTTTACTTATCCATGGTTTCACAAAAATTGCTCTAAAAAAAAATTTGAAAGATAATCACAAGCCAAAATGTGCATTTGAAAGACTGAGGATGTACCTTCACAATAAACATAAAACAAGAAATGTCAAAGTGAAATGTCAGAGATAGCAACTATCTAACTTAGTACTTAAGAAAATCGGACATTATCTTCCAAAATTTTTTAGAGCAATGTGGCTAATGAACGCACAGCACGTTGATGGTTTCAGAAGTTCCATTCTGGTGATTTTAATATCGAAAATGACCCACGTGTGTGACCTGAGACCAAGGTGGACAATGATTAGCTAAAAGCTGTTATGGAAGCGAATCCATCTCAACCTAAGAACGAATTAACAGCAAGGTCTAACTTTACTATTCCAACAATATTGGACCATTTGAAACAAACTGGTAAGGTAAAGAAGCTGGATAAATGGGTTCCACATGAATTAAATGAGCATTAGAAGAGAAATCATCTCAAAGCTTGCCTTTCTTTGCTGTCACAACATAAAGGCAAACCATTTCTACACCGTATTGTTATGTGTGATAAAAAATGGATTCTTTTTGATAATTGCAAGCATCCGGCACAATGGTTGGATAAAGATGAAGTGTCAAAACACAGTCCAAAACCGAATATTCATCAAAAAAAGCTAATGGTGTCTGTTTGGTGGTCCAGTGCTGCTATTATCCACTACAGCTTCATGAAACCTGGTCAACTGATTACAGCAGATGTCTACTGCAACCAATTGGATGAAATGATGAGGATGCTTGTGATTAAGCAGCCAAGATTGGTCAATAGACACAGGCCAATCCTCTTGAAAGACAATGCCCGACCTCATGTCACACAAACAACGCTGCTCAAACTACAGGGGCTGGACTGGAAAACTCTCTGTCATCCCCCATATTCACCAGACCTTGCACCAACTGACTACCACTTCTTCCAGGCTTTGGACCACTTCTTGCAAGGGAAAATATTCAATTCTCAACCAGCTGTGGAAAATGCCTTTTGTGATTTCATCTCCACTTGCTCTCCAGGCTTCTTTGCTGCTGGCATAAACAAGCTACCATTAAGATGGCAAAACTGTCGATAGTTTAGGCCTGCAGTCCCCAACTCCTGGGCTGAGGACCGGTACCAGTCTGTGGCCTGTTAGGAACCAGGCCACACAACAGGAAGTGAGCTGCCAGTGAGTGAGTGAAGCCTCTTCTGTATTTACAACTTCTCCCCATTGCTCACATCACCACATAAGCTTGGTATCCTGTCAGATCAGCTGCAGCATTAGATTCTCATAGGAGCGCGAACCCTACTGTAAACTGCTCATGCAAGGGATCTAGGTTGCATGCTCCTTATGAGAATCTAATGCCTGATGATCTGAGGTGGAACTGAGGCAGTGATGCTAGCACTGGGGAGTAGCTGCAAATACAGATTATCATTAGCAGAGAGATTTGACTACACGATAAATGTAATGTACTTGAATCATCCTAAAACCATTCCCCACCCCACCCCCGGTCCATGGAGAAATTGTCTTCCATGAAACTGGTACCTGGTGCCAAAAATGTTGGGGACCACTGGTTTAGGCATATACTTTGATTAATTGTACTGCTTTTTGTTTGAGATATAATGAACTATACTTTTGATTCAAAATTGGACATTTCATAATTAATGACTAATATAATAACTACAAGAAAGCATTCATATACTACTTGTGCTATTTCTTAGGCCTTAGTAATTTTAATAGACCTTGCCACTCTGAAAACAGCACAGACAATGGGGGGCTTAACAAAAGACAGAATAGAAAGAAAATTTCTAAAAGACAGAAACCACAAAATAACATAATACTAGTAAGACCAAATTAACCATACGCAACATATATGGCACATCTAAAACAAAACAAAAACAACAAAGAAGGGATTAGAATTAAAACATTCCTGAACACAAAGAGAAAAGAACTCAGGGCTGGACATATTAGAGTAGAATTCAAGCATTAAGTAGGCTAAATTGGGTCATTTAAAATCGCTAAGTGATAAGATTCATAATAAATACAAAATATTGCTAAATTCATAATAAAGATAAAACATCTTTTAATCACATGAGGTAAAAACTGTTAGTAACACATAGAGAAATGGCCAAAACATAACCTCACTGAAAATACCTCAAGTGAATCAAAGTCTTTATTAGATCAAATAAAAGAAATATGCTACATAAAAAGGAATAATATCACAATTAACAGCTAAATCTATTAATTGAGCACTTACTATTCATCAGGCAATGCACTATGTAGTTTCTCATTAAATCTTCAAAACACCCACTTTACATACAAAAAAAATAAGACTTCAATAGGTTAAGACAATAGTACAAGGTTACTCAAGAAGTAAGTGGGATTCAAATCCAAGACTATCTGATTCCAAAGCCTGTGCTCTGCTAAGTCCTGCCATAGTGTAAAAATGGTAACTACAAATAAATATCATTGGATTTATAGATAGGTATTGAAATATCTAGTACACCACAATGCAAATATCAATAAATTCTAAGTAACTGGTATTCTAAAGAATACATCTTCTTATGTTAAGAAGAATTAAGAACAAAATTTAAGCAAAATAATTCCAACAAATTAAAAAATTTAAAAAACGCTTTCTCACATAAGTGGTGTATCAAAAAGAAAATGAAAATTACAATAGAAATAATTTAGAAAATAAACAAAGATGCTATAAATAAAAATTTATGAAATAAGGTCAAAGCCTTACACAAAATAAAACTAATAAGTTAAGAAGTTTATAAGTTAAAACTGTTATTACTTAGAAAGAAGAAGAAAGATGAAGAAACTAATTAAATTTTCAACACAAGAAATTAGAAAAAAATGCCAAAATAGAATGCTGGCATTCTTTGGAAAACAGGAAGCTAATAACCGAACAATTTCAAAAAGAGAGAAGTACCAAAGGTTCAGAGGGACAAAAATTCAATTAATAATTAATCCAAAAATTTTTGGTTGAAGATGGTGGATTGAATTTATTTGTTTTTCTGGTAGACCGGCCACGATATCTAACAGCTAGGGAATCATGTATCATAAGCCTCACTAAAATAATAAAATAAAAGTGATGGTATTATACTGGTATGACTATAGTAGTCTGACAAATAGAGAGTAAAGCATTTGTAATTAAACACAAATGGAAAAAGAAAAAATTAAACTACTTTCTAAAAATTCTATTCTAAATAGAAAAAATACCAAAAGTATCATCAGAAATGGGAAAGAAAATGATGCAACATAAGAAATGCAGATTAAAACTGACAAAACATAATATATGCAACTCTATGTATATAACTTATAAATCTCAACTGAATAGATGGCTTGCTGTAAGAATACAAGTTACCAATTGACTCAAGAAGAAATAGTAAACATGAATAACCCAAGAGCTAGAAAAGAAAAAATTTTAAATATCAAATAATTACCTTTCCGAATGGTTCAGATAAGTCCAGTGAGTTCTACCAAATTTTCAAGATTATTCCTATGCTATATAAAATTCCAGAATATTTAAAAAGATGAAATGCTGTCCAATTAACTTTATAAATCATGAATAACTCTTATAGCAAAGTCCAACAAAGGAAAAAATACACTACACACATATTTCACCTGTGAGTATATATTATATTAAAAATAAAAATAAAATATGGCCTAACAGAATTCAACATAATAACAATGTAAGAATATTACACCATGACCAAGTAATTGAAGAAATGTAAAGGATTTCAACATTAACATTCTAGACATGTAGTATTAATAGATCAAATACAAACCTAATTCTATCCCTGCCTAGTTGCAAGGAAGCTAAGAACTTCATGACCCCATTTCAAGCAACAGCATATACGAACTAAATTTCTTTCAATTAATCTTACCTCTGGCTTAATTATGCTATTATTCTTGTTATGCTTTCCCCATGATTTCTTTAACCTAGTTGGTTTTATTCTTTTCTTATATATGTGTTTTGTAAGCTACCTAAAATGCTGTGCTAATGAAATAATCCTACATATTACTAAAAATTTATGCACAATGATACTCATCACTGAATTACTGTAAAAGGAAAAAAATAAGAAAGAAGAAGAAAATAAGAAGGAAAAGAACAGAGAAGGAAGAAGGGGAAGAAGAATTTTTACAAATGAAAGAGAATGGACCAAAAAGTGGACAGTAATTGTGTATGGGAGAAGAATAATAGATGATTTTCTTTTTCTTCTCTTGAATTTTCTTATTTTTAAAATAATCAGTATAACATAAAATGAGAGTAAACAAACATTCTTTAAGGGGAGAAAAAAGATTAATAATTGTATTTGGGTAGTGTTAAACTTTTTTAATGTTAAATTAACTAAAAAGGCACTTTTAAAAGCAAATGAGAAAATACCATGAAGATTCCTCTAAACAACCCAAGAGCCTTTATATCTTGAATTCTCAGTCAAATAAAATATCCTTTCAAACAGAAAACAGAATATTCTTCTTAACATGGATAAATATAATATTTTAAAATATATATAATATATAAAATTATAGTTATATTTATATGAATACATAAATTATAATTTCATAAGCATATAGGTATATATTTATATACATACATACAATGATACATACATTATTAATTATTTACATATATACACAAATAATTTCTATAGTGCCATCCAATCAATCTTAAGTATGGCAAGAGTTGCCTGACATTCTATATAACAGCTGTCCAGTAAAATTTAATGTCATAATCAATTATACAACTTAATTATTAAATGACAACAACAACAATAATAAAGAAAACTCATTCAGTATGTTACCTCATATTTTGGATATAGGGTTTCCTTCATGACAGATTCTGGAACAGAGAATTTGGGCGCAGTTGTATTCCAAAACAACTTCGTAAATCCTGGATAAGCACACATCTTTGAAAATAAATAACATAAAAGGTTATTAGAAATGGGAACAAATGGCCCCTAGGGTAAAAACCCAGGCTCCTCTCAAAATCGTTTTTAGTTGCTGAGAAAGTGATTAGTTCTACAGCCTCTGCAAATCTGGGAAAGACAACATTTCACACCTATCAGACTAGCAAAAATGTAAATTAAGCAATACCAAGTGATGCTAAGGTTGTGGGGAAATTAGTAGAACCACACTGGAGGCAAACTGGCCACTGCTAGTAAAATAGAAAATGTACATGCCACATTCTCCAGCAGTTTCACTTCCAGCCCTATACAGGCAAATTCTTATACACATGCATGGAGAGAACGTACAGGATATTCTTAGAGCATATGAAATAGCAAAAAACAAAGCCCAACATAAATGTTCATTAATAGAGAAACAAATAAATAAAATGTGGTATACTCATATAATTAAACACTATAAAGCCATTAAAATACAAAAATTACGATCCATAGATGGATCTTAGAAGCATGGTATTGAGAATAAAATAAGCAAGTTTTAGAAAGATGCATACAAAATTGTTTCACTTATATAAATGTATCTAGAACATACAAAACTATGTTATTTATTGTTTAGGGTCACAAATACATCTTAGTCAGGGACTGGAAAGAGCACAACTTTAACAATAACTGCCCTTGGGTAGGGAGGAAGAGAAATGGAATTAGGAAGAAGTACAAGAGGACTTAATTTAATGATTTTTAAAATTTCTTTTATTTTAAAAAACCTGAAACGAGTATGACAAAGTGTTAACATTTACGAATTCTTAAAAACATGTTCCAAGGTGTTTGCTAGTTTCCTGGTTTATTTATTTCTTTTCCAAATAAAAATTAATCAGGCCTAGGGGATTTTTTAGGGACATGAAACTATTCCGTATGATACTGGGATTGTGGCTACGTGATATTATGTATTTGTCAAAACCCACTGAACTTTGCAGCACAGAGAGTGAATTTTAATGTAATGCAAATTTTATGTCTACGGCCATACCACCCTGAACATGCCCTATCGCGTCTGTAATATAAATTTTAAAATATCATCTAGGAGGTCAGGAGGAAGCCCAGGATGGAATGCAGAATGTAACAAAAATATCTAACTGTATTAAAATGTATGACACAACCTCAGCAAAGAGAGTGGAGGGAAAAATTGATGACTTTAGTAACTTTGGAAAGAGTGGAGTATATAAAACAAAAGGCAAAAGAAACTGTACATATAGCACGCTACTTTAGCTAATAAAGCATATCCTCCAGGAATATGGATTAACAATTCTGATACTTCTATACATGTGTACTGGAATTGAAAAATTAAATAAATCAGTAGTGGCCAGTAAGAGCCAGATTTGTCACTGTTGGGGCGGGAGTTTAAAGATAAGCAACAGAGGAAACTAGAATGACCCATGAGGTAATAGATTAGAGTTGGAGACATCAGTATGACTCATGTTTACCTTAATGCAGACCCAGATGTTTACATATGGAAATACTTACCACTATATGTATTTATACAAGTTAGTGTACACATACATATCTCCTTGCTTTGCCAGCCAACCAGGCCTTAAAAGCAACAATGCATTCCTACTGCCCAGATTTTGGTTCCAATATGGGAACCATGGCTCCTTGTAGAAATCGCTGATTCTAGGACTGGAGCAGGAAATATATAAGATGAGTCTGGGATCTCTTATACTACCAAAAATTAAGAAAGTGCTCCCAAAAAATCCCACAATGATGAGATATGTCAAAAGAGACACAGGAGCCAACTAAAGGAGTTCCCAATGGCCGAAGCTCAAACAATTTTAGCAAAATTAATAATAATAATAAAGTAGTAATGGATTATAACTCAAAGTATAATATAAATACCCATGATTCACACTGATATAAATAAATTACTGAATAAATAAATAAATGGAAAGAATAGATAAACACCCATATGGAAGAATTCTAATTAATTTTTTAGATTCTCTATCCTCAAGAAGATGGAACATAACTCCCCACTTATTAAGTGTCACTGTGCATAGTGACTTCCTTCTAAAGAGTACAATATGGAAAGGGGGGAAAAAAGAAACTTTACAATGAAGAAAGCTGGTAAACACTACCTAGCCAGGTGGTTATATCCTACCCTTGATACGATATGGTGAAAATGGCACTTTACCTCAGTGGTCTTCCTCCCAAAATCACATAACCCAATCAAATCTGAAAAACACCCTGGAAATCCCAATTTGGAGACACTCTACAATATACCTTGCTAGTACTCCTTAAAATTATCAAAATCATCAAAAACAAGGAAAGTCTGAGAAACTGTCACAATCAAGAGGAGCCTAAGGAGAAATGACAACTAAATGCAATATGGTATCCTGGAAGAGATCCTGGGATAGAAAAAGGCCTTTACATAAAAACTAAGAAAATCTGAATGAAATGTGGAACTTAGTTAATAATAATATATCAACATTGATGCGTTAAATTTAACAAATGTACCATACTACTGTAAGATGTTGTATAAATTTCCCAGGGTTGCCATAACAAATTACCACTGGATGGCTTAAAACAACAGAAATTTATTCTCTCAGAGTCCTGGAATTAAGGTGAAGGGAGGGCCATACTCCCTCTGAAGACTTTGGGGAAGAATTTTTCCTTGCCTCTTCCTGGCTTGTAGTGGTTGCTGGCAATCCTTGGCTTGCAGCTGCATCATTCCAATTTCAGCCTCCATCATCACATGGGCTTTTCCTCTGTGTGTCTCTGTGTGTGTTCACATGGTGTTCTCCTTTTATGAGGGTATCAGTCATATTGGATTTAAGGCTCACCTTACAACCAGGATAATCTCATCACAATATCCTTAACTTAATTACACCTACAAAGACCCTATTTTCCACATAAGGGTCATTCACATATACCATGGGTTAGGACTTGGACATATCTTTTGGGGACCACTATTCAACCCACTATTACTATGTTAATAACAGGGTAAACAGGGTGTGGGATATATGGGAACCCTCCATACTCACTTTGCAAGTTTTCTGTATGTCTAAAATTATTTTAAAAAATAAATACCAATTATAATAAAATAATAATTTTTAAATAGTAAAAATAAAAAATAATTTTAAAAAATAGTTGCAAGCAAAAAAATTAATCAAGTATTCATGTCAAGATCTTGAAGAAAATGTAGTAAGATTTTAAAATAATAGCTATTTGAGCATCAAAAAAAATTAAATATTTAGGAGCATATTTAACTAAGGAGGTGAGAGACCTATATAGGGAGAACTATGAAACACTGAGAAAAGAAATTGCAGAGGATGTAAACAAATGGAAAACCCTACCATGCTCTTGGATCAGTAGACTCAACATTGTTAAAATGTCTGCACTACCTAAAGTGACTCACAGAATCAATGCAGTCCCTATCAAAATAACAACATCACTTTTTGCAGATCTAGAAAAAATAATTCTACGCTTCATGTGGAACCAGAGAAGACCCAATCTAACCAAAGCAGTCTTAGGCAAAAAGAACAAATTGGGAGGCATCAATCTACCAGACTTAAAGCTATACTACAAGGCTGTAGTAAGCAAAAGAACATGGTACTGGCACAAGAACAGAGACACAGACCAATGGAACAGAACTGAGAAACCAGACATAAAACCATCCTCATATAGCCATCTGATCTTTGACAAAGTAAACAAAAACATACACTGGGGGAAAGAATCCCTATTCAATAAATGGTGCTGGGAAAATTAGATAGCCACATGTAGAAGACTTAAACTAGAGCTACACCTCTCACCTCTCACAAAAATCAACTCACGATCAGTAACAGACTTAAACCTAAGACATGAAACCGTAAGAATTCTAGAAGAGAACGTTCAAAAAACTCTTATAGATATTGGCCTAGGCAAAGAATTTATGAAGAAGACCCCCAAAGCAATCACAGCAACAACAAAAATAAATAAATGGGACCTGATCAAATTAAAAAGCTTCTGCACAGCCAAGGAAACTATAACTAGAGAGAACAGACAACCTGCATAATGGGAGAAAATATTTGCATGCTACATATCTGATAAATAGCTGATAACCAGAATCTATACAGAACTTAGGAAAATCAACAAGAAAAAATCAAACAACCCCATTAAAAAGTGGGCAAAGGCTATGAACAGAAACTTTTCAAAAGAAGACAGAATAATGGCCAAAACATATAAAAAATTGCTCAAATTCTCTAATCATCAGGGAAATGCAAATCAAAACCACAATGAGATATCACTTAATTCCAGTAAGATTGGCTTTTATCAGAAAGTACCAAGGCAATAAATGTTGGCAGGGATGCGGAGAGATAGGAACACTCATACACTGCTGGTAGGACTGCAAATTAGTATAACCTCTATGGAAAGTAATATGGAGATACCTCAAAGAAGTAAAAGTAGAACTACCACTTTATCCAGCAATCCCACTACTGGGTGTTTACCCAAAGGAAAAAAACATATTCTATAATAAAGATATCTGCACGTGAATGTTTATAGCAGCATAATTCACAATTGCAAAGATGTGGAAATAACCCAAGTGCCCATCAATACATGAGTGGATTAATAAAATGTGGTATATGTATACCATGGAGTACTATTCAGCCATAAAAATCAATGGTGTATGAATTCCTCTGGTATTATCCTGGATGGAGCTAGAGCCCATTCTTCGAAGTGAAGTATCACAAGAATGGAAAAACTAGCACCACTGGTACTCACCATCAAATTGGTACTAACTGATCAATACTTACGTGCACATATGGAAATAATATTCATCAGGGGTCGGGCAGGTGGGAGAGGGGTGGAAGGTATGGGTAAACTCACACCTAATGGGTGCGGAGCACACCGTCTGGGGGATAGGCATGATCATAGCTCTGACTTGGACAGTGCATAGGCAATATATGTAACCAAAGTGTTTGTACCTCCATTATACTCTGGAATTTTAAAATGACAAAAAATAAATTTAAAAAATTAAATTAAATTAAATTAATAATAATAATAATAAAATAGCTATTTGAATCATTATATTATTGGTAATTATGTTTTCTTTAATGCTTTTCTTGACTTTTAATAATATTTAATTAGACTATGCATTTTCCCAAAAAAGATTTGTCTTTCACCAGAAAAATGAGCTCAAGCTATTTTAAAGCATCAACTTGCAAGCATTACTCTAGCATTAACTATGAACCCTTAACAGTGACATCTCCTGGAGTGTGGATGTTACACACATTTTCTAGAGTAACATATAAAGACACAAACCCAGTAAATAAAGATTCACAATAATAAGGTGACACTGAATCTGGAGCAGTTTTATTTCTAGTCAGAAATATCCTCAACTATCCCATATACTTGACCATAGAGTACAGTATTTGAAGAAAGGTAGATTTTACAGTTGCCAGGTAATTTGTCCAGCGTAAAAATTCAAAATTAAGTTTTTGGTCTCACTTGCCCTCTGTTTTGCTGGGCACACTGCATCATGTTATGCTGTATAGACCTAGAGCCAGGAAGTCCTTGCTAAAAGACAAATAAACTCTTCCAAAGTCAACTGACAACTCTTCTTCCAAAGATTACCTAGAAATTAAGAGGATTTCAGGTATTCAAATGATATGTCACATACAATACACTAATTCCTCCTATGTAGCAGACTTCCAGCAGCTTAAGCATCCAGAATAAAAGGATTGCCCTAGAAATAAGCAAGATACAAGCCTCTAAGTGGGAAGGGCAGGAAAGCTATCACTAAACAACAGTACTTTGCTCTTAAGGAAAAGTACAGATGCACCTTCAGGAAAGAATTTATCAGATTAAACTAGTAAAGAAAGACTAACGTTGGTAAATTGGTTGCCCCAGCAATGCTCAGAACTTTCCGAGACGAATTCTATGAAAATGATTAGGAACAGCAGGGTTGGTGGCTGCCAGAACTTGATGGGAGAATTGAGACTGCACAGCAAACTGAATCACTAACGATGGAGCATCCTAGGTCAATTAGTGTTTAACAGCATTGCACAGCCCCTAAGGCCACAATGTGTATTACAACCCAATACAATAACTCTTGTTCATACTGACAACTGAAGGTCAGGATATTCTGTTCACTAAGGGAGAGAGACATGCAAATTACTTTCAGGGGTAAGTTAAGTTTCATACAAACACAACGTAAGACAGAATGTCAGTTTTCAAAATGTGGTCTGAGACCCTGGGGAAGGTCATTTGCCTTTTTCACTGTGTTGACATTTGCACTGACAGTGAAAATCTATATATATGGTAAAACTGACAGTGCCAATGAGTGAATCAAGACACCAGCACCTTTAAAATGCCTTCCAGGAAGCAAGGAAAATTGTTAATTTTATTAAAGCTCAACCTTTAAGTACACACCTTTTTAATAGTCAATGTGATTAAATGAGAAGTATATACAAGATGCATCTGTGGTCATGGTGAAGTATAACGGTGTTTTTAAGGAAAAGCATGTGTGCTATATTGTTTGAATTGTGAACTGAAATAGCCACCATTTTTATTTGAGAAGACAAACATCAAATGGTTATTAAGACTTGGGTATGTGGCAAGCATTTTGTTGAAAAAGAATGAAGCAAATTTGTCACTTCAAATAAAACACTTGAGACTATTTGTACCAATGAAAAAATTTAAGTTTTTGAGCAAAAATTAGAATTTTAGAAAATTTGTGTCTGTCACCATGAGCTTTCCAGGTTCCCAAAGCTAAAGACTTTTTTGACAATATTAAAAATAAGTTATTTTAAGATTGTACATATAGTGAAATGTGTCAACATTTGAAGAGCTACATAACTCAACAAACAATATTTTCCAAATAACCAATGCCTGATGTTACAAAATCATACATGGGTCAAAGATCCACTCAAAGTACAAGATAAACCAACAGATTTCAATGTGATAAGGTATGACAAAGTCATCAATATGCTTTCATATTTCAATTGCAACAAATTTTTTTTTAGCTGTACAAATTATCATGTAACACATTCTTTTTACTAAGCTTTATTTTTTTTTACTTATTTTTTTTGCTGGTCTACTGACCACAGTTTTTAATATTAAGCTTTTTGAGATAATTATAGATTCATATGCAGTTTTAAGAAATAATACAAAGAGATCTCACCTACCCTTTACCCAGTTTACCCGAGAGGTAACATCTCGCAAAGCCATAGTACAATGTCATAAACAAAATGTTGACGTTAATACAGCCAAGATACAGAACATTTCCATCATCACAAGGATCCTTCACGTTGTCCTTTAAAGTCAGATTCATCCCCGCTCCTCATCTTGAAACCATGGAAACTACTATTCTGTTCTCCATTTCTATAATTTTGTCATTTCAAGAATGTTATATAATGAGATCATACAGTATGTAATCTTTTATAATTGGCTTTTTCTAGCATAATTCTCTGAAGAGTCATCATTGTTTTTCCATGTATCAATAGTTCATTTGTTTTTATTGCTGAGTAGTATTCCATGGTATGGATGTACCACAGTGTTCTTAACACAATGAAGGATATACAGAGTGTTTCTATTTTGACTTTTATGAATAAAGCTGTTATAAAGTTTTATGTATAAGTTACAATGTGATCAAACATTTTTATTTCTCTAAGATATTAATAAATGCCCAGGCATGCAATTTCTGTGTCATATGGTAGTTGCTTGTTTAGTTTGTTTTGGGTTTTTTTAACTGCCAAACTGCTTTCCAGATGGCTGTACCATTTTACCTTCCCACCAAAAACATATGAGTAATCCAGTTTCTCCACATCCTTACTAGCATTTGGTGTCATCACCATTATTTTATTTTAGCCATTCTATAGTGATATCTTGTTGTGGTTTTAATTTGCATTTCCATAATAGCTAATGATATTGAACATCTTTTTATATGCTTATTTGCCATTTACATACTCTATTTGGTGAAATGCCTTTAATGTTTTTTGCCCATTTTCCAATTAGTTTTTTGGTGGTGAGTTTTGAAAATTCATTATGTATTCCGGACACTAGTACTTTGCTGGATATGTGGTTTGCAAATATTTTCTCCAAATCCGTAGCTTGTATTTAGTCCTATTAACAGGTTCTTTTGCACAGCAAAAGTTTTTAATTCTGATAAAGTCAAATTTATCAGTTTTTCCTTTTATGTATAGTGCTTTTGGTGTCAAGTCTAAGAATGCTTTGTCTAGCCCTAAATCCCAAAGATCTTGTCCTATATTTTCCTACGAGTTTCATAGTTTACATATAAGTCATATAAGTCCATGAACTATTTTAAGTTAATTTTTTATAGGATGTAAGACTTAGGGGTTCTTTTGTTTTGTTTGGGGGCTTTTCTTGCGTAGGGATGTCCAGTTGCTCCAGCAGCAATTGTTGAAAAGTTTATCGCTATCCTATCTCCATTGAATTGTTTTTGCACATTTATCAAAAATCATTTGTGCATATCTGTGTGAGTTCATTTGTGGGTTTTCTACTCTGTTCCATTGATCTATAAGTCTATCTCTCCACCAAGACCATACACTTTTGATTACTGTAGCTAATATAATAAGTCTTGAAGTTGGGCAAACTAATTCCTTCCATCTTATTCTTCCTATTCAAAATTGTTTTAGCTATTCTGATTCCTTTGCCATCAATATAAATTTTAGAGTGCTGTTGTCTATATCTACCAAAAAAAAAAGTCTTGCTGAAAATTTTACAGGAGTTGTGTTAAACCTGTATATCAATTTGGGGAGAAATGATATATTTACTTTGTTGATTTTTTTAATCCATGAACACAGAAGCTCTCCATTTATTTGAGTCACTTTGATATCTTTCATCAACATTATGTAGTTTTTAGCATCCAAGTCCTGTACATGTTTTGTTAGATTTAAACCCAACATCTCTAATCATCAGGGAAATGCAAATCAAAACCACAATGAGATATCACTTAACTCTGGTGTATGCCTTTTTACTGCATCCTCACACAGAGGAAGGTGGAAGGGCCAAGAGAGAAAAAGGGGACTGAACTCCATTGTCTAATGGCATTAGTCCCATCCATGAGCACCTAATCACCTCTTAAAGGTCTCACCTCTTAAAACTGTTACAATGACAATTAGATTTCAACATGAGTTTTAGAGGGGACAAATATTCAAACCATAGCAGGGATACTGGTCTGTATTTTTCCTCTTTTCTTTTTTTTAACTGTCTTTGGTTTAGAAACCAGGGTATTACTAGCTTCAAAAAATGAATTGGGAAGGGTTCCCTCCTCTTTTATTTTCTGGAAGAGATTGTGTAGAAGTCTTGTTTATTCTTCCTTAAATGTTGGTAGAATTCTCTCTGGGCCTGAAAATATTTGGAAGAAGGGGAATGTTTTATAAATTAATAATCTAATTTCCTCAATAGTTATAGGATTATTCAAATTATCTATTTCATATTGGGTGAGTTGTGGTAGTTTGTGTTTTTTGAGGAATGGCTCCATTTCATCTAAGTTGTCAAATTTATGTGTGTGTAGAGTTGTTCATAGTATTCCCATATTATTCTTCTGATATCTTCAGAAGATATATATTTTTTTTTTATATGTTACCTGAGATAGATAGATAGATAACCTTTTTACTTTCAACCTGGCTGTATCATTATATTTTAAGTCTGTTTCTCGTAGGCTCAATGTAGTTGAGTCATATTTTTTAATCTATTCTACCACTCTCTGTCATTTAATTCCTGTATTCAGACCATTTACATTTAAGTTAGGGTTTAAGTTTGCCATTTTAATTTCTATTTTCTGTTTGCTCTGTCTGTTTTCTTTTGTTTCTCTGCTTTCTTTCTCCTGCCTTCTTGTAGGTTATTTGGACATATATTAGAATTCTACTTTTATTTATCTGTGGTGTTTTTGAGTATATCTCTTTGTATAACTTTTTAATTATTGCTCTAAACAACTAAATATAATTTATAACTTTTCAATAAACGTAATTTATCACTGTCTACTGATGTCATCATTTTACCAGTTCAAGTGATAAGTAGAAATCTTACCTTTCTTTATGTCTCTTTATCCTTCCCATTTTTAATATAACTGTCTTAAATATTTCCTCTATATACATTTACAACCACATCAGTGTGGTAATTTTTTCTTCAATTCACAAACATAATTTAGAAAACTCAAAAGGGGATGGAAACCCTATTGTACGTACCCATATTTTGCTTTAAAATTTCTTTTTTCCTTCTAGATATTCCAAGATTTCTTCTTTTATCATTTTCTTTCTGTTTAGAGAACTTTTCCTAGCCCTTCATTTAGAGTAAGTCTGCTGGCAACAAATTCTCTTAGTTTCCTTTCGTCTGAGGATGTCTTGATTCCTGTTCATTCCTGAAGAATTTTTCTCTGGACATAAGATTCTGGGTTCACAGTTGTTTTCTTTCAGCACTTTAAAAATGTTCTGGCCTCCATAGCTTCTTCCATTCAAATTGTTTTTCCCCTCTAAGTAAACATGTTATTTTTCTCTTATTGCTTTCGAAATCTTCTATGTCTTTGTTTTTCAGAAGTTTAACTATTATGTGCTTTGGTGCATATTTCTTTGGATTTTTCCTGTTTGAGGATTTGCTCATATTCCTGAATCTATAGCTTATGTCTTTTACCAAATAGGTGAACTTTTCAGCCATTATTTATTTCATTATTTTTTCAGTCTCTCCCCTTTTTCTTCTCCTTCTAGGATTGTGATAAAAATGTCAGATCTTTCGTTATAGTCCCCCAGATCCCCAAGGCTCTGTTAATATTTTTTTTCAGTATGTTTTCTCTTTGTTGTTCAGATTGAGTAAATTCTAATTGTTCTATTTCCAAGTTCACTGATTCTTTCCTGTCTCCTCCATTCTACTTTTGAGCCTAACCACTAAGCTTTTTATTTCAGTAATTGTATTTTTCAAGTCTAAAATTTTCATGTTTCTTCTCAGTATCATCATTTTTTTAATTGAGACTTTCTATTTCCTTTCTGAATATTTTTGGTTTTTTTAAATTTGTTTCAAGTGTGTCCATAATTGCTCACTGAAGGATTTTTTATGCTGGAAGCTTTAAAAATCTTTGTCAGATAATTCTAACATTTCTGTCATCTCAGCATTGGCATCTATTGATTGACTTTTATATTTAGTGTGAGATTTTGCTAGTTCTTGGTATGATTAGTGATTTTCAATTGAAATCTGAATACTTGGGGTATTATGCTATGAGACTCTGGATCTTACTTAAACATTCTGTTTTAGCTGACACTCCACTAGACTTCCCCTGATACTATCACACTGTGGGTGCGGGAGGAGGACTGGCTCATTACTACTAGATGGAGAAGAAGCCCAGGATCCCCAGGTGGTCTTGACTGACAGCATGGAGGGAAAGTCCTATACCACTCTATTAAGATGAAAGCCTTCCCCTTCCATACTCAGCCCTCTGTCACACCACCCTGGCAGGAGTATTGCAGTGGCTTGTGATGCCCTATCTAGGGCTCCCAGTAGGCCTTTACTTGTGGAGGTAGGGATGGGACCACAGTTTTTCCTGTGGTGTTTAACTGGAGTATAGTATTTGTCTAAAATTTTTCCGTCTTGCTAGTCTACCCCTTTCCTGATTCTTTGGCTAGTGATAGCAGGCTTTTGTTGGGGCTTTTTTTTTTTTCTTTACCTGTTGATATTTCTAGATTACCACCTTTTTCAGCTCAAGCCTAGTATAAATGAAGCAAAAAGAAAACTCAGGGAACTAACTCACTACCATTTCATTCCTTGGGTCTCAAAGTTCCTAGCTAGGGTGCCTCCTTCTCTCCACCTTTCAGAGTCTTCTTATGTTGGTAATGTCCAGGGTTTCTAGTTGTACTTAGCAGGAAAAATACTTCTACTCCATCTTTCCCAGAAGTGCAAGTCTCACAATGAACTTTCAAGAAACTACCACTTGTTAAGTTTTAGTGTATTATCAAAGGAGAATATCCATAATTATATTTTTTAAAAGGCTATTAAAATAATTTAACTTTTCTAACTATAAATCTGTGTGAGGCCAGAATTTTTCTTATACATCTCAACCAAAACTAACTATCAAAATTTGAATGCAGAAGTAGATATGAGAATCCATCTGTCATCTATTAAACCAGACATTAAAGAGATTGGAGAAAAAAATCCTAGTTTTCTCAGTAAATATTTTGTTTTCAAAAATATTATTTTTCATAAAAATACATTATTTATATGAATATATAGGACTTTATTACTGCTATTTTTAATTAATAAATTATTAGCATACTCTCAGTTTTAATTTCTAACATTGTAAATATCAATAGATAAAATTCACATGAACTATTATTGAAGTCTTCAATAATTTTTAACAGGGAAAAAATGGTCTTAAAATCAAAGACTTTGACAACCTGTGAAGTATAGAAAATTAATGTTAAAGAAAGTTCTTACTTCCTCTCCCAAAACTTGCAAATGTGGTTTGTGAGCATATTGTCTACTTCTTTGTACCAATTCAGGTGGTATCCCTGGTGGTATTGGAGGAACATGAACATATTCTTGCTTGTCATCCATAACAGGAATTCCATGCAGTATTCTACAATGTAATAAAAACAAATAAGTTTGTTTTTCAAGTCACTGATAAAGCAAAAGATGTTTGCTCTCATTGTATATCTCTCCTGAAATAAATACATTAATATTTCACATCTGCACTAAACAGAGATTGTGTAGAAGTCAGATAACAATCAAAAATAAGAAATAATCCCAAAATAACTCATGTTTGGTTATGAATACATTTTAGTAGTAACCATTATGATGTTTTTGTTTCACTGTATTGGAATAATAAATTCACCCTATGAAAGCCTAATTACAAAAGAAGTTGATTCTTTGAAAAGATAAGCAAATTGATAGATCTCTTGCTAGATTAACCAGAAATAGAAGACAAAGGACCCAAATAAGCTCAATCAGAAATGAAAAAGGAGATATTACAACTGATACCACAGAAATACAAAACATCACCTGTGAATACTATGAAAACCTCTACACACATAAACTTGAAAACATAAAGGAAATGGAAAAATTCCTGGAAACATAACCTCCCAAGACTCAATCAGGAAGAAATAGAACTCCTGAACAGACCAATAATGAGCAACGAGATTGAAGCAGTAGTAAAAATGCTTCCAACAAAAAAAGTCCCAGACCAGATGGATTCACAGCCGAATTTTACCAGACCTACAAAGAACTGGTACCCATACTTCAGAAATTATTGCACTGAATCAAGAAGGAAGGATCCTCCCCAACTCACTCTACAAAGCCAGTATCACCTTGATACCAAAGCCACGAAGGGACACAACAAAAAAAGAAAAGTACAGACCAATATCCCTTATGAATATAGATGTAAAAATCCTCAGTAAAATACTAGCAAACTGAATTCAACAGCACATCAAAAAAATAATCCACCATGACCAAGTGAGCTTCATCCCAGAGATGCAAGGATTGTTCAACATAAGGAAATCAATAAATGTGATTCACCATATAAACAGAAGCAAAAACAAAGATCATATGATCACCTCAATAGATGCATAAAAAGCATTCAACAAAATTCAGCACCCTTTCATGATAAAAACCCTCAACAAATTAGGCATAGATGGAACATATCTCAAAATTATAGAAGCCATATATGACAAACCCATAGCCAGCATCATACTGAATGGGGAAAAGTTGAAAGCATTCCCACTAAGAACTGGAACAAGACAAGGTTGCCCACTGTCACCAGTCACCACTTCTATTCAACATACTGCTGGAAGTCACAGCCCCAGGAATCAGGCGAGAGAAGGAAATAACAGGTATCCAAATCAGGAAAAAGGAGGTCAAACTATCGCTTTTTGCAGACGATATGATTTTATATCTAGAAAACCCCAAAGACTCCACCAAGAGACTCCTGGAATTGATAAATAAATTCAGCAAATACTCAGGTTACAAAATCAACACACACAAATCAGGAGCATTCCTATACACCAATAACAGTCAAGCTGAAAGTCAAATCAAAGACTTCAATGCCAAAAGTTCTCTACCTTCTGATCTCTAATCTGTGCCCCACTCCAAGCTCATGAATAAACAGTTTCATTTCTTCGACTGGGGAAAAGCATCAGCCTAAGCAGAACTGCCTTCTCATATTATAGTTTTTCCTTCTTAATTCATATCTTGCTGGGATGAGCAGAAAATTCAGGGTTAGGGTCAGGGTTAGGGCTCAGGCATGCGGTCTTCCCTTCTAGCCTACAAGCTACATATACATAAGAATATATTAATATATAGGAGGTACAAAACTTATCAATAAAAGCCTTAATTAAGCCAAAGATATAAGATAAATCAAAATTTGAAGGTAAAATGTATCATTAATTACTAACCTACAACTGCTTAAAAAATTAATTTTTGTATTGTAACACTTACTGTAAAATAAATATAAAATGAACATAAAGTGGGCCTATACAGACAATAGATATATCAACTTCACATGGAAGTATTTATAGCTACTGTTCCCTCTAACTTTTTTTGATATACCATTATATGAACAGACAATTGCTTTATGAGTCACCAAATGCGAAGAGTAAGCATACACAAACACAACTGACTTTAGTTGCTTAATATTATGCTGAAATTTGCAAATTCCATCATATCAGCTCTTAAGAAGTAGAGTCACCCAGAGCCAGGCTGGACAAGATATGGCTTTGCCAAACTAGAGTCATGAAAAAATGCTTTCTATCTTACCTAGTCAAATACTTGAATTTGAAGAAAAGTTAAAACTCAACTCCCAGCAAGGTAAATACCACTGTCATTCAACACCCATTCCATCCTCCTTCTAATATGCTTTCCTGAACTGCTGAGGATGCAGAAGTAAAAACTCTCTTGCAGCCAGTGTTATGATTTAGGGTCCATTAACCAGATGCACTAATGTGCAATTTAGAAGGCAGAAGATTCTGATATTTCTGTTAGCAAGTATGGTCATGAAAATGTTGAGTCTGAGTCCTTCCATAGCAGTGTTCCAACTACTTCTTTTGTGAGTTGTCATTTTTTTTTTTTTTTTTTGCCAGTGAGTATATCAAACAGACATAGTGTGGATCCAGACTCAAAAGCTGTGACAGTAGAGGCCACCTGATCACTGACTCTCCACAAAGGGTGATATGTTGCCAGTGTTATCTTCCAGATTTCCTGCCTTCCTGACTGTGCCAAAAGGAGCAGTTCCCTTGGCAGATAATTAAAAATGCTCTGTGAGTCCTCATCTCTGGAAGCCCTCTCTGCCTAATGGCCATCTTTCCAACCCTTCCATTGATTTTTAAAGTATCAAATTCCCATTACTAAATCCCTTTTTGCTTAAAACAACTAAAAGCATTTCTGTTTTCTGCACCTGAATCCTGACTGATATATCCAGAAAAACAAAAGCACAGGGAAAGGCCTAGGGACTAAGAGAATGAGCCAACAGAGTACATACATCAAGATTAATAAAGTATTTCTAAGACCAGGTTGTGGGGAGAAGGAGGCAGTGGTGAAGAGAGGGGTGACCTAAGAAGCTACATAGAGGCACTGCTGGCTCTAAACCAAGAACAGTGTAGTAAAATTCATTTACATGTTAATGTCATTTACCCTTTCACATTCCAAAGAATACCAAAGACATGGAAATTTTGGTTGGTTGGAAGGAAAGTGGAGGAGGTCATTGGACATTCTAGAGTGCATAGCTCTGGTAGATATAAATGGGGACCATAGTGGAAAAGCTACCCAAGATTAGCCTTTATGCTCCTGTATGACAAAGATGAGTAACTTACATGGAAATTTTTCTCCAGATTTTCCCTGTTTCCTTCTTTCTTTCCAGAGAAAGAGCCAACCCTTTCTAGAGTTCTCTCTTTTGGTAAACACCACCATCTCAGTGGTTCAGACTGAAAATCTCCACATCTCCAACCTCTCCTTCACTCCCAACAGTAATAACTCATCCTGTCCGTTGCATCTTCTCTCATCTGAGTACCGTGATATAATCTTTGCTGGTCCCTTACCTCCAGATTCTCCCTCCTCCAATCCCTTCCCACAGTTGTTATCAGTCACTCCCTCTCTAAACACCTTAATGACTACACACACAGTATGACCCCAGCACCGGAGCCTGGAAGTTAGAGTCCTCCACAGCCTGGGCACCATCTACCTTGCCAATCCTACTTCCTTCCCCCAAACCCCACTCAAGCTATATTCACTATGCAAAAGGTGCCCTAGGTGCTGGGATTACTATAGAGACAATAGGGGAGACAAGAAAACCAACAGGCAGTTGTAGTACAAAGCGGCTATGAAAATGACAAATGGGGAGGGTGGGACAAGATGGCTGACTAGGGACATCGCCAGATCATCTCAGAAAGAAGGAAAATTTTAGATTAAAAAAAAAAAACATAGCTCAGGTGTAATTCTGAGGGAAAAGTGCCAGAACCTACCAGAGATTCCACAGGAAGAAGTTGCAGAGCAGCACAAGAAGAAGCAAGATATCAGCAGAGATCAACACCTGAGAAACTTGGAGTCCTGTGTAAAGGGTGGGTGGGGATTTTGTTTCTTCTTCCCTCACACCTCTGGTAGGGAGCAGGCTCCCAAGCTGCTAGAGAGCTGCTCTACCCTCACGAGCCCAAAAGCTGGGAGCTTCTTAAGAACAGAGCACCAGGCTTCCAGCCCCCTCGGGGTCACTCCCCATCACCACAGACTGGAGCCAAGGCAGCAGGCACTATACTGCTTCTCCACCCACTGTGTGCCTTTGTCCTTCCCAGGGAGCTTCAGCCCTTCAGTTTTCATGTCACTTGTCTCGACACAAACATTTCCCAACCCCTGCCCAGACTGCAGAGACTATGGGGTCTGGTGGGTCCCAGGGGAACTCTGTGATCCCAGAGCTTGTACATTCCAGGTGGGCTGCCTTCTGGGGAGACGGAAAAAGAGGACCAGAGTGCCAGCTCTCCTCCATTCAGACTCTTTTTCTCCCCCTCCCCCACTACCCACTGCTGCTGAGTGGCACAAGTGCCCCAAGGGACGATTGAGCCAGGGCTCTCAGGAGACACTTCTTCCCCTCTGTTGATGCATCCACTACACTGAGGCTTCCACAGTGAGGCTCACACCTTTCCTCTTAAAGTCCTGCAGCAGACCAAGGGGTGCTCAGACTCTGAGCTCCCTGCCTGCTGGCTGTCCTGGTGCTGACTACCTGGCTGCTCCAGCAGAGCAGGGCATACCCCACAGCAGAGGGACATTAAGCCTACTTGAGCACTCCATAGACAACTCAGGACCAGCACACTTCTCCCTGGCACAGTCAGGGATTGAACATGGGGGATGAAGGGACAGGCCCACAGGTTGGATCCCATACCCTCAGGACTTGATCATATTGCTCAGGGGAACAGAGGGGAGACATGTGAACTAATCTTGGGAGGTGAGGGAGCCCATGAAGGCAGAACTGAAAGGAGAGTGCAGCGTGGGTCCGAGCCACAGCACACTTACTGAGCACCCCTCCCCAAAAGAAAAGCATGCTGGTCAGGGAAGCTCCTAGCCCACAGTGCCATTGCGGGTGAGCTCAGCTAGTTTGGGCTGCTGCTTGTGGCCAGAGGCCAGAAAGAGACCTGTGGAGCATGAAAGGAGAAAGAAGAGCAAAACCCACTACCTACAGCCAGTCTGTGAATTCCAGACAGCCTATCCCCCATGAGCAGATTCTCTGGTCTTGTGAGGTAGCTTCAGCTCCTCCCTGGTGGTTTTCCGCAGCGGCCTGGGAACTGACCCTAGAACCCTGCCGAGATAGATCTTGTGCTGCCTTTGTGGAGACTGAAGGCAGGCATATCCAACTCAGCCCTGCCCAGCCTTGCTTCCCACTTATGCTGTAGTGGAGAATAAAGAATCCCCTGGAAGCTCCAGGGCCCTGCCCACCACCTGGGGCATCCAAGTGCTTCTCCAGATGACTAGAGCTTGTTACAGTACCCACAAAACATTGCAGATGGCTCTTTCCTGCAAGCACCACCTACTTCCAGGGAGGACAACTTGTACAGCCCTTTACAGCATTTACTGACTGAAACATGCAGGGCATGGTTGATTCTTACCCATAAGCACCATCTACTGTCTCAGAGATTAAGCTGGAGATCCTAACACAATTCACACTGTTAAGAAGGACACAGGGCTGGGGAAAGAGAAAGGATTTCAAAGACTTCCACCTTCCCTTGTCAACAAGAGATGGGGAATCTGTCCACGCACATAGTACACCACTGCTACAGCCTACACATAACTAGCAATTAAGAAAAACACCACACTATGGATATCTATAACCAAGGTATCCATCCAGAACTTAGACCCCCATCAAAGTACCCACAAGAAAAGCCAATGGTCTTTATCCAATATAATCTACAGACACACGCTTAAGAGTGGGGGGGGAGCCCCATCTAAAAAAACTGAAAGCCAAAAACAAGAAGCAACGGCTGCTCCAAGTGAAAAGGAATCAGCACAAGAACTCCGAAAGTATGAAAAATCACAGTGAAAGGACACCCTTTAAGGAGCACACCAGCTCTCTACCAATGGATCCCAACCAAAATGAAAATACGGAAATGACAGATAAAGAATTCCAAATATGGACTGTAAGGAAGCTCAATGAAATCCAAGAAAAAAATGGAAAACCAACTCAAAGAAACCAGAAAAATAATTCAGGAAATGAATGAAAAATTTGCTAAAGAGATAGAAATATTTTTTAAAAGCCAATTAGAACTACTGGACATGAAAAATTCATTTGGGCAAATACAAAATACAGTGGAAATTTTCAAGAATAGACTAGACCAAGCAGACAAAAGAACTTCAGAGCATGAAGACAACTCTTTAAAATAACCCAGTCAAAATTAAAGAACAAAAATTAAAGAGGAACAGTCTGTAAGAAATACGGAATTATGTAAAATGGTCAAATATAAGAATCACAGGCATCCCTGAGGGTGAAGAAGAAAAAGCACAGGTTCTGGAAAATCTATTCAAGGGAATACTTGAGGAAAACTTCCCTGGTCTTGCTGGAGATTTAGACATCCAGATACAAGAAGCTCAACAAACACCGGGAGATTCATTGCAAAAAGGAATTCGCCAAAGCATACAGTCATCAGACTGGCCAAAGTCAATACAAAGGAGAAACTCCTACGAGCCACAAGGCAAAAACATCAAGTAACTTATAAAGGAAGACCCATCAGACTAACAGAAGACTTCTCATAAGAAACCTTATAAGCCAGAAAGGAATGGGGTCCTATCTTTAGTCTCCTTAAACAGAATAACTGTCAGCCAAAAATTGTGTATCCTGATAAATTATGTTTCATAAAGGAAGGAGAAATAAAGTCTTTTCCAGACAAGCAAACCCTAAGAGAATTTGTCATGATTAGACCCACCTTACAGGAAATGCTCAAAAGTGCATTATGCATGCAACAGCACAATACCAACCAGTGTAAAAACACCCAAAAGTTATAGATCACAACTCTTATAAAACAATAGCACAACAGAGAAAACAAAACAATAAGGCATCATCCAACATGTTGAACAGAACAGTATCCCACATATCAATACTAACACTCAACATTAATGGTCTGAATGCCCTACTTAAAGACACAGACTGGCTGAATTGAGGAAAAAACACAACCTATTTGCTGTCTCCAAGAAACACATCTAAACCACAAGGACTCACACAGACTCAAGGTAAAGGGATGGAAAAAAATTCCATTCAAGTGAAAACCAAAAACGAGCAGGTGTAGCCACTCTCATATCAAATAAAATAGACTTTAAATAACCAATGGTAAAAAAAAAAGACAAAGATAGTCATTATATAATGGTAAAGAGAGCAATTCAACAAGAAGACATAACAATCCTAAATATACATGCACCTAACACAGGAGCTCTCAGTTTCATAAAGCAAATTCTTCTAGATCTATGCAAAGAAACAAATAGCATCATGTTAATAGTTTGGGACTTCACCACTCCACTGACAGAACTGGACAGATCATTGAGGCAGAAAATGTATAAAAAAACACTGGACTCAAACAGGACTCTAGAACAAATGGACCTAACAGACATTTATAGAACATTCTACCCCAAAAAACTACTCAACATACAATTTTCTCATCAGCACTTGGAACATTTTCCAACATTGGTCATACCTTAGGCCACAAAATAAGTTTCAGCAAATTCAAAAAATTGAAATCATGCCATGTATCCTCTCAAACCATAGTGGAATAAAACTAGAAATCAATTCCAAGGGAAACACTCAAACATACACAAAGTTATGAAAATAAAACAACGTGCTACTGAATGATCCTTGGATTGATGATGAAATTAAGATCGAAATCAAAAGATTCCTCAAATTGAATGACAAAGAGGATATAAGCTTTCAAAATCAATGGAATACAGTAAAAGCAGCCCTAAGGCGAAAGTTCATAGCCTAAAACACCTACATCAAGAATAGAGGAAGATCACAAATTAACAACCTATTGTCACATCTCAAAAAATTAGATAAAGAAGAACAAGCCAAACCCAAAGCAGAAGACAAAAAGAAATAACAAAGCTCAGAGCAAACTACACTAAATGGGGGCAGAAGAGGTCAAGCTATTGCTCTTTGCTGACAATTTGATCTTATATCTACAAAACCCCAAAGACTCTGCCAATAGACTCCTGGAATTGATAAATAAATTCAGCAAAGTCTCAGGTTACAAAATCAATGAACACAAATCAGTAGCATTCATATACACCAACAACAGTCAAACTGAGAACCAAATCAAAAACTCAATACCTTTCACAATAGCAACAAAGAAAATAAAATACCTAGGAATATATTTAATTAAGGAGGTGAAAGACCTCTACAGGGAGAACCATGAAACATGGAAAAAGGAAATAGGAGAGGACGTAAACAGATGGAAAACCATACCATGCTCATAAATCGGTAGAATCAACATTGTTAAAATGTCTTCACTACCCAAAGTGATCTACAGATTCAATGCAATCCCTATCAAAATACCAACACCATTTTTTTCAGATCTAGAAAAAATAACTCTACACTTTGTATGGAACCAGAGAAGATGCCGTATAGCCAAAGCAATCTTAAGCAAAAAGAACAAACCGGGAGGCATCAATTTACCAGACTTAAAGCTATACTACAAGGCTATAGTAACCAAAGCAGCATGGTACTGGCACAAGAACAGAGACATAGACCAATGGAACAGGACTGAGAACCCAGATGTAAAACCATCCTCATATAGCCATCTGATCTTCGACAAATCAGACAAAAACATACACTGGGGAAAAGAATCCCTCTTCAGTAAATGGTGCTGGGAAAATTGGATAGCCACATGTAGAAGACTGAAACTATATCCACACCTCTCACCTCTCACAAAAATCAACCCACGATCAGTAACAGACTTAAACCTAAGACATCAAACCATAAGAATTCTAGAAGAGAACATTCAAAAAACTCTTACAGACATTGGCCTAGGCAAAGAATTTATGGAGAAAACCACCAAAGCAATCACAGCAGGAACAAAAATAAATAAATGGGACCTGATCAAATTTAAAAGCTTCTGCACAGCCAAGAAAACTATCACTAGAGCGAATAGACAACCCACAGAATGGGAGAAAATATTTGCATGCTACACAGCCAATAAAGAGCTGATAACTAGAATTTATATAGAACTAAGGAAAATCAACAAGACAAAGTCAAACAACCCTATTAAAAAGTGGGCAAAGGAAATGAGTGGAAACTTTTTAAAAGAAGACAGACTAATGGCCAGGAAACATATGAAAAATTGCTCTTCTGTAATCATCAGGGAAATGCAAATCAAAACCACAATGAGATATCACTTAACTCCAGTGAGACTGGCTTTTGTCAAAAAGTCCCACAACAACAAATGCTAGCGTGGATGAGGAGAGAGAGGAATACTCATACACTACTGATGGGACTGCAAATTAGTACAACTTCTATAGAAAGTAATATGGAGATACCTCATAGAACTAAAAGTAGAACTACCATTTCATCCAGCAATCCCACTATTAGGTATATACCCAAAGGAAAAAAAGATATTCCATAATAAAGACATCTGCACTTGAATGTTTTTAGCAGCACAATTCACAATTGCAATGATGTGGAAACAACCCAAGTGCCCATCAGTACATGAGTGGATTAATAAAATGTTGTATATAGATACCATGGAGTATTATTCAGCCATAAAAAAAATGGTGAACTACCTATTATATCATCCTGGATGGAGCTGGAGCCCATTCTTCTAAGTGAAATATCACAAGAATGGCAAAGCAAACACCACATATACTCACCATTAAATTGGTGCTAATCGATCAACACTAATGTGCACATATGGGAAGTAACATTAATAGTGTTGGGCAGATGAGGGGGAGGTTAAATTCACACCTAAGGCATGCAGTGCACACTGTCTGGGGGATGGGCACACCTGTAGCTCTGACTCAGGCAGTGCAAAGGCAATTTATGTAACCAAAGTATTTGTACCCCCATAATACTCTGAAATAAAAATAATAATAAAAATAAAATAAAAAACTAAACAAAATGGAAATCAAAAAGAACAATACAAAGGATCAATGAAAGTAAAAGTTGGTTCTTTGAAAAGATAAACAAAATCAATAGACCACTAGCTAGAATAACCAAAATAGAAGAGAAAGGACTCAAATAACCTCAATCAGAAATGAAAAAGGAGATATTACAACTGATACCACAAAAAAACAAAATATCATCCATGACTACTACAAAAACCTCCAGTAGACAAACTAGAAAACCTAGAGGAAATGACTAAATTATTGGAAACACAATGATTTCTGATTCCCAAGCCTGAATCAGAAAGAAATAGAAACTCTGAAAAGATCAATAATGAACAGCGAGATTGAAACAAAAAAATTTCCCAGCAAAAAAAGCCCCAGACGAGATGGATTTACAGCCAAATTCTACCACACCTACAAAGAAGAACTGGTACCCATGCTGCAGAAACTATTCCATAACATTGAGAAAGACAGACTCCTCCCTAATTCATTACAGGAAGCCAGTATCACCCTGATACCAGGGTATCAGGAAAGGTCAGGAAGGGACACAACAAAAAAAAAGAAAACTATAGACCAATACCTTCATGAACATAGATGCAAAAATCCTCAACAAAATATTAGCAAACAAAATTCAACAGCACATCAAAAAAATAATCCACTATGATCAATTGGGTTTCATCCTAGGAATGCAAGGATGGTTTAACATATGGAAGTCAATAAATGTGATTCACCACATAAACAGAAACAAAAACAAAGACCACATGATCATCTCGACAGATGCAGAAAAAGCATTTATTAAAATCCAGCACCCTGTCATGATAAAAACATTCAAAAACTAGGCATAGAAGGAACGTACCTCAAAATAACAAAAGCCATATATGACAAACCCATAGACAACATCATATGCATGGGGAAAAGCTGAAAGCATTCCCCCTAAGAATTTGAACAAGGCCAGGGTGCCCACTGTCACAACTTCTATCCAACACAATATTGGAAGTCCTAGCCAGAGCAATCAGGTAAGAGAAGGAAATAAATGGCATCCAAATGGGGAAAGAGGAGGCTAAACTATCCATGTTACTGATGATATTATCTTGTATCTAGAAAACTCTAAAAACTCCAGCAAAAGACTCCTGGAATTGATAAATTCAGCAAAGTCTCAGGTTACAAAATCAATGTACACAAGTCAGTAGCATTTCTAGATACTAATAACAGTCAAGCATAGAGTCAAATCAAGGACTCAATGCCATTCACAACAGCTACAAAGAAAATAAAATACCTAGGAATATACTTAACAAAGGAGGTTAAAGACCTCTACAAGGAGAACTACAAAACACTGATGAAAGACATCACAGATGGCACAAACAAATGGAAAAACATCCACTGCTCATGGATTGGTAGAATCAACATCATTAAAATGTCTATACTGCCCAAAGTGATTTACAGATTCAAAGCAATTCCCATCAAAATACCAACATCATATTTCACATATCTAGAAAAAGTAATTCTACACTTTGTTTGGAACCAAAAAAGAGCCAGACTAGCCAGATCAATCTTAAGCAAAAAGACCAAATCTGGAGACATCACGTTATCAGACTTCAAATTATACTACAAGGCTATAGCAACCCAAACAGCATGGTACTAGTATAAAAGTAGAGACATAGATCAATGGAATAGAATAGAGAACCCAGATATAAAACCATTTACCTACAATAAACCGAAGTCAACAAAGCAGACAATAACATACACTGGGGAAAAGAAGCCCTATTCAATAAGTAGTGCTGGGAAAACTGGATAGCCCCATGCAGAAGAATGGAACAGGGCCCCTATCTCTTGCTATACACAAAAATTAATTCAAGATGGATTAAAGACTTAAATGTAAGGCATGAAACCATAAGAATTCTAGAAGAAAATGTAGGAAAAACTGTTCTAGATATCAGCCTAGGAAAAGAATGTATGACTAAAACCCCAAAGGCAAATATAACAACAACAAAAATAAATAAATGGGACTTATTTAAATTAAGGTGGTTCTGTGCAGCAAAGAAAATAAGCAACAGAGTGAATAGACAACCTATAGAATGGGAGAAAATATTTGCAAACTATACATCCAACAAAGTACTGATATCTAGAATCTACAAAGAACTCAAACAAATCAGCAAGAAAAAAACAAACAACCCCATCAAAAAGTTGGCAAAAAACATGAACAGAAGCTTTTCAAAGAAGATACACAAATGACCAATAAACATATGAAAAAATGCTCAACATCACTAATCATCAGGGAAATGAAAATTAAAACAATAATGAAATACCACCTTACCCCTATCAGAATGGTCATTATTAAAAAGTCAAAAAATAACAGATGCTGGCATGGATGCAGAGAGAAAGGAATGCTTATACACTGTTGGTGGGACTGCAAATTAGTACAACCTCTATAGGAAACAGTATAGAGATTCCTCAGAGAAATAAATATAGACCTACCATTCAATCCAGCACTCCCACTGCTGGGTATCTACCCAAACGAAATGAAGTCATTTAATCAAAAAGACACCTGCACTCAAATCTTTATCATAGCACAATTCACAATTGCAAAGATGTGGAATCAACCAACATGTCTTTCAATTCATGAGTGTATAAAGAAAATGTTGTGTGTGTGTGTGTGTGTGTGTGTATAAAGAAAATGTTGTGTGTGTGTGTGTGTGTGTATATATACACACACACACACACACATATAGATATCCCCCATGAAAGTACTACTCAGCCATAAAAAGGAATGAAATAATGTCATTTGCAGCAATGTGGATGGAAATAGAGACAATTATCCTAAGTAACATAACGTAGGAATGGAAAAACAAACACCATATGTTCTCACTAATAAGTGGGAGCTAATTGATGGGTACCCATGGGCACAAAGCAATATAAAGGACATGAGAAACCAAGAAGGGGGGTAAAGTGAGTGTGAGATTAAAAACTTACCTATCCTGGTGATGTGCACACTAAAAGCCCTGACTTAAGCATTATACAAGATATCCATGTAATAAAAACACTTGTACCCCCTTTAAATAAATAAATAAGAAAATGACTAATGATGAGGGTAAGACCTTCAGATCTCAAGTCCTCCACGAGACCTTTGCAAATCCCCCTCTACCTAGCCAAAATTCATCTTTGCCTCTCTAGTTTTCCTGATGCATTTGATATGCTCTTTCATTATAGAATATCTCTCATTCTATTCTGTATGTCTTTTTCACAGTAGATCATAGGCTGGTTTGGGGGGGAAAGTGATACTTATTCATTTTCTGTCTCCCAAGGACTTGAATGTATTATAGTAGGTACTGAATAAATATTACTGAATTTTGGCTGAGTAAGAAAAGACTTATAGCCAAAGTCAGCCTCAGACCCTGCCCTGGGGAACTGAGAATCATGGGTCAGCATGAGATACTGCAGTGGTTCTCAAAGTGTGTTCCTTATCCAGCAGCATTAGCATCACATAAGAAGTTGTTAAGAATGCAAAGTATTGAGCCCCATCACAGACCTAATGAATCAGAAACTCAGAGGATGGGGCCCAGCCATCTGTGTTTTAACCAGTTGTGAAGGTGAAAGATGATTCTGATGCACTCTGAAGATCAGGAACAACTGCTGTACTGCAATCTTTCCCAAAACAGCCTGATCATAAGAATATCCCAAGATGCTTGTCAGACCAGCTTCCCAGACCTCTCCTCTGGAGATTCTAATTCAGTAGTTTGGGGATACAGCCTGGGAATTGATATACTTGTGAAACATATCACATGGCCCTTATCCTCAGGGAAGCCTAAAAATCACTGATATGGTGGGAAGAGCAGGCCTTTGGAATGAGGTTGAAAACCAAGATTTTGGTCCCTTGCTGTGCTTTGTTGTGTAGGTCACTTTTCCTCTCTAAGTCTCAGTTTTCTCATCTATGAATGGCAACAGTGATGGAGTCTTTCAGAGTCTAACGCTTAGAAATAATATATGTGAAGAACTCTGCACACACTACATGCTAACTAAGTGATTCATATTACAATCACTATTGTTCCTATCATTGATGGTGTAAATGAAGGAAATAAGCCCACTTCTCTCAGAGTGAAAGTGAAACCTCCTTCCAGTTCAGTATCAGTGTCCCATGAGGCCAGATATAGAAAACGTATTTCTTATTGTAGGTTGCTATTAAAGAAGCTGGGAAAATATATGCTCTAAGCTGTGAGTACTCTTAAAATATCTCTGCACATATCTTCTATGAGCTACATAAAAGTGACTGTGAGCTACATCATGTGAAGCTTGGAGACGGGTTCTCCCTCCAGCAACCCTCTCCCACCTTGGCATGACCCTAACAGAGAATTTCCCCCATCACAGTTTTACTATAATATCTCTTCCTCAGCAAAGTTATCTTGCTCCTTGGTATACAAAAGCCTGAGAGAGGCTTCACAGGATGGAGCTTATAGTCACTTTTAAGTAACTCATGGAAGATGTGTACAGGGAAATTTTAAGAGTGCTATCATACAAAAGTTTCACCAAAGTAATTCTTACATACAATGGAGTGTTCTATTCTAGATACCATTTTTTAAAGTGCTTATAGCAAACCACTGATTTCACAACCCATTCACTGGGTCACAATTCACAATTTGGAAAACGTTAACTTTCAAAGAATGTTGTTTAAAAAGCAGACTCCTAGTCTGCAACTTTAGGAGTTCATCTTCTTGAAGATGCTAAGCTACAAATAATTGTCTTTAGCTTTATATAATTTTTTTCTTTAAAATCTGCAATGGAGGCATATGAATACTTTGTATGCTTTAAAAAGATCAGGAAATACAGCCTTGATAAAATAATGTCTCTGTAGATGAGTTAAGTGTACAACTATATAGAAATTTTTTTTTTTTTACAAAATATGACTGGGGGGGAATTGTATTTTTAATCATTGTAACTTCATTGCTACATGCAAACAGTGACATCTGGTGGAATGACATTGTCTTACTTTAAAAAAAAATCCAGCTTTTATATATTCGCAGTTATGGAAAAAGACAAATTTCCAAATAACCCTTTTTTGATATTTCCATATAAAAACAAAAAAATACAAGTCTAATATCTTATCATACATTTATAAGTGACTAAAATGACTTTTTGTCACCCCAATCTGTATTTTAAAAAATATGTTTAAGGCATATGTGATTGAGCTATTTGTTCAAAGTGGATCTAATATAAATTGAAATGAGGTTACTACTGATTCTAGTTCTAACTCTGCTGCCAACTATGATTTTGGGTGCAAAACTTTGCTTCAGTTTCCTCATCCATAATATGAGAGGTTTAGGCTAGGGAAACACTGAGATCACTTCTAATTCTGATCTGTGTACTTCTGTAACACATATCACCAACTAGACCTCACACAGGGCCTTCTTGTGCTGCTTGGTATAATATCTCAAATCATTGCCTGGATTATGTAGCAAGGAACAAGGCCAAGTAAGGAGTGAGGGTGGGGCCAGGATTAGACCTGACCATTAAGAAATGGCAGACAATGTGGGAAATGGGAGATGGTAGGGGAAAGTCAGTCCCAGATACCCATGTTGGAAAGAAATAAAGAGAAGACAGAACACAGTATTACAAATGAAGTGTGACAGACTATGGGTAATGGTATACTACAACTGGCATCAGAAAGGTCTATAGCATGGGAGGATGGCACATTCTGGTGGGGGACAACCAGTTATGGGGAATACAAAACGAGGCAGTATTCAGAGACTCCAAAGCTTTCAGTAGTTAAGTCATTAACATCAGGGAAGTCTCCCACAGTTAGCAAGGCCACATCCTTGGCCTAGACTCAGAACACAGGATTTTCAATTCCTAGGAGGGAACAAGCAATAGTAAATACAGTCCCCATCCTATATAAGCAAAAACCCTGCTTCCAAAATTGGTTCACTGGGTCAAATACAAACCACCAAGAGTGAGTAAAATATGCTTCTCTCAGATTATCTAACTAGAGCTCTTGAGATTCTTCCTAGCTTAGATTAGAATTGGTCCTGAAAACAGGATGAGAATGAATATTCAGAATAAAGCATAAAGAGAAAAAAATGAGAGAGCCTTTCACAAATTCACAAAGCAATGGGATATAATAGAAACCACATTTAGAATCAGAGAGACCTGGGTTTGAATCCTAGTTTTTACCAGCTGTATAAATATGGACTAGTCACTTAATCACTATGCTGCATTTTCTTCATTTGGGAAATGAAATGATCTTATCTACTACATAAAGTTGTTGTTAATACAAAATTGTATAATAAATGCAGTGTACTTTAATTCATTTTCTATTTTCTTATCACATATCTACTTGAAGGGTTTGGATAAAATCTTTCATATTGAAGTACATCCTATATAGTTGATTTGTAAGCTGTAAGTAGTAGAGATAAGTCAAAATAATTACTCATGTACCTGTCTATATGTGTGTGTGTATATATATATATTTAGACAGGTACATGAGTAATTGTATACTCATATATATATATGTATGTGTATATATATATATATAGAGAGAGAGAGAGAGAGAGACAGGTACATGAGTGTGTGTATATATATATCCTCAAAGGAATATAAGCTGTCAAAATAACATCTATAATATCATTTTTGTAAAATGTATGTATACATAATATATTTGTATGCACAGAAAAAAAGCCCATGATAATCTTTACCATACAAAAATCCAATAGAAAAAAGTCACTCGTAGTACAACAGTTATCACAATCCCAGAGGAAAACCATAGAGGAAAAATTTTCAGATCCTGCTCCATCCCACCCCCAACACCTTTCAGGATTCTGAATGGCTGACTGGTAATATAAACCTGCATCTCTGGTTCTCCTACTTAAGATCTAAACATAGTATTCTAATGCCTCCAAGATGAACAGCCAAAAAAAGCAAGGTAAATCTATCTAATATTAATTTTGGAGAGCCAGAAATAACCTATCTTCATTCAAAGACAAGTACACAGAAAAATCCAGTATGAGTTCTGTGAAGAGTCTGCAAACTATAAGAAAGATAGTATTCAAAGAGTTACATAAAGAACATCCTTTTGTAAAAGATTTACTATAGGAAACAAAAATATTTTAGAAAGGTTCTGCTTTGTGCTCTCAAGAAAAATTTTTAAGTGTTTTCATGAAACAGATAGCAAAAGTTCATATGAAACAAAAGACTTAGATTTTTCTTGAGACTCACAGAATTAAGAAGAAATAAGGAAAATAATACCATAGCAGTATTAAAATGGGAATTAAATGGAATTTTTAAAATGTATACCTCAGAAAATGAAACCGCTGATGAACAGAGGTTAGAGAGGTAAGTGTAAGCTGAAAAATGATAAACGTAGAGGAAAGATAATGAAGATCCAACATATGGCTAATTGATACTCCTGAAGAAATGCACAGAATACCCCAAAGATTCAACCAAGAGATTACTGGAATTGATAAATGAATTCAGCAAAGTCTCAGGATACAAAATTAATACACACAAATCCATAGCCTTCATATATGCTAATAACAATCAAGCTAAGAAACAAATTAAAGATGCAATACCTTTCACAATAGCACCAAAGAAAATTAAATATTTAGGAACATATCTAACTAAGGAGGTCAAAGACCTATATAGAGAGAACTACGAAACACTGAGAAAAGAAATAGCAGAGGAGGTAAATAGATGGAAAACCCTACCATGCTCTTGGATAGGCAGAGTCAACATAGTAAAAATGGCTTTGCTACCTAAAGTGATTTACAGAATCAAAATACCAACATCATTTTTTGCCGATCTAGAAAAAATAATTCTATGCTTCATGTGGAACCAGAGAAGACCCCGTCTAGCCAAAGCAATCTTAAGCAAAAAGAACAAATTGGGAGGCATCTATCTACCAGACTTCAAACTATACTACAAGACTATAGTAACCAAAACTGCATGGTATTGGCACAAGAACAGAGACTTAGACCAATGGAACAGGACCGAGAACCCAAATATAAAACCAACCTCATACAGTCACCTGATCTTTGACAAATTCCAAAAAAACGTACACTGGGGAAAAGATTCCCTATTCAACAAATGGTGCTGGGAAAACTGGATGGCCATATGTAGAAGACTGAAACTGGACCCACACCTCTCACCTCTCACAAAAATCAACTCACAATGGATAACAGATCTAAACCTAAGACATGAAACCATAAGAATTCTCGAAGAAAACATTGGAAAAACTCTTATGGACATTGGCCTAGGCAAAGAATTTATGAAGAAGACCCCCAAAGCAATCACAGCAGCAACCAAAATAAATACATGGGACATGATCAAATTAAAAAGCTTCTGCACAGCCAAGGAAACTATCACTACAGTGAACAGACAACCTACAGAATGGGAGAAAATATTTGCATGCTACACCTCTGATAAAGGGCTGATAACCAGAATCTATACAGAACTTAGGAAAATCAACAAGAAAAAATCAAACAACCCTATTAAAAAATGGGCAAAGGACATGAACAGAAACTTTTCAAAAGAAGACAGAATAATGGCCAGCAAACATAAAAAATTGCACAACTTCTCTAATCATCAGGGAAATGCAAATCAAAACCACAATGAGATATCACTTAACTCCAGTGAGATTGGCTCATATGAAAAAATCTCCAAACAACAAATGTTGGCGGGGATGTGGACAGATAGGAACACTCATACAGTGCTGGTGGGACTGCAAATTAGTACAACCTCTATGGAAAAGAATATGGAGATACCTCAAAGGAATTAAAAGTAGAATTACCACTTGACCCAGGAATCCCACTACTGGGTATTTACCCGAAGGAAAAAAAGACATTTTATAATAAAGACATCTGCTCGCGAATGTTTATAGCAGCACAATTCACAATCGCAAAGTTATGGAAACAACCCAGGTGCCCGTCAATACACGAGTGGATTAATAAAATGTGGTATATGTATACCATGGAGTATTACTCAGCAATAAGGAACAATAGTGAATTAACACATCTGGTATTATCCTGGTTGGAGCTAGAACCCATTCTTCGAAGCGAAGTGTCACAGGAATGGAAGAACAAGCACCACAGGTACTCACCATCAAATTCGTACTAACTGATCAACACCTACATCACACAGGGCAATAATATTCATCAGGGGGCGGGTGGAAGGGATGGGAAAAACTCTCACTGAATGGATGTGGGGAGCACAGTTTGGGTGATGACCATGATTGTAGCTCTGACACGGGCAGTGCATGGGCAATATATATAACCAAAGCGTTGTACCCCCATAATATTCTCAAAAAAAAAAAAGAAAGAAATGCACAGAATAAATAGATTGAAACATTACTCAAAATAAAACAGAAGAAGTCCTACATTGAGGAGCTATATTTGCATATCAGAAGGGCTTTCCACGTACCAAAAAAAAAGTTAATTAGATATCAACCCATTCCCAAACATATGCTAGTGAAATTGTTTAATTTAAAGCAAAATTTAAAATTCTATAAACATCCAGGGGAAGTGGAAGAGAAACAGATTCCATACAAATATAATATAATAAAAGCAGGCTGGCTTCAGATTTCTATCTCACATGATTAGATAACAAATATTGATACAAAAAAAAACAAAAAACACATAGACATATTGGCAAAGATGACAGATTATAGGAAATAGAAAAGAAGCAAAAAAGAGAAAAAGCATATAAAATAGGGTGACAAGAATATCAAGTACATTTGATAGGACAATAATTTTAAAAGTTTTAAAATTAATTTTAAAAGTTTTTCCTTATCAAACATTCTTAAATGTTTCCATAGCACGCTGCACATCTCCACATTAATTGTTACAGCCACAATAATTAATTCACCTCTTTCTTTTTGCTAGTCTCCAGGCTCCCCGAGGTCAAGGATTATGTTTATCTTGTTTGCAGATGGTTCTCTAGTGACTACCTCTATGCTTGCCACATAGTAGGTACACAAAAAATATTTGCTGATTGATTTAAATGACTACTCAAATCTATATTTCTTGACATGCAAAGATGTTTACAGCATAATAAGTTTTTAAAGTTAGGTTACAAAACACTATGCATTTAGCATTATCCCAGTTTTGTTATATGTGATTTACTTACATACAGGAAAGTCTGGAATCCTATATTTAAGAATGTTAATAGTATTATCTCTGGATGGCAAGATTTTGAGTAATTGTTTTTCTTTTTGCATTTTCTTACATATATTTGCATATGTTCTAAAATATTTTTCTTATTTCTTACAATGCAATAATAAAAAATGAAATTAAACATTGAATTCTGACACTTAAACTTTGGTTTTCCAGTTGTTTTTGCTGCTATTTTAATGTACAGAACTAATAGTCTGTCCATAGTTTTTTCAAAAATTGAGTAGAAATTTCTTTTGTGACGTCTGGGATCCACAGCCTAAGCATTGCTTACCACCAGGAAGCTGGTTAAAAGGGGTACCTGATTTGAGAAAGTCAGCCAGCATGTGTAGGACAGCATTTTTGCCACCAACTCTCTTTATTGATGATGGATCAAAAAAATACCCCGGCAGTCCTACACAGACAAATCCATGAAATAGAACATAAGACCATAAACAGACTCAATAACATGCTGGAATTTACGGCATGAAAAGTTGGTATTTCAAATCAGTGAGGAAAAGAGGATTTATTAAATAAATTATATTGTATAATTATTCTTCTTATCAAAATAAATTACAAATGGCTCAAAGACTTAATTTTTTTTCAAAGGAAGCCATAAAATTACTACAAGAAAATATTAAGAGAATACATTCAAAGGTTAAGTGTAGAAATGGCCTAAAAATGACACTAAGACTAGAACACCTATACAAAACAACTGGTAGTTTTTACTACATAAAAATTAAAACACCATACAGCATAAAACACCATAACAAAACACAAAAGCCAACAGCAAAGTGAAAACGTCTACAATGTATATGACAAATAATTAAAATCTTTAACATGAAAAGATTACTTACAAATCAGTAAGAAAGAGATGAATGACAACTCCACAGCACATGAGCTGGTGATTCTTAAAAGGAAAAAACCAAACAGCCGAGAGACATCTAAAAATATGCTCAACTTTACCAGAAATTAATAAAAATAATTTTAAAAGTTTTTCCTTATCAAATTAGAAAAAAATTAAAAAGACGGACAACAAGTAATTTATCAAGGAAAAGAACAGTCTCATAAATTATCACCAACAATGTCACTGCAGCTTTGTTGAAGCAGTGAACATCATGAAATAATTTAAATTTCATGATATTCTAACTAAATGTCTACAAACTTCTCTGTGCAATACAGAAATCACTTTTGAAAGCAAAAATATGGTCCATGTGGAATATTTTTATAGTTCTGATCATAATTGCTGCTTAGCAAAATAAATATAAGTTTGAATAGTACATTATTATTTCAAGTAAAATTAAGATTATACTCTTACTGTTCCACTAAAATATCCTTGGTGTTTGCCACATATAACAATTACTATACACAGAATTAGGAAAGCATTAAAACTATATAACCACAAGTATTATTGTCTTCGGAGTTAACTGTTCATTGCACAGAAAAAGCAAAAATCTATCAAATGAAAGCATATTTATTTTGTGTTTACAATTACTTTTCTTGAGAACACTTATTAGTGCAGAAAAAAATTATACATTTCTCCAAACTTGTAGGCTCAGCAGACAGATATATTTTGAAAAGGTTAAGCTATGTTTAGCAAGGTAATCCTCAAGAGATGGATGCTGGAGAATTAAATATTCAGTACTTAAATTAACTTCTTATTTGGTACTTAGGAACAAATTGCCAAGAATTATCATCATCAAATAGAACATTTATTGACTCTCTTGAAAAAAGAAAGGGAGATCTACTTTAAAGAAAAAAAAAAGAACTTTAGAATTGGAAAGAAACCAGCATTTTTAACACATTGCATGGATAATAGAAGTTGTAAGTCCTCAAAATGATGCTTGGCTTATGTAGTACTAATGAAAATAACTCAAAATAGTAGAGTCTCTTGACTACTAGATTACATTTATGTCTTTATTTTCTACTCTCAGCTTTAGGCTTTTAAAAGACATTCCAAAGAATGTCATGCTGAATTGCTGCTTTCTGCCAGAGATACTGGAACAGTTTTGAAATTTCCAAAATTTTTCACAATTTTTTTCAAAAATTTAGCAAACATCAGCTTGATAAATTAAAATGAAAAGACTATAGATGTATAAAATTATGATTGACAAATAAATCCTAAACATATTTTTGCCTAAATAGAAAATAAACATGAGAATGACCTTCTTTTAGGAATTCATATTGAAACTCATTGTGATTATGGAGCACTGGGAAGCCAGGTGATTTGAAACCATGAAAGAATGCAGTAGAGTATTCCAATTTTTACTAAAAGTCAAGTTTGAGGAAATGGATTCAAAATATATCATGAAAAATGTGGGTAAGTTATTAATAATTTTGTAGTCATGTAATTAAAAGTGATCTTTTAGAATATTATTCTCATATATCTAGGATAGTTAAATTATAATACTGAAAAAATTTCTATTTAACTTAATATTTAATACTTTTAATATTTTTTAAACTTGTAGTAGATTTCTCAGGATTCCTACCAAAGCTTCTGAAAGGCAAGAGACTTTAGAGCATGCATTCTCAATGGGCAGGTGATCTCACCCCCAAGGGGGTGAAAATTGGTGCTTTGGATTGGGGGGAGGGCAGGGTGATAAAAGCTTACTTTTTTTAATGTATAAAGCACAGACATACATACAGTATCATAAACAGATACATATCATATCTGGGGTATTAGAATTTAATCAGGAGGAGTTATTAAGGGGAAAAAGTCTTAAAAATTTCTTTAAGGAGGTGATAATTAAAAAAGGCCAAGAAAAACTGAGTCAGACAAACCTGGACTCTAATCTCTATTAAGAGATAAGAACTTATGCAAGTAACCTGATATCAGGGACTCTAAATTTCTTCATGAATAAAATGGAAATTATGATTCTCCCTTGCATTTGAAGATTTAAATAGGAAACATATGCAAAACACACAGCACAATGCTCAGAATATAGTTACCACTAAATAAACATTAGGTCCCTTCCCTTTTCTTTTCTCTTTTGAGGATGCTATAAATTATATATTCTCTGCAAAAGAATATGCAGATTCCAAAGGAAAGTAAGACCCAAGGAGAAGTGGAATGAACTCCAAGAGGCAATAACTTTTGTACATGATCCCTGGACCCAAGTATGCCCAATGATGGTGAAATCTAGTTCAAGAGACTGGATTCAAGCACCAAATCTATGATTTTTTAAAATTGTATAAATGTAACTAAATTGCTTAACTTTTACGAGCCTCAATTAACACTCTTTGGGAACTGGGCTACTAAACTAAAGTTACCCTATGGTAGGGTATGGTTCTTGCCAATACTGTCAGGAAATGGTGACACAAACCTAGACTGTGTACATACTGGGGAAGCAACGGAAAAGAACAAAAACTGCTCCTCTCTAGTATCCAAGAACAGAATCAAATATTTAAAATCTAAAAGTCAAAGGCAGAATTTCTTTGGCAGTTTAAGTCTAGTTTAAAACAAAATTACTAGTGGAACTCTTACCTATCTCTCTGTTCTTCATCTGTAAAGCGATCATCTAACAAAGATGCTCCAAATATTCCAAGTAGGGTATCGTGGCCTTTCCTGTCAGGAGTGTGATACACTCGAGAAGCCACGTGCAAGTCAATGGGCAACTCCCGTGCTGGGACAGTGATGCACAGATCATGAAGGTGAGGAGTGGAGTAGCCTTGTGGAATTCTATACCAGAGAAAAGCAAGTGAGCTTCTTTTACCATTTTGTGGTCTTCAGATATAAAATAATTTATATTGACAGTTTAGTTCAAGATCTAAAAAGGATATATAAATGTAAGCGATATAGATTAAAAACTATAATAATGGTTTATAACAAATTTAATATCACAATCTCAGGCCATTTTCCAGAGCTGAAAACTTGTATCCAACTGCCTGCTGAATATCTCAACCTACATGTGCTACAAACACCTCAGAATCAACAGATCTAAAAGCAAACTCATTATCACCCCACCCCTCACCTTTTCTCTCCTGAATTCTGTAACTCAGTCTGGGAACACCACATCTAGCCATCATGCATTACTCCTTTGCTACTCTGCTTAAATGCTAATGTCCCTGAAGAAGTGAAACAGTATGGTACAATATCTGTTAACTAGCATCAATACAACCTTGGGTCTCTCTAAGTCACTGTGGCATCTCCCTTCCCACTCTGCTGGACCTTGCCTTTCTCTTGCCTTTCCAAAGTAGGGGAAAGGGCACGAAGATCTGTTTTCTTAATCCTCAGCACCACTTGCCAGCCAATCAACAAATACGTATTGAGCACCTACTATGTGCCAGACTCTGTGCTAGGTCCTTTACACACATTTTCTCTAACTCCCACAATGAAGTTATATTGGAGTCATTATTATAGTGTACAAACATGTAACACTCTTAGGCTGAAGTTACCTTGGAGCAGGCTTATTTTGGATAAGTCACAAAATTAGTGGGTGACTACTAGGATCCAAACGCAATATTGCTGGCTATAAGCCAAATTTCTTGCCTGTTAGTGACTCCTGAGTAGAAGTGGCTCTTGTCTGGTACTATCCATCCCCACCTCCCAACTAAAGCTATAATCTTACATCAACCAAATGACTTTCTTTTCATCAAATCAAATAAAATCAACTTTAGATCTTTAGATCATGTTCTTTTATGACCTTCAAGCCACAACTGACAATATTGATGACTCTTCTTGAAACTTCTCTTTCTCTGTGAGTTTAAGCCTGCACCATCCCAGCTTTCCATCTACCTCCCAAACTCGTTATAATCTGACTTAAGTCACTGGTTTTTCCTTCTCTAGCTTCCAAACTGGGTGTGGCTTCTAAGGTTTAACTTTACTTTCTACATTGTAAAAAGCACCTTCAGTGTTTCAGCTATTCTCTCTGTGCTGAGAGCTCCTGTCTCACCACCCAGGATCACTTTCTCGCATAGATTCTTCATCGTGAAGACAGAAAATATCTTTGACTCCTCTGTCCTTCACCTGCATATTCAACACAAAACTGAGCTTCTTCCCACACAGGGTTGCTCCAGTGTGCTCCTTCTCCATTCTCACTGCCAGCCCCCGCCAAGCCAAGGACCTCATCACCTCAGCCTGCACAGGCAAGGGTTTTCTAGTTGACTTAAGCACTGCACCCTCTGTCTCTTCCCCCATGCAAAATTCTACCACACTGATCTTCTTTAAGTTCTCCTTTACCCAGCGCAATGGTTCTTTGTTGCTTACTGCATCTGTCTAACAACCTCTCTCTAAGTTTCAGGGCTCCTGGCATCTGGCCTCACTTCTAGCATAGTGGTCAAGAGTATAGACTCTGGAGTAAGACTGACTGGGTCCACATCCTGTTTAAAATTCTCACTTGGTCATAAGCAAGTCAGTTAATTTTTCTATACTGTGGTAAGTTATGAATAACAACATTAGTGCATGCTGGATAAAGTTGCATTAAGAAAGAAGAGTGAATGCATTTAGACAGTGTCTCTTACATGGCAGATGTTAGCTATTATCACTAGTTTCCAGGACAAATCACAGGGCTAGACTTGTCAGTTCCTTCAGTTATGGATAGAATGCTGTCTACCCTTTTGTCCATGTCTAAACATCCTTCAAACAATATCTCAAGAACAGATTTCTCTGCAAAGTTTATCTTCTTCTTTTTTACAACTGTCTCTTTTCAGACATTGCCCTAGTCTTGTGCCACCTATTTGGACCCCTTATCTAGTGGGTTAATGCTAGTCTGTCCACTGACTGTTCCATGTGTCTAGGACTACCTCAGAGAATAGCACAGTATGGAGCATATAGACTTTAGAGTTGGCTCGGCCTGGTTCAGAATTGCGGTTCTAACACTCACAGACTGCATTGCTGGCTTCTCTGAAAGTATTCTGAAAATGAGAATAAAAATCCCTAATGCTTGCCTTTGTAAGAATTGATAAATATAACAGAGATCATTCCGATCTGTAGAGGTCTCCCAGGAAATTATTGTTTTATTTTTATTGTTGTTGTTATTAGTTTGCACTGCACAGCACCTAACCCATTGATAGGCACAATATATACATTATTGAATCATTAACAGAGAGTGGTTTATGGCATTTCCAAAACAGCATAGGGCCTAACAAAAACAGGACATGAAATTTGTGTATGTTCATGCGAAGGAGGATTTAGAAATGCCTGAGACAAAGAGCCCTAACTGAGGGGTGAAAAGGGTGTCCAGGAAGCCAGAGCTCCAGGCACTCTGGACTCCTAAGAAAGGGCTTTTAAAAAAGAGAGAGAGAGAAAAGGGTGAGCTCTGATGTCAAGCTCACCGACACCATCATTTTGCCTGGGACAGGTCCTGGCTAGTGGAATGTGCTTGAGATCACATTACTGATTGTAATTTTTATTTTTTCTTAAAAAAAGCATCACAACCAGTCTGAATTCCTAAGCTCCCATTCTAGTGTAACAACATAGGTCAGAAAGTGAATCACCCTTGGTTATTGAGCTAAATAACAATATGCTGCAATAGATAGCTGAATTCCCAAGAAAACAATTTAATTTGGGGGCTAGTCACTGGTAAGAAAATTCAGGTAAAAATTGATTAAAGAAAAAGGAGCAATGAATAAAAGACTTTCAGAAACATTTTTCCAAGATTCTGTTTTATTATATAATTTTTTTAAGTATCAGATTTTTATACATCTCATTCTTATTTCTAACAGGAATTTCTAATTTTGGCTTTAATGAATTAAAATAGTTCTATATATATCAATAAGATCTACAAATATTTTTGGCATGCTCAAGAAAGGCTGTGTGTTTTTATAGCACACTCTCCTTAAACAGGACTATTTGTCATTCTTTGAAACTCTAAGACATAAAAAAGAAAAGACTCTGACTCTGTGTGTGGCCATACTACTTTGCTTAATGCACTAAATGCAAGGTTTTTTAGAAAAAAAAATCAAGAAGTTTCTGCTCCATTGATAATCTGACAGTAACTATTTATTGAAGTTAAAATACTTGTTGTCTGCTGTCACTATTTGTTTTAATACATAATCTGGCTAACTAAATGAGCTTAAAGCAATGCAGATAAGCAATGGTATGTACAGGGTCACTTAAATGCCAATTTGACTGTTTCATAAACTTTGGAATTCTTTTCCCATGAGTCTATTCTCAGCTACTAAATTGTGAGCAATATCCATTTACAAAGTTTGGGCTGGCCATAAAAAGGTTGTCTTCCATGTCCAGCACACCTTTCAGTGCCCTAAGCAAGAACAAAAGCTAATAATTAAATCTTCTTTAAACCCCCATTAAGAGTTAAATGAAGAAGAATCTAGAATAAATCAACTCATAAAAACCTAGAGGTATAATAAGGAGAAAATCAGAGTTTCAACAAGGTAAATGGCAAAAGGTAAACCATAATCTAAATTGCATTTACACACTGTTATTCAAAATTGTGGTTGTATTCCTGTGTAATAAGAAACTCCATTAAAATTATGGGTGAGGAGATGAAACATGATAGTAGAGAAAAATAAAGCCATCAAAATGATCAAATTGATTGACCTATCAACATTTTGTGTTGGGTTGTCTTTTATTTTATCATAACAAAATTAGTCAGTATAATAAGCAATTAATCCAAATTAGGCATTACAGTGACCAAAAATATCAAATCTTACAGATAACATTTAATATTCTTTAGTCTCACAAAGAGCTATTTTTATTCTAGCTATTGTTATATCATTAAAGTCCATTTGTCAAAAACAGGAAAAGAAAGAAGCACAGAATATAGCATATATATACTTACTGTAAGATCTGCTACCCACTTGGATCTCGTATATGAATTTCTAAAACATTTAATTTTACTTTTAAATATGTATTTTCATGTATCAATGCTACTGAATAACTTATCTTCCAATAATAAAATTTGTAAATTTAAGAAGGTTACTTTTTGCGTAGTTTTGGATCCCAAGGGGGTTTTAAACACTTTCTTGGTCTCAGTGGTAAAATTACTGATTTACTTTTTTGCCTTCGCTTAACTTCTTTTCCTTTGATTTGCAAGAATTCTGATGACTTCACCTTTAAAAAATATATAAAGTGTGCTGTTAAGGGAATTTGTAATGTGAGAGTTAGATCTTTCTGTCATATTTAATGATCCACCTAATATTTAAACTGATTTGCATGTATATTTTATAACAGAATATAAATCCTAAAGGTGAGTTGATATTTTCCTCTAAATCCATTCTTAAATTTTTACACATACGTCTTCATAACAATAAAAATATTACTACCATATTTATTTATAATATTTTTTATTTATCACCTCAAAATTATTAAAGAAGAAATATAAGATTTTTCCCTTCATAAATCTACTCTTCTTCATTGGTATTTTTAATGAAACTTATCCTTAGTTTGACATGACTGGTGGTTACAAGCACAGACTAAAAAGAACTTTAATGCTTTACATTACTATTTTGAGCAACATTTATCAATTTGTACTTCTTACAGTTGTACTGTTTTCTATTACTACTGCTTGGGAAAAATAAAATACATTCTATCTCATAAATAATTGCTTTTTAATTATTATAAGTATTAGGAGTATTGTACCCAGATTTCCTAGAAAATTTACAAAATTCATGGTAATCATGCATGTAAAGATATTTTTCTGTATGGGTTGCACTGTGATTTTTGAGACTAGATTTAAGGAAGAAAGCAGAGATGCCTTCCTTGGGAAAAGCAGAGAGATGTGGTTGAATGAGTAGGAGGTAGCCAGATAAAAGGAAGTACTTATAAATTAGGTAGAGGGTTTGAGCTTGATACAGCAGTAAGAAAAGAGTTATTGCAACTTCTTGGGTGAGAAGTGATTGAAGAATAAAGAAAGTTCAAGGAGCACAGTGCATTCCATCTCACCATCCAGTTAATCTTTGAATTTCCTCTACAGTATCTCCACCAAGTGGTCATCATTTGGCTTAAACATGGTCAGGAACAGACAACTTGGATACATATAAAGGCAGCCACTTTCTCTTTGAAACTCTTCCAGTTGTTAGAATTTTTGTTTGTTTCTTTCTTTATTATTGAGCCTAACAACTTTCATCCACAAGTCTCATTTCAAACCTCAAGAACCATACAGGCACAATTTAGCTCTCTTCCATTTGACAATTATTTGAATACAGTTGACTCCCCTGGGCTTGCTTTTCCTCCAGAAAAACATCCCCAGTCCCTTCAACTCTACCTTACATGACGTGGTTTTGAAGTACTATGTTTAGTCATTTTGAATGCTCTCTTCCTAACAGTCTTTAATTTGTCAGAGTCCCTCTTGGGGTGCGACACCCAGGTCTGAACACAATATTTGAGGTGTGATATAATCAGATCAGCCAGAAAAAAAGATAATCCTCTTTTACGGTATTTGTCAATCAATGCAAACTATGATTGCATTTGTCTTCCTATCACACAACTACATAACAGCCTAAAACCCAGAAGTCTTTCACATTTGCTATTGTTAAGTCTTGTCATCCCATACCTACACACTTAGTTTGTAGACCCAAAGGAAGAAGCATACATACATTTATCCCAATTATTTTCAACTGAGGCCTCACCACTCAAATCCTACCAGTCACACCTGGATGTTATCTGTAAAAGCAATCAGTAAGTCTTCCATATTTTCATCCAAATTCTTGGGAAATATACTGACCTGGACACAGCCCCATAGCACTCCACTAGAGACTTTCATGTACTAATTGTGCATCCTCTGCATAACTAATTATAAATCTATTTAGTGGTTCACCTGACCAAAATCTCATCTACAAGACTGTCACTGAGAGGCTTTCATTAAGTGGATTGCTGAAATTCAGATGTTAGTTGTAATAACTAATATTTATTGAGTTTTCTGTATGCCAGGCATTGTTCTAAGTGCTTTAGATTGTATTATAGCATCTACATATAATCCTCACAACAACAATATGAGGTAGGCACTTTTATTATCCTCATCTGACAAAATAGACATTTAAGTAGTTTAGTAATTTGCCCAAGGTCACACTGCTAGTAAAGAGTAGAGAGAGGATTCCGTGCTTGGAAATCTGGCTCTAGAGCCTGTGCTCTTCCCATGATACTCTTATGTTGAACACCAGGTCTAACACTTTTCTAATGTTCTAACTAGGAGTTCTAGGAAAAAAAATGAGGCTGGTCTTCCATGGCCTTGTCCTTAGCGGACCCATGCTGCAAGTGATTACCACTTGCTTTTAGAAAGGTTCAAAGACAATTCTTTTAACAAGTCATTTAATCATTCTAGAGTTTTGTCCAAGATCAATGTGTAGACTACAGAAAGTCCAACCCAAACTCATAAAAAAGACAGTCAGATTTGCAGGCATTGGCACCCCTCCCACTGCAGCAGCTCCCCAAAGCTGCTGATGACAGGGTGCAACAGGCTTAAACCCATCTATTAGAGCCAACAGGCTCAGATGTCCAAGTTAACTCTTAAAGTCTTTTATAAATTTTGAGCTTCAAGTTTGTTTTATCAATTCTTCTCTCTTCTTTCAAAACTAAAGATCATTCTCCTTGTCAGATTTAAGAGAAGCAAAGCATGAGTTTATGAGCTTCCTTTTCTCTTTCTCATATTTCTGTTTATTTAAAACTTCAACTTTTTTCCAAAAATAAATTAAAGCAGCTCTGTCATCTGTTGTCATCATACTATTCATCCATAATAACAGGGTTATCTTTCTTTTTTATCCCCCTCTCTTAGCTTCCACACTAACATAAAAAATACTTTTTTTGTTGTTCTTAGCATTATTCATAGGCCCCAACCCATTCTGGATCTCAGCCTTCTTGGTATAATTTTATAGCCCCATGCCATCTTTATGTTTATCTCTGGATACCTATTTCTTCTTTCATCTTTTATAAATTTTTAAAACTGTAAATGCAATAGATCATTCCTAATTGTTTTATGAGAATTTGAGGGGATTTAGGTCATCCTACACTTCTTGAACATTCTTCCATTTAGAATCTCAGGTCACGTGATCAAATCTATATTTTTTACAGACTTTTACTGACATTTATCTTCCTAAAATGCTCAACAATCTTATTACTGGCTATTGTATCAGTCATTTCTTCACAGGGTCACTATTATTTCTATCTAACTTTATTTTGTTGGTCATGACTTAGACCAGAGTACTAATGACTTTTACTATACTAATGAGCTTCTTTTCTTTTTTTTGGTTTAAAATAATTAAGAGGATGATGTTCAAGTTTGTTTATTCCTTAAGAGTAGTGATAAATATTTAACTACTGACTCTCCAGAAAAACAACAGCAAACCTTCTTGGTTTGTAGTCTTTGCCAATTTCTATGGTGGTATAAACACTCCCATTACAGCTGATTTTAAGCTACCAAAGTAATGTCTCTGAATACAGAGCTGGGAAGAGATACACACTAGAACATCATTACATAGAATTTCTATGATACAGATAACAATAGATGTAAACATCATACAAAAACAATAGGTGTAAATAATTTCAAGAGCACGGCTGATGAAATATAGTAAAATATTTAGGAACAGATGGGTTTTCAATATTCATTATCTATTTTTTATTTTAATAATGCTTTATTTAGCCCAATATATCCAAAATATTATCTTTTCAATATGTAATCAATATGAAAAGTATTTTTTTATTATTGTTTCAAAATATTAGCAGGGTACAAATGCTTTTGGCTACATGGATTGCCTTTGTCATGCTTGAGTCAGGGTTATAAGTGTGCCCATCACCCAGCTAGCATTCATTATACCTGTCAGGTAAGCTTTCACCCATCCCCTACTCGCCCATTCTCCTGCCCAGCTTCCACTGAGTTTCACCTCCCTCTGTGCACATGTGTGCTCATCGGTTAGTTCCAATTTAATAGCGAGTACATGTGGTATTATTTCTCCATTCTTTAGATACTTCATTCAGGATAATCGTCTCCAGTTCCATCCAAATTGTTGCAAAAGGCCTTAATTCATCCTTCTTCATGGCTGAGTAGTATTCCATAGTATAAATATACCACATTTTGTTAATCCACTCATGAATTGATGGGCACTTGGGTTGATTCCATATCTTTGCAATTGTGAATTGTGCTGCAGTAAACATTTGAGTAGAGGTGTCTTTTTGATAAAATGATTTCTTTTGCTTTCGGTAAATGCCCAGTAGTAGGATTTCTGGATTGAATCGTACATCTACTTTTATTAATAGTTCTTTGAGGAATCTCCATACTGTTTTCCACAGACGTACTAATTTGCAGTCCCACCAACAGTGTATAAGCGTTCCTTTCTCTCTGCATCTATGCCAGCATCTATTGTTTCTCAACTTTTTAATAAAAGCATTCTAACTGGAGTAAGGTGATATCTCATTGTGGTTTTAATTTGTATTTCCTGATGATTAGTGACGTTGAGCATTTTTTCATATGTTTATTGACCATTTGTCTATCTTCTTTCGAAAAACTCTGTTCATGTCTTTTGCCAACTTTTTAATGGGGTTGCTTGCTTTTTTCTTGCTGATTTTCTTGAGTTCTTTGTAGATTCTGTTTATCTGTCATTTCAATATTCTCCTTTTGGTTGGTATCCATTGCTAGAGAGCTGGAGTTTCCCTTTTGGGGGTGTCCTTTTGCTCTGATTTGTCACACTTCTGGAGTTCTTTCACTGATTCCTTCTATCTGGGGTAACTGTCACTTCTTATTTTTGGATTTTCTTTTGTTTAGATGGGGCTCCCACACACACACACACACACTTGTAAAGAACTGTCTGTAGCATATGTTGGGTAAGAACCTTTGGCTTTGCTTATGGGTGCTTTGGTGGTGGTCTAGGTTCTGGATGGATGCCTTGTTTACAGATATCCATGGTGTGGTGGTTTTCTCAGTTGCTAGTTGTTTGTATGCTGTAGGAGTGGTGAGCTATGTGTGTGGGCAGATTCCCTATCTCTCTTTGATGAGGGAGGATGGAGGTCTTTGAGATCCTCTCTCTTTTCCCAGCCCTGTGGCCTTCTTAACCATGTGAATTGTAATGGCCTGCCCAGTTTAATCTCTGAGATAGTAGGTGGTGCTTGTGGGTAAGAGTCAACCACACCCTGTGTGATTGAGTCAGTAAATGCTGTAAAGTACTGTGCAAATTGACCTCCCTGTCAATAGGTGGTGCTTGCTGGAAGGAACAAACTGCAGTGTTGTTTTTGGGACCTGTGACTGGCTCTAGGCCCACCAGGAGAAGCACTTGAATGCCCCAGGTGGTGGGTGGGGCCCTGGAACTTCCAGGTGAGTCCTTCTTCTCCACCACAGCAGAGGCAGGTGGGGGAGTGAGTCTGGGAAAGGCTGGGCTAGGTGAGTTTACCCTCAGGCTCCACAAAAGCTGGTAAAGTAGCTATTTCAGCAAGGGTCAAAGGTCTGTTCCCAGCTTCTGGGGAAAGCCACCAGGAAGGGGCTGAAGTGACCAAACCCAGCCAAAAAGTCTGTTTGTGGAGGTGGGGGCTGTCTGAGATTCACAGTCTGGCTGTCAGGGGTGGGCTTGGCTCTTCTCTCCCCGCCCCTGCTCCACAGTCTCCCTCCGGCATCTGCCAGCAGACAGGAGTTCAAACTTAGCTGAGCTCCCCCATGATGGTGCTGTGGGCCAGGAGGTTCCCCGTCTGGGATCCCACCCTGGGCTAAGAGCATGACCTTCCTGGGGGAGGAGGGGTGCTCCACGAGTGCTCTGTGGCTGGGACCCACACTGCACCCTCTTTTCAGTTCTGCCTATGTGGGCTCCCTTGCCTCCCAAGATTCATTAACAAATCTCCCCTCCATACCCCCGAGAAACACGATCAAGTCCTGGGGGTACAGGATCTCCAGGTCCCCAAAGATCAATCCCTGACTGTGCCAGGGAGGAGCATGCTGGTCCTGAGTTGCCCAAGGGGTGCTCAAGCAGGTTTGATGTCCCTCCACTTCAGACACTCTGATGGAGCAGCTGAGCAGGCAGCAATGGGGAGGGCTGGTGAGCAGGAAGCTCACAGTCTGAGCACCCCTTAGTCTTAGTCCTCTGCAGGTCTTTAAGAGGAAAGGTTTGAGCCCCTCTCTCTGTGGAAGCCCCAGTGTGGTGTATGTACCAACAGGGGGAAGCAGCAGCTTCTGAGAGCCCTGGCTCAATCATCTCTCTTAGCAGCCACGGGCAGGGGAGGGAGAGGGGAGGAAAAGAGTCTGGATGGAGGAAAGCTAGCACTCTGGTCATCTCTGTCCCTCTCTCTGGAAGGCAGCCCACCCAGAACATCCAGGCTCTGGGGTCACACAGATGATCCCCTGGAACCCACCAGCCCCCTGTGGCTCCTACAGTCTGGGCTGAAGTTGGGAAATACTTGTGTGGGAATGAGCAAGATGAAAACGGAGAGGCTAAAGCCCCCTGGGGAGGACAAAGGTGTACAGTGGGTGGAGAAGCAATATGGTGCCTGCCATCTCGGCTTGGGTCTGTGGTGACTGGAAGCACCCCAAGGGAGCTGGCAGGCTGATGCTTTGTCCTCAAGAAGTTCCCAGTCCATTGGTGGCAGCAGCTTTTGGGCTCGTGAGGGTAGAAAGGCTCTCCAGCAGCTCGGGAGCCTGCTGACTGCCAGAGATGTGAGGGAGAGAGGAAAAAAACCACTCCATTTACCCTTTTTGTGGACTCCAAGCCTCTCAGGGGTTGTCCTCTGCTGATATCTTGCTCCTTCTTGTTCTGCTGTACAACTTCTTCCCATAGAATCTCTTGTAGGTTCTGGTACTTTTCCTTTGGAATTATACCCGATCTATGATTGTTCGTTTGTTTTTTCTTTTTCATCTAAAACTTTTCCTTTTTTCTGAGACGATCTGGCAGCTGTTGTCTCTGGTCAGCCATCTTGTCTTTCCAAGTTCTTTTGTATGTTTGTTACTAATGAGCTTGTAAGAGTAAAAAGGGCCAATAAGGTAAGGATTGATCAAATTCTTTTTTGTTCAACAAGACCTTCAGGCATGTATCTGAGCAATTGAAGTCCTGCACTGCTCCTTTATCACATCTCTGTGCTAGTTCTATTTATTAGCTACGTCAGGAAAGGTCTTCTTGTCCGCCCAATCTGGCCTGGCTTGCTGGAATGTGTTGTTCCTCATTCCTGTGCCAGAGATGCTAGAGACTAACTTTATGGCCTCAAATGTCCACATACAGGGTAAAGTTTATGGATAACAATTGATCTTAAAATGTTAACACAAATAAATAAATATAAGATTCTTGGTAAAGACTTGGTGAGATGAGTCACAGGAATACTTCCAGTGCTATTTTTATGGCATTTCTGATGTGTACCACAATACTGCGCAACAATAAACCACAAAATCTTATAGGACATTCTCTTCTCCTCCCTTGAAACATGTCTGGTTTCAGTTTAGAGTCCTCTTAATACATTCACCAAGTCTCTCTGGTCAAACCATTCTTCATAAAATGCTTCTGAAAAGCAACAAAGTACATGCTTCAGAAAAACAGCATGATTGCTGATCTGGTCAGTCCCTTCTTCCTGAAAGCAGTGGTGGATTTTCTCTGGTCAACTCTTACTTGTGTATGTTCCTTGTTACTTATCATTCCCGGAAGATCAATAGGCTAGTGTCATGCAGGAAGAACCTAAGAAAGTAGGGCTTAAGAAATGAACAATACACTAATCCAAACATAAGGTCACCAGGACCCAGACTAGGATGGAGTAACTGGAAAAGAGAAGATAAAACACACAAGCAATTGTGTTTGGAAAGGATCTAGGCCTTGGACACTGACTGTATGTGAATGGCAAGGGAAAGAGAAGGTCACAAACAAATCTCAGGTTTCAGAGTTGAGAGTCGTGGGCAAAAATTGAAAAACTGGCAATGGCCAGGTGCTTTGGGTGAAGCATAGTAGGAACAAACTCATTGGTGGAGATGGGGGGGCCCAGAAGTAGAGGGATTGACCAGGAAGGCTGTTTAGCCAAGAAAGGGCATCTCTCTGAATCAGCCAGGGAGAGGAGAACTGGTGATAATCAAGGTGCTTTGCTGTGGTTCAAGGAGAAGGGGCTGGGGTTTTTTTAATACCTATAATAATATATCTATTTTTAAATAAATGTATTTAAGTCAAAAAGTGACTCTCTCAAATTAAACTATTAAGTAAATATAATAGTCCTCCCTTATCCATGGGGCATATGCTCTAAGACCCCCAGTAGATGCCTGAAACCTTGGGTAGTACTGAACCCTATATATACTATATTTTTTCCTGTAAATATACACACCTATGATAAAGTTTAATTTCTAAATTAGGCTCTATAAGAGATTAACAACAATAACTAATAACGAAATAGAACAATTATAACAACATACTGTAATAAAAGTTTTGTGAACATGGTCTCTCTCTCGAAATATCTTTTTGTACTGTATGATACTCACCTATTTTTACACTGCAGTTCATCGCAAGTACCTGAAACTGCAGAAAGTAAAATCGCAGACAAGAGGGGACTACTGTAATGGTAGGGTGACATGCAAATATGGTAAAAATTATGAAAACAATACATAAGTAAAATGAATCTGGAAAACATTCTCACAATAGGAAAAGATTTAAGGATTAGTACAAACCTAAATGGGGTAAAGTTATAAAAGTTCACCAAGTCCTGGTCCTTGTACTACAGTTCCTAACTCCCTCCAGATTGTAACTGGAAGATTCTTGATCAATTTCTGAAATCCCTGAAGTTCCTTCCCTCCTTGAAAATCTGCCTTCTCTCCCCAGAGTTGCAATTAGGGTTGAGACTAAAAGCCTTCATAAAACATATATTCTCCTTTCATAAATGGCCAATTTGCCTTTCTGAGGCCCCCTTTTCAGGGTGAATGCCCACCCCACACCTTGGTCCTTGCCTGGGCCATTTCTTCACACCTGCACATCCTCAACTCTCATAAATCTAAGTGTTTCCAACATAAATAGTATTTTTACCTTTAAGGACACGTGCTTGGCAGCTTTTGAATCACTTTTGGGCTGTCCATCTTCCAAAGGTTTACTTAATTTCTCTGCTGGCTGAACTTCCGAAATTTCCTGAGGTTTAAATACTACGCTTTCTGCTTCTGAGGCTCCCCATTCTATATCCTCCTGTTCAATCTGGAACGTACTTGACACAGCTTCAGGAAGCTCCTTAAGCATACTCTGTTGGGAAAAGTAAATGTACAAGAATGCTCTTTTTATTGATCCTTCCAAAGTTTTCAGTGATGCAACGCTGACAACAAAGTGAATATGAAAATGAATGTTTGAAACTAAGCAGTGATGGCAAGTTTCCTCTGAAGATTTATAAAGAGAAACTCAAATTGGCTTAAGAAAAATGTGAAGGCTGGCAAATTATTGTCCTTGGTCCTTGTCTCAGAAAATATAGCCACTTCACAGTTGTTACAGGTAAAGGATGGCATACAGTACAAATACCATACATGTTTCTTTATTGTGCAAGAAGGGATAGCTGGACCAAGAAATTTAAGTTTGTGAAATGAAACGTTAATGTTGAGCTCATGTTTTTATAAAGCTACTGGATGATGTTATAGAAAGATTAAGATTAAGAGCTTTGTAACCAGATGGGACTGAATTCAAACCCCGGATCTGTCCATAAATAGATGTTTGATCTTGGTCAAGTTACTTGAACATTTTTTGCCTCATTTTCCTCACTGCTAAAAGGGGTTAATAAAACCCTTTTTATTAAATGGCAAGGTGGATACATTGAGGTAATATGTGATATGAGCCTTGCTCCTACACTATCTACTGATGATAAATTCAATCATTTTATGTTCCATAGCTTTTGGCACTGTTGGTCATTCCCTTTCTTTTGAATTTCTCTGCTCCTGGCTTCCTCAACACACTCTCCCAGACAGTATAGGAGCAGGGCCCATAACACATATTGCCCCAGTGTATCTACTTTGCCATTTTATGAAAATGGTTTTATTAACCCCTTTTATCAGTGAGGAAGAAAGTTACAAAAGGGTAAAAGATTCAATCAAAGAGCACGGTAGATCAATGGATTTTAATGTAATGATATGCAACAAGTTCATTTATTTGGTTTCAAATTCCACATTGCAACTAATCTTTAAGAAACTACCACTTGTAAAATGTTGGTACATTAACAAAGAAAAGTATCCATAATTATGTAAAATAGCTAGTAAAATATGACTCCCTTTACAATCTGTATGAAACCAGATTTACTTAATATACTTCAATCGAAAAAACACATTACAACAGATTGAATGTCAAAGCAGATATGAGAATCTACCTGTCTGTTAAACCAGACATTGGATTTGCAGAAAAATGTAAGGCAACCCCACTCTTCTCACTCAAATTATTTTGTTTTGGATTTTTTTTTCTAAAAAGTATGTTTTTATGTTAATATGCAATTGGTTTATTATTGTTATTTTAAATGAATACATATTTTAAATTTTTCTCAATTTTAATTTCTAATATGGTAAATATTGGTTGATATAATCCACATAAACAAAAATTCTTTAGGGTTATTAAAATAATTTTTAAGAGTATAATGGCATCCTGAGACTAAAAAGTTTGAGAATTCCTTAAAAAAGAAATTGTGTCTCACTTATCTTTTATATCTCAAGCACCTAGCACATTATACAGATTTTGCAATTATGTATGAATAAGTGAATGAATAAATGAATGAAAGGAAATTATTTCAATTTTTATGTAACATACAATTAGTCTCTATTAGAATACTCATTAAATAGCAGATATTTTGTCTCTTTATATATTGGTCTACTCCCTAAATGAGTTCCTCCAGGGCAAGAACTGTCTTTTATATCTTTGCGTCAACCATGTCTAAAATAATACCTGGCACATAATAGGCAAAGGAGTGAATGAATAAATTTCACGATTTTTTTTTTTTTTTTTTTGGTGAGTAAGTAAGGAAATCACTCACTATGGTGGTTCAAAAACTGTTATATTCATAATGTTGGATACTTAAAAAGAAAAAGTATTCCATTAAGCATGCTTCTTTTGAAAACGAAACAAGTTTCATCAAAGAACCTAGAGAGCTCTGTCTTGTGGCATTGAGATGCTCATAACTGAGGCTGCCATGTTCTGAGGGCAAGTGCCAGGTACCAGGTGCCACTGAGAAAGAATGGGCCCTCCCAGGAGGGAGCATGCTGACCAGTGCTGCCCAGACAGATCTCAGCCCAGGAACTACCAGAGAAACCTTCTAAGCAGTCTAAGGAGCAGGTAGGACAGATAGATAGAGTGCTGCTCTCTGGCAGAGACTAGGCACCCCAAAAAAATGTGTCAGGGATGAAAGACACCATAGAGAAGCCTTTCTACCATGACCAGGTACCAAGTCAAAAGGTATTTTATCTCTAAAGAAGTGGTGAGCTTCCTCATGAAAAGCCAGTGGCCAGAAGAGAATGAGTGATTTCTTGTTGTTCCCACAGACTTGCAAAGAAATTAATATTTTTGTTTAAATCTTTACTTTAAATAATCAAGATAATGTCTAAGCTAGGCACCTGATAATAGGCTTTTTTCACAGTTTTCCTTCAAAACAGTTTATTTCCTTATACAGGGTGTCCCAAAAGTCACCACACATAGGGAAAATGGGAAATTGTAGCTAAATGTACCTTTATTTACAAAGGATTCATTACAAAATTTTTTCTTCGTATGGAGACTTTTGGGACACCCTGTATTTTACATGAATGTAGTGAATGGTATTAAGTCAAGTTTATTCTATTAATGAAGATTTCTATCTTGCTAAGCCTAACTGATCTTGTATTTGCAGTTTATTATACCTATTAGAGGCTCAGAGGTCAGAGGTTTTGATATCTACCTATAAATGGTGTCACCTCAAGGCAGCTACCTACATATCAGTCTTAAGCCCATAGCATGTGTGGTAAGGCTTCACAACTGATTTACCCATATACTATTACCAACTGGCCACTAGTGCCACCACATGCTTGGTTCTGAGGCAAGTAATGAGAATATAAAGGAGAAAATGATATGGTCTCAACCAGAAACATCTCAAACTCTAGTAGTTCTACCATTTGTGGCAATGCTAATATTATAGTATAGGATCCATGGCTTTCATGAAAAGAAAAGATTACATGTGCTTTCTGAAAAAATGATAGGCTATCCTAAAAATGTATTGTATTCACAATTTTTATGTTTGTGGGGCCAAAGGAACCATGGGAGCTTATTATTTAATGATAACATTTTATGAATCCTTTGTAAAGGACTTTATCATCATGCCATCATTTTTCTATGTAAATGTGTACTTCTCTACACAGGGGGACACTTCCCATTCACAGGAAATATGTTCCAGACTGCTTTGAATCCCACAATTATTTTGCCAGTGATGGGTAAAAAGGGAGCTTTATTTCTGAAAGAAACTTCTGTCACCAACTGTCCATATTTCTCCACCAAATTTTCCCCATGTCAATGCTTTTAACAATTCTTCTAGCTGAATTCAGATTAGGGTGATGCTTTCTTAGAAGCTAATAATTTTTAATTAATTCTCCAACTACCTTCTAGATTTGAATGTCTCTAAATAAGAAGAGTCGTTCAAATCCTGCCCTTCTGAAAAGAGTTTTGGACCTTAGCTCAGGAAGTCTATGATTGCCAGCTACAGTAAGCCAAAGTAGCCAGGACTCCCAAGGTGGAGTTGGATTAGATGTGCTCACAGTTAAACATACATCTAAAATAAATCAGAGGAAATCTTTTTTCAACTCTTTATATAAACATTCAAGCAACAAGAGGCAGACTATGACTTTAGCATAGGAAAGGAAGAATTTTACTAAAGACTTTACCACTTGAGGCTCCTCAACACTTATCTGTAATCCTTGCTCTGCTTGTATCTGAGGTGTCTCTGTTTGCATCGGAGGTGATTTGACGTGCACTTTTCCCATTAACGGAATATCCTTGAAGGGGGAAAAGGAAATAATTAAAGTCAGGCCAGTTTTAAAAATCATTGAGGTACCTTATTTGATATAAAAAAATGCTAGTCAATTAATGCAGTAAATGAGAAATATAAAAGAGAAATATAAGCTGGTCAATAATATGCAGTAAATGAGAAATATATAAAAAGCACAATAAAAATATTTTTGTCTATTCTTTCAATTTCATGGCTTTTTAAATTGTTGATCTGTAGATATATCATTAGATTTAATAAGACAATTAGGTAATATTAAATCAGATGCTATAAAACAATGCTATTAAATCAGATTCTGTAAAATGCTACACAAGAGAAATAAAATCAAAACTAAAATTTAATCCAATCACGAGCAACAAGGAATATGAATATACACAAAACCTCACTGGATTACATCACAAATGCCAATTGCAACGATACACTCTCTACTCGGTTGAGGTGGCAAGAAGACAAGACACTAGAATGACTAACAAGGAAACAGGAATAAAGAGACCCAGGTTCTGTCCAAACAGTGAAGCCACAGATCAGACATAACAGGCAAGATGTTTCGTTCCCTTCCACCTTAGTTTTATCATCCTTATAGTGGGCATTCAAGTACATGACTTTTTAAGGCCCCTTTTTCCTCTAGCCTTTTAGTAATGTCAACAGAAAGATCTGAACACCCATTGTCTTTTAAAACTCTTATTTTTCTACTTTTTCTTTGCTTTATTAAAAGGATCCAACTAGGCCATTGAATTATACTTCTGCCTTCTGTCTATAAATAACTATAAAACTGGACAAAGTATAGTGAAAATTCTTTTAGAGTTGGACAATAGGCAGTGCAGAACTGTCATGACAGAGAATAGAAACAAACAAGGTAAGAGCTACAATTACCCCATATTTTTGCCTGATGCAATTTTCAGACCATGACACAAAAAGGGAGAAATCAAACAGAGCCCACGTATCTCATTAGTTGAAGAGACAAAAATCAGATGAGGAGAAGACAAAGAGGCTAGAATTTGTAAGGAATGGTATGGAGATGATGGCACCACATAGAGAAAGAGCTCCAGAAATCCGCACAGATTCTTTGAGTCTTTGGCTGAAATCTGCTCATGCAATGGTGAAACCCACGAGGCTAGACAAAGGAAAATTGCCAGAGAAGAAAACAATTACCAAGGAGCTGTAAGTCACAATTACCAGAGCTCACACAAGGCTGGAAATCATTAGATCTCCCACCAGACATGCAGAATACATGGTACATTCATTATAAACCCCAGAAGGATCGCACATTAGCCCCAGAGTAAAGGCTTCTCTAGACTTTAGCAATGCTTTAAAATTATTCTTGAAAATATCAAGCTGCTCTTCAAGTAACTTAACTGCTTATCAGAACAAACTCCAACACTTTTTAAAGGAAGAAAATAAGATCCAATACTTTACAATGTAAAATTCACAATATCCAGCATCCAATCAAAAGTCACTGGTCATATGTAGAAGCACATAAATGTGACACATAACCAGGAGAAAAATCAGTAGAAAAAGACCCAGAAATGACAGAGATATGGGAAATAGCAAATAAGGATCTTAAACTTCTAATATAAATATTATAAATATTCAAAGTTAAATGAAAACATAAACATAATGAGGAGCAAATGCAAGATTTAAAAAACAGAATCAAATGGAACATCTATAGATAAAATATACATCACCTAAAATAAAATCATCACTGAGTGGCATCAACAGCAGAGAAGACATTGCAGAAGAAAACATCAGTTAACCTGAAGACATATCAATAGAAACCACGCAGAATGAATTACAGAAAGAAATAAAACTGAAATAAAGTGAACAAATAATCAATCTAACATATATTTAATTGGAGTCCCAGAAAAGGGAGTGGGGAGTGACAGAAAATATTTGCACAAATATGGCCAAAAATTTTCCAAATTTCATGACATCTATAAACCCCCTGATACAAGAAGCTCAATGAACTCTAAGCAGAAGCACTCAAAGAACATGGCACCAAGTTTATTATAATCAAAATAATGAAAAGCAGTAATAAGGAAAAAATCTTATAAACAATCCAAAAAAACATTAAGGACAAAGAAACAGAGAAATATTGAAGACTAATTACCACAAACTAATACTGCAGATTTCTTGTCAGAGTCATACAAGTCAGAAAACAATGAAGCAACATATTTAAAGTATGTGTACCGAAAGAAAACAATTGTCAACATAGAATTTTATATCCAGCAAAAATATCTTTCGAAACTCAAGGTAAAACACCTTTTCAGCAAGCAAAAAGTAACAAAAATTCATTGTCATCAAACCTGTACTACAAGAAATGTTAAGGCAGAAAGAAAATGATATATTAAAACTTGAATGCACACAATAGATATAAGAGTAACAGAAATGATAAAAATGTAGGTAAATGAAAGACATTTTTCCCTTTTTAACAATTTCTTTAAAATAGACTATTTAAATAAAAAATAATGTACTGTAAGATTTATAACACATATAAGATGTGAAGTATACATTAACAATAGCACAACAATAGGACAAAGTTAAAAGAAATATACCCCTGTAAAGTTTTTATACTATTTGTGAAATGGTATATTATTTACTAAGATAAATTAAATATGCATATCATAAACCCCACAGCAGCCACTAACACAATAAAACAAAGAGAAATAGGTAATAAGCTAATAGTATGGAATAGCATGGGATGCTAAAAAATAATCAAAATAAGACAGGTAAAGAGGAAAAATGAACAAAGAATATATGTGACAACAAGAAACCAAATAGCAATATGGTAAGTCCAAACTCAAACATATCGATAATTATATGTACATAGTTCTAAACACTGCAATGAAAAAGATAAAGATTGTCGGACTACAGAAAAAAAGGAAACAAGGCCCTACTATGTAATGACTATAGGAAGCCTACTTTAAGTATAAAGACACTAATAGGTTAATAGTAAAGAGATAAAGGTATAACATGCAAACACTAATCATAAGAAAACTGGAGTAGCTATAGTAATATCAGACTAAGTAGACTTCAAAACAAGGAATATTAGCAGGAGAAAGAGGATCATTTCATAATAATAAAATGGTCAAGTCACTCAGAAGACATAACAGTATTCACTAATGACAAAGCTTTGAAATACATGAAACAAAAACTAACAGATCTAAAACCAGAAATGCACAAATATACTATTATAGTTAGAAATTTTAAACCAGGACTATCTGCCTCCAGAGACTTCACTCTTCATAAATATACTAACTAGACACTAAATGTGAAAGCCTGCAAATAGTTCTTTGCAACCTTTCAGTTTTATAAATTCATCATTACAGAATAAAAACATAAGAATGATATAAACCAAACTCAGAATAGTTGTTCACATCTGAAGAAATACAGATTTATTCTCTTATTGGAAAGAGATACAAAAGGAGCCCCTACTTGTAATTTTCTATATATTTAAACAATCTGAAGTGAATATGACAAAATATTAAATTTTGAAAAATCTGAGTGATGAGTACTCATTCTGCATTTGAAATATTTCATAATAAAAATACTTCAGGCCAGGCAGCCTAGTGCAGTGACTCATGCCTGTAATCCTAACACTTTAGGAGGCTGAGGGGGAGGATTTCTTGAGGCCAGGTGTTCAAGACCATCCTGAGCAACACAGCAAGACCCCATCTCTTCAAAAAATGGAAAAATTAGCCAGGCATTGTGACGCACGCCTGTAGTCCTAGCTACTTGGGAGGCTGAGACAGGAGGATCGCTTGAGCCCAGGAGCATGAGTTTGCAGTAAGCTATGATGATGCCACTGCCTTCTAGCCAAGACAGTGAGACACAGTCTCAAAAAAAAAAATACTTTGAAGAAATTTTTCAACACATTTTATGTGGGTAATATAAAAATGTCAAAGATAGATAAAAACACCTCAATAATTAAACCTATAACTTACCTCACTTGTGAACATAAATGCATAAACCCCAAATAAAATATTTGCAAATGACATCAAGCTCTTTATTTAGAAACACTACATCTTTACCAAGGGAAGTTTTCCCAGAACTGCATGAATTATTTATTGCTAATTTTTGTATTATTTCAAAATATTAAGGGGGTACAAATGTTTTGTTACATGGATATCTTTTACAAGGCTTAAGTCGGGGCTTTTAGTGTGCCCACCACCTGAATAGTGTTCATTGTACCTGATAGGTAAGTTTTTACACCCCCTTCCCGCTTTCTTGATTTCCAATGATCTTTACATCTTTGTGCCCATGTGTGCTCATCGATTAGCTCCCAATTATCGAGAGTACATATGGTATTTGTTTTTCCATTCCTGAGATACTTCACTTAGGATAATGGTCTCCAGTTCCATCATGTTGCTGCAAAGGACGATATTTCATTCTTTTTTATGGCTGAGTAGTACTCCATGGGATATATATACCACATTTTTTAATCCACTCATGAATTGACAGGCACTTAGGTTGATTCCACATCTTTGCAATTGTGAATTGTGCTGCAATAAACATTTGAGTGCAGGTGTCTTTTTGATAAAATGACTTCTTTTCCTTTGGGTAAATACCCAGTAGTGGTATTGCTGGGTCAAATAGTAGGTCTACACTTATTTCTTTGAGGAATCTCCATACTGTTTTCTACAGAGGTTGTACTAATTTGCAGTCCCACCAACAGTATATAAGCATTCCTTTCTCTCTACATCCACACCAGCATCTATTGTTTTCTGACTTTTTAGGAATGGCCATTCCGACAGCAGTAGGGTTATTGTGGTTTCAATTTGCCTTTCCCTGATGATTAGTGATGTTGAGCATTTCTTCATATGTTTGTTGGCCATTTGTCTATCTTCCTTTGAAAAACTTCTGTTCATGTCTTTTGCCCACTTTTTAATGGGGTTGTTTGGTTTTTTCTTGCTGATTTGTTTGAATTCTTTGCAGATTCTGGATATTAGCACTTTATCAGATGTATAGTTTGTGAATATTTTCTCCCATTCTTTAGGTTCTCTTTTTGCCCTGTTGATTATTTCCTTTGCTGTGCAGAAGCTTTTTAATTTAATCAAGACCCATTTAATTTTGTTGTTGCTGTATTTGCCTTTGGGGTGCTAATTTTTTAGATTAACAGATTAATGGAAATCTATATGATCACCTTAATAAATGCTGAGAAAAATCATCAATAAAATTCAACACCCATTCCTGAGTGAAAATGAACAAGAAATAGAAAAAAAATTTTTCCTAACTCCACAAGAGATATCTTCAGAACCATGCACCAAACATTGTATTTCATAATAGGATACTGGACAGGTCAGACTCAATGAAATAAGAAAAAATAGTAAGTGACATAATTAACATAAGGGAGAAGACCAAAATGTCACTATTAATAGATTATGTGACCATATATTTGGAGGGAAAAGGAAAACCAACTGAAAAAATATCAGACCAAAGTAGAGGTAAAAAGCATCTCCAATAAACTCAACAAATAAAATTTCACAACATCAATAACCAGTTAAGATCCCATTCTCAAAATAAAAATGAGCTACATAAGAAAACAAATTATTGAATCTCAAAAACATTATGTTAAGCAGAAGAAGCTTGGCTAAAATGGCATGAGAAAAAATATTTGAAGAGGCAATTAAGGGCTCAAAAATGGAAGTTAAAGTATAAAAATAAATAAAGATGATATGCAACCATTTAAATATAATTGATAGTCTAAATAATTTTTAAATGGCTTACAAAACCAAACGCAAATGTCAGGAATTACATTTAAAAAGACATGTAAACTACAAAAACTAATCCAAGAAAAAATAGAAAAGTTGATCAGAACTATAACAAAAGATTGAATCAGTAATCAAAACCTCCCAAGAAAGAAAAGCCCAGGACCAGATGGCTTCACTGGTAAATTTTGCCAAACATCTAAAGAAGAATTAAAATTGATTCTCCTCAAACTTTACCAAAAAATAAAATAAAAAGGAATATTTCCTAACTCATTCTCTGAGGCCAGCATTACCTTGATACCAAAGTCAGATAAAGACACCACAAAAAAAGGAAACTATAGACTATTTTCCTTATGAATATAAATGCAAAAATCCTCAAAAAAGTACTAGCAAACTGAACCATCAGTAAATTATAATGATTATAGAATATGACGAAGTGGGATTTATCCCAGGAATGCAAGAATGGTTCAACATGCAAAAATAAATCAATGAAATACACCACATTAATACAATGAAGGGAATAAAAACAACACATAATCACCTCTATTAATGCAGAAATTGTATTTAACAAAATCCAATACCTTTCACAATTTGAAAGAAAGAAAAACATTCAAAAAAACTAGGAATAGGAGGGGACTTCCTCAATCTGATAAAAGATATTTATGAAAAACCCAGAGCTAACATTATATTCAATGGTAAAAGACTGAAAACTTTCTCCCTAATATCAGGAACAAGCCAAGGATGCCTGATTTCACCACTTCTATTCAATATATTAATAGTATTAGAACTTCTACTTAGAGCAATTAGGCAATAAAAACACATAAAATCTATCCAAATTGGACAGGAAGAAGTAAAATTATCTTTATTCACAAATTATATGATCACAATATATGTATTATATATATAATTATATAGAAGATCATAAACAATACCAAAAAATATTACAGCTAATAAAGTAATTCACCAAAGTTTCAGGGCACAAGATAAACATATAAAAATCAGTTGTATTTCTATACACTAGCAAAGAACAATCTGAAAACAAAATTAAGAAAACAATTCCATTTTCAAAAGCATCAGTGAAAATATAATACTTAGGAATAAATTTAAACAAAAAGGCACAAGACCTGTACAAAACATTGCTGAAAGAAATTAAAGAAGACTTAAATGAAAGGAAAGACATCCCATGTTCATGGATTGGAAGACCTAATATTGATAAGATGGAAAGACTCCCCAAAGCTATCTACAGATTGCATGCATTCCCTATCAAAATCCCAATGGTCTTTTTTGCAGAAATAGGAAAGCTGATCCTAAAATTCATATGGAATTGAAAAAGCTCCCAAATAGGAAAAACAATCTTACAAAGAAAAATAAAATTGGAGGACTCATACTTCCCTATTTCAAAAGTTACTGTCACACTACAGTAATCAAAACAGTATGGTAGCAGCATAAGGATAGACATCTAGACCACTGATATAGAATTAAGAATCCAGAAATAAACCCATCCAACTATGGTCAATTGATTTTTGACAAGGGTTCCAAGAACATTCAATGGGGAACAAATTGTCTTTTTAAATAGTGATGGGACAACTGTATATCAACATGGTAAAGAATAAAATTGGACCCCTATCTCACATGATATGCAAAAATTAACTCAAAATGGATCAAATATCTAAATGTAAGAGCTACAAACTATAAACTACAAAATTCTTACAAGAAAACAAGAAAAAATCTTCATGACCTTGGATTTGGAAATAGATTCTTAAATATGACAAGCAAAACCATAAGCAACCAAAGAAAAAACAAATAAATTAGACTTCATCAAAATTTAAAACTTCTGTGCATCAAAGGACACTATCAGGAAAGTGAAAATACAACATACAAAATGGGAGAAAATATTTGTAAATCATTTATCTGACAAGGGTCTAGTATTAAAAATATATAAAGAACTCTTAGAACTCAACAAAACAACAAAAATAAAATTTAAAAATGGGCAAAGGACTCCTGGCTTTGAAGTTAATAATACTCTTTGGCAGTTAACACTAGTAGTTTTTAAGGTGGGAAAAACAGAAGGAGGGTTCAAAGGAAGTGTCCTGATTATTCAGCTTAAGAATTTCCCTCCCTCCCTTCTTCCTACCAGTTGTAACTGTCCTTGCCACCTCACTCTTTCTGACCTCAGTCCTCTTACTAATTGTTCTTTAGCGTCAATGACTTTAGTATTTCTCTTACAAAAAAAGTAAGTTTTTCCTCTCAGAATCACTTTCTTCGTTGATATCACTATACAACAGAGAACTATCTAGTATTCTTTCCTTTGGCACAGTCTTGACACTAACATGCAAGAAGAATACTCTGGGAGTCATAGCACTAACTCTCTGCTTTAGCAAACCTTGTGACTTATCTGGTGAAAGTGAGAATAGAATCACAGGAGATAAAATAGACAATAAAATTTCATTTCTGTACAGTCCAAAAAATGGGCAAAGGATTTGAACAGACATTTCTCTAAAGAAGATATACAAAAGCCAACATGCACATGAAAAGATGATCAACATTTTTAGCCATTAGGGAAACACAAATCAAAATCACAATGAGATATCACTTTACACCCACTAGGATAGCTATAATTAAAACAAAAAAAACAGAAAACAGCAAGAGTTAGCAAGGATGTGGAGAAATTAGAACCCTTGTACACTGCTGGTGGGAATGTAAAATTGTGCAGCCACTGTGGGAAAGTTTGGTAGTTTCTCAAAAGCTTAAACATACTGTTACCATTTGACCCAGAAATTCCACTTTTAGGAATATGCCCAAAAGAATTGAAAGCAGGTATTCAGACATTTGTACATCAATGTTCATAGCAGCACTATTCACAATAGCCAAAAAGCCAAATGTCCATTAATTGATGAATGGATAAACAAAATTTCGTATATCCACAAGATGGAATACCATGCAACCAAAAAAAAAAAAAAAAAGAAATGAATTCCTGATACACACTACAATGTGGTTGAAGCTCAAAAACATTATACTAATTGAAAGAAGTCAGACCCAAAAAGTCATATATTGTATAAATCATTTATATAAAATACCCAGAATAGGTAAATTCATAGAAATGGAAAGCCAACCAGTGATTACCAGGGGTTGGGGGGAGGAGGAATAGTAAGTGACTGCTTGATGTGTGTGGGGGTATCCTTTTGGGGTGACGAAATGGTTTTGAAACTAGATGAGGGTGCTTTTTGCTCAACATTACAAATATTGATGCCACTGAATTGTGTACTTTAAGATGGTTAATTTTATATTATGTGAATTTCACCTCAGTGTAAAAAAAAAGTGATTGGGTGTGATGAGCACTTGAAAATAGTAGGTATGCAGCAAATGTCATTTCCCTGCTCCTTAGACATTTTTAAGTAACATAGCAGCAAAATTTATACTTGATAGTTACAATACATTGCCCAATGCCAAAGGATTTAATTTTGTTTGTCTGCATTCTAATAAAGCCAAAGAAATAAAATTCACATTTGGCATTTTTAAATATATGGAATGTAAAAAACTGATTTATTGACAACAATAATTTTGTTAGTGTTGGATCTAAATTTTAATAACAGACACACAAATGTACGTGGAGGTAACAGGTGAGAGGAAAAAGAAGTTCTTCATTCAACATTAGAAAATCCATTAACTTATAAATCAAATGAAAAAACATATAACCATCTTCATGGTAATCTCAAGTGAAAATCACACGAAAGGCAGTATGATAAAGTGATTGAACACAAATGCTCTGCTTTTGGTTTCAAATCTTGACTCAGCCACTTTAGGGAAATCTCGAGCAAATTATTCAATCTCTCCGAACCTCAGTTTTGTTATATGGAGATAATAATAGTACATACCTCATCTGTTTCATGAGAATTAAATGAGATAATATATGTAAACAGAAAATGTCATATACAGTAATAGTTATTATTGTTCACATTAATATAAAAAGCAAAATAAGGGCACCTATTGTCACATCGTAATTTGACATTATGCTGGAAATTCTAGATATGAAATAGAAATAAAACATATAATCATAAGAAACAAATTAACCACATCACTGTTATTTGAAGACACTATGACTATATAACTAGAAACCCCAAAATAATCTACAGAAAAGTATTAGAAATAAGATTATTTAGACAGAAAATCAATTTACAAAAACCAAGTTTGGAAATTTAGAAAATGAGAAAAGTAACAAAATCATAAAAGCAATAAAAACGTATAAACTACCAAAACAGTGCCTTACGAAATGTAAGGAATATTGGGTACAATGTACACTATTTGGGCGAAGCGTACACTAAAAGCCCAGACTTCACCACTATACGATATATACATGTAACAGAATTCAACTTGTACTACCTACGTTTATTGAAATGAAAGAAAAGAAATGTAAGCAAAACTAAAAAAATTTACTGAGACATAAAAATTGACTTGAATCAGAAATCTTGGATTTTGGACCAAGAAAAAAGTCAAAAAGAAATTTTTTAAGTAATACTATTAGTATTTTGTCTAACATGCATTAACTCTATCTTGTCTCCCTGATTTATAAACTATAACTAGTAGTATATTTCTACATCTTCCACAGGGTCTGGCAAAGTGTTGAACAAGGTTTTAAAACTCCATAAATAATTGAAAATTTATACAGCTGTGAGCAGTCCAGCTTCACAATCCTGGATACACTTTTTCATGTGTTTCACAGAACAACTTCCAGCTGGGACATCTAACTTAGAATCCAAAATGTCAGACCTGGACGGAACTTGAAGAATCGGTAAAATCTGAAGGAAGCCCAAATTTCACAGACACTGAAACCAGAGCTTTGAGCTTTCACAAGTGCTGTGTAGTATTCAAAACAAACAGAACACATGGTCTTTCCCCTAAACTGCTTCAAGCAGATGAACCAGCAACAGAGGCAGCAGTGTTCCTCTGGCCTGTTAGGCAGGCCCAGTATTTTTTTAATCATCATTAAAAGGGGTGGGGAGAGCAACTGCCCCCCAACTCTTCGTCATGCAATCCAGCTTCTCCCCAAATGACCCTGGCCACAATGACATAGGACAAAAGAGCATTTCTAACATACACTCTTTTATGGTTTCATCAGCACTTATTCAAGATGCACCGCCTTTAAATAACTTACTGTGAAGTTCAAGTTTCAGAAAGAAGAAAAGAAAAGGCATTTTATGGCCCTAAACAAATACTTGTCCACACAGGTTACTTTCTTGAGAAACTGCCCTGATTTGCATTGACTTTCTCTTGCTTCCTGCAGGCAAAACCCTGATGGCATTGGCCCATAGAATCCTGCTTACAGGCACAAGAATGTGTCAGAGCTGCTTTACATTCATTCTCACCACTTTTGACTTTTATTTTTAATTAAACATTTTATATGATTGTTCTGGGTAACTGGACCCTGCATTCAGTAGAACTGTCAGTTCTGAAAAATGTAATTTGAAAAAACAACAGAATTTGAAGGGCTGCCATATAAATTTAAACATCAAAATTGCTACAGAAACTATCTGTAACTAAATACGTGTGGCATCTTTTCCACAAAGTCCTAACAGAATATAGTCTATTACTTAAGCCTATTCAAAAATTACACTATTCCCAGAAACACAGAATCACTGTGTTTCAAGCAAGATTTCTATTTTTTTATAATATCACTTCTCTGATAGGTGCCCTATACTATAAAACTATACAGTGCTTGTAGGGAAAAAAATTACTGTGGCATTCATGAAAAGCTCATTTAAACCAGGTCACCTAAAACAGATGCAATCAGAAAAATATTTCCAGAATATGATCAAGTCTATGATTGGTGCACCATCCTTTACTCCTTGATATTCACACTGGAAAAGACAACACAAAATCCTTTCCTTTCATAACTACTGAGAAATTTGAGTTAATATGCCTGTTTCTAGGTTATAGCATCCACTATGTCACATATGACATCCCTTTGAATTAAGGACCAACTATTTAGTGAGTTATGATCACCTATGTGAGCGGCACTGTGCTACAGCACAACAGGGCTAGGAATCCAAGAGAAGTATAAGGCAAGACTGTTTCCTTCAAGAAGTTTACAATCTAGTTAAAGAGATGAAAATAACAGACTATAAATAATGTTTTACAAAATGCAAAGCAATATATTTAATCAAGTATAATTAGTATGCACAGGTTCCAAATTCAATAGGGATCCAATTTATATAGAGAGATGAATATGAGTATAAATATCAGAAAATGCACCAGTTCCAACTATGCTATTGAAAAATAAATTTGGGAAAGATCTGGGTTCTTGGGGCAGGAGGTGGAGGAGGGAGGAAACACAATTCTTATTTCAGATTTTAATATAAGACCACCTAAAAAATATAATTATGCACCTGTATCAATGAATTTTGAAAGTTCATATACCTCTTTTGTTTATTTGGTCAACAAGATTCCATAAAACTAAAATTTTCAAAACACAAACTGAGGAAGGATGAAAACATATTTGTCGTGTTTTCTCAAATGACACTAAATCTAAAAAACTGTTTTTGCTGTTCCTGAATCAAATAATAAACTCAATTGATTTTCTTAAATGTTTTCTATTGTAAAACCATTCAAAAATGTTAACTAAAATAAAACTCAGCAACTTAATGCACAGCTCAACTACCTAATGTTCAACAAAAATAATTATGGTACCACTTGCAGATCAAAAAGGCTCTGGTAACCATCATCCAAGAGGATCCCCTTTGATTCCCACTTCCTGAGTAGTCCACCTCCTCAGTGAATAGGGAAGACCTGTGTAATCAATAATATACAGCAGAAATGACAGTGTGTGTCTACATCTAAAAGAAATGGCAACTTCCGTCTTGCTCTCTCTTAGATCACTTGCTCTGGGTGAAGACATCTGCCATGTCATAAGGACACTGTAGTCCTATGGAGAGGTTCACATGGTGAGGAACTAAAGGTCTCCTGCCAACAATAAGCACCAAATTGCCATTTTTGTGACTGAGGCATCCTGGAAGCAGATCCTTCAGCCCCAATTAAGTCTTCAAATAACAGTAGCTCTAGACAAGATCTTGACCACAACCCCACGTGAGACCTGGAGCCGGAATCACATAACATAGCTAAGCTGCTCCTGAATTTCTGACCCACAAAAACTGTGTGAAATAATAAATGTTCATTGCTTTAAGCTGCTAGGTTTTGGGGTGATTTGTGCACAGAAATTAATAACTAAAATAGTCTCTAAAAGTAAAATTCTAGCTCTTCAGATATTTTGTGGCATTTCCTAGAGAACCTAAGATCTCAAATCACATAATAATTTTTATTTTTTAGGTAAGTATATGCTTTCTACCTTATTAGCTATTATTGCATAATTTTTCTTAGCCTTTTTAAAAGATATATATTGCTTTAGAAAACCCATTAAAAAGTGAAGTAGTTTGTGCTAGATCCTTAAGCAAAACACAAAGTAAGTGTCCTAACAACATATATTGGGTGCTACTTAATATGCCCTCCTTTGCGCCACATAATTATCCCACACATCATGAAATATTATCACCTAACATTTCATTACATTTGTCAGCAATTTTGAAAGACACATCCCATGTGCCATTGCTATAGTATTTGTGAAAAATATGGAATCACAGAGAATTAAAGAGCTTTCTAGAAGCAGGACTTGTCATAAGCCCACACCAAGAACATGGTTCTTTGTCCTATTATTAAACAAAATCAATGAAGGAAATTTTGTTAGTCCCTTCAGAAACACAAATCTCTATATAACAACAACTAGCCTATGTTTATATTTTAGGGAATGTATATTTTTCCCTAGTTAAGATGAAGAATAATTGATTAATGTCACCCCTAAAAGAGCATTAATAATCAACCTTCAATTATCTCTTCTCAATACTAAATTCCATCTCCTCCAAACTTTTCTCATATGGATCTAGGAAAAGAAATGATAAATTTTCAGAAGAATCCAAAAGAATAATCTCTTAAGCCTCCAAATCTCACATGTGATCTAATAACATAAATAAATACTTAAATAATAAAATTCAGAGCTCCAAGAATAAGCATATTTTATTTATATCATTCAACAAATATTTATTTACAGAGTAACTACTAAGTCCAAGGAATTATATGAAGTGATGTGAAGGATAAAAAGGCAAAAGATAAATAATCTTGCCTCTAGGATGTTTATGGTCTTATAAAACAAATTTGTCATTCATTTGATCCATCCTAATAAAAATAGAAAAAAAAATAAGACTTGATTCTGATCACTTGGGTAGTCACAGCCTAAATGAACATATCATATATATTGATGTATAGATAAATAATAATACATGTCATAAGAGAGGCACAAAGTAAATTTGTACCACAGAGTTGGGGCAAGTAGGGGGAAGATAGATTTAGAGTAGAAGGCAGCACTTCCTTAAAATGGTTCTTAAGAGAAAAGTAGGAACTAAATGTGTCCAGTGGATACAAAGGGCATTCCAAGTGGAGAAAGACTCACAGGTCACTTACAGCACTCCCGGTCCAGCCAATGGAAAGTACCTTCACATTGGCTCCCTCACTCCCTACCCTCAGCTGTACTTCTAACAGGTGGTGATGAACCCTATGGTTGAATATGTTTCCTTGGTTTCTCTAAGATGATTTTGCTGATAGCCAGATTCTAATATAAAAGGGAAATCACTCTATTCACTTCATTTGTATGGCGTTGTGGGAACTGGTACCACATTATCTACATCCTTAATTTCTCTTCTCCCACTTTGCTAATTTCTGATGCAAGAATGCTAATCTCTGGGCAGAAGTAATGAGCTTATTCAAGTTATCAAGGGATTCAATCAAAGTTCTCAGCTGGGAGCATCAGAAACAGACTTTTATCACGTAGAAGGCATTAAAAGGCTGTCAAGATTCAGAGAATCAGTGGGAGAAGGACCAAAGCAGGAAGCATCACAACAGTCTTTTAGCAATAACAGACTTGCCAGGATTCCTCATGGCACAATGGCCTACAAGGGATCCTCACCATCCCTTTCATAAACACAAATGGTGTGTTCAGGAAATTTTGAAAGTCCAGTGGATGGCCAGTGTGGTAAATTGCATTAATAGCCTCAATTCTTCACCTCTCACTCTATCTACACCTTTCACCATGCAGTTTTCCCGTCAAGAGGTAAAGTTTATTTTCCTGCCTCCTGACTCTGGATTCATCTATGTGACTTGCTTTAGCCAATAAAATGAGGCAAAAGTAATGACATGACAATTCTGAGCCTAGGACTCAAGAGGTCTTACATGTTGCTCCATTGAACTTCTGCTGTCACTATGAGAAGCATATGCCTGGTCAAACCACTGCTTCCTAGGAGAAAAAAATATGCATGGATGTGCCAGGTCTAGATGTGCCACGTGGGACAGAGCTGGCCCAGCTAAATTCTCTGGCCAGAACAGAGTCCTCATCTGATCCACAAGAAAGCAAACTGACTCACAGATAGACGAGCAAACCCCACCTAGATTAGGTGACTCCAGCCAAACCACAGATGTGAGGCTATAATAATATTGCTTTAAGCCACTAAGTTTGAGGATATGTTCTGTTACATGGCATTAGCTGACTGATACAACTGGTGAATACATTAGAAGACAAAAGAAAAGAGTAAGGTTAGTAAGGTCAAATTATGAAGGACCCTCTATGCTATCTATGGCTTGGGGTTAGACTCTATCCTGTGGTCAGCAGGAATCCAAATTTTTAGTGAAAAAATAATATTAATGTCTGGTGAATAAACTTTAGTGGGGGTAAGAACTGGAAGTTGGTCCTGAAGACATTGTAAGGATCCAGGTGAAAGCTGATGAGGGCCTCACTTAAAGCACAGCCAGTGGAAATAAGGAGGAGGCTTAAAAGACTATTCCTTATTAATTCTCATTCTCCATTCCTTAAGGATATTCTTATAGATCAAAGGAAAAGATTAATAAAAATAACCCTCAAGTTTTTGAAATAGAGGGGAGCCCCACCTTGAGTCTAAGTAGAATTCATATGTGTTTGGGCATGTCTTGTCACAGTCTGATGGGTCAGACTTTCCAAAGTATCATTTGCATGAGTATGGACAGTCACCTGGGAAAACACCCCAAAGGATGAAGAAGTTAGACATGGTGAGCAGAGCCCCATAAGAAAGCCTTGCTATTCTGAGAAAGGAGGCAATTCTGTCTCTCAGATCTATTTCCTGGTCTTGGCCAATGAGACTCACATCTCATTCACAGGAGGTATGTGCTGGGAGTGGGATGGGGGTGGGGGCACCAGAAGATAAAGACATGGGTACTATAAGTAAACAATGAAAGAATTGGTTAACTTAACTCTGTCCCACGAAGAGAAGAGGAAGAGTCCTCCTCCCCCTTGTCCCAAACAGGGCTGATTGATCCAGTAGACTCAGTGGGCACAGTGCCTAGGAACCATGATAATTTAAGGACACATAAAAATGTGTTAATTTTAACTCCTTTTAAAATCAGAAGAAAAATAAGTACAGCAATAATGAATAATTATTATATATATTGTTATTATATTATAAAGATAAATATAATCCAGGGTAGGCCACCCTGGATTATATTTATCTTTATACCAACATAGTCATAAAATATATTTTTTAATATTTTTTATGGTGAGAGGGGTCCCTAAAGACAAAAATGCCTAGGGTCCACAAAAGTCAAAATGCAGCCCTGGGCCCACCCCACAGTGAGAGCCCTGAATGGAGGTGGACATCACCAAGATAGGGCTGGGTAGTTTTCCTTCCCCCACCTACACCCTCAGAGGACATGGGTAGTGAATTATAAAGGCTGGGGAGGGGGTGGGTTTATCATCTCAAAACCAAGTTTTGAGGGTATCTTTCCTTGCTTCCTATCCCCTTCTCTCTGAAGGGAGCCTCTGCCCCTGACAAGGCATCCCAGGACCAGTTTGACAAGAGAGCCACCGTCTGAGAGAAGCAAGAAATCTCCTCAATGTCCGGGGCAGGCAATCTGTCTGTATTGCTCCAGGAAATTGCTATGTGTGGTGACAGACACTGGAGAATTAAAACTATAGACACTATAAATCAGTGGCTTTCACCTTCTTTTCAGTAGCAGGGCCCATCTGTCAAACAAACTCATATTTGGAGGCCCAGCATACGTAGCAGATCAACAGGGAATGCCGCAATTAGGGGAAGACTGACGAGGGTGCTGGAAGGACCAGAGCCCCGCCCACTCATTCCTGCTCTAAGCCCTCCACAGCACAAGGACTCCCTGGGACACTGGAAGTCACAGTTCTTGCTAAGTTACAGTATAATATAGATGGAGGATCTGAAAACAAATTTCCACTTAGAGCTCATTTCACCGAGCTCTTCCATCCCTCCTTAAACACTCACTCAGAATTCATTGCTCCCACAGCACATTATCTGTACATCTACTTAGCATTTATACCGTTATGCATTTATGCTATTAGAATGTGCTTTCAGGGTCAACCACCCCTAGTTCCTTACAGATTTCAAGAAGCTGGTTTTCTTCTGGTGATCCTCATCTCCAGAATCCCAAGGAGCCAGCTGTGTACACAAGAAAGGAGCCATCCTTGGTGTCTCTCCTCTCCCTCACCTCCCAAATCCAAGTCATCGCTAAACCCTCAAATTTGCTACCTAACATCATCTATGAATCCCCACTGTAGCCTCTTAACTATAACAACCACACCTCTCTAATCACCTTCCACCACAGCCATTCATTCCTCACACTGGAGTTAGGATAGCCCTCCCAAATTAAACTCTGATCAATACACATAACATACTTACTGACATCACTGACTAGGTTAACTACCCACACTACAGGCTGTGACAACACAACGTGGCTTACAAAATTGTTTAGAGTTGGAAGCCTGTCTTTCCCACCAGATCAGAAGGACAGGGACTCCACTACAGCACCTGGCATACAGTAGCTGCTCAAAGATGTTTTATGGGTGGATTAACACAGGGAAACATTTCATTCTTTGCATCCCCGAGGTTGCCAACTACATTAAAGGAGTCCATTTTAGTAGCTCCATACCTATATCTGTAGCTTTTGGAATATCTTTTTGAATAGCCTTCAGAGACAGCTTGCCATTGACAAAAGAAAATTTGTCTTTTGTCTTCTTCATTGCTACACCTGGATTTTTGACCCAAGATGAATTCACCCCCATCAAAGTGTTCACCCATTTTATTTGTAAGACATTGCTCTAAGTGACATTTGGTTGTTTCCAAAAAACCCAACCCACCTCCAAAGGCTAGATACTTGACAAAAGATTAGGAAAAGAATGTACAGTGGGATATGAGAGCTAACAACTATTGAGCACTCACAGTATGCCAGACATTGATGAACACTTTACAAAGGTTATTCCATTTAGTTCTCATGATAAACCCATGTGGTAGTTATTATCATTCCAACTTTACAGATTTTAAAAAAACTGAAGTTAAGAGAGATGATTCAGAGTCTAAAGATGTGCAGCCTTCAATTGTGGACTACAAAGAGGAGTAATTTTGTAACAAAGTCCCTTATTAATATCCATGAAATATTGGGTGGTGTAGTGTTGGATTAATGTTTCTGAATGTCTTTGCATTTCTTAGGAATTCACAGTCTTATTTCATTATCCTCTGTTGGTCCCTGTTCAAAGTATTTGGGGCTCCTTCATGCTTCTGAGTCATGCTGAATAAGCCTGGGAGGCGTTGTTAGGAAAATAAAAATCTAGAGCAGGGAAATCACTTGCCTTCATTATAGATATGGCAGAAAGTTCAAGAGAAAGAAAGGTTACCTCAAACTGACATAAAGGGAGTTCTGAGGAAAAAAAGTTTAAGCCTGCATGGCTGCTTATAACCTATAAATTCAAGATATCACGACTCATATTAATAGCATGGTAGCAAAGTAGCAATATAGAAATTAAAACACAAGGTTTTATTTTAAAACTGCTGCAAGTAGCTTAAAATTCAGAAAGTTAAAGTAAAAACACAAGAAGTAATATGAGAAACTATTTTGTTCTTAGAATTTTATGCTCCTTTTTATGTCTTTATTCTTCTAGATCATTCAGTTTCTCTATTTAGAAAGATACATTTATCAGTTTATGTGTTAACATAAATATTTATCTTTTCAGTATTATACATCAAGGGTGGTATTTGGCCATGATTCTTGCTTTTCCAGCCTTTATGTCAAAACCTCTGGACCTGCTACACTGGACAAGCAAGCAGTCTAATAGCTGGGGGACAAGGAGCTGTCATTGGCAGTAAGTGTTACGTACAACAAACTGTTCACTCACAGCATTCCTAAATTCATTCGCAGGGTAATGGAATCAGACACTTAGTATGAATTTAGAAATTATTTAAGGAACAAGTGGATAAATGGAAAAGTACAATCTCCAGATTAACATTAGTAGATTATAGTCAACTATAAAATCTGACATTATTCCTTGTAGATTAAAAACCAAAATTTTTCAATGACTCAACCACCTGACTTACCCATATTTCTGGAAGCGCTATTATTTAAACTAATTTAAATTTTGTCTGGATACCAACTGCATGTTTTCTCTTAAATTCATGAGACTAAAAAAAAAGGAGAAAGATTATTTTTCCCGGAGCTGCTTACCCTCTGACAACAATTCTGTCAGTTCCAACTTCTATTTTCTTAAAGCTATGTTTAATAACTTCTCAATAAAGGGGATTTCTAAAAATCATCTACAGAAACAATGATCTTAGGCAAGCTTTAACTGTAAGAAGACATTGCTCTAAATAAACACTATTCTAATTGGGAACAAATACATGAAAGGAAGTTTACTTTGGACGTGACCTGATAGACAGTAAGAACCTCAAAATGTATTCTACAAGATGGTTATTTATTCTTGTGACTTGCTATTGTAAGGCATGTAGTAAGTTGCCAGTGTATAAATAAGTAAAAAAGACATACATTAAAAACAACAAACGTGAATAAGCTGACAAGAGAATGTCTTGTAAATATTTTCTTATTATTTTATCAACAACTCTCTATGAAATGTAACCACATTTTCCTAAAATGAAAGCCCAGAAGCAAAACAAGTGATAGCACAGAACCTCAGAAAGATTTAGGAATTGGAGCCACTGAACTTCAAAACTGAGGGTGCAAGTGGGACTGAAAACAGCCCCCCTAGATCTCCCTCCACACAACCAAATAATACCTTTTACGCATCTGAGAAAAATAAGATACGCTAGCAGTAACAAATACAAAGTAAGAAGCTAAAATGAAGAAAATTCTTTCAGGAAATAAAGAGGAGAGAATGAGCGGGAAAATAGGAGAGAGAGATAAAAATCAGAGAATCAGTCCAGACCCCCAACATCCAAATAGGAGTTCCAGAGAGAGAGAAGTAAGAAAACAGAGAGGAATATATTTTAAAAGAAGATTACCCAGAACTGAAGGATATGAGTTATTAGAAGGAAAGGGCCACTGAGGGCCCACCACAAATGGATGAAAAAGGAGCCACATCAAGGCATGTCACTGGGAAATTTCAGAAAACTTGGGGTACAAACAGTTTTTAAGAGAGGAGGGAAAAAGTCACTAAAAAAGGAACAGAAATGAGAACATCATTGGATTTCTCATCTGCAACTATAAATATTAGAAAAAGTTGGAACAACATTTCCAAAGCTCTGAGTAAAATGATTTCCAACCTAGAATTCTACTATTATTTTTAAAATAATATTTTAATAGTTTTAAAAAATTATTATTTTAAGGGAAGGTAAAATAATAAAATTTTCAGATGGGCAAGATCTAAAAAACACCAAAATGTACTTCCCATATCCCCATTCTTGGTAGTTAGTAAGTCAGGAAAGGTGAAGATATGGGATCCAATCAACAGACAAAGGCAAAAGCCAGGGCTACAGCTAAGTAGCAAGCCCAGAGGGCCATTAATCCTGATTACACCAAGAGACCAAAGGGCTCCTAAAGGAACATCTCAAAAAAAGAATAGGAGAGATTACTGATGTGTCTGAATATATTAAGAAGACACTTACACTGCAGAAAGAGTTTAGGGATAAGTTAGTGATGTATACACAGAAAATTAAGTCATTGGGTGAAAAAAAACTTTTGCAATCATTAACTCTGGGAAAAAGCAGTTACTTGAGAAAGGAAATGTTACTGTGATTATCTACCTAAATATAATATTGCAAATACCACAAATTATGATTAATTATATTGGGAAGATAGGAAAGGAAAATGTATTACCATGGGGTAGGGTTGGGTGGTAGTTAAAGTAAATAAATCCTAATATTCCAATAGGAAATCAATAGATGCTGTCTAGCATGGGGGGAAAATCAGAAACTAGCAGCATTAAAATATGATTTGGAAATATAAAGATATATATAAGATGAAACAGCTAAAAGGCTGAAAAGTGGTTGTCTGTGGAGAGTAGAAATGAGAGGCATGGAGAGGTTTGGCAAGGAACTGCTATTATAAGCCTAGTAGCACTGTATGACTTTTTTAACTGTGTTTATATATTACTGTGACCAAATTATAAAAATTAAATTTAAAATAAGCAATATAAAAATCAAACAAAAAATAAACAATGAAATAATAACAAAAATTAAATCTACTTCCTCTTCTTGTATCTTCAATATCTCTCTCTCTGCATTAATTCTTTCCCCCAGCATTTAAATATTCATTTAAAAGAAAATCCTTTTACAACCTCTTTCAGCTATAGTCCAATTTCTTTTCTTTCTATCACAGCCAATCTTACTGTAAATTTTTCTCTAATCAGGTCCTCACCATCCCTCCTCAACCTGCTGCAATTGATTAAGTTAAACCAAATGAAATTGCTGATTTGATCATTTTTTACCCACCCACAAAAACAGCAACTTCATATGGTCCAACCTAATGGCTTACTGTTGTCACCACCACCAAATTCTGTGCCCATCACCTGAGTATCTCCTGCTGTCTGTTTCATTTGTGCCCTGCTCTCCACCCACACTACCCCTGCCTTAATTCAGACATTCTTCATGTCTTTCTGGATTAAGTCTTCAGCTTCTAACTCTTGCTTCCCTCAAGTCCATGTTGGCATTGCCTCCAGAATGATCTTTTCAAAATATTAATTGTATGATGTCACTCTCCTTCAAATTCTTCAGTGACAGCCCAGTGCCATCAGAATCAAACCCAAACTCCGTACTACTCAGCCATAAAAAAGAATGAAATAATGTCCTTTGCAGCAAATTGAATGGAACTGGAGACCATTATCCTAAGTGAAGTATCTCAGGAATGGAAAACCAAACACCACACATACTCTCTAATAATTAGGAGCTAATTGATGGGCACACATGCACACAAAGTGATGTAAAGGACATTGGAAACCAAGAAGGGGGGAAGGTGGGGAGGGAGAAGGATTAAAAACTTACCTATTGGGTACAACGAACACTGTTCTGGTGACGGGCACACCAAAAGCCCCAACTTAAGCATTATAAAAAGGTATCCATGTAACAAGAATATTGGTACCCCCTTAATATTTTGAAATAAAAAAAATCAAACCTAAACTCCTTTCCATGGCCACACGTTGACCACTGCCTGCCTCTCCAGCTTCATTTCCCTCCAGACTCTGCAGCCCACCGTGGCTTGATCCCAACCTTGTCCTCTATGCTTTTTTCGTTTTGTTTTTTTAGAGACAGGATCTCGCTCTGTCACCCAGGCTGGAGTGCAGTGGTGTGACCATAGCTCACTGCAGCCTCGAACTCCTGGCCTCCAGCGATCCTCCCAACTCAGCCTCCTGAGTAGTTGGGAATACAGGTGCACACCACTGAGACCGGTACCCTGTGTACCTGAGTCATACGAAACAACTTACATGCAGAAATGTTCCCTTTATTTATATATATTAAAATATACATATGGGAGATTACATATCCCTAATATTTGGCACCTTGAAGGTACTTGATAAATATTTATGAAAAGAAAATTCAGTGTTTTCATAAATGAGCCGAAAATGAATCATGGATGAAAAAATATACATAATATATACAGTATACATATTCCATTTCTTCTAAGAACCAAGAGAAAATCGAAAAGGCTGACTTTGTTTATTTAAGTCTTCAAATGGATAATGACAGATAACTAAGAACAACTTATAAATTGTACTGACAGGTAGAAGAAAGAGGAGAGAGAGAAGGAAAGAATGACAGAAAGAAAAAGAAAAGAGGAGCAGGAAAGGAAGAGGAAGGGCAGGGGTATGGGAAAATAGCTCAATTTCACAATGTAACAACTAAGTGAAGAAAATTCATAAACATTCCAATTAATCTATGTACAGGAAATTGTTCTCTGTTTTCTAAAAAGTGATAAAATGAAATCCTTATAGTTAGCCTTAAAGAATGTATGTACTAAGTATTAATACTTCTATTTGTTTTCTAGTGAAGAACTGCGTCATTAAGTTTTAAAAGCCGTCCAACCAGTTCTCAAGCTAGTACCCCATCCAACAAAGTTTAATTAGGTTTGGAGTTTTGTTTAAACTGACAGCTGTGGTTCAAAAAGCCCCCAAGGTCAGCGTTATAGTTTGCATCTTAAATAATCAAATGGCCCAAAGGTATTTTGTGGTTCTACGGCTATTATTTTTTATTCTGATTTGCAAGGGATCTTAGCTCTATGCTAAGAATATGGCTTATTCAAATGCAAAAATATTTTTACAGTATCTCTAAATCAATTTTTAAAAAGTCGTTATTCCTCATTTACTGTGCAGACATCCAACAACCTCACGGATCTAGCAGAGACAGGAAGCAGGATGTACACAAACAAGGGCTTAGAGCACGCAAAAAAAAAGATGTCAGCAAAGGCTTGTCCAGAGGAAGCTCACACACTTTCCCATAGGAAAGCTTTTGAGGCTCTCCCTCAGAGGCTATTTACTCTCACTTTACAAACAGTATTACCAAGCTTATTCATATAGTTTCTAAGCCTACGGCAGAATAGAAATAAGATATTTGGAAGAAAGCTGTGGGAGAGGGGCTACTTACAACATAGTGAAACACTGACTGCAAAACAGAGACAACTGTCAGCCTAATGGGAAGGAGGAAACAAAAATTATAACAAGAAAACAAAAGAGCTCAAAGCACAGCTGAATACAGGGTGTGGGGCAAATGCTTCATTCACCCAATAAGACCTTGGGGGCATCACCATATTATATCATAGCGTAAAGAATCAACATCCAGGCCGGGTGCGGTGTCTCACGCCTGTAATCCTAGCACTCTGGGAGGCTGAGATGGGAGGATTGCTTGAGGTCAGGAGTTCGAGACCAGCCTGAGCAAGAACAAGACCCTGTCTCTACTAAAAATAGAAAAAAATTAGCCGGGCGTGGTGGTGCACACCTGTCATCCCAGCTATTCAGAAGGCTGAGGTAGGAGGATTGCTTGAGCCCAGGAGTTTGAGGTTGCTGTAAGCTATGGCACCACAGCATGAATAGCCCCGACGACAGAGTGAGACTCTGTCTCCAAAGAAGAAAAAAAAGAAAAGAAAAAAATGGTGCCATTTGTCCTCAAGGAAAGGATCAACTTAACTCGTCCACTGGGGCATACCCATGCTAGGTAATGGGAACGCAAGTTGGAACAAGTGACATCCGTTTTTACAAAGTGGGAAGAGTATAGCAGATTTTAGAAAATGTTTCTACTGAAGGAGTAAGCATAAAAGAAGGCATATTTGTCCTTAAAGGACTGAACCCCTAATTGTCAAGAAAACACGGTATCTAAAATGATTCATTTGCTAAGGAACCCTCATGATACCAGTTACAATGTATCTAAAAATCTAGCTGGAACACGCATTGGGTGGTAGAACCTAAACTCCATAAGGGTTTCAAATAACTGTTCAACAATAAATAACATCAAAGAATATAAGAGTAGTAGTTAGGGTATCTGGGGTTTTGTCTCTGTTTCACCACTAACTACATGTGGCCTTGGCAAATCAATTACTTCTCTGAGACTCTATCTCCTCATCTGTGAAATGAAGAGACTAAAGAGCTAGCTGTGAAGTATCCAGTGATGTTTCCTCCCAACCCACACACTCAATATTCTCTCTTCTTACCCAGATTGGGTATTGTGGGCCCATGGCCTCAGGTACAATGTGCTACAGCAGAACATAAAGTAATAAAACAAGAGTCTCTTTCTGGCTTTCAGGTTTCAGAAACCTAGGAACTGGGTGGCATAAAAGAATATAGGACAATGACAAGTGATTTTGGAGAAAACAAGATGAATGTGAGTAATATTTCCTTCCTCTGCAGCTAGAAAAGAATTGAACTCCTGGGCCAGAGAAAGTAGGCAGGGAGGTGATGAAAACATAAGAGCTTGTGGGTCCCTAGGATAGGGGCACATACCCAGTTCCCCAGCACTAAGCCCAAAGGAAACAAGAGGGAGATGTGTTTGTGGGAATGGAGAGCAGAAAGTATCTGGGACCACTTCCCATGGAGAATCCAAGAAGCAGCAAGATCCCTGAGAAGAATGGCCATGTGGAATATCTAGGTTGAAGGAACATTATATAACTTCACAGGTTATCAGGCCTCAGCATGGCTTGAGAATAGCAAAATGACTTCTGTGCACCCAAGAGTAGCAAATATGAAGGAGAGTGCTTGGGAAATCAAAGGAGCCTTAGAGACTGGGACAGGGGCAACTTAGAATGGACCTGCGTGAACTGACAATGTTGGGATGGTCATAAGTGGACCATCAGATGGAAGTATGGAGTCTCAACAGAGGTTCCCAGCATGTCACATGATCTTAAGGAACTCTATATATCCCAGGGGTGGGGATGAGGGATCCCCAAATTGCCTGAGACCATGATTCTGTGGCCCTAATGGAATGAGAGCTCCAAATAAAGACTAAATTGAGTTCTAGAGAAATAAACATAGTTTTTTGCACATCTGTGTTTACAGACTGAGATTCATACCTACTACATGCTAAGACAGACTCCACAGCTATGAAATCAAAATGCCAAGACACAAAATAAGAAATAATCTATGAATAGCTTCATGACAATAAATGTGGGGAAACTTGTATAAAAAAATAATTGCCTAGAAATACATGAATCACAAAATTGACCTGGGAGGAGGAAAGGAATTTAAAGCCTGAATAAATTAATAATCATTAACGAAACTGAGATAATTTTTTAAAATCTCTCTTTACCCAAGACACCAGGCCAGACAACATTACAGGTGAAAATTACCTAACTTTAAAGGAACAAATAATCTCCCTCTTATACAAACTGTTTTTTAAGAATAGAAAAAGAAAGCAAGCATCCAACTTATGAGGCTAGTAAAACCTCGATATTAAATATGGACAAAGGCAGTATAAGAAAAAAACTATGCCCTAATCTCACCTATGAACACAAATGCAAAAACCCTAATAGAATCGTCAGTGTATATAAACAAACTGTAACCAAGAGCATCTTTTCCAGAATGCAAGGATAGTTCAGATCGACTAATACATCACCATAACAGATTAAAGAAAGTATTCAAAAAAAACTCTTAGCAAACTGAGAAAGGAAGTGAATCCAATAATATCTATCAAAAAGCTATCATAAACATCATACTTAGTAGTAAAACTCTAGAAGCCTTTGTTTTAAAGACAAGAATAAAACAAGAATGCCCACTATCACTACTTTTTTTAAACATCAATTTTATTAAACAAGAAATTCTAAATGTTCCACATATTAAAACCAATATAGTAATAAACAATTTGAAAATGTAAATAGAGAAGGCATTCTATTCACAAGAGTAATAAAATCTATAAGATGGGTGTGTATGTGTGTGTGTGTGTATGTGTGTAGTTAAGTGTTATAGTTTTAACACTATGGTTAAATCTTGTAGTCTTTATTCATCTTACTAGACTTAGCAGTATCTGACAAAGTTATTGTATCCTTCTTGAAATACTTTCTTCACTTGGTTTCCAAGATACCATATACATTCTCCTGATTTTCCTCCTACACCAGGCTTTCTTTCCTGATTTATTTTGCTCATTCTACCTCTTTCCTCTGCCTCTACACAATGGTATGTTCCTGGGCTTAGTCCTTAGGCCTTTTCTCCTTTTTAGCTACACTCATCCCCATGGTCGTCTCTTCCAGTTTCATGAATTCAAATACCATTTGATCATTTATGATTCCCAATCTCTCTAGCCCTAACCTCCCACCTGAACCCTAGAATTATAACTGTTTATTCAACATTTCCACTAGGAAGTATATTGGGCACCTCAAATTTAACTTGTCCAAAATCAACCACAACACCTGGCCCACCCTTGGTCTTCACCATCTCAGAAAATGGAAACTCAATTCTACCAGTTAGCTACACACAGCAAAAACCATGGAGTCTCTCTCTCTCTCTCTCTCTCTCTCTCTCTCTCTCTCTCTCTCATATCTCTCCTCTCTCTCCTCTCTCTTCCTTTCCCTTTCTCCCCCCCACACACACACCTCTAACACATAAGCAACCTTCAAAGTAGATGCTGAATCAGACCATTTCTCACATCCTTCTTTACCACTATCACCACAGTTGGCCCAAGCCACTATTGTTTCTCACCTGGATCATTGCAATAGGTGCCTAACCGGTCTTCCTTCCTTCACCATTTCCCACCTATAATCTATTATCCACAAAGCAGTCAAATGATCCTTTTAAAATAAGGTCAGATTATATCATGCCCCTGCTTAAAACCCTCCAACATCTTCCCATGCCACTCAGAGTGAAATCCAAAGTTCTTACCACGGGCTACAAGACTCTACATAACAGTGATTCTCAGCAAGGACAGTACTACTCCCTAGGGTACATTTAGAAATTGCAGGGGATGGGGGGCAGCATTTTTGGTTGCTAAAATGGGAAAGTGCTAGTGGCATTTAGTGAGCAAGGAAGGGCCAAGGATATAGTAGACATCTGGCAGTTCACAGGACAGTCCCACAAAGAAATGTCCACATCCTGCATAACTTTCAAATGTCCTAAAAGGCTTTCATGTAGGTATAAAACCATTTTATAAACATATGAGGCCAGAATCTAATTCTGTTTTATATATTTAAACACAAAATATTTTCCTCATTTAACCCACACTATATTTTTCCAGAAATGCAACTACTGTGCAAATTCTAGCAACTCTGCTAGTAGCAGTTTCATCACCAAAACAACACACCTGTTTCATTCTGCATTGGTAGCAGTTACTTACAAATAGGTACAGAGAATATATGAAGTTCACTTTGTAAACTTATAACCAAACATAATTAAATTAGCAGTGACACATAAAATGAGGAATAATATTTCATTAATAAAGTTTTTTAAATATGTTATTGCCAACCTATACAATTTTTTAATTTTTTATCAAAATAATGATGAATTTGTGTTGTGAGAATTACATATTGAAGTTATTTATTTAATTTTGAATAGCCTGTTGCTTTTGTTTTACTCTGAAACTGTTCACAGAGGTCTATTTCTCCATGTCTTCTTGTATTACTCTTTTTTCCAATCCATCCTATAGTCTCATTATCTATTGAAGGATATGACTTTTGAGGTCTTCTTGCGTACCAGAAACTACATGTGGCTTGACATGTTGAGATTTCAAGCTGGAAGTTATGTTTTGCTTGTTTTGATTTGGTTTTGTTTTGTTTTCTAACACTTTGCCCCATGTCACAACAGGGATTTATTTTGACATTACAGTTATAAAGAGGCCAAGCTCATTTTCTCCATTTCAAAAGTTTTTAACTGGTCTTAGTATACATCCCTACTTAAGGTTATTTACCATTTTCTCTTATCATGTACACACAAGTCTAGTCTGCTATTATTTATCCTAATGTATTTTAGTACCAACTGCACTGTTCTTTCATTTTCAAGTTCTTCTTATATATTATGGCTCCTTATATTCCTACCCATAAGATATTCACTATCAGTAAATGAAAGCAGCTAACAATTTCAAATGTCTTCCAGTGTAGTCATTTATAATTATGATTTAATTATAAATTACTCTCATTGTTCCTGTATGTTAGAAAAAGCATTATGTTAATTTTGTACATTACATGGATAGGTAAAAGATAATTACCTATGAATTTTATTTCAGGATAGTAAAAGGGGCAAAATATACCCAATAAGAAAAGAATGCTGTGTCTGATAGTATTGAGAACCACTGCCCTAGTTGATCTGGCTCTTGGCTACCTCTATGACATCATTTCCTGCATACTCCCCATTCAAAGCTTCCCACTTTGCTGTTCCTCAAAAACCACAGGAACATTTCTGTTTTGGGACCTTGCAGTGTCTCTTCCTTCTGCATGGAATAATCCTCCCCCATACACGAATTGCATGGCTTATTCCGTTACTTCCTTCAGACCTCTGCTCAAATGTTATATTCTCTTATGGTTCTTTTCTGACCATCTTACTTAAATGTCTCTCTATCCCCATTATTCGCTATCTCTCTTATCCTGAATTATTCTTCCTTAGTCACTTATTTACACCTAAGACATTACTGATTTATTTGTTTACTCTCTGCTTCCTCGTTCTAGATTGTAAGCCCTAAGAAAGCAGGGACTTTATGTGCCCACTGCCATTTCCCAGTGCCTGGTATAACACTGGACTTAACAGGCACCCAGTAACATTGAATGGGTGGTCAAATGTCTTAAAGGCTAAAGAGTGTGCTGGTGGGAGTGTAGATTGAACAGGTAGGTTCCAGGTCCCCCATTCCTGCTGACATGCTATTGAGATACTGCTGACATGCTATTAAATGTTTGGGATATTGAACTTTCACTGAACATTTCACTTGAAGAAAAGTTTTCACAACTGAAAAGTGTTGGAAAGTCATGGGCCTCTAAAATTAGCAAAGATTAAAAAGCACAATAATGCACAAAACTGGTGAGGATGTAGGGAAATAGACTGGTACTTACTACGGGTGGGAATGTAGTTGGTTCAGCTTTACTGGGATGCAATGTAGCGGTATGTACTAAGAGCCTTTTTTAAATGTAGCATATTTAACATGTATTGTTTTATTTAAGAACATTTTGTTCTCACAATATTGTAAGGTTAAGTATTATTATTGCTACTGAACAGATGAGAAAACTGAGGCATCAATAATTTAAGGAACAAATAAATTGCAAACCAAGGATCTCAACCGAGATCATCTAACTCTAAACCCACGGCTTTCTCCACCATTTTCCATTGTCTGCTAACTCCCTTGTTATGCAACCTAACTCGTTAGAGCTAAAAACTGTGTCACATACAAAATCTTTCAATTCTTAGTGCCTCCTACAGTGGTAAACATCACAGGTACTCAATAAATCTTTGTTGGAAGAACAAGTAACTCTGAGCCACAGGGGTCTCTACAGAAGGTACAGAGCCACAGAGACCATAGAGCAGAAACCAGTATCTCTGCCACCCTTTTCTATAATAATAGAGTGTGAACTTTGGCACATGGCTGCTCAGGAAAGTGACTTCATTTTTCATCCTCTTTTGTAGCTAGATGTGGTCGTGTGACTACATTCTGGCTAATTAAATATAAGCAGAAGTGGTGGGCAACCTCAGGCACATGCTTTTCTTGTTTAACACCTTCCTGCTGGCTAGAATGCAGATGTGATAACTGGTGCAACTATATTGCACCTTGAGATGACCTTGAGAATGAGGACCAGTCGGTGGAGCAATCGGATGGCAGCATTCTGGATCCTTGGCCCTACAGAACACCATATCAGTACTACATAACCTTTTTAAGTGATCTTTTTTTTACAAGAGAGAAATAAACTTCTATCTTGTGTAAGCCAGTATTACTCTGGGTTTTCCAATTATTGGGAGCCATCAGCTACTCTGAACTAGTTATATTAGGACTGCCACTTACTTCCTGTTTCCTTGTAACTTGATATTTAGTTAAACTGATTTGGCTTTGTACTAGGGACAGCCGATATGAATTATGCATTCCATTTAACATTTTCAAAGATTCCATTGTAAATGGATATTTAATAAGCCTTTTCACTTAACCCTAAAGAGCAACAGAACAGTCATGCATAAAAAGCCATAATTCCATAAACTGTTTAATAATCACTTTCCAGAGTAATAATTGATTGTCAGAGACTGTACAACCAGGCAGGTCTCAACAGCATAATGAGATAAGAACAGTGAAAGTGCCTCAGCTGTCTCAACCTTTCATTTCTTATAACCCTATTTCCAATGATTAAGAGATGAATAGCTTGAGACTAGTGATGTTCTTGAGGGGAAATCTGGCTGAAATGATGAGGTCTGGCTTTATTATAATCTGCTCCTGTGTGCCTAATAAATTTGGAGTAAGCCAAGCAAATGACAAGAATTTTATTTATTGTGTTATCTGTGAGGTCTAAAGAGAAGACAGACTACCTCTTTAAAAGGTGGGGAGGGTGCAGGGAATTTTACTTTTTACCAAGATTGAATAAATCTGATGACCAGTATGCTGATTAACAGTTGACCATGTGATCATAGCAATCCTGCAGTCCTACTTAAATAATATTCAAAGCACTGGCTCTTCCTCCTGGCTTTTGGGAATTCCTGGTAAGGCCACTGAAACATCCCATTCTCTCAAGTTGAAAATTCTCAACAAGACCCTAAAACTCACCACAGGTAAGATTTCAAGTACAATCATACACTACATGAGGACATTTCAGTCAATGACAGACCACATATGATGGTGGTCCCATAAGAATATAACACTATATTTTTACTGTACCTTTTCTATATTTATATACACAAACAACATTGTGTTACAATTGCCCACAGTATTTAGTACAGTAACATGCTGTATAGGTTAGTAGTCTAGGAGCAATAGGCTATACCATCTAGGTTTGTGTAAGTACATTCTATGATGTTCACACAACGATGAAATTGCCTAACAATGCATTTCTCAGCAAGTATCTCCATTGTTAAGTGACACATGACTGTGTACCAAACTAACTCTTCTTCCAAAAAAAGATGGGGACTCATAATCTATACCTATCAGGCTAAGAAGTGAAAGCACTTGCAGGTATTCAGTTTGAAAAATAGCTCAAAGTTTTCAAAAATCATAAAACTAATAAGATAAAGTAAAAGTGGGTCAGTCTGTTACTGTGCTTTTACTTTACATAAGAGATGGCAGATAAAGGAGATTTTATCTTCTATTCATATAAACAGCAACCTAAGTTGGCACAATCAGTGGTTTTTGACTGAATGTAACTGGTTAGTGATCACATAACCAACTACAAATGTCTCCAATGTATTCTTTCATTTGAATGACAAAATGTGCTACCTTAGGTGCCCAGCCCAAGTCCCTTCCCACCCCCACCATCTCACCAACACCACAGGGCTCTATGAGCAAATCCTTGGTTGTCACTGACCTTCCCCGGGCCCAGGTGTGCTGGGCTCAGAAGCTACTAGCAAGAGGCTATGGGGCCATCCCCGCATGGGAGAGTGCAATGGTCCTCCCACTAATGCAGAGATCTGAGAGGGGAGAAGTGGCAGTAAGAAATCATTCTAGATACCTGGGGTCTAGGTGTCAAGGCAGTGAAGGAAAAAAGGAGGGGAAGATGGAGTAAAAGAGAGAAAGGACAGTGCCATCAGCATGATGTAATATGAATAAAATTAATCCTGGACTGGTTGTCAAAAGAACTCAATAGTTCTAGTCACAACAGTGCTAATTAGCAATACGGCCTTGTGAAAGTTGCTGTCCCTCATTAAGTTTCAGTTTTTTTTTTATCTATAGTATAAAATTAATCAGGTTAGCTTCCAGCTGTAGACACTATTTTAGTGAAAAACGTGGGTAAGTAAACACCATGGCGAAATTTATCACTAGGACTCTGAAAGATCTTTTCTATATAATGAGAACACAGAGTAAAATATGTCAAAGTAAAATTTATTAAATAAGGATGTATTATTTCTAGCTTCAATAGAATAGACTAGGAATTTAACCTTTTTCCTACCATGCTCATAAAAACTCACAAAGATCATATGGCTAGTTTTGTCAAGCCACCCCTCTCCACTATGGCAAGACCAAGATTCAGCACACTTTGAAATGGACTAAGAAAACCCGGTACTTACAAAAGAACATTCCCCCTGAAATGAAACATATATCCAACACAACTAGAAAATCTGCTGTGCAGTCCATTAGACTGTTTTCATTTGGGATAAGAGATGCTTAAACATGATTGTGCTTGGCTAGTTCTCAAGATTTTGATTTTACTGTCAAAACTGTTTATTTACCATCCTTAAAAGCCACATGTTTACCTATTCTGCTTTAAAACAAACACTGTAAAGAATACAGCTGCCTAGCTTCAGGCTGTTTATAGCTACAGAATGGCTGACTTCAATCGCAATCAAATACTGTACTTTTCAGTAATAAAAAATAAATGGCTTCCCATGTACAATATGTCGATGTGTAACCTAACTGGGATGTTTAGTTGGTTCAATTTACTGTCAAGGTAGCCATATTATTCTAAGCTCTGATGTCAACTTTACTTGTTAAACAACAGTTTTAAATTGCATAAGCTCTTTCCTCTAGTTTTACACAAAATAAACCAAAATAATGACTTGAAGTTGTCACAAAAATTACGCTTAAAGTGCACTTACACTCTACAATGTCAAGGTAGCAATGAGTGCTGGATTTTAACTACACAGCTTACCAGCTAGTGTCCCACCTCACCTCCCACTCAAGATTTTAAAGCAGGGGTGGGGAACCTGCAGCCTTAAGGCTACATGTGGCCTTCTAGGTCCTTAAGTGTGGCCTTTTGACTAAAACCAAATTTTACAGAACAAATCCTTTTATTTTTATTAATACATTTTTGTTTGTCTTTTATATTTTTATTTTATTTTTAAAATGAATATATTTAAAATATCAAAGAATAAAATAAGTTTCAATGAAACAATCCTCCTAGATTGACTGGAACAATTAGAACATTAGTAAGCCATAAGGGCAAAATTTATGGCTGCTATACTCATGATATAGTTCTAACTTCCCCCACCTGACTGGCGCCACTACTGCACAAGGCTAGTTGGCTAGAGTTTGTGGGGGTCGAGTACACCAGTCTATTATCAGCTTTTGACAACAATGCACTGTGTTTCTGTTTGAAGTGGAATTTGTGAATAGTTGCAAGCTCAACAGTATTTTTTAATTGTCTGCTTAACAGCCCATCATGTCAGAGAAGACCAAGAGAATGCCAAAGGAAGAAAACAAATCTTTTAATGAGGATTGGGAATTGCAATATTATCTTGTTTCTACTAAAGATAAGATGATTTGCAAATAGGAAGTCAAAAAAATGGTGGTCTGGTAGAGGCCTCCTACCTCACCGCTCCTAGGGAAGGAAGTGAAGAGCATGGATGGCTGCCTTTGCACAGATCGCTCACTCCAAAAACAGCATTGTGAATTTGCAGAGAAGCAGTGTGGGACACTCAGTGCAAGAAAAAAGGTGACAGGGAGATATATTCACAAAGATCGGAGAGTGTGGGGAATACAATATAGAACAGAGCATGGGAGAGACACACGTGCCAGGTCACCACAATGCGATCTGACGTACAGGTGGACACTCACCATCCCCACAGACCTCCCTACCCACTCAGACAGGGACTAGCCCGGAGTCGGTGCAAAGTCATTGCACAAGACAGCAGGCTCTGTGGAGAGGAAACAATAGTGGAAGCCTTACTGAACTCTCGGCTGCACTGTGCCAGGACTGCATCAGGATGTGGAGGTATGGGCTGAGATACAGCTTCCCAGGACAGTATGCTGGAATTTGGAGACAGGCACCTTGCCCCTGGAAGTCAGCAGGACCAGTGCACAGGAGTTGAATGAAGAGCAGCAGGCTATGCCCTTGGAGGCCACCGGCAGTTGCCTCCGCAGGATCCACGCAGGTCAAGGAGAGCCATGTTCTCGGCACAGCTGACCTATACCTGCAGGACTCTGGTGTACGCCCGCTCTATAGGTCCAGTCAGCAGCCAGCAGCCATCTTTAAGGTCCCTCACCTGGAGGTGACTGAAAGCTAGATCGCTAGCTCCACCCCACCCCCAGCCCAGGGCCTCTCCTGCCTGGGCGTGACAGGCTATGCCCTTGGAGGCCCTGACAGCTGCCTCGGCCGGCTCCAGGTGAGACAAGGAGAGCCACGTTCTCTGCACGGCTGACCTGTATCTGCAGGACGCTGGTGTACTGGAAACAGTTTGCAGCCCATTCACATTTGCTCCTGCCTGCGCAGCTCTGGCCATCCCTGCTTGCTTGGCCCTAGTGCCCACTCTCCAGGTCCCTATCCCCCCAACCCCCGGAGAACAGCCATATTGAAGTTTGCTGTGCCATACTGACTAGATTTGCATAAGGACTGGTTCCCATGGCAACCAAATGCCTCAGGTGCCTCAGGCTGAATCACAGTAGCTGCACCCACCCCTAATCACTTTAATAGGGAGTTCAGCTTGATCCAAAAGTTCCTTCAGCTGCCACTATTCCCCTGGTGGAAGCATCCCCCTGGTGGAGATTTCTGGGGATAGAGAGGCCCACCCGCCCCACCTTGGGTTCTAGTGGCAGAAAAGGGTGCATAATTGGAGATCCCCCTACCAGCCAGTGACACACGGAGATGCACATCAGCAGGCCAGACAAATGAACTGTGGGGAAGTTCGAGAGCCCATCTTGGGTGGAGAGCAAACACAAGTGGTCCAATCAGAGGGGAAAGTGGATGGGGAAGGAAAAACCTGGCTAGAGACCTCAGCAATTGCACCAGTTGGTCCCTCCCATCAGAAGCAGCCCTCCAAGCTCAGAGAGAGAGAGCTCTGAACGCCATAGCAGTGGCTCCCCCTAGCGGACAGAAGAGCAAACTCTGAGCTCCAGAGAATATCACACACACAGGCTCTTGCACTCCAGCTGTGAGCTATCTTGCTCCTTCCCCCACCTCAGGGGGACCAGGGTCCAAGTAACCCCTGGGAGCTACAAGGCCCCCCCACCAAGGCTTGGGGCATTTGTATACCCCACCTGAGGGACAAGAACCTACCACGAGCAGAACAGATTACCTAAGTAACTGGTTCCTCACAAACTACACAAACTACAAGCAACAACAGTGGGAACAACCCCATAGCTAAACATATTGCCTTCCACCTCAGCTATTAGGGAGCAGTGGATTCATACCCACAAGTACAATCCACCAGCTTGGAGCTTCAGCTGAGGGACCAAACTCACTACATGCCACTGGGAAGAGGTGACAACAACAGGTCAGAGGTAACCCAAGAGGTTCATCAAACTTGCTAAAATACACCTAAGACAATACAGGACCAGTGCTCCTCTCCCCAGCAATGTCAGGGAACGATCCTTGGGGACGTGGAGACAGGGCCATAAACCAGGCCTACCACCCCCAGCTCTCGACCAAGAGGCCAGATGAGAAAGAATCAGTGACAGAACTCAGGAACCATGAAAAATCAGAGCAAAAAGTCACCCCCAAAAGAAATCATTAGCTCCTCAGCAATGGATATCAACTTAAATGAAATGGGTAAAATGACAGAGAAACAATTTCGAATATGGATTGTAAGAAAGCTCAATGAAATTCAAGACAAATAGAAACCCAATACAAAAACAATGCAAGATATGAATGAAAAATTCTCTAAAGAAATCAAAGTATTACAGAAAAACCAAACAGAAATACTGGAAATGAAAGAGGCATTCAACGAACTACAAAACAGTGGAAAGCCTTAAGAATAGGCTGGATCACACAAAGGAAAGAATTTCAGAGCTGGAAGATAACTCCTATGTGCTAAACAAATCAGTCAAAGAGAAAGAACACAGAAGCAAGAAACATGAACAAAGCATACAAGAAATGTGGGATCACGTACAGAGGCCAAACATAAAATCACAGGTATACCTGAGGGTGAAGAAGAAAATGCACAAGGGCTGGAAAATCTATTTGAAGGAATAATAAGAGGAAAATTTCCATGGCCTAGCCAGAAATCTCAATATCCAGGTACAAGGAGCACAAAAGACTCCTGGGAGACTCAATGTGAAAAGGTAATCACCACGTCACATAGTTATTAGGCTGGCCAAAGGAAACACAAAAGAGGCACTCCTTTGAGCAGTAAGGTGAAAACGGCAGGTAACCTACAAAGGAAAACCTATCAGACTAACTGCAGATTTCACAACTGAAACCTTACAAGCCAGAAGGGACTGGGGACCCATCCTCAGTCTTCTAAAACAGAATAATGGCCAACCTAGAATTCTTTATCCTGCAAAATAAAGCTTCCTATATGGGGGAGAAATAAAGACTTTCCCAGACAAGCAATCACTGACGGAATTTGCAAAGACCAGACCTTCCCTGCAGGAAGTACTCAGACTGCTTTATACACTGACCAGTGCAATAGACACCCACCAGTGTAAAATCACCCAAAAGCTAAAGTCCAGAACCCTGATTCCACAATGGCTCAAGAATTAAAACAAAACAGTAAGAGTCTACCCAACAGGATAAACAGAAATCCACCACAAATATCAATTCTCTCAATAAATGTGAATGGCTTGAATTGCCCATTGAAGAGACACAGGCTGGCTGAATGGATAAAAAAATACAAGCCAAGTATCTGCTGTCTCCAGGAAATGCATTTTACACAAGGACTCCTTCACACTTAAGGTGAAGGGATGGCAAACAATTTTCCAGGCCAATGGAAACCAAAAGAAAGCTGGGGTAGCCATTCTTATATCAGATAACACAAACTTTGAAGAAACAAAAGTAAAGAAAGACAAAATTGTCACTATATAGTGGTGAAGGGAAAAATCTTACAAGAAGATTTAACAATCCTAAATATTTATGCACCCAACACAGGAGTGCCCAGATACATAAAGCAAATCCTGCTAGATCTAGACAACATAATAAATAGCAATGTCATCATAGCTAGGGACTTCAACATCCCACTGACAGAACTGGACAGATAAGCAAAGAAACAATGGACTTAAACAGAACTCTAGAACAATTGGGCCAAACAGACATCTACAGAACATCGCACCCAAATAACACTGAATATACGTTCTTCTTGTCAGCTCATGGAACTTTCCCTAAAATTGATCACATCCTAGGTCACAAAACAGATCTCAACAAATTTTGAAAAATAGAAATTATACCATGTATTTTCTCAGACCACAATGAAAGAAAACTAGAAATCAATTCCAACAGAAACACTCATCTCTACACAAAAACATGGAAATTAAACAATCTATTGCTGAATGCCTATTGGGTCAAGGAGGAGATTCAGATGGAAATCAAAAGATTCTTCAAGCTAAATGATAATGGGGACATAAGTTACCAAAATCTGTGGGATACAGCAAAAGAAGTCCTGAGAGGAAAACTCATAGCCTTTAATGCCCACATCTAGAAGACAGAAAGATTACAAATCAACAAATTAATGAACTGTTTCAAGGAACTGCAAAAGGAAGAACAAACCAATCCTAAACCCAAACAAGAAAAGAAATTACCAAGATCAGACCTGAACTAAATGAAATTGAGAACAAAAGAACTACACAGAAGATTAATATAACAAAAAGTTGGTTCTTTGAAAAGATAAACAAAATAGACAGGCCTCTTGCTAGATTGACCAGATGCAAAAAGGAAAGGACTCTAACAAGCTCAATTAGAAATGAAAAATGAGAGGTCACAACTGATATCATGGAAATGCAAAACATCATCTTTGAATAATATAAAAATGTCTATGCCCAAAAACCTGAAAACATGGAGGAAATGGACAAATTCTTAGAAACACACAACCTCCCTAGGCTCAATCAGGAAGAAAGAGAAATCCTGAACAGACCAATATCAAGCACCGAAATTAAAGCAGTAATAAAAAATCTTCTAATTAAAAAAAAGTCCCGGACCAGATGGGTTCACACCTGAATTCCACCAAACCTACAAAGAAGATCTGGTTCCTACACTGCAGAAATTATTCCACAACATTGGGAAGGATGGAATCCTCCCCAATTCATTCTATGAAGCCAATATCACCTTGATACCAAAGCCAGGAAAGGACACAACAAAAAAAGAAAACTACAGACCAATATCCCTTATGAATATAGATGCAAAAATTCTCAATAAAATCTTAGCAAACTGAATTCAACTGCACATCAAAAAAATAACTCATCATGACCAGGTGGGCTTTATCCCAGAGATACAGAGGTGGTTCAACATGTGCCAATCTATGAATGTAATTCACCATAGAAATAAAAGCAAGAACAAAGACGCTATGATGCTCTCAATAGATGCAGAAAAGGCATTTGACAAAATTCAGCACCCTTTTATGATAAGAACTCTTAAAAATATAGGCATAGATGGCTCATACGTCAAAATTATTAAAGCCATATATGATAAACCCACAGCCAACATCATACTAAACAGGGAAAAATTGAAAGCATTCCCACTTAGAACTAGAACCAGACAAGGTTGCCCACCATCTCCACTTCTATTCAACATAGTACTGGAAGTCTTTGCCAGAGCAATCAGACAAGAGAGGGGAATCAAATGGGGGCAGAAGAGATCAAACTTTTACTCTTTGCAGATGATACGATATTATATCTGGAAAACCCAAAGATTCAACCAAGAGACTCCTGGAATTGATAAATGAATTCAGCAAAGTCTCAGGACACAAAATCAGTGCACACAAACCAGTAGTTTTCATATACACCAATAATAGTCAAGCCAAGAATCAAATCAAAGATACAATACCTTTCACAATAGCATCAAAGAAAATTAAATATTTATGAACATACTTAACTAAGGAGGTGAGAGACCTACATAGGGAGAACTATGAAACACTGAGAAAAGAAACCGCAGAGGATGTAAACAGATGGAAAACCCTACCATGCTCTTGGATTGGTAGAATCAATATTGTTAAAATGTCTATGCTACCCAAAGTGATCTACAGTTTCAATGCAATCCCTATCAAATACCAACATCATTTTCACAGATCTAAAAAAAATAATTCTATGCTTCGTATGGAACAAGAGAAGACCCCATTCTAGCCAAAGCAATCTTAAGCAAAAAGAACAAATTGGGAGGCATCAATCTACCAGATTTCAAGCTATACCACAAGGCTATAGTAACTAAAACAGCATGGTACTGGCACAAGAACAGAGACATAGACCAATGGAACAGGACTGAGAACTCAGATAGAAATCCATCCTCATATTGTCATCTGATCTTTGACAAAGCAGACAAAAATATACACTGGAGAAAAGAATCCCTATTCAATAAATGGCACTGGGAAAATTGGATAGCCACATATAGAACACTGAAACAAGATCCACACATCTCACCTCTCACAAAAATCAACTCACAATGGATAACAGACTTAAACCTAAGGCATGAAACCATAAGAATTCTAGAAGAAAATGTTGAAAAAACTCTTATAGACATTGGCCTAGGCAAAGAATTTATGAAGAAGACTCCCAAAGCAATCACAGCAGAAATAAAAATAAATAAATGAGACCTGATCAAATTAAAAATCTTCTGCAAGCCAAGGAAACAATCATTAGAGCAAACAGACAACCTACAGAATGGGAGAAAATATTTGCATGCTACACATCTGATAAAGGGCTGATAACAAGAATCTATACAGAACTTAGGAAAACCAACAAAGAAAAAACAAACAACCCTATTAAAAAGTGGGCAAAGGACATGAACAGAAACTTTCCAAAACAAGACAGAATAATGGCCAACAAACATATAAAAAAATTGTTCAACTTCTCTAATCATCAGGGAAATGCAAATCAAAACCACAATGAGATATCACTTAACTCCAGGGAGATTGGCTTGTATCAAAAAGTCCCAAAACAACCAATGTTGGCACAGATGCGGAGAGATAGGAACACTCATACACTGTTGGTGGGACTGCAAATTAGTACGTTCTATATGGAAAGTAATATGATGATACATCAAAGAACTAAAAGTAGAACTACCACTTGATCCCACTACCCTTTTTTACCCAAAGGAAAAAAGACATTCTATAATAAAAACATCTGCATTCGAATGTTTATAGCAGCACAATTCACAATTGCAAAGATGTGGGAACAACCCAAGTGCCCATCAATGTGTAAGTGGATTAATAAAACTTTGTATATGTATACCATGGAGTACTACTCAGCCATAAAAAACAACGGTGAATTAATACCTCTGGTATTATCCTGGATGGAGCTAGAGCCCATTCTTTGAAGCAAAGTATCACAAGAATGGAAAAACAAGCACCACTGGTACTCACCGTCAAATTGGTACTAACTGATCAATACTTATGTGCACACATGGAAGTAATATTCATCCAGTGTCGGGCAGGTAGGAGGGGAGTGGAGGGGATGGGTAAATTCACACATAGTAGGTGTCGGGTGCACTGCCTGGGAGATGGGCACACTTGTAGCTCTGACTTGGGTGGTGCAAAGGCAATATATGTAATCAAAGTGATTGTACCCCCATAATATTCTGAAATTTAAAAATGAAAAATTTTTAAATTTTTAAATTTTAAAAAACAAAATAAAAACCAATCCCACTAAGACCTAGATAATTCCCCTAAGGTTCATTTCTGAATAGGAAATGTGATTCTAACCATATTTCCATATCTTATTGATCAATATTATTATGTTTGTACATCTGTATCCCTTTGTGATAAAGGCTAGTATTTTTAATGACCAACAAAAACAATGATTTGCTTGCTTTGTGATACTGCAATATCAACATTAAAGAAATTCAATGTTCATCAGCATTATAACACTCATAAGGACCACACACATTTTAAATTAGAGGGAGAGGTGCAAAAGGTTGTATTGCAGAAATTAAAAGATGAAAAGCAAAAGCAAAGACAATTCTTTCAAGCAGTGAAAATACCTGGAAATGATGCCACTTAAGCAACTCATAAAGTAGCTTATATACTCGGGAAAAAAAGGAAGCCATTCAGTGATGTAGACATTGTGAAGGAATGCATTGTCTTAGCTGTAGGATGCTTAGACCCTGATAACGTTTCAAAGTGCAAACAACGCCTCTTTCAAGGAGAACCATTACTGAACGACAGCACGAATTAGCCTTCAACTTAACAAAACGACTGCATGCAATACTTCAAAAGGAAAATACATATTATTCAATCACTTTGGATGAATCAACTGATACTGCTGACTGGGTGCAGGTTTTATACTTCATTTGGGTCATAATAGAAGAGTTTTCTTGCTTCGAACAGTTACTCGCTTTGGGCACTCTTGCAAACAGAACACAGGGAATAGTTATCTTCAACAACTTTCAAGATAAATGTCATGAAGTTGGACTGAATTTGGCAAATTTAGTGAGTGTATATACAGATGGTGCACCTTCCATGACAGGAAAACATGAAGGGTTTACTGCACAGATAAAAAAAGTATTAACAGATCCAGATGCTCTCATTTCTTTTCATTGTATCTTATATCAGCAAAATCTCTTCCCTAAAACTACTATTTTAAGTGACACTTTGCAACAAGTTATAAGTATTGTTAACTATATTCATGCAAATGCAACAGGGCATCGTCAGTTTTGTAACATCCTGAAGTTGAACGATGAGGTATTCAGTGTAGATTTGCCATATCATTCTAAAGTGCGTTGGCTATCACAGACAGGTGTTAGCCAAAATATTATTTCTGTGAGAACAGGTATTTAAATTTTATGAAGAACAGAATCAGCAATGTGAATTACTAGAAGATTTCTATAGGAATGCAGCATTTCTGTGTGATACCATGTCAAATCAAAATGACTTGAATATTTCCTTGCAAGGTAAAACTAAGTCTACATATGATATGTGGCAAAATAATCCAAGCATTTTGAAAAAAGCTCTCTTTTTTCAAAACACTTCTTCAAAAGGAAATTTCAGATGAGCATTTTCCCCAGTTAGCAATGGTCATTGATGAGCAGGATGATATATGCAAATCATTTGAAGAATATGCAGCTGTTATACACCTATTAATTGGAGAATACAATGAAAGGTTCACTGACTTTGAGAATCATGACATCACACTCAAATTAGCATTTCAGCCTCACCTAGTTGATATCATCAAAGCACCTAAAGAACTATAGATGGAACTGATTGAGCTCTCACTAGATGACATTTTAAAGTCATCGTTTGATGCTATGAAACATCAAATCGAAATATGGAAAAATTCAGAATACCCACACCTTCGGCAACATGCCCAAAAAATGCTTTCTTGAGTTTCAACCATTTATTGCTGTGAATCTACATTCTCCCACCTAACCCAAATCAACACGTCCTTAAGGTCACAAATGACTGATACCCGTGTAGAGCATCAACTGAAACTGCGGACCTCTATGCTGCAAGCAAATATTCAAATGCTTTCCAACAAAAAGCAGACACAACAAAGTCATTAAAAGGATAATTTCAAAATTAACAAATAGTTTTCATTTTTTGAAATTATTAAGTACATAGTAGTTGGATTTTTACAAAATAATGTACATTTTTAAGTACATCTAATTGAAGTTTCTTGAATTCGGCCTTATTTGATTACAGCTAAATTAATGCAGCCTTCCAACATGAAAAGATTCCCCACCCCTGTTCTAAATCCTTCGAGCAGTTCTTAAAATGTAAAAGCATTAAAAAGGCCTATGTTACAAAATCAAAGTTGAAATTGAGTTATGTATTAAAACAATAATCCATGGGGGGTGAGGAGGAGATACTTTTATCCTAAATATCTAAATAATTGTACCTGAAATAGCTAGAAAAAGCAATTATTTTTAACAACAATTTTAAATTCTTCACTTTATCTCACATGCACAGATCTTGCTTAAACCCTGTTATGTGTAAAAATGGATCACTTTCAAGATTCAAATGTACCTGGCCTTTGTCAGGATTTTAATTATATACACAAGCAAAAGGAAAAATTCATTGCTGGGTTGCATCTGTACTAAGAAACAGAAAAAAAAACCTGAATTCTACAATAAATTAACATTTCATTTTTCAAGTAACTCTATATTTAAATCTTGAAAAAAATTCTCACAGAAAATAAACTGCACTTGCATCCAAAAAAGAACAAGTTTATTTTGAAGGAACAACTTCTAGCTTGGTTCAAAATCATTGTTACAATCAATCTAGCTAAAGGAATAGGAATTTTCCTTCAAGAATTAATATATCTTATTTTCCATTTTTAAAAAGTGAATAAAAATCAAATACATAAGCATTTTGTATTTACTGAAAGCATCCAAGTGTTATCCGACATATTTTAAATTTTCACAGAAAAAAAAACCTGTAAATTGATTTGGCAACAAATGGAAACTTCTCAGTCATTACATCACTTGTACTGGAGTAAGCTGTTACATCTAGGACGACAATAAAGTACTTCCCAAAGGGCATGTTTGAGAAAAAAGTGTAATACATCTGTCTGTCATTTTGCATAGAAAAGATTTGCCCAAACAAGTCCCTACTAATTGTACTGGTATGAAACTATACCAACTGCTTTTCTCTGCTCAAATTCTGGTAAGTTATCTGATTTATACCTTCAATGAGCAAAAATTTGTTCCTAAGATAGGGAAAGATGAACTTTGAAAAGCAAAGGGTCAAGAAAACGTTTAAATACTTTGGAACAATATGCAGCTCTTTAAAAGAATATATTATAAGTCATACATATTGATATACGTTCATTGGCATGCATCAAAAAGTCAGTTGCAGAATAACGTATATAGTATATTCTTATTTTTATAAAGAAAAAAATACCATATATATTTGTGTATGTGTGTACACACATTTGTATTAAGAATTAAATGTAGAAGGATAAACAACAATAAGTATTTGTTAGTTTGGGGAGTTGAGGAGGGCTTAGAAGAGAATATATTATTTTCTTATGTATTTTCTTATAACTTGTAAAAAGCAGCATACACTTTTATAAAGACTCAGTTTTGTTTTTTATTTTGAGACAATTGTAGATTTATATTCAGTTGTAAGAAATAATACAGAGAGATCTCATGTACCCTTTACCCAATTTTCCCCATGGTAACATTATGCAAAACTATATGCAATATCACAACCAAGATACAAAACGCTTCCATCACCATAAGGATTTCTCATGTTGCCCTTTTAAAGCCACACACAATTCCCTCCCACCCACCCCCACCACAAGCCCATCCTTAACTCCTGGCAACCACAAATCTGTTCTCCGTTCCTGTAATTTTGTCATTTCAAGAATATTGCATCACGTAATCACACAGTATCTAACTTTTGGAGATTGGCTTTTTTTGCCCCAGCATAATTCTCTGGAGATTCATCCAAGTTGTTGCACGTATCAATACTTCATTTCTTTTTATTGCTGAGTAATATATCCGTTTACCCCTTGAAACACATCTGGCTTGTTTCCAGTTTTTCATTATTACTAACAAAGCTGAAATGAAGATTTATGTCAGATTTTTGTGTGAACATAATTTTTCCTTTCTCTGTGATAAATGCCCAGGAGTGCAATTGTTGGATCACATGGTAGTAGCATGCTTACTTTTTTAAGAAACTGCCAAACTGTTTTCCAGAGTGGCTGTGTCATTTTATATTCCCACCAACAATGTATGAGTGATCCAGTATCTCTGCATCCTTTTGGTGTTGTCACTATTTTTTATTTTAGGCATTTTCCATAGGTGTGCAGTGATGTCTCATTATGGTTTTAATTTGCATTTTCCTAATGGTGAACGATGTTGGAACATTTTTTCATGTGCTTATTTGCCATCTGTATATCCTCACATTTGGTGAAATGTCTGTTCATGTCTTTTGCCCAATTTCTAATTGGATTTTTTACTGTTGAGTTTTGGGAGTTCTTTATAAATTCCAGATACCAGTGCTTTGCTGGTATGTGGTTTGCAAATATTTCCTCCCAGCCTGCAGCTTGTCTTTTCATCCTCTTAACAGGGTCTTTTGTAAAACAAAAAAACTTTCATTTGGATAATGGTCAATTTTTCCTTTAGGGACCATGCTTTTAGTGTCAAGTCTAAGCACTCTCTGCCTAGCCCTAGATCCAAAAGATTTTCTCCTATTTTTTCTCCTGAATGTTTTATAGTTTTATATTTAAGTCCATGATCCATTTGAGTTAATTTTTATTTAAGGTGTGAGACTTAGATCAAGATTTTTTGTTTGTTTGTTTGCCTGTAGATGTTCACTTTCTTCAGTACCATTTTTTTAAATGAAATTTAATTGGCTTTTGCACCTTCGTCAAATCAGTTGGGCATATTTGTGCAGATCTGCTTCTGTGTTCTCTATTCTGTTCTACTGTCTCCACTGTCTCTCCCTCCACCAATATCACATAGTCTTGATTACTGTACCTATATAATAAAGCTTGAAATAAGGTACGCTGATACCTCCCACTTTTTTCTTTTTCAAAATTATTTTTAGCTATTCTACTTCCTTTGCCTTTCCATATAAATTTTAGAATCTGTTTGTCAATAACTATAATAAAATTTGCTGTGATCAAATGGCTTTAAACATATTTTTCTTAAAAGTAGGTATCTTGTTACTTATTTCAGTAATCCAGCCATTATAATGTTAGGTAGGAACTTAGATTATTGATCTGATACTTTTCCTCTTTCCTAATGTATATATTTAGTGCTGTAAATTTCTCCTTAGTATTACTTTAGCCACAGCCCACAAGTTTTGACATGTTGTCTTTTTATTTTAATTCAGTTCAATGTACTTTTTTTTATTTCCCTGAGACTTCTTCCTTGGCCCATGGATTATTCATAATTGTATTGTTTAGTTACCAAGTGTTTGGAGATTTTCCTATTATCATTCTATTATTTATTGGTTTCTAGTTTGATTCCATTATGGTCAGAGAATACACTCTGTATGATTTCAATTCTTTTAAATTTTATTGAGGTTTATTTTATGGCCCAGGATATGGTCCATCTTAGTATATGATCCATGGGCAGCTGACAAGAATGTGTATTCTGCTGTTGTTGGGTACAGTATTCTAAAAGCGTAGATTAGATGCTGGTGGTCAATAGTGTTGTTAAGTTCTACACCCTTGGGGATTTTCTGTCTAGTGTTTCTATCAACTGTTGAAAGAGGGGTGTTAAGTCTTCAACTATAATTTTGGATTTGTTTATCTCTCCTTTCAGTTTTTACTTCACATATTTTATAGCTGTTATTTGGTACATACATATTTAGGATTTCTTATAAACAATATATAGTTGAGTCATGTTTTTAATCTACCTGCCAATCTCTGTCATTATATTTAGACCATTTACACTTGATGCAGTTACTAATATGTTAGGGTTTAAGTCTACCATTTTATTTTTTGTTTTCCTTTTGTTCTCTCTTGTTTTTACCTGCCTTCCCACGGGTTACTTAACATTTTTTAGAATTCTATTTTGATTTATCTATAATGTTTTTTTAATGAATCCCTTTGTATAGCTTTTTTACTCATTGCTCTAGGTAGTACATTATATATATTTAACTTTAAACAGTCTACTGGTATGGTCACTTTCCAATGAGAGTGATGCATAGAAACTTTACCTCCCTTTATGTCCATTTATTCTCCCCTATCTATAATTATCTTAAATATTGTCTCTTTATATAGAACCACATCAGACCGTGTCATAATTCTAGCATCAACCATCAAACATAATATAGAAAACTCAAGAGAAGAAAAGTCTATTGTATATAGCCATAGTTTTGTTAATTATGTTCTTTCTTCCTTCCTCCTGCTCCAAGAATCCTTTTTTCTAATAGTTTCTTTTCTGTTTGGAGAACTTCCTTGAGCCATCCTTTTAAGGTAGAACTGCTAGTGACAAATTCTCTTAGTTTTACTTCGTCTGAGAGTGTCTTCATTTCCCCTTCATTCCTAAATGATCATTTCACAAGAAATAGAATTCTGGGTGGACAGTTCCTTTCTTTCAGCACTTGAAAAATGTGCTAATTCCTTCTGACCATCATGGTTTCTGCTAAAAAATCTACTGTCATTCAAATTGTTTTCCCCATAGGCAACATGTTGTTTCTCTCACTACTTTCAAGATTTTTTTCTTGACTTCAGTTTTCAGAAGTGTGACTATTATGTGTTTTGGTGTGGATTTCTTTGGTTTGGGGTTCACTCTGGTTCTTGAATATGTAAGTTTACATCCCTTGCCAAATTTGGGAAGTTTTGGGCCATTATTTCATTGAGCACTTTTTCAGTCCTGCCTTCTTTCTCCTCTCCTTCCAGGACTGTGATGATACCAAGGTTATATCTTTTGTTATAGTCCCACAGGTCCCTGAGGCTCTGTCAATTTTTTTCCTCAGTCTATTGTCCCTCTGTTGTTCAGCTCAGGTAAGTTGTATTTTTCTACAAGTTACTGACTCTTTCCTCTGTCCTCTCCATTCAGCTGTTGAGACCATCCATTGAGTTTTTATCTCAGTTATTGTACTTTTTAGTTCTAAAAATTTCCTTTGGTTCTTCTTTATATCTTCTGTTTCTTTACTGAGACTTCCTACTTCTCTGCTAAGACTTTCTATTTTTTTCAATTGTTTCAAGTACGTTCATAATTTCTCACTGAGGCGTTTTTGAGGGGAGCTGCTTTAAAATCTTTGTCATATGATTCCAACATCTCTGTCATCTCAACATTGACATCCATTGATTGTCTTTTTTTTCTTTCAAGTTTAGATGTTCCTGATTCTTGGCATGACAAGTGATTTTCTATTGAAACCTGGACATCTGGAGTATTATGAGAGTCTGGATATTATTTAAACTTTCTGTTTTAGCTGGCTTCCTCTGACACTGCTCTAATGGGGGCACTGGAGATAGGGACTGCCCCTATTACTGCCAGGTAGGAGTAAAAATCCAGGTTCCCCACTTGTCTTCTGTTGACACGAGGGGTGGGGGCCTCCTTGTTACTGGTGGGTGGGAGGAGTACTGGCTCTCCACTAGACTTCTGTTGACACCATCCTCATTGGAAGGAATAGGTATGTCTCATTACTGTTCCCCACAAGGCCTCCAGTGACACAACAGGAAGGAGGGAAAAGGTGGCTTCATTACTGCTGGGAAGTGTTGAAAGTCTGGACTCTCCACTGACACCACTCAGTGGGAAGGGGTTGGGGCACCTTGTTACAGTCTGGTGAGACTGGAAATCTAGGCTCCCCATTCACCACCCCATTCCCTGGTGGGGGTGGAGATGGGGCCACAGGTTTTTCTGCAGTGTTTGGCTGGAGCAGCACAGTTGCTGTCTAAAAGTTTTCTGTCTTGCTAAACTTCCCCTTCCCTGATCCCTTCGCTAGAGAGCAGCCTTTTTTTTTACGGCTTTTTCCACCTATACCCATTGGCATTCCTAGGTTACCAGCTTCTTTAGTTCTAAGTCTGGGAGATACTAGGGAAAAAGAAAACCCAGATAACTTATCACCATATAATTCCTTGTGTCCCAGAGTCACTAGCCACTCTGTCTTCTGCTATTCACCTTAGGAGTCTTCTCATGTTTGTTACATAATGTTTAGGGTTTGTACATAGTTGTACTTAGCAGGAGGAATAAGGAAAAAAAATATATCTATTTCATCTTCCCTGAAGCAAAAGTAAGCAAAAGTTTTATGATATAATATTTTCTTGCAGACTATACATTATTTGTTTATAGGAGACCTTATAACATGAATTCATTGTTACCTAGGTCATGTTAAGCCATTTTCCTCCTGAGCTGTTGACCAAAAACAACTAAATATGACAGAAGCAAGGACAGCCTGGCTCCTTCACCCTCAATTAACATCTGGAAGGTGGTGTCTGAACTCCAGCCTCATATAATTAGTATGTGATTGATACTATTGAGCTTCTCAGTAAAACAAACATAGGACTTTATAACATTTCTATGTCTCCTGCCATGGTGTATGCATATTGTTTAGGTCAGTGATTCTCAACTGGATGAAAAGGGGTCGAGTGATTTTGCCCCTCTCCCTAAGGGCTCATTTGGCAACATCTAGAGACATTTTTGTTATGAGCTGGGAGGTGCTACTGGCATCTAGTGGGTAGAAGCCAGGGATGCTTCAAAAATCCTCTGATTCTCAGGATAGCCACCCACAATGAAGAATTAACTAGCCCAAAATTTCAATTGTGCCAAGGTTGATAAACCCTGGTTTTGATGTCTGACCTACATTTGACAGTTAAGTTTAATCTTCAAGTATTCTGTATACCTCCTGGCCCATGTAATTATGGAACTCTGAATGCTGGGTCTGGAATGGTCTTGCCCAAGCTCTAAACAGAGATAATCCAGCCTTCCAAGATTGTCTTACCCTTTGGCTTTCCCTCTAGGGATTGCTATGTGGCTCCAAGTTAAGATCTCTAAAGTGAAAAAGCATGTTCCTTGCTTTTTCTGGAGAGAACATCATTTACATAAACTCCAAATGTTTAAAACAAATGTCTTTAGTCTTCTTAATAATTTTTAAAATCATAATTTAGACCCCACTTTACACTTGTGTCCTTATTGCTGTCTCTCACCTACCCACCCACTGCCATTTCAACAAATTCCCCATTGTCCCTTTCTCACTCTAATAAAACTTCTGAAACCACTTTTACCCAATGTTGTCCAAGTCCTGTTAACCCTGGGTTAGAGCCCCTGGCTGCTGATTCTAAAGCTCCATGTGCCATGCTGCTCTCCTACATAAAACAATTCAGGTAACTGAAGCACCGAGAAAAGATACACAAGAGAAATTAACACTTCTGGAAGAACAGAATTCACTGTTCCAGTGTCCACTATTCATTTGATATTCTCCCTTCATATATCCCTAACTCCATTGGCGCCCTTCAAATGTACTCTTTCTTATGGGACCCTGCTCTGAAGTAAAACTTCCCCAAGTGTACAAGACCTCTGAGCCAGTTTCTAATAGCGGCCCCTTTTCATGTCAAGTACCTTAACAATGTGGTAGGGTATCTCAGAGGAAGGGGTACTGAGGCTTTTTTTCTCTGCTAAGCCTCTTCTAGGGGCATCCCTGATTTCTTTTTCTATATCAGATTTACAGAAAGTCTAACTAGAAATACTCATTTTGAAATGGCCTGAGCAGTCACCCCTATCTTGTTCAGTAACAGCGGGGAGATGTGGGTCTTCATTCACAATATTTGTTGTACTCTGCCCAAAAAACATTAAGTCAAAGGCGACACTGTGGACTCTTGTTCATACATGTTTTTGTTTCCCTTTGTGATCACATTCCTTAAATCACAGCCAAGAGTGTATTCTGGGGCCGAAACTATTTTAAAGACATAATGCAGCAGCAGTATTCTGTTTACTAATAAGAAATCTGGAGCAGCAGCCAAGAACAGTAATAGAATCTTCTTCCCTCTTACTGTCATTCTCATTGTCATTCTCAAAAGAGACTATGCCTCATGTTACTTTTTCTTTCTTTCTTTGAGTGTGGGGCTCAAGTTCCCTTGTTACTATTTTTGCTTTGAATGTCCCTGCCAAAGCAAAGTCTATATAATAAAATATCTTAAACTTAAATATGACCCTGTGTACCTTTGCTTCCTGTTGGGAACTTATCACAGTCAATAAATGGACCATCCTGAGCATGATTCTAGTCAAGTCTCTGGGACAAACTGCCTGGGGTGGAATCCCAGCTCTGCCACGCATTAATTGCAAAACCCTGGACCAATCCTTTAACTTCACTAAAGCTAGAAGGCCTCCTACATAAAATAGGACTTATATTGGTATCTATCTACTTGATGGCGGAATTGTTGTTGTGACAAAAATGCATACAACATGCATCCCATAATGTTTGGCACACAAGAAACGCTTAAGTCTCTATAAATGGGAAGGCCTAAAAAATAAATTTTTAAAAATGTTTCGAGAAAACAGTTTTCACTGAAAATATTCTAGAATTCTTATAAATTAAACTTAATAGGCCCAGTGCAGTGGCTCATGCCTGTAATCCTAGCCCTCTGGGAGGCAGTGGGAGGATTGCTTGAGGCCAGGACTTCGTGGCCAGCCTGAGCAAGAGCAAGACCCCCGTCTCTACAGAAAAAATAGAAAAATTAGCCAGGTGTAGTGGCACATGCCTGTAGTCCCAGCTACTCAGGAGGCTGAGGCAGGAGGATCACTTGAGCCCAGGAGTTGGAGGTTGCAGTGAGTTATGATCATGTCACCACGCTCTAGCCCCAGCAACAGAGCAAGACTCTGTCTCAAAAGAAATAATTAAACAAACAAACAAATTTAATAGTAATATACTGATCTTAGGATATAAATTCACTTTTACTGTAATTCAGTACTAATAATGCTAAACTATAACAAAAAAAAGACTGAGTTTTTCACATAAAATGCCTGTTTTTATTTCAATACAAAGCCTTTGAAAGGGAAGACTACTAGTGATGTATTACTCGGGTCTTCAGCTACTGTTCTTTGAACAAGTTTTTGGCATAGGCTTTCAACTTCTTTCACTTTGACAAGAGGATATACTCCCTTGACAGAAAATTCAAAAATTCAAATTGAAAATTCAAACAAAGTGCAAAGAAGCTGAACACCACCACAGTGTCTTTGTTATATCATAGACGCTGAAGGATTGTATATAATAAAATATCACATATATAACGCATCCTAAAGCTGCATTTACCCAGGATAAATATTACTCTGGTTCTGGTTCACCTACTTCCATTGCAATGTCGTAGTTCTGGCCGAGAACGCTCTGTATGAGGTCTTTGATGATCTGGTCGGAGGCCAGCTGGGCCTCGGACTGCAGCGAGACGATGATCTCCTCGATGGACGTGGGGATCGCTCGGGCGGGCAGCAGGGTCTGCCCGGCGGCCTCCCGCGCGTCGCTCGGCGGCCAGCTCTCCCGCTGTCCTTTGGACACTGGCGCGGCCGCTTCCTGCGCGCTGCTAGCCGAGCCCTCGGCCTTGCGCACCAAGTGGGTGCGAACCCTCACTCTCCTCCGCCGGCCGCCCGCCTCCGCGTCGCTGTCCTCCCTGGAGATGGAGCTGGCCTTGCTCTCTTTGGCCTTGGAGGCCCCTGCGGGCCGAGCTATCGCCCGGCTCGCTTCGCGCCCCCCGGCCAGGTCGAGGTCCCGCCTGGAGGCCACGGGCCGCGGGCTCTCTAGGGCCCGGCGCGCTCTGGGCCTCACCCGTGGCGTGGGCGGCGGCTGCAGGACCACAGTTTTGGCTGTGCCGACCCCCGAGGCGATGACCGGCGGCTTCTTCTGGGCCGGGCGCCGTAGGTACGCGGAGCTCCGCAAGTAAAAGTTCTGGGGGCGAAACGGCAGGGTATGACCTGGGGCGACCGGGCCCGAGGGACGCGCGGCGCCTCCGCGCGCCTCCTGCAGGAGGGCCGCAGCCGAGATCTCAGGGCCTTTAGCCGGAGAGGACACTTTTGATGTTCCGGGTCCAGCGTAAGAAACACACCCAGGTTGGGCCAGGCTGGAGGCACGGAGGCTGTGGACTGAGCCTTCATCTGCAGCCGGCTTGGAGGCCAACTTCTGCTTGAATCGGAGAAAATCCTTTTTAGTCTCCTGGCGAACCTTCTCAAGCTGTTTAAACATGTACGATTCTTCTTTGTGTTTTAGGCCAAAGTGCTTTGGGATTGTGGACATCTTGACAATTTTGACCTGTAAAATAACCCCCCCAAAATTATATTTTATTTATATATATATATATATATATATAAAGCAAAACTGTTGATAAATAAAATTCCAGTTCAGCAAAGTTTCTCATGATAGAACCTCCCTGTGCTGCTCCCTGAAGCACAAGTGGATAGGTTAAGTATATAATTTTATGTCCATCAATTGGCCCTGTCAGAAGAACCATGAAAAATCTCTAAAGCAGTAATATTTTTTACAGGGAGTTTCCCAAAACCCTAGTGGATTTATTTTAACATTTCTTTAGACTATAATGTAGTGTCCCACTTCCAGGCAAGAGAGACCACTCTAAGCATAGGCATAGAAAATCCAAAGTAGCCCTGCACAGAGAAAACAGAGGGCACCAACTGTGGCCTGTGACCTGGATCCAGCCCATGAACATGCTCTTCAATTGTCCAGGGTATTTCAACAATATTAATTCATAGCCAACAATTTTAAGTTGGAAGATTTTCACATAAAAATTCAGGTTTGCAGTTTCTCTGGAAAAAAGAAAAGTGACAGCTCTGGCAATGCTCGGGCCAAATCCCTGCCCTTGTGGCTGGATCTCTATTTCCCCTTCGGTCTCTAGCTGGTCCCAGGTGTCTCCCTCCCTCACTCAGCCCATCATTAATGTGTCACCTGAGCTACAGCAGAGTGCAGGAAGGGAAGGAGGTAGCCTCAAGGTAGGCTGCAGCCAGGATCATGAGGCTTGAATGCCAGGTGTTTGTACTTTTTCTGTGAGCTACTGGAAACCACTCAAAATTTTTAGCAGACAGGTAACTTGATACCATCTGTTGCATGGGAGTTATTAATATTGAGAAGAAGAAAGAATAAAGGCAGGAAGGGCAAATAAGGGTCTTGGTAGCTGGAACCCGAGACTTGGCCTTGGTAATGGAGCAGAGTAAAAATGGAGACATAACAAGGTAAAGCTGGTAAGACCAGGCCAATGATTGGGAATAAATGGGAGCAATTAAAGCTCCTTCATAAAATAGAGACTTTGAATCACCTCAAGGAAGTCTTGGTCATAAGCAAGTGCATAATAAAACTTCTGTTATTCACTGAACTGTACACTTCAAAATGGTTAAGAGGTAAATTTATGTTATGTGTACTTTACCACAATTTTAAAAAAAGAACAACTTCTGTTATTCTGTTACTAGGATTACAGGCGTAAACCACCATGCCCAGGGCCAGCTATCCATGATCATAAATGGATTTTGAGATCTTGAAAACTCTGAGATCATTACTAAAAGCCAGGTCTAACAGGACATATAAATAGAAAAGGGACCAGTTACAGATTCTGTGGCACACTTACCTGTGGCAAGTGGGAGGAGCAAGAGCAACCAGGGTTAGAAAAATGAAGAGAATTGAGTTCCACAGAAGGCAAGAAGAGGTGTGTTTCAAGAAATAGGTTTAAAACAATGAAAATAAAAACAAAAAATAATGAATTAGAAGAATAGTAAATTTTTTAAAGCCCAAGGCCAAGATTCTTTGAAACAAAATAAAATAATATAGCAGAAACACCTCTGGAATATCATCATTATTTCCAGTATGATTATCTACTAGAAAACCCAGGCACTAAAGAACTATTTAGAACTATAATAGAATTCTACAATTGATTTGAATTTTTTTGTTTGTTTTGTTTTGTTTTATTTGGAGACAGGGTCTCACTCTGTTATTCAGGATAGAGTGCAGTGGCGTCATCATAGCCCACTACAACCTCACACTGCTGGGTTCAAGCGATCCTCCTGCCTTGGCCTCCCAAGTAGCTGAAACTATAGGCACATGCCACCCCACCTGGCTAATTTTTCTGTTTTTTGTAGAGAGGACATCTTGCTCTTGCACAGGCTGGTCTTGAATTCCTGACCTGAAATGATCCTCCTACCTGAGCCTCCCATAGTGCTAGGATTACAGGCGTGAGCCACCACACCCAGTAGCTTCCTTTATACACAAATGGTCCAGTCAAAAATACAATGGTAAAATTTCATTCAAAATTTTTTAAAACAGTAAGTCTCTAGGCATAAACATAACAAGAAATGTACTAAAACTATATGAATAAATCTTTTAAATTCTACTGGAGGACATTAAAGAAAGATTCAACTAAATAGACAGTTAATGTTCCTTGATGGGACGACTAGATATTTTAATTATATTAGGTCTTCCCAAAATGCTGTATTGGTTTAATGCCAATACAAAAATCTCAAAGTGATATTTTGAACATTTGAAAAGTTATTCTGAACTCATTTGAAATAATAAACAGGCTAGACTAACCAAAAATTTTGTAAAATGAAATGAGGGAGTGCTTGTTCCTCAATGAGCAAACAACCAGATAAGTAAAACTTATACAGATATAAAAAGTGGAACTGAAATACTACTGCTAGAATCAATAGGTAGACTGAGAAAGCGAGAAAAAGAATTAAAAATAATATAAGTTATAAAGGTAGCATTAAATGGTGATAAAAAGAACTATTCAATCAATTGTGCTGAGGCAACTGGTTGACTATTTGGTACTTTTTTTTTTTTTTTGGTGTATTTTTATGTCATGCACCAAAATAAATCCAGATGGATTTAAAACTTAAATGTGGAAACTATTCTTACTTTACATTTCTTTGCTCACTTATCCACATTTCTTGGTTGGACTCATCAATTCATAAAAGAATTATCTTTATAGTTAGAATTCTTCATTTGTCATGTAGTTTAGGTGGTATGAAGAGAACATCCTATTTATCCTCCAAATAATCATACTGCTTTTAATTTCTAAAATATGAACCACTGGTTCTCAAGTTGAAGATCCTGCTGCATGCTAAAGCTCTCATCTGGGAATCAGTAGGCTTTCTTTCTTTACCCAGATCCACCACTGACTAGACCTTGGACAATTTAATTCTATCCATACCAAGGGTTCATATAAAAAAGTGAAAATAATAATCTGTTGCCTGTTTTCCAGATCATAGTATACAAACATTAGAAATGCTTTCTAAAGCTCTTAAGAAAGTTTCCTTATTTTAAAAAATGCTATATAATCCTCCTCATAGTATTTTGGTTGTTATTGTTTGCACAGGTGGCAATATGTTCACACCAACACCACGTGCATTTCTTCCTGCAAAAGGTTGAAAGGTAGTAACTGGAACAGAGCACAGAGCAGAAGTACAGTAACACCTGATGAGAAATGGACTTGACTCTCCCAACTCCACTTCCCTTTTATTTTAGTTCCTGCTTTGGATGCCCTTCCCAACCTCTCCCAGGCCCTTGGTTTGCTATTGAAGTTTAACAAGTGTTCATTGTTTAACACTTCTCAGTACATTCCCATGAGTTCTTAATAGGAAAGTTGCTCTTTCTATCTAAAAGGAAACCAACAGGAAATAGAACTTCTAAATTTGACAGGAACTTCTATTGTGCATTCAAAGTGGGGGTATCCCAATGCTTCATGGGCCAGTCCATCAAAGCTTGGTGCCTTTATTCCCCCACCCACCCTTCTACAATACAAAAAAGTAAAATAACTTTTAAACATCCAATCTTATGAGAAAATAGCATTTTCTCTTTTTCTTGGGAGTAATTTACTAAGAAAGTCTAGGATTCTAGTTTGGAGATACACAAGGAAAAATAGTGTAGTTGTCTCGAAAGGAGAAATTGTTAACCTACATGAGGTGTTAAATCTGTAGCACACAATCCAGGTTGATTAAGTTTACTCTACACTTTAAAATGGGACAGAATGCACTTAAAATCTTTGTAACCCAAGAAGTAATTTTACACTCCTCTTTTTTCCTAATTATTGGAACTCTGTCTATACCTTTTTCTTTCTCTTCTGCCAGGAGGTTCAAGGACTGAGCAGTAAGGTAGTCAAAAGGGCCAAGAGCCAGCCTTTTCTCCTCTCTCACAAGGCCAGGGCAGACATCAGGAGAAAGGTTCCCGGCCAAAAGTGGCTGAAGGCCCAGGCAGGGCTTCCTGCATGAATTCTCTAGACTCTGCTGCAAGTTGCTCTCTGGTTATTGCAGTTGTGGCTGCTCCTCCTATTGGAACAGAAAATCCAAAACTCTGCTCTAGACCCTAACTAAAGTAGAAATAAATAAAGCAGATCACCAGGTGACTTGGTTCCAAGCTACATGAACCCATCTCACAAAGGAAAATGAGTCCAGCATATGTTAGGCCTACCTCATCAGAGCGTTACATTGAGAATGGGCACAGATGACAATAAGGATTACCTGACCTTGTCCTCTTCCTGTAAACAGTCAGGACACCCCGGTGGGACGGATGACCCATTAAGAACAGGATTTGGGTTCTCTTAGGCCCATAGCCAAATATCACCTCAATTTACCTCCTAAATTTCATGCCAGTGTCAACTTCCAATGCACAGCACTGAAGTTCCAAAAGAAACTTCTAAGTCTAAGGATAATCTATCTCATCTAGTAAAATTTTCAGCATTACAAGGAAAATAAAAATATTATAAAAACAATATTTGCTTTTGAAATATCAGTGGCAGAAACAAGATCTTGCCCTGATCATAATTTACAAAAAAAAGCCTAAAAGGAAATATGCAAACATATTAATAACTTTGCTTAGAGATGGGATAACAGTAATTTTTTCTATTTTTCCACACTTTCCATAATATTTGTGTTGCTGCCTTTAATCGTAATAATATCAATAATAGTAACTACCATTTATATATGCTCATTTAAAAGGATATAAAAAATAAAGAAAAATTTGTTTTCAAGCTTACAAAAGGCTTTCCTCTAAAGTATTTGGAAGCCCATAGAAATTTCAATGACTATAAAAATTTATCAGCTCTTTATAACCAGTACCTACAGTATGCCCATATCCCTTGTGAATATACATATACATTCAAAAATACATACATATATAAATACACAGCAGCTAATGGAACAACAATATATTCTCTCTGCCTTTTTCTTCTCCCCATTTTTGATCTTTCCTTCTTAGACGCCCTATACCTAATTGCTTAAACAGCCAAAATTAAAAAATAAAAGGCTGTGTGGGTTTTTTCAATTCTCATCATGCATTTGACATGTTACATGTTGCATGATTTCAGTTTCAAAAGTAATTTGTTGGAGTTCCACAGCTACATCTTACTGACCAATCCCTCACAACAGCTTATAAACTCTAGACAAAATATTTTTTTAAATGACCTGAGGATTCTTAGGAGTAAATAAAAGCAGGTAGAATATGGAGGAAAGTCAGAACATGTAGAAACACTGGCCTGGAGAAGAGTTTCCAGGTTTATCATGGCTTTTCCTTAAACACAGTCTGTAATTGCAGAATGGCATAGTGTAGTTGGCAAAAACTTTGATAGAAAGCCCTTCAACACTCTGGCCAGAAGAATCAGGGAGAGGAGCCCAGGAAACACCCATCACTGGGAAGTGAGAGAAACATTCCAAAGGGGAGAAAGAGCCAGGGAAGATAATCCCCCAATTCTGTGTCTAAACCCCACACAAGTCTCAGACTGACCTTTGAACCATCTGTATGTGGGACAAACTCAAAGCAGCATAGAAAATGCTTAAAGAGCTGAACTGAGATTTAGCTGGACTGAACCACCAACCACAGAGAGTGAGATAGAGCTTACAGTGAGTCTAATTTGGTGAATGGCCTGCTAAATGAAAAACACCAACATTCTTCAGAGGCGATATAGCAGAACCCACACTCTACACAACAAAACATTCACAATGTTCAGGATACAACCTTAAAATACCTGGCATAAAAAGATCCAGGAAAAGTGACCCATTCTCAAAGGTAAAGACAGTCAACAGATGCCAGTCCAGTGATGACCCAGATGTTGAGATTATTAGATAAGGACTTTAAAGCAGCTATTATAACTATGCTCAATGAAGTAAAGGAAAATATGCTAGAGATGAAAAAAAAAGATATAAAATATTAGCAGAGAGATAAAAAATTAAAAAATAGAAATTTTATACCTGAAAAATACAATATTTTCAATAAAAATTTGATTAGCAAAATGGAAATATCAGAAAAAAGTAACCTGAAAGGTAAATCAACAGAAATTATCCAATATAAGAAGAGAGAGGGAAAAAAACCTTAAGGGAAAAAAAGGCTTAGGGCCCTAGAGAGACAACATCAAAAAGATCCAACATACAGGTAATTGGTATCCCAAAAGGAGAGGAGAGAATGAAAAAACATTTGAAAAAATAATGTCCGAGAACATTCCAAATTTGGAGAAAGACATAAATTTATAGATTCAAGAAGTTTAGCAAACCCCAAGCAGAATAAATTTAAAGAAAATCACACGTAAGGTACTGAAAACCAAAGACAAAGATAAAATTCAAGAGCAGACAGAGAGAAACAACACTTTATTTACAGGGAAACAACAATTCAAATGACCACAGACTTCTCATAAGACACCATTGAGAACAGACCATAGGGAAACAAGATTTATAACATGCTAAAATACAAAAAAAAAAAAACCTGTCAACCCAGAATTCTATATCTAGTATGCATATTCTTTTTTAAAATGTAGGCAAAATAAAAACATACTCAAAAAGAAAACTAAGAGAATTACTTGCCACCCACCTGAAACTACAAGAAATGTTAAAGAAAGTTTTTCAGGCTGAAGAGAAATTATACCAGAGGGAAATTTGAATCTTCAAGAACAAATGAAGAAGATCAGAAATGGCAAATATAGGCCATTTTTTTCTAAGTTTTTTAAAAATTGTGTGAAAAATTATAACATTGTCTTGTTTGTGTAAGTAGATGCAGCACACGTGACAACAACAACCAAAAAGACCAGGACAGAGGTGGGCGAAGGAACTATATGATTGTACAGTTTCTCCATTTTATGTGAACTAGTTCAATATTAACTCTAAGTAGGCTGTGAAATGTTAAGGATATATATTGAAATTCCAAGAGAAACAATTTTTAAAGTAATACAAAGAAGTATAACTAAAAAGTGAATAGATAATAAAATGAAAAACAAAAGATGTTATTAAATCTTAGAAAATATTTTAGACTGAATAATAATGAAAATACAACATATCAGAATGTGTGGGGTGCAGCTAAAGCACTAATTAGAAGGAAACTTACAGCTTAAATGCTTACATCATAAAGAAAAAAAGTAAAAAATCAATAACCTAAACTTCTACCTTAAGTATCTAGTAAAAGACCATGTATACCCAAAGTAAATAGAAAGTAGGAAATAATAAGTATAAAGACATAAATCAATCAAATAGAAAACAGAAAAGTAATTGAGAAAATTAACAAAGCCAAGAGCTGTTTCATTAAAAAAATCAAAAAATTTAAAACATCCCTAGCTAGATTGTTTAAAAATAATAGAGAGAGAACAAAAATCACCATATCAGGAATGAAAGAGAGGTTTTTCACTATAGACCCTAAAGATATTCAAAGGATAATAAGAGAATATGATAAACAACTCTATGCCAATAAATCTAACAATTGAGATGAAATGGGCAAATCTGAAAATTGCAACTTACCAAAATTAACAAAAGAAACAGAAAATATTAATGGCCCTGTATTTTTAAAAAATTTGTTATCAAAAATCTTACCACAACAAAACTTCCAGGCTCAGATGGTTCTCTCAAATATTCAAGAAAAAATAACATAATTTTTTTTCAGAAAATAGAAAGGAAGGAACAATCACTCTATGAGATCTGCATAACCCTAATACCAAATCTGACAAAGGCATTTTTTAAAAAAAGAAAGAAAATTACATACCAATATCCCTCATGAGCATAGATGCAAAAATCTTTAACAAAATATTAGCAAAACCAATCCAAAAATATATTTTTAAAAAGGATAATACATTCCAACCAAATAAGAGTTTATCCCAGGGTTGAAAAATTGATTTAGGCCAGCACAGTGGCTGTAATCCCAGCTTCTCTGGGAGGCCGAGGCGGGTGGATTGCTTGAGTTCAGGGGTTCGAGCCAGACCTCGTCTCAAGGGAAAAAAAAAAAAACACAAAACACCTCTTCTCAAGGAAAAAAAAAAACACAAAACAGCCGGGTGTCGTGCCCCTGTAGTCCCAGCTACTCCAGAGGCTGAGGCAAGAGGATTGCTGAAGCCAGGGAGTTGGGTGTTGCAGTGAGCTGCAATGACACCACTGCACTCTACCCAGGGCGACGGAGTGAGGAGCTCTTGTCTCCACAAAAAAAGAAGAAAAAAAAAAAAAGAAAAATTGATTTAACTATTTTGACTTAATTATAAATTCACATTATTAACAGAGTATAGGAGGAAAAAAATGTGATTATTTTAATACTGGGAGGGCGTTTGACATCATTCAACAACCATTCATGATAAAAATAAATAATAACTCTGGGCAAACTGAATCACAGGGAACATCCTCAATCTGACTAGGAGAATCCACAAAAAATTTACAGCTAACATTATATTTATGCTTTCCCCTAAAATTGGAAACAACACAAAAATGCCTTGCTCTTACTATGTCTATGCAACATCATACTATTATACCGCCATAGCAATCTGGCAAGAAAAAGAAATAAAAGGAATAAAGACAGAAAAGGAAAAGGTAAAAGTATCCGTATTGCCAGATGACATGATTTTTAGGTTAAAAATCCTAAGGAATCTACAAAAAAACTAGTAATACTAATGAATAAATGTATCAAGGTTGCACAATATAAGGTTAATGTAAAAAATCAATTTTTATACTAGTAGCAAACAATTGGAAAATATTTTAATTCTGCTTACACTGATGCCCCTTCCCAAAACATAAAATGCTTAGAAATTAACCTCACAAAAGACGTCCAAAATCTCTACAATGAAAATTACAAAACATTGTTTACAGAAATTAAACACGTACATCAATGGAAACATGCCACGTCCATAAATTGGAAGACTCAATATTGTTAAAATTACAATTCTCCCCAAATAGATCAATGCAATCCCAATCAAAATTCCAGCAGGCTTTTTTATAGAAATTACAAACTGATTCTAAAGTGTATGCAGAAATTCAAATGATTTAAGATCGCCAAAGTGATTTTTAAAAAAGAAAAACAAAGCTGAAGGACTTAAACTATCCAATTTCAAAACTTACTACAGTAAGCTACAGTAATCGAGTAAAGCAAAGGTCCTGGCAAATCATTATGCCGAGCAAAGGAAGCTAGACACAAAAGAGCTCATACAGTATGCATCCTTTTAAAGAAAATTCTAGAAAAATGCAACCTATTCTATAGAGTCACCAAGGAGATCAGTGGTTGGTTGGGGGTGGGGGTGAGAGCAGAGGTGGATAGCAAAGGGGACGACGGAAGGACGAAAAGGTTCATTGCAGTAATTGTTTCAAAAGTGTATATGTCTGTCAAAACTCATCAAATTGCACACTTGTACATTGTGCATTGTACAAACTGAACATTTGTGCAGTATATTGAATATAAATGATACCTCTGTGAAGTTGTAACTAGAAAAAAGCAATTTGTTAAACTTTTAGATTTGCATATTTAAAAAATAAACTATTGATCTCCTTTAAGCTCCTGCAAGGGTAGTCTGCAATAGTTTCCTTGTGGGTCTGTGGCCTTCAATGCCAAACAATCCCTGCATTAAGCCCACAGTGTTCCCCTGCCCACCAAAGAGTTAGAGCCAAACTCAGGAAACGGCTCTCCGTTTTGAAATTAGACACATTGACCTTAGTGGGAGCGGTCACCTAATGGTAGTTAAAGTTAGCCCAAAACAACCTGCCCTGTAAAGGGATGGCAGTGGTGAGGGAGATGGAATTAAACTTTTCCACTGTAACCTTTCACTCTCCGCGCAGCCCTTCTGATTTCGCCCCCTCTTTTGCCTTCCTAACCCCTTATTCTCCTTTCCCCACACGCTGGTCCAGCGTAATCGATCTACCGCGCCCTTCCGCCAAGTTTTAACTCCTCACAGCCCCTCTTTAACCCGCGCTCATTTTCCCACAAAAGATAGCCCTTAACTTCAGCCGCAGTCCCCACAACAGCCCAACCCCTACTCCAGCCCCAATCCCCAGCCCCTAGTTTTCAGTACTGATTTTTGCCTAGCGAACCTGCCAGAGCGGATTAGAGAGGCGGAACTGGGAGGACGATTGCTCCGCCCAAATATCTCAGCCTTCCCTTCCCACAGCGTCCAGACGAAGTCACTCCCCGCCCCAGTCCGCGTCCCTCTCTCACCCTGCCCCGGGGACGCCTCTGTTCCCATGCAGGTGGCGGGGAGATCTGCCCGGCCGCCGCCCGGCGGGTGTCCCACCGGCCTTCCCGGTGCGGAGGGCCGAGTGGGCTCTACTGGCTCTACTGGAAGAAAGGACGCGCTCCGTCGCCCAGCAACAAGCCGCGCGCCCTCCTCCGCCCCGCCCCCGCCCCGGTCCTATAGGATCCCCCGCGCCACGGGCGCCCACCTCACGTCTCAGTCTTCGACCCCAAACCCAGGTCTCGCTTCTCCCAGTGGTGAAGCCGCTACTCCACAGAGCTGCCTGGATTGGTCGCTTCTGCCCAGCTTAACCAACCGCTTCCTTAGCACCCTTGCTCTCTCTACGTTTAAATGAATAATGCTGGGCCACGAAACTTAGAAAATTTTATTTATTTTTTTATTTTTTTTTAATTTTTTTTGGTTTGTATGTTTTTAGACAACATACATGCCAGCGAAGGCTCCATTTCAGGGGGTATGTTTCCATGCTGTCCACTTAGGTGAGCACAACTTGTAAAGAGCATATTGAAATCAAGGGAATGAGATTCAGACTTCTGGAAAGTTCATACTAAAATCTCAGATTCAGCCATATTTAGAACTTCAGATGTGGTCCAAGATAAGAAGCAATAATGGGCATAATCTATGAGAGTTGAATGTACACATACTCATATTCATAAACTGTGATCCAGCAACTACACTCCCAACAGAAATACATGCAGATGTGCACCAAGAAACATGTGTCTATACACAGCAGTTTCATTCGTATTAGCCAAAACTTGAAAACAACCCAAATGTCTAACAAAAGTAAAATTCATAAATTAATTGTAATATATTCATAAAATGTGACACTATACATCAAGGAAATGAACAAACTTCAGCTTTGCGGGAACAACATAGATGCATTTCTCACAAATGTAATGTTGAGCAAAGAAGCCAGACACAGAGGGATACATGCTGTATGATTCCATCATTTAAAGTTCAAAAACTATAGTGCTTATTGATGTATGCTCAGCTGATATATTACAAATAAACACAAGAAAGTGATAATCATAAAGGTCCAGATAGTAGTTACCTTGGGAGAGAGGAAGGTGATGGTGAGTGGGCAGGTAGTACCAGGAGGAGTCTCTGGATGCTAGTGATATCCTATTTTTTAACATTAATGATGGCTTCTTGGATTTTCTCTTTGTGATAAAGAGAAAATTCTGTTTTGTTAATTTTCCTGTGTAATATTTCACCATTTTTTAAAAGGGCAAAAAGAAAAAGAAAAACCAATTAGATGAAATAGTGTAGATGAAAGTACTTTGTTCAGTACCTGGCACGTAGCAGGCCTTCACATATTATTTTATATCCCTATACTCTCTACCAACCCCTCCAATACTCAGGCAACTAAAACATGAGGTCAGGAAAATGGCAGATAAAACCTTCTGGAGGTCATCCACAAGACTCTACATGCTGGAAGGAGGCAACATGTTTCCCAGAAGTTCAAGATAAAAGAATGCTCTGTGCTATACAATTCCCTAGTGCTGAGCCTCTGAACAGCCCAGCTATGGAGACTGATGCACTCAGGCATCCTCAGGCCTTCAAGAGGGAAACTCCCCATCTAGAGACAAGCAAAGCTAGGCTAGGACACCCAGCTTTGCCACTTGGACAAGTTCCTTCCCCTCTCAGAGTTTCTGCATCCTCATCTGTAAAATGGAGAGAATAATCTTACCTTAGAGGTTTGTTATTTTACTACCTGACATAATGTGTTCAAAATGGTTGCTGAATGCTCACAAGATGAGAAGCATTCTACAGAAAAGGACCTTCCATCCCTGAGGTTTCACTGCATTCTCATCACATCCCACTGCCCTGAGAGCACTCTGTGAGGGCAGCTTTAAGTATGGGAGTAGCCCCTTCAGTCCAGGAGTCAATTGCTTTTTATGCTAATTAAAATAATAAGTAAATAGCCAAAGGGCTTGTGAAGTGACTAATTGTTCATGGTACCATCCTGGGTGCTGCACAAAGATAATATATAGGCTGTGTTCCTAAACCGAAAAAAAAAATTTAATTAACATAACCTTAAAATATGTCTATCACATGGTCAGAAAACAATTTAAATGGTAAATAAATATTGTTCATTAATACTTTGCATAATCAAAAAATAGTAACTAAGTATTCAAGTAGCCGTTTCATAGGATAATACAGTCCATGAGCTAGGTAGTATTATTATCTTCATTTTACAGATAAGGCATTGATGTCAAAGAGATTAAGGAATTCACCTGATGTCCCCTAGCTAGTAATTTTGTGCTAGGAACTTCTGTTCTGGGTCTAGTTTTATCAAAAATAAGGAAAGGGAGGGAGAGGGATGAAGGAGGAGAAAGATAAGTTCATTATTAGTATAGAGGTATTTCAAATTTATTGTTGATATTGTAATACCTTCATATGAAAATGTTAATACTTTTGGTACCATCTTAAAGAGAGGGTAATTAGATTCAGAAGAGCAGCATAAAATTACTAAAGCAGTCATTTAAACACTATGATTTCATGCAGCTTTTGTCGTACTCCAACAACCACCTACCAGTCCTGTTGTCATCTAGTTTTGAAGCCCCCTGTAGTTCACTACACTGCAAGTGAAAGCAGACCAAAGTGACTTCCCAGCTTCCACACCTTCAAAGTATCACCACAGAACAAAATCCAAACACAGTTCCCCAAGAGAATTCAAGGCTCCTCACAATAAGGGCCTGCCCAAAGGTTTAAATATTTGGAAAATAAACAGCTAAAGTTTATCTCCATATTATGCACCAAAATAAATTCCAACTGGATGAATGATTTTGATTTTGTAAAGATAAGACTCATAAGCATTAAACCATAAAAGGCAGAAACTATAAATAAAAATATTGATTTTTAAAAACATTTATGCCTTAAAAATAAGCAAAATTATAATGCAAATGAAAACCTGTTGAAAATATTACATTTACAGCAGACATGGGATCAATATTTCATAGATGAGAAATAACACTCAAATGTTCCAATTGGCTTAAGAAGATATGAACAGGCAGTTCCCAAAAGAAGAAATATTATGACCAATAGAAATATAAGAATATTCAACTCCACTAATAATCTCAGAAATATAAAAATATAAATCAAAACATTGGTATGCAATTTTCACCAATCAAATTACAAAGTTAGTAATAGAGTTTGTTCATGGGAATGAGGGAACCAGATCACTCATGGGTTTCTGATGGAGTCATCCTGCTGGATGTCAGGTAGCAAAATGTCTCAAAAGGCTTAAATACTTGCATGTCTTTTGACCTGGGAATTTCACGTTTATAAACTTTTCCTACATAGAGGTATGCAAAATTTTTAAGTAATGGTATTGAAACATTGTTTTACTCATTAGAAGGCAGAATCTTGTCTTAAACGTAATGTCCTCAGTATCTAGCACAGTGCCTGGCACATAGAATTCTCTTTGACGGTCACACCTAAATAATGTCACTGATTTAGCATTAGTCAAGACTGAATTGTTGCCAGAACACAGGCATGAAGAGAACTGAGCTCTAAATTTAACGTAATAGAGATGAGGAAGCCAAAGATGCTGAGGCCTTGGTGAACATACATGAACATTTCCTGTGAGCCCTTCAGTCACTGGATATAGTTCGATGTCTGGTTCTATTAACACAACTCACCACTAGCAAAAGTCTTAGTCCTTGATTTATAGTGAAGGTCAGTGCACTAAAGGTCAAAAAAACTGGAATACTACTGATATCCGATTTTAACATCAATTACTTTAAAAATCATATCAAATGAAAATCAGCAAATTAAAATGATGAATATAAAGCAAATAAACTCAGAGCTTGTTCTCCAGCTAGACCCAGAGGCAGACTTCCCTGCAGAAAAAACAAGCCACCATAGAAACCCTGGAACCTTCACAGCTGCACCCCAAGATGGTGATGAGGAAAGAGTAGAGCCTTTCAATGAGTTACAGCATGAGGATGACACTGGAAAAAATTGAAGACCTCGTACTTCACTTCTACAAGTCCTCATTCCTCTCCTCATCAGTCAGGTCCCCACAGGAAACAGACAGCATGCTCAAAAGAGGTTTCCTGGGGAGAAAAAAAAGAATTGAAGTGGGATTAAAGGAAAATCACAAGAGATAGTCACCCAAGGTCTGGAACACCAGGAAGGTATTACCACCTTTGATCTGAAAAGGCAAGGGGGAAAAGGAGGTATTAGCAGAGCCTGGTAAGAGCTGAAGCTGTGGAAGAGGGGCTGCCTGGTAGGGGCATAGAGAGAGGAAGTAAAGAACAAAGCCACAGTGATGCAGGGAGAAAGCAGGAGGAATAAGTATTCCTACTGCTCTATCCTCCTGCCCTTCATTCCTGCACCATTGTCCCCCATTGGCCAAAGCCAAAGGCAAGGAAGACTGGGTAATGTGGCCCATAGAGGTCAGCCTCCTGGGGCTGAGAACAGGGTACAGGAAGGAGCCAGGGAGTATAAGAGAGAATAACCAGCAGAGTCCCCTACCAAAAGCTGCCTGTACTACCATTGATCCACAGAAACTAATGTATTGACACAGCTTACCTTGCCTTAGGTCCTTCCTGGCATTGGTTACTTCAGCCTTCTCCATGCACCCCAGGCTCATGCTCACCTTCCCTATGGTGACCTAATTAACATATGCCAGGCTTCCCTCTAGATCCTAAACTCTGATAGGGTTCTAACATTTAAGCTTTTGGAGTTCAGGAATGGACCCCTGGGAAGCCAACTGCCACTCTCCCTGGAGTGCCTCAGAAGTCTGGCACTGGGGCTTGATCTCAGGGTTCTTAAGGCAAGATAAAAATAGCAAGCAGTGAGTAGAAAGAAAACACTGTGAGTAAAACTACTCATTTGAGAAGAAAAGACACAAGTAACACTAATAAGCCTGGTCCAAAGCAGATGTACTTGGCTGAGAATTAAGGATTTATTTTTCTTGGTGGTAGTGGCTGGTGTTTAGCATTCCAGTTACACTTTATACCTCCAAAGGGTTTGGCTTAGGTGTTCTCCAAGTATGGTAATGCACTAGAGATTTTGCTAAGTTTGAGGTCAGAACCATTCCTTTTATAAAGGTAGGTATGTGAGACCGTTCTATGTGCTTTGTAGCCTAAACATTGAGCTTAGAGAACCAATGCCTGGTTTATGCTTAGAAAAACTAACAGCTTTCCCAAGTAAGCTGTAAAAACAGAAGCTGCATTTAGCCAGAGATCACTGCCTGAGACTTCTGTGTACCAGCCCACTTCCCCCATACTCACCTCCCCCAATACCAATCCAAGGAAAATTAATATGCTCTGAAGATGTGTTGTTTTTCTGTTCTACAGTGAAGGAATTTTTTTTTTTTTTTGAGACGGAGTCTCACTCTGTTGCCCAGGCTAGAGTGCAGTGGCGTCATCATAGCTCACTGCAACCTCAAACTCCTGGGCTCAAGCAATCCTCCTGCCTCAGCCTCCTGAGTAGCTGGGACTACAGGTATGTGCCACCATGCCCAGCTAATTTTTCTATTTTTAGTAGAGACATGGTCTTACTCTTGCTCAGGTTGGTCTCGAACTCTTGAGCTAAAGCCGTTCTTCTGCCTCAGTGTCCCAAAGTGCTAGGATTACAGGCGTGAGCCACCACGCCCGGCCAGAAATATTTTATTTTATCCAACTGGATTCTGATTACTGAGTGAAGAAGAATTCAAAAACTTACTAGAGCTTGTACACAAAACCTTCTTAGCCCTTCCAAGCCCTGTCTGAAATTTGTGGGGCATTTTTTTCATGAGATACCCCTGTGTCCACAGCTGAACTACAGCCTTTCCAAACTTCCTCAGTAGGAGGGGTTAATCGACTCCTGAATCTTCACTTCAGCAGATGGATCTATATCTGGAAGAACCTTTTCGTGATTTGGTCTTTTCACAAACTATACTGTTTGTCTTAATCAAGCTTTAGCACCCCACTAAGTTTCCTTGCACATGCAAGGTAATATTTAAGGTCTTTAATATTTGAAGGATGCTTCAAAAGCCCAGCATGCTTGCTTAATTTCAGATGGATTTGAACTCCCAGTAAGAAATTTTTTAGGGAATTTAAATCAAATAATTTTCAAAGACAGCAAGCAAAGCTTCCTTGCTATAATAACAACTTAGGATTTTAGAAAATGTCTAAGTGATACTTCTCCAAATGAGTCACAAATGGTTCCTTCTGACTGTCCATGAGAAGGGAAGAGGGGGGAAAGAAAGTGCCTAGATGAAATCAAGGGTCCTTCTTTCTCATCTCAATTCTCTCCAAGTTTAGGTGCTGAGGACAGAGTGGCCTTTCAGAAGCTCAAACTCAGCTTCCTTTTCTTCCTCTCCCCCTCAACTTCCCTCTTCTTCAGGGGTGCCTCCTGGATCCAGGCCACAACCGCTATTTGCTTGAGGTCCCCATAGCCAGGGAGATGGTGGGAGCCTCAGAGAGAGGCATGCCAGAGACACCCAAAGTCTGTAGGTCCAATTAGTAAACCTGGGCACAGATGACCATCTCAGGAGCCCAGGGGAGCCACAGGCAGGCTTTGGGGTAGGATCTTCCACCTCTCTTGGAGGGATGGAGGGAAGGACAATTTGTCCTGCTGGCCTAAGTGGGTTCTGCACAGCCTAGAGGGTGGGAGGTTCCTGGCCTCTCATCTCCTTTGCTCATTCCTCAAGCTTCCTTCCCCCAGAAGGCCCTTAACATAGGGCCTGATGCAGTCTCTGGGTCCCATTAGGATGATGCTTTTCCAAGAGGCTCCACCATTCTAGGAAATGAAAAGGAAGTTCCAGGTAGGGTCCCAGAGCACACTGAGACTCAGGCCCCGCTGGCTGCCCAATCTCCAGGAGGGAGCTCTCTTCTTGCTGACTGTAACTGGGAGGAACTGTGACATCAGGGAGCCCTACTGGTGACCACACACAAAAGACTTAGAAGGGGAGCATGAGAGGCACACCTGGATTGCAGGTCTGCATCACCTGCCACTGCATGTCCCAGCATGCAGTACTGCCCAGGCTCCCAGAATTCTGTGAAAGCTCTTTATTTTTTGTTACCATTTACTGTGTACTTACTCTGCACTCAACTGGTATGAGGTGAGTACTAACATGCCCATTTTACAGTTGAGAAAAATGAGGCTTAGAGAGGGTTAGTCTCTTGCAGTATCTGGATTGGAATCTAGGACTGCTTCCAAACCTCACACTGTTACACAGACACCCTACTTGTCCTTGTTGATTGTATTGAACATGCCCCTTGGAGTTTGTCTAACAAGAGAGACTGCCTCAGAGATTCGCAATGTCAGATGCCAGCGGCCTGGGGCCGCCAGCCCGGTGGGGGTTGGGGGAGAGGGGGAGTGTTCAGAGCGCTGAGCTATTGGCTTGCTAAGGAGGCTTTGCCTGGGCTTGGAAATTGGAAGGATACAGCTCCTCTCTCTCTCTCCTGCTGCTGCTGTCTTTGGAGATGCTAGGAAGTGAAAAAGGGGAAAGGCTTTTACCCAAGATTTACCATAAAACATAGACCATAAAAGTAGATATTCAGCAAAAAGGAGGGAAATCTTCACAGTAGCAATTCTCCAAGAGTCTTCTCTCCTCTTAGAGAGGCTTGTCCACTTTGGGAGTTGGGCTCCCCACCACAACCACAGCAGCACCCTTCCTAGGTTCACACAGGTCCTCATTCCCCTGGGTAGGGCCATCAGGTCTGACCCTGGAGCGCCAGCCACGCCAGCCTGGGTTTCCACAACTGAGGACTACCAGAACCCAGACATCAGGTCCAAGCTGCTCAGTTGGAGAAGGAGGAAACCATGGCCCAAAGGGTCTGCCTGAGTTCTCCAGCAAATTCGAGGTGGGTAGCACTGGGACCAAGCTTCTAACTCTGCTCCTCCCACCCCAATTCTAAAACCAGGTCACACCTTCACACATTCTTTCTTGTACTCACTTCCTTCCTCTCTTGCCTCTTGGAACGGTGACCTGGTTTATTCCCATTCCAGCACCTGCAGGAGTTTTTGAAGCTCCTGCTCCAGTGTAAACTGACCTTCAACCCCAGCACTGGGCTTTATTTATTGAAACCACTTCTCTTGAAGGGGTGGAGGGAAGGTCATGAGGAGGTCAGAGGAGACCAGCGATTCACAATGGAAGGTATTTTGGTGGGAGGTGGCCAGTGGGGTGAGGACAGTGGGATCCACCCCACTGACAGCATCTTTGAAAACATTTGAATGAAAACTAATCTACACCAGATCGCTAAAACTCGAGCCCTGAGTCTCCAAGGCGGATTGGGCGCTACCCGAGTTCTGAATCCCTCTCCCCCACCGCAGTGACCAGGGTCGGGATGGGGTGCGGTGCAGCCCCGGGAAGAGGACTTGAAAGCACACAGGTTGTGGCGCAATTCCCAGGTGGCATCCAAGCCACGGCTGAGCCCCACACCAGCCCGGTGAGGGGTTGAGGGACATCGAGTACACAGGATCGCGTAGGATCTGAAGGATCGCGCAGCAGCCGTGTGGCTTCCCTAGTGAGAGCAGCCCAGAAGAGGAGGGACAAGTGCTTCCTCATGCAATCACTTCCCCAATGCCTGCTTTCATGGCAAATAAAACTTCAGGAAGAAAAATTGACACGAGGAGTCTCCAGTTAATACCTTGCAACAACACTGCCAGTTCTGAGAGGGATTGATGATCCTTTGAGAAAATCATTACATTACACAGGGAAGGTGTGTAGAATAAAATACTTTGCATCCGGAAAGCCAAGGCCCGCTGAGAGGCCGGCACCCGAGAGGATCACACCTGTGACACCCGCCCCGCAGTCACCCAGGGCCCCAAGCGCCCCCCAGCGCCGGGGCGGGAACGCAGGGCGCAGCGCGCTCTAAGCCGGGGCTCTGCAACCTCCGACTAACAGATAGCTCTGTTGCAAGGCTTTTCCTTCTCAATGATTGGGCTTGGTTTTATTTGTTTGCCAATGAAGCATATTATTTAAACACGGACGTTTCCTTTACAGCTTGGAGTGAAACATGTTGCTTGATGGAAAATGATGGGGTTCTTTACCTTTTACTCAATATCTGCTATTGAAAGGTGTGGCTGCTGCCTTTTCAGAGCAAGGAAAAGTGAAATATTTGTCCTCGGTCACACGACCGCCCTATATGGGCAAAGCCTGGGCGCTAATTCTGCCCATGTTCAGATACCCGGAAAGGGGAGCATTTCTGATTTGATCATGTCACCAAAGATTTTGATTAAAATCAGGCATCGATACCAGGGGTCCCAGGGCTCTGAGACCCTGTCTGTTGTGCCAGAAGCATCTGTCCCATCCGGTCCTTCACTCCTTAGTCCGTTGGCTCATTCATTACACAAAACTTTTGTTTTCCCAACTCACTGAGCTAAATCGCGTCTCTTGGATCCTCTTACTTGGAGATTTTGGAGGCGGTGGATATGGTTTCTAGACTAGAGAATCCTTCTCTGCATCACTCTAGCCCAGTCAGTCTCTGGGCTGGGGTAGTTAGTTGATTAATTGACTCAACTAATTTTTATCGAAAGTCTACTATGCTCCAGGCTCTGCTCTGGCAGTGGGAACCACAGCAGTACCTGCCCTCAGAGAGCTACAAGACCAGTGGGGGAAAGAAAAAATGAAAAAGAAACAAATGGAATTTGTTGTTCTGAGTGATAAGAACCTGGCAGGAATCTAGAGCAAGGTGTGGACCTAAGGAGGGCAAAGTTCTCACCAGGGACCCCAGGAAGCTGCTCTGGACTTGCCACCACAGGTAATGCCGAATAGTGGCTGCTGCATTTCTTTACTCTGATCCATGGTTTGGTAGGCAAGCAAAACCGCAGCATTCAGAATGTGGCCAGAGTTCCTGCAAATCTCGCTTGTATACCAGCAAAAGCCAATGCTGCCAAGGAGGCCTCTTCAGAGTGGCCTTGCAGAAGCAAACACCTTGCAAGGTGAGCTAAGCACTAGGTTTGCTCTGTGGCCCCGTAAGAAAAGGAAAATCAAAAAACTTCAAACAAACGTACCACTTTTAAAACAAAACTTTCCTCTGCTGTTAGCTCTAGAATAGCTGCTGGAAGTCCCAGAAGCAGTCACCCAACAATGCCCTCCAATCGAATTTTAATTTTAAATGATGAATATAACCTCCCTCTAGTCATGCCAGTAAATTAGTCTTTTTATCAGTAGAAAGCACAATTTCAAAATTGGGGGGAAATCAGGAAGTTTATACAATGAAAAACTACTGTGTAGAATGCATTTTTACAGTTTATTTTCTTTCCAAGTGTAGGATATGATTTATGTGATTATGTGATTTGTTACTAAAGCATCTGTTAAATAGAACTATGAAAATTTGAGGGTAATCACATTTGAATAGCCAAAGTTAAACCACCAGGGACAACTGAGGGACTGTGGGAAAGCTCCTGGGGGTGGGGGTGGGGGAGGGTGCAGGTGGATCTGAGGGTCTGGTTGGCCCTGACAGAGAAGCTAAATGCTCATAGACCGTTCAAGAAGGATTTAGGTTTAAGCTACTGCTTCGAGGCAAGAGATGAAATTCCGTTGACTTTTCCAAGCCCCTCAGCTTCACTCTCTGCTCCCTATTATCTCCGGCTTCTGCACGTGGGGAAGAATCGAGGTCCAGAACTACCGTCACCCAGGCTTCCAGCCTCCCAACTTTTGCACACCGGAGCCTCAGGTGGGGAAATGCTGGGATCCCAAAGCTCCCCGCCCAGTCTGTGGCACACAGTAGGACCTCAGCCGCTCTGCTCCCGGTCTGTAACTCAGACCTGTGTGTGACGCGTGCATTTCCATTCCCTCCCCTAGGCCTCCAACCCTAGGGGCTTTAAAGGAGAGGGGAAAAGCCAGAGGATAGTGTGAGCATCACGGAGGGGAGCCCGCTTTCCCCGGGAAGGGGATTGCTTGGGCCGAGCACGTTCTCCAGCTGGCGTTGACCGATGTGTATAAAGCAGGCGGTAACTCGTGGGCACAAAGCCGCCGGGAGACGCACGAAGGCCCTGGTGGCCCAGGTGCGGGCGGGGGCGCCATATCGGCTCCCGGGGCCTCGAGGGAGGGAAGTTCCCGTTCGCCGGCGGGGACCGATGGGGCACTTGTTCCTTCTAAGGCTGTTGATTGCCCAGGAGGGCAACTCTCCCTTCCCAACATTTCTCATTTGAATACATGAAAATGCGAGTTGATTTTGGCAAGACGAAGCTCTCTCACGGCCAGAGAGACGGTTTTGTCGCCTGCGGGCGAGGCTGGGTGGAGAGCAGCTCCGGCTCTGACATCCGGCTGCGAGTGAGCCAGGTCAGCGCCCCGGGCCGCTCAGAAACCCCGCGGCGGCTTAGGGAGCAGTAGGGGAAAAGATAAGCAGTGGCTGTTTTTGTTTGTTTGCTTCAATAAAATAAGCGAAAGTCCTGGGTATGTATATGTGTTGGTTACACACACATACACAGAGAGAGCCGGGGTGCGGCCAGGAAAAGTAGAGGACTCTGCACAGAACTACCTGCAAATGCCCATCAGGTGGTCCCAGGACCCCTACCTACCTACTGGGGGTCAGAGGCCTTGTGAGTTGTGAATTAACACCTTAATGATTTAATGATGGAAGGAAGGGAGCGAGGAAGGAAGATACGAGGAAAGAAAATGAAAAGAAAAAGGCAGCGTGTGAACAGGAGCTTGAACCCTGGCCGAGCCCATGACTCTCCTCTCTAGGCTCCTGCGCCTCAGTCCGGTCGGGGCAGCGGTGGGCCCCGCAGGCCTAGGCCGCCGCGCCTCCTGTTGTGGGCGGGATGCTGAAAGCAGGCGCTGGGGCCGCCCTCTCGCCGCGCCCAGGCCTCGTCCCCAGCCCGGCGCACACCTCCAGTTGAGCAGGCCAGGCACACGCAAGCGTGAGCAGTTGCTTCCAGCGTCCAGGCCTTCCTCACTCCTAAGCTGAGCCAGTCGGCTTTGAACCACTTTAAAAGTAAAATGAATCTTAGTTTCACTGCTCCCGACGACTCTCCCCCGCAGAAGGAGGACTAAAGCTCCTTATCTGAGCTCGGACCACCCCACACCAAGCGTGGCTGGACCCATGGCGGCCGTGACTTGTCAACAGCCCCGTCGGGGGAAGAGAGTCGGCAAGGAAAGGGGCAGTCTAGGAAAGCCAGAGAGGGAAGCCCTCGAGAGAGACTCCAGTGGGCACCGCAGAGTCCCGCCGCCACGGGCCCTGCGGTCCAGCTAAACTGGAAAGACCTCGTCACCGCAAGAGGCCACCGGCTGGGCTCGAGGCACAAGCCCACGGCCTTTCCTTTCGCCGCCGTCAAACTGAGTCTCCCTGCCCGGTGAATATATGCGGAAGGGGGGCTCCCAGTCAGGTCATGCTGGGAAGGGTAAGCTGAGGCAGCCGAGTCAGTGGACCGTGTACCGCCCCTTCCACAGCCGCACTGCGCGGAGAGCGGGCCCCGCGGGTGTAGCAAGCACAGCTTCCGGGAAGGGCGGAGCTGCTTCCTCCTCTCAAGGCCACCTGGAGTACTCGCGCACCCTACCGTCCTGACCGCTGCGGCTTCCTCCACTTGAGAAGCCCGCCCTCCCTGCCACCTGAGCTGTCGCAGGCTGCCTCAGACCGGTCCTCACCCAGACGAGTTTGGCCCGGGACGCCCCTGGAGTCGCCACGTGGTTGTCCTCGTGGCTCCCCTGCCCCGAGTCCACCTTGCTTCCCCGGAGCTGAAGACAGGTCTAGTTCCCCCGAAGGAGCAGCACAATCTTTGCAAAGCAGTTTTGCAATAGTGTAAGGCCCTATTTGGGAAAAGAGGTTGAAAACGAACAGGGTGCGGCAGCCGAATAAGTTACGTGGCTGCCGACAGGCCAGCAACCCCGAGACAGCTGCGTTAATTTATGTATGTCTGTGTGCATGTATGTACATATTTTCCAAGTCAAAGACCCGACATGGCCCTGCTGATTCGCTTTTAAACCTCCAGGAAAACGACTGACTTGGCATCTTGGGTACGCTAGAACCTCACCTCTTGAATTTGTTAGGTGTCTTAGAATGTCGCCACTGAGATGGAGAGAGGCTGGGAGCTAACCGAACTGCCATCTCTCCTTTATCCAAGCCTCAGTCTCTAAGAACCGAAATCCCTGGCTGCGGGATGCCTGCGGGGTTCAATCCAGTCTCGCCTGGCGGTGCTCACTGCAGACGCCTGCGGAAGAATTCAGCATTCCCTCTCCACGACAGGAGGCGCTGTGTTCGTGGGAATCCCCTGGGCTCCAGACCGAGGAACCCGTCAGGCTGGATCAAGGATCTGAAGCTGGCAGACTTCATTCTGCACCACCAGTCTTGGGTTTTTGAAGAAGCGTAGGAGAAATTTCGCTTTGGCCATCACGCTATGAACACTACTTTTTTTTTTTTTAAGATGAGACCTAATAGATTTGGGAAATGTGTCAAAAGAATAATATTTGATATTTTCATAAACCCCCTTTAAGGTGACAGCGTTTTTTCCCTAAAAGCACTGGTTTCTTGTGCACTATTAATGCTATTACTAAATTGTTACTATCCGTAGAAAATACCCTAGTCTTGACGTTGTTGAAGAGCCAAGAGGGCGTTGGAGAATCACCCCGGGAAGGAACAAGGAAGCTCACTAACACTGAAAGTCCCCCATCAGGCCGAGGAAGCTAAGCATCCGTGTACTTTACAAATGGAACTCAAGTCCTGCTGCTGATGGGAACTTTGCACAAAAGAATTAGTTTCTGACACACATTCGCAGATACATTTACACAAACTGATGGACGACTTGCAGTCACAAGAAAAGGCTGTGTTGGGGAGGGTTCCTCTTTTGTTGAGTTCCAGGTGGATTTAATTTCGTTCTCATTCCTTTCCTTACCATGTGATGTCTCCCCCCTTTTTTTAAAGTGAATTGTAATCCAATGCTTTTATCTTTTTTATTTCCTTAACTGCGCATCTTCACCCTCTCTGCTCCCTGCTGATTTAAGAGATTTGTTTGGTTCGAGGATTTAACATGATTCTTTTGCCAGATTTCAAGGAAGAGAGATTTAAAAGAACAAAGCACAGGGGGAAAAAATAAGGTATCTGTTTGGAAGACAAGTTAAAATATATTTCTTAAAATGAGATTAATAACTTTTTTAAAACTTTACAAAAAAAGAATATTTTGCAGATTCTTAGCTACTTGAGGAAGATTTTATTTTACTGCTACTTAAGGAAACCTAGTGGTTCTACAGTCATGGTTCTACAACATACATGGTCACACATTCATACAGAAACACACTCAGTCACACATGTTCAAAAACACACATACAGTCACACACTCAGAAACACACTCACCATCTCCCAACCTATCACCAACTTAGTGCCTATCACCTAGCCATTTCAGTTAGTCTCTCTCCCCAGGACATGTGGACAATCTGCAACCCAGAGTCTCATAGGAGTCAAGAAGCTTTACATGGGGTGGAATTTCCCACCGGCATCCAGGACCGATTAGGAACCAAGCGAGCCCCAGAGATCCTAGCCCAGCCTCTGCAGGTCAGAGACCCGACCAGGCACCAATGCGGGTCTGGTCTCCCCGGCTTGTGCCTGGCACCTCTTCAGCGGTGCAGAAGCATTCCCGAGCCAGGCCTTTGCTCTCCCAGCTAACGCGCGTGTTTAGGGAGATGCCCCTCCCCCTGACCTTTCCCTGTCAGAAACCAGACGGTCGCCTTCAGCCCAGTCCCCAAGGCTGCTGAAGGGGGGCGGGAGGAGGAGCCCGGCAGAGGGAGGACGCCCGACTTGGGTTCTGCCCTATCACACAGACATCTGCTCTCAGTTTCTACCTCTTTATGATCGCTACAGATGACAAGGGGAGTGGAGCGGACCGAGGCGGAAAAAAAAGTTATGTCATAAAGATATAAAACGGTGCTGTGACTCACCTGCTCTTAGCCGCAGGTACGAGTTTCGTGGCAGCGCCTCCGCTCTGCTAGCCAGCAGCCCGGGTCGGCCTAACGTCACTCGGCTAGGCTGACTCAGATGACCGGGTTTCTAGTGACGAAGCAAAAGTGGGGCTTTTTCCCTTTTCTAGTCTGCAAGCCCAGGACGGAAAGGAAAAAAAAAAAAAAAAAAGTCTCTATTCTCCAGTCTCCCAGAGTTGAACTTTGGGTCAGGAATCAGGGGGGAGGGGGCAGGGAGCAGGCAGAAGAGCAAGAGGTGCGGGGTTCTGGGCCGCAGCGGGGTTCCAGAGGGTGGTGAGTGCCTCTGGGGAGGAACCCCGGGGTCATTTAGTCCACACGGTCTCTAAGCCCAGGCTCCGAAGCCACCGCCCCTGGCCTTCTCCAGCGGCACTGTTCCCATGCAGAGCCCTGGTCTCACCGTCCGGCCCCGCCTATTTTTCTTTTTTCTTTTTCCAAAGGGGGTTACACCCCTCCACCCCATTTCCCTCTTTCCCTAGCTTCTGGGCTTAAACCAATTATACTGCTTTGCAAACAAAGTGAGGGCCGGGTTTGGGGGAGGGGGCTTGGGGGGAGGGGGCGAGGGGAGCGAGGGGGGCGCGCGGCGGCGCGGCGGGGCGGGAGGCGCGGCGGCTGGACTGGCGGGCGGCCGCCTCGCAGGTGCACCTCGGGCTTTGTAGGTGCGAGCGTCTTTGTGCGGCGGACAAATGGGGAGAGGACGAGGAGGTGGGCACTCGAGCGACGTAAGATCCACATCAGCTCAACTGCACTCGCCTCGCAGAGGCCGCCCGCTCACTTCCCGCGGAGGCGCTCCCGGGCGCCGGGCTCCGCGGCAGCCGCCTGCCCCCGGCGCTGCCCCCTCCCGCCGTGCCGCCACCGCCGCCGCGCACGCCGCGCCCCGCAGCGCGGGGCTTCCTCTTGGCTGGGGTGGCGTTGGGCCCGCGCGGGCGCTCGGGTGACTGCAGCTGCTCGGCTCCCCTCCCCCCGCCCCGCGCCGCGCGGCCGCCCGTCGCTTCGCACAGGGCTGGATGGTTGCATCGGGCAGGGTAGCTCCAGGATGTTAGGGACTGTGAAGATGGAAGGGCATGAGAGCAGCGACTGGAACAGCTACTACGCGGACACGCAGGAGGTGAGAGGCGGGCAGCCGGCGGGGCGCTCCCGAAGCCCGAGCCAGGGGAGGCCGGGGCGAGGTGGGCGCTGAGCAGGACAGGAGGGACGGGCTGGGGGCGCCTCCCCGGTACCAAAGCTGCCTGCCTGCCGGTGTGGCCCTGGCCTTGGCCGGGCCTCGGAACCGGACCCACTGTCCCTCTTTTCCCCCACCCCCACTCTCGCAGCGGGGGAGAGAGTTTTAGAAAACTCTGGGCTTGGAAAACACCCGCTCTGCGAAGCACTTGCCTCTTCCCTGCGGAGAGCGGGAGCCAGAGCCCGGCCAGGGATTGGGTGGGTTGGCGGGCGCCGGCATGAGTTGGAAGCAACTCTGAGAAAGCCAGAGCACGCCTGCAGGGTGGCCCTCTTCGTCCCGCCGTTTAATTCGCAGACGTCTTCTGATGAAAGCGCTCTGCCGCTAAGTTGAGTGTCTTAATAATGAAACGATTCCTAAATTTTATAAAACTTGTTCTTCAAAAGCCCTGTTTGGGGAGAAGTGTGCTCATTCGTCTCTAGAACCGCTGGGTGGCGCTGGTGCGACCAGAATCTTCTTACAGAACTTGGGGCCGAGAACCTGTTTCTCTTCATTGTCCCCTTGGTGGCACGTTCATGGGGTTTGTTTTACAATGTGCACAAAAGGATTACAAGGAAAACCAGGTACAGGCAGGACTACCCTCTATTAAAAGTATTTTTCTGGAAACAGCTGGCGATTATCCCCAAAAAGTTTAATTACCACTATTGAAAACGCTTATTGAAACTGCTTTCGATAATCTTGGGAAGAGGAAAATAAAATAAACCCCAAAGTAAAAAATACTTTTAAGACACACAAAAACTACAGAATCAGGAAATACTTTTATGGTAACTAATTTATTTAGATTTATATATTTATATATTCACAAATTTACCTCTGAGTTTATTTGCATATGATAGCTCACAGGGTGTTCCTATTTAAATCTATTTGTTCACCTCTTATGTTTTCAAATGGAGTCATATTTGCTGATGGAAATAAATGTAAGGGCATCATTATTCTTTATTAAATTATCAGAGAAGTTTTAATATATCTGGGCTCTGTATTTTTAAAATACTGTAACTAATGCATTCCCAAATTGCTATTGATAAAGGTTTTCGCTTGTTGGTGATTTTAAAAGGAACTCAGAGCTCTTCCAGAGGCTTAATTCTAACGCAGTCATCTGGACCCACCAGTCAATTAAGACCCCTAGTGAAAGCGCTTTCTTACATGTTAAAGCTGAGAGTAAATAGAATAGCATTAAGAGAAAATAAGTAAGAGTTTGATTTTGGAATTTTAAATTATTCAGAACTACTTATGTAGTTTCAAAGGCCAGGCTTTGAAATGATCAGAAGCAACATATCAGTATGTGAAAAAAATAGATGATTATTTCAACAAATTGCCACCAAAATTTTCAAACGTTAAGGGACTGTAAACTGGTAACAAAATTAATGCAAGTTTTTGAGTTACTTGCAGAGGTGTACATGTAAAGTCATGGTAAAGTTAAATGTATGGAGCACATTGATATTAATATGCACTCCTTTTCTGTGATCTATTTTTAGTTTTGCTTTCCAAAACTTACTTAACTTCTGAGTTTGCGTCCCTTTTAATATTACAGTTCCTACAAGTAGGTGGAAAACACTGCTTCTAAATATAATAAACAACAAAAACTCATCACTTGGCAAAAACGTATAAGACAATAAAGGCAATTGCTGGGAAATGAATGATTCCGGGGTCCTATGACCATAGATGATTTGTTCTATCAGGGAGAGTTTCATTAACAGCCATCTAGCACAATCGAGACAGTTGTATGGTCAGCTGGGCCTGGAAGGCTCTGGGGAGGTGGACGAGGAACTGGTGCCGTGTGGCCTGCTCAGCGGGCCTGCACCGCGGAATCCACTGCACCCTTAGTGGTGATGTGAATAAGCAGAGGGTCAGAGATTAATTCTATTTTTGGAGTTTTAAAGACGCTTTGCCCCCAAAGGGCGCTTTGCCCAGGCAAGTTGGGGTGGAGACTTGGGAAACCGCCTGGCGTGGATGGAGGAGGCGATGAAGGGGCCCTGGAAGCCAGCCCCTGTGCCTGGCGTGTAAGGCGATTACACATCTTCCCGGGGACATGTTTTCTGTGAGCGCTTATCTTTCATGCCTGCCGCGCTAAGATTTTTCCCCTGCCGTGCAAGACATCTTTGCTTGGTCTGGGGAAGGCGCCTAACAGTTTGCCCCAGGTGGGACTGTCCGTGCTGTGCAGAAATACTCTCGCTGGCCCCCGGGTTCGCCCCGGCCGGCCGCTCCCCGGCGCCCACCACTAACCCCGCCCTTCGGGGCCTCTTCACTCGCTGTCTCCGCTCCAGGCGTACTCCTCCGTCCCAGTCAGCAACATGAACTCGGGCCTGGGCTCCATGAACTCCATGAACACCTACATGACCATGAACACCATGACCACGAGCGGCAACATGACCCCGGCTTCCTTCAACATGTCCTACGCCAACCCGGGCCTGGGGGCCGGCCTGAGTCCCGGCGCGGTGGCTGGCATGCCAGGGGGCTCGGCGGGCGCCATGAACAGCATGACAGCGGCGGGCGTGACGGCCATGGGGACGCCGCTGAGCCCGGGAGGCATGGGCGCCATGGGCGCGCAGCCGGCGGCCTCCATGAACGGTCTGGGCCCCTACGCGGCCGCCATGAACCCGTGCATGAGCCCCATGGCGTACGCGCCGTCCAACCTGGGCCGCAGCCGCGCAGGCGGTGGCGGGGATGCCAAGACGTTCAAGCGCAGCTATCCGCACGCCAAGCCGCCCTACTCGTACATCTCGCTCATCACCATGGCCATCCAGCAGGCGCCCAGCAAGATGCTCACACTGAGCGAGATCTACCAGTGGATCATGGACCTCTTCCCCTATTACCGGCAGAACCAGCAGCGGTGGCAGAACTCCATCCGCCACTCGCTCTCCTTCAATGACTGCTTCGTCAAGGTGGCGCGCTCCCCGGACAAGCCGGGCAAGGGCTCCTACTGGACGCTGCACCCGGATTCCGGCAACATGTTCGAGAACGGCTGCTACTTGCGCCGCCAGAAGCGCTTCAAGTGCGAGAAGCAGCCCGGGACTGGTGGCGGGGGAGGGAGTGGGAGCGGGGGCGGCGGCGCCAAGGGTGGCCCTGAGAGCCGCAAGGACCCCTCGGGCGCAGCTAACCCCAGCGCTGACTCGCCTCTTCATCGGGGCGTGCACGGTAAGGCGAGCCAGCTAGAGGGCGCGCCAGCCCCCGGGCCCACCGCCAGCCCCCAGACTCTGGACCACAGTGGGGCTACGGCGACAGGGGGCGCCTCAGAGTTGAAGACTCCAGCCTCCTCGTCTGCGCCCCCCATAAGCTCCGGACCCGGGGCGCTGGCATCGGTGCCCCCTTCTCACCCGGCACATGGCCTGGCACCCCACGAGTCCCAGCTGCACCTGAAAGGGGATCCCCACTACTCCTTCAACCACCCCTTCTCTATCAACAATCTTATGTCCTCCTCGGAGCAACAGCACAAGCTGGACTTCAAGGCATACGAACAGGCACTGCAGTACTCGCCCTACGGCGCCACGTTGCCTGCCAGCTTGCCTCTCGGCAGCGCCTCGGTAGCCACCAGGAGCCCCATCGAGCCTTCAGCCCTGGAGCCGGCCTACTACCAAGGTGTGTATTCCAGACCCGTCCTAAATACTTCCTAGCTCCTGGGACTAGGGGTTTGTCTGGCATGGCCATGCTGGTAGCAGGAGAGAAAAAAATCAACAGCAAACAAAACCACATATAGCAAACCAATAACAGCGTAATAAAATCCTAAACCTATTTTTATTTCATTTTTCGTGCACAATCTTCCCCCCAGTGCAAAGAACTGTTACTTTATTATTGTATTCAAAACTTGTGTATAGTATTACAAAGACAACCAACCCCAAACCAACATTTTTTTTTCCTGTGAAGTTTAATAAACCACAAGTGTATATATAAAATCCTCCTCCTTCCTTGCCCCCTCCCCTTCTTCCCTCTTTCCCCTGCAAACAACATTCTAGTCTGTGCAGGGTTTATTTAACAAAAAAAAAAAAAAAAAAAAAGAAAGAAAGAAAAGAAAAAAAAAGAAGAAGAAGGTCAAGTTTGTAAAATATTTGTTTGTGCTTTTTTTCCCTCCTTACCTGATGCACCCCTAGAAGTTTACAGGTCTGTGGCAATACTCTTAACCATAAGAATTGAAATGACGAAGAAGAAACAAGTAGACACTAGGCTCTTAAAAGTATTGAAAGACAATACTGCTGTTATGCAGCAAGACATATACAGACTATAAACATCAGAGCCATTTGTTTTTCAGTTTACATTTCCGATACATTCAGATAGCAGATGTCTTTAAATGAAATACATATATATTGTGTACAGACAATTATGCACATGCTCAGATATGTAGACATCCTCCATATATTTACATAACATATAGAGGTAATAGATAGGTGATATACATGCTCCATTTCCAAGAGTTGCCTGACCAAGAAGTTACAAGGATCCCAACCCCCTTGTCCTTTTTATCCACATATGGCCCTGGGAATCAATTCCTCAGGAATTGCCTTCCTCAAGAACTCTGTTCCTTCCTTTGCATAGTGCCATGTCATGTCATTCTGAGGTCACATACATGTATAAAATTAGCTTCTATGTGTGTATGCCATTTAAAGAATATTTTTTCCAGGAAAAAAGGGACTACTACAGTGTTGGAGGAGAGATAAGTTATAGGGAGCCGTATTTCAAAATTTGGTCCAAGATTCCAAAATCTTATTGATTGTGGCCATTTTAATTATTGCCATCGTGTGCTTGTTTCATCCAGTGTTAATGCACTTTCCACAGTTGGACATGGTATTAGTATAGCCAGACGGGTTTCATTATTATTGCTCTTTGCTTTCTCAATGTTAATTTATTGCATGGTTTATTCTTTTTCTTTACAGCTGAAATTGCTTTAAATGATGGTTGAAATTACAAATTAAAATGTTAATTTTTATCATGTGATTGTAATTAAAAATATTTTGATTTAAATAACAAAAATAATACCAGATTTTAAGCCGTGGAAAATGTTCTTGATCATTTGCAGTTAAGGACTTTAAATAAATCAAATGTTAACAAAAAAGGATTTCTGTTATTTTCCTTCACTTAAATCCAAAATGGATATTCTGAATATGACATTTTTCAAATTTTGGAAATGAATATAAATGACAAAAAGGAAAATAATCTAAAACAATTGTTTTGTCTATGATTTTAATGAACATGTAGCTAGTAAGAAGCAGTGAAAGAAACTGAATTAACATGGGTAGATAAATTGATTTAATATTTCAAGAATTGAGATTTTTAAGATTCTTTATTCTCAGTTAAAAAATGTTTACTTCATTTTTTAAACATAGGCTTAAGCCTTCTGTGTTTCCTTTGAATCTTTCCATCCACTACGAAATCAAATGTTGTTAATTTACCTTTACCCCTTCTCCAACGTATCATTCTTCCTTTATCTGAGAATAAAATACCAGCTGTGGCCGATAAAACAGAGATGCCTGAGCCCTCTTCTCATTAAAAGAGAAACAAAAGTTAGCCATCGTGGTAGCTTTGAGGGGTTGGGAGGAGGAGAGTTAATTCACTCCTGCAAGGGAAGCTTGTACCACCAGTACATTTCAGGGTAGCTGCTATTTTGTATTTTGTGAAGATATTTTTTAAAATATTGTTTCTAAAGATATTGTTCCTAAGAGCTTAAAACTGATTATGTGTTTGCCTTCTAAGAAGCTTTTAAATGCAAGTTCACACCCCATAGTTGCTTGGGATCACAAAATCATTAATCTCCTTTGATAGTAGCCTCACTTTCCAGTCCACCTATTTCTTTGTAAGTCTTGTTCGGATTGACATCAACAATAACAACGCCAGCCCAAGCAGAGGCTGAACTGCCTGATCCCTTGTGTATGAACTCCATCCTCACCAGGGCTTGAACTTGGACAGCCTTTACTTTGATCGCCCCACTCCACACTGCAGACAAGATAAAAAGAGCTGTGTGAGTCGCTTAATTATCGCGTAATTGCCTCCCCAGATGAGAGAAGGGTGCCATGTAGCACTTGAGAAAAATCTAGAAATCTCAACCTCCCTCCCCCGCTCACTTCAGCTAATGAAAGGAGAAGGGAAGGGAAATTACTGGTTTGAGTAATTTCAAAACCTAATTTGGAGGCCTAGGAAGGATGTTAAAATCCCAAAGAGACGAAAAAGCCAACAGTCATTCATACTTATATAGGGTAAACAAACGTGGTTGGCAAATTCGAATTCCAAATATAATATAAAGGCGTGAACTTGGGCCTCGGAATTTCACCTGGCCCCACTGAATCTAAGGCGTCTAATTTTTGTGCTGTCCCCTCCGTGTTGTTCCCTTTCTCCTCTTTAACATATCAGTAATATCAATGTCTTGCCTTCACCCCACCAGGCTTCAGCCGGCCCTAGCTCTTACTCTTACTTTGGCGGAGACCTTTTCTGGTTATGCAGGGGTGGGGGGCCGAAGAACTACTTTGGAGACCTGCCTCGGAAGCTAGAAGTGCGGGTCTCGGGGAGCGGGTTTTGCCTGGGCGCAAAGGCTCCCACAGGCCCAACTCCTGCCTCGTGGGCGTCTCGCCATTCCCAGACCGCGCAGTCTGCCACCCCTGGGCGATGGGATCTGCGACCCGCGCCTTAGGACGCCCAGGGCTGCTGGTTGCCGGGGAAGGCGGACAGAGCGGGACCGCAAGCATCTGGAGGTGACAAGTGCAGTTAGTTCTTCATTGTTTGAGCATTTTCCCCTCCCAGTGAATAAATCTTCTGTTGAGCCTGAGACCTAAAAGTCAACAAAGAAGGCCAGCCGCCTCGTTACCGCTCCTGCGGCCCCAGCGGTCCGCGTTGCGGCGGCTGCTCCCGCTGCGTAATCCCTTCCTCGGAAACCCGGACACACAAACGCCGGAGCGCCCGGGGCTGGGGCGCCGCGCCCCTGGGCCAGGAGGAAAACATCTGTGGTTCCGAGGGCGTGCGGGGACCCTTCCCGAGCGCGCTGCCTTCCTGCGACCCCCGCCCTCTCCCCGCTTTTGTCTCGGTGTTTCCATATTCCTTCACCTCGGATGCTCCCGAAGACCAGGGCCAGAAAGGGGGTGCTGACCGCTCAGCCGCGGTCCCCCGGCTCGCTTTATTTAGGCATTTCGCCCGAGGTGGGGGAGGGGTCTTCGGAGAGGGGAGGGAGGGAGCAAGGAGGGGAAAACCTTCCAACTGACCCAAGTGTAAAGCTCCGGGGGCCCTCCGATCCACTGACTACGCCACCGAGCAAACACTTTTAGGAAAAGAAAAACAAAAATATTTAGGGAGTGAGTATAATGCAGGGGAGGGGACCTTCAATTGTTACTTTCACCTTGTGTCTACGAATGGTAGGTCTGAAACATTTTTAACAGGATAAAAAGAGGAGACAACCAAAGATAGGGAAGAAGAAAAGATCACCAGTTCTAATTCAGCAGAAACAACCCAGAAGTGTTAGCAAGTAGAAGGCGGCTCACTCCGATTTCTACATGATGGCTAATACAGTGTTTAAATCAAAAACAAAATTTAGTTTCTTTTGTCCATTCGTGACGTCCCTCGTAGCAGAATAAACTGGTGAGAATTTTTATGGGAGGAGGGATTAAAACAAACAAAATCCTATTAAAGTTCTTAACTTCTTTTTTCATTTTCTGAAGGCTGGATACCTGATTTCACTGGCAGTATAGGAAACATTTTTCTCAGAGGTCTAACAGACTTGAATAAGCAATAACAAAATAATTCCTAGAACATAAAATTTTTAAACCTTGTTTTGGCATTTTAAATATTGGTCTCAATTCCATGAAATGCTTATTAAATTTCTCTACAAAAAACTGCCATGATCAATACAAATTCCTTTCAGTGCCGGCCAAAGTAGGAGACCTGTAGCCCAAATTAATTAACCTTTCCTCAAGATCAATTGGTTTTCTGTTGATTTAGCAGTAATATTGCAGAACATTTAGCTATAATGTATTTTAATGTGATACCTCAATATGTCAAGGAGAAAAAATTCGTTGAAAAATAAAATCGCTTAAGTTATTTAATAGATATTTAATACACTTGTAAAAAGTATTTTTCCTTCAAAAATTAAATGTTAATTGTTTACTTGAATTGTAGTAAAATGTGTTTTGCAACTAAATGGAGTTAAGACAATGCCTATTACTTCAAGATAATTATGTGTGAAAGGTGATTATTTTTAAGCTACTCTGAGCTAAATAGGTAAATAAATTATGCTGAAATTTAAAAATAAAATTTTCCCCAAACAAATAATCATAAGCTCAATAGATACTCATGCTAGTAAGAGTGTAAGAAAATGAAACAACTTGAAAGATTTTACAAACTTCCCGTTTAGAAACAGAATCCATTTGGGGAGATAAAAGGTTTTATAAAGTAGTCACTTATGCCAGTTTTATTTTCTATCCATGATGCTGTTTACTGTATCCAAATAACACTTAACAACAGATTACTTTAAATCGTCTGTATTTTTCTTCCAAATAGTTAAGTTTGAGGGCATAATGGTTCCATGGGTTTTTCTCTTTTTAGCTCCCAGCCCAGCTCTCTTCATTGAACTTTGGCCAGCTCGGTCTGCAGCCCTAACTTCTTTTTTTCCCCCCCTCTAGCCATAGTTCTAGCAAGCAATGTGGGGCTGGAAAATAGCCATGCAGGTAATTCAATTTTAACTTGTAAAATGCATGCATTTTCTTATTGTAATCATTTTTAAACACCTGACAAGGGGGAAATCCTCACTTGCTACCTTTCTTTTTCTAACTTCCTCATTTCTCCAATTATGTTAGCTGTGACTACACAGTGTAAGAGCAAAGCACACGGTGAGCGTGAGCTCTCCTCCCCCTTGCAGCCCCGGGAAGCGAGGAGCCTAGCCTTCTTCTAGATGCCACTTCATGACATTTTGGGGTTCTCTTTGTTCTAGTCAACTTAGAGTACAGAAGCAAGATAGATATTCTCCCTAAAAATCCTGGAAGGTAAAGGCTTAACTGGAATCATGCTTGCGGACTTCGAATCCAGGTGGGATGCTGGTCAAACCATTGGTGAAATTAAGTTCAGAACCCGGCCAGTGACACCCACGGAAGCCTGATTCAGACTTCTCAGTGTGAGGTTGCTTTGGGTTGACCTTCTACTTCTCTAAACTCTTCAAGATTACACATCAGGGGCTTTTTTTTTTTTTTTTTTTTTTTTTTTCCTTTCTGAAACCAAGAAAAACAACCTGGAAATTCCCCCCAAAGGATTGCCTGGAAATAGGGAACAATTAAACTGGAACCCTCCTTAGTTTCTCCCCCTGGCCCCCATGAAATTTGCTACTGCTTTGCTTGTCTATTCATGTCTTTGGTCAGTATTTTTTGTTTCTCTCCCTTACAGCAAGGGGTTATTTTAAGACACAATTTAATGAGAAGAATATAAGGGGCTTTGCAGTGGTTTGTTTCGTTTATATATTTAATTTTAAGGGCCCATTATGCTCGAGGGAGGAAATAGGCGCCCTCCCAGTGCAGTGCTCCTGGAGAGCTGATTTTCTTTGCATGACTCAGGTGACTGGGGCATTTTGGGAACGTTCCCCTAGCTCTGGGTCCCACCCGGGACCCTTGTGCTTCACTCCTGCAGCCCAGCTATAAGTGTCCAGCCCAAGAGCCGCTCAACTCCCCGCGCCAACTCCAGCCGCATCCTCCACCGCTTTTGCTAGGTGGAGGCCGATTCACTAGCTCAAGCTGCAATGAGCCGTGTTGTGACGCAGGGCATCGTCCAGGTTTCCTCGCCTCTCCCTGGAGTCACACTGCCTTCTGGAGACACGCGCTTCCTTTGTGTTATGCCTGGCTAATATATTAATGGGGCGGATAACCCCGGTCCTTCCGGGAGGGGAGGAGGGGGTTGGAGCTGGGGTGGGGGGGCGCGGAAAAGGGAACCTAACAGCTCTGGTTGCTGACCCTTGGGCCAAGGAGCTCAGAGGCGGGCCAGGGATGGGGGGAGCGAATCGAGGTGGGAGAAGTTCACAATGGGGGCACTGAAAGTTAACTTAAATGCCTGCAACAAGTTTAAGAAAAGGTGACCTGATGCTAATGCGCTGTCGTGTGCTCAGATCTGCGCGGCCGGACACCGCGGAAGCTCGAGAAACCGCCCCTCCGCTGCTGTCTCCGCCCCCTCCCCCCACCCCGTCCCTGAGCTCCGCCGCGCTGCGCCGGGCGCGAATCACAGGTGAAAATTCCTAGCTGCGAGTCCTACTAATGCCCCACTTTGAGGTGTACACCTTCGCAGACACAGACTCATGAAGCTTTAAGCCAGCCACCTTAGATGCTGGGTCCTGGTGGTTAGAGATAAAAGACTTCAACCAGCCCGGCGGTCTGCCTTCAAGGATACCCCGGCTTCCCCTACCCAACCCCACCCCACCCCAACGGGCAGTCTGGCTTCCCAGCTGGGGGTTTTAACCCACCAGCCATAGATGGAACCTCTGCGCTCTGCCACGAGGTGGGCGCGAGGAACGGCGATGCCCGGTCCGAGGCCTGAGGCCCGGAGTCGCCGCCGCTGGGTGCGGACCTTGTCTCCGGTTCCGGCCTCCCGGGCCGAACGCCCTCCCCGCCGGGCCCGCGGCCTCGCCTGCCAGACGGTGCCCGGGCGCCCGGAGACATATGCTGTCCGCAGGCCGCGCGGCCCGACGTGGTGCTCATTGCCCAGGCGGTTCTCAGCTCATCAAAAGCCCGGGCTTTCTTCAGCCGTATGGGCCGCGAGGTGAACAACAATGCCCGGGCCCCTTCACTTCAAAAGCTGCGATCAGGGGAAAGGCTCCCCCAGAGAATTTTTTTTTCTCCTCAGCCTTTCATTCCTGGTTTGGAAAAAAAAAGGCATCAGCAACTCCAAGGCCTGGGCGAGCCTAATGCCCTTTGATGGGGATTGAATTCATTATCTCCAATAACACAATTGTGCTTGGCCAACGAAAAGAGCAAAGCAAGGCTCTATCCCGCCCGAGGGGCCCGGCGGGGCGGGGCGGCGGGCGCGAGGCGCTCCCAGGGACCCGCACGGAGGCGCAGTCCGGGCCCGCCCGGCGGGCTGCGGCGTCCCCTGGGCGCGAGGGGCCCAGGCCCGCCCGGAGGCTGCCGGACCAGTGGCGCCGCCCGCCAAGGCTGTGAGGGGAGGGGTGCGGCGGCTCTCTGGTTTGATTTATTTTTCATTTCTCCCTTTGCAACCATCCCCCGAGGGCGGCCTCCGCAGACTGGGTGTTTACTCTCCTCCCTCCCGGCCTCCAGCTGCGAAGCAGTCGCTGGCGCCCGGGGCGCGCTGGGCAGTAGGGCGGCCCTGCGCCCCCGGCTGAGCACTGCAGGCTCTCAACATTCCGGCCGCGCCGCCCAACCCCGGTGCCCTGGGCTTGGAGCCAGCTTTACTCGCACCCTAGCACCGATAAACCGGGCCCCCTCTGCTCGGACTCTTCCCATTCGCTTCCACGCCAGCCATAGAGGAAAGGCTCCCCAAGAGCCTGAGCTGGGACCGCGGGACACCACGTCCGGCCCCCTGGTGCTGGGGTCCGGGCGCCGGGCGTGATGCACCGTCCCCTCCGCTCTCGGCCCCGTGGACACTGCGCCGGATCGCGACCCGGCACGAATGCCTCCTCCCGGGTTCCACCGCCATCCCTGCCCTTTCAGCAACCTCCAGCCCCTGCTTCTCTGCTCTCCTGAATAAATGTATGGAGGTGAAAACAGACTAAGCCATTGAGTGCTTGGGAGGGGGGGGCTGAGTGAGTGAGTGAGTGAGAGAGAGATTTCGAATCCCTAAGAATCATCATCAAAGAAGACTTCTCTATAGCTTTGTACCTAAAATACCAGTTCAAGTCATTATTGAGCATGCTTCCTACACAACCCTACTTTCCCCCTCACCCATTACTGGGGAAAGTATGTATTGCAGTTTTATTTCAGTCAGATAAAGAATAATAATAAAAACAATTTAAAGAACTTTAAAAAAAAACCAGAACACTTACAGGAATGCTCTGCGGTAGTGACTGTGGATTGGTCATTCCTCACTAATTAGTCATGACTTTCCCAACCTTCAAGCAATCCACTCTTCACCTTAAGAGAATTAGAGCCAGCACACATACGCTATATGAGGTATAGAGAGAGAGATCTGGATAGATATCCATACATGTTCACACTAATAGATATACTGACTTAGAGGAGCATCCACCAGACCTTCCCATCTACAAGAATGTCCTGAAAACAAGAAAGCAATAAATTGAGTGATCTGCTGATTTGGGGTAAATCGAGAAAAATGTTTCAGGTTTAAGACTTTCAGTGAGGCACTGTTCTTATCAGGAGACATAGGGATTTAGTTATTTAACTCTCTTCAGGATAAAGTAGAGTTACCTTTACAAATTTAGCCCATGGAACTCCGACCATGCTCTTCAATTTTTAGGCCTATGCACTGGTGGTGGGGGTGGGGAGAGAAAAAATTCCACTGTGGTAGGTAAGATTAAAGAGAAAGACTTCAGTTCCTCCTTCCTTTTTTTAAAAAAAAATTCTTTTTGTCTTACAGAGCAGCATCCTGAATATAACTTACATTAAAACACATATTTACCTTTGTGAAGTCTTTATAGTTTTCATTTGCCTCAAAAAGGATGTAAAACATTTACCTTGCAGATATTCTAAGTGTCTAATAAAGAAGTCTATGGGAAATTCTATTCTTTAGATAAGTTTTAAACTCCAGATACTACAGGTTATTAAAAAATGTGACTTCTCTTTTGGACCCTTAGCCCACTTTTTATTAACTTATTAAAAAATAGGTTTGAATCCTGGTGACTCGTTCACTTACAGTGCAGTGACTTACTTCCGTCACCTCTTATAAAATCTCTTTTGCAACATCAAGTGGAGGTTTAATCTTTGTTTTGAATTGTGGCACACATATTCCACACCTGGTGGACTGCTGTGTTTCCTTTGCATATTCATTATCACATGCTTAGAAATACTGGGAAGAGAAAGGCATTTACACAGGGTAAAGATGGAAGTGATTTAGATTTTACATATTAACCATTTGAATAAAAGTTTAACATACTATGAATGATCAGAATAAGTTACATGTAGGTATAGCTATTTGGGAATTAATTTTCATGCTATTTTGAGGACTTCAGACTAACCACACTCTGGACCCAGTGTAAGAACTGTTCCCTGAATAACAATATGCTAAAAACAACCACCAAAAAATCTCTAATTCTGACATATATCCACCAGACCACAGAAGCTACAGGACAGTTCTGTGGTTTATCCCATAAACAATTTGTCCAGTGTCAGAGCACACATGATAGATTATGTGGCTTCAGGTAAGCAGGGCCCCATAGGATGGATGAATTACTAAACAAAAGATAACATGATTTTCATGTAGATATCTTTGGCCATGGAACAGAATTAGGAGGGAAAGAGATGTAAGCATTTCAGTAGAAATGAGAGTTCAGCGTTATCTAAAGTGCAACCTCAACAAAGCACATTTCAGCCTTGAGATTCACAGAATCTTGGGGCCATAGAAAACAGTGACGGAAAAGACCCCTTATGTCTCCTAGTTCACTTATCTGCAAGATTACTCCCCTCAGACTATTCTCAAGCTAGATCCAGAATAGATGGAAACGTCAAGAATTGAAAGACTCTAATTTCTTGAGTTTATCTGTGTAATGGAGAAGCTCTATATTCATGGTGCACAACATTTTGCCAACTGAATATTTTCTCTGATATTAATGTAAAATTGTCTTACATTTTAAGTATGCCTCTTCGAGGGTCCATTTTTATTAGGTCTCAAACCTGTTTCAGATACCTGAATGCTTGTCTTTAACTATTTATTTAGCCAAACTATACACACTTAGTTTCTTTAGTTCCTACCTAAGGTTGATTGAAATAAAACACCCAGGTGGAAAACACCTTTAACATGGAGAAGCATTTGATCTTCTATTCTTAATGCTAAGAGGGAAAAGTGAAGTTAAACCTCAAATTCCTTTGAATGATACCAGCATTATAAACACAAGACTTGGTCCATTTGTGAGATGTCACCCAAATGCCAGGTCATGCAGCCTCTTTACCTTTTAAGTGTAATTTATGATAGGAAGTCATAGGACTTCAACTTCTTAAAATGTGGTAAATTCTTAAATTATAAGAAAAAAATCCCTCAAAACCAGTTGTGAATTGGTTTATTTAAAGAAATACTGTTCCTCATACTGGAGAGATTTCAGAGTATTTATTACCTGTGACCCAGAGATTTACATGTAGCCTATCAGGAATATATTATGTCAGAATTTTATATAGTAAATAGGCCGAGGTAGCTCATTATAAAACTTCTAAAGAGAAGTAAAACTTTTATATTTCAATTCCAGACATTCAGAAGCTGGAGTTGGAAAGCTGCATTATGATTTGGAGTCTCAGACTCAGAACTGGACTCTGGGCTCCCAGCGTGCTGAAGGACTCACCCACCCTCTGTACAGGGACCACGCCATACCAAGGATTAACCCCTGGCATCGCACCTGTCTCTTAAGTTACAACAGCTCTACTGAGTCAGGCAACTAGAAAGTAAATGCTTACTTAATCTGACAAATAATTCACTTTGGAAGGATAATCATCGCAAAAACAGATTGTGAGTTAAGTAGAGAGAGGAAATGAGAAATACTGAGAAATGATCTCCAATGCATCCCATTCACCTATCTCAGCTTATAAAATAGAATAGGTGAAAGGGAAAATTGGAATTGTAATCAAAAATGAAAGATTGTAGGGCCTCTGATGATTCGGAGAGTAACATTAATAAGTTGTGTAATAATATTATAGTCCATATAAATCCATTGAATACAAGATTGCAAAGCCACCAGCTTCCCTCCAGTTGGCTGTTGAGTCCCGAGAGGGGCAAGTTCTACCCAATTCTTGATGTGTATGATATAACAAGTGGCAGCGTGGGGTTTTATTGAACTTCCTGTATAATGGGTACAACTTTAAAACTATTCAAAGAGCCTTCTTAAGTAAAGTAGGGTCTGTTTTTTTCCCAGGATTTGTAGTAAACGCATATTTTAAAGTCTTACGTTCACTTACAATTGTTACCAGATGATGCTGTTTGTGGAATAATCTGCGATTTTAATAATAAAGCACAAACTAACAGAGTATAACCAAGCCCTTTCCATTTCAGTCTTACCCTCAGCAAGGGTGTGGTAGCCAGTGTTCAACCTGAAATATAAAACATGTAGAACACAGTGAGGTTCTTCTCAACTACACTCAAGACTCTTAACATTGGATTTGTCATGAGGGGTAATAAACAATGATTACCATGCTTTGACCAAAACAAATTTTTAAAGTGTTTTTAACTCAGGAGGGCAACTTGTTTTCGAGAAGAACAGAAAACAGAGATTTTCATATGTAAGTGCATATGTAAGTGATGAAAAGATGAAGGAAACAGAGGGAGGAAGAAGGGAAGCACCACAGCAGAAGCAGCACAAGGTGTTAGGTCACGTATAGACTCACAGACCAGGGGACTGAGGGAGTAAGAAATGGGACAGAAGCAAATTAATAGCTAGAGAGAGCTAGACAGAGTGTGTTGAGGAAGGGCCAGGCGTGAAAAGATTTGGTGTCGTCATAGCAACGGGCTCAGCCCTGCTCCCCCTGAAGCCCATTCAGCTCTGAGCTGCCGGAACACGTTTTTAATTAAAGCGTATAAAAGTTGTTTTGTAAGGACTTCTCCTCATCCGATAGATTTCAAAATGGTTAATCAGGCTTCATCTCCTTTTGATGCTCACAAGAGCATGGGTTATAGCAGGCACAGAAACTGCTGCTGCTGCCGCTGTTGAGTGAGTTACCTCTCAATCACACCTAATACCAGGAATGAGCAAGGCACCTAGTTATTTAGATACACAAAAACAGAGACTTCAAGTGGGAGTGAGGAGTCCATTTTTATGGTTGTGGGTGGAGTGTTAATTTTCTTTGCTCTGGGTACTATGGAACTCAGCCTTCTAGATGGCTGTTGTCCCTAGTTGATGTTCTATTTAGCTTTTGAAAACAGCAAGAATTTTTTCCTTTGGGAGATATAGTCCAAAAGCCAAAATAAAGGTTACAAATTATTTATATCAAATAATACTTAACCTAGCATGGGTATTCCTAAACAAGTTTGGTTTTATCACTCATATAAAAAGATGGCAACCCATCCTTTTTTATTTCAAAAATAAAAGAACTCTCCCCTCCTAAATCCTCCATAAATTCATGATACACAGTAACAGTTGCATTTAGTTCTTAGATAAAATAGGTGACTTAGTCAAAAACAGCATCTTTTGTTGATTCACTAAACAATTGCTTAGATGAGTTCAACCTTCTCTGGGCTTTTTCATCTCTCTTTCTCCCAAACCTTTGCAGATAATTTTATTTCTAACTTCACTGAAAAAAAAAAGAGGTGATTTTACCCGTCATCTATTCCTTTCCTTCATCTACCCTATATTCCAACTCAACATTTCTACTTCTATACCAATAAATCCTGCATTAGGTTCAGGAGGAGGAGTCTTGCCTCCTCTCTAAGGCAAACATATTCACCAAACACCAACGTTAGACAAGGCCACTCTATAACCATAAAGAAGTGAGACAAAAACAAGACCACACTGTAGTTTTGTCTAAGCACAGATAAAAACCAGGTCACTGTGTAAACCACAAAAATAGCAAACACCACCCCCCCCATACCAGCTAATAGGAGTAACTATTGCTTCTTTACAAATTACAGCTTTAGCTTTGTTCTGGTCTTCCCTCCCAGATTAGATTTAAGATACTCAATCATAGAATTATTCCTGCTGATATCTTCTAATACAAATTCTTACTTTCTTGAACCCTCCCCCAAAGCACCTAACACAAGCCCCAATCCTATAGAAAGTCCTTTCTAACACCCTCTTACTGAAATGCCGCACAGTTCCCCATGGTGTGTGGTCTCCCTTATTTGCAACAAGCAATAAACCCAACTTATTCAACTATAGGTATGTCCCTAATAGTCTGGCTAGAGGGCATTGACAGGCCTTTTGTTCCTTTGTTTCATGGCTTGAAGTATCCCTTAGCAAGCTAAAAGTTTATCCCTGTCCTTTAACAAAAATTCCAATCTTATTTCTATACCTGTCTACAAGGTATTCCATGAATATTCAATGTATTTAAATTAAAGCAACACATTTCTTTCAGTAACAAAGCACCCCTCCTGACTTCCATATTTTTTTTCACTCAGTCACTCAGGTTTGAAAAGTCATAGTTATCATTGACTTGTCTCCCTTATTGCCCATACACCTGCAATAATTCTCATTACCCCAACCTTTCCTTCCTTGACATCCCAAAGGTCACAATTTTACTCCATACTACGGTCCACTCTCTGTTAAAATGGCCTCCAGATTGTCTCTGGACAATTTTTGTCTGTACACCATTACTAGCCCAATATTCCTGAACAATAGCTTTCAGTGAATACAAATAAGTCCTAACCTCTTGAGGCCAGAGTTTCCAAAGGGGTAAAATTAGAAATTACATATGAATAACCAGCGTGATTTTCCTCCGTTAGAAAACATAATGTCATCTAAGACTGTACACATGAAATGGGGAAAGCAAGAAGGCACTGGTCATCACAGGATTATGTTTCATGTGTTGGGATCTACACTCCAAGAAATACAGAAAAAGTGAGGTGCATTTAGAAGATTCTGGATATGGATGAGAACTAAACCACGCCTTGTGAAGGATGGTTTAGCTGGGGGATGTTTGGCCACAGAATAAAACATTTCTGTTACAATTGGAAGATATTATAGTTATTTCAAGTATGTGTGAAAGAGACTAGAATTATTTATCGTATGTGATAATAGAGGGCAGAATTAAGGCCAGGGGGTAGAAATTAGAGAATTAATGATTACAGCCCATCTGAAGATATTTGTAACATGGTTATAGATTGAGTAGGTTACCTCAGGAAGTAGTGAGCTTCTCAACACTGAACATTCAAGTGTAGACTAGAGGACCACGTGGATAAACATTTCCCTCAAATCTGTGCTTTATTTACTCACCTGTGGTCATTTGACCTTCAATTATGATAGATATGCCTGTTTTGAACAAAATGCACTTTTTATTTCATATATTTTATTTTTAAAAAACATTATTCCTTTGCCTTATCACATATATTTATCCTGTCTTGTGCTCTCATTCCTTCCTGTGTCATCATGATTCCACCTATGATCATTTTCCTTTTGTCTAATCAACTTCATTTAGGATTTCTTTTAGTGGAGTTCTGCTTGTGATAGTGTTTCACTTTTTGCTGGGCATTTAATTCATATTGTTGATTTTTAAAAATTTTCAGCACTTTAAAGATGCTATTTCACTTTTTTTTCTGATTTCTGTTCCTCTGTGAAGTCAGCTGTCAGACTTATTCCTACTATTTTGAAAGTAATATGTGTTTTTATTCTGTTTTTGTTGTTTTCTTTTTTGAGTCTCCAGTAGTTCCAATGTCTGGGTCATCTTTGGGTCCAGTTCTGTTGGCTATTTTATCTTTTCATATGGGTCTTTTTTCTTTTTTCTCTTTAATGTGTCTCATTTAAAAAAAATTAAATGCCAGATATTGTGCATAAAGGAACAGTAGAGGCTAAGGTAAATGTCCAAAATTGAAATACCTCTTCTGTCAGGCCGTTAGTGTGGGGATTTGAGTTAATATAGTCAGCATTTGTGTTGAACTGGGTTTTGTTGTTGCCATAGTTATCTTCAGTGTACAACAGACTTGAAATTCCTCCAGTGGTAGGCTGGATTGCCACTACTTTCTTTGTGCTTACTGTGAGGCCTGGAGTGTGAGAGGGTTTTTTCCCTCGGTTTCCCTGCTCCGCCCTCAGATTTCAGCAGGTTCTTTATGTCTGCAGAATAGAAGGAGTTTCTTTCCATGTTTTTGTTCCATCCACAACAGTAGATGGCTGTTACTTGTTACTAGATGCAGGTCTCCTAATGGGGGATGGGTGGGGGTTTCTCAGCTCTCCTGCTGCCTTCTCAGCTTTAGGCAAGCTCTGTGCACTTGAGCCTCCTCCAGTGGCAGACTGCTTCTTATTCAGTGCAGGGTCTAGAGCACAAGCAGGTTCCCTTCCCCTTCCTCCAAATGTTACCTTGTATTAATGGGTATCTTAGGTGTGAGTGAATTTCTTGCACCTTCCCAAGTATCAACCAACCTTTTCCTGGGCCTAGAGGGTAAGACGGTTCCTGCCCCCCTGCCCCTGGCCCCCAGTGGCAGACAGTTTTTGTCTCATGTCAAAGCAGGGGCAGATCCAGTTATGGGCAGATCCAGGTATGGGCAGATTTCTTGTATCTCTCCACTTGGTTGATGCTTTTTGCTTCAAATCAGTGGAGGGCTTAGAGTGTAGGTGGGTTTTATGCCTATTCCTAGTTGCATACCTGTTCCTAGCCATGGCCATTCACCACCTTGCATTGCAAAGGGGCTTGGAACTTGGATGGGCTTCTCCAGGCATTCCTGCTTTACTCTGAAACCTTGGCAAGCCCCGCACAAATTTGCCACTGGAAAGGAGACTCTCTCAGGTCTCTGCTCTGCTCTCAATCTTCCTCATGAGTACTCAGTACAGGCTCATGAAAGAGTGTTGGTGCGTGTGGGCAAACTTCCCCTGTGCTCTGGGGCTCCCAGGGATTCTGAACTGTCATGTTAGTCCAAGGGCGCCTTTAAGGCTTTGTTAGCTTTTTGTTTTCTTCTTACTCATGTTATGGCTACCACCTTTCTCCCATGCTCTGCCAAAAATGAGATAATTCATCATCCTATTTCTCCTCAGATGGGCTCATCCTCACCTGGTTGCCTTGTGACTTCAGCTCTCTGATGGGCAAAAAAAATAAGATTTTGTACATAATCATTTTTTTCCTCACACTTAAGGCAGGTGCGACATTTCCCTGTGGTTTTCTATATCCTAAGCAGAAGTAGAGCTGTCTTTCTGGTCGCTTTTAAGATTTATCTATTTGTATCTATTTTTAAAAAGTCTTACTATGATGTGCCCAGGTTTTTGTTTTGTTTAGTTTTTTGGGGTTTTTTTTTTTAGGTTTTTAGAATCTCTTGATTCAGTGACATGATATCATTCATCAGTTTTGGAAAATTCTTGGTCAATATCTCTTCAAGTATTAATTCTACTACATTTTTTTCTGTCTTGGAACTCCAATTACACACATTAAACCTTTTACTGTGTCCCATATGTCTTTTACAATATTTTGTAGATTTTCCATCATTTTTTCTTTCTCTTCTTCAATTTGGATATTTTTCATTGGCCTCTCCTTCAGTTCCTGGATCCACTTCTCTGCTGGGTCTAATCTGCTACTAAAACCATCTATTGAATTATTAACTTAGTTCTTATATTTCTCAGTTCTAGAATTTCCATTTAATTCTTTTTTTAATTTACATTTTAAAATCAATTTTATTGAACACATTTAATCATAATTATTTTAAAGTCTGTGTTTGATAATTGTAATATCTGATTCACTTGGGGGTCTTGTTTCTATTTTCTGTTTTTTTGTTTGTCTTGATTTTTTTGGTCATTTAGCTTTATATTCTAGTATGCCTAGTAATTTTTAATTCAATGATAAATATTGTGTATGAAAGGAGTGGGGGTTTTAGCTTCCTCTACAGAGATTTTGAATTTTTTTAGAGTTTGGGAAGATCACCTTAGTATAGCTGAGGCTGGTTTACTTACAATTTGTCCATACTTCTATGGCAAAGCTTTTCCAGGATCTGAATCTAAAGCTCTGTCTCTCCTCTTTGATGAGATCTGCACTCCAATTTTTGTCTCCTCAGAATCACGAGACTGACAAATTCTCTCCTTAGATTTTCATCTTCTTAGTAAGTGTTTTTCACTTGGTTTCTCTGTGTCTTGTCTTGAGTATAGCCTGTCAGAAATCAGAAAACGCCTTGAGGGAAAATTGCACATAGACTTGTTGGTCTCAACTATCTGTAGTACTCTTCTCTGGTTGTTAGTCCCTCATCTCATAGTTGCTTAATGTAACCCTGAACTCCATTTTGGGTTTCCTCAGCTCACTGTAACTGGCACAGACTCATGAATGCTACCTTTGGCTTGCCTCTGGGTCCCAAGCCTTGAATCAGCAAACATCCCAAGGGGAAACCACAGCTGTGAATGCAGGACTCACCTCAAAGTGTTTTCCTCCTCTCCAGGATCTTGGCCCCTCAGGTCCTGGCTGCACTGGTTGTTCTCCAGAGCTTTCAGATTTTATTTTGTTTTGCTTTGTATTTTGTCCGAGTTTTACAGTTATTCTCAGTGAGTAAATTAATATGATCTAGTAATTCTGTTATAGCCAGAAGCAGAAGACATTTCCTGATTATATTCTAAACCTGAGTCCCTATGCATCAAGTCTTGGTGATTCCTATGAGGTCCTCTTAATTACCTGTGTTCAAGCCTCAAATTCACTTTCTTACCCATATTTTATGGGCTGGCATATATTTGAGGTCGCAGTTATGGTAGCATTTATTTTTCTGTAAACTTTGGTTGGTTAGTCAACAAAGGTCATCTGGTTATATTTTGTAATTCCAGAAGAGTTGAAGATGTTAGTACTATTTAATTAAGTATGTTTGTCTTACCTAAAGGGCAGAAAACCAGAGATTAACATCATCATGAAGAGCAACCCTTCACACTTAGAACACAGATCAGTATACAGGATTCCTATTGGAGTTTACAGAGTTTGAATTAGATAATGTCCATAGTGGAGTACTCTTTTAAAGAGGCAAGTAGGATAAATACATATTTGATTCAAATTATTAATAATATAGTAGTTGAACAATATTATAGGTACTAAGGGCAGTGATATACAAATTGAGGTTAATCAAAAAACTCTCCTGAAAATGGATTTTAAGCTGCGTTCTAGAGAGCTGGAGTGGTAGTCCTCTGTGCTGGTGGAAGTGAAGAGGTAGGATGTTCTAGAATGACATTTTAAGCTAAAGATAGTTGCAAATAGTAAGAAAATAGAAGATTGGGAAAGAAATGAAAGTGTTTTAGTATAAAACAGTTTTTAAATGTCTATTGGAAGAGGAGAAATTTGAAAAGGAATATCATCTGGATCTATATTCAAAGGCAATACATGTAGTACGGATTGAAAGAAGGAAGACAGTGCGGTTGAGTGAACCTTTTTAGAAGGAAGTTATAGTATGGTCACCAGCTAAGTGACGTAGTAATGGAGATAAAGTGGAAGGATTTGATTAATACTATAACTTGCAGAATCAGTGGAATGGATGGAGCTGAGGACAGGGAAGAGTTTAAGAGAATAAATATAAGAAAGCCAAATACCATTTTTAAAAATGCCATTGTAAGACATTTAAGATGAGAAAGTGTCAAATAGTATTCTTGCAAATAATAGTAGAAGGGAAGTTCACAGCAAGGAGGATAAAAGATTTGTGTGCTATCTTTGTCTTATTGAATATCAGGGATGAATCTCCATTTGAGATTAATTTATTCATTAATAGATACAACACATATATTGAACACTTAAGCATTGTAATATATACTTAATAGAGTTATAAAAAATGATCCTTAATCACAAATAAATTATAGTCTGATAGGAGTGATGAGATAACACATGAATAACTATGGGAAAAAGAGAAAAAAGCCATTTCAGTTTCTGGCACATAGTAGGTGCTCAATACAGGTTTGTTGAATGAATGAATATGTGAATGAATGAATGAATGAATGGCATAGGGAGGCACATATAAAATACTAATAGTTGATAAGAAAAGTTATTTATGTGTGAAAAGATCAAAAAAGTCTTTTATAGGGAATATGACAACTGAACAAGACCATAAATGTCAGGTAGGATTTAGACATGAGATTGCAGGGAGGGGGCAATTCCAGGTAGAGGTAACAGTGTGAGGAATTGGAAGCCAGAGAGTTCAGGGTGCATAGAGTGAAAGGTGACACTGAAGCATGAAAGAGGAAGTCACAGGAAGATAAAGCTGAGAAAGTAGGCTGGAACAAAAGTCTGGAGGGCTTTAAATGCTCTAGGATATTTGGAGTTTATTCAGTAGGTAATTGTTAACATTAGAAAGATAATGTGTGGATAATAAAATATTTGAATCACTTGAGGAAATATGGTTAGATATATAAAAAGAAGTTGTCAGACAGAAAAGAGGAAGGAAAGAGAAACTTTCATATAGGTATACTTGGCAATGGAGACTGTGAAGCTCCAGAGTAGAAAAAAGGAATAGAAGAATTGGGATTCAAAGACATTCATAACGCAAAGGTATAGACATTACCCTCCTCCAAGTGCTAAGGTTCTTGTTGGAAGGATTCATGTTATTGAGCTGTATAAATGGAACACAATTATTCACTAAAATCCAGGAAAAAAAATCCATTGCTATCATTAGCACTTAATTGTGCTATGCAATATGAAATTCCTTATTAAATCTTTTCAGAGGCAGCAATAAGAATAGTTAGAAGGTATTTTCCCGGGAAAAGTAGTCTATATTCACTGTCTCCATTTCTACATTTTTCATTCACCTCTCAGTTAACTGCAACTAGATTTTGTCTCTCATTTCAGTAGAAATCACTCTCATTAAAGTCACCAAGGACTTCTTAATTGCCAATCCCAATGGCACTTAGCTCAAACATCACCTCCTTTTGGAAGCCTTCCTTACTCTGATAGAGCAATGTGCCCTTTCACTTGTTCTGAGCTTATCTCTATCATGGCACCTACTATACTATATTATGATTATTTAAAGCTATATGAATTTCCTCTGGATCATGACTTCCATGAGGTCAGAGACTGTGTCTTATCAATATTGTGTCCCTAGAACCAGCTATGGTAATGCCTGAGTTATTAATAAATACAAACAATAAACTCCTCTATTATCTCATTCAATCTTCCCTGCAAGATATAATTTTAGAAAAAATCCTAAAGATTTCTAAATATGATCAGAAGAGAAACTTTCCTGAGGACTTCTAAATATAACAAGAATAGAAACATTTCCCCTGAGAATATTCCTTTTACCTTTCCTTGTACTGTACATTATTTTTAAATCACTAACTTATTAACATATTAATAAAGCTTAGATGTTTCACAGTTGGTCCTCTTGTCCCCTAACCTTCACCCATTGCCGCAGTTTCTTATCCATACATCTTGCAACTCTGTAATATTGAGATTTCATTAGGTAAGGACTATTTAGATTTAGCTAAATATTTTAAGAGTCTCCTATGAGATTCAAAGATAAACAATAATCAATAAAAATAAATACCTTCTGTGAACAAACTTAGTATTTTTTATTTCTAATTTTATCTGACATGGTTTTGTATAGTAATACAGCTCATGGTTAAGTAATATTGCTCATGGTCAATAAAGAAGCTCAGTATTTTATTATTCTAATTGTTTTGCCACATCCTTACGTCTTTGAAATTTAACATGTAAAGACCACTCTTGTCTACATTCTCATACACACACACACACACACACACACACTCTTAATCTCTTTTTAAATCCAATTTTGCAGAAACTTTGGGATTTATCAACATTGATACATGTAACAGTTTGGAGTTATCTTTGGTTCTTTCTCTTCCTTTTGCTCGCTTATTGCCAAATTGTTTCTTCCCATTATCCTACCACGCCCACATCATCCATTCTTTTCTTTGGTTCTGGTTAACATCTGCCTTTTCAGCCTTATATTATACCTACCTTCACCTCTCTCATTATCTTGTTTATCTATTATTTTGACCACTTCACTCCTGTGAAAGATCGTCCTATGACTATATTATGGTGGGACCATGAATGAATGGAATAACCATATAGGCATTTACACATGCCATGAGGATAATCATCCAAAATCATCCTTGGAAAAATTTGGGGGCAGCATTTAGTAAGGCAACAAGAGGTATAGGGCTGTTATCTTTTAAGAAAATTTGTATCAAATTGGTATCTAATGCAGTACAAAGTCCAAGCGAACAAAGGACTTAGAGTCTAAGAGAGAAATATTTGAAATTGTCAACTCATTATTGCTCCACGTGAGTTTATAATTTCCAAGAAGAAACCCAGTACATATTAGGAAGTTTTTTTTTATTCCTTTGATTCCCAAATGCCTTGATAAGAATTTAAATAACAATGATAGTATATAATCAAGTGCTAACAAGTGGCAGAGACTAAGCTTCAATGATTGTCATATGAGGGTAGGTTGGGGTAGAACCGGTATATATCAGTGGGGCTGAGGTGGGGAACAATGGTATCCTGACTTGATGTTACTTGTGATAAAGGTCCTAATATCCTAAATGTATTATGTATATACTTCATATTAAAAAAAAGTCTATCAAACTAATTTCAATATTATTGTTTTAATGAAATAGGAGATAAGGAACTATGTCACCAAAGGAATCTGCAAATGTTTTGCTCTGAATTCTTTTCTTTTTTCGCTAAGAAATTTTCAATTGAATAATGCTAAGGATAGTTATTTTGAGAGTCGTTGAATATAGGTATATTTTAAAATCATGTTCTCTTTTTTAGAACAAATGAATATCTAAGCTTGTATTTGAATTTAGTTTGTGATTTTTCTTTAATGTAACAAAAGTCAATAAAGGAAAATCATTTGGATGATTACAAGTTTGTTGGTATATGCTATTAAAGAAACATTAAGCATTTATATAAGCAGTGTTTTTTAATGTCAAATTAAAATATTTTCTTTTTCACATACTTCCCTTGCTCCTTATAAACAACTAGGCCGTTGTTTATAAGGGGCAGCAGTAATAGAGGTTCTGCTTTTGCTTTTGAAAAGGAGCACTGGAGCATCTCTGGGTTTTAGATACATAGGAAGCATTACAAAGACTTTGCAAACAGACTGAAGGAAAACAGAGGTGGAAACTTGGTCTTTCAAATAGTACTTCATCATCATTCCTAATGTAAACTTTTCTTAATTCTAATTATTCATTACTTCTACTGGCGTGTCAACTATGTATACATGACAATGTTTGCTAGTAAGAGAATCTTAGAGAAGATGTGCAGGAAATAAAAGTTTTAAGAGGCTGGTGTGGTGGCTCACGCCTGCAATCCTAGCACTCTGGGAGGCTGAGGTGGGAGGATCGCTTAGAGTTGGGAGTTCGAGACCAGCCTGAGCAACAGTGATATCCTATCTCTACAAAAAATAGAAAAAAAAAAAAATTAACCGGGTGTGGTGGTGCGTGCCTGTAGTCCCAGCTACTCGGGAGGCTGAGGCAGGAGGATCTCTTGATTCCAGGAGTTTAAGGTTGCAGTGAGCTATCATGATGCCACTGCACTCTAGCTGGGGTGATAGAGCGAGACTCTCTCTCTCAAAAAATTTTTTACAATGTACCTTTAAACAACAGAATGAACAATGAAACAATGAAGATGTATAACTATAAACCAGCTATGCACTTAAATTTAAGGCTATCAGAATTAATATATTACATAAAACCACTCATTCTTAAAAGCAAGGTATAATTTTTTGTCACAATTATTCTAATATATTTCTCTCCTAGGATAAATATTAAATTTAGGAAAGCAAGATTTGGAATTAGAAGAGTTAAAAAAACATGAAGCAACAGTAACTCCATTTAGATAAGGGGATAGAAGGGTGGAGCAAGGGAACAATACACTAAAGTACTTTTCTTTCACAGATCTTGGTTCAAATTAAGGTTAAATTCCAAAGGAGGATGTGTTTTCCCCTTATAGCGTCTCAAAGGACATGCCTTTGTTTCCAACTTCCCAGAGAAGATATATGTTAACACAAACAAAGCATTTCATAATAAATTTAACTTTTATAGAGTGACTAATGCCCTGTTGAGATAAGGCAGACTCTCAGTCACCTGTGTTTAATCCAGGCTGGAGAAATTATGCCAAGGGCACACTGACAAAACTTTATTCCTTTGGAGAGGATGGCAGTAACCTGGTAGGGAACAGAAAGGACCTTGGTTTTAAAAGTCTAGTTGGAATGACTTTCTCTTCCTCACTGTGAACAGTTTAGCATTTATGTACTTTGGAAGGACAAAGAGGTGAGGTAAGCCTGCCAAAATTTGAACCTGTGTTTCTGGGAACCTGTTAGTAGGTCAACTGTTACAAATTAAGAGAAACTGCAAAGGAGCGGTAGATACTAGAAATTTGGGAGTTGGCCTACAAATAGCTTTATTAAAGCCTGCATACTGCTTCTTCTACATCTCACGTGAGGTGACATGATGTTTAAAATGCCACAGAGTATCACCATGACTCAATCCAACCAGGCTTTGGTGGGAGTTGAGGGTGGGAGATAGAACACCATGGAAAGAGACAACTTTTTTCTGCCAGAAATATTTTACAGTTAACAGACAGAAAAGTAGATCTTAAAATTTTACCTGGGGTTTTGCTAACAATAATAATTTATTAATCTATCTCCTCCTTTTAAGAAAGACAAATAGTTTATTTGTGTAAATAGTGCTTTTCTTTCCCTTTTCCCTTTCTTTTATCTTTACATTACTCTTTATTATCTAGAAGGCTAATTCATATGTCTGCATTCTTGCAAAATATCTCTGCATTTGTGGCTAGGTAAATTCGCTCATTGGACATATACTTCCCTTTTCCATGTGCAAATTCTATTGACTTCCATTGAAGAGGTAAAAATTAGTCCTGTGGCACGTGAAGAAGGAATTCCTTCTTGGGAGAAGGAAACAAAAATCTATTTGGGTCAATCATATCAAACACATCTGACTATACATTATACAAAATTTAATTTATTTTTGATATTTATAAATTCATCCCTTAGGAAATCTATTTAAAATTTAAATAAAATAGAGTAGCAATTTTCTCTCCTTTTCTACTCACTAAAAAAAGGACACACCAACATAAAATAAACTTGGTTTTAAGTTGCTTTATGAAAACTTTTGCAACATCTCTTTAGTTTATCGATCTGCAGGTCACAATACTGATTCTAATAAAACTAAGTATATCTTTTTTTCTAAGTTTCTCATTTCTTTATAGTGCCCAATTTCTTTCTTGTGCTCTGAATTATATATTAAAAAATAGTTCTTACATCACAGCACACATACTAAAATTGGAATGATACAGAGAAGATTAGCAGGGCCCCCGTGCAAGAATAACACACAAATTCATGAAGCATTCCATTTAAAAAAATATATATAAATGCATTCCATCTTTTCATGTTAGCCAGTGACTAACAGAGAAAACTCTTCTGATTCTAGACTGCTAGACAAGGGTAATAGGGTTTCTCTTCTCAGGCTATGTAATACAAAATCTAAAAATCAGAAATCAATTAACTTTTCCAAATTTCAGAAATCAATTAACTTTTCAGAGAGAAACACCACAAGGGGGCAGGTGAATCCAGGCTAGGTCCTAGGTAAGAGGGTCTCAGTATTGGGAATTTTGGTCAAAAGATGAAGAAAGACGAGGTGAGAATTAGAAACAATTCTAAAGATAATATTTCTTCATGAACATAAGCGTTAGATCTGGATCATTCAAGTGAAATTTTATTTAGAATATATCCAAAGACATTAATTGCAATAGAAGAAAATAAATGAAAGATATCAAGCCAATGTATATAGTCACCTACTGAAAGTGCTTACTACTTTTAAGAAGGCTAATAGGATGATTTTACCAAGAAGAGAAAGACTGTACGTGAGAAGAAATCCAAAACGTACACCAAGCAATCAGGGTAGGCTTTGAAAATAAATTACAACCAGATAGGCAAAGTATCAAATAATTAAAAAGAAATATGAGAAGATACTTTTGCTTCACGGTGATCTTAATAATGAACAATTTCATAAAAGAAGCATAAACTTTGAATAGAGCTGTAAGTTTTTTTTCCCACACAAAAACTGAGAAATTAATTTCAGGCATTTTAGGAAAGAGAAAAGCTGCTATTTAAAAAGGTTATTTAAAGAGTCTGTTTTGATTTTCATTAGAAATTAAACTTAGCCTACCAATAGGAGGCCAAAATTGATATTTAAAAATTAGTTCTTCTTAACAAATATTTTTAAGTTGATACCAGATATCCCCTGTGAGAATGTCAATGACAATATCTTGTATGGCCAACATATATACACAACTTCTATGCAAGGCAGCCAGGATTAATTCTATTTGGCAAAGCTGGAAATGAACACCAGTCCCCCTTTTATACCTCACTAAGAAAATAAATGTATTTATCAATATGGATAGATAGTATATTATTTTATCTTTTACAGATTAACAAAATGAAATGCACAGAATAGTATAGGTTAATAAAGCGCACAAGTTTGGCCTGTTACTGATAGTTTTTATTTAGTTCCCAATACCAGTTAGAATCTTTAAAATGAGCTTTTAAATAGTTTCTCTTATTTATGATAAATTAACTTCTTATTTAGGCTGCTACAATAATTTTCTATGGTAACAATGTAGAATTCACTTCTTTTATTATAAATCTATTGAATGATGAGGTCATCTCATAATATACTTTAGGGCAGGCCAGATTTTAGAACATGGGACTCCCTATTACACCATGATACATTTTGGTTTTGTGGTACCATAGGACTTAACACTAGCTAAACTATTAAGACTATTTTTAAAGCAAAACTGGACTCAAATGTGAATGCCTATTACTTACTATGGCATCTTAACAAAGGCTATTTCTCTCAAATTCATTCAACCTTCTCTTTGTGTGTATGTGTGTATATAAAAACATACATACATAATATACACTCATACACATAAACTCATACACACGTACATACATGATGCGGTCCATTGGTGAAGATATTTTAGAGTACTTTCTCCTCTTTTCACTCTGTAAATTAGCTTCCTCTTCCTTGTCTTTCTTTACCCCAAGTAATTGCAGAGTCTTCATGTGCTTTGTCACCTTAAGGACATGGAAGCAGCTTCTGCAATGCTTGAAATAATAATGCTGTGATTTGTCAAAGTGAAAAGTTGGATGGCTTTTAAAAGCTGACCAGTGCAGGGCTATTTGCACATAGTAGACATTCAATAAATATTTGTTGATTTGATTTATTCTAGGGTAAAGAACTGGGTAACAACTCTTTTTGTCTTCAATGATGTGCTATGGTTGAGCCTGTGTACAAACGCATTTATGTGTAAATATTAATGGTCATGGTCATTGAAGATGTTTTAGAGAGAAAAAAATATAGGTCTACAGACTATTAGGAATAGTAATGATTGGGAGCATGTTTAACAAAATACTCTAAGTAGTTATAAAATAATAGATGACAGGCACCATAAAATAGATTTTCACTAAAGAGCATTCTGATAAATTATTTGGAAACAAAGTGGCTATTCCACAGCCTTTGAATCACTTAATCACATGTTGAGGGTTTACATTTATGACTCCATATACTGAGGCAAAGGACTTCTTCATTTAAAAAAGTTAGGGATAATATTTTGGTTATAAAATTTAGTGAGCGTATATAAGCCACATAATATTTCCTTCGGTATATTCTTCCTTGCAATAGTCACAGAAGTGTTTATGTATAGTTTTATTGACAATTGAGTGGCCTTGAACATAGAGAATGAGAATTTCTCCCAAATTTCAAGTAATGTATAACTTTTAAGGAGTTAAACTCTATACTCCTACCATTCAAAAGCGCATAATTGATTTATTTCCTTTTCTGGATCACCAACAGTAAAACTATTTCTGAGCTTACAACATGTTAAATTTTGGCTCAAGGCAAATTTACAACAGCAAGGTTTATGAGAAAATCTGTCAAAACATTAACCATGATGGCATAAATTTCAACTCTTAACAGCAGCAGATAGGGAAGCAGTATGGTTCACAACCTGAAGAGCTTAGGGATGGCTACATGTTTGTACTTCCAGCTCTGAAAATGCCTGCTTATGTCATGTTATAAAAATTCTTCAATTCCTCTGTTCTCATTTTTCACAAATGTGAAAGTTCCATAAGCAGGTGATGTGTTTTAATTAAGTAGTTTCAAAGAGATGGGAGATCTGAGAATTAAAGATACAATTCTAAGTAAAAAATTACTAGCTAAGAGAACTTTAGATGTTAAAGGAAAAAAGCTAAGAATCTATATAGAATTTTCATTTCTTCTCTGATGAATTTCAAGAAAAATTAAATATGAACATAATATCTTAATCTTTTCACTACTTTAAAACAAATATGATTCATTTGGCCATGTGCCAGCATTTGAGCACTATTCATTAAGATAATTTTAATTTTTCAACATAGTAAACAGAGCTAGGAATTTTGGTTTATTGTTCCTTCATTAGTAAAGAAGCTATATTTTATAGAAAATTACAAAGTACAGTTACTCTTATTGAAAGTGAATCACCCTGCTGGCAGTCAATTATAATCAAGATAGTTAACTTTGTGTGTGAGGTACATACTAGAAATAATTTTGGAGATGGACATACTATATTGGAAAATGTAATTTGATTAGACACAGCCAGGACAGATTTACGAGAAGAATATCTTCTTTAAGGAACTTAAAGGTTTTCAGTGTGTTAATGTCATGGTCATACAAGTAAAATGCAGTGAATATTCTCTGCTTGCATGTTTCAGAAGGCTTTGATTCAATTGACCTATTTGTTGAAGAATGGTATGCAGTATTTTAAGCTTTAGGATCTTCAACAAGTTATATGTTGAAAATTGGTGGAGACTGAAGTAGAGACAAAATAAAATTAGTAAGTAAATATTAATTTTTGAAGCTGTAGCTTGGTGGGTAATGTTCATGCACATTTTTGCTTTTAAATATCTTAAAACATAGCCTGGGTATTGAAAGAATAATATATAACCAGAAAGTAAAATCTCAAGGATGTATATCAAAATAATAAGAACTCAGAAAACTTTGGTTACTTCTGGGAAATGAGGCACCACTGAATTTGGGATCATGATTTAAAGTAGATGCAGCAACATCAGAGGGCATCCAACACGTTACACTGATTTATACATTGCTTGCATTCTCCTTTTTTTTGCCTGAATTTGCACACACGTGGTTCTAGAAAGCAAATTAATTATTAATCTTGTTCAATGAGAATTTAAATGCCCCATTTTGTGGCCTGGAAATTTTGTATAAACTTTGTAGCCAACAAAATAAAACCATGTTTTTACTTCATCACAGAGTAAAATGTCAAACTTTGGACAGTATGGGACAAATTTAACAGCTATACAAGAAGTTCTGATTAACAAAAACCAAACCAAATCAAAATGAAAAAACAAACAACAACAACAACAACCCCCCCCAATCCTTCACTTTAAATTGATTTTGGTTAAAAAGTTACAGTCTTCAGGTAAGCACAATGTTTCATCTGGCAATGTGCAAGGTGCTAGATATTTTGACAGTATATTTTAATACCACTGTTGTAGGAAAGGATATTGAAACTTTAATGTATCAATGTCATATTTTTAGAAAGACATGTCACACAAATGTTTAGAAAATTAAAATAGTTTGAAAATTTAGGCTTAATCATTAAATAAGAATGATTATTCATCAAATATTTATCTGGGCAAAGAAATACGAAAAAGACTGAATCTCTGATCTCCAGAAGCTTGCATTCCAATGGGAGATAATACAGGCATACTGAAACAAGAGAAAAATTAATAACCACCATAATAGAGAGATGAAGAAAGAGCTATAAGGCACACAGAAGAGAGATGAACTACAACTTGGTGCTGGGGTAGGGGTGGGGAATTAGAGAAAGCTTCATGTAGAGGGTGGCATATAAGTGTTCTTGAAGGATGAATTGGATTTAAATAAGTGAAGGTGGATTTAAATAAGTGAAGGTAGATTTGACTCAGTAGAGGGTTAAAAATGGCAAATGAATTAAATAATGAAAATATAGGGTAGGAACTGAAATGGAATATGCTAGAAACATAGGGTTTAAGGTATTAGTATGCTGTGAATGAAAGTCACTTTTATTAATTTTCTTGACATCCCAACCGTAAGAATACAAAATAATGTGGCACGGAACTTCCATGTATGATTTAGGCAATTAGCTCTTAAAAAGTCCAATATGAGCCTGGACAACTTTCCTAAAACTTAAAGACAATAATATCTGCAATATTTAAAACTTTCATCCTACAATATAACTATATTTCTTGAAAAGGTTGTTGCAATTTTTATAAAAGCAGAAACAAAGTGATTATTGATATAATTGAGGTTTTAACTGAAAAGAAACTTCTGATTTCAAAAGTTTTTCCTCATTTCTATTTGACAACAAAGATTAAATATTCACATTCTTCTGTGTCACCTCAGTAAAAGTACACAACTACTCTTTATAATATGCCCACAGTTTAAGAAGAGATGTAAAAAGTAAATCAAATTTTGCAAAGTGATAAGACTGTAACATACTAAGACATTAGTAATCAGTTTACACATTTAAATAAAGTGTAATTCTTCAAAGCATTAACACTGACACATTTTATGTCAAATTATTATATCATTGTTCAAAGTATGTTTGAATTTTCCCCCACAAAATTATCTTCTGAACTTGTTTATAAGTCAGAGAAGAAGTTCAGTATCTTTTCTTGGTCACTTGGTTTTTAGATTCAAAACAGTATGTTTAGAAGCAAAATGAAGTTTAGAGATTTTAAAGACACACTTGCGCCTAACAAGCCAATGTGTACATAATCTATATGGCTCTGAGCAACATTCTTTGTGACATTATCAGGAGGATCTCCCTAAGCAACAGAAAACATTGGCATAGAAGAAAAGGGCCACATGAGATAAAGTATACATGACTGGTGCATTTGGCAGTTCTCACCTTTTCAAATATTATGTAATTTTGATTCCTCTATTTTAATCACAGTTCCTAAGTTTTAAAACAGTTATACTTTCTGAAGTTTCTGCCACAGTAGGGGTGATTTTTGAAATGAAAAGTCACTTGTTAATTTTTCTTAGGTGCACCCTGGCTTATTTCTTTATTTTTCATACATATTATGAAGGTTACTTTTTGGGGAGCAGTTGGACTAGACAGGCAAGAGCAACTTAGTTGCACAAAGACATATAAATCATATGGTCTTAATTATAAAACTAGAAATGTTGATTGCTGCTGTTTTCTAAGTCTTGCCTTACACGGAGCCAGTGTTAAAAGTTCGTTAGCTAGAGCTTAACAACACAATGGCTGAAGGAATGGAGTTACCACACAAGTGTTTAAATTCCATGCTGGATCCCTAGCTACAACGGAGAAGAAAGTTCAAACAACAAAAACAGAGTTGCAAGGTCTGAACTTGTGTGTCACGGATACCTCTTACTCATCATCACCAGGCAGCTCTTATTCAGGGCAACCAGGCCCTCCCAAGCAACATGGTTAATTGAATAAGGATTCCAAACCTTTTGGCTGCAGATAAACCAAAGTAGCACATGGCTCATAACTCAAACATTTCATTTTAGGCAGCTGTTACTTTTCTTGCCCAGGCTAATTTGGATTATTCAATCATTTTCTTTTCTTTAATGAGAAACTGCTTGTAGTTACTGGTGGGTACAAAGAGCTGCAATTACAGATCTTGGAAGGTAAATTTATTATCTACTCATTTTAATCATGTATACAAGTGATACTAAATTCAGAACATTTTATTAGCAGTGCAATTATATCTGTGTGTGTGTGTGTATATATATATATAAAAATTTAATAACATTCAACCCTATCTACTGTTTCCTGCTATGATGGACCTGGTAGCTCCTGCAGTAAGCAACTAAAAATGTTGGAGAGAAAATGACAAATATCTTTTCAAATGCATCAATATGTTGGCAGTCAGTAAAGAATATTCAGAGGCCCAAACCTAAGTAAAACAGGGAATGCTGAGTGGTAAGTAAAGCACAAAAGGCAGTTTTCACCTTGAAAGCATTTGCCTTATGATAGGAATAAAGATGAGCTTTGGTTTTCATGGCCTTCTAACGTAGCAGAGGATAGAGGACAAAGCCAGGGCCCATGCAGGGAGAGAAATCTTGAACTCAGTCTATGAATGGAGGATAAAAAAAACTTCACCTATGAATTTTATAACCAGCTCTCATGTGGGTTTTCTTTCTTTTTTTTTGGAGACAGGGTTTGGTTCTATTGCTCAGGCTGGAGTTCAGTGGCACGACCATAGCTCACTGTAATCTTGAATTTCTGGGCTCAAGTGATTCTCCTGCCTCAGCTTCCCAAGTACATGGGACTACAGGTATGTGCCACCACACTTGGCTAATTTTTAATAATTTTTTTAGAGATGGGGTCTTGCCATGTTGCCCAGGCTGGTCTCAAACTCCTGGCCTCAAGCAATCCTCCCTCCTTGGCCTCCCAAAGTGCTAGGATTACAGGCATGAGCCACCACGCCTAGCCTCATGTGGGTTTTCAACTCAAATTAACATTACCTAAGTGGTCCAATAAATTCAAATTAAGATTTAAAAGTGATCCAAAGCCTATACATGTTTCCAAATGACTGGCAGAAACAAACACAAAGCTTTATGGAGGAATCCACCTTTAACACAGGCCTTAAAAAGCCCCTGGAGAATAATTCTAGGAAATATAAGCTCACATTAATGAACCACCAAACATCTGAAGAAATGAGGCAACATAAATATAGCTAGCAGCAATAATAGACAGAAAATTAGAGCAGCAAATTCTTGAGATATTAAGATTATCAGGAATTAAGTATGAAATAAGTATGTTTAAAATGTAAAAGAAAATGAAAAAGGAATTGAAAATATGAGATAGGAACAAAGACTATAAAAACGACCAAATGGATTTGGAAATGATTAGAACATAACCTCCAGAAATAAAAATTGTAATAACAGAAATTTAAAACTCAGTAGATTTCTACTTCCAGAGAGAATAGAATAGTTTGTGGTAGACAAATGCTCCTGCCAAGAACAACTAGAAAAGCTGGATAAACTACAAAAAAAGTATTTGTTTAAAACTACTAAACAAAAACAGAAGGCCTAAAACAAAGACAACTAGAGGAACTAAGATTCCAGAAAGGAGAGAACAGAGAGGTAAACTGATGGTCCCCAACCACTTTTCCCCTGAGGGCATTTGCTAGTTCTGGGTGAAAATGAGAGAATTGATAATCTGGGCTTTGTTCTAGCAGAGGACTGCTGCTAGGGACAGAGAAACCAGCAGAGCTTTGGCCAATTTGGCAGGGCTGGAGTGACAGATCCGTAGACCCAAAGGGCCTGAAATACATGCCTAGTTTCCTCTTCAAGATATTTGGCAAATTAAAGCCCAGTGAAGCTATCACTTTTATCACTGAAAGCCCTAGTGAACTATGTCACAGGAAAAGAGGCAAACCAGAAATATGTGAGCGTTATTCAAACTGGAACCCAGCTTCAACTCACATAGTACCTGACTGGATAAAGGTAACCGGCCTATGTTCAATCTTCCCAGCAGAGTAAAGGCTACACTCTGTCTGAACAAAATCATCTGGAGGTTCAGAATGTCTTACATTCAATCAAAAATTAATAGGCATGCCAAGAGACAAAATAGACACTAGAGAAAGACCCACAAGTGATTCAGATATTGGAGTTAATAGACATAGACTTTAAAGTAACTATGACTAGTATTTCAAGAAAACAGAGGCAAATGGGGTAGAAAATAGATTTAGAAAGATGAGTATTTCACCAGAGAATCAGAATGTACCAAAAAAAAAAAAAAAAAAAAAAAAAAAAAAAAACAAGAGGAAATTGTATAATTGAAAAACACAGAATCTGAAGAATTCAATAGATGGCTTTCAGAGCAAAAGACAGAATTGGTGACAGGAAAGGCAGGTAATTTTAAAAATTAAAAAGTGATGCATACAGAGTTAAAAAAAAGAATGTAAAATACAGAAGAGAGTTGAAGAGATATGTGGAAACACAATGAAAAGGTTAACATATATATAATTGGAGTCTCAGAGGGAGGAGAAGGAGATATTGACTAAAGAGTTCCTAAAATTGACAAAAGATAGGAAGTCAGAGATTTAATAAGGTCTCTGAACTCAAGCAAGAAATATACAAAAAGACCACATCAAGGCACAAAATACAACTGCCCAAAAACAAAATAAAAGAAAAAAATGTAAAAAGCAATCATAGAAAACAAATACCTTAATTTCAGGAGAAGAACAGTAAGACTGACAGCTGATTTCTCAACAGGTAAGAGGGAAACTAGGCATTACACAACGATATTTTAAAAGAGTTATGGAGGACTTACACTTTTGGCTATGATGGAGTAACAGGGACCAGATTTATCCTACCACCTTAAAAAACTGAAAATAAAAACAAACAAATAAAAAGCAACAAGTGAAAATACACAAAACAATGTTTTTGGACTTTGGACAATAGACAGGGTAGGATACTGAATCAAACAAACAAAGTGAGCCCTATGGTTGCACTAACTTATGGTCTGGAGAGTTTACAGAGCAGAGTGCAGGAAGGGAGAACAAAATTGAGTCTGTAAATTTCCCTTACAGAGTTGAGAACACAGAGTTGAGAATTTGGGGAGGCCAAGGCAGAGAGAATTTACAGGTCTCGAGAGGAGAGATTCTGCAATTCTGCAGAGAGCAGAGAGGGCTACACACACACACACACATACGCACACACGCACACATACACAGAGAAAACATGCAGGAGAGCACAAGTTCTGGAGAGCCATAGAACAGTCCTTGAGTCTTCCTCTGAGTATTGATCAGCACATATATGTGAGCAAATTACCATGGCCAGGGTAAAAACCACCAGAAAGGAGAAGGGAGAACAGTGACCTAAACTCACACATAGATAGGAAGGGTTTTTGTTGTGACCAACTGGAGTAGAGAAATCATATTAATATAATAGAAAGGGCACAAGGCAGTATATTGAGAAGGTGATTGCCTAGGTTATTCGGAAAACTGTGCCCTAGACTAGATGCTCTGGTTCTGCCTATCAAAGCTTAAAACAGCCTTATAAGTATTATATCGTTTCTGAGTAATGTAACTGCATCCCTGGACAAAGCTCAAAACATTTTAAAGAAATACAAAAATATCTAGCACCCAACAAGATAAAATTCACAATTGGCATCCAATAAAAAGTTACCAGGCATACAAAGCAGGAAAATATAACCCATGGTAAGGAAAAAAAAAATCAGTAGAAACAGACCTGGAAATTGAACAAATGATAGAATTAACAAACAAGGACAGTAAAACAATTATGACAGTAGTCCTCCCTTATCCATGGGATATGCATTCCAATGTCCCCAGTAGATGCTTGAAACTGAGGATAGTACCAAACCCTAGGCATACTATGTTTTCTCCTATACATACGTTCTTATAATGAAGTTTAATTTCTAAATTAGGCACAGTAAGAGATTAACAACAATAATTAATAATAAAATAGAACAATTATAAAAATATACTGGAATAAAAGTTATGTGAATGTGGTCTCTCTTTCTCCAAATATCTTATTATACTATACTCACCTATTTTCAGATGGTAATTGGCTGTGGGTAACTGAAACTGTGCAAAGCTAAACCACTGATAAGGGGGATCTACTGTATAACGTTTTTTATGTTCCTGAAGGTAATGTAAAGCATGAACAAGTTAAGGAGAGATAGGAAAGAAATTAAAAAGACCCAATTCTAAGAATTTTAGAGGAAACTGTAGGAAAATCTCTTCTAGATATCAGCCTAGTCAAAGAATTTATGACTAAAACCCCAATGGCAATTATGGCAACAACAAAAATTAATGAATGGGATTTGATTAAACTAAAAAGCTTCTGCACAGCTAAGGAAACAATCAACAGAGCAAACAGACAACCTACACAATGGAAGAAAATATTCACAAGCTACATATCCGATAAAGGGCTAATTTCCAGAATTTACAAAAAACTCAAGAAAATCAGCACGAAATAAACAAACAACCCCATTAAAAAGTGGTCGAAAGACAGGAACAGAAGCTTCTCAAAAGAAGAAAGACAAATGGCCAATAAACATATGAAAAAATGGTCAATGTCATTAATCATCAGGGAAATGCAAATTAAAACCACATTGAGCTATCACCTTACCCCACTTAGAATGGCTTTTATTAAAAAGTCCAAAAAAAAATAGATGCTGGTGTGGATGCAGAGAGAAAGGAATGCTGAAACACTGTTGGTGGGACTGCAAGTTAGTACAACTCTTACGGAAAACAGTGTGGAGATTCCTCAAAGAACTAATAGTAAACCTACCATTCAATCCAGCAATCCCACTATTGGGTATCTATCTAAAGGAAAAGAAGACTTTTCATCAAAAAGACACACACACTCTAGTGTTCATTGCAGCACAGTTCACAACTGCAAAGATGTGGAAACAACCCAAGCACCATCAATTCATGAGTGGATTAATAAAATGTAGTATATGTATACCATGGAGTACTACTCAGCCATAAAAAGATGAATTAATACATTTTGCAATAATCCAGGTGGAACTGGAGACTATCTTCCTAAGTGAAGTATATCAAGAATGGAAAAACAAATACCACATGTACTCACTATTAAATTGGAACTAACCAATGAGAACAGATGTGCACAGAGGGAAGTAAAACACAGTGGTAATCAACCAGGGGAGCGGGGAAGGAGGGGAGAGGTAAAAACCTACCTAATGGGTACAATGTACACTATCTGGGTGATGGGCACACCTATAGCCAGGACTCAAGCATTACAAAAGTGATCCATGTAACCTAAAACATTTGTACCCCCTTAACATTTTGAAAGAAAAAAAGAAAAAAAAAGACCCAATTCTAACTTTTAGAGATAAAAAATAAAATATTTGTGGAAAAAAAGGCCCTGGATGGAATTAACAGCACATTAGATACCACAAAAGAAAAGATTAGTAAATTTGAAGACAAAACAATAGAAACTATCCAAAATGAAACACTCAGAGAAAAAAAGACTGGGAGAGAAAAAAAAAGAATGGAGCATGAATGAGCTGTAAGACATCTTTAGCCTGATACATATCAAACAGTAGTTCCAGAGAGAGAGGAAAAAGAGCTGAGGGACAAAAAATATTAGAAAAAATAATGGCTGAAATTTTTCTAATGATAAAGACTACAAACTCACAGATCCAAGAAGTTCACCAAACCACAAGCACAGAAACATGCAGCAATTTACACTATAACACATCATAATCAAAGTGGTTAAAACGAGTGACAAAGGGAAAATATTTAAAGCAGTCAGAGGACACAGTATGTACAGAGAACAAAAATAAGAATGACAGCAGAACAAAGCAAGCCAAAGATATTAGAGCAACATCTTTAAAATACTGAAAGAAAAAAAAACCCCGTTAACCTAAAATTCTATATGCAGCAAAAATTTTTTCTTACACAATGAAGGTTGAAAAGAGACATATTTTCAGATATACGAAAGCTGAACCAATAGCCCTGTACTAGTATAGATGGTAAATACTTCAGGCAGAAGGAATATGGTAACAGGTGGAAACAGATCTACACACAAAAGAAGAGCACAGAAAATGGTACAATACGTGAGTCAATATAAAATAATTTCATTCTTGTTTTTAAAATACCCTTAAAAATAGTTGACTGTTTAAAGTAAAAATAATAATAATGTTATTATTGAGTACCTATGTAGGAGTAAAATGTATGACAACGATATCACAAAGGCCACACATGGTGAAACAATTTTTTTTTTACATAGTAATATGACAGTTTAGATATTACCAGTTTAATGAATCTTTGCCCCAAAGACTCCCACCGCCCACGCCCGCCCTGTTCCTATTTTAGTCATAAACCTTAAGCTTTAAATTCTAAGTTCACTACAGGTGATAGAATGTTACATAGTCTTTTTATATTTAACTTATTATGACTGAATAATCAACTACAACAAAAGCAGTGTTTTTAGATTTTAGCTATTGGTTACAGCAAAATTCCACATACATATTCCAAAATGAGTAAAGATGTTTTGTAATAGATTTAAATCAGTCTATTATTTTTTAATTAAAGGAATTTGATCTCCCTACTTAGGTTCTTTCTTACCATATTTACTAAAAAATATTTCTACTTAATATTTTATTACTATAATTTTATTTTATGTCTAAACAGTTTTGAAAGGTTCCTCAAGTACCTAACAAATTTGTTAATATTGACATTTATCCTTATTAAACTTGTTAAGGAAGTCAGACAGTTTGATGGTGAACTTAATCTGTTTCCTTGCTGCAATATATTTTATAGTACATATCCAGTACAGTGTCTTCAGGACTGTACACTTATAAATTTGATTAAGATCAATGTATAAGAACTGCATTGAAATACGTGTAGGATTTGCAATGGAGGATTTTATGTGAATAAAAAGTAAATATGTATTTTAGATATCTGAATTTGTGCATGAAAATACATCTTTTTAAATAATCAGATAGTCAAGAAACTGTTGGCTTCAAAAGTACTAGTATACTCGAAAACTATATTTAGAAAACAATAAAATTAAAAATAAACATATTAAGACTTCTGCAAAGAAATATCAATAGTATATAATATTTTAATGATTTTCAAAAATACACATTTATCATTGTCAAATTCTACTTATGAAGTCCTATATTTAAAAAAAGTAACCTCAACCTTTATAAATTTAACTTACCTCACACTAAAGTACATAATAAAAAAGAAAAGAAAACCTTTTCAAAAAAGATTATTATAGTAAAAGGATTACAAAAAGTTGGTAATTTGAGATGCTATTCTGGAACGTATGCTACTAGTTCAAATGTGCAAGCTCCAACTTAACAAATGTTTAAAATATTTGAGTTTTTAAAACAGTGCCAAAATAAACCACATCTTTTCTAGAGATGACATATTTAGCTAAGCACGAGCAATATAAATCTTTCAACCATTCCATGTATTTGTTTAAAAGCCTCAGAAACCATGTGCATTTCCAATAAAACATGAACAAAACTCTGAAATCACTGGAGCTTAACAGTTGATTTATAAATACATTTTTTAAAAAGTCAAATGTATTTGTGTGTGTGTGTGTGTGTGTGTTTATAATATATGGATAGACAGGTTAGTTGTAAGTAACAGTTACCAACAGCACAATAATATCTGTGAAAAATCTGGGTTCCATACACATCATATGTGAGAAGACAAAATGTATAAGCCATGGCTGTTTTATCATATAATGCCTTATTAATCATGACTATTTGAAAATAGAAACTTTAAGAAGATTCTTAAGTTTATGTGAATAAGGAAATAGACAAAGCATCAACTTTATCATTGAAAAAAGTTAGCCAAAAAAAAGTCCAAGTGAAAAAAGCAAAATATTTTACTCTATAGGGTATTTAAAATATTTTAATAATTTTCAACATAATGGCCTATTTACAAAACTGAAATTTAAAACTCTCATATATTAATAACTAATAACTTTAACTGCTTATACCTTGCTTATAGCCAATAATTTTGCGTATAACTGGTTTTTATCTCTAATAGTTACCCTAGGAGGTAGAGTGAGCCTTGAAGTTTAGACTACCATGTTATAAAACTACACTGTCAAGTTTTAGTATCAGGCCAAATTAAAAATAGCACAAAGAAACTCAAGGTTGTGTTTTATTAACAATGAATTGTCACAATATTCCTAATTAGTGAAGGCTGAGACACAGCATGCTGCTATTATAGTACCATAGAGAGGGGGTAATAATGTAATGCTATTTACACATGCAGCTCACATTATTATACTTCACTGAAAGAAATGTACACAATCTTTTGATTGTTAGGGAATTCATATGTATGTGTATAAAAGAAATAGTACAATAATAAAAATTGCAAGAGTTAAAATCTTTACTTTGAAATTTTTTTCTTATAGAAAGTTTGGAGACCTATAGTTGCATGGAGTATAATTACAAGACCTTCGTTCTAAGTCCTAGCCAGTCCTTGGCAAATTCCAAGACCCTCTGTCTGTTTCCTCATCTGTGGAATGAATTTAATAATAATAATAACAACAGTAATACTAAAGTTATCATCATTATTATTATATGGTTGATATATAATTTATTATAATTATATGGTTGTTGATAGGCTCAAATGAAAAAAAAAAGACGTGAAAGGACTTTGTAAATCATCAAGTGCTACAAATGTTAGTATTATCATTTCAGTCTTTCCTCTGAACTAACTTATTTTTACAAGGAGAAGTGAATTCTCTTGTTACTATAGGAATTAGACTTGATAATGTTTAAAGCAAACTCAAAGCAATACTTCTGAGCAGCATGGAACAGTTGTAAAGTTGCATTAATATTGAATATATAGAGAATTGATCTTTAGTGGGCAAGGTTATTCCTTCATACAAAAAAAGATTATTTGGAATACTGTTGGTGAACATCTTTTAGCGTAAGAAATTAATTAAGATAATATTTGGCTATAATACCTTGCATTTGTAATTTTGTAGACAACTCATTTTCAAGGGGATGTGATATTTTGGGGAGATTACCTATACTGAATACTAGTGCATGTTAGAATTGTTTTGTAAATTTAACTTTATCATACTCTATAAAAGTTCTAGACATTAATTATAGAAACGGGTTGCCCTAATCTGATCATTTAGGTATAGAAAGAGATGTTTACAAATTATAAAATGTCTTCATACTACACTTTGTGTTTTCTAAAACCTCAGACAAAATAACTCAAGAAAAGTTTGTCTGTTCTTCAGGACTAACCTGAAAATTCAAGTTTACTTGTGATTTATTATAAGAGGGTTCAGGAATGGACTATTTTGTGACAAGAACTGTTTCTCTTTACATACCTGCACCTCCTAGATGCTTAAAAGGCACTCTTTCTTCACATAAGGAGCTGTTATGAGTTGCAATTACAGCCAAGAGACAAGACTGCATGCATGATCAAATACATTACAAACTTCTATATTTATATTGTCACTGTTCTATGAGACAGTTCTATAATTCGCTTTAGGACTATGGAGCAAATCCAGTTAGTTTATTTTTAAGCCCTGTTGTCTCTTATTTCCTAATTCTCATAAAATCATTAAAAGCAGGCAGTATGAGTAAATTCTAAATTTGAATGCAATGGGATGATTCTAACTGCCAGTTAATTTAATGGATACAAATTTAATAAGGAGGAAATAGGGTTTGTTAGCATTGTGATTCTTTTGTCATCTATGAAAAAGCACCCTAAATTTTCCTGCATAGTAAAAAAAAATCCAATGAATAATCTCTGATGGTATATGAAAGAATGGTGCAATAAATCGTCCTGAATATAGTTACCCTGAAAATAGGCAATGGTAGATAAGTTAGCTCAATCTTAAAAATGAATTAAAAATGTATGGTCTTAGAAAAATTTTCATTTGCCTACAAAATTTTCACTAATTCAGTCTCTACTTGTCTATTTCATCCTGTTTCAGGTACAGTCATTTTCTATTGGCCGCCCATCTGTTCAACCTAAAAAAAAAATGAAGGTATTTTTTGTATAGCCAATTATATAAAATCTCAGTTCTATTCATAACTTCATATGATTAGAAATGACTGCTACGCTGTAACTATTTCATCTCTTAAATAAAATAAAAAGTAGGTAACATGAACCAAGTTGCAGGTTTACTTTTTTCTAAGTCTTTACATTTCTACATTACAATTTTATTGTATATTATACATTGGATTCCCCTTTTCCACAACAAAAATTCAAATGGTAATCTAAAAAAAGATAATCAATAAGAATACTTAATAGGTTTGATAGTCTCTTGCCTTTTAGGACAGAGACATGTTGGTATATGCTAATTTCCAAGCCAAAAGTGTCCTAGCCTATTAGACAGAGAGTAGGCAATTTCTGTAGCTTAAGTGCAGTTTAAATAATTTTCCAGACCCAACCTTAAAAAATACTGACAATATGAACTTATAAGAATACATTAACGATCTCCTCTTTTTATTGAAAACAGTTTACGTTATTTGTAGTGAAACAAAAATCATGCCTTTATGAATGTAAATTTAAGGTACCAAACTCTTATTAAAGCAAATTATACATTTAATTCATGGCATCTATAATAAATATTCTTTAATACTAACAAAGATTACATACATGCATTGAAGGAAGACTGCACACTCTTAAGTCTGAGCTGCTCTTATCAGTTAAGAAATATATTCTATATTGAAAAATGCATGTATTTGAAGTTTTGACCTAACATAGTGTATTAAGGCTTAGACAATATTTACTTTGCTGCACTTTGATTCAGAAAGGGCCATATGTGAGGATATGATCCTAACCAACTTTACCATGTTTATACAATGGTCTCTCAGTAAAAAGATTTACATTAAAAATACTGAGATATAAAATAGTTACAAAATAAGCTGCAACCTTACAGCTACCCATTGGTAAAAATCTGTAGTTAATATATTTGGATAAATAACTCAAGTCAGCAGCAAAGTGGTTAAACATTTGTGATTTGATTTTATCTTAGTTTGGAATGTGGTTGGAGTGTCCCACTTCTAACAACTGTTTGCTAAGTTAAGGCTTCAGTGTTTACACAGTGTTGAATGGAGCAGCCTGGTCACCAGATGTGAGCTCTTCCCCAGACTGTCGTTTTTTCAGTCAGATCACTGTCCTCATGGTCCCTGCTCCAACCTTCTTCCTCAGAACGTCCACCAGCCTTTCTAATCTAAGTTGGGGGTGGGGGAGGGTGGGAAAGGGAGAAAAAGAACATAAAAAGTGCAATTATTGTCAAGAATGTTTTGGCTGAAAAAGGACAGTATTTGCCTATGACCAACAGTCCTCATAGTCACGTTAAGAGACAAGGCATTACTAGTGCAGAGTGCCAAATGTTTGAGGTTAAACAAGCAGCAACACCACAAACTTTAACCCAGATTTTTGGATTATGTCAGCATTAGATGCCACATGAAGTATATAAAATACTCATTTAAATACACTTACCTTTTTGTATTAAGGTTGTGAATGAATCATTTACTGTAATGACAGGATGACATATTAAGTGTAGAAGAGTTTCAAATTGATTTTTACCTAAGAGAAGTACATATTTCAACACAGAAATACCAGCAATCTTACACCTGTTATTTAGCTAAATAAGTGACACATTGGTTGGTATACTGTACAGCTCTCATGCACTAAATTCCTTTCTTTTTCATAGAGTCAGCTGAATAAAATAAAGCCAGGCATTATATGGCTAGGTGAGAAAAATTTCATGTCCCAGTAGCATGGAAATAATTTAAATATAAAAAATGATTTGACACTAAGGAAACTAGACTTCCTGTTCTACAACAAGTTTCTATTTTTGAGTAGTATAAATATGCTAGGAATTACTAATATAGGCTTTTTATTCAAAGACAATTGATTTTTTTAGCTGATTAAAAACCCACCAATTAAACTTAAAATAGAGCAAAAGTTCAGAAGTCCATTCTGCAGTGTTTTTAGGCTATTCCATGGGTGGAAAATCACATTCCTGTGGATCAGTGAGAGTTGAGTGAGAGTTTTGTTTGACGAAAGATGATGGAATCAGACCATTAATTTGTTTTCTTCTTGTATTTTATTTACTGAAAGCATAAAACCTCAAACAAAAATCTTGCTTGATGTTACACACAAAGAAATCTTCCTTATAAGTGAAAATCATGCCCAGAAGTTTTCACATATACAATCTTCCCTCCTCAAAGGCTGGTAAGTGACATGGTCTAGTCTGCTCCACAGTTTGCCTCATTTATATGGATCCATGCATGAGGTCCTTTGTAAATAAACACAGAACAGAGCTAGACACTAAAGGAATGAGGGTATTCTTAGTGCTATGCACATTGGTTGAGACTATTTGCAAGTTTCAGTAAGGAATGGACAAATCAACTGCACACAACACTGAAAACTAGTTCAAGTTTATTGGATGATTCTGCATGTGTTAAAAAATCTGTTAACAAAAACCAGGAATATGAAACAAAATAATTCAGTGCATTAAAAATCTTTGCTTTAAGAAATACAGTTATATTAGCATAAAAAGGCAAAATTTTGCCTAAGTTTATTACTACAAATTTCTCAACTGTAAATTATACATAAATATTACATATCCACTACAACAGTCAGGTGGTATAAATAAATACCTAAACTAGAGGATTCCTGGAAAATTCATTGCATTCACAGATTAGTCTGTACTAGTTGTACTTTTCCTAGTGACAAAAACTAGTGCTATCTTATACACTCTGAATATTATGATTCATGGAACTACACGAACCCTTTAAGACAAAGTTTCATTAACTCGAATTGTGGATGAGGGGGGAAGAAAAATGTTAGTATGAATTACAGAACTACACTATGAAATTTTAAGTTTATTGTTAAAATCTGATAGTAACTTGAAATAACTGTTAAAAAACGGTTCCCAGTAGAAATCTAGACAAGCCATTAATAGCATTTCTCTGCATATACTGTTAAAAGCCAGAATATATGCTTTCAAATTGGTTAAATCTATCCCACCCCCATAATATTATTTACCCTACAAACTAATAAAAATTTTTTCTCATAAAAATAAAGCTCTACTTTGTATAGTTATTATTATTATTATTATTGCTACAAATTCAAAATCAATGGAATCCCAAATTACTGGGATGAATGTGTTGTGCTTCTTTTGTCTTCTCCTTTACAGATCGGTTCATCTTACATTTGTTTCTTTTTTATACATTAGGACATCTTTCCATTTAGAACTCTTATATTTTGCTATGCTAAGAGATTAGGAGGAAATACTTAAATATCATGTTTTGCAATGTCACCACTACATTTCAACAATTACTAGGTCAACCACATTCTGAGTTTATCCAGGTTGAATGATGAAAATCTGATCTCAGAAATAAGAAAAATGTCAAATACTTAGTTTTATAAAAGCTTACTAATTTCTGAAACACAATGAAGCACCTATTCCTTCCTGTAAGGAATGGAATACACCTGCCAAACATGGACCGTGCCAACAGGAAGGTAGATGTATGGGTCTGTTGAAGCACCTTGCAGGATTTGCCTGCAGGCTATTCTTTACTGTTCAAATCAATAATATCCTTTAAAAAACTATGCTGCTCCCTAAAATAGGCTCCAACTGCTTTACATATTACTCAATGATATCTTCCAAAGGGCTTTATGAAATAGGATAAGGGCTAGAGCTAGGATTAGTGTTTCTCCATTTTAAATATGAAGAAACTGAAGCACAGACAAGTAAACCCTTATACAAGGTTCTGAGATACAACAGTGACAAACTTGGGCCTGGTTTCCTTGTTTTTAGTTCAGAGCTATTTCCATTAGGGTTTGGGTTACCAGACACCTACAGATTTTACATTATAGGTTAATGGATTTTTTTTGTCTTAGTAGTGTCATTAAAAATTTGTCCTTAAGTTCTTCACTCAAATTGGGAAAGTATTTGCTGGTGTATTTCATCTGCTATTTTAGTAACAACACATTATAAAAAAGTAAATTCATATCATTGTACACAATTAGGAAATAGTTATAATCTATTATTTGCTATAATATAATTTCTATATAAACTTGAAAATATATTTATAGCTATATTTTAGATAGAAATCCTATTTTTGAAAATTAACATTATTTTTATATTTTCTATGTAATTTTATAATATGTATCTACTATAATGGAATGATAGTTTTTCACCAGGTAAATGAACCATAAGTTATTTATCAATTTTCTTAATTTACTTCCATTTTTCTTCTTTTTTTTTTTTGAAACGAGGTCTTGCTATGTTGCCCAGGCTGGCCTCGAACAGCTAGCCTCAAGCAATCCTCCTGCCTCAGCCTCCTAAGTAGCTGGGATGACAGGTGTGCAGCACTGTACCCAGCCATTTCTCATTCTTGATGAATATTGTGATATATTTTGAAAGACAAGTAATATTTAATAAGTACTGACTATATGCCAGTAACTATGAGAAGTCATTTAGGCACATATTTAATTTTCATTATAACTCTCTACAGAATAGATATTATCATTAGATGACAAAAACCAAAGCATATAGGGGGTAATTTGATCAGAGTCATACAGCTTGTGGGTTTTAGGGCTGGGAGGTGATACTAGGTCTAAGCAGCATCCCTGATCTCTCCAATATGCCGTATCTCTTCAATGTCCCTGATATCTCCAATGTGCCATACTGCTTCCAAAAATATCATGACTTTTAAAGCTTATTTCTGAATTTTCATGTGCTTGAATTACTCTTATTGACTAGATACTTTTATTGCAAAGGGACAGAAAGGAGTGAAAAGTGAGCAAATTTCTCGTTATCAACTGAACTGTACCAAAGTAAATAATTCACTATAGATTCCATTTTTAAAAATAATTTTTGCATTTGTCAATGTGAGAGTAGGAGAATTCTAATTGGCTAGACAACTTTTTCGTCAGAAAAAGCATTTCTATTATTTAGGCAATGAAGTTGTTCCATCAAACGTGTTTAGCTTTTTTTGTTTGTTTGTTTGTTTTCAAGGAGAAAGAACAGAAAGAACCAGGGAAATCCAAAAGACATGGATAACAATCATCCTTCCAGCTGTGGAGAAAAAGCCACTAAAAATGCTGCACCTAGGTGTTGCTATTAATATCGAAGATCTTGTACTCTCTCAATCATGGCAGACGGATGAGAAGACTTCAAATATAATTTTTTTTTTATTTTGCCACTATGGCTGTTCTTCTTTTGCTGGTATTTTAAATGTTAATGTATTTTATGATCTTTTCTTTACGCTTTTCCCAGTTTCCTCAAGAGATGTTATTTGCTCCCTTGATGCCATTTAAACACTCATGATTTCCAAATCCAGACTCCCTTCCCCAAATTCTCTTCTGAATTTCAGATTCACATACCCAACTGCCTTTAAGACACCTCCCCTTCCTTATACATCATGGGCACATGATACTCAGCATATCTAAGATAAAACTTACTATTTTACATCCCTTGCATGTTTCAGTATTTCTCATCTTGATTAATGTTGCCATCCATTCATTCATTCACTCAACGTGTAAACTGAAAAAATTTTAAAAACTTGGTACATTCTATTTTTTCCCCTTACTTCAGCTTGGACCTCTGAAAACTTTGTGATGAAACCACTAATGTAGACAGTGGGGAGCAATAAAAGGGTCTTAACTCATCTAGTAACATCATTTGCATTTTAGAAAGATCACACTGGCAAGACTGTAGAGATGGGATGGAGGCAGGTTAGCTGACAGGTAAGAAGACCAGACAGCTCTTTATTTAAAAAATCCTACTGAGCACAACAGGGTGAATGTAGTATTGCCACTAAACTATACACTTAAAAATGGTTAAAATGGGCTAAGCATGGTGGCTTACACCTGTAATACCAGCACTTTGGGAGGCTGAGGCAGAAGGATCACTTGAGGGCAGCAGTTCAAGACCAGACTGGGCAACATAGTAAGGCCCTACCTTTACAAAAAATAAAAAAATTAGCCAGGCATGGTGGTGTGCTCCTGTAGTCCCAGCTCCCTGGGAGGCTGAGGCAGGAGGATTGCTTGAGCCTAGCAGTTTGAGGTTGCAGTGAACTATGATTGTGCCACTGCACTCCAGCCTAGGTGACAGAGCAAGAGCCCATCTCTAAAAAAAGAAAGAAAAAAATTGGCTGGAAGTGGTGGCTCATGCCTGTAATCTTAGCACTTTGGGAGGCCCAAGTGGGAGGACTGCTTGAGACCAGGAGTTGGAGACCAGCCTGAGGAACAGCAAGGCCCCATCTCTACAAAAAATAGAAAAATTAGCTGGCATGGTAGCACACCCCTGTAGTCCCAGCTACTAGGGAGGCTGAGGCAGGAGGATTGCTTGAGCCTAGGAGTTTGAGGTTGCAGTGAGCTATGATGATGCCACTGCATTCTAGCCTGAGTGACAGAGAGAGACCCGGTCTCAAAAAAAAATTTAAAAATTAAATTAAAAATGGTTAAAATGATAAATTTTATATTATGAATATTTTAGCACAATAAAAAAATCATAACAGGAGTTGAAGGCCCGGATTAGATCTGTAGCAATGCAGATGAAAAGAAGAGGATGGATTTGAAAAATATTTAGGACATAGGATCAAAAGGACTTAGTGACTTTTGAAGGTAGAATGGGGCGAGGGATGTTGGGCAAGAAAGTTAATTCTCAGGTGTCTGGTTTTGGTGACTAAGGTAGATAGCGATGCCCTAACTGAGACAATGGAGGGGAAGAACAGCAGATTTTTGCTGGGGAGTATGTGTGTGTGAGGATGAGTTCAGTCTGATGCATATATATTTGAGGTGTCAGTAGGACATACAAGTGAGGGTGAGGATAAGTGGGCACTTGGACATAAGAGTTTGTGTTAAAGAGAGAATTTTAGGTAGATTTCAGTTCAATCAACAAACATTTGTTGGGTAATTCCTATGTACCAGGTATTGTTCTAGGCATTGATTATTCAAAGAACAGGACATGGGCCTTGCTCATAAGAAGCAATAAGGTAGGAAAACAGGTCTTTATATGGATAACTCCAATAAGTTATTGGTAAATGCTGTAATAAAAGGCTAAACACAGGTATCAAATAGAATCTAACACTGGCATGGAAGGAGAGGAAAGGCATGTAAAGGCTTCCTGATGATGCCTGAGTTAGGTATTGAAGGATGAGGAGGACAGTCACCCCAAGAAAGGTGGGAATGGAAACAGGGCGAGGATGAGCATTCCAGGCAGAGAAAATAACGTGTGTGAAGATAGAGAGGTATGAAAAGCTTTACATGTGTCATGTACTACCAGTAGCATTTCACAGGGCAACAAAGTAAAGTGGGGGATGGCAGGAAATGGGGCTAGACAGGTAGGCCATGACTAGGTCTTACTCTTTGCTGCAATTGAAGCCATGGGAGTGGACAGACATATTTAGACAGAGAAATAAAAAAGGAAAAGGGACGTGGGAAGAAGATAGAACCAAAATGAAACCAAATATATAAAGGAAGGAAATTGGCAAAAGACGTTGAGAAAGAATAGTCAGAGAAGTAAAAGATGGACCAAGAGTAGGTACTGTCACAGAATCCAGGAAAGAAAATTTCAAGAAGAAAGTGATCGACAGGGTTAAGTGCTTAAACAAGATCAAAGTGAAAAGTGCCCATTTGATTCGGCAGTTAGGAAATGATAACCTTTTTTCAGTGCAATTTTGATGGTATGATAAAAGTGGGATACAGTGTGAACGGAATGTGAAAAAGTGAAGTATAGGCTGCTTTATAAGAGCTTGCCTAGACAGTAAAGAAGATTGTAGTTACAGAGACATGTATGGCGGAGGGAGTTTTTTAAAAAGTGGAAGATGTGAATATGTTTATGGACTGTGGAAAAGGAGACTATAGAAAGATACTTAAGTATAAGGAAGATGATAGTTTTTAAATAGGGCCTCTGAGGATGGGATCATAAGCACAACTTGTAGGATTATCCTTGAAAATATGCCAACTTTTCCTTGGGGACTAAAGGAAAAGAGGTGGGAAGAACACATCTGTGAATAATTTTGTAAGTGTGGAAGAAGGAGTTGACAGGACTCACGCCTGCTAGATTTAATTTTCCCTGTGGAGTAGGAAGCAAAGTTCTCTGCTGAAAGCATAGGGTGAGGAAAAGGCTGGAAGAGAATAGCGAAGGTTTAATAGGACAAGAAAGGGAGGGGACCAGGGATATTTAAAAGAATTGCTAGGTGGGATTGATGACTCAGCTACAGCTAGACACCACAATTTTGTAGAAGACACTGACCCTCATAGTAATATAATTTTTCCCCCATCAGCTCTACACTTTGGAGGTAGATACAGGGAAAGTAAATTATAGAAGTAATTCAGTTTTTGACTTATTGAGCAGTGAGTTGAAATACAGGGTATAAGGAGACTGAGTGCCCTTGGGAGAAAGTGATTAAACCTAGAATCTAGACTGGTCAGACAAGCAAAGCAAGTCGATAAAGGGCTGTTAGTCTAGGGGGAATATGGAAGGAGCAAGGGACTGGATGTTTTGTGTTGAGGCTAAAAAGTAAGAGTAGTTGGAATAAGACTGTGGTTATTGTCAGAGAGACATCTTTGATCTCAGGATTTCAGATATAGACGTTCTGAGTGATAACAAGACCCAGAGTAGCTGAAGTGGAGAAGAGGTAAAGGTCATTAGCATTCAGGAGGCAAAGGAATAAGACAGATTATTGACACAGATACTGAAGTTTCTTAGCATGAATGCAGAAGTTGGGGTGGAGAGGAAGACACTGAATCAGGTGCCTGAAACTCACATTAAATGAATGGCATTTATCAGGAGATCAGTAGAAATCACTGAAGAAGAGGATAGAGAGTGATAAAAATGGATGGTGTAAACCTCAAAGGAGGAAAGGTTTTTACATGGATGCAGAAGGTATGAAAGTAGTAAAGGGGAACCAGAAACAGTCTCCTTCCTATTACATGGAGTATGGGAGAAAGACTAGTGTCTAGTGGGCTGCCGGGAAAAAAGTGTCCTTGGTAAATTAAAGTTTCAGGTAAATTGTTAAGTGCGACACGTTCACTGCAGAAGTTGTGGACAGACACAAGATAGTAACACTGGAAAGAAGGTTCCAGAAGGCAAATCAAAAAGAGTTGAGATCAGGGAGGAAAAGGAGGAGGGAAAGATGGGGAGAGAGGATGCACAGAGATGTATGGAAAAGGATAGGTAATTGATGGGGCTTACCTACTCCCCCATGCAGAAATGGTAACTAATGAAATAAAAAACTTGCTCAGTTTTAGCCACAACTGAAAGATACATATACACAATAAGATATACACAATAAATATAAAAATGAACATATACAAACATACTTATGAATATGTAAAGACATGGCCATATAAATGTGAACACACATATAGGCTCACAAAAGTACATGTAAGAAATAAGGGAATATCAAATGAGAAAAAAATGGAGTTGGGAAGAAAAAAGGACTATTCATGTTTGAAAAAGACTAAAGAAAGAGTTTGTAAGTGAAAAAGTGAAGGTAGCAGTAGAAAGAAGGAGGAGTTAAATAATAATACAGAAAAATTTTCCTTATCTTAATAGAAAATCTTCCTCCTTGGGTCTTCCACCTATCTGCCTAGACCTACCCTTTAAACCTACTTGATTTCCTATATGAAGTTTTGTCAAAATGTTAAGAGAGTTATATCTTTACTGTGTTTTATTTTTTTCTTGCTCTCTGTGCATGCTCTCTAGCATGTCTAGTGTCTTTAAAAATATTGAGCCCCATGTAAAAATACAACCTGATCACTTCAAAGGAAAATGGGACATACATATTCCTTCATCTGGACAACTCCTTCTATCTTCAAGCTTCTATTTTTCACTACTGGCTTACACTGAGTTTTAGGGCAAATGCCTCACTCACCAATACTCTAGCATGCTTTGCCTGCATAGCCAAGGCAAGCTTCTCCTTTTTTGGACACATACAATTGATATTTCTGTATCAGAATGAAGCATCCAAAAGTTAGTGACTTAAAACAACAGGCATTTTATTTAATCATGTCAAATTGGGCTTGACTTAGTTGGCCAGTTCTTCTGCAAGCCTTGCCTGGAATCATTCAAGCTGCTGTAGTCAACTGGGGCTGGGTGGTCATAGGACCAGTTGGTCCTGACTTCTGGCTAAGACTCCCTCTTTATGTGGTATTTCATTCTTGGGTAAACTAGCCCAGATTTATTTACATCATGAGCACAAGTCAGCAAGAGGGCAATACTAGAGTCAGCAAGGCCTCTCGAAGCCTTGTTCAGAAGCTGGATAACATCACTTGGTTTATTTTACTGGTCGAAGTGAGTCACAGCCAGCCCAGATCCAAAGGATGGGGAAACAGATTCTACCTCTTGACAGGAGCAGCTACAAAAAATGTGTGGCTTTTATTCCACTACAGTATTGATCCTAAATGTAAGATTTACCTTTATCCCTGTCAGATTTCATCTGAGTAAATATAAATCATTTTTCCAGCAATTAATATATTTTGGCATTCTGATTTTGTCTATCACTTCTTTTTGTGCTTTTGATAAGTCTACCTTTCACATTTTTAACGTAGGTATTGAGAAAAATGTTGAACAGGAAAGAACCAAGGAAAAAGTACAGAGAAAAGCTCTTACAGATAATTCTCCAGGGTATAATATGTATTCCTGTTCAATTAACCATGAATTCTCTGAACTGTGCAATCATTTCTTGATCTTGTGCACAAAGATATTTTGAGACAGTTTGTAAAATAACTCCTGAAATCAAGATATATCAGAGTTCTATTATTCCTCCCTACCTACTAGCTACAGAGGTTAATTCCTGAGATGCATCTAGACCTGCAAGGTCCATTATGTGGTAACTAGGATTGGCTTGGCTGCCATAGCATACTAAATCCAGATCAGTGAGTGACTAGGTGGGTCAGCAACTAAAATAAAGGGACTGGCTGTAGGGTGTCCTCTAGAAACACTTTTAACTATTTCAATTAGAGTACCTAAAGGGCTTAATTTGAGATTTTACAGATATCCAAGAAGATCTAATTATCTGGCTGGTGCGGTGGCTCATGCCTGTAATCCTAGCACTCTGGGAGGCTGACGTGGGAGGATTGCTTGAACTCAGGAGTTCGAGACCAGCCTGAGGAAGAGCAAGACCCCGTCTCTACTAAAAATAGAAAAAATTAGCTGAGCATGGTGGCTCATGCCTGTAGTCCCAGCTACTCAAGAGGCTGAGGCAGGAGGATCACTTGAGCCCAGGAGTTCGAGGTTGCTATGAGTTAGGCTGATGCCACTGCACTTTAACCTGGGCCACGAGCGAGACTCTGTCTCAAAAAAGATCTAATCATCTAATTCCATGATCTTTGACACAGAAGCAGGAATTTCTAGGCTGTGATGATACTTGGCAAATTTGGTGTTTGTAGACCATGGCTTGCTGAAATTGATATTATGACTAGTATGACTCATAGCCCATAGCACTTACTTTATTTCTAAATTGAATTTTAATGATTGGCCTACTTTTTAAATTTAATTTTAATGATTGGTCTACTTGTTTTTCAACATTCAAGATAAATTCACTGAAAAACTTCACTGAAGAGTCCATGAGGTACTCTATGAAAACCAAATCATAAAGTCTAAAATATTACCAACCTAACAATAGTGTGATGATATTGTGCATTTTGTCTTATCAAAAAAGACATCTTTTTAATTGAACAGGTTTGCTATTAAATGTACAGAAACTCACAAATTGATTTTTTATAAACAAAATTTTAAGCCTAAAACATTTTTGTATTCTTGTTAGCAAAGTCAGTGTTAATAATGAATTGTGGTTGATTTGGACACAGGCCTTATTTATTTATCTAGAATTGGACATTAAATAATAATAGTTGAAATGAGATTTCAATTGTAATTATACTAGAGAAAATGATGAAAAAAATTAATACTGGAAGGAATGCAGAAAGCCAAAGTGATATTTTGATCACAGGGTCAATTTACTGAAGGAAAAAGAGGGCATAAGGCATTTATTTGCTATATAAATTCATATTAAAATATTTTAAAAAGTATATCACACATATTTTAAGTAGGTAATAAATAGGGACTCTACATGGACACCATTTTAAAGATTTCTACTATAAAACAAATTGAAGAAATATTTATTTCTTGGAAAATATTACCGATGTAAATAAGTGGCTAGGGAAATTTTTTTTAATGTCTTCCTTGACAAAAGATTGTGTTAAAAATCTTAGCCTAGTTAATGTGCCATTGAAAATTCACATTGATATACCATAACAATTAGAATCAAGCATTCTTCTCTTTGTTAATATTCACATCAAGATCTTTGAGATTAAGTAGAAACCAAAGAATGCATTAAAAAAAAAGCCCTCTTGCCACCTACTTGATCCTCTGTGTTAAAGTCTCTCCATTATCTTGTGACTGTCATGAGGTTTAAGAATTTTCATCAGTACTGAAATACTGGTAAACTCAGAGACTATGTAAATTGAAGCAGAGTAGATACCTGGGTTTTGTTTAAATACATTTCAGGAAAAAGCCTACCTTCAGCAAAAGAATTGCCTTCTGAATCTACTTTTTGACCTAAAAATGACACCCCCCCAAATCAATACTGTAAATTAAGTATACATAGTCTTCACAACCCCTACTATCCCAAACACAAGGTGATACTCAGGAAATACAGTTTACAAAATTATAATGGTTCTTAAAATGACTTTGGGTCATATCTTCCCTACACCTCATGTCAAATGGTCAAAGTAATGTTTGTTTGGGCTAGTCATGGGACAGAACTGTGCAAGTGGAAAGTTTATCTTTATTTCTCAAAGAGTGAAGCTTAAAATGATTTGGTAATGATTATTATTGAAATGGAATTTCAATAGTAATAGAGAATTCTAGAGAGAAAGGGGAAAAACCTCAAAAGACAAAAACCCAACGCTGAGCAGAAATTTACCGCAAAGATACTTCTCTCACTTTCCATCAAGTTCTCCTCTCAATGATGCTTAACACTGGTCCTAAACTTTATGATAACATTATGTGATTCAAAAAAAGTGTATCTTTATTTTATTTATGGTATAAAGCTTTAACTCAAACCTGTGAAGCTCTGATGGAGAAATTTCAAGTATCAATTGATAAATATCAAAATAGATATATTTTGGGATTTGCATTTTCTGTTAAATGACTCCAGAAATGTGACTATAGTCTTTGTCTACATATAAGATTGTCACTGTTTCTTGTCAACTGGTATTATTGGCTGGATCTACATGTATTAAAAAAGGAGAAAAACAAGAAAAAATTGGGAAATACAGGCAACAATATTTAGTTTTAAAGTATTTTACTAACCATTTTCTAGTTTGTTGATTTCTACCATTAATCCAATCTAAATCAATCCTTTCCCCCAAACCATTTTTTATTTTAAAAGATATCAAGGGTTACTGGAATAAAGGATACAAAGAAATAATATGGGCATATTAATTTAGCTCCTCAGGTATGTAATTATATAAACATTATCATTCATTCACATAGAAATACTTCTTAAGTACTTATTTTGTGAATGATACCTTCTAAACAGTATTCTACACAGATTTTTAGGTGTTTTTACTGTAGATATATGTCATATAAAGTCTTTTTACAAATACAAAATTTCCTGTAAGGATGGACCATAAAAGGAATTTTCAGCCATAGCAAGTTATAATATAGTGAGCTTCAGATTATACCTTTTTCAAGTGGTTCTAAGGTTTTAAATATTGTGAACAAGAATGTGTGTTACACAGGTAAATAGTGAGAAAGTAGCAATAAGGTGTACTCAGCTCTTACGATTCCAGGGTCATTTTATTTACCATGCTTCATTAAGCTTCACTTTTAGATTATATTAACACTAGGAAATTGCTTTATACCTTGAAATTAAGCAAGAGACTTGGATTTATCATTCAGATTAAATAGAACATAGAAAAAATTTAGTATATGCATATTCAACTGTGCTTAGATTAGATACACGGCATTCCCTTTTCAATGTCACTAATATCCAAAGTAGACAAAGCACTAAAAAGTTACCTATATTTTAAACATAGACTAACATTTACTGTCTTTTATGTAACCTTGAAAAATGAAGCTTACCAATCATAATATCAGTTAATATTTATTTAAAGGAATAATAAACACAAAATTTAGATATATAACAACCAAAATATGCAAAACTTTGCATTCTTTACCTTGTTTCACCCTATTTAAAAATTAGGACATGGAGAAGGATTAAAGCTTCATTTTCTTCTTTATGTTAATAGTATCTCTAAGCTAATTTCATTTTAAATTTTGGATTTGAAAATAATAACTGGTATAATTTTATCCAGGGCTTAATTAAGACTTTGTAAATTTGACGTCTAGATTGTCCCTGGATTCCAATTAGTCTATGGCTGCACTAGTGCAGTGGATGATATTATTAGAAAAGTACTTAACAGAAGATAATGGAGTTATTTTGCTTAAGCCCCTAACTTAACATTAGAAGGTAATTGAGATAATAGAATAAATTAAGATCAAGTGACAATTTTATTGGGCTCCTTCACTATCAGAGGATATTTAAATCTTATGTAAGAGTCTCAAGAAAACTCAACACCAATAACAAGTCCTTGAGGTTCCATAAGGTTAGGGACAATGTATATTTTGTTCAACACTGTATACTTGGTAACTAGCCCAATAGGTTCTCAAAAATAAATAAGATATTGTTTATCAACAAATATCACACACACATATACTGGGAATAAGGAGTAATTTCATTTACATTCTTAATTCTAAAGTAATGGATGGAAATTTTGATGATGACCCCCCTAAAAGTATGTTTCAAGAATAAAAGAAAGTCAACTACTTTTTCCCACTTTAAATGGAGGGAGTTTGCGGGGGCTTGATGAGAAAGGTGTTAGATAAAATTTCACCCGAAGTGTGAACTAAGATAAGGTTAGCCTTTTTGTATCAGGAGGACTTTAGCTAATGTATTAACAATGAATTACAGATTCCAAAAACCAGTATCTTCAGCTCTTCTCTTTGACTTTATAATTTATCAGGAGGAAAAAAAAAGCATACAAAGAAATGAAGTTGCCATGGTTGTGGACTGCTTATGCATCATCTATGGGAGAAGCATGAGAGTCAAAAATAAGCAGGCACGTAACAGAATGTAGGAAAAAACAAATTGATAACAAGGTCAACCTTGGCATTTTAACTATTCCATTCAAAACTCTTTTGACTTCTAAGAATTGAAATAGAGTATATCAGTAGTATCTTTTTAAAAAGGATGTAGACTAGCGAGAAAGTCCCTCCTTTTTTCTTATTCTGGTGTCTGTGTTTTTCCTCTGCTCCCCAGCTTCTAGGGCAACCCATGTGAACATTTGCTTAAGTTACATCTGAAGGCACAGACAAGACCTTTATTTCTTTTAGCCTGAAATGGACTGTTTATTAATTGTATCACTGCTTTATTTAAAACATCACAGTTTCACTATTTTTAGAGTATTTCTTGTTAAAAATTAAGAGTGATAAGTTATTTCCTTCTTAAATACAGGTTTAAAAACTGCTCAGTTATATTGTCCTCAAAGTCTTTTTCCTATAGGGAATTGATCTTTGGTTGCAATAAATAGAAATTTATTGTATATTTTAAAATATAATAAATAGAAATTTAAAATATAATTTTATTCATGGTATTATTAGACTTTTAGGTAGTCATTTCTTCTTTCTGGCAGTTTAAAATGGCATGTTATTAGACTTAGCTATTTTATAGAGTCCTAAATTTTTTACATAAATAAGAGAGATACATCTTTCTAAAATACCAAAATTTAGTTAAGTAACAACCATGAAAAGGCAGATTGCTCTGAAATTTTTGTGATATCTATTCATCATAGAATATACTTTATTTAATTAGAATTGCTATCACAACAACATATAAATTAGAATTGCCATCACAACAACATATAAAAGGGAAAATGTTATAAAGACCTATACCACATATGTAGAAGAATGGTACAGATTTATATTTTCATTTGTCTCAAAAACAGTATGTATTCAAAACATAAACACTATTTTTTGCATGTTATAGACAAGGAATTCTGAACACATAGAAGACTAGCATTTGTGACTGAGTTGCATTTTTTTCTGATTCCTGATTTTTATATGCCACTTGTAAATGTAATTTTCATTCTTTAATATCCATTCACTTCACAGTTAATACTTTTCAAGCGCCATAGATGACTTGAAATTAAATCACACACATCTTTCTTTTATGTGTTAAAGTGCTAGTATTAAGGATTAATGGGCTTTATTCTCAGTACCTAGATTATTCTTTGGTAGTAAATTAGTAACAGGGGCCCACTAACTCTTTCAAACAGACAGGACACTATTTAGTAAACTGCATTAGGTACTGAGTTACAAGGATCTTACATGTGAATTATACTTATATTCAAATTTATTTACAGTGAGTGATTTATTCACAGAGATGGATTTTTCATATTTTTAGACTTACAGTATTTGTATTGCCAACAATATATATAGATCTTTATATTTTAGAAATGACCTTAAAATTGGTAGCAAAGATAATAAATAAGATCTCATATATTTATAATGATTATGATTTACAAAGTCCTAGAGGACACTCCGTAAGGCCAATGAAAACTATTTTTTAATCTTAATTGATAGAGCATTCCCATGTGTGTGTGAAGAGAATAGTCTCTAACCTGCCTCCTGATAAAATCCTTAAGGATTTTCAAAAACTATACAAAGCATGATATGCAAAAATTGGAATTTATCATTATTTGGGCAATATTCAGTGTCTACCTCTTCTGGTATGTGTTTTGTTACCTAAATTTGGTAGAAATATTTCTTTTGAGAAAATCACCTAGATAACATCAATGAATAGTTATTGTAAATCTTTGTTAATAGGGCACCCTCATCCTGTGTCTTTTTAAACAAAATAATCAGTAAAATTCTTTTTTCATGCTGCTTTCAGCTGCTTATTATCTGAAACCTTAAATATTCACACACCAGTCTGGTTCAGATAATTCTTCCCAATGTGAATGACGTCACCTCAGAAACTGATCTGCTGTTTGCCCAGCAGAGGAGTTACATATTGCTCTTTGAAGAATGACACTCAGACTGCAGCCTTGACATTTGGCCTATCTTGGAATGGCTTGAGATACAGCTCTTAAGTCTAATCTTTATCATTCAGAATAACTTTGGACATTCTCACTTTTAGCACTAAACTCCACAGAAAGAATTTATTTGGGAAATGGGGTTATATAATCTAAATTGCTATCATTCCAAAGAAATTCTCATGGGTATTTCTATTATTTCCAGAGAAGAATCCTTAGAAGCCCTTCCCTTCTTTTGCTGTTCAGGTTCTGGAAGCCAATTTTGATGAGTTTTATATCTGCCACCTGGAAGTACTTTTCTCAAACTCAACTTAATATTTTTTCTCATAAATTTGTAAGTTAGGGTTACACAGAAAATGAAATTAGTTCTTAGCACTGAACTAAAGACATTCTATTAATGGCACTGTGTTGTTACTATCTCTTAGGCAGAAAACCTTAAAATACTGACTTCTTTACCCTTCACATCTCCTTGGTCACCAAATCATATTTTCCCTATAGTGTTTCTAATATGAATCCCTTCCTCCATTTGCATTGCTACCAGCCTACAGCAGCACAGCATTTGTCTATCTTATTATATTATTATGATTGCTTCTTAGCTGGTACTCTTACCTCTAACACCAACCTGCTTCAATTAATTTTCCAATGCTAAGTGGGAGATTTATGTTCCTAAAATGCTATTTTTATGAAGTAATCATTACTGCTTTAAGAACTCTACAGTGGCTTCTTATTTCCTATCGCATGAAATCTAAATGCCTTTGCATATTTTTGAAGGCTCTCAGTAATTCAGTCTAAACTTGCCTATATGATGTCATCCTCAAGGAGTCTCTGCTCCTGCCAGGCTGATGTCTGTATGTCTCCTCTCATAGATTATATTCACCCTTGCACCTCTGCTTCACATGCTGCTTCTCTCCTTTAAATTACCCTATTTTCTTTCCTCTCTGCTTATTCACATCCCACCCATTATACAGGGCCAAGTTGTATTTCCTTGAAGCCTTACTTCTCTCCGTATTACCTGCACAGAACAAGTAACAGATTATTCAGTACCATTTTATTCTATGAAATAATAAATAATTGAGGAAAAAATGTGTTAATATATTAATAGCATTATACACATTATAAGATCCTAGACACTCTTTAACTTAACAATTCTACTTGCAGGAACTTGTGCCCTCTCCAATTATTTAGCTACAAATATGTTTACTGCAGCAGTATTTGGAAACAACTAAATACTAATGTTATAAACTTCTTGTAGGCAAGGGAGGTATGGAACACTTTTAATATATCCCACCAAATTTAATACAGTGCTAAGTACATGAAACAATTTTTTTTGGATGAATTGTCTTTCTCTATGTCTTGAAACAACAGTAACAAAGATGAAAATCAAATCAAATTTGTTGCTTTTCTTTTCCCTACTCTAGTCCACATTTTCCAGTAAAACCCAGTATCTTTCCAAAAAGTGGTAAAATATTTTAAGTTCCATACAGGAAATAGTCAGACTAACAAGAAATTTTTGTTTTAATGCTTACAGTGAAACGGCGATGAGTAAAGGTGTTGTCAACTGTAAAGAACAAGTTGAAAGAATTAATTTTATTCATAATTGTCACTTTTTTGCCAAAAAGTTTCCATAGGAGTAGTGCTTCTAATGCTATGTTCATACACCCAATAATTTAAATCATTCACATTAGCCTTCAAAAGCACCAGTCCACTATTTTGACATGCTTACTGAGAACAGGATGATTTACCATTCTCAAAGAAGCTATTAACACCTGTCTAAACTTTCTCCACTACTGTAGTGCAGCTCTTTGATGGCACACACACTCTGCCTTTTCCAGCTTCACATCATTATTTTCTATTATGTACCAGTGTCTTTAAAAGTTATGAAAAAGACATATTAAAAAAGTACAGAAATTCTGAATAAAAAGTTTCTCAGTACTTGTACCATAAGAAGTAAATCCAAATTAAATTCTAGCTATTACTATATATCTTTACATATGCAGCTTTTACAATTTAGGTCATTCTCAGCATGGAAAATATTTATGATAATGTATTTTGTAATTAGAAGGCAAGATAAAGTATTATCTATCTACTATAAAAACCCAGCACCATATTTATCTCTTTTCCAAATACTTGAAGGGAGTTAAAAATCTGTAGTTCCTCAAGGGTATCTCAATAACTAGCCTAATTGCTTTTTATAATTGATAGAAACCTTTTCTAACAATTCTAAATATTCTTTAACTTAACAATTCCACTTCCAGGAATTTGTGTCCTCTGTAATAATTGTAGATATGTGCAACTATTTGCTGCAAGTATGTTCACTGCAGTGGTATTTGAAAACAACATTAGTTAAATTATAGTACAGCCATGAAATAGATTTAAAGGCATTTAAATTATTTATCATTCATATATAAAATATTATAATGACCTATAAAATTATTCATAATATGTTAAGTGAAACAATCAAATTATAAAATTGTATGTATTGTATGAAAACATTTTGTAAAAACACCAAGTTGTTTAGCTATATTTTAAAATTTTTCTAAATTTAGTGTGTATTGCTTTGGTATAAAAATATATATGATGGATAAAGTAAGCACTTTCTAAATGTTTGGTCTATCAAAAATATATTTAATATTTCTCTTGATTAAGATGAACACATGTATGTAACTACTAAAGTGAACAAGAGGGTATTTAAAAGAGAAAACAACATTTTTTTCTCTTCCCATTCTCACTTATTTTTTGCTGTCCCTGGGTTTGGGGATCTTATAAGCCTGACAGAGAGAATGAAGCTTAAAAGTTACATGTGGCTGCATGGCTATAAAGTTTGTATCACATATATATATTATGCAGGTTTTACAATTTTACTTCTTAATAGCTAGAAATTTCCCAGGAAGATAAATTGAGGGGACATATAGTATACAAAGATGGAAGAACTACTTATTTTATTGTTTTTTAACATCATAAATCAAGGCCTTACAATTTTGCTACTTAAGTAGTTACAATATTTTAAAAAATAATTTGAATTGAAAGAGACAGATTTCCTTATACAGTCAAGGCTATGTCAGGTGATTTACTTTAATCTCCCACACCCAAATGAAGCCAATCTAGTATCTAAAGGTTTAAACCTCTCACTGTGTTTTGATCCTGTTTATTCTATCCTTGAAGGATATTTGCTTTGGAAGAGAAGATTTATGGCTGAAGAACTATGACTAAACAGCTTATTTGATAAGATAAACAAATCTAAACTAGTATTAAACTATGAAAACTATTAACTACTGAACTTTTAATTAATAAAAACAACTCTTTGTTTAAAAGAAAAAAGTACATAAAGACCAAATTTATAAACAGTTCTAACGCTTTTTCTCTGTAATCATAAATAATATTAATAACCTCAAATAAGGAACTCAAAGAAGGCAACTGCCTCAGTTATCATAAAATACCACAATTTAACAAATAAAGCTGACACTGTAAAAGAGAAAAAAACCTTCTCTGTTAAAAAAAAAATAAGCAAAATTGTAAACAGGAAAAACTGTTTACAGTGCATATAAGAAAAAGGTAATTTGTTTACTATTCAAAGAGTTCTTACAAATCAATAAAAATTGATTAACAATCTAATACAAAAATTGGAAAGGTCTAAGTAGGCAGTTCACATAAAAAGAAAAAACATATTGCCAATAAAAATATTAAAAAATGCTTAACCTAATTCCTAACTAAGGAAATACATACTAACATAAGATATAATTTTTTACCTATCAGATTGGAAGGTTAACAATTTATTAAATAGTGGTGAATTCTTGGGGATATGAGCATTCTCACAGATTATTAGGTATTGATATAACTTTTTAAAAGAATAATTTGACAATTTTTATCAAAATTAGAAAAGCACACATTTTTTGAACCTTAAAATGTTCATTTCTGGGAACTTATACTGCAGATCTATCAAAAACATTGTACAAAAATATGTTTTAAGGAAGGCTGCTCACTTATCGCATTGTTTGTAACAGCAAATTAAAAAAAAATTCTTTTTGCACAGAACTTGCACTCTATTCTACAAAAGATATATGTATAGAGTAATTTTTGAAGATTCAAATTATATTTTTATATTTCATATTGGGTAGAAATTACTAATCAGTGTTTATAGTTTTGAAAGTCCTTAAGAAAGATGATAGTTTTGAAGAGACTGAAATTTCAAAGTTAATTTTTTTTAAAGCACTATCAAGATGCATGCATTTGCCTTTATCTTTCTTGGACACATCAGTGTAAATTTATATTCACGAATAGGCAAAATGCTTCGCTTAAAATAGTGAATATAGTCACCAAATTGTAAAAAAAGAAATTGTGGGGAGGGGTCAAAACAGCTTTCATTTGGGTTTCAATGAGAACTTGAGGCTCTACAGTAATTTTAAGTGTGCCTATGTTTTGTCCTTTCCTTTAGTGGCCCATCTCTCAAAAACTAGCTGGAGCCTGCAACAAAAGGACATTTTTTCCTGATGAAATTACAAATCTTTCTTTCAAAAAAAACCTTTAATGTGTGGCATTTGACATTTTCTTTTCACTTAACCCAACTAATACTTGGTTATGCATCTCACTAAAAATAAAACTTAACTGCCTTGTGAGATTCTAGAAAAAAAACTTTAACAACAATGGGAAGAAGTTTCGGGAAAATGTTGAAATACAAAAAGCTCCCAGTTGTAACAAATCCCTCATGATAAATTCAGCCTAGTCTGTCAAGTTACTACATCAGTCAATATTCTATAGCAGCATAAACACAATTACCCCAACCAGAGGTTTGACATAAGCTTGGAGAGGCTAATATTTAATCAAGTTATTAAAAATCATATTTAAAAATATTTATCACATTTTCTGTGAGTCTTCTGTCCCTATAACTTCAACTACTTTTGATATGCCATAATCTCTTAGAAATACTATGATAAAGAAGCCATTAAGAATATCCTTTACTTTTTCCTATTGATTTTCTCTGTCATTGAGGGATAGTCAATACCTGACTTTACCTGATAGTAAATACCTTTAACCTGCCGGCAGGTTAAAGGATGTGGCAGGTGAGGAAGCTGGTGGTGGCCATAACAAAAATATCATAGAGGAATATGTTTAACTGAGTGAGATCTTTCCCCTTAATCTCAATGATTGATACTATAGCACAAAAATAACATAAAATCTTCATTGGGTATTTTTTATTGTTAATCTATCAGGTCCAACTATCAAGTAGGCTATATTCATAATCCTTTAATGTATAATTTCAAAGTTCAGAAAGCTCTGAAAAACCAAAAGTATTTTTATAATTTTGCTGCAAACTCAAGTAGCAGCAAAGTCTGATCTGATTTAGGGTGACAATTCATATATCCCACTGCAGAAATATTCATATGTTTGATTATGGGATGCTTCTCTGGAAAAACTGAAGGTGTTACATAATAAAGAGAATGTATATCATATATATTTTTAAGATTTGAAAAATTCTGAATTCTGAAACACATATAGCCCTGAGGGCTTTAAATGAGGGGTATGGATCCGATTAGGTTCTGTGTCTACTATTTCTTTAGTAGGTGATCAATATTGTGCATATGCTATAGCAAATTCAATATTTTAAAATCATGTTTTTTGGAGGGTTGAATCTTCAATTTTAGACCTCTTTTCTATGGCATACTATAACAAATAAGCAAGACTCCTAGCAACATAACCCAAAGAGTCAATGGAACACATATGTTTTTCACAATTATAAAACATTCCCTGACTCACCGAAGTCTGAGATAGGTATCCTTCCTAAGTGTCTCCACAGTACTACATACTTCCCTTATTATGATTGCTGTTTACTTGTCAGTATCCCTTGCTAGACTGTAAGCTCAGTGGTGTCAAGTGCTGCTGGCCTGTATTTTATTTACCAATAATTCCCAGTGTCTAACTCACTGTTTGATGCATAGTACATACTTGATTAAAATAATAATTGAATTGGAGAGCAGGAGAAATAAATGTCAAAGAATTTTCTAAGTACCTTCAGATAATTCAAAGTACTTTAAAAAGGGCAGGCCAAAATGTGGTGTATATATATACATATATATACCATGGAGTACTACTCAGTCACAAAAAGGAATGAATTATTGTCTTTTGCAGCAATTTGGATGGAACTGGAGATGATTATCCTAACTGAAGTATCGTGGGAATGGAAAAACAAACACCACATGTACTTGCTAATAATTTGGAACTCAATGATGGGCACAGGAGAGAAGTAAAAGTCATTGGAAATCAAGAAGTGAGGAGAGGGGAGGAAGAGAGGGGTAAAAACCTACCTAACAGGCACAATGAATACTATTTGGATGATGGGCACACTAACAGTCCTGACTTAAGCAATATAAAAACTATCCATGTAACAAAAACATTTGTACACCCTTAATATTTTGGGGAAAAAAGAGCAGGCACTACTCTCATTAAACTTCTATCTTATCATTAGTTAAAGCTCTTTTTATTCTTATTTCAGTAAAGTATCTTTTTTTAATTAATAATTTTTTTTTTTAGAGACAAAGTCTCACTACCTTGCCCAGGCTGATCTCAAACTCCTGGCCTTAAGTGATCCTCCTGCCTTGGCCTCCCAAAGTGCTAGGATTACAGGCATGAGCCACTGTGCCCTGCCTCACCAAAATATTTTAACAGCTGTCCATTCACTGACATTTGTGGCAATAATCATGTTCCTTTTATTTCAAATTTTTTTGGTAATCGTTCATGTTAATGATTATACTTTTGTCCTTTTAAAATAAGCTTCAGTGTTTAAATACTTATATTTGATTACTTAAATTTTCACTGAATTTCCATTGTTACTGAATTTTTTTAAAAAACCATGCTTACATTCAACAGTATCAATATCAATAACGAACAGATCTGAAGTACCAATAAAATTGCTACACCTCAGCATACATTCAAATAATATAGACTAGCTTGCTTATATTCACCATAATTGAGTACTTTTTCCCCATTATTTTATTTTTCTCATTTTTACCATTAGGGATGGCTTAATTTTTGACTCAGATTTTCTCTATATTCATTCATCTTGATTTGAAAGGGGTAAAAATTAAATTCTTCCCAACAGCACTCTGAAATTAAATTGTTCAAATTTTAAAATTCAAGTTTATAAGTAGGAACCTGGCCAGAACTGACAGCACTACAGACAAATTCTGCAAACTGCCCTGTTCATAATCTATTAGTTTCTGAATATGCATGACTCTTGGTACTTAATTCTGGCTCAAGCTTTGGTTTCTTTAGAAGCTTTGACCCTACCATGACCTTTGGTTTTGTTAGACAGGATCTTGTAGATTTTCAGAGGATTGTGATGGTATCCCAAAGTCAGATTGTGATTGTGCATTTGCCCACAACGGTCACTGCTCATAAAGCAGTATGATTAACTGAATGTCTTACAGACCACCACTTTTCAGCTACTAAAGGCCTAATAAATGTACCTTAATTTTTTAAAAACTTTGTGGGAGGCAGCTTCTGATATGGCTCCCACTGATTCCTGCCTCCTTTTATTTACACCATTGTGTAATCCCCCTTTAGCACAGACTGGACCTAACGACTTGCTTCTACCGAACAGAATGTGGCAAAAGTGATGGGATGTCATTTCTGTGATTAGGTTACAAAAGACTGCAATTTCCTTTCTGCTAGCTTACTCTCTCTCTCTTTTGCCTTTTTGCTTGTTCATTCTGATGAAGCCAGCTGCCATGTTATGCGGTGCTGTATGAAGAGGCCCACACAGCAAAGAACCACAGTAGGTCTTGAGAGTGTGAGGAACTAAGGCCTTAGTCTAACAGGCTACGAGGAAGTGAATCCTAACAACCACCATGTAGGTCATCTGAAGGTCCCAATTAGGCCTTGAGATGACTGCAGTCTTGTAAGAGACTCAGAGCCAGACACCCAGCTAAGCTGCCCTACAACTTCTGACCCAAGGACACTGAAATAAAAAAGTTGTTTTAAACTACTAAATTTTGGGGTAATTTGTTATATAGCAGTAGATAATCAAACTAATATAAATCGCAAAGGCAAACACTTTTTATCCTGAAACAAAGTATAACATGAAATTATGGTTTCAAATTATATATTTGTCTGGTTAAACTGTATCCATTATATCTTTTAATATGAAACAAGTTCATTATTATCAGAAAATACATATAGCAAAGAAGAGATCTGACACAAAATAATTGACACACGTGTGAATAAGATAGTTTTAAAACCTAAACTGATTCTTGGCAAGACAGTTCAATGAAAACTTTTAGATAAAGATGATCTGTTCTATTGGAAGGAAAAATATACTAACTAAATAGTGTTCTGAGGTCATGCCTGGCATTGTAGACATCAAATACATCACAGATGTTATCTGGCCTCCTCATATAGCCTAATGGTAAGGTTATCAGAAGAGAAATGCAGGTTATCCTCTTTTCACCAGAAATTTTTACAATAAATATAAGTAATATAAATCCAAGTATTTTCTTAAATGGACCTATTAAGAATTTTAAAAGATTATCTGTTATAAACCTAAGTCCTTTCCTGAGAAACTAAGATATCAAGAAGGCTATCCATCTGGATGTTTCACATACTACTCAAATTCAACTTGTTATAAATGTTCCATTTCAACTCTGTTCTTCATCTAGTCATCCCAATCTCAGTAAGTGGTATTCCCATCTATCAGATTGCTCAAGACAAATATCTTGGAGCTCTCCTTGACAACTTGCATCTTTCCAGGAAGTCTACTGCCCAAATAAATCTCAAGTCTCACTACTTTTCTCCATCTCCAATGACACTGTCATCCAAGTCACCGCAATTCATCAGTTCTATTACTTCCTAATGAGTCTCTCTACTTCTACTCTTGTCCTTTTCCAATTATCCTCCACATAGCAGTCAAATGTAAATCAGAACATGTCCCCTGATTAAAATCCATCAAACAACCTTCACTGCTTGTAAGATAATGTTAAAAAATGTAAATTAACCGACAAAAAAATGAACCAAAAGTTAAATGGTTCTATGAGGTCTGACTCTGCATACTACTCCACTCTCCTTTTTGCTCCTAACGGCACTCATTCTGTTGCAAAGATCTTCCTTCAGTTTCTCCAACATGCCACATTCTTTGCTTTGGCTTCTACATAGAAAGCTTTTCCCCCTGGCTAATTCCTATTTATACTTCTGGTCCCAGCTTAGAAAAAAAACCTCTTCCCGTACCACAAATCTAAATTGGATCTCCCTATTATACCCTCCTATAGCTCCTAGGAAATTTTCTGCATCACATTAAACATAATTTGTAATTATATACTTATTTGTATGAATATTTAATACTTGTCTCTCCTGAAAGATTGTTTACTTCATGAGGTCAAGTTTGAGTTTGTTCAGCAGTGCCTAACATAGTATCTGACACACAGTAGACGTTTAAAAAGTATGTGTTGAATAAAAACATGAATAAAATTGATCAATATTCTACCATTATAATTATGATTAGGAAAATATTTAAATCATGGCCTGTGTTGAACGTGCAACAATCTTTCCTCTTTCATCCATTAGGAATTCTTCTCTTTTATATTTTTTACTTAGAATGAAATACATTTATTTTTGAGATCTGGAAAAAATCTAATATTTATATTTGGCATAGCTATTATAACTCATCTATTTACATTCTCAACTAACCCACCTATAATGATTTGTGTTTAGATTTTCAATTTACAATAACTAATTTGGACACCTAGATCAACCAATCGTAAATATAAACAACCACTTTCTAGTAGGTAAAGGGGATATTTCTGAAAGTGATAAAATCTATTATAAAAACAGTACGTAAGCTAAGTTTTATCATGGAAGTAAAGACTCATTAAGGAATTAGGCAGCCAGATAGGTTAACTATTTAGGACTTGGTCAAATTCTAATGAGTAATGAAACTTCTTCCTTAAGCAGAAATTATTTTAAAATGAGCAAGACGACATGACTGCTAAAGTAAATCTTTGATGCATTCATCTCATTCCCTTCCAAAGACATTTACTTAATCAGTATAGAGTTTATCATGTTTAAATTGTTACTTAAATGATATTTAAAAATTTTTAATGTATTTTTGCTATCATAATATGATACAGAAAGTATATTAAACCAACATAAAATTCAATTACTAAGGACAAAAATTTTATAGGTCCTGGTTTCACTCCCTAAATAAGAAATATGAATCATACCTATTAATCTGCCACTAACATGTAGCTCTCCAGATTAACTACTTAAAATGTATTCCTAAGATATAAACATTTTTTATTGTTTTACCACTCACTGGAAATGAATTATTATTCAAAAAATTATGAGCAATATTATAACCAATTTATACTACACAATAAATGATGTATTCTATAAAAGTCAAATGGTTTCAAAGTCAATATAATCACAACATACCTTTTTTGGACTCATGTGTTCTCTTACAGTTTGCTTATAACTGCTTCATGGAGATGGGAGTTTGTACATTACAATAAGGTTTTATTGATTTACCAGTTACAGAATATAATAACTATACTCAGTAAACTGGAAAAGCTAGCTCTGAGGCTAGCATCATATAACAGCAAATTGTAGAATACTTGAGAGCAAAATCAGAAGGTTGGCATAGGAAAGATAAATGTTGTAAACTGGACTAGCAAAGACTAATATTTAGTAAGTCCACTAACATAAACAAATTAGGTTTTTGAGTTGTACGCTATGTCTATGATGAGAAAAATATTTATTTAGTAATTTAAGTCATACAGTCAATTACTCTATAATAAACTATTAAATTTCCTTTTTGAAACATGTTTTCTTATTTGAAGATGTGTTAAGAAAACTTTAACATTTATTTAATATGATATAACGCATACTTCTTCCAGCAAATGATTCTTTTCTATCAATAACTTATATCCTAATTTAACTAATTCAGGTAATCTACTTGACTTTCATATGTATTTGTGGGTTTTTTTTTCAGTTAATAAGTAATAAAATATTTTAAAATACGTTTTTGAGTTTTTTTAAACATAAAATGTGTTAAATTGATAAAAGAGTAAAAAGGTTGAGCAGAACTACATACTGAAATTCACTAAAGCATTAGTTTTTAATTTTGTAATTTAAAAATTTACAAGAGTTCATGTAGCCAAAGGTGGTAATGTTCTCTGTTCTGAGTTCTTTTTTTTTGAGACAGGATCCTGCTCTGTCCCTGGGGCTAGAGTGCAGCGGCGTCATCATACCTCACTGCAACCTCAAACTCCTGAGCAATCCTCCTGCCTCAGCCTCCTGAGTAGCTGGGACTATAGGGGCGTGCCACTATGCCCAGCTAATTTTTCTATTTTTTGTAGAGACAGGGTCTCGCTCTTGCTCAGGCTGGTCTCAAACTCCTGGCCTCAAGCAATCCTCCTGCCTTAGCCTCCCAAAGTGCTAGGATTACAGACAGGAGGTACCGCTCCCACCCTCTGTTCTGAGTTCTATTTTTGAAGCCAAATTATAAAATGATCATTAGTTTTTTTTTTGCCTTTTAAAATAGAATAGTTTAGGGACTTCTGAGAATGTATGAATGAGCAAAAATGGAGTTTAAGCAAAGATTAGGAGAGCATGCTCATGACTCAATCTGCTGATTGGGTTGATTATCATTTAGCTGAACACAGGTGGCCAACATATTGTTTTTGAGCATAATTTCTTTTTCTTTCTCAGTTGTAAATTGTTTTTTGCACCCTAATGGACCATTGAATATTTAGAGACAGCAGAAAGTACACTGATGTTGAAATACAAATTAATGAGGGGCATAAAACTAAATCCATTAATTCACTTCAAAATTCTCCTCACCAGATCTATAAATTGTATTCACTTGATCACACTACTGACACTGCTTATTAAGTAGCTGTTACTTAAAAAACAGTTAAAGAGAGAAAATATTGGAATAATAATATTCAATTTAGTTTTTCATATATTGGAGTAAAGACCAAAGCTCCCACAATGTGCTATTTGCAGAAATATTCTAGAAAATGAAGGCTGAAAAACCTGTATTATTTCATTTTAAAAGTAAAATGTTAAGATTTCCAAATATCATCTCATAAGCAGTTATTTAATGTCATAATATGTTACTAAATTTTAATCTACTTTCTTATTTATATTCAGTCCCGAAACCAAACTTAATATACCATTATAAAATTTAACAAATTATCCTTTTTCTTACACAGCTGAAGTCAAACTATGTAATGTTCCCTATTATGAATATTAAAGATTGTGTTTAAATAAAATTTATAAAGCAATCAATGTAAATGAACTTCTTTTATCTTATACCAATGCAAAAAAGGATGTTTAAAACACTACCTAGAGAATATAAATTGCTATTAAAGAGATTCAAGAGTTAAGAAAGGTTAGGAAATGTTGCTTTAACATTGCTAAGGTTTTGATCATTCTAAACCCAGAAAAGTTTCAATTAATGATGGAGGAAGTGAGTCACTGATTTTTATACTGCCAAGTGAAATGCAGCAAGCTAGAATAACTGGTTGGTTTTATTAAGGTATCTTATTAAGATGGCTTATTAAGCTACTCACTATTGTTTTCATAGGGCTTTAGGCTGATACTAAACTTTAAAATGTAGGATTCGTTTCTTCGTAACTTTCATAAAAGTCATATATAATTAGCACTGAATGAAATTTTCTAATGTCAACATTTCAAATTTTGATTAACAGGGAATACAAATCAACTTTATTCAAGTTTAATTCAAAAGACGGGCAACATCCTTTGGGAGACTAGCAGAGATAATATATCAATGCAACTTCAAATTTCAGACTAAGCCATGGGCCTACAAAGTAAAAGTAATATTCAACTTATTAAGCTGGCATCATCACAGTCATTTTCTCTACCTGATTTAACTCTGATTCATAAAAACCATATATTCTCAAATTGAAATCAATAGTTAGAGTTTAGAATGCAATCAGGACGCTACCGTTGATAGATTTGATGACTGATCTACACAGAGTATGAAAGATGATTGAAATGAAGATAAAGCAACAGTTGGCAAAAGTGGTGCACGTACTGAACATGAAGTAAGAGATAGAAATTTAGCCAGTGTTAGGGTTTCTTGATAGCATATCATTAAACATGTGGCCAAATTCCACAAGGTGGGAAGAACCACAGTTCAGAACAATTAACATCACTATCATTTCTGAACATGAAACATCATTCACTAGAAATCATACAAGTTAGGATAACTTAGGAAGTTATCATCAGTGTTATTTTGAATGAAGATAAATCAGGAGTGTCTTTTTTTTTCCCCTAGCAGTGTCTTTTTCATCTTGTATAGAGTATTCAGGGAGAGAACTAGAGTGAGGCACTCATTTCAGGTTAAAATTTAAGGGGGTATAAAAAAAAACCTCAGTAATAAAGATAAGTAACATTTTAATTAAATAGTTTTCAAAATAAAAATTAATACAAAACTCCATGATAAACATAATATCAAAAGGAAAGGATCACAGTACCTAGTCTAATATTGATAAAGTCCCTAAGGCAAAACTTTTTTACATTATAGTGAGTTTCTTCAAAAGATGAATTTTGATTAAAGGTTGCATGGCTAAGGTCTATCTGTTATCATTTACGTAAGCACAGATTATTTGAGTCAGAAAAATTTCCAAAATAAATTTTAATAATAACCCCCTGCATATTCTTCGAAGGCATTTGACACCATAAATCTCCATGGCTAAACTCATTCTGATTTTTAAGCTCTGAATTCCTTAGTATTAATATATACTAAGTAAGTTCTCCCAAACTATTTAGACTTACTGATTCTAGTACCAAAGTAGCTTCTTTTAACTAATTATATGGCTGACTGATGGTCTTTGCTTGAATTAATTACACGAGGGGTTACAAGGTGGTGATTTCCTAATTCTATCATTCTATCTACATTTATTAACTGACATTCTTCTGTACAAAAGGGCTTTTTCCTCTCCATCCTCCATCTCTTTTTTTTTAGTATGTTTGTTTATAGACTCTAAGAAATAAAAGTTCAATATTCTATAATCAAATACAGTTTTTTTTTTTGATCCAAGAATTGTCCCAAGTTTGGTCAATGGGAACATTTTCGAACTGGCTCCTGTGTCCTTTCTCTATAACTGCATTAGTCTTTGAGCACTTGTTTGTTTCCTGACACAAAAAGATATCCCAGACTTACTCTGCACTTTCTCTGATCCGACTTGGAGCTTTGGTACCTTTTGATGGGAAATGGTATTTAGAAACTAAAATCTGTATGCTAGGTGTGTCTATGATTGCTTCTAAGGCCTTTACAGTGGATAGAGTTAAGAAAAAAAATATTTTAAATCATGAGTTCATATTAGTATTTCTAATTCAAATTTAACATTACAGTTTCTTTTTCCCAAAGCCATTTATTTTACAAAGAAAATCTTGGCTCCGAATAATATTTATTTACTTATTTGTTCAATCCAACAATATACATAAAATAGTTTCAAAATGTTAATACTGATAGCACTACTAACTATGAACATTCTGAGCAAAGCTTAAGATGTCTTAGTATTTCTCTTTGTTCTTAGAATATATGCCACTAAGAATGTACACAGTAAAAGATACTTGAATTAGTCATTTTCTCTATAAATGTCATATCATTTTGATATACAGTTAGGTAAATTTATTTCAATTTTTAGTCACTTTTAGGGCTTTCTTTTTATATTTTAAATTTGATTTTAATTTCTGAATATGTAAAGGATTTACATGGTTCAAAATTCAAAACTATACAAAAGGGCGTAATTAGAAAAGTTACATTCCCATCCTATGCCTGCATCTCCTTCTCATCTACCTCTAAAGGCAACTATTTTCTTTCTTTTTTTCTTTTTAGAGACAGAGTCTTACTCTGTCACCCAGGCCAGAGTGCAGTGGTGCCATCATAGCTGACTGTAACCTTGAACTTCTGGGCTCAAGTGATCCTCCTGCCTCAGCCTCCTAGTAGCTGGGACTACAGGCGTGTGTCACCACACCCAACTAATTTTTCTTATTTTTTGTAGAGACGGGCTGTCACAATGTTGCCCAGAGGTAAGCATTTTCATTAGCTTCTGGTTTATCTTCCCCATTCCTTTTATTCTTATTCTCACACAAAAGGCAGTCTATTATAAGCACTTGATTTTTTTCAGTCAGCAATATGTCCTGGAAATCACTCAATGTCAGTTTATAGATATTTTCCTTATTTTTTTTTTTGCATTCCACTATGTGAATGTGCCATAGTTTATTTAACTACTCTATTTGGGTTGTTTTTATTTGCTATCAAAAATAACACTGTAATTCTTATGTTGTTTCATATTCACGGAGGTATATATTCAGGATAGATTCCTAGTCACATTCCTAGAAGTGGCTTTCCTCAGCCAAAGGACAAATGCATATGTAATATTGCTAGATATTCCCAAATTCTCCTCCATAGGGGTTTTACCATTTTGCATTCCCACCAGTAATGTATGAGAATGTACAGAACCCTCTTTACTTATAGTTTTCAAGATCCATGTAAAGAATCTCTTTTTCAAAAGTTACATGGTACTTATGTTGTCTCTGAGGCTAAAATATTATTTTTCTCCCTTAATATTTCTGACTCCAAATGGGTGATTATACTTTTTAAATTTAAAATATGTATTATGAGTAAAAAACATTCAATGGTTTACACTTATAGAGTACATTACACTTTTCAAAGCACTTTTATGCACATGTGTTTATTTGATCATGTTTTGAAGTAAAGCAAGTATATCAGCTCTATCTTCTAGATGAAGAAATTGAGATTAAATAAAATTTAATAATTTGTACATACCTAATTAATGACAGTAAGGGTCCTATTAGTTCATTGATATTTTTACTAGATATTAAGTTGCCTCCTTATAACTTTTAGTCCTAGTGTATTAATTTATTATATGTTAGTATAACTTGCTAGATAAAAGTGTTAGGAATATAGACTTAATCATTATATTTAGTTCCCAAATAGCAGAAACAAGAAAACTATTATTGGGTTAAGTTCATATTTTAAGTTTGTTTTGGACAATAAAGCTTAATTTCTTGGGGTTTAACTTAAGAGTTTTATAAACTATAAAGTGCTAACCAAGTATAATGATAAAGTTTATTATGGAAAAATATACCATATTTTAATTTAAAGTAAGATTCAGCTATGTAAACATAAGTAACAAGTTGAATACAATTAATTATCTTTTAATATATAAACAATTGTTATTAACTTCTAAAACCTTGGAAAATCAAATGAAAAATAACAAAAATGTAATTTCAAGAATGGATTAAAGTTCAAAGGCTTCCTTTGTACTAAACAATGTCTCTTTGGATTCTCTGAAAAGGTAAGGAAAAAATTTCCATTCCAAGTATAAAATCTTTGACCTAAATTTTCAATTATATTGATTCATCCTTGAGAATGGAAACATAAATTTATCCTATCATGTGAGCTTCAAGGAACTATTAGAGGATGGTGTTAACAAATATAAATTGAAAGTCCTCAAACAGAAGCAATCAAATCAATAGCATAAATATAAACCCCGATTTTAGTCTCCTTTTCATAATGTAAAATGTTCTTCATAAAACACAATCTGTACATTAAAGATGTCTTTTACTTTTGAAGTTGAAAAATAACTAAAAGACTTTAGACCCACAAATAAAAGGTACTCTTTTTATCCTTTTCTGCGACACTGACCTGTATACTCACTTAAAAATGAACACCACATCTTTATGTTATTAAATCTTTGTTTTGATCTATTAGTATTCACCAAAGTGCCATTTTATAAAACCCCACACTGAATAGACAAGGCTGGAGGTGACCATCTGCAGCTTTAGAGTCTGCGTTTGAATTGATGAAAAGAGCTTTGTGTTTTCATTGCCAAGTTTGATTCTTCCAGTCATTAGGCATTCCCCTCAGATCGCATCAATGAAGCCGGACTCTCTTACACCCATGTGTTAAATTCTCTTCTCCTCATGGTTTCCTTTGCCAGCTCTACTCAAGAATGACTATTGGGTTTTAGCCACATTCTTCTCACAGCTGTGTTAAAAAAGAGCATCAGAAAGTCTTCCTAAAACCCATATGTGTATCTGGTCACTTCTCTGTCTTAGGGTCACCTCACATTGTGGTGTGATTATATAGAAATTCATTCTTGTTCTTGAACTGTGCTACTCTCATCATTCTGGGAAAGATTCAGGCCCCCTGAGAGTCAGTAGTGGAGAACTTCCTGGAAGACCGACGTGAAATATACATAACTCAGCTCAGAAGGCAGATTATTTTAAGAAAGAAGATGTTTCAAGATATTAAATATGCTTTATGTTATTTTTACCATTATATAGCTTGTTATAGGGCAAATGATAACATAAAGAGAAATAACATATGCTTACACGTGCTTTAGGATACTGTTATATGTGGCAAGGGAAAAAGTAAAATGATAGTGATATTCCAAGAACTATTAATTTTTATGGCATAAATGCCAAAGCAACCAAAAAATTAAAATTAGTTTAGAAAGTTCCAAATATCATTTACTATGTAATTTTTGGAATCTTTTTTTTTTTTGGTACGTTTAGTCAGTCTTCCTACAGAAACACCTGACAAAGTAATCTACAATGGTATAACTATTCTTTTCATTGTACTTAGATTAAGAACTGAAGGAAAAAACTACCTCACATTTTAGCTGCCACTATATTCAATATTGTTATAAAATATTTTTTTTTCTTTTTAAACGTAAATGATCAGGAATGAGGTTTACGTATGGACAATGTTTATGATTTCAACATCAGATAAAGTTACACTGAAATAAGCAAAGGGTTCTTTTATTCTGTAAATTTACCAAGGGCCAGATATGCACCTGGCCTAGTAGGGAGAGATAATAAATCATGGAATCTTAGAAACCAAGTGAAATTTGTATTTCTATTTGCTCTTGGGTTCAGTTGAGTTTTTCCAATTATATTTTGGAAACAAAATCTATACCTAGTAATAAAATTTTAACTATTTGTTTAGGTTGGTTGTGTGAACTGTGTAATCAGATTTTAGATGAATAGACTGAGGACATATTAAAAGCAAACCAGACCCTGACTTATATAAAATGTATACATTTTCTATATTAACAGGTAGATGCATTATATCCAATATATGTGTTTAAGAACAGAGTAGACAAGGGGGAAGTTCTGAGTAAGTTATATCTAGCATAATAATATAGCATATCAAGTATAATGAGATTGAGCAACATCCAAGCAGGAATGATGAAAACTTCTAAAAATCTAGTTTCTACAATAACTTCCTTTTCCCCTTTATTTTAAAGTACACAGTGATTAGTATCATTAAGTAACCTTTTCCTAGGGAGTTCAAATCACTTTATACATCTTATTTTTATCAATTCTTCAACTGTTCTCAGGTAAGATGGATGAGTACTCTTAACTTCACAGAAGTACCCAGGAGCTAAATAGCCTGTCAAGTGTTAAATAGTAAGAAGGCTTTTGACTGCAGGTAAGAACAGAATCAAGGACAAGGATACTTGTTAGACCATATTAATATATCCCTCTGAGGAGCTTCTATTTCATATATAAATATACATGTGAAAATCACATGTGAATGTCTCTGAGGTATAAAAACTGTTGTATTTTTTTAGCCTATCAAGTTTTAGTTAAAATGTACATGATCATCATATCATCAGAAGTAGATTCTATAATTTCCCTAAAATGATAGAAACTCTACCTCCTACTTTTTAAATCATTGTAGCACAGGGATTAATGAAAAACAAAAACAAAATTCCCATATTTTATTTAGTCTTGAATCAAAACAGTATGGATCTCCCATATTTTAGTCTTTTTCTTTCATTCCTCTCTATTGTGTTCACCTGAAACACGTTTTATCTATCTTAGCATGTCGAGATATACACTAGCCCAACATTAGTTCATCTATTGGAAGATAGCTTCTGAAATGAAGAAGCAGATCAAATACAAGAAGCCATGTTATATTAATATTTTAACTTTTTATTTCCTACCTTCATGCTCTTTTTTATTCATTCTATAAGTTTAACTATTAAAGGGACCTATCTTATCAGGGAAAGTGCAGAGTCTTAGGTCCAGAGAGCCCCTTTTCTTCTTTAGCCTAGATTCTACGCTTTGCACTCCACTGGAATTTCTCAAATTCTGGGTTGGGCTCCAATCCTAACAATGCTACATTAATCCTTCCCTGGCATAAAGGAGTGAGCCAGACAATTAAAACTATGTTTCTTCTTCATGTCAAAGTGAGACATTCCCTAATGCTTTTGATGTAAGCCTAAATTCTTTAATTATTATAAAAAATTGAATATAATTATAAATCTGTCAAACATGGTAGGTATACCTGTGTATAACACAAGTAGTTCTAAAGAAACCTACTTCATGTGCTTGATGGATGAGAAATGTGATCTACTATACAAATATATAAAGGAATTGATGATTTTAATACTTGTTTGACAGAGTATAACAAGAACTTGTATTTCATAAGTTAAATAGGCAATCAGGTAATTTAAAAACAATGATTCACAAACCCAGAATATTAAATTTTTTAAAAGTATATCACATGTCCAAGAATAAAAATTAAACATGTTTAGATGCTGTACATCTTACGATGATTGCTTAGGAGTCATCTAAGTTCATCTTCCATATATAAATGACAATAAAGCTATATCTAATTAGATCTACATTTAGAAGGTGCCTTCTAAAGCTAATTGGGGAGGGCATTTATAGATAAACTGTCACAAATAAATTAACTATTTGATCTATTATTTTCTGAGGTACATAGCATATTTCACAGAACTTTTAAATTTCCAACACAAAAATGATTTTAAAGAGCAATTCCCAGAAAAGTTTAAAGTCCTCCCACTTATTAAGAACACTAATAAATAAAAAAAAGAATACTAATAAATCAAAGTCTCCTTTAAACATTATATGAAATATTGATTTACACCTTATGCTGAGTTAAGAATTTATGAAACTTGTTCTTTGATTCAATCAATAAGTATTTACAGTGTTCAAGCATGTGTAATGTTGCCATGGAACTTATAGTCAAACCAAGAATTTATAGGAAAAATATCACAAGTAAAGTTGATAATAATCAGAATAATTTTAATAAAAAGACAATGCAATTATGAAAAAATTCACTTAGACCTTTCACATTAAACTACTTGAGAATATTTTACTATAATTATCTCTCATTATGGTTAAAATCAGATTCTGGAGCCAGCAACAAAACTGAAAAGTCTAGTAAAGTCTTTTAAAGAAAATAGTAGGCTTTTTGTTTTTTAATCAAGAAACTGTGGAAATGCTCTATTCCCCTTTCCAGAACTCAAGAGTCATCTATCCTGTTTTATAATTCAACCTGCAAACAGATTAAGCAGCTGAGTTGTGGAAAGTATGTTTGCTCTACACTAAGAACCCTTGTGTGACACTATGGTGACTCCCCTGACACTTCGAAGAGAATTACAGAAAATTCTTACTCATCAACAGGGAAACCAGGCTGAGAATTCACAATTTCTTTGCAACTTCAACTTCTTCATAGAAATCAGTATTTGGTCAAGAGGCAGGAAAGACTTTGATAGCTTTATGTGTTTTTTTTTTTCCTGTCAATAACATTCAAAAGATACAGGGTCCCCTATATTTCAAAAGGCAATTTACTACTTTAAAAATCTATCAATTGAAATGTTTTAACCTGATTTTTATATTTAATTATGTTATAAAAATTGAAAATGAGCAGAACTGTAAATTTTAAGTAAATGACCTTTTTCAAAAAAGGAAAGTATAGAAAGAAAGAAAGTTCTGAAGAGCTGATACATCTTTTCTGGAAAATAAGTTTAAAAGTTTATAATTTTGTCTACATCTATTTGTCTTATTTATTATTTAGTTACAGTTTACGAGGGAATTTGAATCATATCACTGTAAATCTAGCCCACAGTAAAGATGATATGTGACAAAGTTATTTCAATGTAAAACCTAGATCTTTTGAGTGTTCTAACCTTTTAAGTCTGGTTGTAATTACTTTTACTTTAAGTAACTCTGTGTAGCTTAGGCATGCTAAGTATAGCAAAATGTATCTTTAAAAATCCTTTGGAACTTTTGTTCCAGGCCACAAGAAGCATGCCTTTAGATGTAAAGACAGATGAAAAATAAAATACAACATAAAGAATCACAAAGTTTTAAATCTGCCATGATGAAAACATCATTCAATGTATTGGTGTGTCAGTTTTCTCTTAAATAAATGAGAATTAGGGATGGTTCTTGGCAAAACTATTAAGAGAAGTTTTTCCTACAAAGTTTCTGTGCTCTTACCTGCTCTTGAGTTCCCTCTAGCTCCACATAACTCCTCCCTCCAAAACCAAATGCATTCAGTATCAGGAAAAGAGCAATCTGAAAGCTAAATCACAATGTACTATTCTTCCACAAACATGCACATTTTTCAATAGAAGTACATAAAGAGAGTAATGCTTAACCCAAGGGAACGGCTTTCCACTCGTAAAAGTATAGGCTTTACACAGCTGTGCCACGAAGCTATTTTTGAGCACTGAGGTCTGACATTCATTGACTTTTACCCTATAAAGCATTATCTGCCTATAAATACTGGCTAGCTTATGGATGGTAATTCTATACAACTTTTCTTTCCAGAAATATTCCTATAGGCTAAATTATTTAAGAAAACATTAGGCCGGGGGTGGTGGCTCATGCCTGTTATCCTCGCACTCTGGGAGGCTGAGGCGGGAGGATCGCTTGAGGTCAGGAGTTCAAGACCAGCCTTGGCAACATAGCGAGACCCTTGTCTCTACTAAAAAAGTAGAAAAAATTAGCCAGGCTAAAAATATTCTAAAAATAGAAAAAATTAGCTGGGTGTGGTGGCACGCACCTGTAGTCCCAGCTACTCAGGAGGCTGAGGTAGGAGGATCTCCTGAGCCCAGGAGTTTGAGGTTGCTGTGAGTGAGGCTGACACCATAGCACTCTAGCCCAGGCAACACAGCAAAAGCCTGTCTCGGAAAAAAAAAAAGAAAAGAAAACATTAAACATTTTTATGACTCTCAAAGAAAATGAATTTAAAATTCTACAATTAGCAATAGTATATAGTCTCTCTCCACTATTACTAAAGATTTCAGATCTTTTAAGTGTCATGAAACTTGATGGAAGTGGAAGGTTAGAATAAAGGTTAAAATCTGGTCAATAGGAAGTAAGAGCTCCCAGTTCCTGGGAGAGTGAAAAGTATGGTGGTACCAGTGAGGGGAGGCAGGCAGGACCAGCCACAGAGGCCACACTTTTCTATGAAACTGGTAAGCTCTGGGTATTGGCTTGGGAGAAAAAGATTTTATCACGGACCTAAAGCAGATCAGAGTACATAAGAAATTTTCCTGTATATCCCTGACTTATTTGCTTTTACTTTATTCCATTACTGTCTCAAATCATTAAATTGCTCTAGTTCATTTGTTCATAAGCATTTACAGGGTACCTACTTTACAGCAGGAATCTGCATGAGTTTTTCTGGAGGAGATGGAAATACAAAGATGAACAGAACACTATCCATGTCTTATGAAATTTGGCAGAGAGTAGATAGGAAATAGATATACAAAACAATTTTACACCTAGATGATTAGTAAAGGTATGGATTAAATACTACAAAAATAATAAAGATAAAATAAAGATACAATCAACTGGAGGAAGCCAGTTAAGGCCTCACTGTAGGGGTAACATCTGGACTGGACTTTAGGGAGTGACAAAAACTTGTCCAGGCAATAAAATGGAGGAATATATTCTAAGAAGAAGAAATAGCATGTGCAAAGATGGTGGGGTAGAGGTCGTGGGAGGAAATGATACTAGAACAAGAGGAGAAAGGACAAGGATTGGTGGCAAAGTGAATGTGAAAGGTAAAAAAGAATGAGGGATCAAGGACAGGGCCGAAGTTGCTAAAGTCCATTAATTGGGACAGGAAATACAGGAAAATGGGGAGAACTTTATTTTCAGGGAGTGGAGAGTAAAGAGTTTTGGAAACATAAGACTGGATCTCAGGAGATAGGTGAGTACTAAGATAAATATTTGGAAGTTATTTGGCTAATAGGTAGTATTTGAAGCTTATGGAAATTGATGACATTGCTGGGAATTGTGTAGAGATAAAAGAAATATAAAATCTTTAGAGAAATCATTATTTAGGGACAGCTAGGAGAAGTATTGCCCAAAAGAAATGGAGTAGGAATAGTCAGAGAAGTAGTAGAAGAAAATGGTGCTATAGAACCCAAGAAAAGAAAAGGCTTCAAGAAGCAATGGTGAACAGTATTAAATGAGAAAGATAGTTCAAGTAGGAAAAATATTCTAAAAGTTGACTGCATTTGCATTGGGGTGCTTGTTAATCTTAATAAGTCCTAAAATAATATTTTGTGATCATATGGTCATGTCTTATTATCTATATAATTCCCAGTCTTCAGAACATAAGCTTTCTATCTCCCTCATCATTTAAAGAAAATGAAACAAAACAAAAACAAAACACTAAGCACTTAATGAATGGTAAGATGTATCATGTAAATTGTCAGGAATACAAAAATGACCAAGATATGGTTCCTACTCACAGTCTAGTAGGAAAGACACATAAACAGATAAATAACAAAATAACTGTGTATGGCAACAGGTTCAACTAAGTGAGAATATTGCTGACTTGAAAAACTTCCAATAATACTTTTTTTAGAACAAAAAATACTATGACAACACACAGAAGAGAGTGATTTTACTTTCTAGGAAGTTAGAGAAGACTTTGCAGACAAGACATATTGAATTGGTCTTGCTATATTGATGAATATGATGATACTAATAATATAATTTATAGAATGCTTATAATAGTAACTGGCACTGCACTGGGCTATCCAATTATTCCTCATAAGAACTCTTCCTGTGAAGCCAATATTACTGTCCAAGTTTTTTATCTGAGGAACTTTTGCTTAGAGAGGTTAAGTAATTTGCCCCAAATCTCATGGGTAATAAGTAGGAGATGAGGATTTAAACCCAGGACTGTCTGACTTGACTACAAAGCCTGTCTTCTATCCTCTATGTTACACTGACTCTCATAGGATGAATAAAGTTCTCCTGGGGGAAAGGGCAAAAGGTTCCAAGCAGAGTGTCCAATATATATAAAGGCATTTAGTTTTAAAAAGGCAGAGCCCTACTGATGATTAGATAGTGCATTATAGAGTGACACGCCAAGAGAAGGAGGGATTATTTAACACACATTGTTCTAAAAGCATTACATGTTATATCTCATCTAATTCTCACAACAATGTTATTAGGTAGAAGTATTATTGTCCATGTTTTATTGCCATGTCAGCACAAAGCTTTCAAATAAAATGCCAAGTTCACATACACATTCTGAATCCAAAGCCTGAACTTTTAAACCACTATCCTATATTGTTGAAGATATATGAGCATTTTTATTTGTTTTTTACCATGATCATATTATTAGTTATATATTAAAAACATGGTTAAAAATGGGCCACTGAATTTAGTAGGTAGGAAATTACTGGCTGTCGTAAGAAGAACAATTTTAGTATAAGAATTAGTCATAGTGTATTAAGTAGCAGAGGAATAAATGGGAATTGAAATATTAGAGATGGTGAATATAAATCAGTTATTCAAGAAATTTAGTTGAGAAAGAAAAAGAATAATGTGAACCCTTTTAATTTAAATTTTAAATTGCCTGGAATATTGACATAGTTTCAAAGAACTCTAAAATATTTGCTAGTGATATTAATTTCAGGCCAGGCATGCTAGCTCATGCCTATAATACTAGCACTTTGAGAGGCTGAGGTGGGGATTGCTTGGGGCCAGAAGTTCAAGACCAGACTGAACAACAAAGTGAGACCCCATGTCTACAAAATATAGAAAAACTAGCCAGGCGTGGTGGAGCGTGCCTGTAGTCCCAGCCACTTGTTACGCTGAGGCAGGAGGATCGCTCGAGCCCAGGAGTTTGAGGTTGCAGTGAGCTATGATGACACCACTGCATTCTAGCTCGGGCAACAAAGTGAGTCCCTGTTTCAAAAAAAAAAAAATAATAATAATAACTTCAGATTATATGGAGAATACTAATACCATGTTTCAAAGTCTTATAACTTGGTTTCCTAAGAGGATAACCTGCCTCTTAAACTCACTAAAATAGGCTGATGTCCACATTAATTGCAATGAAGATACACTTTGCCCAACTGATAGCAATTAAAAATGAAATACAATGAATTGAATATGAAAAGGAAAGCTGATAATATTTCATTTAGATCTTATTGTTGGAAGTCAGAAGAATAAAAATTTTAGCATTTAACATTTAACTCTTATAAATGACATAGTTATTATGCTTAAACTCTGATCTATGGATTGATGCCATTCCTTTAAAAAAGTTTTGATCTTTCTGTTGTTAAATGTACAAAATAAGGACGACATAGTGAATTAGTCAAACAGTTAAAATTATTTAATTTAAAGCATTATCTGAGATGATGTTATTTCTACTTCTTGGTATACAAAAGTTCTTTTTACAAAATGATAATGACAGTTGATGAGATCTAACCCATAAAAAATAAATGGTTGACAACATTTCCAAAGATTTTTTGAAAATCTAATTGGTCTCTGGGAACCACTGTTTTAGTGAATTTTAGTCATATACACAAATTAAAGCATTACATGTAAAGAACTTTGAAATTTCTAATTATTTGTAGATTTTGAACAAACAGAGCTAAATCAGATTCTGACTGTCAAAAGTTAACGATTGTGATTTACAATAAAATGAGATCATTTTATATATTCTTAGAATGTTAATGTATATCGTGAATAACCAGATGAAGTTTCTAACTGAATATAAACCCAATCTTTAGAAATATATATAATACTTACATAAATCAAAAGTTTCAAGGTTCAAATAAGCACAATTTCTAAACTGTTTTAAAATAGTCTTTACTACAGATTTACCTGACCACGGGCTAGTAATCAAAATATAGTTTCAGGGATGTTGGGAAATGATTGAGATGACTTATTTTCAAATAAGAAGTGGTGGGAAGTAAGAAACCTTGAAGTGAACACTATTTCATACTGTAAAACTGGAAAAAAATTGTTAGGGAAAAAGGTATGTCTTAAAAATTGAAGGTGATTAGGTATGTGAATGTTATAATGCTGTTAACAATATGTTAACACTACACAGAGAAGGGTCTATTACATGAAACCTGCCTCAGAAAATTCTGCTATAATGTTCAAATCCCATAAATTAACAAGTGACTTCTTTGCTTGTTAATTTATTTGTTAACATTTTGCTTCCTGTTATAAGGACTGATTATGCAGCTTTATTTAAATTTTAATAAAAATGCAAAGATCATTCAAAATAAACAGATATAATTATGCACTGTGAAAAGCTGTATTGAATACTTCAGAAGAACAACACAAGAAAATTAATTTCACTGTACTGGATTCTATGCACCTAGAGGTCTCAGACTGCAAGGTCACAGATGATCTCAACTCAAGCAGGATTATCATGAAGCTAAATGAGTACAGTGGTAACTTGATAGCCTCTTCCCCTTGCTAATAACTTTGCCTATTAACTCAGGAGTATGAAATGATTTAAATAGTATGACCTCGATGAACTGATGATCAGTTATTAAATAAAATGGTTTGCCCTAAGTAGTAACAATGATTCCCAAGAAAATGACATCTTGACCCCAAATATGAATATGATATGCAATCTAAAAAAGTTCATTTTGTTCAATCTACTTTTGTCTTAAACTATTAACAGCATGAACAATAAATACACAATGTTTAGTTCCCAAAAGAAAGTGCTTTTTATTTTGTTTCATATTTTTGAAATAATGCAAGATCATTTTACTTACTTCTGAACTTTTTCACTGGCCACTTTGGAGGCCTCTGTGGCATGCTGAAGTTGTAATTCCATGTTTGCTCTCTCTGTCAGAGCTTGTTGCAGTTGGGTAGCCAGTTCCTCATTTTGTTGTTGAGTGATGGAAACAATGCTTTCTCTGTTTTTTAAAGCTTCTTCATAGGTACTAAGGGTATGGTTAAACTGATCCTTCAGATTTTCTTCTTGAGATAAAGATTTGTGTAAACTGAGAAAATACAAAAATAAAGATAAAAAATGTAGGCTGACTGATCAATGATCTATTTGACAAAAATCTCCATTTATAAAAATCAATAAAGAAATATTTAAATGAGTAAATGAAAATAATTTTTATGTCACAATATTATAATTGATAATTTCTCTGCTACTAGGCTACAAGCTACCCAGACAAATGATTATGCTACCAAAACATACAAAAAGATGCTGCAAGGTGTTAATTTAATTATATCAGTGTAAATATTACATTCAATTTTCTTTAAAAGGAATAGCAGAGAATTGGAAAATAAAGTATCTCTAGGCAAATAAAAGAATATAATAAGCTGACTGCAAATAAGTGAGAAATAAGAAAATGGGTATCGGTTTAAGTAGATCCAGGGTCTATCCTGCTAAACACTTAGTGATAATGAATGAGGTTTATGCAAATACTGACCAGCCTTACACACAGCATTTTCTACTTGTCACAGCTGAAATATAAATGAAGTTAAAATCACTAGTCAGATTGCACAGAAATAATACGTATTCAGATATATTTTTGGTGAATGAATCTTATGACAAATACATTCACTCATTAAGTTATATAGAGAAATAGCATATAAATTAAGACTAAATGAATGCAGAAGAAAATGCAGACAAATAGAATCCTAAAATGCTAAAGGTCAAATCTTTGATATGTCATTACACCTACCACCTGAGGTTATTTTGAAATGGCACCAAGCACCTCACTCAATTAAATAAAGACATTTTGAAAATATAAATATTTAATAAGGGAAATTTAAAATCCACATAGGAGATGTTCTTTTTTTATTAAATAAAATCATTTCAGTATATGCATACAAAGGAAATGTCGATTGGAGACTTGAAGTAAAACAACCTAACTATATAATAAAGATTGATAATGTGAAAGAAAGCAATATAATTCTTAAACCTGCAAAAAGCTAGTCTGTGAACTTTAGCACTGGCCTAATATCTATCTAGTATGATACTTTATTTGAAACTATTCAAATTAATTATAAATTTTTTCTTTTAGTTTAAGTTACCTATAATATGCCTTTACAGTGTGCTCACTTTGAAGAAGGTGTCCCATAGGAATAAGATGGACATAAAACTAGAACAGTCGGCATACCAAATGAAATAATTTCAGGATTCAAATTTGTCCCTAAGAATAGAGACTGTTACTAAACTCTGGTCAATTGTTTACCAAATATAAAATTACAATGGTGCATAGTGCCACATTTGTAGAGTGCAAAAAAGTATCTTTCTTCATGTTTTTCTCATTGTTATCAATTTAACTAAGCCTATTTCATTTCTCAGTTCTACCAACCCATATGCTTAAAGACTCTGTCTCTTGCCGATTTTCCTATTCTTCCCATGTCCTCTCACACTTTCTACATCCTGCCTATTCCAATTTTCTTCAGCCCACCCTCTCTATCTACTTGAAAGATACAAGAAAGAAACTAAAAATAAAGAAACAAACAAAAACCAAAACATTAACAAGATGTCTGTTTATGTTCTTTACATTTAAAACATTATTAGTTACATTTGAATTGTTCATTATATTGTAAATTATAAAAGTGTGCACAGAGTATTCAGCTTGACAAAATGTAAAGAGCAAAATACAGAATAAATGCAGAAACCTAGAAAATCCCCTAGTGAGTGTTCCCTCCCAGCTGACTCCCTTCCCAAAATGTAATCACTAATCCAACCTCTAATCAAGAATAGTATTGCCTGTTTTTGAACTTTTTGTCAGGCTTACTTTGCTCAACATTAGGTTTACGAAATTCATCCTGTTGTTGCATATAGATCGTTGTTTTTTATTGCTATGAATTATTCTGTTACGTACATATATCATAACTTATTTAACCATTCCACTGTTGTTACTATGAATATTCTTGTATGTGTCTTTTATGGACCTAAGTATTCATTTCTGTTGTAGAATTTCTCCATAGGGTGTATGTATGTTCAGATTAAGAAGATGCTGCAAACAGTCTTGCATATTGGTTGTACCAATTTACACTCTCATCAGCAATGTATGAGAGTTTCAGTTGCTCTACATCTTCCCTCAGGTTGGTATTGTCGTTGCTTTTAACTTTAGTCATTCTAATATGGGTGAAGTGATATTTCTTTCTTTTAAAGCTGTCTTTTGATGAAGATAAGTTCTTAATTTAAATGAAGTCCAATTTATCATTATTTCTTTAATGGCATTGCTTTTTGTGTCCTATTAAAAAACCTTAGCCTACTCTATTTATTTATATTTTAACCTTATATATATAGCCTCTTTTAAAAATTAATGTGGGCCAGCTTAGTTTAGGAATTCTCCATTTGTCTACCATGTCTAAAACACTAACCAGTACACTATAACCAACTAAATGTTAAGAATCAATGATTCAGTTTTTCAAATCTCACCATTATTAAAATTATGGCATACTGATTTAAATCCCTAATCATTCTTCACTTCCTAGTCTTTTATCATTTAATCTTTTTTGGGCAAATTTATACCTGATTTTGAGTTTTCTCTCAGATGGACATGTGTTGGACCCTTTACTCTCAAGCTCAAAAAGCTACGCATCATTTAAAATGCCTTGCAAACCTTTTAATTACCATCGAGACTTTCTCAAACAAAAGCAGTAGCTGAGTGATCTTTTATAAAAAGATAAAGGAGATAATGTCACTTAAAATCCTGCAATAGCATTTCATTGAACTCAGAAAACAACCTCTAAAAAATAGCAAATCATATATTTTAACTCACTAAATCTCACAACAACCTACGTGAGAAGTCCCATTAATATTCCTTTGTTACTGATGAAGAAATTCAAACAAGGAGAAGTTTTCTTCAATCAATCCCATACATGTAGCTGAGCCAGAATTTGAACCCACAGTCTTTCTCCCTGCACTTGAACAGTCTCCTATATTTGCTGTAGTCTTCAAAGCCCTGTATCATCTGGCCTCTCTACCTCCTCCTTCCTTACCTTTTAGCCAGGCATTCAGATTCTCAAGTACATCAAGCTTTTTCCTGCTTAAGTCATTTATTGGGAATGCCTTTCCCTCCATGCTTCTACCTGACAAACTCCTACTCATCCATTAAATCTCAATATAAACATTGCTTTCTCAGATAAATCTTTGTTACTTCAATTTAAATTTTGATGCTGCCTCTTTGTTAGTCTGTCTCATAGACCCTACTCTTTTCTTTGTTAGAACTTATAATAGCAATATGCAGTTTTTTTCCAATGTCATCTTGTGATTTACTTCCCAATTCCAGCATATTAATACTATCTTTGCCTAGGGTAATTTTATTTTATGAGAAGAATACATTCCTTAAGAACCTGAATAAATCAAAACGTTTACAATTCCAAGGAAATTTTCCTATAGGAATGAAGGTGAAGTAGGAGGGCTATATTCCCAGCATATATAAACCTATAACCAGTGAAGCACATTTTTGCTTTAGTGCTTTTTTTTCTTCAGAGTACTCTTCCCTACATTGACAACAGGGCCCCATTGTTTAGCTTTCTTCAGAAAGTCATATCACATTTAACCTCTTTCCAAAGTTACCAATTTTCAGATGCATTTTTTAGCATATCAGTAGCATTATAACTCAAGGATGCTTAAATTGTATGGGAACATATTTTAAGTTATAGTAAAAATAAATGATAAAATAACATCAGAAGAGTCATTAAATCACTCTCAGAAGTTCCAAAGCACGTAACCAATAGTGTGGCTCATACAATATCCATGTAGGATGGTAAATATTTCTGTTTACCATGAAGGCAATAAAGTAATAGGATAAAGTTTCAATTTATTCTTCCAGTTTTGAAATTATATAATTCTTAATGCATTTAATTTTCTAATTTAGTATAGAAAGTGAGATTTTAAAAATATTTTCACTGAGTAACATTTCATATAATCACATCAAATAAGCCTGTACATTATCTCCTATGCTGCTTACCATGTTGAGTCCCCTGGCAGGCCAAGGTAGAAAATGTCCTTCAAAATGGGCATTACTTTATGAGTACCATGTAATAGATCTCCTTTCTTAGTGGTTTCTGTCTTAGTTTCAACGGTTCCTGGTCTATTGCCTTATGTCTGTGGCCCTATTTTCCTGCTCCCTGACTCTCTATACTGTCTCAGCTTTAAATATCTTGGAAGTATCAAGTTTATGACCCACTTATATGATATTTATGTTCTCTTTAATTCGTCTGCTTACCTGCTTGTTGAACTTTCTCTCTCAATGTAATGTCACACATGGATTCAGCTTATTCTTACAACTAGTACTTTTCCATTTATACCAAGTTTTGATGCTACTTTTCCCAACTTCTTGTCTCCATGATAAGTATTACTCAAGTCCTTACATGAGATCATTTTACTCATCATTCTACAACATGTACTTACTCTTCTCTTTATGCTTCATTTCTTTTACAGTCATTGCTCAATCGTGTGTTCTATATATGCTGTTTATTTTAACTGGATAAATATTTTTGAATAAAATTTAGAGGTGAGGTACAATAATATAGATCAGTAGTTCTTAACCAGGAGTTATTTTGTCCTTCAGGGAACATTTTGCAATGTCTGAAGACATTTTTGGTTGTCAGAACTGGAGTTGTGACAATGCTACTAAGATATAGTGGGTAGAGGCCAAAGATGCTGCTAAGCATCCTATAATGCAGAGGACAGACCCCCACAACAAGGAATTATCCAGACCTGTATGTCAAGAATGCTGAACTTTGTATAGATGAAAAGATGTCAGGTTGAATTTGGAAGACCTAGATCCAAATTTCAGTCTTATTCACTCTGTGTGACCTTGAGAAAAAATATCTAATCCCCTGAATGTTAATTTCCTTAACTCTAAAATTATAAGAAAATCTCATGGAGTTCACGTGAGAATGAAATGAGGTGATCTACATATGTGAAAATATCTGGCACAATACCTGGCAAAGAATAGGCATTCATACCTGTATAATTTTTAAAAGAAATGATTTATATCTAATTAATTTTGTATAAAATATTACATAATACTCAGACATTTCATAAATACTTTGCTGAAAAACAATTACCTGTTTCTACAAGTTTTTTATGACTTGAGAGAAGTAAACTAATTTTCTCAACCTTTATTCCCTTACTGATAACATTCTTATATCATTCTTTTAAAAAAAAGACAGGTTTGTCTTGTTTTACTGAATTAATATAAATAAAACCAAAGCAAGTATGAAAGGTAGAAGTATGTGCTACCTTTTCCCACGAATACATTTCTGAAAGGACAGTGTCTACTTTTACTTCCTGGTTTACAGCATCAATTAATTTGCTAAGGCTCTTTCAAGAAAGTAAGAGTTGACTTCCTCACTTATTTTTAAGGAAATCAGCTAATGCTCCAATATAACAGGCCTTGATTCTGAATTATAAATAAATAAAGGGAAATATATTCAGAATGGTTAAAAGTGTGGATGAGGAGGTTTAATCTGCAAATCAGATAGTCTAGTAATTCCACTGATTTGCTTCCTCTGTTGCTGTAGTTGGTTTAGTTTAATAAAATAACTTAAAGTAATTTCAGAGGGGAAATAATTCCTTTACTATAAAATAAGCCAATTAATACTGAAGTTAAAATTTCAAGAATATTAAAGTAGATAGAGTAGTCACCATATTTATTAATATTTATCGAAAGCCTCTGGATACTACATGTTGTGATATAAACTGGGGGTTCACTAAATATTTGTTGAGTTCATTAACTAGAAATGTAATAACCTATACAACTAATTCTAAGGGTTCATTAAAAAATATCTAACTAATTCTAAGGGTTCATTAAATGTACTACAGTACCTGGAATTGATGCAGGGTCAGTTCCTGATTATCCATGAGTAGATTATCCAAGGGTGATGTGGGAAGCAGAGTAGTAGGGGATTATACTCACAAAGCCACTTGTATTTCTATACCACTGTATAGATCATAGGCAACAAAGACTATTTTTTTTTTTTTAAGAGACAGGGTCTTGTTCTGCTGCCTGGCTATGGTACAGTGGTACAATCACAGCTCACTGCAACCTTGAATGCCTGGGCTCAAGCAATCCTCCTGCCTCAGCCCTCTGAGTAGCTAGGACTACAGGCACACATACCTGGCTATTTTTAAAAGATATTTTTTAGAGACAGGGTTATGATATTATGCCCAGGATGGTTTCAAACTCCTGGCCTCAAGTGATCCTCCCACCTCAGCCTCACAAAGTGCTAGGATTACAGGCATGAGCAAACATGCCCAGCAAGGTCTTAAATTTTATCATGTAACACATAAATACGATTTTATGGGCATCACTAAAATGAAATGAAGAAAATAAAAGATCTAACATTTTTGTCATCAGAGTCATGGAAGGAGAAATGAAAGAGGACAGAGCTAAAAAAGTACTTAAAGAAATAATGGCTGAAAACTTTCCAAATGCGGCAAGACATAAACCTACAAGAAGCTGAGAAAACTCAAAATGATGAAAACTCATATATGTGCATCACTAAACTTCTGAAAACTAAAACAAAGAAAAATGACAGAACTCATAGTTTCTTTTTAAAGGCTGAATAGCATTCCATTGTGTATACTACATTTTCTTTACCCATTCATCTGTGGACAGGCACTCAGGTTGATTCTATAACTTGCCTATTGTGAACAGTGCTGCAATGAACATGGGAGTGCAGACATCTCTTTGAAAAAAAGATTTCAAATCATTTGGTTAAATACCCAGAAGTGGGACTGCTGGATCATTTGCTAATTCTATTTTTAGTTTTTTGAGGAACTTCCATGCAGTTTTCCATAATGGCTGTACAGTCAGCCCTCTGTATCTGTGGGTTCTGCATCTATAGATTCAAGCAAGCACAGATTGAAAATATTTTGTGAAAAAAATAAGGATGGTTGTGTCTATACCAGACATGTACAAACTTTTTTCTTTTTATTATTCCCTAAACAATACAATAACACTGTTTACATATCATTTAAATTGTATTTGGTAGTAAAGGTAAAGTAGAGATGATTTAAAGTATACAGGAGGATGTGCATAGTGCAAATACTATATCATTTCATATAAGGGACTTAAGCATTGCACATTCTGCTATCCACAGGAGGTCCTGGAACCAATTGCTCACAGATAATGAGGGAAGACTGTACTAATTTACATTGCTAACAAGCTATACAAGGGTTCCCTTTTCTCCACATCCTCACACTTGTTATCTTTTGTCTTTTTTAATAAAAGCCATTCTGACAGGTGTGAGATGATATCTCATTGTGGTTTTAATTTGCATTTCCCTAATGATTAGCAATGTTGAGTATTCTTTCACATTTCTGTTGGCCATCTGTATGTCTTCTTTTGAGAAATGTCTATTCAAGTCCCTTGTCCATTTTTAATTGTTTTTTTTCCTTGCTACTGAATTGTTTAAGTTCCTTATATATTTTAGATATTAACCCTTATCAGATGTATGATTTGCAAATATCTTCTCTCAATCCATAGGATGTCGCTTCGTACTTTTAATTTGTTTCCTTTGCTGTGCAGAAGCCTTTTCGTTTGATGTAATCCCATCTGTCTATTTTTACTTTTGTTGTCTGTGCTTTTGGGGTCACATCCAAAAAACTGTTAACCAGCCCAGCGTTGTGTAGTTTCCCCCACGTTTTCTTCTAGTAGTTTTACAGTTTCTGGTCTTACGTTAAGTCTTTTATCCATTTTGAGTTGATTTTTGTATATAGTGTGAGATAAGGATCCAATTTCATTCTTCTGCATGTGGAAATCCAGTTTTCCCAACACCATTTATTGAAGAGACTATCCTTTCCCCATCGTGTAGTCTTGGTACTTTTGTCAAAAATCAATTAGCCATACATGCCTGGGTTCATTTCTGGGCTATTTTGTTCCATTAATCAATGTGTCTATTTTTTTTTGCCAGTACCATATTGTTTTAATTGCTATAGCTTTGTAGCGTAATTCGAAATTAGGTAGTGTGATGCCCCCAGCTTTCTTCTTTTTGCTCATGCTTGCCTTGGCTATTCAGGGTTTTTTTGTAGGTCCATATGAATTTTAGGATTATTTTTTCAATTTATATAAAAAATGACATTGGAATTTTGATAGGGATTGCACTGAATCTATATATTGCTTTGGGTAGATCAGTTGGTATGAATATTTTAACAATATTAACTCTTCCAATCCATGAACATGAGATATCTTTCCATTTATTTGTATCTTCTTCAATTTCTTTCATCAATATTCTATAGTTTTCATTATATAGGTCTTATACCTTCTTGGTAAATTTATTTCTAATTTTTTTGTGGCTATCATAAATGGGATTGCTGTCTTGATTTGTTCTTCAGATAGTGTGTTGTTAGTGAACAGAAATGCTATTAATTTGGAGTGCTGATTTTGTATCCTGCAAGTTTATTGCATTTGTTTATTAGTTCTAACAGATTTTTGGTGGAGTCTTTAGGGTTTAAAATCAAGCTGTCAGAAAACAGTGACAATTTCACTTCTTCCTTTTCTACTTGTATGACTTTTATTTCTTTCTCTTGCCTAATTGCTCTGGCAAGGATTTCCAACACTGTTGAACAGAAGTGGTAAGAGTGGGCATACTTTTCTTGTTCTGGATCTCAGAGAAAAGGCTTTCAACTTTTCACTGTTGAGTGTAACATTAGGTGTGGGTGATCCTTTTAATATGTTATTGAATTCAGTTTGCTAGTATTTTCTTGAGGATTTTTGCATCTATGTTCATCAAGGATATTGGCCTGTAATTTCCTTCTCTTGTAAGGTCCATATCTGGCTTTGGTATCAGGGTAATGCTGGCCTTGTAAAAAGAGGTTGGAAGTATTCTCTACTCTGCAATTTTTGGGAAAAGTTGGAGAAGGATTGTTATTAGTTCTTTAAATGTTTGGTGTAATTTGGCAGTGAAGCCATCAGGTCCTAGGCTTTTCTTTGATGGGAGACTTTTATTACTGATTCAATCTCCTTACTCATTATTGGTCTGTTCAGATTTTCTATTTCTTCATGATACAGTCATGGTAGGTTGTATGTGTCTAAAAATTTATCTACTCTTCTAGATTATCCAATTTGTTGACATATAATCATTCATAGTAGTCTATTATGATCCTTTATATTTCAAACATTTCAAAAAAGGAAGCATCAGGCCCAGATAATTTCATTGGTAAATTCTACTAAATATTTAAGGAACAAATGATACAAATTTTCTATGATTTCTTCCAAAAAATACAAGCAGAGAAAACACTTTCTAACTCAATGAATAGCAAAACTAGATTAAGACATGAATGGGAAACATACAGGACAATATCCTTCATGAACATAGATGCAAAAACCCTCAACAAAATATTAGCAAATAAAACCCAACAAAATATATAAGGAATTATATACTATGACCAATTGGGATTTATTCTGGGTATGCAAGGCTGGTTGTATATTCAAAAATCAATTAATGTAATCCATCACAAAACAGCTTAAAGAAAAAAAAATCATTCAATTATAAAAAATGCAAAAGAAGCATTTGAAAAAATCTAACACACATTCATGATAAAAACTCTCAGCAAAGTAGGAATAGAGAGGAATTCCTTCAACTTTTTTGTCCCTCTTTTTGTAGAGACAGGGTCTCACTCTGTTGCCCAGGCTGAAGTACAGTGGTATGATCATAGCTCACTGTAACCTTAAACTCCTGGGCTCAAGCAATTGTCCCACCTCAGCCTCCAGAATAGCTGGGATTACAGGCTCACACCATCATGTGTGGTTAATTTTTAAATTTTTTTGTAGAGACAGGGAGACCCGGGCTGGTCTCAAACTCCTAGCCTCAAGCAATCCACCAACCTCGGCCTCCAAAAGTGCAGGGATTACAGGCATGAGCTACTGCCCCTGGCTCTCTCTCAACTTGATATAGAACATCTACAAAACCCCTAAAATTATCATAATTAATTGTGATAAATTAGATGCTTTCCCCCTAAGATCAGGAACAAGGTAAGAATGTGCCTTCTTACCACTCCCATGCAACATCGTACTGGAAGTCCTAGCTAATGAAATAAGACAAGAAAAGGAAATAAAAGGTATACAGATTGAAAAGGAAGATATAAGACTGTCTTCGTCTGCAGATGACATAATAAATGAAGATATGTTACATGTGCTTGGATAAGAAGACTCAATATTGTTAAGATGTCAGTTCTTCCTAATTTGATCTATAGATTCAGCACAATCTCAATAAAAATTTCAGCAAATTATTTTGTGGATATCAACAACATCTACAAAACCCCTAAAGTTATCATAATTAATTGTGAGAAATTAGATGCTTTCCCCCTAAGATCAGGAACAAGGTAAGAATGTGCCTTTTTACCACTCCCATGCAACATCATATTGGAAGTCCTAGCTAATGAAATAAGACAAGAAAAGGAAATAAAAGGTATAAAGATTGAAAAGGAAGATATAAGGCTGTCTTTGTCTGCAGATGACATAATTATCTATGTAGAAAATCCCAAGGAATTGACAAAAACCAACAACAACAGAAAACCAAACTCTTGGAACTAATAAGTGACTATGGCAAGGTTGTAGGGTACAAGATTATCATAAAGCCAACTGCTTTCCTATGTAGCAGCAATAACCACTTGTAATTTGAGATTAAAACACAATACTATTATATTAGTGCCAAAAAAGAGAAATACTTAGGTATAAAACCAACAAAATATGTATAGGATCTAAATGAGGAAAACTACATAACTCTGATGAAAGAAATCAAAGACCTAAATAAATGAAGATATATTACATGTGCTTGGATAAGAAGACTCAGTATTGTTAAGATGTCAGTTCTTCCCAATTTGATCTATAGATTCAGCACAATCTCAATAAAAATTCCAGCAAATTATTTTGTGGATATCAACAAACTGATTTTTAAAGTTTTATGTGTAAAGGCAAAAGACCCAGAATAGTCAACTCAATATTGAAGGAGAACAAAGTTGGAGGATGATACTACCCAACTTCAAGATTTATTATAAAATGGCAGTAATCAAGACAGCTTTGTATTTCAAAGGAATAGACAAATAGATCAATGGAAGAACATAGAAAGCCCAGAAACAGATCCACACAAATATGGTTGCCTGATTTTTGACATGGGAACAAAAGCAATTCAGTGGATAAAGGATAGTCTTTTTCCAAACAGTGCTGGAATAAATGGATGTCCATATGAAAAAAACAAATCTAGACAAAGACCTTGCATTTTTCACAAAAAGTAACTCAAAATGGATCATAAGACTAGATAGTAAAACACAAAATTACGCACCTTCTAGAAGATAATAAGAAAAAATCTAGGTGACTTTGGGTTTGGTGTTGAGTTTTTAGACACAACACCAAAAATATGACCCATGAAATAAAAAATAAGTGATTTGGACATTAGTAAAATTAAAAACTTCTGTGCTTCAAAAAACACTGTTAAGAGAATGAAAAGACAATTTACAGAGTAGGAGAAACTTCTTGAAAAACACATAAAGATAAAGGACTGGCATCTAAAATATACAAAGAACTCTTAGAATTCAACAATAAGAAAATAAACAACTCAATTAAAAAATAGACAAAAGATCTGAACAAACACTTCAGCAAAGAAGATATATAGATGGCAAATAAGCATAGGAAAAAGATGCTCAATATCATATGCCATCAGGCAATTGCAAATTAAATCAACAATGAGATACTACTACACACGTATTAGAGTGGCTAAAATTCAAAAAACTAAAAATACTGATTGCTGGTGAGGATGTAGAACAGCAGGGATTCTCATTCATTGCTGGTGGGAATGCAAAATGGTACAACCACTTTGAAAGAAAGTTTGGAAGTTTCCTTTAAAGCTAAACATGGTCTTACCATATGATACAGCAATCATGCTTTGAAGTATTTACCCAATAAAGCTGAAAATGTATGTCTACACAAAAACTTGCACATGAATGTTTATAGTAGCCTTATTCATAATTTCCCAAAACTGGAAGAACAAACATAGATGTCTTTCAATGGGCTAATGGATAAACAAACCATAGTATATCCATACAATGGAATATCATTTAGTGATAAAAATGAGCTATCAAGCCATGAACATACATATGTGGAGGAACCTTAAATGCATATTGCCTAATGAAAGAAGTCAGTCTGAAAAGGCTACATACTACATTTTTCCAACTGTATGACATTGTAGAAAAAGCAAAACTATAGAGATAGCAAAAAAGATTAGTAGTTGCTGGGGTTCAGAGGGAGGGAGGGAGAGAAAGATTTTAAAAAAGTAAAGCACATAGGTTTTTTAGTGTGCTGAAACTATTCCATATGATACTGTTATGGTGGAGACATGACATTATGCATTTCATAGAACTGTACAACATAATGAGTGAAACTTAATGTAAACTATGGATTTGAGGTAATGATAATGTACTAGTATGTTTTCATTAATTGCAACAAATGTTCAAGATGTTAATAAAAGGGGAAACTGTGTGGGAGGGTTATATGGGAACTCTGTGCCATTTCCTCAAATTTACTGTAAATCTAAACTATTCCAATAAATAAAGTCTATTAATTGAACCCTGCCACTGCTTCCCCCCACCACACACAGAGTAGGAAGACTGGTTAACCAAATTCTGTAGGAATCAAACCTAAGATAAGATGCAAAGAAATTGTCAAACATGGTCATTCATAGTATAGTGTCCGTCTTAGTCTGTTTTGTGTTGCTATAAAGAAATACCTGAGGCTGGGTAATTTATGAGAAAAAAAATTTATCTGGCACATGGTTCTGATATCTGGAAAAGTTAAAGATTGGGCACCTGGTGAGGATTTCAGGCTGCTTCCACTCATGGCAGAAAGCAAAGGGGACCTGGCTTGTGCAGAGATCACATGGTAAGAAGGAGGGGCGAGGTGCCAGGCTCTTTTTAACAACCAACTGTCACAGGAACTGTTAGAGCAAGAACTCACTCACTACCACAAGAATGACACCAGGCCATTCATAAGCAAGCCACCCCTCTGACCCGAACATCTCCCACTAGGCCCCACCTCCCAACACTGCCACATTGGGGATTAAATTTCAACATGAAATTTGGGGGGGACAAACATCCAAACTATAGCTATGTCCAAATTATACCTGATCAGACCTGAATTTGGTTATGTCTGTTATAATTTATAACAGTTATAAATTGAAGCACCTCTACAGGAGGGCTTACCAGGTAGTGAGTGGTCTGTAAAACTTACTAGAATTTATGGAAAATGGTTAAGGAAACGTATTAGCCAGGAATTGAGAAAAAAAATTAAAGGACTATGATAATTATCTTCAAGTATTTGAAGAGGCAATTTATGGAGTTCTGTGTTGCTCCACAGGATCACACATTCTAGCTCAGAATGGGACTTAGTGATTAGACTTGTATGATAAAATGTTGATGCCTTACAAAAAAATAAGATTCTTTCAGTAAATTAATGCAACTGGTGAATAAGAAGTTCTTAGCTATGATGTAGAAGAAATCTCAGCATAGTGTTAAAGGCTGGATTAAATTACCTCTAAATGATCTCTCAATGAAGAGGGCTTGTTAAATACAAGATACCATAATTTTTCATCCTAATTCTACTTAGGTGGGGTTACTCCATCTAAGAAAAGCCACAAAGGAAGAGTGTCATCTACACAAGGGACAGTTCTAGACAAAAGGATTTTTGAGGCGCTTAGCACACACTTTCACTAGCCAGTTTCTTAGCAAATGGCTGAGCTGTTTGCTCAACTATTGGAAATTATGCCCTATATATCACCAGCATTAATAAATAATTGCATTAAAAATGTAATAACAACAAATAATCAACTGTTCTTATATAGGTTCAACATTTATCAATTTTGTTAATGATTCCAACTAGCTCCCTCAGGAAAAGAAAATCAAGTTCTATTAAATATATAGTTTTATTTTACATTATATGCAGCTTGGATAAGCACTGACGCTGATCTCAGATATAAGGTCTAAGTAAATTCATTTTATAAGACCATTATAAGTGCATGGTGCCTGATACACAGCTGTTTCTGAATAGCCATTGGGTTAATTGAATTATTGAATATAGGGTTCAGTCAGTACATGCATATAGTAGCGATATGCTTTGTTTTACTTGGAATTGGGTCACAGCATTGAGACACCTTAGGCCCTCCTTCCAGTCCTCCTATAAGAGAATGACTACTGTGTGCTGGGCACTTTGCTAGCGCTAGAGATAAGAGTATTGACTGAACACACATTTCAAATTATTATAAATGCTATAAAGAATGGGAGGTGACATTTGAATTGAGATTTAAAGATAAAAGTAGGTATTAATTAGAGGGAGGGTGAAGGAAGAATTTCAGGCATAGGGAAGAGCATGTACAAAGGTCTTATGGTAAGAGAAAGGATGACTGAAGAACTAAATGAAGCCCAGTTAGGCTAGTGTTCAGAGAACATCAAAAAAGTGGCTGGGACCAGATCACATAGGTTCTTTTTACAATATGAGAAAGATTTTGTTCTTTATCCTAAGGCAAATGAGAAGCTACTGAAGGATTTTAAAGAGCAGGTAACAAGATTTGTCTTTTTAAAAACGTGCTCTGGCTAGGAGGTGTCTTGTATAGCTAAAAGTATCCCCAATACCTGATAGGACAATGGGCCTCTAAATGGTAAGCATCACTTTGCTTCTTCTCTGAGTTGGATAGCTCTGAAATTTCAAGAGAACGTGGTACTATACTGAAGCTCAAATCCAGAAAATACTATAAAGTTCAGGAACTCACCTTATAGTTATTTGGACCACATATACTACTTATGACAATGGGTTTTCTTCTTGTTGTTTTCTACCAAAGATTCTGACTCACCAAATTCTGAAAATAGTCTGGTCTAAAAGATGGGACTTCTCTTGGACCTAGTTTGGGTCTATGCTTGCTGTCTTCACTTTCTCAACTTCAAGGAACCACAATCTGCTCTATCCCCAACTGTTTGAATGATGTTGTTAAATATAAAAGACACTTTTCAATCTTTATCTTATTTGACCTATCTGAAGACAATTCTTTCTGGAAATGCCGTCCTTCCCTCCTTTCCAAGACAATACACTTCTAATTTCTGCTTACTTTCCTTGATGCTTCTCAATCTCCTTTGGGGGCTTCTTTTCCTCTACTCAACCCTTAACTGGTATCTTCTCATTTTACACACTCTCCCTTGATTTCAACCCACTTTCATGACTTAACTTAATCATGTATATGGTTAATGACCCTTAACTCTGAACTATTTCTCTCCAGCTCATATTTCTATCTGGAGCACCAGATCTACATAACCACCTTACAGACATCTCCACATGACCATTCTTCAAATATCTACAACTCTATATCTAAATCTGAACTCACAATCTCATTTTATACCCCTCTCCAAATTGGCTCTTTCTCTTCCTCCCCCTTTCCCTGGGCACCACCATCTACTCAATTGTTTAATATCTATCATCACCTCACAATCTAATCAATTCTGTTGTTTTAAACTTAAATCTTTCTTGCATTTTTCAATTTCTTTGCAGCCCTGTCATAGTCCATTTTCTGCTGCTATAACAGAATACTATAGACTGGGTAATTTATAAACAACAGGAGTTTATTTGGTTTAGGGTTCCAGAGGCTGGGAAATCCAAAAGCATGGCACTGGCATCTGGCAAGGGTTATCCCACGGGGGAAGGTGGATGGGTGCACGTCAGAGGGAAAATGGGGGCTGAACTTATCATTTTATGAGGAGCACACTGCCAAAATAACTAACCCACTCCCACAATAATAGCATTAATCCATTCATGAAGGAGGAGCCCTCACAGCCACCTATTAAAGGCCTCACCTCTTAATACTGTTACAATGGCAATTAAGTCTCCAACACACGAACTTTTGGGAGACACATTCAAATCATAGCAAGCCTCATTACCATTATCTTAATTTAGAGTGCCTATCATTATTTTCTTAAGTGAATTACAACAACAGTCTTTTCACTTGTTCCTTGAGCAAGTTTTTTAAAGCACAAATATAAATGTATCACTCCCTGGATTAAAACCCTTTAATGACTTCTCACTATTCCTAGAATGAAGTCCAAATTCCTTAAACATCATTTACAAAGCTTTTACGCCTCTCTTTCCAGCTTGTTTCTCATCATTCACCTATTCACCTCCTTACTCCAGTCAGGATTAATGACTTCCACATCCCATAGAACTGCGATCCCCAATCCCCAGGCCATGGACCAGTACCCATCCCTGGCCTATTAGGAACTGGGCCGCACAGCAGGAGGTGAGCGGCGGGTGAGCCAGTGAAGCTTCATCTGTATTTACAGCTCACTGCCTGAGCTCCGCATCCTGTCAGATCATAGGCAGTGTTAGATTCTCACAGGAATGCGAACCCTAGTGTAAACTGTGCGTGCGAGGGATCTAGGTTGCGTGCTCCTTATGAGAATCTAACGCTTGACAATCTGAGGTGGAGCTGAGGCAGTGATCTGCACTGGGGAGCGCCTGCAAATACAGATTACCATTAGCAGAAAGGTCTGACTGCACAACAAATGTAATGTGCTTGAATCATCCCGAAACCATCCCCCGCCCCCCACCTCCCCCACCATCCGTGGAAAAATTGTCTTCCATGGAACCGGTCCCTGGTGCCAAAAAGGTTGGGGACCGCTGCCCTAGAACACCGATTCTATCCCCCTTCACTTAACTGGCTCCTACTCAGCCTTTAGATCTCAGCTTGGATAGGAGAGTCTCCAAGAAATCTGACCTGGTGTCCAGACTAGGTTATCCTCTCATGGGTTTCCCATAGTAAGCATGGGCAGTAAGCACCATGAAAGCTATTCTTTCACCATTTGATCTCTATCTACTACCTAAAAAAGGGTTCAATAAGTATTTGTGGAATGAATGAAATAATTACTTATTCCTTAGGCCTGCTTCATGTGGTTCTTAATTTTTTATGTTTTAATGGATGAATAGAATCTTTGTAATTTGTATATGCCCTGCAGAATATAAACTATGAATATTTAGGACTAGTCTCTAGATAACCCATGTGGATTAAAGGTTAATTGCTTTGTAAAGACTAAGAGTAATAAAAAATGTAAAATTTAAAAAGGAAATGAAAGAAAGCAGAGTAAGCAAAAATAACTTCATCAGTTATTCTATCCTGGAAGAGCACTATAAATTGACTCTCACTACTATGGCATCATTGTGGATTTCAACAGTTTTCCTGGAATACTGAAAACAAGTGCTACTGGAGGCCCCCCTGGTGGCTAAGTGAACATTTGCTTGTAGCGAAATAATTCTTGAAAGGGGTCATTCATTCAATAAACATTTATTGTGCAACTATACACACACATATAAATATACACACACACATGTATGTACATACATATACTATGTGACAAGTACACAATGAGTGCTTGGGGATACAACAGTAGCCAAAGCAGATAAAAATCCCAAATCTTATAGAGGTTTTACTCACCACTTTATCTTTAGTACCTCAAAGAATGCTTAAGAAATATTTGTGAACTAGTTAATTATTGTTTCATAAGTCCTGCTTCCAATCTGAATCATCCTGTATTTCCTTATGTCTTGATGGCCTTCCATTCTAGATGTGGTATTGCATGGCAGGTCCCATAGATAAGGAAGAAGGGCTATGATTAACTCCTACTTCTGTATTTTCCTTTATTTCTCTAATTTTAAAATCATTTCACCATAATTTAGTATAATCACCAAAATGTTAGCTTGTGAAATTTAAAGGTGTCTTTATAGTGAATAGATAGGGAGTTATAAAAAATGATCTGTCACCACAATTTTGTTGATGATTTTGCCTATGGTAATAACAGAGAAATGTTATTCATTCACACCAGGATGATCACTAATTTTAGAAAATTATACATGTACCTTATTTAAAAGGAAGTCAATTTGTCATTTATTTCATTATATTTTTCAGTGGTTTCTCTGTATAATTTGTGAAAATCGAAAACTTGAACAAAGCTAACTCAAGCTTCTACCAGATTACTTTATCTACATGTTTTAGGGATTAAAAAGATAAAAGTAAGGTTATTGTTTCTTTGAGAGCTACTAAGTAAAGTACTCATTGAGATTTCTTCAAAAGGGAATACTTGGTGTATCAGCAGTCTGACAATACTAAAACATGCCTTATATCACACTTATAAGCATCAGAATTCATTCAAAAATGTAGCTAATAATCAGGATGAATGTCATTTACTTTTATTTTGATCTCCAGGGAATATTGTTTACTTTGCTTTAAAATTTATGTGAGTCATTTTGTTATATGCCTTTTTTAATTAGCTTGAAGGAAGCAATCACTGGGGAGAAAGCGGAAATCAATTTTGATCCGATATTGATAGCTACTGTGCTGTAAACTGTGTGTCCTTTCTAATTAAATGTAAACATGTTCAGTTCTAAAGTCCAGCAGCAATGACAACAGTCACTAGGAAAGATTGCCTAAGTACTGCTCAACTGATTTGTCTGGTCTTTATTTCTTTCAAAGTTGTGCTTGTGTAATCATTGGTGGGGTGAATGCTGGTTGTAACTGACTTTTTTAGGTCATCTTCAGAGAAAAGATTTGACAAGAATGTAGAGTGCTCTGTAATACCTAAAGTTACTTATTAACTATGTCCTTCTGATAGCTAATCAATGGCACTGCATAGAGTCAAATTTGGTGCACTAAACTGCCCCCCTTCCCAAAGCCAAGGCTTGGTAAATATTTAATGGCTGTAAAGGTGTTTTGCTAGTTATCAGACTGATATGTTAAAGGACTCTTAAAAGCAACTTTATCTTGCCTTCCCTTTCCATAAATAATTTGCTCAGCAACATAGTGTGTAGGTGTAAAAGCATTTGGATTATTTCATTTTATTAAGCTTCTTGCTCAGAAAAAGAACAAATGAGAATTAATCTAAAATAATGTTCTTTTTAACCAAGTATTATGTCACATAAACATAAGAGGGAAAAACAACCACCAAAATTCTCTCCTGGTAAAATGCCAACTTAAAGTATAAAACAACCCAACCCCTTTCACTTTACTAAAATACTACACCAGACTTGTTCAAAACCTGTTGTACAGCTGGTCTCATAAGGAAATGTTATAAAATTTGTTGCTACAGGGTTGCAACATACTCTGTAAAAAATCAGAAGACATCCAGATTTTTGTTTTCTATGCAACATAATAAAGGTTGAGTTTTACATATTTACCTTCTTAATTATCTATTGAGTTTTGAGCCCCTTTTGTTTTATCTACTCTTAACTCCTGGCGAGGCAGAAAAACTGGTAGTTTTATTTTTTAAATAGGAAAAAGTCTCTCCAGATTTAAGATTTATTAAAATACTTGATAATTGCTTGGGTCCTTTCTAGAAATGAAGCTGATTTCTTTAAATTTACACTTATTTTATGCTCACAGATTTTAAAGGAAGTTAATACATTCCTTCTTTATTCTGGCAGGAGAAGTAGTTTACATGTATTTCAGTCTAAAAGTTTCAGACACTTATTAAATACTGACTTACAAAGTATGAATTTTAATAGCCTAACCATAGAAAGACACAAATTACTTTCCTAAGCATTGAATAAGAACTGGTGCATCAAAGCACTGCAGTGAGTTGATGACCCTTGAAGAGACATCCTACATCAATTAAAAATAAAGAAAAAAGTATTAAAGTGAAAGGGTTAAAGTTAAGTTTCAGAATGAAAAAAATACACAAATGTGCCATATTTGAGGTGGTAAAAGTGGATTTAGCAATACTAGGAAGATCTGTTTATTTTACTTTGTGGTGGTCTGAAAGGAATATTTGTATATTTTTTTGCCTAGCATGGCTGGTATATGGAAAAGAAAAAGCTTTCTACTGTCAGTGACTTATGAAATTAATTTTTAAGATGTTATTGATGGTCCAAATGTAATAAAGGGAAGCTTTCTAAATTTTTCCTAAAATCTTTTCTAGAGATTATTTAATAATATTATGTCATATGCTTTGAAAGAGCAAGATACCATGTTTCAACTTTAAAGGGAGTTTCATTTTGTACATTGTTGAGCTCAGTATATCAAAGTTTGGAAAGGTAGCATAGAATATATGTTTTCAAATTGGTATTTCTGGTTTATGCCTCTGGAAGACATGTCTATATTGATTTTGATCTCTGAAAGCTTATATATTTTCCTATTTCTCAAATTTTGACGAGAGACCAAGGTCAGACCAGAACTAGGTGTAGACCGGCAGGCACGTGTCTGGGGCCTCAATCTAAAATGATCACAAAAACCTCACTGAAATAAGTGGGAATGTGGTACTAGTTAAATCAAATTGCACAGGTAACCAATTACTCTTATAAATGGAAAAACGTAAATTGAGTATACTCCTGCTGAAATAGGTAGGATTCCAACAGGAAACCAAAATTTTTTTCTGGTTGTGATACACAGTTGCATATATGTGCAAAGACAAACTGCATCAACTACACTTTACTAGCCAGCTAACTTCTGAAACCAAATAATGTGTGGTGTGATGCTATAGGTGATTTATTTATGAACCCTTTCATGTGCCTCCTTAGAAATTGTCTGGTTTGGAAAATTGAAAAAAACAAGCACAAGAAGCTATGGGAGTAAAACCTAGGGGTACCCAGCCCAGATTGAGTGAGGGATCCAACAGAGCTTCTTGAAACACAGGATGTCTAAGCTGAGTTTTGAAAAGGGAGTAGAAGTTAATCAAACAAGGAAAAATAGAGGGTGTTTTAGGTAGAAAAGGTTGTGTATATCATCATGGTGGTATGAGAAAA